>JAECXO010000280.1:0-1412500 GCA_018152825.1 Scaptomyza hsui
TCACTTGGAGCATGACACTGTTAAAACAAAACTTTAGCTTTCATTCATCTGAATTTCGAACACATAGCTGTCTAAGACGTCATGCCAGTTATCTCATTACTAGCCTGCTGCATCATGATTCAGCCATTTGCATTGGCCCTGCTTGTTTCAGTTTTTGCCGATCATACTTTTTTATGTATATATTGCCATTAAATAAAATTTGCGCTTTTATTTATTTAAAGAATATAATATTTTTTTTATGTTGCTGATTTTGCTGTAAAACTTTTGCGTATTTAAAATCTCTGTTAGCTTTTGTTAGGGGACTGTTGCAGTTTATACACTTGTTTTACTGTTTTCGATTTACTTACTTGATTGATTTTCTAATCGTAATATATTACACAAATGTTAGCTGAACTGAATGCCAAGAGCAAATCTATACCAGAAAACAACCGGTAATATTAAAGAGACAAACAGCCGTTGTTGCTGCAGTGCTCGCTGGCTCTTTCGCTAAGGCATAGCAGTTAGCTGCTCGCCAATGGTATCGTTGCACGAACGGAATATGGTTTGTCGATTTTTAAGAACTGTTGCTAATTGAGAACTAGTTGCAAATAATTGTTTAGAACTAGAACTTTGACCAACTACAAAGTGAACTGGCGGGTTTGTAGTTAGTTCCAAAATTCCACTAAGTTCTAAACTAGTTATTTTGCAACTAGTTCTCAATTAGCTATTTTGCAACTAGTTCTCAACTAGTTCTCAACTAGCTATTTTGCATCTAGTTCTAAAGTAATGCGACGGTAGTCAGTTGTAAAACGTTTTCATAATCTTTATGCGTTCAGTGTTCTTTGCTCTCTTTGCTGATACCATTAGCGAGAGCAATTTTTGCTATGCCTTAGCGAATGGAGAGAGACAAAGAGAGAGGAAAAGAGTTAGCGAGCGCATTTGCAAGCAGCAACACAACAACGAATTATGTGCTGTAACTGTTTGTTATCCCTTTGTCTTCTTTAATATTTACCGGTTGAATTTTGTTTTCTGTGTTATGCGTTTTATGCTTGGCTAATTTATGCCAGTTTCAGTGCAATTGTGATCACGCTGTGCTGTGCATTATAAAATTTTGATTAAAAATCGAAAATCAATTAAAACTAAACAAATAAATCGAAAAACAATTAAAACAAGTGTATAAAAATACAACAGTTCTACAAACAAACAACAACAAGTTTTTAAATAAAAACATAAAAAGTTTTACAACAACAAAGGAGTCAGCAACAATAAGGAGCCACATAAATACATAAAAATATATATTCAACAAATAAATAAAAATACGCTAAGTACTAAACTTTATTTATTTAACTAACTTATTACATATATACATAAAAAACATGATCGGCAAAAGGCATATGAGGCGTTTGGTAAAAAAAAAAGAGCGGGAGAACATTGTACAAGAAGCAGTGGCAAGTGAAACAGAAGTGTGCGGTGTAAAAAGAAAATATAGCGAAATTTGTGAAAATAAGAATATTAATGGTGAGGGTGTTGAAGTTAATAAAGTTAACTTTGACTTTGGTGACGTCTTAGACGAAAACAATGATTCTATGTTCGAAATTCCAGATGACGAAACACAGTTGTCTTTAAATGAAAAGCTAAAGTTTTGGTTTCTTGAATTTAACCCAAGGAGGGATGCAGTTATTGCCCTTATTAAAGTTCTCCAAAGTGAAGGTTTGTGTGTGAACAATTTTTATAAGTTTTCATCAGAAAAAAACCCTATATTGAGAGTATGTGCGGTGGTAACTACTTGAATGTAGGGTTAAAAAACCAGTTAATTAAACTATCGGGGGCAGTGCAGCTTCCAAGCGACATCAATATTGATGTTAATATAGACGGACTGCCTCTGTTTAAAAGTTCAAGAGCACAGCTTTGGCCCATTTTAGTGAGAGTAAATAATGTTAGAAACACACCAATTTTTCCGGCCGGCGTCTTTTTAGGTAATACCAAACCAGAAAATAGTGATAAATATTTAGAAAAATTTTGTAATGAGTTGTGCGAACTTGCAGAAAGTGGATTGGATTTAAACGGGAGGAGAATAGGTGTAGGGCTTAGAGCTATTGTTTGCGATGCACCAGCTAGAGCGTTTATAAGTGGAACACCGGGGCACACTTCTTGTCACGGTTGCACCAAATGCACTCAGGTTGCCAAAAATTAATGGCACGCTAACATATAGCATAAAGTGTGAACAGTTAATAACAGACGATGACTTTTTATCTAGGAAATATCCAAACCATCATTTACCAAAATACTTAGACCACAAATCAGTTTTAGAAAATATTAAGGTAGGTATGGTTACCCAGATACCCTTAGATTGTATGCACCTTATAGAATTAGGAGTGATGAGAAAATTTTTAGTGCGGTTGCAAAAAATAAAGTCTTAAAAAATTTCATTGGAAAATAAAAAAATATTTCTGAAAAATTGGTCAGCTTCCGTAATTTTGTACCAAAAGAGTTTGCGCGAAAACCAAGGGCGTTAGAAGAGCTTATGCATTGGAAGGCAACTGAGTTTCGGCAATTTTTGTTGTACACTGGAATCGTCGCTTTAAAAGATGAAGTTGATGGTGACCAGTATTATGTTTTTTGTTTACTGCATTGTGCCTATAGGTTACTTTGTTGTCCACTGCAACGCGTCAAGAACTTAGAAATGTCTCAACAAATGTTAAAACTGTTTGTTGAGAACTTTCCAGCTATCTTTGGCGAAAATAGTGTGTCGTACAATGTACACAGCTTGCTGCACGTTAAGAATACAGTCGAAATAGTTGGTGATCCAGTGCATGGCTCTTGTTATGCTTTTGAGAATTATTTACAAACACTTAAAAACTGTGTCCGAAAGCCTACAAAGATTCTTCAGCAAATACATAGGAGAATTTCTGAAGTACAATTTAAAAATAAAATAGAATTAAATCAACCCATCATTACTAATAATAAATGTTATTTTAAAGATTTTTTGCTTACTTCTTATTGCCCTAACAATTATTGCTACATTAAAAAGAACATACCCGTTAAAATTTTAAAATTTACTGAAGATAATGGGGGAACTATTATAGGTATACGGTTACAAAATATTAGGAACTTTTTCATTGAACCCGTAGAATCAAAAACTATTGGGATATTTTTAGTTGATAATTACGCATCGAGCTGTGAGGAACAATTTTTAGTTTCAGAGTTAGAATCTAAAGCTATCGGGATACCATACAGGGGGGAGTTGTTGTTAATGCCACTGCTTCACTGCTATACTAGCTAAAACATGTTTTTTTATTTATATATAATACGTCAATTTTTTTTTAAAAAGACATTTGCATAGGAGGTCTTTAGTCCGTATGCGCTCCTAACATTTAGTGTTAAGTGCGAATCGGGCATACTCTTTATAACGGTATTGAGAGTATCTTAAGAAGATTTCCCTACCTTGGTTCGCAAGCCAAAAAAAAAAAGAAAACAGTTGCAAAGTCTTAAATAAAAAATTGATGTATTCTTATCATAATAAAATTTTCAGAAATATTTTAGAAAATGCCTTCCACCCCATCAAAAGTCAAGCGCGTTTGCTTCAACGACAATGGTGAGAACCGTTTTAAGTACCAATATCTTTATATCTTGCCTATATTTATATACATATTTATTTAATTGCAGAGACTGATACCGGTAGCATGAACGCAAACACCAAAATTGAGGAGTTGCAAAGAGCAATGGTTGAATTAAAAGGTAATCAGATAAACAAATTCAAATGTGCATAAAGTAATTTAATTGAGTAATTGATTTTATTTTCAGAAACAATACTGCAGGCAAATAAGCAGATTTTGGGTATGCCTTAAATGTTTAAGTATGATCTTAATACAATTCATAATTTCTTACAGAAACAGTGCAGAGGGAGAATTTGCTCTTGCAGCAGGAATGCGGAGCTTTGAAAAGTATGAAACCCTTATGCTTTACTATAATTTCAGACATACATATATTAAAAACCTTTTTTTTTAAAGATCAACTCAACGTAGCTCTTAGTGGGATAGCTGAGCAAAAGGTAATGTTGGCACAATTGCTGCGGCATAAGACGGCGGAAAATGTATATCTCACAAGATTTCCTCTGGAGACCGAGGAGCACCTTATTGAACTGAACAATGGTATAACAGAGGAAACAAGAGATTAC
This sequence comes from Scaptomyza hsui, assembly GCA_018152825.1. NCBI lineage: Eukaryota > Metazoa > Arthropoda > Insecta > Diptera > Drosophilidae > Scaptomyza > Scaptomyza hsui. The sequence continues at coordinate 4,157 of JAECXO010000280.1, forward strand.
TATGTGAGTAAAAATAATAATATTTTTAAATTCCCCTGCGTTTACTTATACATTCTTATTGCGTTTTCTTATACATTTTAGATCAAGGCTTTAAGATCCTTAATTCAGCCGGTTGGGTTGAAAAAGGGGCTGCAACGTGTGCTGTCCGACAATGTAATACAAATGTACAACATTTGTGGCACCCACGGCAAGAAATCATTGAGATTACATAGTAATTTCTACAATGTGCTTTTAGGTAATAGTTTATATACCCATTGAATGTATACCTATTTTATAAAAAAACAATAAATTTATATCTTTCAGCTTCAATACCAGAGGGGAATAAACCGCCAGAAGAAGAGCTGAGGGCGGCAATTCAAGTGCAGAAAAAGCGTTTTTTTAAAAATATATGCGTTGGCAAAAAAAACTTGCCTACGTCACCAGAGGTGTAAGCAACATAAAGAAATGTTTTGTTAATAAAAAAAAATTGTTGAAATGAAGATGCATTTTTTTTTGTATTACCAATAATCTTATTCCTTTTCAGCCCAAAAAAATAGTGCACAACTTGTTGTTTTAAGTCAAAATTAAAACTATTTGCAATCCTTTTTTGCAATCTAAGTAGTCAGTTGGCAACTAGTTCTTATTTTGACTCAAAGTAGTCAGTTGGCAACTAGTTCTTATTTTGACTCAAAGTAGTCAGTTGGCAACTAGTTCTAATTTTGACTTAAAGTAGTCAGTTGGCAACTAGTTCTAGTTTTGACTTAAAGTAGTCAGTTGGCAACTAGTTCTAGTTCTCACTTAAAGTAGTCAGTTGGCAACTAGTTCTAGTTTTGACCAAAAAGAACTAGTGCAGAACTAGTTCGAAAGTAATGCTAAGCAGAACTAGTTGCCCTCCTAGGACATCCCCATGTTAATGTAAACAGTTGTTAGCATTGAAAAGCAATCGAGCGAGAACTAGTTATGTCCACTTTGCAACTAGTTCTAGACTAGTTCTGAACTAGTCGCAAATACTGGCGGGAAGTGAACTGGCGGGTATAACTGTGCACACACACACACACACACACACCAGGATAACACACGCAACAAGCCGCGGCAGCAAAGTCAAAGTCGTTTGGCGATAAATGCGCAAACATGCATATGAGTACGTATTCATACGTATACGAGAACAACATTCGAAATTGTTTGAATACCATGTTCTGTTCGCTTTCTTCGATTGATACGCTGTCTGCGATGAGAATGGAGTATATTGGTAAGAGACTTGATACTTGAAATATACTTTGTACATTGAATACTGGAAACAGAGTATTACGCAGTCGTTTATCTTTCACTTAAAGATTCCTTCTTGTTTCGTGTTTTTTCGCTCTCTTTTGACATTGGCAATTTTGTCTGTGCAGCTTCTGTGGAAATGGCAAATTGAATGCGAAATTGAACTTTTGCCAGCCAGCTGCGAGAAAATTGTTGAGGGGAAGACAAATTAGGGTTGGGGAAGAGGAAGATGGCGGGTGGTAGGCATAAGGGGTTTTTTGTTTTTGGCAGACACACATGCGAAAAATGTTTGGCAGCAAGGTGCGCGCAACATTTCCGCACGGAAATTTAGTATAATTGTGTTCGATGTCGATGACATGGAGCTGAAGCCGGAAACTGTTGCTCACATTTTTAGCATCGCCCCGACCCGCCCCGCACCGCCCCGCGAAGAGAAAAGAAGAAGAGAACAAAAAAGCACATATAAATAAACTGATAAAGCTTAAACGTGATGCGCGGCACTTTAGAGAGTTCATTAAACATTTAGCTGCTTAGCATGAAACACCTTAAGCTAAGTTAAAAGCCACATCTATATATTGCGTATACGACGCGTTGTGCGGGCGCATGTAAATTAAACATTATTATTATTGGAAAGCGTTCAAGTTGAGACAACGTAAGCGACATTTAAGCCAGGACAACGTTTAGAGCTATAAATAACTTCATGAGCAAGATCTTATGTAAATAAAATATTTGAAAATTTGATTTTAATATAAATTGCTCATACTTTAAACAGAGATACCTTTGTCAAACCTTTTGGAGTTGGCACATAAAGGAGCAAATGTTGAACGTTTGTCAGGTTTGTCCCCGCACACACAATCAATAAACACGGCGTATACGCAATGTGTGCGACTGGCAGCAAAGACGCAGCCGCAGGCAACACACACACACAGAAGCAAACAAACAGGCGCAATTCATAAATTTTGTGTGCAAAGGACATGCAGAGACATTGCCCGGGATGGCTGCAACCCCAAAACCTTCCCTTCCGTTGGACAATGTTGAACGCTTTTTTAAAGAAAGAATAAAAAATAAAAATGGATCAATATTTTCACAGCAGCAAAAAGCAGCCCAAGACATTGTGTGTGTGTATTAGTTTGTGTCCTTGCAAGGACAATTGTGTCGCGTGTAAATTGCGTCTGTCTTCTTCTTCTTCTTCTTTTTCTTGTGTATGTTTTCGTAGCCTGCAACTTGACCCCAAAGCAAAAATCTGCTGCATTTTCTTTCTAAGTGAGGCAATTAGCAGCTGCCAGCAGAAAAACCGCATGGCAAAAATTAACACACTATCTCCTCCTCTCCCCCTTCTAAGTGCCCAATGAACAACAAATCGGCGCCATTTTACCTTGAAATACACACAACAAAATCAAATAACAACTACAAAATATCAACAAAAATTTGTAGACCAACCAAAATTGCGCGGCCAGCTAAAATATTTAAAGCTCCAAACACAAAAACACAACAAACTGCAAATTGTTTACAAATATGCGCCAGAAAAACTAATTGCGTTTAAATTACAATACAGAATTTTCCGCAAAGCAAAAGAATTCTGTAAAACTGCAAAACGTACAGTACGGAAATTAAAAAAGAATGGAATAAATAAAACTAAATGTTGTTGCAGGTTCTGTTTGAAGTTTCTGCTCTTTTTCGCTCAGTGTTTTTGGCCTGCCTAGCATTTCTCGACATTTTCACACCTAAGGGACTTGTGTCCAAAAAAGCCGGGCTTCAATTTCAACTAGAGAACCCAACGTCAAACAAAATTTAAATGAGCATTGGGCAGTTTGCCAAAGCGACCGCAACGCTTGCGAAAAATTGCCTCAGCTTTGATTAATTAACTTAAAACAGCTATTGACACACACAAACACACAAACACACACGCACATGGCATTGGCATAAATTGAATTGAATTGTTGCCGCAATTGTCTGGCAATGTGGCATGTACATTTTTAGGTCAGCTACTTTTAATGAACTGCAACGAAACAGATGAGCAGAAGAACAACAACTATATAGAAATTATATGCAAACATATAACTGATGTATTATTTTTATTTACTTAAATACACGAACCTAACTAGAAAACTTATTCTCAAAGCTTCAACTTATTATTTAACTTCTACTTATTATAATTCTTTCTATTCCTTCCAAATGGAACCAAATCTAATGCTAAATATTCATGAGCAATTAATGCGTTAGCGTCGACAGCGACAGCGACGTCAACGACAACGTAATTGTTTTTGGTGTACACGCGCCTAAAAATAACCAACACGTAAATATTGTCTAGAATGTTGATATATACAAACGCACCCGCACTGTTTATGTACACAGTATATATATATATATTTATAAACTGTGTATATATGTATAAAAAGTGTGTAGATATTCGGTTTGGAAGTAAAAGGCATTTAGCTGATGACTGCGAAGCATAAAAGTGAAATTGACCAGAAAAACAAACGGACAGCCGCCCAAAAACGAAACAAAAGCCATAAAAAAAATATTTGTTTGCGAATTCAAGAAAAACTTTAGAATACTCTGTGTGCTCCGGCAGGAAGGGAGTATCTTGATTTCTTAGCTAGAGCTGAACTTATATTATTTTAAGCTTTAAGTAAACTCTCAACAGGGTATCTTATAGTTTAAAGGGCTTACAGCTGAAAAACTTTTGCGCTTTGTTGTTGCTGTCTGATTTGGGACTCGAGCTTTGAGAATTGGCATTGGGAATTGATGTTGGTATTGGTATTGGTATTGGGGTATTGGCAAATTGTGTATTGGGCAAAGGTACTTGCGTGTTGATTGTCAATGCTCCAACAAAGTCCAAAGTCAAAGCCAGACACACAAAAGGAAAGACGGAGAGAGAGAGACACGCACATTTATAACGTGAAAATTGTCACTTCGATTTCCACTTTGACTTTTTGGGACTCTTATTTGAACCTTTTTGGCCACGCCAAAGCTCAAATGCAAACAGAACCCAAAAAAGTTAAAGAAAACTTGAAGCCCATTAACAGCGCTCGAGTGGTTAACGATATTTTTCGGGTGCTTTTGAATATTTTCTAATTGTCAGCGACAGAGATGCGCAAAATCCATCCCTTTTTAATATTAGTAATAGAATTAATACTAGTTAAGAAACTATCATTGAAAGAATGCACGGAGGGGACGAGAGTAATATTCTTTTTTAATTATAAATCAATATTTCATTTATAGTCAGATTAACTCCAGATCTGCAAGGGTATTTAAATTTCAGCGCCGTTTCTTGTAATTATATTCTGTTTTTTTTTTGGGTTTTCCTTTTTTTTTTATTGTAATTTTCTTATACATGGCAGTTGGCGTCCTTGTGGCATTATAGCCTTGCCTCGTCTGCTTCTTCTTCTTCTTCATGGACAGCGGTGGCTGGCAAACAACAAAAAACAACAAAAGCGAGAAAGAAAGAACTGCGAAAAAGAGAGAGAGAGTGAGAGCAAAAGAGAGGTCCTTGCCGCGGTGTTTTTTGAGCACAAGTGCTGCTTTGCATTTAATTACGCTTAAAAATTAATTAATTTCTTTTTTGTGGAGTGACTTGAGACATAATCAAGCTACCTCCTTAAAGTATGCTACACAGTGCGGCCACTTTTATCTTTACTGCCTGCCGGAGGAGGGGTGTTGTTAGGGTTGCCAGGGTTTCAGGGTGAGGGTAAGGGTTGCGTACTTGTCTCTTAAATAATTCAACAAGCGCGGTTTCGTGGCAAACAACAACAACAAACAGAAGAAACAGCATCTGCATTGCGAAACCTTTAAATGCCAAGGATAAGCGCGTGGGTTTTTCTTTCGTTTCTTTTTTTGAGTTAATACAAATCTGTTGATGTCGGTTCCCTTACTTACAAATACTATATGCCTATTACAAACGTTTAACAGATGAGCTACAATAGCAGCTTAAGTATGGAGCATTAATTATTTAAATTCACAGGCAAATTAGACATGAATGTATGTAGAAAAGAATTACTAAGAATTCTTAAGTTGTATATTTTAAAATGCTTTTCAGAAACAGTTTGTTAAGCTTACAAGCACTTAAATACCTGACAAATATATTTATTATTCCACTGATGAAGCATTTTTCAAAGCCTTACCTGAAAGAAAAAAAGAAAAATAGATTATTATATTATATTATTAACATTTCAAATGCACTTTTTATTTCGTTTTATTTTTCAATTGATACTCTTTCGTATATTATTTACATATTATTTTCATAAGTATATTTTCCTAACAATTAAAAGCATAAGGCAACAATTCAAGAGCTTTGTTGTTGTTACTACAATCACAATTGTTTCTAAATTGCATTATTGTTGTTGCACATTTTGAGTAGCTGACACAAAACAGAAACAGTCGAAAGAAAAGGAAAAGAAATCGTCGAACAGCTTGCAGCGAAATCTCAACGAAAAATTTGCATTTGCCAAAAACAAATTTTAATAACTCAGCGGGCAGCAACCACAACAACAACAACAACAAGCATCCAGCAGCAGCAGTTGAGTCAATTTGTGCATTTGAAGGTCACACTGATAGTTGTTGTTGTTGTTGTTGGCGTTACTGTGAGTGCACTAGAAAGCAGCGGAAGAAGCGCACAAAACAAAAACAAGAACAAAACTGCAAGAGCAGGATAGCAAGATACTGAGTAAGCAAGCAAGCAAAGCAGTTGAGTTAGATAGTGTTCAACAATGAAAGAGTGACGGTGAGAAAGGGGGGGAGGTGGGAGGAAGAGTAGATTGTGTGTGCATTGGGCAGGCTTATTGGATTTTACCCTTTTTCATGGCAGCGCTGAACAAAATCACAGTGTTGAAAGAAATTTTCTGTTTACTGCACTTTTTTGCTTTTGTTTGCTTTACGTTTATTTTTTGTTTGCTCTTTTATCAAGTATTCGAAAGTAGCGAATTGTTGTTGAATAGTTTATGAAAAAAAACAAGGTTGAAATTCAATGAAAATACACATATTTAAGTATTATGCATGTTAAACTTGCGTATACGTAATAATTAGTACAACATGTACAGCTTATAGCTGCATATTAATTATTTATCTTGTAATTAGTACAATTATTGATTTTTAGGCGCCATTAGAATTACCTAAAACATAGAGCAAAAAAGCAAATTTTGCTGTTCGTCTTTAAAAATAAAATTGCAACTGTTGAAAACTCGTATAAAAATAAACAAACGAAGGCACAAACATATACAAATAAACTTAAAATGCCCCTTGGGTTCACAGTGCTGGCGTCATACAAAAATTTAAAAAGCCTCACATACATAATGCAAAAATATTTTTTTTTTTGTTTGGGGTCACATTTTGTTGTTGGCAATAAAATATAAAACATTTTTTCTTGTAGCTACACTCGTATCTCATTCACTTTGATATGAACTCTGTCTCTCTAATATCATTCAAAATTATAATTATGTATGCGACCATAAAAAACACCCAAAAAAGGTAATAAGAGAAAGAGAGCGAATGAGAGAGAGAGAAGGCTATCATATATGTACGCACATAAATTTATGTATTTATATATGTATGTATATACTTTAGTTGGCTTGGGACGCAAGCAGCCAAAAACGCCCAAAAGATTTTCATTTGGAGAAAAATAAACCGAAACGAGAAAAGAAACAAACAAACTGAAAGTTGCCATTGACCGTTTGTTGCCTGTATGTTGACCCTTATTTAGATGCGTGTGATAGCCTCCCCACACTCTCTTCCTCCCCCCTTCGATTCACCATTCCATTTGCGTGCCAATTTGTTGTTTATGCTGCGTTTACGTGTTGATTGCTTATATATGCAAATCAAATAGAATTTCTGTATAAATATATACACCTTTCTGTATCTGTATCGATCCAGCATTATTTATGCCTCCCTCTATTTTCTATATACACACACACACACACACACACAAAACACATTTCAATTTGAATTTAGTTGATGGTTAATTAAATCATTCAACAATCGATATGCATTTTTTTCTGAAATCGATTCATTAATAAAGCAAAACATATTTTAAATTATTCCACTCAGTTTGCTTTTGGTATTTAAACTTTAAGCCAGCCCAAAAAACCATTCACTGGAAAAAGACGAAAGTAACAGATTGGGACTCATCTTTTGAGTGTGCATATTTATATCTCAGCTGAGACCACTCGATTCAATTAATTTCAGCTGGCAAACAATGAAGGCCGTTTGCCTAATTGGCAGCATGGCTGAATGTAATCAAGTCAGTGCTGCTGCAAAGCCAGAGGCAAGGAGAAGTGAAGAGCAGAGGACAGGAAACAGAGAACAGAACAGAGAACATTGGCAGCTAAAACAAAAACATCAGCAATGGATTTACATTGACTTGTACCAACACAACTAAACACTCAATAACAACAACACACAAAACAGAAGCAAGTAAAGTGAGAGTAATTTCAGTGTTGAGTGGACTAGAGGGTGTCCTATACTAAGTAATCGATATTTATCGATACATTTAAAAGAGGTTGTATTGACTTAGTATAATCGATAAATGATTCCTTTGAGCTAAGTCGATTAAAAATTCCTTTTTCATTCACAATACAACCCATTTTACCCTATCCTAGTAAAAAAATAAAAAAAAAAAAAAAAAAAAAAAAAAAAAAAAAAAAAAAAAAAAAAAAAAAAAAAAAAAAAAAAAAAAAAAAAAAAAAAAAAAAAAAAAAAAAAAAAAAAAAAAAAAAAAAAAAAAAAAAAAAAAAAAAAAAAAAAAAAAAAAAAAAAAAAAAAAAAAAAAAAAAAAAAAAAAAAAAAAAAGGTACAAGGTATAGACACACACACACTTTCACTCATACAGAGATGCATCAATTATATGGCCACTAATTTGTCTACATTTGTTGTTGTTGTTGTTCGGTAGCTAAATAATTGCAGACAGCAGCATCAATGCAGGCAGACAGAGACAGAGAGAGGGGGAAGGGAGGGGATGCGACGTCTGAGTGCCAAAACATGGCAACAGCAGCAATCAAAATCTGACAGACAACAAATACACACACACATACACACAAATATTTACATTGCAGTGAAGAGGGGGGCGTGACAAGTGGGCGTCAATGCTGTTTAATCGAATTATGCAACGACAACAACTGTTCCAAAGATATACATACATATGTATGTATGCACACATATAACGGGATTAACATATTCGATATAACTGTATATGTATCGGCGCATCTCTCTCTCTCCCTCTCTCCTCTGTATCTGTGGCTGTAACTGCTGCTGATGCTTTTAATTAAAATGTGCATATGAAATCGACAGCCAGCATCGAAGCAGGCATTTTCACACACACACAAACACAGACAAATATTGTAAATTGAATCTCTTAGTGAAAATTTCGTGAAAGCAGTCAAACACACAAACACAGAAACAAACTAACAAACAAACGTACACAAAAATGTCACAATTGATTGTCTGCTTGATCCTGACGCTTTTTTTCGTGCTTAATTGGCAGCATTGTGTGGATGCAGCCGCTCATCATGCTATATTCAAAAACGATGGTAAGACGACACTCAGAAAACCAATGAAGAACTTTCACTAGTTTCAATTCCTCCACAGAATATCCCAATAAGTGTGTTGTGCCATCGCCACAGGGCGATAAATTGATAATCGATGTCGAACAGTCGGCAAATTATCCGGGCAAATGTGCCGAAATCTATTGCGGACGCAACAGCTTTGCTTTGGTCTACACGTGAGTTGGGAAACTTTATAAAATAATTTTCACATTAAGAGAAATATCTTTTTTTAAATAGTTGTGAAGCTGAAGATTTGCCTGATGGCTGTGAATTCGCTGAATATACAAATAGTGATGGTCCATTTCCAGATTGTTGTCGTCGTCGCTTGGATTGCAATATGGTTTAAGCCATAAAGTAAATCCAATTTATGTTTGGTCCATGTTATATAGTTATGCAGAAAATTAGCCGTTAATTCAATAAACAAAAAAAAGTATTGCACAAGAAATTGTTTCCTTTTAATCCTAGCATTCATTTAAACTATGTCATTAGTTATTGTTCGAAAAAATGTATTTTAAAATGAAATTCTTTGTTTATTTTTTAATTGTGTGTTTTACAATGGAACTTCAAGCCGCCGAATGGATTGTCGTATATCAAAATGAAAGTATGTAGATTATAGAAAAGATTAAGAGCCATTTAACATTCCTCTGCAATTAGAATTTCCTGGTAAATGTGCTATAACATCCAGTTTGATACTAAATCAGGGCGTGACTATAAAGGATCCCATGCACGACTGCCGTCAAATTGTTTGTGGCAAGAATGGTGAAACAAGATTTCACAGGTGCGTAAAAAGATCATATCTGAAGTTGCGATACTAAAATACCTACAATTTATAGCTGTGGTCATTTAAGTGGCCTGCCCGATTTTTGCTACCTTGGCGACTATGTAAATGTGGAGCTGCCCTATCCACAATGCTGTCGGCGTTCACTTATCTGTGCTTAAAGTAAGCTGTGACATACATTTTAGATGTATTCTACACTACTTATAATATTAACACTACTTACACAAAATGTTCATTTTAAGAGCATTGATAGTTTTGATGTTCTTCAAGTGCATTCCGGCTTTAAACTCTTTAAACAGCTATGAAGATAGTGGTAAGTAAGATTTAATTTCCTTAACTTTTAAACACATTTATCTGTTTAAAATTAAGCTTATCCTGGTCGCTGTGTTGTGGATATGGGCACTTCGGTAGTTTTGCTAACTTATGGTGAATCTGTCAAACTGGATTCGTTGCCCTGTACTCGCATATTTTGCATTGGCGATGGCTGGGGCATGCTACAAACGTATGTGTTGATCTTTATACTTATAGACTATGTCATATATATATTCATTTATTATTCAGTTGCGATCGCGAGCCAGCTCCGAATGATTGTCGTTACACACACTATAAGGATTTGACTGCCGATTATCCCAAATGCTGCAAGCGTTATTTTCGATGTGATTGAATTTTAAATTAATTGTATTTGTTTTCAAAATTAAATAGGTGTGTGCTTCTAATCAGCAATCACAATAGTGGAATAAAGTCATAATACTAAACTTAAAATGCATCATACTAAAGTACTTTATTAACGACATACTTGTTTTCTATTATTTATTTATCTACTTGACACATAAAATGTACTTGAAAATCCCACACTAAACACACTCTATATGTAAACAGAGGCAAATATAGCAACACTGACGCAATCTAAAACCTGTTTGACCCATGGCGCCCCCTTGGTCAGTCCGAGATAGAATCTCATTGCTGGCATTCAGAAAAGTTTTCACATATCTGTGAATCAGTCATATTTTTGAATGCGCCACGCAAAGATGAGTTTATTTTTGAACGGAATTGTATTGATGATGCTGCTGCTGGCAGCGATTATCATGCCACACACTGAGGCAGCTGTGGCGCGTGGCATCTTCGAGGATGCCGCACATCCCGGCAAGTGCTATGTCAAGCCAGATCTTATCCTAAATCCCGGCCAGAGCGCCAAATATCCAGACATGGAATGTGCTCGCATCATATGTGGAGAGAACAGCATGGCTCAGATACACACGTTAGTATATATAGTACAGTGAAAGCTCCCAACAACGGACGCTCTCGTTAGCGGACAACTCCTATTAACGGACACTTTACATGGGATATTTTTTTTTACTTATTTTGTCCTATCTCTAAAGAGCTCCACGCGAATTTTGGGAACTGTTTTGTATATATATATATTGAACTTGACTGCATAATTTATTTTTGGATCTTCATTCAACAGTTGCGGCGTTATGGCTGCACCACCTGGCTGCAAAATGGGTGCCCCAAAGTATCCCACAGCGGACTATCCCAAGTGCTGTGACCGTAAAATAATCTGTGCCAAGTAATGTGAATAATTCAGTTCAATTTGTTTTCACTATTGTCTTGTGCTTTGTTTTTTCATAGCAATTGTGCTTCGATCAGTTCAAATGTGGAGGAATAAAGAGTCTATAATGTTATTGTTCATATTTAGAATATATATGGTGTAAAGTTTTATGCTTGTTAATAAACAGTTTACGGTTTGTATAAAAGTTAAGAGGCTGAACTAATCAAATTATTTACGTTTAATAACTATAAATGCCATTCGGAATAGTGAAAACACTTTCAATTGTCAAGTAAAACTTCCATGGGAGTGTTTAGAAACGTTGGTGTGAAAAAAGTAGAGAAATCTTAAGTTTTACTAAATTATTCCTTCTAAAGCTTATTCGGGTAAATGTTATATTGATGCCGATACCATATTGAAGCCTGGCGAAAGTAAAGCAGCTGCAAACTGTAGCCTTATTTTATGTTTTAAAGAATGAATCGTTTCTACGGAAATGTGAGTTTTATAGTTTGATAATTTTATTAACACGCATTATTAACAGCCTCCGTTTTTGTACAGGTAATCCTAAAAATCCTTGCCTGATTATCCCAAATGTTGCATAGATGTGATTTACTGTCTAAATGGCGGTAGGGAAATGTAGGAATTCTTCTTATAATTCTTAATTTTGAATGGGATCTATTGTAACATTGCAAATCAAACATGATTAGTGTAAGCAAAGTAATTAGAAGATGTGGTTCATATTTGCTAAGGCCGCACTTCATAAATATACAAACACACATTAAGTACACACAAACACATAAACACACACACATGTATTTACCTTTTGCCCTTTAGATATGTATATCTCATAAATGAGACGACACGAGGTTCAATTAGTTTCAGTTAAATGCACTCAACACGGTCGCCAAATCAATTTGTGGATTAAGTTACACCGTTATGTGTTTCCCTGAAGGTGTGTGTGTGTGTGTGTATTTGTGGTTGTGCTAGAGATGAGCTTATAGTGCGATAGTAATTAATTTGCATCTCTAAATAATTCACGTACAACTAAGTTTAATTGTGAAGTTTGCCTGAGGCGTCATAGCTTTTATTAAGCAGTAGCAGTTTAAATAAATTATAATTTTCTTAATTAAGTTCTTGTAACAAAGCTTAATTCGTTGTGACCTTTAACCGAATGCCAAATACAAATATTCCAAATAAGGTCACAAAATGCAGTTGAAAAACGTTTAATGGAGCTTAAAACACACACACACACACACACACACACGCACACACACATAGAAAGAGCTGGCAATTAGTGTTGTTGGGTTCGGTTTCAGTTTCAGCCTGGCTGCTTTTATCTTTCCGCCCAGCAATTGTTGTTGTCACAGCTTTGGCGCTTATTGTTGTTGATGGCCTTTTTTTTGGGAGGGGGACAACACAGAAATCGCCAGTCATAACGCCTATTTAGGCTAACCGAAGCGGTTGCCCAAACAAAAGCGCCCCAATAAAATTGCTCCTTTGCCAAAAAGTATGCTACAAAAATATATAGCTCGCCTGAACCGAAGCTCGTAAAAAATAATAAACACGCCAAGCAAAAATTAATAGAGTCGCCCAAATTCGCCGAAAATAGGTCATAATAATCTTACGACACTAAAATAAGTAGCTGTAAGTATGACATGCCAAAGTTATTTATAACCATAACTAACTTCATCTAAACAGGCAATTTACGATGTGTGTTTTGTTTGCCATTGTTTGGTTTTAAGACGCAATACCAGTTTAACTTTAGGCAACTGTTTTTAGCCCGCTTTTCTTTTCCTCGGACAGATTATTACAGGTTCACAGCACGTCGGGTAGGGTTGTTGCGAAAATCGTGAACCAGTTTGCCAGCAGCCATCTGGGGCTATATTATAAACACCACACCTATAAAATCAAAAGTATATTACTTTAAGATCATATGAGTTCAAAATAAAATTAATGCTCACTTACTTATGTATAATCGCCAAGCTGTTTTTACTACAATATACCTTAGAACAAAAGACATGCGGATAGCTTGCGTTCTGGTCGTAGCTTAGAATAAGATTTTCACTGATATAGCACTTGCCGGGATATGAGGGATGCGCTGAATACTTAAACGATAATGATGCCTCCAGGTGTGGCACGTTTATTGCTGCCACCAGCACTATCAATACAATTCCGTTCAACAATAAATGCATCTTAACGTGGCGCAGTCAAAAATATGAATAAAAGCCGTTTTCTTTATACTAAGGTTTGATTCGACATGAATAATTTGATTAGTAACACTTAGCACTTCCATACTATCCGTTTCTGATTCTATTAAATCAATTTTCAAGCATTTCTTTTTCTTTTTTTTTTTTGTACATTTCTAACACCAACTTCAGCCATGAAAAGAAACAAAGTTGTGAGCAAAGACCGCAGCAAGAAGAAGAAAGAGAAAAAGTGAATATTACAATTTTTTAGTGTGCCGCAAAAGTTTAAGCCTACACCAGAGTGTGTGTGTGTGTGTGTGTGTGAAAAACTTGTGTATACACACAACACACAAACGTACAGACATACAACATTTATAAATTGGCAGGCAGGCAACTGCTTTTTTTTGGGTGACCTCTCGTGCCAGTCAGTGTATATATATGTATGTAAGTAAGTGTGTAAGTATGTATGTGCGTGCGAAAAAGGTGAAGGTAATGTTGGTCAGAAGGCTACAAAATTCGAGCACAAGCTTCGTACACAAACTGAGCCGCAAACTTTGCCAAGGCACGCGCAACAAAAAAGAATGAAAGAGACTTAACACACTCAAGTCGAAGATAACATACACTTAAATATTGTTGATAATCTAAGAAAAAGATGCTGTGTATATAAAATATTCAAAAAGTAACTTGTATTCAAATTTAGTCGCATAAAAAAAGGTGCTAATTTCGCAATAAAACATAGCACATTTCTGGCGCTGAAAAATAAAATCTTTAACACTGCCACAAAAATACGCGAGCACTAACATCATTTATTCATTATTTTTCACGCGTTGTCTGAGCCAACAAAAAAAAAAAAAAAAAAAAAAAATGGTAACAAAAAACATAAAAATGGTCGCCACTCTGCCGCAATTTACACAGTAACACAAACACACACACACACACACACACACACAGGCAGACACCGAAACACAAATGGAAATCCTTGCAGCAGTTTCTTTTAGCATTCGCACCCATGAGATGAGCTTCATTTCATGCCCCAGAGCAGTTCCATGGAGCAGTCTCGCGTATTTTCTCATTTGAGAGATGAGCTCGTTATAAAAAATTAAGTTACCTTCAAGAAAAAGGGAATATAAAAGAGAATTTCATTTGGGGTAGTCCTGCTAGGGTTTGATTACATTTTTATCGATAACTGGTTTTTAATTATTAAGTAAAGTGCAGTAATGCAGATTTTAATTGAAAACTCTTCAGATTCATAAAAATTTGATGGCATTTTATATGAACTTCATCAGTTGCTTATATATCTGGCATAAATTTCACTTTTCACATTTCTCCTCCTGCTTTTTTTTTTGCCAACTTTCACAAAAGTAGTGGAAACAGTCTTATAAATTGAGTTTTTCCTGTTTATTCTTATGTTTGCTTGTGTGTGTGTGTGTGTATGCAAATTTTGTTGTTTTTCTTTCCTTGCATCGCATTAAAATGTAAACTAAATTACTAGAACAAAGCAGTGTGAACACAACGTGAGCTGATTTGGGTTTTAAAAGTAGAAAAATATCACAATAATAATATAATTTTGTTATTGAGTTAAGTACCTAAATGTATAAATAAATCTTATAAATTTACTAGAAAGTAACTCAAGGACTTTTAGATAACTGTTACGGAGTCCCAGTGCGCACCAAAGTAGGCTACAGTGAGTGCAATTAGGCAATAGCCAGTTTAAACTAATGGTCAGTTAGTTGTTGTGAGCAAGAAAGAGAAAGAAAATATAAAGCGAGAGAGCGTTATGCTAATTATAGCAAACCGTGTCCATTACACGCCCATTATGCGCCACGCCCACCCACAGCTGGCCAGCTAATGAACATTTTTGTTTCTCGCACAGCGCCACAAAAGTTTATTGACTTAGTTCATCAAATAGTTTTTATACATATATATATATATAGATGTATTGAAATATTTGCAAGGCACATGGCTAAAATAGCTTACATGTTGTTATTAAAAACAAATTTTGTAGAAAAACTCAATGAATATTATTGATTCATAATAATAATAGCAATGAGTACTCGTAATGTGGGGCTAACAAAAATAAACCGCAAACAAAACGATTGAATGAAAACATCAATATAAAAAGAAGATGCAAAAAAGTGATGGTTAGGGAGATGCCCTGTAAAAGTTCTCCTCCTAAAAAAGTTAATTGTTTTCTCTAACTGAATGCGGTTCATTGCATTCAAAAGTAAATAATTATATACAATTTGCAGTTGTTGTTGGTAAAAAGCAAATGCATATAAATGTAATAAAGTGTGCGCGAATTTAAACGCGCATTTATTGGTTGCGGCTGAATTAATTTCCATGTTTAATTATGCGCGTAATTCGTTAATGCAAAACAGCTGCATTTAACGAGCTTTAAAGAGGCAAACAATTGGATTAAGGAAAGTATTATAAAAGACAACTCACCTTCATAGAGCACCGCCAACGAGAAACTGCTGCGCCCAAGGAAACAATGCACAAAGTGGTTACAAAATAATCAGCAAATTGTTGCAGGCAATTATTATTTTTGTTGAGCTGGCCGCGAGCTGTTGCAAATGTTGATTAGCATGCCACAGGCTAGAGAAACAGGTACAATTTAGCAATATATATTCTTTTGTTTACCACTTTTTTTATGCTTTTCGAATTAAAAAACCGATTTTGAACTTTTCGCACTGAAAATTATGAATTTTGATTACTTTTTCTTATTGTTGCCTGGCTTTGTCTGCTGCACATTCAAATCTTTGTTATACAATGCACACATTTATGTTAATCTTTCAGCTCGAACAATAACAGACCAAAAGAACTGAATGAATGAGGGATCTATCTAGCAGATTGCGCATACGCCATGTATGTCTGTGGTGTGTGTGTTCGCCATCCATTGAAAATTGGGAAATGGGAAATTGCGCTAATGGCATTTCAATAACACATTGCAACCGCAGCTCTCTTTTACAAGCAAACATTTTTGGAATTTTAAATCAATCTGGTTTGGTAGTGCGACGTGTTGAATAAAATATTTAGCAGCATCCTTTGAATTATTCAAAATTCATCTGGCTCTCTCTCACTCTCTCTTTGTCCCTCTCTCGCTCTATCACTTAGTAAGCAAATCGATTTTGCATACGACAGCATTTTAAGGTCGAGTGGTAATGAAAAAGTTTATTTTTCAGCCACTAACTTTTGGCATGTTCAAAAAACAAGAACTCAGTACACATGTGGCAAGTGCAGAGCACCAATCCAAAAGCGTTTTTTTTTTTTGGTAAGATTGGAATTTTCAGTACATCACAATACAACAAATAAAATGTTAAATGCTTATACAGCATGTGTTTCTTACAGTTGTCATATTTTCAAAGGATCCTACTCAAATATACATATAACACAAAAATAAACTTTGTGATGCTCAAGAAAAATCTCGACAGCAGCTTTTTATTTTTAATACGAACTTAACATGATTTTATGACATTGAAAGCCGCTGTTGATATGTTTTTAGCTGTTTTTTTTTACCTGCATAAAACTGACACACACACACACATGAGAGAGAAAAAGTGGGAGAGAGAGAGAGACACGTTGCAATTATATTGGTTACCTGTTACATGCTCGGCTTATAGACCGTTAGACCTGACGCTTGGCTAACGGTCGCTAGCAAAAGTGTTCTTTTAAAAATTGACATCGTAAATTCAGGATATGTAAATTCAACGACAACTGTCAAATAAAAACCAGCAGAAGACATGAAAATTTGTGAGCTGGCAACTTAAAAGGCTAACCTAAAAGGAAAAACAAAAGAAGCATGGAGAGGATTTACACATATACACACAAACGTACTACATACATGTATGCTGCTCGGAACATACACATAAAAATGTAATACTTTCGCTTGACGATGATGATGATAATATTTTCTGATATTTTTCATTACATTGTTGTACTTTTACGACTGTTATCCTTGAGTGAAGAACTTGCTACAGGATGCTAAAACCAACACACACACACACACAGGCTCACACTCACACTAGCTGGCGCAGCATTCGAGCAAAAAGTCTGAGCCAAACTCACACACACACAACCCACACGCACACTCACACACATAGAGACGCGTGTGCAAGGTGAGCGAGCTTTTTCCACCTAATGTCTAAACCGTTAGTTTTGAGCGACTGAAGGAAAGAGAGTGGGCAGAATTTTCACCTTCGCACTTTGTGTTTTTTTTTTTATGGTACAATTGAATATTTTTATATTTTTAAATAATTTTTTTTTTTAACATTTTTTTATTGCATATTTTGAAACTTTAAGCACTTGACACAAACAATCAGCACTGGTTTTTTATATTTCTTGTACAAATGCCACAAATAAGTGTTGAGTTTCAGCAATTTATGAATAAATTTTTTAAATATTTACAAACGCGCCTTGAGCGTGTGCACAACACACGAAATGTTGTTCCGTCGCTCGTTGGGATTGAACTGAATGCTAACAAGTAAACGACAGCCTAGCCACGCACAACTACATGTGCAATACGCGTGCGAGCTTTTTTACACGAATTCACGACGCGTGGGTGGCCTTAAAGAGCGAAAGTTCGAGAGCGAGAAACGAAGTACGTTGCAATGCATCAAAATAGAATCACAAAATACGCGCCACTACTGCAAAATACTGTTGAAGTAATGTATTATTCTTGGTTGCAACTTACTTTGGCACACTTGTTATACTTTAGCCTTGAACCAAGTAATTATTTAGCCGAAAATTGAGACGATCTTTGCTAGACGCCACTTTTATCTTTCTTTTGTGAAAATAACTGTAAATTCAAGCAAAAGCCTATCGATTGCTAATAGTATCGATACTGAGTATCGAGAGCTCAAAAGTATACTTGAAGCCCTAGCTAAAAATAATTTGTCATCCCTTGTAGACATATAAAAACAAATAAATTTGCTTGCTAACAAAATAAACTGTAAACTATGTCTGACGCATATGCGTGTGTTGCCAAGGGCAAGCTAAAACTCAAAAGTGATACCGAACTTAAGAAAAAGAAGAAGAAGCACAAGAGCAAGGACAAGGAGAAAGAAGCACTGCAACGGGCCTTCGTCGAGCAACAAATCAGCGAATCTGGAGCCGCAACTGCATCCACCAGCAACTATGAACGGAAGCTCACCAAGGCGGAGCTGGCTAGTAAGAAGCAGCAGGAGAAGATGCGCAACAAACGCATCATGGACAAGGCACAGACGACACACAAACAACGCGTGGAAAAATTCAATGAGCATCTGGACACCCTAACGGAGCACTTTGATATACCCAAAGTGTCCTGGACAAAATAAACGTCTGTCGCTTAGCTTAAAATGTAACTTAGATGTTAAGGTAATAACAATAAAACACGGAAGCCAAGAGAGCTTTACAAAAAGTAGTGTATCTGTTCTAAGTGTTAAATATATATTTTTATTTTAGGCATAATTTTGACTATATTGTGGGGGGAATAAGAGAAAGTGGCCATATTTGAATGGCACTATTAAACTAAATAAATATAATGTAAAGGTTAAACTCATATACAAAACAACTTAAATGAGGGTTTTCTATAGATGTTTCCAACATTCAGTCCAGTAAGCACTCATGCAATCTGTTGCAGAATATATATTTTAAGTATATATATATATATAAATACGAAAGCAAACTCAAAATTACAGTGGCGTCATCAGCTCTAGCATGGCATACTTCCATGTCCAGTTGCGTACTAGTTGCTCGAAGCGTGGACGCTCATGTTCATAGATATAACCCACTTCTGGTTCCATGCATACTTCGGTGTAGGGATCAGTGAGCAGGCTCTGCACGGACAACAACACTTTGGCCACGTTCAAAGCCAAAGACCAGTTTTGTTGCTGAAATATATCGATGCCGACGTCGCCATGTCGGGACACATTTGGATGTAAGATTTTGGTAAGGAAACGCACCGTTGGCGGTGCCATCGGATAACGTTCGGGAAAGTAGATAAATAGAAAGAACTTTCCGCCCTCATAGGGACTGCCAGGTGGACCCAATATCGTTGCTTGCCAATAGTTATTCTGGCGATCCATTGGTATGGCCGAAATGCCCTCAGATTCATAGCTGTTCAAGAGATTCGCTTCGCCGCGCAGAAAATTGTTGCGCATCACATTGGCCTGTTCTGCAGCCGGCGGCGGTTGACTGCCAAGTTCGATGAGACAGGTGCGACAGAAACAAGAGGACATCAGAGCACCATATAGCTTATACCAGTCGGGCTCCTCTGCAAGACTCTCAAACAGCGGCCAGCGCTGTTTCAAATATGCCTTCCACATGCTATGGGCTGTATTCTTCACGATAATGTCGTTCCATTGCTTGCACACCTCGCTGGCCATCCAAAGCGACATGTCGTCCAGATAGCCAAAGATCTTAAGCATAACCTCCACAGGTATGAGGCTAGTGATGCACTTGCTGCTGCTTCTCTCGACACCCGCATTTGCATCATATTCATGGGCTCGTGCTCGTCCATCCGCCAGCTCCAGCATGTAGTGGGGCAGGGCAAGCGGAGCGGATGGACGCGGACGCTTGATGGGCAACAAATATGGATTTACGGCACGTTCATGCTCGAAGTCACGCTCCGGAGTGCCGCGACGTTGTGGTTCTTGCGGCTGCTCTTGCGCCACCGGCAACTGCTGTTGTTGCACCGGCTGCTGAACCTGCATCTCCTCATCCAGCTCTGGTTCGTTATTTACCTGCTGTTGTTGCTGCTGCTGCTGCTCTTGTTGTTGTCCAGCGGGTGCTGCGTCTTCCAAATCCTCAAATCCCATAATATCAGCATCGTTTTCGGTTTCGTCATCCTCCTGCTTGTCCTTGAATGGCGGCTCGTCATTGCCAGAGTCCTCGTCATCGGACAATTCCGTCAGTAGCTCCTCAGCCCGTTGTGCATTGTACAGAAATGCATGACAGGCACCGCAAAGCGGTTCACCAAAGTTGGGTCCATAATAGCCATTGCAAACCCAGCAAGCATGACTATTCTGCAAGTGGTAGACATATTTTTAGTTTAGCACACACAAATCAATTTTTTTTATTTTGTATACACACTGAGAAACTAAAAGACACTGTAAGCAGCGGTTTGTTTTTGTCCTTCTCCTCAATATCGCCTTCGTCATTCATGTCGTCGTCGCTGGCATTTAGTTGCTCCAGCAATTGCTCCTGTTCATTTTGCTGCTGTACGCAGCTAGTCATTTTTATGGTGCACTGAAAAATTGCTACAAACACAAATACCCAAACGATGCCTTTCTCGTCATGCAGCGGTAGGATACTCGGTAAATGGCATCGAAATTGTTATCGACATCGATAATACGTGCGGCTTGACTGCATGAAAAGAGGCTGAAAAAAGGTTACACACCGAATATGACGTCAGACTCCAACAAGCAGTTTCTCTAATAAAAGTTATTGGTCTTTTAATTTGAAACGAGAAACGATGTTAATTTGCTTTGACTAGCAAAATGCACTGATGTAATACATGAGTGTATTTGTATACAAAGAACTATTGGCTTGCAGCTGTGACGTACTTGCCGCAATACCAAAGTGCTATCGTATATCGATAGCTCATGCAACCGACAAAAACAGATAATTACACGTGCGATAATTATAAAGTTAATAAAATAACAAAATGAAGCAGAAAAAGAAACTGGGTGCGTTATAAATGTTTAAAATGTATACACCACACTTATTTAACTCAAATATCATTTACTGCAGCTGTCGGTCTCAGTCGTGAGGAGCGTCAGGTGCTTGTCATTGGTGAGATTATTCAGGAGCTCCTCAAAGCGCACGAAGCCAAGAAAGATGTAAACCTAAATCGCATGAAATCACTTATTTCGTCAAAGTATGGATTGGATAGCTCGCCGCGACTGGTGGACATCATAGCAGCTGTGCCACAGGATGCCAAGAAAATACTGCTGCCCAAATTGCGAGCTAAGCCCATACGAACAGCAAGTGGTGTAAGTGATTCACCCATGAGAGTGTTTATATGTTTTAGCGACCATTTGATTATTTGCTCCTTTTTCAACTAAAGATTGCCGTTGTGGCCGTGATGTGCAAGCCGCATCGTTGTCCGCACATCAATTTTACGGGTAATATTTGCGTCTATTGCCCGGGTGGACCAGACAGTGATTTTGAGTACTCGACACAATCGTATACGGGCTATGAGCCGACATCGATGCGTGCGATACGGGCACGCTATGATCCCTTCCTGCAGACCCGGCACCGTGTCGAGCAGCTGAAGCAGCTGGGACACTCCGTGGATAAGGTGGAGTTCATTGTAATGGGTGGCACATTTATGGCACTGTCAGAGGAATATCGCGATTACTTCATACGCAATCTGCACGATGCTCTCTCCGGGCATAGTAGTGCCAATGTTGCCGAGGCAGTGCGTTACTCGGAGAAATCTCGGACCAAGTGCATTGGCATCACAATTGAAACACGACCGGATTACTGTTTAAAACGTCACATCTCCGATATGTTGAACTACGGCTGCACTCGCCTGGAAATCGGTGTGCAGTCCGTCTACGAGGATGTTGCCAGGGACACAAATCGTGGACATACAGTGCGCGCTGTGTGCGAAACTTTCAACATGGGCAAAGATGCCGGCTATAAGATTGTCACGCACATGATGCCCGATCTGCCCAATGTCGACTTTGAGCGTGACATCGAACAGTTTATTGAGTACTTTGAAAATCCCGCTTTTCGCTCAGATGGTTTGAAAATTTATCCCACTCTGGTTATACGCGGCACCGGACTCTATGAGCTGTGGAAGACAGGTCGCTACAAATCTTATCCGCCATCGATGCTGGTAGATTTGGTGGCCAAAATATTGGCACTGGTGCCACCCTGGACGCGTGTGTATCGTGTTCAGCGGGACATACCTATGCCGCTGGTTAGGTAAGTTTTAAAGTAAGAGACATGAATTTCATTTTTTTAAACACTTTCTTTTCTAGCTCCGGAGTTGAGCACGGCAATCTGCGTGAATTGGCGCTGGCGCGCATGAAGGATTTGGGCACCGTGTGCCGGGATGTAAGGACACGTGAGGTTGGCATTCAGGAGATACACAACAAAGTGCGGCCCTATGAGATCGAATTGATACGTCGCGATTACGTAGCCAATGGTGGCTGGGAGACTTTCTTGTCCTACGAGGATCCTGAGCAGGACATTCTGGTGGGGCTGCTACGTCTGCGCAAATGCTCGCCGGACACATTCAGGCCTGAGTTACAGGGCGGCTGCTCAATTGTACGTGAGCTGCATGTCTACGGTTCCGTGGTGCCCGTCAGTTCTCGAGATCCAACCAAGTTCCAGCATCAGGGCTTCGGCATGCTGCTCATGGAGGAGGCGGAACGCATTGCTCGAGAGGAGCACGGCAGCACCAAGATAGCTGTCATCTCTGGTGTCGGTACGCGCAACTATTATCGCAAACTTGGCTACGAGCTGGATGGCCCGTATATGTCTAAGAAAATACCCAATCCTATTCAAACAGAAGTGATTTATGAATATCCATGAATTTTAAATGTTACTCGATCGTTAAACCTAATTGGACAAATATATAAACATTAAATACTTACAGTTGTGTATTTGCTTAATTTGTTGCTGTATTCACGTATTGTCCAAGAGTTCCAACATTAGGAAAATTGCACAGGTTACTTAAGTGAAAGTTCTTTAAATTTAATAGTCAATAAACCATACTAAGAGCAATCGAAGGAAAATAATTTGCTTATTGCTTGCTGCGATATAAGATTGTATAAATTTCGATGCTGTATAATTAATACCAATAAAGTACTTTGAGACATATTTTAAATACTTTGTGTCAAATCATAAAAATTAATAAAAACCTAATTAAAAGTTGAGTATATTTAGTAGTTCTTACGTTTCACTTTTTGGGCAGTGCCTCCTCATCCGTGGGATCACAATCGGCACAGTGCCAGGAGTAGCCGCGTATCTTGGGCGACTTCTTCAGCGGTGGATCGAGGCAGGCAAAGTGATAGTGCTTATGGCATTCATCACAAGTCACAACCTGGTTGGCTTTGCCCGTCTGGGTGCAGACGCAGCAGTTAATTTCAATATTGATCTTGGGATTGGAGACACGCGGTCTTCCCACACGCTGCTTACGCGGCGATGATTTGCGCGGACTGACCTTGCGTTGTGGCGAAGGCGTCTGCTTGGGCTCCTTGATCTTTTGAGGCGTTACGACTGGAGGTGGAGGTGCCACAACAACAACGGGCACGGCTATCGTCTCCGGCTGTATGACATCCTCGACAGTCTCCACGGAGGTGGGACGCGATGCTTCATCCACGGATCTCACTGCATTGGCGGGCACATAAAAACTGCGCGATTCAGGCGCATCTTCACCCGGCAACCGTAATGTCTTGAATATAATCTTAATGGGTCTGCCAGCGTTTACGTTGTCCGGCATGGATTCATCGGCATGTGAGCGCTTCTTACGCTTACGCTTGTGCTCCTTCGTGAACGACTTTTCCGTATCCGACGACAGATTGTGCTTGTTTTTATGCTTATCCTTGCGCTTGCTCTTGCGCGACGATTGCTTGCCACTGGCATCTTCTATAGATTCCTCACAGCCAGAATGAATTGAATGGCCACGTCCAGCGACTGTTTGCGCAATGGCCAAGAGCTCTACGTGAGGAACTGCTGCTTGAACTGAAGATAAATCGATTTAAACACTTTTCAAGAATGAGAAGATTATGTACTTACCATTTACTGGCGTCTTGCGCGGCGACTGCATCTTGGCGCGCTTGGGTGACCTGATGACCAATTCTTCTTCCTTCACTTCGATGGCAGCTGGCAGGGATTTGTTCAGTGCTCGCTTGAGCGGAGGATTCAGCTGCAACTGCTCCTTGGGCACATCGTCCAGCGAGTAGCGATCCACATAGACCAGATGACCATCCTTGTTGAAGCGCGTGCGAGACTTGCGCGGACCCGCTGAGATTTCGGTAACAGCATCAGAGACATCCGATTTGTCACAGCACTCCGAACACTGCCAGCCATACTGTTTCGATTTCTTGGGCGGACGTGTCAGCGGTGGATTCAAGCAGCCCAAATGGTAGTGCAGATTACAAGTATCACACTTGACCAACAAATGCTGATCGTTGTTGCGTTTGCAGATGCCACAGTTGAACGCAGCGGGAGCTATGCCTGGGACTGCCTTCGTGCAGTTGGAAAGCTGTGTCTGCTGCGTCTGTGTGCTCAATAGTCGGGAGTTGTCCAACTTGCTGCCCGGTTGTCCGGCCAAATGCGAGAGCGGAAATCCGACACCCATTTTAAGAGCAGCAGCTGTGGGCACCGAAATGGGTCGCTTAACTATCGGCTCTGGCTGCGGACGAGCAATTATCTCCAGATTGGGTAAACTCAAGCCCGGACAGATCAAGGCCAAGCTGCTGTGCAGTGTTTTCAGAGTGTTGGCCAGAGCATCCTTAGTTGACTTCACCAGCTTGCGCTCCTCCAGCGCACTATCGTACTTGGCGCGCAGTTCTTCCTGCTGTTGACTTAGCTGAAAGTTCTGCTCGAAGAGCTGTTGTTGCTGCTGCTTGAAATCCGCCATGCGGACAATGCGATCCATGTAGTAGGCAGTGAATTCTACACTAAATGCGGGCGCAATGTGCCATTTTTTGCGTATATCCTGCAGGGCCTGAATGTTTGCCTCACGCTGCTCCAAATGCTGCACATCCACGGCCATAAACTCCGCCTTGTCCAGGAGACGACGACACGCACTGGCGGAACTTGTGAGCAAACGCGACATCTTCTGTGTGGGCACCCAGGGAGTCGGCTTGAGCTGCTTGTGTTGCGCATACTTGTGCTGTATCTTGAGGAGCTTTCTTTGAATACGCGCCTGGGCAGGATTCGGATTGGCTGCGATTAGCTGCTGCTGCAGCTGTGCCCGCTGCTTTGCCTGCTGCAGCATATTTAGCCGGAGTGTGTGATAGTTGCGTCGTCGCTTCTTAATCATCTCCTTCTCCGAGTGAACCTTACAGTGGGCATAAAACGGGTCCGCAGCATCATCCTCATGATGTGCCTCGATTAGAAAGCCAGCAACCTGTGCGCAGGTCACATGGAAATATGTTTTACACATGCCCGCATCACAGCCAATGCAGACGCCAGTCCTCGCGAACAGTGGATTATCGCACAGGGAGCACAATTTGGCGCCCCATTTGCTGTACTGCATTTCGAAGAGCGTCACCGAGCTGAGCTGTTCGACCTCTCCGAATGCCACACCGGGCACATAGAGCGCACAAATCAAATGCACCCATTTGCCCACATCTGTCTCCTTGTAAATACCGCCTTTGTTTGGGCACAGTTCGCAATCCGGCTCGGAGACCCCAGCACGACAAGCCTCACAGAACCAGGGCTCCGTGGAGCAAGTGGAATTTGTGCTGGAGATGCTGACATTATCACTCACGCCATAGCAGCCTTCGTGCACGGAAACACCACAAGCATCACATTCGACAATCTCGTTGACATCGTCGCTCCGTTCCCCCAAACAAACGCAACACATGCGCTTCGGTGGCGCCAAGGGTTCGCAATTGAAACCATTTATTCGATGCGGAACAGGAGCAGAGGTAACGGGTGTCAGCAGTGTTGTCTCCTGGTTATCGGCAAGCAGTTGGCGCAGTTGCAGCGACGAATCATCATCGCTTTCGTCTGCGGAATCGGCATTTGTATCGCTGTCGCTGCTGCTGCTGGCGTCGCTGCTTCCGCCCTCGCCGTCACTTTCGTCCTTTGAGCCATCTGAGCAGTTGTCGATGTCTGGCAAAAAATCACTGTCTGATGAGCTCTCGCCCAAGTCAAATTCGAGCAGCGCCTGTGTGGTGACTTTTGGCTGGCGAACGCGCTTAAACGGCGCCATTTATAAACAATTTTTTGTCACTTTTGTCGTCAAACGCAAGAAAAAACGTCCAGCGAAATAGTGGTGGACTTTTGTCGATACACGTTATCGACGCAATCGATTACATTTTTATAGCGCAATTGACCATGCTTCAATATACATTTTTCGACGTCTCAGAAATTATTTATAAAAAAAAAAACCAATTACGCTTTAACTTGACCATAATTAATTATATTTAACCCTAAACTATTCATTTTAATAGTTTTTTCCAGTAAAGTTAACATAGTTAAGCTAAAAGACCTCCAACTGCTCTATGGGCAGCCACTTAGAGCTTTCCAAGGCATCATATAGATGACGATCGGAATCAATTGTCTCACGATTTAATTTATCCACATCTAAAACAAATTTGTGTTCCTCCAGGCCATAATCTTCATCAGTGGTACCAGCTGGTGCAGCAGCACTGCTTCCCGTTGCACTCTGCTGCTGTTGTTGTTCATATTGAGCGCTGCGCTGGGCACTCCAAGCCTCAGCGTGCTGTGCAAGTGTTTGTGGATTCGAATGAGATTGCGACATTGCCTGTTGGTAATAAGCGGCAGCATCGGTAATTGAGGGACCAGCTGCCTGCTCGTAATAGCCCTGCCAGGCATTGTACCCCTGCCAGTAGGTGCTTGTTGGGTCGTAATACTGCGAGTAGTCCGCACCAGCACTAGTTGACGATGCTGCAGGAGCGCCGGAGCCGCCGTAACCATAATTAGTGCTACTATTACCGAGGGCAGCACTTAGTTCGGCCTTTGGTTTGGGCACTGCATTGCAGATTTTGATGGGCTTGGTGCCTAAGCCAACATATCCATTCATATCATACAGTGCCGACTTTTGCTCGTCCTCAATGCCAAAACGCACAAATCCATAGCCCTTGGAGAAGCCCAGACTGTCTAGTATCACCTTAGCCGTCTTTATTGAAGTGTACTTGCTAGAGAAGACCTTGTACAGCGAATAGTCATCCACATCGGAGGTCAAGTCACCCACCCAAACGCTAAACTCTCGCTCATTTCCAGGCAACTTAAATGAGTTACTTGCCGAGTTGAGTCGAAAGCGAACGATGGGGTTTGTGCCGGGTATGGGTTTGCCATTTAGCTTGTGCATTGCATCCAACGCATGATCATCTGATATAAAGTTGACGAAACAATACCCAGCTGGCTCACCAGTGTATTTGTTACGCATTAAACGCACTGTTGTTGGATCTTCACCCATTTTGCGAAAAGCGGCAATTATAAAGTTCTCCGTCATGTAAGACTCCAGCTATAAGAAAATACCGACTATAATTATAATACTGATGCGATTAGTCTGATTATATACTTACGCTGCCCATCCATAGTTGGCAATGTACGGAAGTCATTATGTTTTCTCAATTTTCCTTATTTTGTGCTCAACTTTACACGAGTAAACAAACAGTAGAATAAAATTTATAGCTAGCAATGCTGCATGACAATTATTATCGATAATGTTTATCACATACAATAGTTGCCACACAGTTTTTATAAAAAAAAGGTAAACTGCGAATTGAAAAACCGTCTGGCTACTCTCTATCCAGTTCATATTTGATTTTGAGTGCTTATCAAATTTGAAAGCAAAATGCGTATAAGTTCTGCACGTTTTGCTGCTTTTAGCACCAAACTAAAGGAACTGCGCATCATATTAGATCCCAAGGGTAATGCTTCAAAGGGTGCCAGGTTTGAAATAAAGATATTGCTGCGCTTCATTATATAATTTATTAATTAACCAAAATAAGGGAATATGTGGAAAGATTTTATCCCAATTTGAAAAAGAATAATCCCAACTTGGCTATCTTGGTCAGAGAATGTGAAGGAGTGCAGCCAAGACTTTGGGCACGTTATGGTACGCTTATAAAATATTTAATGTGTGCATTACCGTACAGATTTCCTTGTTACAGATAAGGGCAAGGAACTCTCCATGTCGCTAACAAACCGAGAACCTCCAGATATTCACAAACAATTGGAAGCCGTGGGCAAGGAACGCAAATAAAATGTAACTCTAGTTAAATAGCAACAAATGTTTGATT
Source organism: Scaptomyza hsui (assembly GCA_018152825.1). Lineage (NCBI taxonomy): Eukaryota > Metazoa > Arthropoda > Insecta > Diptera > Drosophilidae > Scaptomyza > Scaptomyza hsui. The sequence goes on from JAECXO010000280.1 coordinate 32,380, forward strand.
GTAATTCAAATAGAAAATGTTAAATATTTTCCTATAGATTATTTATTCAAGTAGCGCACATACACGCAAAAAAATACAAATATTTAGACTTAGTAGTCATGAAAAGATTTAGTTAACTTTGGACATTTAATTGCCAAATGGAGGCAAGCCAAACTGCTCAGGCTTGAAATCCTCCAGAGAGCGCAGCACCTGTGTTGCATGTGCGCAACGATCAGGCGATAGGCGCTCATCCGGCACCATGACGACCTGCATCCCAGCACTCTTGCCCGCCTCGACGCCATTGGGCGAATCCTCAAACACTAGACAATTCTCGGGTGTGGGCTTATCGCTAAAGCGCCCAGCGGCTACCAAGAAAATATCCGGAGCTGGTTTGCCGTGCTTCACCTCACTGTCCGAGGAGCCACAGACGCGATGCTGGAATAGACTAAAAAGCTCCTGGTGAAGATTGCTCTTCAGATCGACCATATCTGCTCCAGAGCTGGTGGCCAGTGCAAACGGCACTTTATTGGCGTGCAAATGACGCAAGAGACGCTCAGCTCCTGAAATAGAATAAGTTTGTAGGTCTAGTATTATAAACATTTCGTATGTGGTCTTATAGAAATCAAAAATGGTTAATGTTGTGGTCACGTTATATAGGTGTTAATGCATTCATGAATCACCTCTCGGCGTTCCGAGAACAAAATACCCTTGCAGACTTAAGGCACAATTGTATGTGAACGGCTCCAAGTTGCGTTACCCACTGCAAGGGTATACCTAACGGTTGACGGTGCTAACCTTCGAGCAGGGGCACTTTGTGCAACCGTTCGCCGCACATTTTGTGATAGCGTTTGAGGAAGTCGTTAACGCTAATTGGCAATTGGCATTCGTGGATGGCTATTTCGGCGGAGCGCCGTTCCGTTGTGCCCATAACCCTGAAACGCACCGCCTCCGGATAAGGACGGCCAAAGCTACCGGCTATTTTCGTTGTGATCTCCTCATATATGCGCTCCGTGTCTGCAAGGATAATGGGAATATGGAAGGATAGTAATTAGTACCTGGCATCAATTGCGCTTTTGCCATTATAACACGTGCTATTCCCGTCTGCTTTTTGGCATACTCCTCCCAGGTCATTGGCAGCTCGTAATGTTTAACCATAAACTCGCTCACGTCCCGGGTCTGAAAACCCATCAGCTGTTGTTTGACGTCAAAGGTGAAGGTCTTGCCATATGGATCGAGCACCATATTTGCAGCCTTTGTGTAGAGGGCCTCGGTGTCTGGTTGTAATCTTGGGTGTAAGCGGTGACATTATTGTAAACATGCTCAACACTTACCCAGCAACAGGCCATCCATATCAAAGATGCAGTGCGTCACATTTCTTAATACTTTTTGGGCCATTTTTCTATTTCACTCGTGGCTCGTTATGTAACGTTGTAGTAAGTAACTGTAAGTAAGAGTTGTAAAGATAAATTCCTCGAAAAGTTTCCATGAGCTTTTATTTGCAACGGTTTCTGCCTGTTCTTTTTAAGCTCTGCCGGTTGCCATGGCAACTGTACATATGTATTAACACGGATTTTCTACATCGTTTTTAGTTGAAAACATTTTTGTTTAACTGTCCTTGGGTCAAGGACAGGAACACTTGTAGTTGCACCGGAAATGTAACAGATAAAGGCAGCCTTGACCTAAAATTTTTGTATGTTAATCTTCCTCTTTTAATATTTCTCGCCGTCCGCGACAAGAAAAGACAACCGTTCAGCAAAACGCAACGCGAAAATCTGTCTTGCCTTTGCGAAATTTCGCCGCTCAATAGAGTGGAGCATAGACAAGGTTGCCAGACTGTTGTCGTTAAAAATTTTCCATTTGCATACCCTGTTGGTAATGAAAGCGTTAGAAGGTTGATTTTCATTGCCATACTTCAAATTAAAGCCGCGATTAAAAGTAATTATATTGAAATCTGCATTGTTGGACAATATACTTAGTCAATGTGAAATAAAAATTATATTCGTAAGTATTTTGCAGGATATGTCTAAGCCGATGTTTGCAATGAAAGTCTCTCACTTGTTGCCTTTTTGATTTCGCCATAAATGTGGCAAATGGCACACCCACCTATAATATATTGATAAAACTGCACACATGCACACTATCACAAGCTTTTTATCAGCGTGAGAGAATAACAATATGCTAATAACTCCCTTGACTTGACGTCACAAATTACAATAAACATGGACAAATATATATACAATAAATTGTTTTTCTTTTAAATTTATTATAAAACAAATACATTTTTGATGGTCTAATGTATTAGGTTCAGTTGCATTTAGAAGAGGAATATCTGCAAGAATAGATAAGTCATTAACAATATGTAAACAACACAAGCAGATATCAAGACGCACCTTAAACTTAGGCGCTCAGCAAGCAGACACCACCGGCCTTCTTGATTTTGTCCTCAGCCTTCTTGGAGAAGTATTTGGCCTTAACAATGATGGGACGGGCGGGCAGATGACCGCGACCCAGCAACTTGTAGTAGCCCTGCAGTGGTAAGAAAATATGTTTAATTAAAGGGCACCTAGCACAGAAACATTTTAAATACAATTTTTGTGCTTTGTTTCTTGATCTGAAAGGCTTTCTCTACACGGGGAGAGCAATTGTACGGTCGCATTCAGTCCGCCCATCGCCTTGGGGATCTCTTCATCTCAAAAACAAATCACAGCTGTATAGCAAATATGTTTTTTTTTCTTTCGAAACTTACAAATTGAACCAGATCGATAACTGGTGCCTTGGTGCTCTTCTCCTTCTCCAGTTCAACGAACTTCTCGGCTCCAACCAGAGACCAGAGTTTGTCCAAGTTGATTTCGGGCCTGAACTTGTGCTGGCGACGCAAGTGGAAATTCCTCATGCCAACCTTTCCGAAGTAACCGGGATGGTATTTGTCGAAATTGATACGGTGGTGATGCATGCCACCAGCGTTACCGCGACCTCCCGGATGCTTGCGGTGCTTGCCGATACGGCCGTGACCGTGGCTGACGTGACCGCGCAGCTTCCTGGTCTTCTTCCTCTTGATATTCGACTGCAAGTGTGCAAGTGAAAGAGATTCTCATATTAATATTTAATCTGGTTACACGTGCATTATGCATTATGGCTGGTTCCACTGGAACACACGTGCGAGGTTATGTTTGCATGCCGTCTTCACTTCTTGTTCGTTTTGCTCACATTCGCATTGCTCAAGCACGCTGCTGTTTAGTGTATTTTATTCAGCATAGCTGCCACTCAACGAGCACACATTTGTATTTGTTTATGCATATTGCACATTTGTTTTAATCAAAATTTTACTGCACAACTTGTACCGACGTCCACTCACCATCTTCAGAGTTTTGGAAAGAAAGAAGTGAGTGAAGTTGGCTGCGGTTCAAACTGTCACTGAACGCATACACGACATTTTACAGCACTGCATTTTTAGGGTGACCATATATTCACTGTGCGATATATTTCAGATTGCTAATATATTGGACCATAACAAAACTCTGTAGCACTCCGAACTGATAATTGTATAAAATAAAAATAAACAAAGGCATTAGCTATTAATAATATGCTAAAAATTTAGTGTAACGACTGCAGCAAACATATTAAACTATCGATTGAAAATTTTATGAACGTGCGATACTTTTATAATCTATCGATGTTGGAGCAACCCTGCTGTTGCCCACCGATATATCGTTGAATGCAATTGGTATTTTTGCATTTTGTCTCAGTAGTATTTTTGTGCTCGTCGGTAGCAGTCACACTGCTGTTTATTTATGTTTAGTCGCTGCTGCTGAAAATTATTGCATATTTTGGTTATATCAAATTAAAGAGTGATATTTAACTCTTGATGCAACGAAAACAACAAACATAACAACAACGAAATACAAAGGGCAGAACTTGTACTGTCTCAAAAAAACGGTAGCTATGTTAGTGAGTGCTTGTGCATTAGTGTGTGTGTGTGTCTGCGGCGCTTCTGAGGCCCAGAAATAGAAATTCTCTTGCCAAGCCAAAAAGGCACTTTGTGTATTTTGTATATACCTGTATATGCATAAATATATGTTTTTACACATGTATATTAAGTGAAAGCGCGTGTTTTCATCATATTTATGCGCGTGCCTGGGCAAAAGTAAACGAAAAGAATAGGATATACATGTAGTTGAGTGAGTTTGTGTGTGGGACAAGGGAAATGAGAAGCAGCTAGCGGGGGTGTTCGCCTCATTACTCATCCTTCTATTTTATGCGTGCAAAAGCGGCAGCATATCAACAGCAGCGCGAAAACAACAACGATTAAACAGAACGAACGACGACAACAGCAAGCAGAAAAGGCGCAACAAATGTTTGTTAAAACGTAACAAAGTTGAAGGTGAGTTTATAGTACAAACAAACAGTAAATAGAGTTGTATTGCATCAACATGAGATGAGTCATCATGAAAGGTGGAAACGCCTAGCTATTGCATAGATAAAGTTCAGTGGCATCACCCATTCTAATTTCCTATTCAATTGGTGCGTCACACAAGCTAAAGTATCTTTGGCGCTGTATTGTCTGCCTATGCTTAAAGAAGAAGAAGCAGCAGCAAAAGCAATTTCAACACATTCTCTTCTTCTTCTCCAGCAAATGTTATTTATTGCCCAAGCAGCTCAAGTTGTTGCACTCTGCACAAGAAAAGAAATAAAATGAAAAGAAAAGAGGTTGAAGTTGAAGTGCCCCCGCCACTTATGTGTGTGAGTGTGTGTGTGTGCTGCACATAATCCATAGGGTCAATAACAGGCAGCCAGGCCGGGCTTCAAGTGCAATTTGCCGTCTGCATGTTTGTTTGTTTAGCCTGAAACGGAGTCGCAAGAAGTTGCAAGGATATCGCCACTGCAGTGGCCACAAAGCACTCTCAAAGGCGTGCATGTTGCTGCCACCGATCCCCCCTCAACCTCAACCCATAAGTGTCCACGGTGAGCAAATTTGAACTGTTGCCAAAAGTAAAACCAGAGAAAATGTGCACCGTCTATAAAAACCGACCAAGAAAATATTGTCAGTTTACATACATACATATATTATTCACCTTGGTGGGACTCAGGATGTTTTGCGGGAAATGAGGAAGAAAAAGTAGTCAAATTGTTGTCAGCGGTTCGACAAACCTAAAAAAAAAAAACAAGTTGCCAAAATAAATGTACTTTAAGATTTGAACTCGACGAGGGAAATTCTCTCAGTGAAATAATTTAAATGCTTTTATTTTTCTTGCATTACGCTTGACGTAAATACTGGAACAAGTATTTTTTTTATGAACGAAATATGTCAATGACTTGATTTTTCTACTTTTCATCTCATTTTTGTTTCTTGTCAAAACATTTTTAATAGAAAATTTTTGTCTGCTTGAATGGAATTAAGTTTTTATTATTGTTATTCAGAACTTTTTGTGGCTAAATGTTGAGCAAATATGTTTTTTCCATGATACAACTACAGAAGAATTTGTAACATTGTTGTTATATGGCTTTTGTAAGGGTATCTGTGAACATTTCTCGTATATTCAATTTGCTGCTGACCTCATTTGTATCGATGCGATATGGAATATGCCACATTCAGTTAGCAATTCGATATTCCGTTTTGAACAAATTATTATGAGCTGCGTCTGTGTCCCACACACAACAAAATCAAACATTAAAGTCAAAAGCAACAAGAAAATGAACTTCCTACCCACTTGAAACTCGACAAATAGGGGGAGAGTCTGTTGTTGTATGTATATAAATAGCATAGATAGCAATCAAATTATATTATGGCCATATATCTCTTGGTTTGCTGGGATGGGAGCGTGCATACAAAATGCATCTCAAGTGCCGCATCTTAAATCTTAAATCTCTGCATCGACATTGAGCTCTCGAAACCAGACGTGACAAGATTTTACTGGCTGTCGTACTGCATTAATTTGGTTTGTGTATTTTGTGTTTATTTTCTAATTTTCTTTGTGGTTTTTCTTTTTGGGTTTTTGTGTTTCTGTTTTTTCTTGCATTTAGCATTTCACATGCATCAATTGCCAAATTTTCACACCTAACCGAAATTTTTGTTTTTGTTTGCAGTTTGTTTTGGGTTTTTCTTCTGATGATGCTTGCATCAAAAGAGGAAAACGAAAATAGATAAATGGCATTCTCCCCTCTTCGAATTCCGAACTTCCGGATGCGTTGTTAGCATCTCCTGTATAATCTGTATAATTATGTGGCATAATAAGATCAACAAATTTGTCATATTTATGCTTTGAAAATTTGTCTCTTCTGCTCTTGTACTTGGGAAATTTAATAAGCGCCACCTATGAGATATTTTACAAAGCTATCAAAATTTGTTATGAAAGGATGATTTTTTAAAACTCTTCCCAAACATATCAATGCTTTTATGTTGTTAATGATGATTCTCTTGGCTTTGTTTTGATGGACACTGAATTGTGTCTCCCTTCCAACTGTTGTCTTTGTTGTTGTTGTTGCTGTCGGCGCCATGTGCAAGAGTTTAATGAATTAATTAAAAAATTTTGTTTGGCATGCGGCAACTGCGACGCTGACTGCAACGTTGGCTTTGGCTTTGGCTTTGTGTGCTGTCTGCTGTGTGGGGATGTTAGCTCGGGCATGACCTCTGCTTGCATCATTTTGACTGTCGCTGCGGCCATGCACATTGATGAGTCGCTATGAAATGGGACATGTGTATAAATGCAAACATGTACTCATCTTCACAGTCTTTCTACGGAAATATTTACATACATATATTCTGTTTTTGCCATGAACGTTATGCTTATTCAGGGTTATACTATTTTGCCATAAACTGATTTGTTGATTGAGAAGATAGGATTAATATTTAAACGAATTTTTTTATTTCACTTATTGAAGAAAAATGTTTCTATTTTTGATTACTATTTTTAAAAATGGTTATCAATTATGTTTCTATCAATACAAATATATTTTTCATATAAAAACCTGTTGCTGATCAAAAGCACTTTATTTCAAAATTCTCATCATCAAACACAAACTGATTGGGACAGGTGAATTGCCGCTAAATGTTCACAAATTTTCCCCAAATATTTTCACATACTTATATTATTTGTTGTTCTCATATTCTAAAGCGATTACTAAAAAAAAAATGTCCTATAAATATGACGCAGTTTTCCAACATTTTTTTACTGATGCCAAATGTTTTTCACACATATCTATTAATGATTTAACTTAAATATTTTTATGGATTTTTTCAAAACAAAAAGCACAAGAATACAGAGAGATGAAAAATAAAGCAAATAAGACAATATTTCTCAATGAAAAAGCAAAAATGGCCAAACATATGTATGAACTTATACCAAACCCCCTTTTCTATATATACTCTGCGCGTGCTTTGTCCGATTTTTGCTAATTCGCATACCCTGATTCTGATTCGGTTTTTGATTGCCTAGTTTTGTCATATTTTTTGCTCATACTCTGCAGTGAGCATGATAATTTTGTTGTCAGGTTTGTAACACATTGAAAACGAGAGTGTAAAATTCGGTGAAGCTAAATTTTTGTTGATTATCAAGATAACTTAAAGAATTATTTATAATGATCCTTCTTCTCTTTTATTTTGATCATGATATTTTAATATTAACAGGTGCACTTCAAAGAGTAATCTTTCTTCGTCAGGTTTTCCTTACCCTTTCTCATCATGTTTTTCATTATTCATGAAAATATGCACTGTATCCGGCCGAATAGACCATATATACATTAGATACTATATACTTTTGAGTATGTCAAGTATTTAGCAAAGTTCTCGCGATCATTAAGCAAGAGAGGAAACATATTCCAAGACTGAGAGCGAGAGAGAGAGAGAGAGAACACTTCGTGAATGCGACAGGGTAAAGCCGTGAAAATGTTTTCGGGTTGCCATTTTTACCATTTTGTCGCAGTTTTGTGGAAGCAATGAGCGCGTGCGGTGCAATCGAAAAGGAAAAGCGGCGAAAAATACGTGCAACAATTGATGGTTGAACAAATATACATATATGAAAAGTGATGCTAAAAGCTATATACAAGTGCATAACAAAGTATGTTTGTGTATGTAAAAAACAGAAAAAACGTAACCTTGTCGAGAAAATTCTCTGCTAAAAGTTCCCCTCACAACATTGTAAATACCTGTAATGGAAAAATATTTTTTTTGGCAAGTGTCTGATCCACTATTTTAGTGAGCACACTCTTCTGTGTGCTATATATGCTATATATATCGCCTGATTTCCATTGGCATATGGGAAGTCGGCACGTCAAGATTTATATTTTCGTCGCGCTGTTATTTTTGGATGGGAAAAACTTTTTGGTCAAAATACGACGGCCCAAAGAAAACAACAAAAAATCAACATGTTTTGACTTTCATATTTTTGCGGTTATTCATTGTGGCAATAACAGAAAATAATTTGATTAATCTCGTAAAAGAAACAAGATTGTTCTAAATATGTTCATTTTTGCAACAACATCCGCTAGAAATTAGCACAATAAACTCTTCATTATAGAATAGATAGCAAAAATCAAATGAGAACCTGTTGCTTTAATAAAAGTTCTAGAAAATTGATTTTTTTTTGAGACATAACAGTTGTAATCAATTATAAACAAACCCGTTTGATAAAAAAGAGAGAAAATCTTTCAAGATATACAAACTGTGTTTCAAAGTTTCTCTACGGCTGCAAACAATTTGATTTATTATGATTATTTTGTATTATATTACGGAATACCAATGTTTATCTTCGTGCAACAACTAAAACACACAATACTTGTATATTTTTTTTGGGCTATTAAGTTTTAGGATCTTGTGCTTTAGCTAATTTTCGAACATATCGTTAAAAAGTGCGATCGTAAATTTTTCATAGAGCTCATGACATGGTCATTTTTGGCAAGCTGTTGTAGTTTATGATTTATATGCCGCTTTTAAAAATACAATATTTCATTCAATTTCTTTATTGCCTTCACGATACGATATTTCGTATTGGCTTTAACGGCTTCAGGCCTTGGCGATCGATATGTTTTAGCTGAAAGATTTTCCTAAAACTCGCTAGATTTCTCCAGACACTGAACAAACAAAAAATGTCAAAAATTCAATTTTCTTTTCGGCCCGAAGCGCAAACAGATGTTTTTACCAAAATGTGTTTTTGTTGTAGGCCATTATAATAAAAATAATAATAGCGCATTGGTATTGAGAACGCATTCGCGTGGGTGTCATAAAGAATATTTAAGAAATGCTCTACAAGAATATTGCATAGATAGAACAAAATTTCATTGAACAGTTTTCATGATGTGCATGCTGATTTTTCAAGTTCAACAAACATGACAACGATCTATTATAATGAAACATTGAAAATATAAAGTGCTGAATGAAAATATCCTAATAATTTCCCTTTTCTTTTTAGCTGAAGGAAATTAAGAGCCAGGTTTCAAACCACGGGCAGCCACAAACAGCAACAAAATGGAGCAACCATTGATTGTCAGGGCTGAATACTCGTTTATGGGCAGCAACAATGATGAGTTGCGTTTCAACAAGGGCGACCTCATAACGGTAACACAGCGCGAAGATGGTGGATGGTGGGAGGGCACACTGAACGAAAAGACTGGCTGGTTTCCCAGCAACTATGTGAACGAGTACAAGGCCCAACTGCCGCTATCGGAGACGATACGTCCGCCCGAGGAGATTCAGGAGTATCGCTCTGTGGTGCTCAAGGATCTGCTCGATTCGGAGCGTGCCCATGTGGCCGAACTGCAAGGATTGCTCGAGAATTTCCTGGAACCCATGCAACAGACGCAAATGTAAGTGTGAAAAGTTGCTTCCAATGACTTTTATAGTAATTATTTTCCGTTCCTTGTAGACTCAGTCAGGATGAGTACGCGCAGCTGATGTGCAATTTTGTGGAGGTTGTGCGCACACATGAGGATCTGCTCATGCAAATCGAGGAGTCCAACGATCGTGTGGGCAAACTTTTTCTAACCAGTGCGCCACTGATGAAGAAAGTGCATCAAGCCTATTGTGCCACACATCCCAAGGCCATTGTCATCCTTGACAAGTACAAGTGAGTAGCAAGTAATCCTTATAATCTTTATATATACTAACATAAAATACTTTCAACAGGGATGATCTGGAAAAGTATATGGAGCGTCAGGGTGCTGCAACGCCTGGTTTACTTGTGCTAACAACAGGCCTTTCGAAACCATTTCGCCGCCTGGACAAGTATTCAGCCATGCTGCAGGAACTGGAGCGACACATGGAGAGCAGTCATCCGGATCGTGGTGACACGCAGCGTAGTGTTGCCGTCTACAAGGACATTGCGGCAACCTGTTCGGCGACGCGACGACAAAAGGAACTGGAGCTGCAGGTGCTGACGGGTCCAGTGCGCAACTGGCAGGGTCAGGAGTTGAGCAGCCTGGGCGATATCATCCATATGGGCAGCGTGGCCGTTGGTGCCGATCATCGTGATCGTTACTTTGTTCTCTTCCCCCAAACGCTGCTCATTCTGAGTGTTAGTCAGCGCATGAGCGCATTTATCTATGAGGTGAGTGTTTAAATTTAACTCAAACTGACATTAATTAAATATTAAATTGCCAACAGGGTAAACTGCCGCTAACTGGCATCATTGTGAATCGCCTGGAGGATACGGATGCCATTAAGAATGCCTTTGAGATAAGTAGTCCACTTATCGATCGCATCATTGCCGTCTGCCAAGGACCCAACGAGGCCAACAAGTGGGTGGAACTGCTCAATGCCAACAATCCCAGTCTGCCCATGGGCATCAAGCGACAATTGAGTAATCTGAGCAACTCCTCTCTAGGCGGACAACTAAACGCATCGCATGTAAGTAAATGATATAGTATACACTTTCAAGCTTTCATTACTGTTTGTTTGTTGTACCTTGGCAAACTGAGCAGCTCAGCCAGCATCTGGATTCACGTGGCTATTGTACACGTTTCTCCCTATGCGCCTACTACAGCGAACAACAGCAACCACAGCGTCCTTATCGCATCACATTGCCACCCAGTTGTTATCCACCAACGGCGCCATATGCCAATCTCAGTGCACACTTTGCACGGCTTGTGCGCTCGGGTCGTTTGCGTGGAGCCATTGTGAAGATGCTGCTGTATCCGCAGGCCAGGCAGAGCATTGATCTCAAACGGATTGCGCTGCGCAAGAAGCGCTGTCACAAAGTCTCTGCCAAGATGCTCAAGGATATCAACGATAATGTGTCCTCGCAGTCGGAGCTGGAGCGTCAGGATGCCTTTGAACTGCCCACGGATTCGGAGAGCTATGACACAGAGTGTGAGGATGATGATGATGAGTATTTGCGCAGCTGCAATTCGGATCCATTTGAATATGTGCGCTTCTATCAGCAACGTCCTGTGGAATCCATATGCAATTCAACGGGCACCTTTGTGGATCATGGCACCAGACGCCAACAGCGACACTCGTCCAGCATAAATTTGATTAAATTAGACTCTCTAGATGCAGATGAGCTGCTGGTGCAGCATGAGCTTAAGAAGGAATCGCTAATCATTGGCTCCAAAGCAATGCGAGCGTTGGCTCGCAAATCCACCGAACGTAATTCCAGTGTACATACCTCGACGGCTACTATAAATCTCGGTGGCTCGAGCATAACCAATTGCTTGGAGGAGGAGGAGGGAGAGGGTGGAGATCAGCCGGCAGAGATGATCTCACACCCCTCGACACTGCAGCAACAAATCTCCGATGCAAGTTCCTTATATGGCGCTCGTTTGGGTGGCGCTTTCATGGCCTGCGAGAATCTGGCCAGCATACACGATGATCTCAAGAAGGAACAGGTGGAGCTGCAGGTCACACCACAGCTGCCAGGCTCACCCACCGAACGCCACAGCATGCCCAGCATCTTTGTGGGCAATCGCTTCAATCGCTGTGCAGACACAGAAGTCTATGTGCCCAGCTGGCGGGAACGGCATGAGCAGCAGCAGAATCAGAGCGTGGATGCCACACTGCAGGATGATTGTGTGCACTCCAGTTCTATGGATTTGCCTGCAGCCTGCCGCACTGCACCCGATCAGCTGCAGGCGGAGCTGCTGTACAACTATGAGCAGGCAGCAGGCGCTGGAGGAGAAGCATCATCCCATAAATCGGATAGCTCCAGCAGTGAGCTGTGCATTGAGGCGCCGCCAAGAGATTCCATAAGGCGCTGCATAAGCTATCAGTATCTGCAGATGAACAATCAGCCGGCACGACCTCCACCACCTGCTCCACCTCGACGAGATCAGCAGCCGCCGCAGCAGCATAGCGATTGCAAGTGTCGCTGCTGCGAGAGTTCACAGTGTCCCAGTCCACGTTCCAGTGATAGCGGCATGGCTGGCAGCTGCACCATTGCCTCACCCGATCCACCTAGTGCCGAGTGTGGAGAAGGCGGTGGTGGTGGCATCGATGTGCTGGATCATGTGGAACCTGAGCGACGCTTTGATGTGTGTGGCATGTTTCGTGAAAAGTTTCTAACACCCGAGCAGACGCAGGATGAGGAGCAGAGGGAACCTGAGCCTGAGCCTGAGCCGCCTGCCACGCCCACTAATCCACCAGCAACAAACACAACACAATTCCAAATCAATACAAAAAGTATTTTTCTGGCATCCAGCTCAATGGATGAGACCACACGCCATCTGCCCCAATCCCATCAGCAGCTACAATTCGCAGGCAGTTGCTCAGCGGATCAGCTTAACATGGAGATGGGTCAGCCACGTCCCACCTTCCGTTCCGGCATGTATGCCCACTGGTGGAAGAAGGAGCGCTTGCCGCCGGAGGTGCTGCGAGGCATTGCCAGTGCCTACAACAAACGGCTGCCTTCAACAACAACCACAGCAAGTGGCAGCAAGGATTCTAATTCATCAGTGGCCTCCATATGTTCCAGTTGCTATTGCTCCCTAGGCGCCAGTGGTTTCAGTGAGGGTGCCATCTACTGTTCCATTTGTCACAATTGTGCGGATTACTCAACGGAGACAAACACCACGAATACAACAACCACAACAGCATCCACCTGCTCCAATTGTCCGGTGTGCAATGAGGATATGGATGCACAACGAGCATCCACCGCACCATCGTACTCCTCATCACTAGATTGCCCCATTTGTGCGGCACGCGTAGCTTTAGCAACCGAAGAAGGCAAGCAAACCGAAGTGAGACGTCGCCAAGTTTCTTCCAAAAGTCGCCTGGATCAATTCCATTCCCTTTCCCACTCTATCAATTTTCATGTCCAGGCGAGCTTGTTGTGAACTTGGCGTCGCGTTTTGTTCTGCACGTGTTTCGTTTGATTGTTTTGTACATTCGTTTTTACACACACACACACACATTCGTCATCTCATTGTTTAAATTCAAATTTTGGCAAATGCAGCACGATCTTGAAATCAAATATTCGAACATTCATTTCAGTCATCCAAATATGCACATGACTAACCCATTCTTAATATTTTGTTACATTTGCCATGATTTTTATTGGCCTAAAGATCTGCTGGTGCCAATCACTGCAACCTGTTGCGTTCACTAACCAAACATGAGTTTTAGTTAATGCCGTTTCGATTTACCAAAAAAAAACGAATTACAAAACAAATCATCTAATGCTACAAAACAAAACTCATATTCGATTTGATTTGCTTGCTGCGCTTTGCTCGCTGCCAATAAGGATTGCCTGTGTACGTTGTTGTTGCTGCTGCTGTTGCTGACAGCTGCCAAGAACTTTCATCAATAAACTAACAAGTGCCTCACATTTATCTTTTATTAATCTTTTAAACTCTCTCGTTATTGCAGATGTCTCCTCCATCGAGCCACAGTATGTTGCTGCCACCCGGCAACAGTCGCAATCAGACGCCCAACAACAACAACAGCATCAGCAGCTCGGCGGCCACAGCGATGTCACAACACAAACGGAGCCTATCGTTCAATCATCACCTCAGCTACAACCAATACACGCACACTCAGCCTCCACAACATCATCTGCATCCACCACAACCACCAAGTCTACCAAGTCATCTGGGGCCGCTCGGCCACAAATCAAATTTAGTCCAGACACCAAGCAGCAAGACAGCACTAGCAGCAACGGAAAGCAATCAGGCAGCGGTGGCAATGCAGGCAGCAGCAGCAGCAGCGGCAACAACGGCGCCAAACGCAAGGAAAGGAAACACAAAGGGTAAGAATTATATCAGTTATGAAGAATCTTATTAACCCCTTTCTTTCTGCAGCTAACTGGACCATCAGCTGTTTACGTCCGACGCCACCGTTGCGTCCCAGTTTATTGAATGCAACCAGTGGCTCTGGTTCGGGTTCTGGGTCCGGTTCGGGTTCAGGTGGGGGCAGCTCCAACAACGCCTTGGCCAGCTATTGTAGCGGTCGCAAGAATCAGCCAACATTCGAGGAGGATGCTTTAGTGTTGCGCGTCTTTGAGGGCTACTGCGCCGCCTATCAGAACACCGCCCGGAATACTATACACTCGGGTAAGTGCCGCCGATCTCCCATGTGCTTCGTCTAGAAAGAATCCTAGAATTTTTCTCTGTGTGTGTTTTTCATCCTAAGTTTTTGGCACAAGTTTTTGTTATAAGTTTTTCCCTATTTTTTGGCTATCAATGAAATTATGTAGCTAAATTGCTTTACCTCACACACACACACACACCAATACACACACATAAACACGCCCATTTAAATGTGAAAAGCTGCTAAAAAAAAAGAAAATATGAAAATTTCTACATTTGTTTGGTTTGGTTTCATTTTTAACAAATTCGTTAAACGTTTCACAGTAAAAAATATATATATATGAAAATCGACAATAATAAACAACATTAAGAACTTTTACCACAAAATTGTATTAGTTTATAAGCAAACAAAAATAATTGTCTAACTAGTAAAACCAAAAAATGAAATGAAACATTTAATACATACTGTGCAATTGTATTGTTTGATTTATCTTTATAATTTTAACAATTGGATTTTAATACTTGTTTAATTTAGGAAGCCACATCAATTTATTAACTGTAACAGCTAAATGGATTTTATGAATATTTAATTTTATTAATTTACACATTTATACATATATATTTTGTAACAAGTTTTGTAATTGCTAAACAAAATCTGGCAAAAAAAAAAAAACGATAACGCTCAAACAATTGGATTTTAAATGATAATAATGTACATGTAATATTCGATGCTAATGTGTTCTGGTCTCTTTATATATAAAATATAATAAATATTTGTTTAAAAATTCGCCCATTAATTATGTACAACTTAGTTGAATTTATTTTGTTATCGCTGCTCATTCAAAAATCAAATCCATAACTCATTTAATTTACAATCATATTTTTTTAGTTTTAAGGCTTGTTTTGACTGGGGCGCATTATCATATTATATTTATTCTTAATACCTTTCTGCCTGCGCCCCAAATTTGTATTCAATGTTCTTTTCGTTTCCCAATCTTGCTTTGTTTAAATGCTTATTGGACTACCCCTTATAATTAATATTATCTCTGGACTATCTATAATATTTTGTGCCCTCATTTTTGGTGTTGGTCTTTTTGCTTAACGTTATTTATTTTTGCATTATTCAAACCCTGCTTTGTCCATTATCTTAGTTGGTCTTGGTTTCATGTTCATCCACACTTTTATACACTCCACACACACCCACAACCCTGCCTCATTTTCTGTGTTGTTGTTGTCATTTGTTGGTGTCCCATTTGGTGTTTTGGTTTTTTCGAATTTCTATAATTTTTGCTTTGTGGGCTTTTAGTTATACTCCCCTTCTTGTGTGTCGTTTGATGTTGGTACTATTTCGTTTTTCGTTCTTCAAATATCTTCATTTTCTCTCTTTGTCTTTCACGCGTTCGACTCTGCAACCCTGAACAACAACAACAACCACTATATGATATATAGCATTGCAGCCCTGGACACCGTGTTTGCCAATACGTGGCGGCAAATTAAAAACGAGCAAAACCTTCTCCACCTCCAATCCGCAGCTGCCTTTCATAGCCAATGCGAATCACCTAACACCACAACAGCAACTTCAGCAATATCAATACCAGCAGCAACATCAACAACATCAGCAGCAGCAACACCAGCAACAATCGCGACAACATTCTGCAGGCAGCTTGAACTCCTCGTTTATTTGGCGTGAGGCAAGTCCCAATAGCTTCAACTTGTACTCCAGTTCAGTGGGCTCCTCCCTGAATGCAGCTCAGCCCGCTCAACGCTACTCGGGTGCGCCCAGCATCAAGGATTATCAGCGTGCCTTGTCGGAGGAGCGTGCCACACGCAAGTCCCTGAATCGGCTGAAGAGTGGCTTCGGATCTGGCTACGATAATGTGTGCACCTCTCCGCTGCTGCCGCGCAAGACAAAACCCTCGCCCAAGTTGCTGGTACAGCAGAGCTATCAGCGAGCAGGAACGACAACGATTGTGAAGCCCAATCCGGATGCACCTCATCCGGGTCTGTATGATAGGCGCCTGAATCGTTCCTTTGAGACATCCACGTCACATCGCTATGCGGGCTTTGGTGCCGGCTACCTCATGAATTGTGGCGGTGCCCTGAGAACGAGCACCTTACAGAGGAGCACACCACAGCTGGCTGGTGGGGAGCGATCGGATGATAGTGATGTGGAGCGTGGAGAGCATCTGCCGCTGCGCAACGGTGAAGCAGGAGTAGCAGGATCGGCACGAGCATCTGACTTTAATCCGGATGGCACGAAAAGGCAATCGGGCAGCTGGTGTTGCGGTAATTTTGTCATGAAGCAGTGGCGCAAAATCAACCATCTCTGAGTAGTAGTCATACTCTCCATCAGTATCTCTCTCTCTTTTTTTTTAATTCTGTGTGGTTGTGTCATGTTGTGGCATGTCCTCTTCATCTTCTTCATCCTTCATATGCTGCTGCTGCTGCTGAAGCTCTGCGTTCGCTTTTTTGCTTTGAATGCGCTCTGCAGCTATCGATATATACATATATATACAATGTTTATTTTATTTTTCAAAACTTGCTCAAAGCTTTAAAAAACAATATCAAACAAATTTAGAAATAGTTAAGTGAGGCTGGCAGCTCTGTGTCTCTAGTTTCTGTGTGCCTAGTAATGATAATTCTTAAAGCAGACCTGTAAAGAACAATTTTAAGCTTCTTTTCATTTACACAAAATTGTACAGGTCTGCTCTTGTAGTAATTTGTAACTGTGTTGTAGTTGTCTTAATTAAATGTGTTTTTTTTTTTTAATCTTATACTAAATGTAAGTTGAGTGATCTGTAAACTAGTTAGGTGCAATACAAATTCAATTCAACAAAAGACTCAGCCAAAAAAAGACTAGCTAACAAAATTTTAAATGGAATATTGTGTAGAGTAAACATTTTTGTACTTGAGTGCCGCCGAATACTTGCCCCATTAGTTACTCGAACACATGTACTTGAAGTGCAACTGTGCAGCTGATTCGTGATGGAATCCCTAAAGGAGTTCCTGGGATCAGCGATGCTTTACATTTTCCGTCCAAGGCTTTTTATACGCGTTTTTAAATGCCACCAAGCGGAACACACACACTAAATATACTAGACTATATACTATTTAAATAAATATATATATTTGTGACTTGATATACATGATTTGCCATAGCTTATACATACTATAATACTTGTGTAGATACTATACTATATCTTTTAGCAGCGATATTTGTTTGTGCTTACTAAACCAAATGATACCCAGTGAAAGTTCTATGTTACCTGCCTAGCAAAAAAAAAAAAACCTATTAAAATATATATTTTGTATATATACCTCTGAACGAAAGAATGTGCAATGTGTTTAATCAAAAACTAAGTTGAAACGCTTTAAATGTTAGTCAAAAGTACTTGGCAATAAATAGCAACTAACTATTAAATCAAAAAACGAAACAAAATCAAATTACTGTTGTGCATTATTATATTAAAAATATATAAATTAAGCTATAAGTGTTTTGTGAAACGTTGTCTAACCAAATACAATTACCATCTAACTATATTAATAATGATCTAAATAACGTTTATACGTTTGTATTGTATTGAGATTTGAATTTACTTCATTTCGAGTCAAGAAAAAAAAAAATAAAAACAAAATTTAAATAAAATCAATTTATATATTCAAGAGAATTGTCGTTGTATTTTGTATTTGTATTTGTGTCTTTCTCTCTGTGTGTTTGGTATTTGTTTAAACTTTAACTTTATAACCACACAAACATTAACATTTAACGATTATAGTATTTAGTGAATTGTAGCTACGTTTTTAGTTTCTAGACAATTTTGTTAAATCCTTAGATTATAAATTATGTGTTGCACTTCAAGATAAAAATTGCTGAGCAGTTTAAAAATACAACATAGAACATAATAATTTCTAATAATTTTTGTTAAGAGTTAAATTTTTAATATTCTAGTTAAAACACATGCAGCTAAACAAACTATAAAACATGCATACTCATTATACTCATTTTTATATCACATACTCATTATACTCATATCACCATACAACTTATACTCATAATATTCACATATCACTTCACTTTGATTACGCTTATTAAATTAGTTACACACAACACTAACATAATATTCCCGTTTATCCCATTTTCTTTATGTTTTACTTTTCTCAAAAATAACAATACCAACCAACCAAACATCCGAAACAGGCCTTGAGAATGAAGATATGACACCAACATTGCGACAACTTTGGACAGCCATAAAACAGATGCAACAGGATATGTCACAGATCAAGTTGCAGATCAACGAGGAGCGAGCATTGAGGGTGGACTTGCAGCAACTGTTGATGCAACATCTGGAGACGAGCAGCGTGAGCAGTGGAGCCAATACGCCCAAATGTTGACTATGTGAATGACAAAATGATGAACCTTAAACGGATTCCCACTGAAAAAAAAAACAACACAAAACTAAAACCCGCCGCTGCTTTCAGCTTTAAACTTATGATAAAACTATTTTTTTTGGCAACACACAACACGGCAGCAGGTCAATTTAAAAGTGAGCGTTTGTACCAAAAACAAATTAAGTAACTTACATAAAATTATTAAAACTAAACTTTAGGAAGTGCTTAAGTGCGTCAAATCTAATATATTTAAAAATATATATACATGTGTGTTTGTGATTGACATTTTGGACAATACTGCATGTACAATTGTTGGGCAGCTATTTATCTATATCTATGTGTACTATGTCTATCTATCCAGTTAAGATATGTTTTGCTTGTTTATGGTTTTATAGGCAATGCAATTTATAAAACAAAATATTTATTATTATAATGATGTGTCAAATGATTTTTAGCTTTTAATTTAGCTTTAATTGGTGTAAATGTTTAAGATTTCTTTCGAAATTTTTTTGGAATTGATTCTGTACAAGTAGTATTGAAAAAGAAAAGTAGAAAAGGAAAATGTGCCAATGTTTTAGAACAAAACAAAACAACGCTCAAAACAAATGTTGTATTTATTATGTAGTGAAATTAATGCAATTGTATACAAAAAAAAAAAAAAAACTATTAATAAATTTAGTAATTATAAAAATGGTTTAAGTTTTTATATTGTGCATTTGATTTGTAAAACGAATTTTGGCAAACAAATGTGTTTTAATTAAATTAGTCACACACATTATTGAACGAAGTGTTCCAATACCTTTCAGAATGTTTGTTTTTAAAGCATACTTTTAGGTGCTGGTTACAAAAGCAAATGTTTGAGTTGCAAATTCAGGCGCTTTAGAAATTGGGAAAAGAAGATTTATTAATTTAATAAATTAATAAAAAATCCAACAATATGACACATTAAAACAATTAAACTTGTGGTAACTTTTCACTCAAGAAAAATTCGTGAAATTTGACAACAAAAACCAAAATCTAGGTGAGTTGGATGAAAGTCTTACATTTGGCATAGCTTTCCTAGCTTCTAAAAGATTTTTCTACCACAAAAATGTTTGAATGCTACGTAATTATGCCAAAAAGAAATTTAATTGTGAAGCTAACTGTTCGTAGCTGCTGATTTCGATTAAGATCGCTGTAACCGCAATGCGGCAACTAAGTAAGTACTTACTCGTAAATTATTTAACCAGTGTGAAACAATGTAAAACAATGTGAAAACAATGTCTGCGTCTAACTGGAAAATTGCGTTGCTTTGACAACTTTGTGCGCATAGTTTATTTTGGAATGCTTTTAGTTTTTCTGCTCTGCTTCACACAGACACACAGAGGCCAAAACTATGTGTGTGTTTGTGTATCTGCAAGATACATTCGTCTGTTTTGCGGTATACATAATGAGATTAAAATCAACTAGCGACAAATGAGCGACAAGCGTTGTCCCAGTTGCAACAATAACAACAACATCTGTTTCAGTATGTCAGCAAGGAGTGAAGAACAATAGAATTCGGTGTCTTAAAACACTTCCTTGCTTGGACAGCGGCTCTGGGTGTAATTCAAAGCAGCATTAAAAGTTGAGAAAAAAGTCTCTCACATTTGTTTATCTTTGGAACCAAGCGGATGGCGATGACGGAAGTTTACGCTAGCAGAAATTACTAAACCTCTTATTTATACCCTATGTACATTAAACAGAGGAAGCAGGGGTATCATGTACTAGTATGTATAGCTGTTTAGCTAAGACACAAGTAAAGGAAATTAAATTTCCCACTTAACAAAAATCCACATTTTAATACTTTTATGATTCTCTTGACGAAAAACTAACAACAAATGTGTGTTAAGACTGTCTACAGGGTATCTGATTAGTCATGCACTCTCTATCTCAGCTTTTCACTTGCACGCCCTTTGCTTGTTAGCGAAATTTAACCAGCAGGTGCTTAACTAAATGGTCAAATCTTGCGGCACCTTTGCCTGCAGCTGCAATTGTTACTTCGACTGCAACTAAAAAGCTAAAAAAAACTAATGACAATCATTAGCAGCATGGCTCGTCTTTCATATTTTTCCAACTATTTAATTATTAATAATTAGCAACTATCTACTGACTAGCAATTTATCTCTAGGAGCCAAGAGTCTCTTTTTCTCTCTCTGTCTCTACTCTGTCATCATTAGACAACATTTATTGGGCCTAAAGGCTAACGCTGGCTGTGAGCTGACTGCACGTTCGCAAGCTGCAAACTTGGTCTAAACTAATAATAGCCCCAGAGTCAAATTACTTTGCTTTTGAATGGAGATCCGATTTGCTGGAGTTTGGTTCTCCAGCCTTAAAGTCTTAATGGACTCAACTTGCTCTACTTAATTTGTATGTGTAGCTTAACCCATTTAAACAGCTGCTTCTTATTCTTATCCCCAGGTCTGTCTGTTCAACGCCATGTGGCTCCACAGCTCAATTTTGTGGTCTTGGCCAAGTTTGCTTGAAATTGAAATTATTATTTCTCTGTGTCACTCCCAAAACCACAGCCTCTCCTCATTGTGTGTGTCCAATTTGGTTTAACTATTGTTATTAGCAGTTGGCACTTGAATTAAACTCTCTTTCTTTCAAATCAGGTAATAAGTGTGTATTAAATTACATTAATTTAAGCTTGTTTTCTGTCTTCGCAGCTTGCAAAGTTTTCATTTCGCTTAAAAGAAAATGTAATTAATTATTTATAACACCTGCTTTTAGTTGTTAGTTAATGCCAGGCTATTATTTTAAAAGATCACTGAATTTAAAAAAAAGGAAGTTGTAAGAAAGAGCTTAAAATTTTAACAGTGCTGTGTAATGTAAAGTAATAAAGGTGATCCAAGAAACGATAGCTTAACTTTGTTAGGGCACTTTTTAGATCAAACTAGTGTTCGTTTTAGTTTAGAGGTCGCATCGCTCTATATATTGTTTGTTTGCTGCTTCTAATGACGACCTAGTAATATCTTATTTAACACAAATCGATTCCCGTGCGATCGACCCAGTTTGCCATTTGCAACAATGTCAGATCAAAGTCGATGGCAACAAATCTAGCGAACAGGCAGAACAACAACATCAATATCACATCACATCATTGTGAATATCATCATTATAGCCAAGAATATTGTATGTGAGTTAGTTGGTAGACAGCGGCATAAAGCAAAGCAAAAATTGTCTGTCGAGAGACGGGAACACTTGAAGAAAAGTTCTAAAATGAACTGATCATCTGCAACAAATTCTCTTATTTGCTTTCTTTCAGTGTAGTTGTTGCCTTTTGCATTACTCAGTTGTAGTATGTGTAGCAATAAGTTAATTCCGCTGATTGGCAGATTGTCTGCGGCGCTGTGAAATGCGATGCTTCTAACCCAATTTGCGAGATATGGAAAACTCGGAGTCAGCGCAAGCGACACTTGATGGATGCCCCATGTTGCCAACTGCAACACACACACACACACACACACACACACATACAACGTGCATATATAGCTGTCATTTGCCGGAACCACAAATAACCCTAGCCAGATCTAATGAATCTTTTTAACAGTGGTGGTGGCTATGGGTCCAGTCAGCTTCAGGCTTAGTCAACTGACCCTAATTACAGTCACTGTTTATGCACAGAGTGTGAAGAAAGAGTACGAGCTGATGACTAGCTGCGGTATTATGGGCGGATATTAATGACAATGGAAAGCTTTCCAAGTTGACACCAACTTTCAGCTGATCAAATTTGTCGCTCCAAATATATATATTTTTTGCAATTTGACGTGAAATCTTTGGCTCATTATGTTTATACTTTATTTCCGTTTCTATGAAAGTTTTTAGTACGACTTCTTTTTTAGAGGAAAGTATTTGATAAAAAACTCCCAATATTGCTAAACTTGCTGAACATTTTAGAAATTATCTTTGTACTTTCCACCCCGAAAAATTAATTACACATTTGATATGCTTACTGTACCGTAGTAGTATCTGCATAATAAGATCATGAACCGCTAGCCGCTAACTGATCACGAACTAATTTTGGCCCCCGGGTCTAATTGCGCACTGAGCAACACTGAACGTAACAACAACACTGAGCACTGAACGCTGGCTGAAGCAGAAGCAGAGCAGAGCAGGCACGTCAAAAATGAAAAGCAAACAATGGAAAATCAGGCAACAACTCAGTTATACCTCTAGTACCAACATCATATACGTATTATATATGTATCTGCCATAACGGAGCTAATGCTGCTGCTTGAGTTTGAAATTTGTAGTGCAACACAACGGCAACTTGCCACGCGCATGCGCCACGAGCACTGAACTCCCAACAACTACAACTATGATGATGATGATGATGCTGCAGCACTTTCATTTTCATGCTCACTCACAATCGAGCTTATTAATCTGGTAATTACGAGTAGTGTTATGTGAATGTGCCTTGTGTGATTGTGTGTGTGTGTGTGTGTGTGTGTTTTGATTAGACCAGACATAGAATTAAGTTAGTAAAACGTTTGCATTGTTAAGCCAACCAAGAGTCATCTCTTTCTAGCTCATTCGTTGTAGATTTATGACCTGAGCTGAGCTGAGAAGTTGTTTGTAATTTTTTACGGTCCGCATTTCTGGACAGCAGCTTTACGTTACGCTTTAAGAAATTTGACAGTGAAATGCATTCTTAAGCTACTTGAGCCATAAATTTAAAGAGTGTGAAAACTCCATGTGGGAATTTTGAGTTACTTAGTTGGCTAAAATGTAAATCAATGGGAACATTTTGAATGCTACTAAGCTGGAAATTAATGGTTTTACTTACTAGTTGGAATGTGGCAGTAAATTAAGAGATGCTTTTTTAAAGTAGCTCAAAATAGAACAAAGAGATAGATAGTTAGCTTAAATCAGAGACTACACAAATCATACTTCCTACATTTAATATTCTAATGATACTTTAATGTGATCTAATTTCCCTAATTAACTTCCTTTGGACTTCCTTAGTTTTCCATCTTGTTTTCTACCCCGTACTTCACAGTCTATAAAGACTTTGACAGCCACATAATCATAGCTTGATTGCCATATACTTACTTTGTCAGCAATTATTCTTTTTCTTTTCCTCTGGCTATGCAAATTTTACACAAAAACCCCGCAGTGTCATTGACATTTAATTGTCTTCTGACAATTTGACATGGAGGGCTCTTACAAATCAGTCACACTGGCGGAAAAATTGTCTTCACTGTGATGCGTAGCATAATGTGACCATCAAAAACAACAACACCAGCACATAATAAAGTAGAAAAACTAAGCTGAACTTTAAGAACTTGTGACTTCGTACATAATTTAGCGTAAATAAAAACCAGATAGCCTGTTTTTTTTTTTCGTTGTTGTTGTTGCTGTTGCACGCATCGCATTTTGAGTTAAGACGCAGCGTACTAAACCTGCCACAAGCACTTGAATATCTATAGATACATTTGTATCTATATATTTGTATGTATATATTTATGCACCTGCTGCGAAGCCTCGTTGGTTTCCTGCATCAGTGCTTGCTAGCTATGTCTCTATCAGCTTTTATCGCTTATGGGAATGGGGATTGGGAGGCAGTTGAAGCGCAACGTCTCTCTGTATTGTGTGTGTGTGTGTGTAGTAACTGTAGCCATTGGTTGGGCCAATCCGCGTGTCGGTGTCGCAATGCGCCGCGTAACTTCTTAGCCAAGCAAACGCCTCGTTTTGTACTTTCTGTTTACCCTTTAGATAGAGAAGTTTTTGGGGTATACTTAGCTTAACGCTTTGACCTCAAAATTCCAATCTTAATGTTCAGCTATGATCCATTTGCTATCGTTTTGCTATAAAATAAGATTGCTATATCTTTACCTTACGTTTTTTTTTTTCTTCAACTAATTATAAGGTATTTTTAAGTCCAAACCAATATCACAGCTTTAGTTCTTACCTTCACCTTTCACTCAGCACACAAAATATTTATTTTCTAAACTCTAATATTTAATTATAGGGTGTTTGACAGTCGAACACTGCCTTTCCCGTAACAAACTTCTCATAAGCTTTGCCTTTTTTTCTGTTTTTGTGTCTGTTTTCGTGGCATGCGGCATGTGGCGCATCCCAATTCTACCAGTCCCAAAGCTTCCAGCTCATAACTGTTCATGACGCGCTTGCCTTTTGGAAAATTAGTGGCCATGCCATGTGCGTTTTGGGCCATGTTTGGTGGCGCTCGGCGCACTTGACTGACAACAACAATAACAACAACAACAGCAGCAGCAAGAAGCTTGAAATGAAGAAGAAGAAGTCCCAAGACATTCACTGCCTTTAAGGCACGCCCCCCCTTTCCCCGTGTCGACCCCTTTTTTTAAGCCTTGGCTAATCAACTGCGTATTTCAATTTACCGTTGGCATTGCGCAAAACAAATTTTTATACCCTGAACCCATGAAATGGGTAAAAAAGCGTATAATGGTTTTATGCAAAAGTATTTAACAGGCTGAAGGAAGCATCGCGGAGAAGGGCTGTGTCGTTGAAATTAAAGTAGTTAGAAGTTACGTAACGTAAGGTCAACTAATGTAACGACTATTAAGACACTGCCCTCCTCCTCGATTCTCACAAAGTCAAGTAAGCTCGGCTGATTTTGGTACAAATTTAGTGACGTGTTTCCATAATGCCTTTGTAGCGATTTTTGATTTAATTTTTTTCTCTAATGAATGTGTGTGCAGGTGTATATGTGCGGCCCGTTAAAATGCAAAGCAATTGTCTTGGCCGCAACGATTTTGATTTTCTGGAATTTTTAAACATTTGAATGTAAAAAATCTTCTACCAAAAACTGACTTTCCACTGTCATAACTTTGTTAAAACTGATTAGATTTTCAAGTATAATAGCTTAAAAGTAATGGTTTGGCTTTTTAAACAGTAGTGCATTCAAAGTTTAAGCAATTTTTTTGGCTTACACAGGGAGAAATTGAAAGAATGGTAAAAATAACAATAACAGTATAATTTTCCTAAGTGCACTTTGTATTTTCATTATTTTATTTAAATATATTTGGAATCTACATTTATTTATTTATTTTTTAAAATATTTCTAGTTATAAATAAGTTATACACTTTTAAATTAATGCACTAGTCACAAACTTAAGTTTAAATTTTGTTTACAACGCCGTTAGTTATTTTTTCCAGCTATTATTATTTTTATTGCTCGCATTTCGCTATGGTCTTAAAGTACTACCTCCAACTAGATGGCTTGCTGTTGATCTGGGTTGTCAGTTACGAGCTGTTCTAATTGTGGGAGATTTCGTTTTAAAAAGCACAACCACAAAGTATTCTGTGCCAATTTTCGTAATGCTCTGTTCCAGCTGTTAACTTCAACTCCAACGCCATTAAGTAATTTTCCCATTCAAGTCAAGTCTCTGCTGCTCCAGATTCCCACAAATAATGCCATGCTGCTTACTTCTGCTTATTTCTCTACTAATTTTTTATTGGTTTTATTTTTGCTCATTTTTGTGAGCTTTTTTCTGGAGCAAAGTTTTTGGCTTTGGAGCGAAAGTGTGCTGAGTGTATTATTATCGTAGATCTTTAAGTGATCTTGGATTAAGGCTTGGGCTTGGGCTATTAATTTTTTCGCCTCTTGCAAGCCCCATTTGCCATTGAAAATTAGTCATGGCTTCAATGCCTTCAATGTGTAGCTTAATAGCTGATTCGTGAGCACCAAGAGTTAAATCATTGAAAGATCTTTAAAAAAAAAGGGTTGTGCAAAAACCTAAGCTAATCTGTAATGAGTATCAAGCTGGAAAGTAAGCGAAATGAAGCTAGATATTTCTTTGCGTAAGAATCCAGTCGTTGTCATAACATTCTTAACAATTTTTATAGCTGTTATTTTTTCTCGCTTGAGCTTTACACAAAATTTAATGGCACTCGCTTACTTTCTGGTTCTCTGACCCATTTATAAGGTCACAAATACAGTTGCTGAGCTTTGATATTTCACAATGGCATTTCCCAAAGTTGACACCGATCTCTGTCCATTAAGAAAAACCGCACACACTCACTAAAACACATACACAATCATCATAATCATTAGCCCAGTATCTGCCCGTACCCCCCTTAGCCCTTGCCTACCTTGCTTAGTTAATGGTTAATTTTTTGGTGTTTTTGTGGTTCTTTGTTGTAATAATAACAGAGTGCTTATCAGCGACTTAGATCATGCTTTAGCCACAGAATCACAGATAACCTACTTCTCCCTGACACAAATTCAAATCCAAGACACAAACCCAAAGGTTAACAACTAAATAAGGCTGTGGGAGGTGAAGAAATTTCATTTTTTACTAATTGCTCATGAAAAGAATGTTCACGCTGTGCGTTTACAGTCTTTTCTTTTTGTTAGGGTACAAAGAAAATAATCAAAGTTGGAGTTACATACTTTAAGCATATTTATAAAGTCATTTCCATACAATTTAAATATAAAAGTCTAAACATTTTATTGGTTGAACAATATAAAATATGAATATAATTTTCATAATTACTTTAAGTACTCATTCTTACTTTCTTTTAAGGAGCACAGATCATAATCTCTTCTAAGCACTTTTTGACTAAAAAACTTTCTTCACTTTGCTTTCAATTGTTTTTGGGGGCTCTGATGATGAATGTTAATTATCCAAGAATAATGATCCCCATGAACTGTGGCAGATCTTAGATGCGTACGATTTTCTTACTACAGTTTTTCGTTTGTTTTTTGGCAAAAAGCAATTTAAAGCTAAGCAGCGCTTACAAAAGAAAAACTTTCACAAACAATTTTTACTTTCGTCGAGAGGCTCGCTCGCATTCTAACAACAAAAGGCAGCTGCTGTTGTTGTTGTTTGGTGTCTCATTAAGTTGTTTGGCTGCTTCTGGCCAAGATCGTTGGCCTCATTATAAAGCCAAGTCTAAGATCAGCTCAAAGTCATCTCTTTTAAATAATAAGTGCAACTTTTGTTCTGCTCGCCTAAACATTGAAAGCAATCGCTAAAAAAAAAGAGCAGCAGCAGCAGCAGAAGAAGTTAAAGATAGATCTTGTTGTTGTTGTTCTACTATGTGGTATGTGCACACAAAAGGGAAACGGAAGCCCGCAGACACTAAAGATTTATGTATGCCACATGCTAATCAACGTCAAAACGCACAGTGGGTGAAATTGGAGAGCACGTTGCATTCAAAATGGGTGAAGGTGACGTCCACAACTGAAGAAAATACACCCAACAAAAATACAAATATGTGTGAAAAAGTAACTAAACTGAAACTAAAAATACATTTTATTCATCTTTACTCTGAGGAAATACTTTCTTTGTGGTCATAGAAACATGCCCAGCTTAAATGCAAGGCCCTTTAGTTTTCTCTGAGTGTAGCTTGCAGATGAGAAAGTTTTTCCGTCCATCTGTTGTGGCGATCTTAACGCTCACTTGGTTTTTGTGTTCTAATAATAACAGACTAACAACAATGGACCAACGCAAAACCTTTCATACAAAAAGTAAGTATATAGTATATATATATTTATACCTATGTCTATCTCCGATGATGATTAAAAATGCCTAATGGCTTTTCTATGCAAAATCCATTTGATCACTTCCCCTTCCTCACACACAAAGCACTTCAATCAGAAAGTTTTTATTTTTCTACTTTTTACTTTAGCGGAGATTTTGAAGCTAAACATTTCTCCCATATTGGGCAATCAAGAAACGACGTTATTGAAGTTGAAGTTAAAGTTTATGTATTGTCGGTTGTTGCTGCTGTTGTATCTGCCGGCTTCCGTTCGAAGAACCCAGAAAACTAAAACTGAAAACGTTTGTTGACAACATTTTGTGCCACTTTCATGCAAATTGCCCGCTCACTGTTACCTCTTGCCCGTTGGCCGTTTGTCCGTTTTGGCCGCTTTGTCCGTTGTCCGTTGCATTGTTATTGTTGTTGTTCTCACTGTTGTTGTTCTTAGCATAATTTCGTAACATGTTGTTTGTTGTTGTCGTGTTTTGGTCGTAAAACGCAACGACAACGACATTTATGTTCTTGATGAAATCATTTAACGAAAAAAACTTCTTTCTTTCTTTTTTCTGTTTGTATTATTTAAATTTAATTCTAGCTGTTATGTGAATTTTTTTAATTGCCAAGAATATTCAAATAAGACTGTTCTTTTATATTTATATTTACTCTTTTATTTGACAATAATAAATAGTTTGATTTTATACAATAAAATAAACTTATAGCTAAAATACTAAGCACTAAACAGCTGTTTATCAAAGTATGTTATATTCCTAGTATAATCATAGAGATTTGCACAGCAAAAGGAATAATAGTCTAAGATTAAATGTAACTGCAAAGAATTTCCATAAATTACGTTACGGCAGACAGTCTGAAAGATCTTCGTGTGGGTTGCTGATGCTGCTCTGATCCCGTAAGTACCGTAAGCTTTGCCAGCTGCCAAGTGGGAGGAGAGAGAGATTGGAGAATGGAGAATGGAGGCACTGGCCCAAAGTTTATGCGCAGTCATCTTCAGCTAAAATGGGTTAGGTAGTTGCCGGCGGCAACCTCGGCTCTTTTCAGCAAGACAAGTGGGCATAAACGGGAACGGCAGGAGAGCTTGGGAGGTTCAATGCTACACTGAAGAAAATATATAGAGGAGTGCAAGAAAATAAAGCAAACTTTAGAATTTATATAAAAAATACTCTTAAATATATTAAGAAATGATTTTGAATACTTTCTGTATTTGAATCCTTACTTTTCTCTGAGTGTAGAGTTGATAGGTTTACAAGGTGCACTGATATTGTTGCTGCAGTGCACGGGGCAGCGTCTTATGCGGCAAATGGGCGACGGCGGGGCAGCTAAGTTTAGCCAAATGCGATTGCAACTTGTTGTTGCTGCTTCGATTGTTGCTGTTGTTGTTGGGTAGTCGATGTCGCTGCAGCAGCAGAACGATGCAAATGCTGATGATTATCACAGATATGGAAACAGTTACCAGCACGCTGCCCAGATTGGCGCTTATATAACGCAGCGAGGCGACATAAACTATGGAAGGCAGAGAGGGGTGTGGGGGAAGCAGGAAGAAAGCACAACACGATTGTTAGATTGCCAATAGAAGTAGTCAGATGGCCATCATTTATGCATCTACTTACACTCATCATCATTGGCATTGTTAGTGGCTGCATCCGACGTCCAGGTGGCGCCACCCTGCCCCTGATCCACAACCAGTTTGGCATACTTGGTGCTCAATTGCGCTGGTGCCGCCACACTCTCCACATCCCTCACCGCCAAGCTGTTCAGCTCATTCAAGCTGGCCAGGCTCAAGGCTCGTCCCTGCATCCGTTGTTGTTGTTGTTGTGGCTCCTCCTGTGTAAGCTGCTCCTGTTTGGGTTTCTCTGGCGGCTGCGTTTCCATAACCAAAGCTGGCAGCTCTTCGGATTCCTCCTTGAGCACCAGTTCACTTTTGTTCACAAACCGCATATTTCGCATCTCTCTGCCCAGACGCTCCTCATCCGGCTGGAAGGGATCATTGGACTCGATGGCAGCTGCCACACCATTCTTGCCAGGCACCGTAAAGCTGGCACGCACCGTTTGCATTCCACTCTGATAGCTGCAGACGACAACAAAGCTGAGGGAGGAGAGTTAAGGAGGAAAGTTAATAAGGAATGGGAATTTTTACGGCGAGAAAAGGTAAGTTAAAAAATGATGTTTGAAAGACTTTAAATTCATTGTGATTTAAGCAATTTAATTTTTAGTGGGAAATAAAGTTTCTCTAGAAAGATTCACTTCTTCTTACCGCCTTGTGCTGTGTGTGAAAATGCCCAAATTCTCCTGGACTGTGATGAAAGTTTCCACAGTGTTTGTCTCCGGTTTGACCATGCTGCCACATTGTTTGTGATCGATTCTCATGGTGTATTTATCGGCTGGATCGTTGGCATTGCCCTTGATGCCACAATCGCCGCCATCTACGACAATGAGACCACCGAAATAGGGACCCGTTTCCACCTCAATCTCTGAGGCATGTGCCAAGCATTGTGTGGCATGAGCTGAGACTGTGTAAGGAGTGAGGAAAGTGTGAGCTGGAGCTGGATAACTTAAACTCCTACAACTTACAGCCCTTGGTGGGTATGACGATGCTCTGGCCTGGAAGGTGAGCAGTTGCACCTTCGATCTCGTTGTCCTCGGCATTGAAGAAGAGTTCGGAACGTGCGCTGCTGCTGCGAAGGCGACGCGATTGAACTGGACGTATGTGGAAGCTATAACGGGTAGCCATTCTGAGATTATCTACGGCAGCGGCAAAGTGTTGCACATGACTCGAGCTGCAAGCGAGAAAACAAAGAGCAAAAAGGTCAGCAAACAGCAACTGTAGAAAATACACTTGGAAAAGATTGATAATGAAAGTTCTAAAGATTGAATGTGGCACTTACTCCACATGATCCTCGGCTGGTGTGGTCAGCAGTTCGTTGGTGGCAACAGTGGCAGCAGCCGTTGCATTCACCAGCTTGACGCGACAGCGTTGCGGGCCATAGTTCTGGATTTCACAGTAGAAGATCTGAAAGGCTTTGGGTGGTTCCACATCGACGCTCATATTTGTCACGCCATCCACATTCTCAATCGCAATCGTATTGGGATTCGTATTGGTATTCCTCTTGGTATCTGTGTCATGGGGCGACGTCACGAACTCAACTTCCCAGGTCAGATTCACCGATTTGTAATTTGGTTCACCAGCAACGCCGCGTATCTCTGTTCAGTTGTTGTTTGTTTGTTGTTTTGGTTTTGGGTTAGAAATACACAATACTATAGATATACGTTTTATAAAAAATGGGGTTAGTCAACTGCTGCTGCTGCTGCTGCTGCTGTTGTATGCAACTGCAACTGCAACTGCAGCAATTGCTGCTAGCCCAACTCAAAAGTCGCTACTTGCATGCAAATCAGTTTAAACTAAGAACTTGTTTCCACACACACACACAACTGAAAATACTTTGCTTTTATAGTTTAGTTTTTTGTTTTCTATTTAGTTTATGGGACTGCCTGTGGGCACATTGCACCATTAAGTGGTGTACTAGCTAGGTAGAAGAACAGATCGTGTTGTTGTTGTTGTTGTTGCACCACAGGTGATGGAGGATTTGCCTGGAAGTGTGCCGGGAATTAGCATGTCCAGCTAACTGATTGCCAGTTAGCCAACTTGCTCGTGAATTATTGAATGCCACAAAATGTGGCTTAAACGTTGCTCAATGAGCAGGCAACAGCGGCAGAAACTGTTAAAGTGCAACTAATTTGTAGCTCTTTAAATCATCACTGTTGAAAATGTAAGCTTTATCGGTCTAAGTTTTAGAATGATAATGTGGCTAAGGGAAAAGTTTAGAGTAATAAAACTTAACGAAATAAAAGTGATGAGATAAATAAACTATAAAAGTGCTAAAAAAAGAAAGAGAAGGTAATCGAGAAAATATTTTCATTACATACAAACAGATTTCAGCTTTAACATTCGTTAATCACTTTTAATAGATTACTTCAGAGTGTTTTTAAAAGACTTTAAAAAAAAAAAACGGTAGATAAACAACTTCTCAGCTGCAGTTAAACTTTTTAATGCGCTTTTAAAGATGTCTCCCCCAACTCGTTTAGAAATCTAATACCCTCACTGTACACATTGTCCATTGACAGAATGACACATTTGAGGCACGCACATTTCTGGTATCTAAAGTGCGTTTTCCCCGCTTATTTTCCACTCTCTGATGACAGAACCTTGCATAATGCGCAATTAGAAAATTGCAATTTTCTGTGCTAAGCAGCTGAAATGTTGTTTCGGTTGTTGTTTGTTTGGCTTGTTTGATGTTGTTTGCTTGCTTCTTGACTGCTTCTTGGCTTCTTGGTAGCATGTTTGCTAGCTGCATTTTCCCATGTTGAAATCATTGACACCAATTTTGAATTCGCGTGGCCGCCTCCGTGCCTCTGTGCAGCATTCGGCATTTAGGCGAATTTCACACAGAGAGAGAGAGAGAAAAACAACAAGAAGAATTACAAACCAAACCACAAACAAAAAAAAGAACATGGAAAAGTGAAAATTCAAGCTCTGTGGCACCATTCTGAGAGATCTCTCAGAGATCTGCCAATAGAACAGCTCCAGACGAAGATGTCTTCTTCGACTGATTAGAAACTGTTCGCATCTACGCTTCAGAGATTGATGACAAAGTGGGCAACGTTGAAAGAGCTGCAA
Source organism: Scaptomyza hsui (assembly GCA_018152825.1). Lineage (NCBI taxonomy): Eukaryota > Metazoa > Arthropoda > Insecta > Diptera > Drosophilidae > Scaptomyza > Scaptomyza hsui. Next base: position 65,375 of record JAECXO010000280.1, read on the forward strand.
GTTGCAAGTTGCCAGTTGCAACATCAGCAAATAAATCTTTTGATTAATGATTTTTCACCAGCCAGCGATTTTCACTGTTGCTGCTGCTGTTGCAAGTTGTCAGCTGTCAATTGTCGTCGGCTTTGTTCTGCCTGCAACATGACGTTGCACTAAGTGCCAAGCGTGTGACATATTATGTAACGCACGTTGTTTTTATTATTTATTGTTCTTTGGTTTTTTTCTTGTCTCCGCAAGGAAAAAGAAATTTGTAGCTGGAGACTTGAAACATGAAAAATGTATGCTAGACTTTTTTTGACTAATCATTCGAGGTTGAGATAAAATCTGTCTGTATATAGTAAATATTTTACCAAGAGTCATAGCTTAAACTTTAAAGTAACCTTTAAGGAACCAAGAAACATATGAACATCTTTTTCTAGAAAAAATCTCAATCTGAAAAAAGGTTGATTTTAAAATGAACTCTAGGTCATTTATTTTCCCACAGTTATTTCTTATCAGAGCTAAAAATCTATACTTCCCCACCTATTTCCCACCTGTTGTAACACTTGAATTTAGGACATTATATAGTCGGTTACGTCAAGAATTAATTATATTTCGGTTAATAGACAGTAAATTGTAGCGAGTCAGTGATATTGATGGCCGGCTTAGTTGTTGGCCTGTCATTTTAGCCTGGCCTAATGACACTTTTGCTCTCTGCCAAACCAATCATTAAAAAACAACACGAAGACGAAGCAGAAGAAGAAGCAGAAGAGAAAGAAACGCTGCCGCAATTTCCGCCACAGTTTTGCGGTTCTGGGGCGGTGTGGTCTCTCTCTCTCTCCATCTCTTTCTCTGCTTGCCACTGCCACTGCTGCTGCTGTTCCTGCACAGGAAATGTCTGAACAATTGCAAGGCATTGCTTTGATTGGCATAAAATAGCTAAAATTAGCGCTTGCCGCTAGTTCGTTGCCTAAGTCTTTTGATTTTTTTTTCCTTAACTCTTCCCTCTTCGCTTTGCCTTTTTGTGTTGTCTTGTGTTTTTTTTTTTTTGTGCCAAAGCGTGAAACAATTTCGCTGCCAAGGGCAGCCCTTTTTTGTTGCTTGTTGCAAACAAGGTCTGCTTTGTGGTAGACAGACAGCAACCAACAACATGAACATAAAAAAAATGCACACGTTGCAAGATCTGAAATCGTGACCAAATGCAATTAGGCAGCCAGGCTGCAACAACAACAACTGCAGCACAAGAACTACAGAATGCAGAAAGAGACAAGTTTTGCAGTGAGTTTGAAGCCCAACAACAACAAGCTGTTGATTGCAATAAAGGGTATTTTAATATTTTCCTGCATTTTGAAAGCTATCTCGAAAGAACTTTTATACTTAACACGTTAAAGGGTATGTTAACTTCGTTCTACCTCAGCTACTTATTCCTTCCTATTTCTCTTCTTCTTCTGTTATAGGACTTACCATATTTGCTGTTGGCAATGTTGTTGTTGTTATTGTTGCTGCCGTCTGCAGATGTTTTCAATTTGGACTCTGTCAGCGTCGTCGTCGTCGTCTCATTGTTGTTGTTGCTGTGGCTGGCTGTTATTCGGGCGCGTCGTGTTGCTGCAGCATTTGGCATTGCCGGCAGCAACATGAGCAGCAGCAACAGCAACATAAAGCAGCAACAACAGCAGCTACTGCTGCTGCTTGCCATTGATTTGTTTGACATTATTTGCGCTTGATTTATGAAATTTCGTATTGTTGTTGTTGCTGCCGCTGCATCAAATGTGTGTCAATTGGGCGCCACAAATTGCTTATTGTTGCCCTTTTTTCGTTTCTTTTTACTATTATGTGGGCAATACTATTTTAATATCCACTAGCTTTATATATGTTTTGTTTTTGGACAATACAAAATATCACTGCACTAGCTTTTGTTTAACACAACAATATTTATTTACATATATTTTTGATTTATTCGCGTTGTGTTTTGTTTTGAGCTTTAAACGGTAAAATAACGGCAATAAAAATATGGGAGCACGCTTTATAAACGACAACCGCACGCGCTTGCTGGCGTCGCACAACTGACAGCTTAACTGCCGACGAACTCTGAACGAAGCGACGCCAAAAACAGCTGTTGCGGCCAGCCGTGGAGAGCAATGCCAAGGCCGTCGTCGCGCTAACAACTGAGCGAGCTTAAAAGCTTTTGCTCCCTCGCTTGCTCTCTCTCTCTCTCGCTCGCTGTCATATGTTTGCCATATGCTTTCGGTTTTAGGCTGATGCTTGCGTTGTTATTGTGGTTGTTCTTGTTGTAATTCAGAGACCCAACATTAGAAATGTTAAGCAGGAACAACATCGCTTATCTGCAGGCGCTTATCTTCTTGGAAAACTGTGTATGTTTTTTTTTACAAGCGCTAAATTAAAAATCCATATTAGAAAAACCTTTTGGTATAATTAAGTCAGAGCTGTCGATAAAAGTTTTGTTGCTGTTATTGAAAACTAAACGCGTCGCTTTCCCTTTTTGGTTTTGGTTTTTGATTTTTTGGGTTTTTGACTTCAATCTATTGTTTCGTTTTCCAGCGGTGCTGTTGTTGTTGTTGCTGGCGCTGCTTTGATTAATGCTTAATCAGCAATATGATTGTTATTAGTTTTCTATGGCGACCAAATTTAGCTGCTGCTTGTTTTCAGCATTATTCATGAGCATATTTCTTTATACTAAGCTCCCTCAAACGCTTTCAATTAAAATGAAGAAGCAGAGAAAATAATATGCGAATAAACAATTTCACTTTGCTCACAATAACAATAAATAACGCACGCTTTTTGTATGGCTTTGCAATATATTTTGTTATTATTGTTATAAATGAATCAATAATAACGGTAGAAAATTGGTTGCATAATTTTTCAAGGTTTTTTTTGGGCGGTTTTTAAAGTTATGCAGATGCAGGCAATTAAATGATTTGACTTTATTTTTGTGAAATTTTTATTTGATTGGTGTATTTAAGCTCATGATTTTTATGATGTGTTTAGGAGGTAGTTAAACAACTTAGGAAATAGTATAAGACTTTAAGTCTTATAGCCATAATTTCCCACCACTATTCTTTTATATCATATAATTTCATGCTGTTTCGGCTCATTTCCTAGTCAGAACTTGTTAATTTACCAACACGCAATGTAATTTCCTACTTAATAATGAATTATGCCAACTATTTATATGATAATGAGACAGCCCACAATATGCTTAACGCATATACTCTACTCTCCTTTTCCTTTTGGTTGATATCAAGGCCATGGTTAACTTGGCTGACATTATGTAATAATGGCCCACCTAGTGCTATTGTCATATATGACGTTAGTAAATCCTTCGAGAAACATTAAAGGACACTGACCGCTAAGAGCCAGCTACAAAAACTATTCGAGTTCATAAGCATTTCGAGTGCTCTTTTTGCTTGGGACGAACGTTTCACTAATTTCGCTAATTAAAAATTTAATGAGGCTTTTAACTAAAAATAAAACTCAAGCGAGGCAAGGCCTCCTATGCACAAGTGGAACACCTGTTGTCGCCATTAAAACTCTTTGGCAAGTTTCCCATGAGGTTCTAAGGGGATTGCCGTACAAAGCACACACACACACACACACACCTACACACAGAGAGAGCGAAAGAGAAAGCGAGGGACGTAGGAGTAAAAGGCTCACAAAGGACAAAGGCAAAGCAGAAAGGCAAACAATGCGCAAATTGAAATGTGTTTGCCAAATCACTTGCCACGCCTACAAGCACCTACACAACCTCCCACACACCGGCTCCTCTACTTCTTCTTCAGCCAAATCGAAATGGCTTCAAAGACAATGAAAAACGCCGGAACCAAAAGTGAGTTTTTACTATGTGCCTGAAAGTAGGCAATGATTTTTTTGTTTTTCGCTGTCAAGCAGGTTACACTAAAAGAAAAGATTATTTATATCAATATCAGTTGCACCATAAGTTTTATAAGTGTATGAAATACAATTAAATAAAGGGTAGTGACATATCTATGAAGCTATATCTTAAATAATCATACTTATGCCTATAGAAATCAGCTTTCTCAGTGTAGTTTATGAATGCGAGCAAGTGTTTGCGTGTGTGCGGTTGTGGTTGTAAGTGTGTGTGTGTGCTTGGGTGCTTGTGGGTTGCGCATGTGTGGCGTATAATTGAGTGGTCGTCGCCAAGTATCCTGATTTGCATAGCAGTCGCATGTCATTAGCAGAGGCACAGGGAACCCAGCTGGACGAAAATTGACATGGCTTCCACGTGTCCAACAAAATGTCGCGTATACGCAATGTGGTACCATCGACCACCACCACCCCCAACTCACAAGTTCCGCCTTCAGACTCTTGGCAACTGCTGTCGATTGTTTGACTTTTGGCTCTCTCAGCCAGGATTACATGTCTCGAGCACATCAAACAAGTTTACTTACCAATGACCTCGTTAATGACGCACACTAACACACAATCACACACACACACACACGCAGGGAAACCAACTTCAAGTGGCGTGTGTTAGTGTGTTCGTGTTGTTTGAGTTTGCTTTGTAATTTGCGCTTATCAGATTTATTTTTATTTTTGATTTTTTAGCTGGTACCCCCAAAAGCACACAACACAAACAAAACATTGAGCTATGTGCAAAGGGTGACTGTCAACGTACCCTGTACCAGCAATATATATTTCAACTTCTGCATTCCTCTGTTCATTAAGACTCATAGCACAAATGCTCATTATATACTCGTACTCCTTATAGCACTCAATCAATATAGTAAGTAATATGCACTCTAAACTCAATCATACTTATTTGGCTTATCAGGGCTGACAGTAACACGACAGCAAAACAACAATCAAATGCTTGCTGGCAGCTCAAATAACATGAACCGCAGCCCAACAAAAAATGCTGACGTCGTCCTTAATGTCCTTTAGCCCTCATTGGGTTGTCCGGTTCCGTCCGGTTCCGTTGTCCTGGCACAATTAAAGTAATTACCTCTCGGCGGTGGCGCTATAAAAATCGCTAATACTCTTTAATAAACGAGTCGACGTCAATGATAATTATCATTGACATCGCTTTGTGCAATGGGCAAACTGGGCGGAGGCGTGGTATACGTACTTAGCCATATTCTGTCCATTAATGGTTAGAATAAATGCACTAAAGAGAGAGAGAGCGAGAAAGAGTACTCATATGTGTGTGTGTGTGTGTGTGTCTTATTTGATACTGTATTTGTATTTAGGTCATCATCGTCTCGTTCATCATATAACGATTAACACATGCTCTATAATTACATAAACTAAATTTAAGTTAACTATTAATTAATTGGTCGAGCGCTGGCAACGTTTACTATATCTCTATATAACTATAGATATATATCTTAATAATTCGTATTTTGTAATTGTTCTTTTTTAAATTTAAGGAAATTTGGTTTGTGGTTGTCTAACAAAAGCAGCCTAAAATTATGCTATAAATTTAAATAATACTTGTGTGTGTGTTGGTGTGTTTGGTGTTTGTGTGTATGATAACAATATAATGGAGTATTTGGTGTTTAAGGTTAAATAACTTTGGAATCAACGCAAATCAAATTTACATATCAAAGGAATCTTTTCTATATACCAAACTTAACAGTGCATTTCTTACATTTATATGGTTGGTTCTTAAAACAGCTTATCAATTTTATATATTTGACTTCAGGTGCTAGGTACTATATATGTATGTATATTTTGACTAACTGACTTAACTGTTCAGCATTCTGAATTTAGGATTTTACAATGGTTCCAAACATTTTCTTAGCCTAGACTAGTTCAAAAACATTTTAAAAACTATGTGGAACCAACCTTTATTAACAAAATGTTTGCTATATTCTTTTTTTTTTTTTTTTGTGGGAGGAATAATTTTTTGGTGTTTTTTCTTTTCATTAGGTGTAAACTGGAATTTGCTTTGCTATAAACTAAAAAGCATTAACTGAAGTATGGCTTCTCTAGCTACGAGGCTTGCAGAGACGCAGCAGCAAAGGATAGTGCAGATCCTCGTCGTAGAGTACTGAGTCAGCCTTGAGCTGCAGATGACGTTGCCAGATGGTCTCATTGTAGCGTGTGGCAAGCTCCACACGAAATCCACGCGCCACACACTCATCCCGAAACACATTCAGAGTGCGACCGCGACGGGGCGCCATTATGAGCGCCACGCCCTGGGGTGCCAAATAATACCAGATGGTATCGACAAGGGCCGATCTGGCCTCATCGAAGAACAAACAGTCCGCACACAGTATGAACTCAAACTTCGCTTGCTCCGCCTGGGCACGAGCCGAGCTCTCCTGCCACTTGAGCACCGAGCATTTGGTATAACAACTCAACTCGTTGAGACAAACCGTTTTACGCACATTCTCCACGCTCACCTCGTTGCCGTCTGTGAGATGCACTGCATACGGTTTCGCATACTTGGCCAGCATTAAGCCCGCCAGTGAGGTGAAACCACCGCCCAGCTCCAGTATCCACTTGCCACGATACGCGGCCAGATCGGATAATACCAATGCGGTAAGTGCCTCCTCCGAGGGCCAAACACATATATTTCCAGTGTTGTTAAAACCTGAAACAGTTATAGAGTAAAGATAATTACCATAGAGTTGAAACGCTATATCGATAACAGAGTGTAAATAGTTATCGTTTCTTACCCATTAGGTCATTGGCAGTTAGTTGTCGCTCCATGTGATGTATATTGACAGAGTATTCGATGTCGTTGTGCAGCTGCATGCGATACTTATACCAGTTCTCCGTTTTGCCCAAGCACTTAAGGCTCACATGATCCTCGAAGCTGTCCTGACGCAGTAGATCAAAACTTTTGAAACGTCTTACGGAAGCGGTTTGTTCCTCACTGAATTCATCGCTGGAGGAGCTCACTGTCTCCTCGGAGTCCTTGCGCAACACCTTGGCCAGGATGCGCCAACGTTTCTGTGCCGTATTCTGTAGATTGGGCGTGGCTGGAGGCGTTGGTGGCATAAAGCCATTGTTGCTGGCATTCAAGCTCAAAGATTTTCCCGTCACAATATCCTCCACTTCCAGTTCAAGACTGGGACTACTTCCCGCAGTTGAGGTTTCGTTGAGAGCCGGCATCGCCAGATTGTTGTCCAGATCCTTGTTCAGATTGAGATTGTTGTCCATTAGCGCATTTCGCTGCGTTTGCTCCTTGAGGGCATTCAGCGTATTATCGATATCGTATTGCAGCATCAGCGATATGGTCGCTATATGTTTTGGACTAGCCTGGACACCCTGCTCCAAATTGTTATTCAGTTTCGTTATTTTGTTGAATTTGTTTTGATTTTGTACTAAGGTTGCTGACATTTTTTCAGTTTCTCACTTTTCTCTTGCTTAACAGTTTTCTCCCTGCAACGAAAATGCGGGAAAAATTTATGTTAAAATTTGCTTGAAAAAGTTACGTGAATATATTTATGTATATGAAATTTATGTTGCAACAGCTTGCTCAACTTTTTGAGCCATCAACTTTTCAAATTAATAGCTCAAAACTTTTTTTGTTTCGCTTTTCGCCTTGCCAAAGAGAATTTTTAGTTACTTGCTTCTTTCTTGTCATTAACTGCCCCATTAGTATGCAATTAAAATTTTTGTAATTGTTTTACAAATGCAAGATTGTCTGCCCAAAAACGATACACACAAAAGAGCAACAAAATATATCTTTAGCTTATTTAAAAATTCTTTTCGCATCCGTTCAAAATTGTGCATATTCTTTATGTTTGTTTCAAAAAACACAAATCGTATTTAAGCACTATTAAATTGTCGTTAAAAATGACTTTGTATACATAAACAATGTCTGTATCACAAAAGAAAAGAGAGAACAACTTTATTACTGTCTAGTTAGTTGTCCAAAACAGCGACGTTAATTACATTTTAAGATCAGCAAAGCAGCTAAAAATTATTCGCTATATATACACAAGACAGATATAGTTATTTTTGTGAGTTTGTTTGTTTGCTCGCTTGTTGTTTTTTGGTCATATAAATTCATCAAAATTCAGAAATTCTTTTTTTTACAGCTCATAACAAAATTTTTAATTGCGCTGACGGGTAGAACCAAAAAATAAAAAGCATTTGAGTAGGTGATTAAGAGGAAATATGCTGGATATGAGGGGGTGGTAATAAAAGCATATGCAGCTTGTTTGAGGATAAGAAGGCGTTGAATTCTGATTAAGGGGTGGGTGGTCTGACCATCGACACCTGCGCCCTCGGGAATGTCTGTAATCAAAGTCAGTGCAATTAAAATTCAGCCGAATCAGCTTGTCTGTATGCGTATGTGTGTCTGTGTGTGTGTGGGAGTGAAGAATGTGTTTTTGTTATTGTATCCGAGCATTCACTTGAAGCGGATGTTGAATGCGGAACAAAATATTGTGTATACGCAATGGGGCTTCATTCATCATCATAATTCCATTTGAAAGCAAAGCCAGCGGCTATGGCAGCACTTAATTGGCATGCGAGGCAGGTCGAGAGGGGGGTAGAGGAAAGAAAGGCAGTGAGGATAACATTTAACTTGTTTAGCAGCGCTTGAAAATCACTTTATTTCAAGTGAACTGGCGACTTTTTTGTTTTGAAGTGAAGGTCGACCGAGTTTAGATATACTTACAGTATTCACTTTGATAAACTTATCAAAACCACTTGCTAAAATGATAAAAATGCCAACTAAATTGTAAATTGTTTTTAGCATATTAAGCATACGCAGTGTTGCCAAGGCAGCAGCAAAACAAAATAAAATTGTATTCTGTTCTCAACTACTTAACTCAGCTGAAAAAAAACGTTCCATGCCAAAAGTATTTTCGTTGTTAAGCACCTTATTAACAACCAACAAATGTAAATAAACATAATGACCCCAGCAATATCAATAATTCACAAAGGAAACTGAGAACAAAATCAGACAATGCCAAATGTAGTTTAAATTTTGATAAAACAGACGCACACACACAGTTGATCAAACATTAATAAGTTCGGTGAAGCACTCAGTAATCCACTCGAGATGCGAACTAAAAGTTTTCCTTTGCTTGAAACTCGAAACTTGCTTTAATGTACGGCCAAAAACGTTGATTTGCATATTAAAAACATGAATATTGAGCAGTTGAGCGGTAAACTTGCCCTGGACACGAACGGGCAAGTTTGCTTGGGTGGGGGAGGGGAGAAGAGGGAGAGAGTACTTGCCCCCAAGTCAAACAAGTTAAATCTTTGAGTAAACTTTAAATGCCGTCTTAGAGTGCCGAATAAAAAAACGGTATAATGTTTTCGTGATCCTTCTTTTTGGCCTGGCCAACACCTGCGGGATAAAGATGCCTAACAGAGCATACATTAAAGTCAATTTGCAAGTACAATAAGCCACGGGGCAGTTGAGCAGAAGGTGGGGAGGGGGAGGGGTTGGCCTCGAACCCAAACCTCTTGATTGTAATTTAAAGTTTTATGTTTTTTTCGTTTCTGGAGCAGTCAATTCAATCACTTGAGCCAAGTGGCAACTGTGACGACAACGAACTTGGACTAAGTTTAGACCGAAGAACAAAGCGAAAAGGTTCACAAATTTGCCATACACACGAACAGACAGACACAGCATATACTCTTCCCCCAAGAAAAAACTTGCTGCTGACTCAAACTTTAACTGTGAGTGTGTGTGTGTGTGTGTGTGTGTGTGTGTTGTGTCTGAGTGTGAGTTACGTGCGTGAGAGCAATTTGGGAATAGTTCGTACACTTAGAAAAATTGGTGTTAAAAAATGTAGGCTTCTTCTATATCTCTCGATTCTTTTTTTTCAGAGTGTTACTCAAAGCTTTTGTTCCTTTTTTTTTGGTTATCCAGTTCTGTGTCAACGATGCCGCAGCACGCAAACTTATACGGTTGCAAAACACACATACACATACTATACACGCATGTAAACATACATACATATGCTGTGCGTACTTTGCTCATTGCTCGCATTAACTCTTACCATTCATTATTTATTACTTTCACTGTCATGAAATTTGCTCAGCTTTGCTGCTTCTTCTGGATTCTTTTTTCGTCTTTTTGGTAGCTAACCTTGAAGTCATCAGCGACAAACACAAACAAGCATACACACACACACACACACACACACACGTGCCAAGACAGCCACTAATTTATATGCCATGCTCAAGATAAAGTCTTTTGAATCTGGCTATAAAGGGTTATGCTAACGGCGCTAAGCAGATAATAAAATCTAATTTAATTATAAAAAGTTGAAGCAAAAGCAGCAATGATCAAGTCGCAGTTTAAATACACTATAAGTATACAATAGTAGAGTGTATTATCGCCCCATAGCCTCATCAATATTATTGTCTACAATAATTAAGTAAACAAGAACAAGCGAGAACATTAAATAAAATCCCGTTTAAACATTTCTCGCATTAAAGAAGAAAATGTTTGCAGGGATGACCCAAATGAAAACTATTCCTCTGGTAGAGCATATTTATATGGCATAAATAGAGAGAGACATAGAACATTATCATTAACCCACGCGGCGTATGCGTAATCATCAAAAATGAAATTAGTTTTTTTTTTTGCTTCGGCCTTTGCCTGTTTGGAGCGTCTTAAACTTTTATTAGCGCACATAATGCCCATCGATTTATGAGCAACTAGCAACTGTCTGTCTATCTGTCTGTCTGTCAGTCTGTCTGTCTATATATGTGTGTGTTTGTGTTTGTTTCTGTGGCGATTTGTTTACTGTTTACTAAACATTATCGCAGATTTACAGTCGTAAGTTGATTCAGAACTGAACTTTTTGGCGGCCCAGATGCATTCTAATCTGAGAGTATGTTTATTTTGCATATATATTTATGCAATTTAATTTACACGCGCATCTGTTTAAATATTTTATCATGTGAAATCCCTCGAACCAAATGTAAATAAATCAAAAATTCAAATTCCAATTACTGATGCAGATGTTTAAGAGGTGTTTTTGTGGAGTGAATCTATGTTTAGGCAGCAGCTTCTAGCCGGAAGTGTTTGCCTAAGTGATATACTATTTTTTTATTGCCTGCCACTTGAATGCTGTTAGGAGATAAAGCAATTAGACATTTGGGTATTGTTTATATAGCAATTCTCTGTCTCCGACACGTGTATTAGCTATCTCCCTCTCTTCCCCCTCTCATTTTAAGGTAAGTGAACTTTACTCTGACATTCAGCTAAAAGTTCAAGGATCTTTTTGCATTTGTTTGAAGTTCTCTTTTCTGCCAATGATGAGCCCCACTTTGTGCACTGATTTGGCACTCTACCTTTATTTGTATGTGTGTGTTTTTCGAGTGTGTAACTGCCACTCACAAAAACGGGTATAATAAAAGTAGTTTTTATTGATTTAGTTTGGCATTTGCAACTGCAACACATTGTTATTAAAAAGTTTATCCCTTCACTTGTTCGGTTTTAATCTCGTTTTTATTTGGTGTTTGCATTTTTCGACACAATTTAGGCCACGCGCCGCTAAAATAATCATAATTTACATATTATGCCATGGGGAAAATTGTGGCGACAAAACGCCTGCTCCCAATGCTTCCAGATACTCTTCTTTCGAAGGATGTGATAAAATATTAAAAAGACTTGATATGAAAGGTTGGAAGTAGATGATTCAATATTAAAGTATGCATAAATTTAGTTTGCAATCTTTTTACTAGACACTCTTTTAAAGCTCTTTACAATTAAAGAGCATTTAACATTCGACTTTTAACCTTTTCTTAACAATATAACACATGCGAAAAAATGCAAAAGACAAATATGTAAAACATTTTTTTGCTCAAATGGCTTAAAGTCGCCAAGTTGCCAACGCGCTTTAGCTGCGAACCCTCCCCTGAGTGGGCGTGGCATGTAGGCTGTGGGTGGCTGGGTGTGAGGGGAGGTGGGGAATGGAACATTTTAAGGCTTGTAATAACTTATGGGGCAACCTTCTTACTTAGTGAATATAAAAGGAGGAAATTTCAAGCTGCGCCAAAAAATTTTCAAAAACAGCAAGCAGTTTGACCTTTCCAAGCGATTCGAACTCACAAATATATAGTATATATGTATATGTTTGTTGTATGCCACCCTGGAAGCAAGGCGAGGTCGCGCTTTAAGCCATTTGTGTAAAGTCATTGCCGCCTTGCTTAATCATTGAAGCCGAAAAAATTTGTTGTCAGAAGCAATAATTTAAAAAATAAAGTTAGCAAGAGGGAAAGAAAAGAAAAACATTAACATAAGCATAAGAAAACAAACAAAATCAAATAATAAGGCGTCAAGAAAATAACGAAAACAAAGCTGAGAAAATATTCAACGATAATCCACTTAACGAACACAATTGCCACGTGCTGAGCGCATTTAAGCCAATTAGTTTTGGCCAAATTCGTGCAGTGGCAAAACATATAAATAAATAAATAAATTAAACACACACAAGAAATAGATAATATTTTTGGGGAAATAAATCAAAATAAACAAGCAAATTGTGCACACACAAAACATACTATATAGTTCATATAGTATAACTGTGAATCAGAATCTGACTCCGACAACGTTATCCTTTGACAGGGAAACGGTTAACGGTACACACAGTCTACATGGTAAATACATGGACACACAATGTCAGTCTATAAATAGTCAGTGTGTGTGTGTGTGTGTGGGTGTGTGTGTGACCTGAGGTGCAGCTGACAAGAGCAGGAGCATCCAGCAACATGAACTGGCGGCAACAAGCGTCCTGACAGAGTTGCGACGTGTCTCGATGTCATTGTCGTCTCTTGTTCTTTCTCTCTCTGGCTCTGGTTAAAGGTTTCTCAGTTGCCAGTCACTTGCCACTTGCTAGTTGCCAGTTTCCAGTTGTACCACTGACAATGTTTGTTTTTAAATACACTGAGCAATAATAGTACCTAAATGTCAGGTCAATTAAAGCTAATAAAATGTCTTAATATCTAGCTAGAAAACATATCAGACTGTAGAAAGCATGTATATATTCATTGATCACCCTATGAATATGCTTTACGACTATTAAAACAACGCTCTACTCCGCGATTCTCAGAAATTAAATAATTAAAATAAAAAGTGGAAATTTCATTATTATTATTTATGAGTTTGAAAGGAATAAGAGAATAAACTATTTTTATGGTTGATTTTCATGTGATTTTTTTTAAATATTTTCGTATTGCACACTAACTTTTCTCTCTGTGTATTATTAGAATTTGTCTCCCCTTATGTTCGTTAATGCATACAAATATTTAATAATAGACTAAGCAAATTGAATTTAACCACTAGACACACACACACACACACATGTCACATGTTTTTGGCTCAGTGTACTTTGGGGCACATGTATTTATAGCAAAGCACAGGTTAAGGGGATGCATGCCATAACTGCTGCTCCTGCTGCTGCGTGCCATGAAAGAGCTCCTTTGGGTGGGGGATGGAAGAGGGGAGGGTTTGTTGCAAGGTGGGTTTGTTGCTGCTGCTGCTGGGGATGCTTAAATGCTTTCATCACTCAGCTGGAAAGCCTGGCACGCTTCGGCGCTCGCACGCACAACAAGTTACCAAACCAGGGGAGGGGGAGGAGAAGGAGGAAGGACCAGTTAGTATTTGGAGCAGAATCTAGAGTTTGCAAAAAGAGAGAAGAGAATATTGGGTCAGCAGCCTAAGCAAACACTATCAACAGGGAAGGGGGAAGGAGGAAGGGTCAGGGGCAGGGCTAGGCAACTGCTGTTCTCAATTGACCTTTGCAGCCGTTACCTTTTACCGTTATAAACTCTTGCTCTGTTCACTCTGTGGACAAATCAGCTCGGCATGATTGATGTCTGGAGGGAATGAGGAAATGAAGAGAGAATAAGGCAATAGCAATTTCTGTCTGAGATTTGCACACACATTCATATTATTGACTGTGAATGAACTTTGTGTAGAACAAATCTACCAGATGATATTGCTAATACGCCCCTTTGTACCCCCTACCGCCCTCCCACGCCCACTGGAAGAATGTTTGTTATTGCGTCTAGCGACAAATTGTGCGTTTCTATTTGAATGGTAACATAATCGTTAAAGTTAAGTGGATTCCTGCTAGCAATATCCTTGAATAACAGCAACATTATACTAAAATGCTCTTTGAAGCTCAAGTTAAATGTAGCTAACAAGTTGAATAGCTTTAACTTACAGAAAGTTAACTAAAAAGTGCAGATTTAAGTTGAGTTTAAGGAACTTCACAATTTTCTGTCTCCATTGCAATTTAAATAAATCTGAATTGTCAAAAGTGAGTTAAATAAAATGGAAATAAATTCCGTTGCATAAATCAAATTGCAATTCATATAGTTGCAGTCAGTTTGAAATCGGTTTGATTACCCAATTTCAATTTTGACAATTTTCATATACATTTCAATTTCCAATATTGCAAAAACAATATATAAGCTCCTACACGAGCCAGACTTAAGGGTGGAGAGGGAGGAGGGAGGTTGGTAAAAAATACATGAAAGCCATTTAGCAAATGTGCCTCGGTTGGAAAAAAAAAAGCAAAGCACCAGCATATAGTTTTCCTAATGAACTTTGACACGTGCTCGCGGGGTGGGAAGGGAGGAAAAGGCGGTAGCACAAAAAAAAGAATTGTGCACTGTTCGCGTGTTTGCTGTCACACAGGTCGAGTGGAAAGCTAAAAAAAAATGTGAAAAGTGCATGTGCACAACAAGCAGCAAACAACAAGAGCAACAAGCAACAACAAAGCAAAGCTGCAATAAATGAAAAATCAGCTTGATGCATGCAATTTTGAAAATGCCCTCGGCGGCACTAACGGACTAACCAACTAACTGACTAAATGACTGCATGACTTGACTGACAAGCGGTTCAGTAGCTACTGCACCAACAACAACAACAACTAAAACAAGAACAGTTGGCCAACACTCGTGGTGCGCTTATCACAAAATCGCAGTAGCTGCAACAGAGCAAAAGTTTTTTTTTTTAACCTTTTATATGCGACTGTGAAATACTCTTGCAGCAGAAGCTGTCAATTAGTAAGAGTATTAATGGCTGATGTTAATAAAGATTGATTGCAAGTGGGAAAAATACATATTATATAATATAAATGTCTTTTGAAATGTTTCTACATATTTCCTACTATTTTTATTTAACGAGAAAAATTAAAACTTAATGATAAATTTAAATATACCTCTTTAATTGTTCAAGTAAAGCCGTAACAAAAACACATTAAGTAATAATATATATGTTTATTGTCTTACAATCCTAACTGGAAATATAATTTTTATTAAGTTTCACTCCAAAAATCACAGCTCTCATATATTATTAAATATCCTGCTTTGAACTTGAGCTATTATTATTTTTTTTTTATCATTTATATCATTTTTTCAGCTATTTCTTATCTGGTCTTAATGCTTGAATGCATTTTCAATTGTGTTTGTGTGTGTATATGTGTGTTGCACATTTTCTTTCTTTTATTTCGGGTGACGTATACGTAATATTGTGATGGCGATTGAGTGCATTACGTATACGCCGCCAGTTCAAAAGTTCAGCTGCTGCTCAGATAGCTCACATTATGCAAACTTGGCAATAAAAATTCAATTAAGTTACCCAAGGACGACAATGTCAAGTGGCATGGCTCGATAAATCAAAAAACACTGTGCAACAACAACAACAGTAGCTGCAACAACAATAACAATAACAGTGGCAACAAAATTGTGACATGCTGTGCAGTCGTGTTGTGACTTTGATGCACGTTTTAATTATAATTTTGACGCCAACTGTTTAAACATACACACGCACACCAAACGATAACAAAACATGCAACTGTGTGAGTGTGTGTGTGTGTTGTTGTTATTGTATCGCTTGCACTAATTGTTTGGGACAGGGTTGGGGGGGCATGGAAAATGCTGAGCCGACCAACATGTTCAGAAATGCCAGAAAGCGCAAAAATTGAAAAGCAGACTGAAACAGACAGACAGAGAAAGAGAGAGAGAGAGAGAGGGAGAAGTAAGCTCTACATTTGGCTCAAGCTTAATTGAGGCAACAGCAGCAGCTAGCACAAAGGACAATAGCCAGAACAAGCCACAAGCTAACACACACACGTGTGTATGAGTGTGTGTGTAAGGCACACATATGGTCAACATAGTAAAGTCACAAAACCGAAAACGTGCAACACACACGCAGCCTGGTGCACTGTGAATAAATGCGTGGAAGCTTATTTTTGATAAAAAAAAAAAAAAAAATATAAATAAAATAGCTGACTAAATATAGTAAAAATAGTTAAATAATTTTTAAAGTGGGACTTTAAATATTATTTTTAAAAGTATTTAAGGGTTAGATAAATAATAAAATGTTCATAAGTTAATATAATAAAATGCTGGCTATTTTATTATTTAATATATTTAGCATCGTTTGCCGTCGTCTCCTTTAATTTTAGACATTTTCTTTTTCCAGTTGTCCCGCCCGATTTCTTTAAGTGGTCTTGGCAATATCGGCAAAGGCTCAACTTTGTACAATGTGTAGCTTATTCCAGTTTATGTTCGTATATATCCGTATGTGTGTGTGTGTGTTTGAGTTTTGGCGTCGGCATTTCAATCGGGGGTGTTTGTTAGATTTATAGCCCCAAAAGCCATAAGTTTGAGTGTATATCGGGGTTAGTGTTAGGAGGGGACGATGGTTGGGGGAAAGAGCTTGCAAGCTGTACTCAATTAATACTCATCAGTGTGACATTAGTGCCATTTATTTGCACAGGCTGTACGGAGAGGGGGAGGGAAGGTAGGAAATAGAGTGGATCAAAGAGAGAGATAAAAGATAAATGAGATAAGCACGTGCAATGCAAATTGTTTCACATTATACACCGAGAGCAACAGAGAGAGAGAGAGAGAGAGAGACAGAGAAGTGGTGAGAGAAGTGGGGGAAAGCCACTTGATTGTCCATAATCAAGGCCTCATTGTAATCCACAAACAACAACAACGAGAGCTTCTGTTCAGTTTATAATTCATCAATAAAGTAGCACGTAAATTATGCGATAGCTACTCATCAAGTTTTTTATTAAACCGTTCTTTAAAGTAGAAGAAAAGGGAGTAAAGAAAAGCTACTTAAGATAACTTGTTCAACATTTTATAAACTAAAAAGGTTTAAAGACATCTTCTTTACTACAAAATGGCACTTAAAATATAAAAGAAAATAAATTTCAAGCGACATTTAAGTTTAATTTGCTCATAAAAGCGCCAAGAAAAAAACTATTTGCAGTAAAATAATTTAAACGCTAGCTAAAACTTTATTTGTGAATTAAATAAATAAGCTGAAAGACGCAGAAAAGGCAGCCAAAAACAGAAAAAACACAAGGCTGCAATTGAAACTGTTGTAAAAAGCAATGTGAATCGAATGCAATTGAAAACCTTTGAAATATTCAGTTAAAGTTTCGAACTCAGCCAAGCGTAAGGGAGAACAGCTAATTGGTGGCATTGAAAGATACACATTTAAATAATGCATTTGGCAATCTTCATTTTAAATCAGCAACGAATTCAGAATCAAAACTGGAAAAGACATCGGTTGAAGTTCTCACAACTTGAAATGTGCTTTGTTTTGTCAGTCAGCTGTCCCAAATGACATCGACAGCAATTAAATATTTAATAGGTATCTATTGGAGCTGCCTGCTTAAAGCTTTGTTAAAGTTTAACAGATAAACTTTATTTCTAACTTGGCAAGTGTACCTTTACCTAGAAATTTACTAACAATATGTTTGACCACAAAAGTTAGCTTTGTTCAAAAGTTGTCCACCTCTTTGGTAACTAGTCTAGTTTTTGTTGTTGTTAAGCAAATAAATCAAGTTTGAAACTTTAAGTTTAAAACAAGCTTCACTTGAAAAAAGTGATTGAGGCTATAAACCTTTCAGTGTTTTAAAGCAACTACAAATTGACTGTCATTTTATTTAACTGCTTTCTTTGACACTTGAAAATTGCCCTAGAAAATCTCTACCTGTATTTAAATATTTACAAAGCGCAAATAAAAGAGTCCGGTGACATTTTGCAGTTACTGACAGTCCTTGCACCTTGTTGCTGCAGCAAACGCAATAAACTTTGAATTACAATTTGAAACTGTTTCACATTTTAAGTATGTACATCCCAAGTTGACCTTTTGGCCAGTGCCAAACAATGCCAGATGTTAAGCTGCAGTAGCCGAGTAAAGTGGCAGGGAGTTGAGTTGAGTGGCAGCTCTTGTTGCCACTTTTAGCTACCAAAAACTGAACCCTTGAACCCCCGCCACTGCGCCGTTAGAATAATAATCAAATATTTGTGTTGACTTAAAAAGAAAAGTCGCAAGATTTAGATAAGTACAAATACTTAGTTCAAGTTAAAGAGTTAAGATAGCGCACTTGTTTATCTACAGTAGAAAAAGAATTTTATTTTATTTGCTTACCATTTGAAAAAAATCTCAAAACAAAATTAAATAGTTGCTGCTGTGCGATATGTTTTTGTTGTTGATGTTTAGTTTTGGCCTCAGCCTGTTTTTATGCGTATTTAATGCGTGCAATTATTAGCATTATTTTTATTTTATTTCTTAAAATATATTTTTTGCTTTCAATTACAAAATATGTGTTTAAAAATATGCCCAAGTGGCAATTTAGCATTTTTCGTGAACATTTTCGAACAAAAAATTGCTGATTTTTTGAAAACACTCACACACGCACACACACAGAGAAAAACGTGACGTTGCGATACGAGGCGCACGCGGCCAGCGTCAATAACGAACTGAATAACTGTAACACAGACTGAAACAACGACGACGACGAGAGCCGCGGTCAACGTTGCGTATGAGCGACGACAGCAAACTAAAACCGAAAATCGCTGCCAGAGCAACCAACCAATCAGCCAGCAAATGAAACACGCTTACAACCTGCTCGATTCGAACATGTTGCAATGCTCGCGCGTGGGTAAAATGCCGGCGAAAAGAATAAAGAGGAGGTAGGGGAGAGAGAGAAGCGTTGCTCGAGAGCGAGAGCTTGGGCTTATCACTAGAAATTAAGACAAAAGCCCGGCTGCTGTTTGAGCATAACGAAAATTAAATGTGACCACAGACAAAAAAACAAAAACAACAACAACAAGAAGAAAACACAAGAAACAGAAGTAGCATAAAAACGAGAAGAAGAAGAGCGAACATGCCGTTACAGAACAGAGTTGTTGTTGTTGCTGTTAAGCCTGTCACAAATTTAACTGCGGTTCATTTTTAAATGATTTCGGGTTGCATTAAAAAAAACGGGGCAAAAGGATTTTGTATTGAAATTAAAAAGGAAAATGTGAAAGTACATTTTAATTTTAATTAAGTTTGTAAGAGTTGTACACTTGGAGAAACAGATAGATCTCAAGGGTTCCCTATTTTAAAACCCTTTTAAAGCTCATATCAACAGATCTGCAACATTTATCTCTTTGCAAAACTGAAAACGCATCACATGAGCAAAAAAAAGAAAACCAAACAAAAGTAAGAGATGAAAATTGTGTGTGCTAACAAATTGACGTTTTGTTGGCTACAAACTGGCGTTGTTTTGGTTTTTTCTTCTTGTTGCCTTCAAATGATTTTCCATTTGCACATTTCACGCGGCCAAATGTTTGCCTTTCAATTGCTCTTATTGTTGTTGTTGTTGATGCCGCTGGCAGAATATTTTCATTCATAAAAAAAAGGTGAAACGCTTGTGGGCGAAAAACAATAAAATGCCATGAAGAAGCAGAAGAAGAAGAAGAAGAAGAAGCAGAAGCGGGCGGAAACGACATTGGCGAAGGGAGGGGGAAGGGGAACCAGGCAGACAAACAGGCGTACAAATGAGGCAAGGGGTGGGGTGGAAGGGGTGGCAAGGTGGTTTACTCAAAAGGGCGAAAGAATACGGACAAAGTTTTCTTTAGCACAACTTTGTTGATGTTGTTGTTGTTGTTGTTATCGCGTCTTTTACGTTTGTATTTATTTATACTTATTAATACGCCACACACATACGTATCTACACTTATGTGTGTGTGTGTGTGAGTATGTGCGTATTTTTTTTTATTTATTTTGTTTTTTCTTATTTTTTTACCAAAGAAATTTGTTACTTTTTCACAGCAATGAAATTGGTTAAAAGAAAAGCGGCAGCAACGAAACTGTAACTGTAACTGTATACAGTTGTTTCATTGTGTCCATGTGTGTGTGTGATGTTTGTGTGTTATTGTTGTGTGTGTGCCTGGCTTGTCACATTGTTAAAACCTCAGAAACCCAAAGCCAAGCCAAACGACATTTCTGCGGTTTTTGTACTGTAAGCCATACACCAACCCCCCCATACCCCCTCGTACGCCACCCCCTGCCCCAAAGCAATGCGAAAACATCTAACGTAAAATGTTGAAGGCAAAGCAGCAGCAGCAGCAGCAGCAATGGGAAAAATAAAATAAAAAGGGACGCACAAAACTGTTGGTCGATAAGGTTGTCCAAATCAAAACATTGAGACTTGTCAGACAGCAGCAGACATCGGGGAACAGAGGGAATAGGGGGAGAATGAGGCGACTTGACAGGCTAAAGGGGCCGAGGTATTAGGGATAATGCCAACTTTGAGTTGGCTCAATTTGATAGAAAAAAATGCCCTGCACCCAAATGATTAAAAAATGATAGGAACTAAGAGCCTGAAAGTCAACTTTATAAATGGAAGAACAATATATATAAAAATGCTTTTCGACATCTGTTAGCTGATTAAATTCGTGATAAAAATATAAAAACAAGGCTCTTTAATACTTTTAAAACATAGTACAAAATATTTTATTATAATAATAGGTGAAATATTTAAAACTTACTTTAAACAAGATTTTTCATCAACTTTTCCTCCTCTTTAAAACATGATGTCTCCTAGTCTATCATTTTAGTTTCTCTTATTCTTATATTTTTTAAGTTATTGGCCCGGCGGCAATCGTACAGTGGGTTAAAGTTGAGCCAAGCGACTTATGCTTTAAGCTTGCCTCGAATATTTGAATTATTTCTTGAGATTTATGCGCCGGCGACAGAAAGGAAAAGAACCTTTGACATGGGGCATGCAACAAAAAAGCAGCAGACAGGAAAAAGGATCCAACTGCTGGATAAAAGCAATATTTGATTTGAAATGCAAACAGCTTTTTTTTTGGTTGAACTCAAATTTAATGGGAAACTAAGTATTATTGACAAAGTGTTAAATTGATGATGGAGCAAAACAAAATAGGTAAATATAATCATGAGATTAAATGTGCATTACAAATGTTAAATTTCTTCGAAATATGTTATAAATAAAAAATATGATGTTTCCATGAATATAATCAAATATTTACAGTCCTATAAATACTAGGAACTGACAAGGCAGGATTAACTTTGATTACTGCAAATTTCTAAGAAGTGCACAAAAAAATGTTTTTCCCCGAAAAAAAGTACAAATTAAATGCAATCTTGTCCTATGAACAAAGTTAGCCCAACACAAGCCCAAACAAATTAAGAACTCAACCCTTTTTTTAAACAACTTTTAACTGGCTTTGTTTGAAATTTGAAACTTCAAGGCAAACATTTAATGAAATGAGTGAATAAATGGCAGATGATTTTAATTATAAAGAAATACCCTTAAACATATCAAATAACTCTTTTACATATTACAAACCTTTTTCTCAGAAATTCTTAATTATTTTTGGTTTTTATATATAACCCACAAAATGCTGAAGGACAAATCTTGCGCATGATAGCCAACAAATATATATATTTTGGGTTTTGTTTTCAAAATTTGTTGATTTGATGCTATTTTTGTGTGTGGCAGCAAATAATGCATGCCCCATTTGCTTGCTGCACCTGCACAAGGCTTATTAAAATTAACAACGAGTTGGCAAAAAATCTAAATATGTAAAAATATACTATGTATATTAAGTATACGCCTGTACACTTTTCCTGTTTGTCAAACAGCCAGAGGAAAAGGTAGATAACAACAACACGAGCAACAACAATATTGCAATGAAATTATGATACCACAAGTCAGAGGAGCAACAAACCGGTCGAGCAGTTGGCAGATTCGATTTGCGTCAACATCGTCGTCGTCGTCGTCGTTGTCGTCGGGTTTGGTTCTCGTTGTTGTTTTTGTTGGTGTTTGGTGCCCGGACATAAATGCAAAACCGCACCCCAAACCGCACCACACCAGAGACCCGGACACACACACAAACATACACACAGAGATAGAGAGAGAGAGCGCAACCAAGTGGCGAACAACATCCGGAGGTGGGGGTTAACATAGGACACACTTGGCGAAAAAGGTAAAGTGAAAAGAAAGTTGCAACAAACCAACAGATATAATATTTTCTCATAAAAGAAGGATGCTTACTTGAATAAACAAACTTATTTAAAGAAAAACTAGTTCCTTACAGCAAAAAATTTATATTTCTCTTTGTTTTTCTAATACGATTAAAGCCGAAAAAAATTTTGTTGTGGTTAATAATCAATATTATAATGACAATTTTTTTTTAATGCTTTTTAATTCAAGTTAATTTCTTCATTTTAGGTATTTTGTTTAATAAATGATTGTTTATCAAAAACAAAGTCATCTCATTGCTTCAACATATTTTTCTCACAGTGCACTCATGTAAAAATGATGCATGCCAGTGTCGTTGTTGCTATCCCTCTTTCGCTTGCACCCACAATTAGTCTCCGTCTCTTTCCATCTCTATCTTATTCTCTGTTTCTGTGTCTCTTCTCTGCATGCGAAATAATTATTAATAATAAAAATAACGTGCCATGTGCCAAAGTTGTTGTTGTTGTCACATTCTCGTTGTTGTTGTTGTTGTCGTTGTCCTCGCTGATGCACTTCCGCTGCTTGCTTGTTGTTGCTGGTGACGGGCGTAGGTAATTAACACACAGCAGGGTGCAAAAGCTCTCAATGAAGAATGCTTCAACCATTTACCCCTTGTTTAATCAGTGAGTGGTGGGTGGAGGGAAGGGTGAAGGCTGAAGGGAAGGGACAAACAACTACTGAAGTCAGTCAGCCAAAGTGGCCATTTTGCCATAAACTGTGAGTGAAAGGGAGAGAGAAGAACAAGAGGCGACAATTGAAAAGTTTGCTTTTAAGTGGTTTTTTTATGCCCTACACTCAAATGGGTATCATCAACACTATAAGTGTGTTTGACGAGCGCTCGATTGAGTTGAGTTTACTGGGAGTGATAAACTTTGACCTCTGAAACTAGAAATCTTAAACTCAACTATTACTACAGATTTATCTAACTTGAAGTGTATTCATCATTCGTTCTCTAGCAAGCTGTCATTCACTTAACCAATTTGCTTTGTTTTTGTTTAAGTTTTTTCAGTTTGTCATTTCTATTGTCGGTTGTTTTGGGGTTTTCTTTTCACTTTTCTCTCTTTGTTGCTGTTGTTGTCGTTGTCGTATACTTGACTTTGGCAGTACGCTAATTATGACATTTTTCTCTCGAGCAATTACTGCCAAATGCTTGAGAGCACATTTGAAATTAAGTAGCCATTCACTGTCCCCCTTCTTGACTCCCCAGTAGCTAGCACCCACTTTGGCACTTTTCACTTTTAATTTGTAATTAAATTGAATGATTATTTTTAAATTCGATTTGTTGAATTGCATTTTGTGGGTTCTTTGCTTTTGCTTTAATTGATATATGTAGCTGATGAATACAACTGTATAGATAGTATACATAAATGGGCTATATATGTTTATACGAGTATATATGACATATGTATGCTTGTGTTTTTGGCTGATTTTTATATAACTTTTATTTATGTTTGAAAACTTGGCACAGTTTGTGCCAGCTAAATTGCAGCATGACGCAATTGACACAGCGACGAATGCTTCAAGTTCTCTTCTTCTTCGTCTTCTTGTAATACACTTGTGTTAGGGTAGTTTAATTTTGTTGTAAAGTGTGTAACGCATAGAAGATATACTTGGAACAGAGCTATATATGTATTATAAAAGGGTATCTCATTTTCTGCATGCTTTCTTCTCTTTATTTTCTTTAGCTATCATTGAATTTTTGTCTTTTTGACTTTTGCTTGAAGATTTTTGTGTTTTTAATTGTTGGCAAGCGAAATTGCAAGCTAAATGTGCAGCAACAAATTATATGCTCTTGACATTATATAGTACCATATGTATTTGTTTCAGTCATTTTAATTACTTGTAAATTAATGGCGCATGTTGCGTATACGACGCGTTGGCAGCCGCCAAAACACACACATAATTCGATTACTTGACGCACAGCCGAACAAATATTGAATGCTACAAATCATCAAAAAGATTAAACGAACGAGAAAAATATTACTCATTAAACAATCATAAACATATATCATCTAGCTGGCATCTGTGTGGATTGCTAGATGATCATTATGATCTTGTGCTTATTAAATAATAATAATAATATAAAATTTATAAAAATAAGCATAAATAAAAATTTGAAAATAATAGAACAGGCATTTATTAAGTTTCTAAAAGTAAGTTTCTAATTATAAAAAATTGTTGTTTGTAGCTTTTACTATAAAGCAAAACAAATTCCAACTATTTCTATTATTATACTGCTACTGTTCTATATTTTATACTGCTACTTCTGCCAGAAACCAACTAAATTTCAGGTCTGCTTCCAAACTGTCATTAACACCAGACCCCAAACATAAATTATTATCCATCTTAAGTGTTATAAATCTAAGCAAACAGAAAAAAAAACTTTGTAGCACTTGGCATATGCCGCTTGTGGTCAAGGCAAAGACTATTATTGAATATTTTATTTTGCATGGCTAGCGCACACCCAAACACACACACATAGAATACAGTTATGGCAAAAATATCGAAACCCAGAGAAGGAAAAAATTATAAACTCAGCTGAAAGAAAGGAAAAAATGTTATGGCACAAGAAAATTTTCAATGAACGCTCAGCGCCAAATAAAAATTGTCGAGTGCGAGCCGCACTTGAGAATTGCTCAACCAGAGAAGTGGAGAAAAAGAGGGAGAGAGAGGGAAAAAGGCCACTCGAGAAACGGCGCGCAAATTTGTTGCCAACTTTTGCGGGAAAAGCAATGCGGTTGATATGTATATGAATGTATATGTATTTGTGTGTGTATCGTGTGTGTGTGTGTGGCACACTAATTTGCTGCTGTCGCATCGCTGCTTGGCGTTTATCGTCCGCAACATTTTTACATTTTTTTCGGCCATATTTGTTTATTTTATGTTTTATGCGAAAGCACAGGAAGGATGTAAATAAAGGACAAATATTTAAGAATGGGCATAAATTTGAAATCTTTTTAAAGGTTTAAGGTTTAGTTAAAAACCTCATATGAAAAGTGTAAGTGCAAGTGCAATAAATCAAGTACAAAAAGTTTTTCATCTTTTGTTTAATGTTTACAAAAATGCTAATGTATACAATGCTCTATAATATATCACTTGTCAAACAATAATGCACACATTTTTGCATATTTTCATTTAAATAAATCTCTCATCTGCAAACTTTCTGTCTATGACCCCGCATCAACTTTTGCCTTGAACACACAAAAGATATTTATTATTTATCTTTCTCTCTCTTTCTATCTTTTTATAATGTTCTGTCAAATGGCATTGTTAGGATTATTAGTTGGTTGACCCATGTTTTAATGCGCTTATCTGACCCGGCAGCTGAAAATGCAAACTTTATTTTGCCATTAATAGAACAACAATATTACTGAAATTGTGTACAAAGTCCGCTTAAAAGCTTACAAAAACACTAAATGCAATCAATATCTTTAATTTAATCTGCAAATCGACAAAATGCAAAACATTTTCCACTTATTTCTCAAATAAGTCACAAATGTCAAAAGTTAATTATGAGCGCAAGTCGAAACCAAATGTTTTCGATCAACTCAAAATGGGCAACATGTCCAACAAAATGAACACTAATGAAACTGAATGTAAATCAAGCCAAAAACTGAAACATGACGCGCATTTGCGCACTCTCAAATTAAGCAAAAAAAATAAGATAAGTAATTTATTAAAATAATATGGAAGATATCCTATAAGCTAGCAGAAATTGGGATGAAAATAATTTTGTTAAAATTCTTGGCATTATTTTAATAAAGCAGTTAAAAGTTTAATAAACTAGAACACAATTTCATCACACCCCTTAGACCATATATCTGGAATATAGGGTATAAAAAAATAGCAAACTACAGACGCGAAGGGACACGCTACATTTAATGGCTAACTGTCCATATGCCAACAAACAAAATATAAAAAAAGAAAAACATTAAAAATACATTTAATGTATTCACATTAACATTAAATACATTTCAAGTGCCGCACAAATACCAAAAACAGGTCAAATAAATTATTTATAAATATTTAACAGATTTAATTCTTCATCGATTAATGGAATTTATAATAATCTTTATAATGTGCGTACTTAAGAGATTTTATAACAATAATTGTTGTCGGTTTGTTGTGTGTTATTTTTGAGTGCCACGCTGCGTATGAGTAATGTGCGCAATAGAGCAATAAGTAATCATGATCTATGCCAGCTGACAGTAGCCATAAAAATGTTGTAGCAGTTTCGTTTTGAAATAGTTTTCAGTACGAAAATGTGCTCTCCATATGAATAAATGCCTCGCACACTCTGGACTCGAGTTTTTTCTTTCTTATTCTTTTTGCTATGGCAGCTGAATCAGCGCTAGAAAGGGGGTATGGGGGCAGGGGGTTATATTGTGAGGCTGTGAACCAGACACAAACGCAGACGTAGACACAAAAGCAGACGCCGCGTCGTCAACAACAACAACAGCAGCAACAACAACAACAAGAGAGAGGGAGAGAAGAAATACATTTGCCAAAATAGCAAAGTAATTGCGAATCGTTAAAGTCGTGCAGGCACGGCATATAAATGCTTCACACATAGAACATATTCTAACGATTCAATGTACTTGTGAGTGGGTTGATTCTTAACTATGCAAAAGGAGTGAAGATACCTTTTTAGTGTAAGTCTTATAAAGTAGATTAACATGTTTAACATTTTGTCTAAACAGTTAGCTTCACTGAAGTGCTAATAAACACTAAACTTTACCAAAATCAGCAAGGCTTACTTGAATTTTTGAGAATCGAGTCGTTACGTTACGTTACGTTACCTTTAGGTTTTCGTTACGTAACGTTGACGTTACATTAGTTTTTAATTAATCCAATACGTTAGCTTTACACACTTTGCAATTAACGACTGTTTAGACACGCCCTTCTCCTCGATTCTCAAAAATTCAAGTAAGCCTCTATGATTTTTCTGAAATGTAGTGGCCTGTTTATATAAATCGCAAGTGTGAGTAAATGTATAGGTAAATGTTTAGCATGCGTGTGTTATTGTTATTTAATATAAATTATTTATTGTACACACACACATATATGATTCTCTGTCTACTACTGTCCAAAGATTCTCTTTGTTATACTTAAATTGACAAGGGGTAAGTGAAAATATTATTTTTATTATTTTGAATATAAAAATATTTCTCGTTTATACTTCATTTGAACCTTTAATAAACAAACTTTTTCTTGAATTCTTTTCAAAGTTATTCCAGTTTACTTCGATAAAAACAAATTCGAATTTAATGTACTACGTTTTTTTTCTAAGTGTAAGATTTAAGAAACTTTACATATTGCCTATTTGTTCAGAGAACTTAGGCACACAGTAAATATTCTTAACGTGTTCTCTTAGCAGATTCTCACGTAAACTCATTAATTGACCCACGCATTTTCCATAGGTTTATTTTTTATTTATTTATAGCTATTACTCTCTTATTATTTGCATGGATGTGTGCGTGTGTGTGTGTGTGTGTGTGTGTGTGTGTGTGTGTGTATGTGTGGAAGCCGTGTGAATGCCTTGGCCCCTG
Source organism: Scaptomyza hsui (assembly GCA_018152825.1). Lineage (NCBI taxonomy): Eukaryota > Metazoa > Arthropoda > Insecta > Diptera > Drosophilidae > Scaptomyza > Scaptomyza hsui. Next base: position 93,153 of record JAECXO010000280.1, read on the forward strand.
TGTGTCAGACATTGACGCGTTTCTTGCTTCTGCTGTTAATGATGATGATGATGCTGGCGATGATTAGTTTCTTGCCTCACAAATTACGCATACGCACAGTTGCCTCCTTAACGTACACAGCCTACAGCCCCTTACCCCCTTGCAAGCTCCTGTAAGTTAATTGAGGGCAAGTGCACTTCTAGTTACTTGCATACAGTGAGAAAAACTGATTATTATCAATGTATTATATAGTTGGATGAGTAAAATGAGAAAGGTTTGAATGTGAAAGAGAAGAAAAGAAAGCTTAATTCCTGGATTTGAAGTCATAATAGTAGTCACTCGACCATTTCTCTCAGTGCATTGTAATTGCATTGTAGTGCAGTTAAACAGCTTGAAACTTGACGCCATTAATATCGCCATTCAGTTTGACTGCAACGCAAGAACTTGCAGCAGGATATGGGACACCTTTTAACAACAATACTGCCCCTTACCCTCCCCCCTCTCCCACTGCACTTTGTCTTCATTCATTGGGCGCTACTAAAGTCGTAAATTTAAAGAAAACGCTTTGTGGGTCATTGCTGAACTTTGAGCCAGTGAGAAGAAGGCGAGAACAAAGGCAGAAATTTATGCGCTTGACTGGCCGGTCAGCAACATGGCGCCAAAGTTCAAAGCACCAAAGGACAACGGGGTGGTGGTAAGAGGGGTGGGAGGGGGTGCTTTAGCCACTGAGTGGCTGGACATATACTGCAGATCTGGTCTCGCAACGCCAAACTTCGTTAAAGCTTCGGTTTTTGGTTTCGTTTCCAATTTTTTTGCTGCAATTTTATTGTAAATTGTTGGCAACCACTTTTTGTGTGTGTGTGTGTACGTGTGTGTGTGTGGCCATGTAAAATTTTGCAAAAGCGTGTCCTTAAACGTTGTTGCAACAACGACAACAAATTGGCATTGGCTATAAAACAAAATGTTGCTGCACTGCAGCAAGCCTACAATAGAAAGGGGGAGGGAGTGAAAGCGGGGGAAGACACTCAACAGCCCTTTAGTGGCAACCTTTGCATACGTTGCACATACGCCACGTGACACGTGCTGTTGGCCATGCGAGTTGAAAGCGAGTGTTGGCCGCAAAGTTTTTGGGCAACAGTCCAAAAAGATTGTTTGAATGTCATTGTATTGAACTTATTTTGTGAAGTGTGTCAGAGAGTTGGAAGGAAAGATTGAATGAAGGGAGGAAAAATGTTTTATATATTTTCTTTTTAAAGAGCGACCACTGTTTTTCCTAGTCTATTGTGCACTTTGTAGAAAGTTTGAAAAATTGCACAAAAATCTGCATTTCACGCAACATCATCATTTTTCATTTATCTTGATTGTGCCTTTCACCTTTTCAACCCTCAACTTAATTATTGCATTTTTCTCAAGCGAATCAGCAGCTACAGCTGATTTAAAAAAAATCCGAAATTGTATTCATGCTATTGCCCTCGCTTCGCACAAATTTCAACCCAATATATACGTAAATACATTTGCACATTTATTAAAATGCATGTATGCCAAAAGCAATGCGGAGATAAATGCATAGACAAAAACAAAATTTCAGACAAGCAAAATGGATTTATATATATGTATATATAAGTAAATAATAGCGCTAAAAGCATAGGCTCAACAAAAAAAAGGGATAAAATGAATGCATTCATTAAAATTCCATTAAATGGATTTAAATAAAATAAAATTTCTAGCGAACAAACTCTAAAACATAAAAGCTCTCAATAACTGCACACCACTGTATGACAAAAACACACATACACAAACAAACACACATGTGTATCACAATTAATTTGGCACACATTGCTGCATAATTCGTTTGGCTGCTGCTGTTGTTGTTCTTGTTGTCAAGTATTTTTTTTGGGCCGTCGCCACTGCGGCAATTGAGTAAATCCGTGGCAATTGGCAATTATACAAAATTTCGCGCATAGACAATTTGCAAGTGCCAGACGTAAATAGACTGTAAGCAGCGTGCGCTAGGTTAGGGTTGGAAAAGGGACAGAGGAAAGATAGGGAGAGAGAGGGTGTCCACGGAGTGAAAGAGTACAAGTAAAACGGACTGTGATTGATGATCCCGCTGGCCTCCAATGATATGACACTGACAGACAACAAATGATTCATCTGCAGGCAAAGTATGTAGTTGTCACACACACACACACACAGAGACAGTTAACTACACATAAACACTTACATATCATGTCATAGGTTATGTGAACTTTAAATGTGCAGAGCATTTACATTTAAGCTTCAAGTGTAAAGCTTTAAGCGCAAGACAGATGTACGCATATAAATAACTGTAATAATGCTCAGCCAACAATAGAAGAGCGTGAGAGTTGTAAAGCGCGAGGGAGTAGAGTTGAGCGCGTGACTAATTCATTCACTTTGTTTTGTACATGGCATGTTCGTGTCACGGCACGCGCTCAACACTAGAAGGGAAGTAACGGCACCAGTCGGCAGCCAGCTCCATCAACGTCACATCGTTAAACTATCACGGCGATGCCAACGGCAACTGCGACGTCAACGTTGACTGCGGTGATGGCAGCGCTGAAATATTTACCATTCACAAACACTGGCCCGTTATCCATGAGAGCTGCAGGTGTCACAACAACATGGCGCGCGCGTTCTCCTTCTCCTTCTATCAACAGTAAACATACACATACATACGCGTACATGTACATACACACGCATATGTATATGTAAAAGGAATCACCGTTGCGCACATTCCATAACAAATCCCGCGATACAAATCCGCATAACTTCAAACGCTGCCGACGACGTCGTCGCCGTTTATTTGTATAAAATTAGTTTATTACGCGCTGAAACAAAAGGCGCACCGTAGCACACACGCACACACACGCACACACTCACGAACACACACGCTCGCCTTAAACAGACACTTAAAAAGTGCTTTGGTGCGCCAAAGTTTATTATTTTAATAATTCTTTATGTTTGGCGGCTCTTTGACGCACAGCAACAACAGGGCCAAAAACAACTGCACTGTGTGAAGCGAACATGGCAACTATTTTAGCCAAGTAGAAGTAAAAACCTAATTCGTATTTACACAGACAACATTTAATGCATGCCATTGTGGCAGCCAGCAATTTGTTTATAATCGTGTGTGCTATTCACAACACATGTGTGTGCGTATGCGTTATTAATTGCAATAATTGATGCCAAACGTGGGCGTTCTTTGGATTTAGCTCTTATTATGTTCTTGATTGTTGTATCCGTGCGTAACGGGCCGTTTAAAATGGAACAGATTGGCCATCTATTGTCTGGCGGATGAACTAGCACAAGCTATTCACAATCCCTCTATCTGTGCCTTTTAAAAGCAGCATATGTGCGCCATCTGCCAGTTAATGTGTGAACTAACACTCGTGAAGAAACGCGCCCAGGTATCGATATATCGCAGCTTTTAATTTCAGCAAATACAATTTTTAGCTTAAAACTACAAAGTACACTTTATTGAACACATTATTACTTATTACTCAGTTAAATATGTGGCAAGGCGCCACATCCTCAATCTCCAGCCCGTCCAGCGTTTTTATTTGACATTCGCAAAGGAAATGTAAAATTTTACGTTCCGCTTGCCTCCTTTGCTCCGGCCTCAAGCCGTCAAGCAGCATTTGGACCTTGCTCAAGAGCCCAGTACTTGTCTGTGGTGTGGGTGGTGGGTTGGCAGCCAGCTGCAGCACCTGCAGGCAATCCTTGGACTGTTGCAGTACTGTTTCTATATTCGAGATAACGGTGCCCATTAATTTTTCGGCACTAGTTGCACTTGCATCATCCTCTTCAATCAAACTCTCAATCAGGTCTGATGAATTTGGAGTTTCATTTTCCATTTCGGATTCCACCATTGTGGTGCTCACGTGCAGCTGTTGTTGTTGCTGCTGTTGTTCTAGAGATTCTGCGGGTTCTATTAATATCTGCTCTTCCATTGGGATTTCCATTTGTAGATAATCATCGAAATCCTCCTGATCCTCGTACCGTACTTCATCCTCTATATCATCGGCCTCGTTATCTGAACTATAGGGTGAATAAATAAGATCTTCGGTGGCAGTATTTATGCTAGTCATTGTGTCAACTGTGCTCCCCTCCAGACTTCGACTTGCTTTGGGTGGACGACCGCGTTTCTTGATGTTTGCAATTACTAAGGGAACACCCTTGCGAAAGTGTCTGTCGAGAAAGAGTAGATCATTGAAGTATCTCCAGGTTACGGGTGCTGCTTGATTGATCTGATGATTGCGATATTCGCGTGCAAAACGATCACGCAACTTCTTCCAGCGATTATAGATCAGTTGCTCTGCAAAGTAAACAATTAAAATATGTATATTTATAGGTCTCAGCCATGTAAAGCTTACCGGATGCATTGAGGGTTTCAGAGATTGCGCGCCAGGCTTCGTTTTTGGCAGATAAGATTCTTGGAGTTCCGAATTTCGTGACGATCGTAGAGCACTGGATGCTGTTTGACTAGCTCGATCAGCTGTTGACACAGTTCAATTTCTTCTGGTATATCTTCGAACTCCTCCTCTCTTGACCGCTTGTCGCGATCTTCGGGACGCATGGAACGAGGTTTCCGCCGACTGGGCATAAATTTCATGCCATCGAGACTCTCGTGCTTGACCAGGCCGTGCTTGTAGTGATCCTTGAGGAAGAGCAGATGGGGGAACATGTCCCAGTAGGTGGGGCTGTCAGGGTCATCCTGGAAGCGCCGAAACTCTTTGCCAAACCGATCTCGTATACTCTTCCACCGCGTTATGCAGGCGCGCTCGCTAGCGCCTAGTTTCAATGAAATTGTTTTCCATGCTGCGTCCTTGCTGGCAGCATTCTTTGCACTGCGCGCACAGTCCTTGTCATACAGTATGGGGTAGATTTCAACCAATCTGATTAACTCAATGTCGTTCATTTATTTATTTTCTTTTTTTAACAACACAGCCGAAAGTTGTTTTTATTTACTTTTATATGTTGTTGTGCAGATAAAAACAACTCTGTCTTCGGCCACAGCTGCACGCGCTTGTCGATATATCGATATGAATTTGATCATCGCGTGGAAATGTGTATCGGAAAATATTTGCAGCCCTGACTTATATTCGCGATACCCGGTCACACGAGTATTAAGTACCTGGCCACATGGATACGCGCATTGAATATTTCTGATTTTAATAATCAAATAAAGATAAATAAATGCAAACAATTGCAAAAACAACAGCAGAAGTTAATATACTGCTTACGCACCGGGCCGGCGAACACATCGCAATTGAAGAGTGAAAACTACAAGTGCCCCAATTCAAAAGAGCAGAGACCGTGAGTTTATGTGTGTGTGTGTGTGTGTGTGTGTTGGAATTTGCAAGTGTGTGCACGGAGATCACCCAAAAAAAGCCGACAGCAACTTATGGGCAAAAACAGCAAACGCTGCGCCCAGTTTTTGTTGTTGATTCAATAAAAACGCTGCTCACATACATACATACATAAATAGAAACACATAAATACACCAAGGCAACGCGTGTGTGTCTTTTTCATGAATGCATATATGTATGTGTATGCATGTATGAGTGCCTCTGTGTTTGTGAGTTGGAGCTGCCAGTCAAGCAATCTCCCCCATAAAAAGCAGTAGCAGTCTCTCACACCAACACAAACGCATTCGCAGCAGAAGCAGCGACAGCGAGCAGCAGAAGCAGCAAAGAAACAGTTACCGCACGAAAGAGCGCCGCATTCGCAGCCGGAGCGGCAAAGGCAACGTCATAAATTTGTCATCGCTTTTTGGTTATTTTTAAAAATTTTCGCACAGTTTTACTATTATCGATTTGAAACACACACATTAAAATCATTTGAAGATGATATTACTGGAAATCAATAATCGCATTATCGAGGAAACACTTCTGGTCAAATACCGCAATGCACAGGCAGGGTGAGTCTTCTTCTTATACCGCAGTCTCATACTCTAACTGTAAAAGTGCCCCATTTTATTTTCGTTTATCTATTTTCTTGCCTTATCAATTTTCGTTATGTTTATCAGCGTATTTTACACACACACACACACACATTTCATGGAGGAGCCTTACAAAAAATCGGGTGTATTATAACTTGGAGCACACTCATGCACTCTAATCATGTGGGTTTGTCAGAGTGTGCGTGCGAGTTTGTAGTATTTGTCATTGTGCTTATGTGTTGCCGCCTTCCATTCCCCCTGGCTGCCCGCGCAGCATTTGTTAATTCATTTTAGCTCATTTATCGCATCATTTGTGCATAATGCGCACCTCTCCCACTCACTCACACTGCAACACATACAATAAGTGCATTTGAGTCATCTCGGAAAATCCATTTGGGCGCCGGCTGCCAAACGAACACAAAATACCCAATTAATTGACTGGATTATATTGTAGAACTATGTTATACACAGTGGAGCTAAAGTGGCATATTTTAGTAATATTCTCTGATTTGTGTCTCAAATACTCCAATATTAAATTAAATGCGAACGGCATCCTGTTTAATCCTACATATTAAAACAGATGACTTGTGTTGGTGTACAATTACTCTTAATCTGTTATACATTGTGGAGTCAAAGTGGCATATTCAAGAAATCGCATTTGATTTGTGTCTCAAATACTCCAATATTAAATTAAATGCGAACGGCATCCTGTTTAATCCTACATATTAAAACAGATGACTTGTGTTGGTGTACAATTACTCTTAATCTGTTATACATTGTGGAGTCAAAGTGGCATATTCAAGAAATCGCATTTGATTTGTGTCTCAAATACTCCAATATTAAATTAAATGCGAACGGCATCCTGTTTAATCCTACATATTAAAACAGATGACTTGTGTTGGTGTACAATAGATTTCAGTTCGTTAATTCTATTTTTGTTTGTTTATTGTTAATCTCCTCAACTCATTGGCATGCGGGCGATAAGATATTAAATAAAAGCAACTTGAATGTTTATGAGTAACTTCTTTTGCTGTATTTTTATTTGCAGACTCAAACCAGAATCAATAGATATACGAATAGCAGACTTCGATGGTGTGTTATATCATATGTCCAATGTGAACGGTGATAAAACAAAAGTGCGGGTGAGTAGTTAACTGTTACAACTGTTTTTGGCTTAAGATCAATTAACAAAACATATTTCTAAAATCAACAGATAAGCATTTCGCTCAAGTTCTACAAACAGCTGCAGGAGCATGGAGCGGATGAGCTGCTGAAAAAAGAATATGGAAGTTTGCTGACCGATACGGAGGAAGGTATAAAATTGTAATCACACGCATAGTTAAAAGCTAACTTACTTAAACGTATTGTTATTTAATAACAGGATACAATGTTTCTGTACTTATTAATCTGGATGATATACCCGCGGACTGGGAGCAGATTGCAAAGAGAATTGGACTGCTGAAGCGGAACTGCTTTGCCTCAGTGTTCGAGAAATACTTTGACTTCCAGGAAAAGGGCGAAGAAGTCCAAAAACGAGCGGTCATCAACTATCGCAACGATGAGACGCTGTAAGAACCATTTGATCATAAAGTATACCCAACAAAAGTATTGATATTAACCCTATTTTGACCAACAGATATGTGGAGGCAAAGCCTGATCGAGTAACCGTTGTATTTAGTACCATCTTTAGGGATGAGGATGATGTCATCATCGGCAAGGTGTTCATGCAGGAGTTGAGAGAAGGACGTCGTGCATCGCATACGGCGCCACAAGTTATGTTCACGCACCGCGAACCACCTTTGGAATTGGCAAACACTGATGCCAGAGTGGGCGATAACATTGGATATGTTACATTCGGTAGGTTACCCCTCGAATCACTCCAATTTTGTTTCCCTCTTGGAGTCAAAGTGGCATATTCAAGAAATCGCATCTGATTTGTGTCTCAAATACTCCCAAAGCAACCTAAATGCGAACGGCATCCTGTTTAATCCTTCATATTAAAACAGATGACTTGTGTTGGTGTACAAAACCTCTTAATCTGTTATACTCCGTGGAGTCAAAGTGGCATATTCAAGAAATCTCATCTGACTTGTGTCTCAAATACTCCCAAAGAAACCTAAATGCGAACGGCATCCTGTTTAATCCTACATATTAAAACAGATGACTTGTGTTGGTGTACAGTTACTCCAATCTGTTATATTCTGTGGAGTAAAAGTGGCATACTTAAGAAATCGCATCTGATTTGTGTCTCAAACGCTCCCAAAGCAACCTAAATGCGAACGGCATCCTGTTTAATCCTACATATTAAAACAGATGACTTGTGTTGGTGTACAGTTACTCCAATCTGTTATATTCTGTGGAGTAAAAGTGGCATACTTAAGAAATCGCATCTGATTTGTGTCTCAAACGCTCCCAAAGAAACCTAAATGCGAACGGCATCCTGTTTAATCCTTCATATTAAAACAGATGATTTTTGTTGGTGTACAGTTTTTCCAATCTGTTATATTCTGTGGAGTAAAAGTGGCATACTTAAGAAATCGCATCTGATTTGTGTCTCAAACGCTCCCAAAGCAACTAAATGCGAACGGCATCCTGTTTAATCCTACATATTAAAACAGATGACTTGTGTTGGTGTACAGTTACTCCAATCTGTTATATTCTGTGGAGTAAAAGTGGCATACTTAAGAAATCGCATCTGATTTGTGTCTCAAACGCTCCCAAAGCAACCTAAATGCGAACGGCATCCTGTTTAATCCTACATATTAAAACAGATGACTTGTGTTGGTGTACAGTTACTCCAATCTGTTATATTCTGTGGAGTAAAAGTGGCATACTTAAGAAATCGCATCTGATTTGTGTCTCAAACGCTCCCAAAGCAACCTAAATGCGAACGGCATCCTGTTTAATCCTACATATTAAAACAGATGACTTGTGTTGGTGTACAGTTACTCCAATCTGTTATATTCTGTGGAGTAAAAGTGGCATACTTAAGAAATCGCATCTGATTTGTGTCTCAAACGCTCCCAAAGCAACCTAAATGCGAACGGCATCCTGTTTAATCCTACATATTAAAACAGATGACTTGTGTTGGTGTACAGTTACTCCAATCTGTTATATTCTGTGGAGTAAAAGTGGCATACTTAAGAAATCGCATCTGATTTGTGTCTCAAACGCTCCCAAAGCAACCTAAATGCGAACGGCATCCTGTTTAATCCTTCATATTAAAACAGATGTTTACTTGTGTTGGTGTACAGTTACTCCAATCTGTTATATTCTGTGGAGTAAAAGTGGCATACTTAAGAAATCGCATCTGATTTGTGTCTCAAACGCTCCCAAAGCAACCTAAATGCGAACGGCATCCTGTTTAATCCTACCATATTAAAACAGATGACTTGTGTTGGTGTACAGTTACTCCAATCTGTTATATTCTGTGGAGTAAAAGTGGCATACATTAAGAAATCGCATCTGATTTGTGTCTCAAACGCTCCCAAAGCAACCTAAATGCGAACGGCATCCTGTTTAATCCTACATATTAAAACAGATGACTTGTGTTGGTGTACAGTTACTCCAATCTGTTATATTCTGTGGAGTAAAAGTGGCATACTTAAGAAATCGCATCTGATTTGTGTCTCAAACGCTCCCAAAGCAACCTAAATGCGAACGGCATCCTGTTTAATCCTTCATATTAAAACAGATGACTTGTGTTGGTGTACAAGAACTAAATTCTCCTCTTCCCTTTGAAGTAAATTCTTTTTCGGTGTATAGTTTAAATTTTCTCGCATTTATTTTTTGTATTCTTAGTCTGAACTCATCTATAATTTTTGTGTATTGCTTTTATATTTACAGTGCTATTTCCCCGACATACCAACAAGGAGACACGGGATAATACTATCAATTTAATACACATGTTCCGAGATTATTTGCATTATCACATCAAGGTAAATGACAGATATGAAATTACAATAGAAATATTTTATATAACAAACTATTCCTATTTAATTAAAGTGTTCAAAGGCGTATATTCATTCGCGTATGCGCGCAAAAACCTCAGATTTCCTCAAGGTGCTTAACCGTGCAAGACCCGAGCCGAAGACTACGGAGAAGAAGACTATCACGTAAGTTAATTATCACTTAAAATGTTTAATCACATTATAAATTAATTGATTTATATTTTTAGGGGGAGAACATTCGTACGCAAAGAATGATGTGCGCAGTATAATTAGTTGTTTTTATAAAAATATAAAAATGCAAGAAACGTAATAAAATGTGTATTAAAAAGTGAGCAAAACCACAGAATTTTGGCATAAAGCAAATGTTTCCAAAACACAATGGTGAAAATAATCAACCGCTTAAAGTAAAAGAACGTAAGAAAGTATTCCCGAAAGAGCTAATTATAAGCCTGAGCATGTTAATGAACAAAGTAAAGAAATAATAATAATAATAGTTATGCGTTGTAATATTTAAATTGTGTGTGTATGTGTTCGTCGAGTCAGATATAGTAACAGTAACCGAATCAGAATCAGCGAAGTCAACCACAAACAGAAAAAATGTTCGTTACAGTCATGTGTATCACTAAACTAAAGAATTATCAACAGTAAAACGAAAATATTTTTAACTAATGCCTAAATATAAGTGAAAAAGTAAGGTCGCAAACATACCAATCTGTTAAATGTCGCAATTGTCTTAATGCTGCCCAAAATCAGACACCCTAACTAGCCAGTATGTGTAGAGAAAATTTAAAAAAAAATCAAAATCAAATAACACTTAAATTAATATCTTTGATACTACAATACATAAAAAAAAAAACTGTTTTCAATTAAAAAGTGAAAAAGCAAAATGCAATAAAAATGAAAACGAATGAACTTTATTTGACTGCCGACTAGTTTTATTCATATGTATGTCATCGTATATATAGTAAGTTGTATAACAGTTTTATATATAAAAGTTTAAATCTTAAACTTAACATTTTGCTTCTCGTTCATGCTCTCCACACTGGCCTGCAAGTTCAGATAGTCGCTTTGAATGCGCACACAGACTGCAAAAAAAGGAAGAAACAGAAACAAACAAGCAAAATTAAGCTTAATATAATAATGTTTGCAAAATCGTTACTTACATTGACAGTAGATGTTTAAATAGTTTTTATTTAGTAGTATGTTTATAATTATATTCCGAAAGTTTCATGTGCTTTGGTGATGTTATGCAAATGAGAATTTACAGAGAGAGTTCCCTAGGGATCATCGTATTGTTCCAATTTGATATAAGCAAGTGCTGTGATAGAAAAGTGTTAGAAAGTGAGTGAGAGTTAAATAGTTCAGACTCTAGAATATAAATATATTTGACACTATCGTGCATTGCGTTGGTTCAGACAGGTTCAGGGCATCGTTTATCATTTTGTATACATACATACATACATACACCATGCGTGAGTGCTAAACTAAAAAAACAAAAAGGAGAAAAGGGCTTGGCTCGCATTTGGGTGACAGAACGACAAACTGGGCCAGAAGGGCGCACGTACGTACGAATAATATACAAATTTTGTGTTAAATAGCTGCGAGAGTCCTTTACAGTGGTCGTTAAGTATTATTATAGGGATGTTTTTAGCACTTTCTTACCTTTTTGCAGATCCATATCATCCATTTCAGAGTTTTTAATCTGTTGCAGCTTCTCGCGAAACTTTTTGGTTATCTGTTTACGTTGGTAATCCGCTTCGATTTCCTGTTTGGTACGCGGTATACGAAAACGTATACAGCAACAAACCATAATCACTAAAAGGATAGCCATATGGTAAGTATTCTTATATTTATCATATCATATCATATTTATTCAAAAAACTTACTAAGACTCATTAGTATCCCCAGAACAGCGGCAATGATATGCCAGCGTCGGAATCCGCCAATCGTTATCTTTTCTAGCCAAGCTTCCTTTGGATCTATGTTAAAGATATCCGTATCATCATCCATACTGTATTATTTTTTTCACGCAGGTATTCAATGAGTCTTGGTGAGAACCGTTATAGAAACTATTCCAGGCGTTTATTTTACGTCTGGCTGCTTTGCCTGGCCAATTCGGACTGCTGGCTGGCTGTTCATTTGGATAAGAAAGCTGAGCCACACTCAATAATATTGTTTGACCGAACTGGGTGCTAAAAACATACATGCATATGTACATATATACAAATGATAGCAGGCTAGTGTTCTTAGCATACTTGCGACACACCCTGTATGGAATGTAAAACGGTAAAAAAAATAACAAACAAAGGAGAAAGTAAAATGGTCAAGAGCTCTTAGACACCCTTACAATCCGGTTGCTTTAGAAGTTTTATTGTTACCTATTTATTTATCTTAAAAATTTAGTTTAGGCTTTGCTTTTACGAACAGTGCCCCTTAATAATATTACCGTAAAGCTTTGTTTAACAACAATATACCCGATTTCCCTACTTAACTATTCCTTTTGCTCCATTGTAATGCTAAATATTTTACTCCAGCTGCGTTGTCCATTGTGCATGTGAAGGCGAAAATGACAACAGACGGCTCCTTTCCAGAACTGGGTGCGGTAACGGTTGCTGGTGCGTTCCGTTATCCGCGTGCCGCAGCACGACAAAGTAATTTTTGTTGTTGCTTTGCATACGGCAGGGCTATCACTATGTGAAAGAGAGTTTGTAAGTAGCAACAGTAATAGAGATGCCAACGTGATAAAAGGACATTTGCCACAAAATATATTTAAAACTATTTGCAAATTACTTTGCGTAATAAATTTAATAAGATAACTTGTATATTAACATTATTTGACAATAGTTATTAATTTTCCTACTTCTCAATAATAGCCATGTTCTTTCGTGTCACAACATTAAGCACGAGGACAACTCTAATAAGTAACAGTAACCCGAACAGGAGACAATATGCATATGGTTACATACATACATAGTTAGCCACATGCTGGGCACACCCAGCTAGCAAGCAAGCAAAATAGCAGCTAGCTAGCGAGGAGTTCACAAAACGCCCACTCGTTTGTTAGAAATTTAATTTGTTGACTTTTTGCCAGGCCAGTCGTCCTTGTTGGGCGGGATTGGTGGGCCGGGTGTTTTCCTAATGACTGTGGCATTTTGACTTTAGCGTGCTTATGTGATTGCAATTACAAATATTTTAGATGACCTTTATTAAATTCAGAAAATTAAAGGAACGGTAAACTGTTTGACAGTTGCAGGTCATGTTCTTAATGAAGATTAACACAAAATTCACTAAAAGAGTGGTAAGAGTGTTTTAAGCATTTTTACATATAATTAAATTTCCCTGCCACTTTACACACACGTGCCCCACTGTACCATGTCCCAATGACCCAACAAAAAATGTAAGAAATAGAACACAGATAAACGTAAACGTAACGCTCGTTAAGCTTGAGCTGCCGTTACGTTATAGCGTTAGGTGGCAACGCTGCATCATTCAGAATGGACTCGTAAGTCGACTCGTCTATCTGTGCGCCTGTGCACAGAGCAATATATTACCGTTAGAAAAGGAACGAGTTGTAATGCACACACAGAGGCAAACACACGCAAACTTTCATTCACCCACTCATTCAACAAAAATACATATAGGCTTATCCTTGCCACACGGTTGCTCAGTTTCAGTTGAGGCTCTCGTTCGGTGGCACACACGCTGGGCTCGTCGCAGTAAAAAGGAGCAGAATTGACAAATCAGTAGCAGAAAAACGCCTGAGAATATTAAAAGCAAATCGAAAGCAAAAGATTTAAATTACATTTTATTAAATACCACACACACAGCAGCAGCAAAGGCCGTAATCGTTTAAAACGTTGTACGTATTTTTAACGGGCGTGTGTGTGTGCTTGTGTGTGTGTGCGTGCGTGCCTGTGTGTGTGAGTGAGTGAGTTAGCATGTGTGTGTTGAGTACATAATAGGGCCATGAAGTTTTATTGAAAAACGGAAAACAGAGCGAAAGGCAATACGAAGAAATCACAGAGGCCACACACACATATGTATAAGAGTGGAAAAAGTTTAACTCAAATAATGTGGCCAGAGCAAAAATCAAAGAGAACTTCTTTTTAGCTAAATTGTATAAATAAAGTTTAACCAACAACAACAACACCCGACACGACCACGACAATTGGCATAGGTGTGGGAAAGTGTGTGCAAAAAAAGAGAACAAAAAAAAGGACGAACGAAGGCAACGCGCGCGCGCTTCTTCATTGTGTGAGTGTCAAATGCGTGGGTGTGTGTGAAAGGTGTAAAAAATGTACATTTTGTGAATTGGCCACATAAAAAAAAAACGCATAAAGAAAAAGAGAAAACGAGTAACGAGTGTATCAAAAAAAAACAACCTAACGTAACGACAACGACAACCGTTATATTTAGCCGCCGCCGAGTCATTAAACGACCTACTAACACCAGCGCACACTACGCACAAATGTAGCTGCTGTTGTTGTTGTTGCACATACATATTTATATGCATGTTGCGGAGCAAGCAATTTGAAAACTAACAAAATGCACACAGATCTCGATATCGGTATCGATATTAATAAAATAAATCACAGCAAGTGCGCACTACCAATGCGCCGTCAGCAGCAACAGCACTTTTATCAGCACACAACTCGTCCACCCACGCAGTGAATTAACTAACTGAATACTAAACATCACCCAACAAAAACAAAAACCAACAGCAAAGTAAGCACCGCTTTTAACACCAGCCAAATTGCGAATGCATTTCCTTATAATTTCTTATTGTTTTGACCGCTCAGCTAGCGCATCACTTACGATTGCACACAGCGCCAATGTATCGATAATTGGGTGGTAATGTCAATCGAATCATTGTTTTGCTTGGCTTAGCTTCAATTTCGGCTATAAAAGCAAGAGGTTTTTGCCTAATTTGAAATATTACTTTTAGATAATTGTCGATGAGCTTTAGGCACATCGTCTACTTGCTACTATCGATAGTATCGCTGCACGTGCAAAAACTATTGGCACGAAAAACTTACACGCATAACTAAAATAAGAAGAAGCAGCAGTCGCACCAGGCGAGAGAGCGCATCCAATTGGACTGTCAGACGGACGCGCACGTACGTACGGTTTGTTACAGCGGCACTTCTGCTTGCTTTGTGGCCCCCTCATCAAAATTAAAACAAAAGCAAAACACAAATTATGTGTAATTAAGTGCATTTAAATTTGATGCTTACGTGATTTGTGTGTGCTTTCGTGTGTGTCAGTGTGAGTGTGCGTGCCGTTACTCCCAAAGAAGAATATTTGAGCGTGTGGCAGGCTCAAAATTTCATTCATTTCATTTAGTTTTGCCTGTCACTCAGCACCAAACGAAATACACAAAACAAAAAGGAGGAGAACGGTGAAAATTATAAGCTAGTTTCATATATTCTTTGCCTTTTTGCTGCCCTTTTATTTCGTCAAGTTAATGTAAGCAATTTCGCGTGTGCCTTCGCTTCTGTTCTTTACAAGTGATTCTGTGTGTGTGTGTGTGTGAATGTTGCTTGGCTCTGATTGGGGCTTGGTGTTGTTGCCGTCATCAGTTCCTGATGTTGGTGTAGGGCCGCATTTGTTATGTCAATAATTAACAGTAAAAACTTACGAAAATGCCACAAAACAACGCTGCGTAAGCTATGTTTTCTAGGGCTACATTAAATTTGAGTCCGTCCAGGGACAACAAACTGAGGAGTTTTCTTCGTATCGTTTTTCTTCTTTTTTTTTTTTTTTTGACATGTGTTGTTGCGCCCCGTTTTTGTGGCCTGTGGCAGGAGCAGCAATTGCATTTGGCAATCAGACGGAAAATTGATTTTTTACCAAATGCGCGAACATTTTATTATTTTTGTGTTTTTTTTGTTTAATTTTTTAATATTTTGGATATGCCTTGGGATCTTGTGTCTGACCACTTTGCAAACTGTTTTTTTTTTATCCGCCCAAATGGATTATACATCTGCGAGCCGCTTGCCCAATTGGCACATTGCGTGTTGTTGTAGATGCTGCTTTGGCTTGATACTAACTTGTCTCTTCTTTTTGAATTACATTAAATATTTAAAGCATATGCAAATTTGAACAGTGGCCCCATAAAAAAGTACCTGCCGCGGCCTTAACGCGCTTGTTATTATTGTTGCTGCTTCTCTCAGCAATGACGTCGCTCTCTCTCACCTCTGCTCAGTCCTCTTTCCTTCAGTGTTTGCTTCTTTTTTTTTTGTGGCAGAGCTTGGCGTGCGCCCGTTTTTAGCTTTAGTGTCGTGTAAATCGTTTTGTGTGGCAAGTGCTCTGCCCTTTTTTATATATATTTTTTTCAGTGGCTTGTGGTTCTTTTGCTACCTTTTTTGCATTACAGAGCACTCACGTTCACATTCACCCACTCACGCATACGCACACACACACACACACACACATACAGACTGCAATCAACGTTCGACGCTCGCTGCTCAATTCAAATGCATTTCGATTGCTTTTGCCTCTCTTCACTTGTCTGTGAGTGTATGTGTGTGTGTGTGTGTGTTTGTGTGTTTGTGAGTGCACTCAACTTGTGAACGACGATTCTTAAACACCATTTTCGCTGATTCCGTTGTTCCTACACACTTCTGCATGCAGGTGTTTGAGTGTGTGTTAGTTTGCCACCTTAAGCAGTGAACACTGCTCCCCTTTTGCTCCAGTGCCCCTTTCGCCGCCTTTCGTTTCGTCTTCTTTATGCTCCACTTGCTGCGACACGTGCCCATTGTGCCGCAACAAATTTACTCTACTTTTGACTTTTGCTCCGCTTTCCCGTCTACAATTGTCTATAAAAGCTTTGTGACCTGCACAAGACCTAGAGTGAATGTGTATGTGTATGTGTGTGTGTGTGAGTGAGTTGCTTTGAACTCCTTTTGAATTGGATTGACCAGACTGCAAATTGAAGTCAACTTTTGTTAGACTTGAAGAGAACAAATTGATTGAAACTTTTCTGTCTCCTAATGCAATCAATATACTTTGTAAAGAGTTTTATTATTTTGTTATGTTTATAGAAAGGATCACTTCAAAGTTCTCTTTCAACCTTTTTTCAAAGCCATTACTATTTTCAATTGCACTTAATCAGTGGGCAAGGTCAAGCTCCAGCTGCTGATAACCATAACCATAAACAGTCAATGTGGTTGAGGTTGTTGTTGTTGTTGTTGTTGTTTACTGTTTGTAATTAAAACTTGTTGATTGTGGGCGAATTTCATGCTGGCAACAACGGCAGCAACAACTGAGAATAAGAGAGACAAAACGCCCAGACGAAAGTATTTGATTTATTTGACAGATCTACCTTTAAGTAAATACGATTGTGTTCAATTGCTATTTAAGACCTAAAGGCCCTTTTATGGTTTGGTTTTGTGTGAGGCCTTAAAGTGAGTAGAACTTTTAGTTCAAAATAGTCTAGGGATTGAACAGCAACAGAAGTAAAAACTTGAGCGGATCTTAGAAATAATTATACCTTTTACTTATAAATTGTAATTACATATTTATAAAATACTTATGTATACTCTTTTTCCTTCTTCTCTTACAGTATCTTCTAATGAAATCCAGTGGCCAACAGGCAAAAAATATATAAAAATCAAAAGAAAAGCAAAGCCAAATAAAGTTTGGGAAAAAGTGCAACAAAAAGTGCTCAAAAGTAAATAATACAAAAGCGTTAGAGGTGTGTGCGTATGTGTTAGTGTGTGTGTGTAAGTGCTCGTGCGTGTGTGTGTGTGTTTGTGAGTGTCTCCAAAGAGTCGTCACAACGTCGTCCGCAAAACCAACGACATCAGCCGCTGCTGCTGCCGCCGCCGCTGCCGCAACAACAACAACAACAACAACAGCACCAGCAACTGCCAAGGCTAAAACGCAACGTCAAGCATCCACACAAGAACCGCCAGCAGGAGGAGCAGCAGCAGCAGGAGCAGCGGGAGGAGCAGCAGGAACGGCAACAGGAACAGGAAAACGCAGCGGCCATCGGCGTCGCAGTAGCAGCAGTAATCCAAACGCCGGCAACACGAAAGCTACCAGCGGCAGCGGTGGAGCTGGCTGCGCCGGCGTCGCTGGTGGCGGTGGTGGTGGAGGCGGTGGGGGCGGTGCTGGCGGTACAACGGCCAACATTAAGCAGAGCGTCAGTCGCAACAGCAACATACGCAGCAGCTCCTCCAACAGCACCATGGCATCGGCGAATCATCGTGGCGGACGCGGCGGCATCGCTGGCACCAATGCCGGACCCGGCGATGCCAATGCGGCCGGCCTACAATTTGGTTCCGCCTGGTTTCAGCGCAAAATCAATCTAAGGCCGCAGCATCGTGGCGTCCATCTGGTCACCGAGGAGATACTACGACAAATGCCCGAACTGACGCAGTTCTCCGTGGGATTATGTCACATGCAAAGTAAGTGAATCTCCGATTAAACATAGGCTTTTAGTTCAAAACTTTTGTTAAACAAACAACAAAGTGCAAAACTAGCTGCACACACAAAATCAAAGAAATTTGTTTGCTTTTTGGCAAATACTTTTTCTATTTGGCCAGCAAGTTCAGCAGTTCATTTAGGCAGTTGAAGTAACTAGGTTAAGTTATACACATCTTCTGTGTTGAGTGCCGAAAACTAAATTGACATCGATTTAATTTGTCTATTGCTGCACTTCAATCTAATCCGAACTGTATGTTGTTCATTGAAAGAACTTAGAAAAGTTGTAAGAAAACATACAATCATAGAGATGATGGCTCTGACTTCTCTGACATAATCTGATGTACACTATATATCTATATATATAATCCTCATCTATCAACTGCCCTTCACTATACATATATGTATGTATGTGCAGCTTTTATGCGATTGCATTTGCAACGCAGCTGCTGCATTAATTCCTCGCTCAAATCCTCGACAACGACTTCTGACAGCCTCCAACAACACCAACAACATCATCCACAGAGAAAGAACATTTGCCTCGAAGCATTTTCAGCGGTCTTGTTGACAGTTTGCATTACAATGGCAGGACGCGTTTGGCTCTAGAGTAGCTGGCGTTCTTTGCTCTCCTCTCTCTCTCTCAGACATGAGCAAATAAATAAAATCGTATCATAAAATGCCAGTCGAGAGGCGGCAGGAGGTGGCATTACACCGGCAGGGACGGGGAGGTGGTTAGTTTTTTTTTTTTTTTTTTTTGGGGCCGCTTAGAAGAAGCTTCTAAAGTGAAAAGCAATCGTCGTCGTTGTTGTTGTTGTTGTTGTCGTTTCTCATGTCTTCATGTCATGGCTCTGTGGCTATATGGCGTGTGAATGCTCGAGGCAAACTTCTTCCTGTGCCGGAACCCCCCCGCCCTACCTCACCCTACCTCCCTTGCCTGCCTGCCCATAGCATACACAAATCGTCTTAGCCCGAGTCGAGTCTTTATTATGCCTGTCTCTCTTTCGTTGTATACTCTTTAAAAGAGGGTTTTATGGTTGTGTCGTACAATGTGAAACGTTTTAACGTTTTTCTTTAATCTCAAAATGTATCCACTTGCAGATACATTTTTTAAAGAAATCTAACCTTAGTGATTAGCTTTTATCTATATGCTATCAGTTGGTAAACAATTAGATCGCCAAGTCTTACAGTTAAAGCTGAGCTTTGATAACAGTCAGTTTATAAGTCTATATTTATATACAAATCTTTTGCTCAAAGTTTACAAAATATTATTTTCAAATTTTTAAGACTCTTAGTTCCTTAACTTGTAGCTTGTAAGTGTATTAAATCTTCGTTAACTAAAAGTAAAACTTTGCCTTCTTGTTATTCTTTTTCTCTCTCTCTGGGCCAAATGAAAAGCACGTGTGTGTTTGTTCCCCAACCAAAAATGAATCTCTGTGTACATGTGTGTGTGTGGTGTGTGTGTTTGTTGTCTGGGGATTCGTTTTTAGGGGGTATACGTGTTGTACGTATTGTGAACTGTAGTAAGCGGAATCTAATTGAGGTCAAGACATGTTTATTGATTTTCTTAAAAGGACTTCCTAATTAGACTCACTTTACTTGAATATGTGTTTCTACACACACACACACACACACACACAGTCCTATATGAACAAGCCTCCTAGAAAGCTCTTACCTGCACGTGCACCTTCTTCACCTTCCCTCTCCCTGCCCCATCTCCCCCCTTTAGTATGTCACAGCTGGGCAAAATGTGCAGCGCCATCACAAATCAAATGACAGTCAACCACGCCCCTTTTGCCTGCCCTGCGGCCCTCGAGCCCCTTCACAAATGGCACGAAAAAAAAAGTTAATTTCAAAAAATTATTTCAAAGCAACCTTGCCATATGCTCTTATTATTGTTGTTACTATTGTTGTTGTTGTTTCTGTCTTTTACTATTGACCTCAATACCCTGTCATTGTTTCTATGGGGAAATGCACAAACAAACAAATGCTCCAAAGGAAGATACAACTAGAGGGGCCGTAAGGGAGAAACAGAGAGAGAGAGAGAGATATATACAAATCGCACACAAAAATAACGGTACATAAAAGCTAGCGGCAAATGTAACGGTAACTTGTTAAATGAAAAACAATTCAAAGAATTTTCAAACAAAGCAAAAAAATAAAAGAAGAATAATAATAATGTAAGGGAAAACAGGAAAAATAATAAAAAGAATATCCCTTAACAAGAATATAACTAATGGGTCTTTGCATAAAATGCGCTATGAAAAGGGAAATGTGTTTTCCTTTTCACTGTTTTTATAATACTCATTATTTGGAATAAGCTTCCGCTCTGCATAGTTAACTGTCATTCTAACTTAAAGCTGGTTTAGGAGTTTTGTCCTTTGGTAGGGTGAACGATTATTATTTTATAGCTCAACTTAGATTGACTTTTGGTTTACTAGCCAAGTATTTTATATTTATTAAACTCCATTTTCAATACAATACTTTTTGTTGTATCGTATTTTAGTTTTGCCTGCGGGAGAGAAATTTCTTACTTCGTAGCAATTTGTAGCATAATCGCCAGATCATATAAATGGCTCAACTTCAATTTATAACCCGAGCATATATTTCAGAAAAGCAGCTACGACAAAAAAACCGAAAACCGAAAAAGAAATGGGAACTCCCCAATTTCCTGTGTGTGTGTGTGTGTGTGTGTGTGTGTGTGTAGTCGAAAGAGAAGCAACACCAAATAAATCAACTGAAACCGAAAGTGGGTGGAACAAAAAAGAAAAGCAAGAGTTGTACAAGAAGGGAGAGGGAAACATAGCGATGCTTTAACATTTCTTGTGTGCTAAGAGTGTGTGGTTGTGTGTGTGTGTGTGTGTTTGGTGTCTGTGTGTGGGCGCCCGGCGTTGTCCTTTTTTATTTGTTTCGTGACAGCAAAACGTAGCGAAAAAACAATAGAAGTATGATAACCGGAAAGAACAACGTTTTGTTTTCATTTATTTCTCTTTTTTTTTGTATATAGAACTTAAAATACCTTTGAAAAGGAAGAAAACTTATTGAGTAGAACTAAATATATGGTTTTTATTTTCCTGTTTCAACAGTAAATATTTACTATTGATGTTTATGGTTGAGGCTAAAGTAAAAGGTAAAGACGCTGTTCCAATTCCAAACGTTCCTGTCGAAGTTTAAGTACAGTTTTCCAATTAAGCTATCAAATATTTAATAAACAGTTAAATATCTCATTGCAAATGACACTTAAACTTAATATACAACATTTTTGTCTCGATTGACTTTGGCATCTCTTCGGATTGACTGATTGACTGCAATGAAATGCAATTTAACGTCTTGTCAGGCTAACATGAACTTTGACAGACACATAGCAAGAGGAGTGTGAAAGAGAAAGAGAGAGAGAGAGTTCGCCTCTTTTTCAGCGATTTTTTCCTTTTCTTGTTCTCACTTTGTCTTTTTGGGCAAACTTCATGAAGAACTTCACATGCCCCACATCAAGGACATGCCGCAAGCGAATCGAAGTGGCATGGCATACAAAATTTTGTGCCATGTGTAAGTGTGTGTGTGTGTGTCATACTTTCTGCTGGCTTCCATAGGTTGCCATTGGCTTACCCCACCCCTCAGGCGTTGCCAACACCCAAAAAATTGGCGGCTCCATTTTTTGTGCTTCCATTTTTTTTTTTTTTTTTTGGCCCAGCGGCGCCTTTTGCATTAAAAATTGCTTCGCTTATGAGCCGCAAATGCTGCGCTAGCCAATAAATCAATATTATTTATGCAAAAAAAAAGGACAAAAAAATATACAGTAACAACAACAACTAGGCGACACTAGGACAACAAAAAACATTTACATACGTTTTGTTCGCCATGAAAAACTTGAACTAGTTCCATTTGACTAGCTCTATGTGTGTGTGTGTGTGTGTGTGTCCGTTTTAGCGCAAGGGTCGCCTTGGTCTAATGAGTGGTTAGCAGGTACGCCTGCACCTGGCGTCTCTACCTTCTTTCTCCTACTACTTCTCATCTTTCGCCTGCAAGTATGCTACAAAAAACTTTTTTGGGCTTTTTGCACCCTGTAAGCATTAAAGATGTATAGAAATCGTATGACAAACTTGTCTGAAAGTATGTAAAGTAAGGCTTAAAGCACTTTACGGAGTCTTGTATATCACACTTCGAACTTGATCGTATTTCTTTTATAATTAATCATGAGTTATTAAAGCATTTCGAACCTTGTTAATACCATCTCTAACAACCTCTAAACCCTAAAACAATATTAAGTGATATTACCTTAAACTAACCAGTTTGCTTGCAGCCATTTAGAGGCTTAATGTAGGGTAGATCTTGACCACAAAATGTTACCAAAGCGCTCTGTTATAAGGTTGATGAATTTAAGCGTTTCGTGCTGCTTTATATCATGTAATATGCAGACAAACACACATTCATACACAAACTCTAACACACAAACACACACACACTCATACACACAATTGCTACTTATATATGCACATGCATATATGAATGAATGAGAAACATAAGCGAGCCGCAGTTTCATTGTTCAACATTTGCAGCAGCCGCAAACGCTTGTGCCTCACTTTATATGTATGTGTGTGTGTATATGTATATTGCGGTTTTTGTATGCATGTGTGTGTGCTTATGCTGCTACAGTCAGAATGTTTGACTTTGTATAATAAAAAAGGCCTCTTTAAAAACATTAGCAACTTTTGTAGTGCCTAAACGCGCCGCTAAATGTGAGAAGCCAGCCAACAACAACAACAACAACCACCACAGCAACAACAACAACCACTCGAAATTTCACATTCAACTCCCGCCTCAACATAAACATACATTTGCACACAAACTTGATACACCCTGTGCCAACGTCCCTGCAGTCAACAAAGCCGACCACCTGCCATTACACGTCGTATACGTGATACACTGAAGAAAATAAGAGAGTTTTGCATTTTGTAATGAAAGTTGATAATGTGAATTTCTAGTTTAACAATAATTCACTTTAAGTATTGCATTCTTTTTCTCGCTGTGTATTAAACCATTGTCAATTCAAGCTGAACTGTTTTTGCCACTGATACGCGCCTCAAAATGTTTCCTTACCGCCTTTGGCACACATCTGCCCATTGAATACACTCCTCCCGTCGCCCTCCTCAACTTCTTTGTCATATCTAAATCATATTAAAGCCGCTTGCTGCTGTTGTCCCTACCTCCCTCTTTCCGAGTCGTTTGTTGTGACGCCTGCAGCATTAAAATAGTGTCAGTGGAATGTGGCAGAGAAAGGAAGAGGGAAGAGGCAGGGGAAACTCCCCTCTTTGTGAGTTCATGAGCCGCCATTCAAACACGCACAGTAATGTTAATGCATTAACATGCGAACAACAGTAACAATGGAGTGTATGTTAACTTACAGTGGTGGCCATATAATTAGGTGCACTTAATTAGCCAGTTACGCTGTAATGCACACTTAAGCAATTGTCCTTTGACGCCCTGCCCCTAAACCCCTCTCTTCACTTCACTGTTTACTGTAGCTCTTGGCCAAAATCAATTTGCAAATTTGTATTGTGGTTCTGGATTTGCCCTTTGGCTGTCAGTTTTGAGTTCATTTTCATTTGCATTGTCCGCTTCGAGATTTTGCCTCGGGTTTGTTTGTCCTTTTGCCACACACCCAACCCCCTTGTTTGTTTGTTTGTTTGTGGGCTACATTTAAATTCCATATGCCCATTTACACATGTCCAACATGACATAATCGGTTAGTTCTCTTTCAGGAAATTATTTAGAAATTACTTACCCAAAAAAAACAAAAACTTGTAGCATAAACATTGATAAACACAAACAAACACACGCATAGTCTATGCAGCGTTTTGGGGCACCAAATGACATCTCTGGGATTTGATAATAAACTAATTTGAGCTGCGTTTCACTCTCTTCTGTTTTGTTGCCTCGTTCGTCGCCCTTCTCTTTTATTCATGAATATGCAATTAGTGTGCAAATTTAAGTATTTATACTACTACTACTACTATTACAACTCTATGGCTCTATTTATTATTAACACTAAATGATTTTAAGTACTAGTATTCAATTTCAATGTTTGTTTGCCTTTTCGGGGCTTGTTTTTGGCACTTGGCCAAATACTACGTTCCAAGTGTGTGACAGAAGGAGCTGAGGAGCTCATCAAAAAAGTAGGCTATGAAATTTTTCGTCGAAATGCCTCAAAGTCAAACAAGACATGAATTGGTCATGTTTTCAGAAAAACAAAACAAGGGAAATCAAAGAAAGAACACGTTTTTTTCATTGTGAACTAAAGGAAGTGGAGTTTGAGGCAATTAATGTTGCAAGTTGTATTTTATAAATATAATTGGTATGTCCTTTCCATTTCTCCCTACTGTTACAACCTTAAACTCCATGTAACCTTTAATATTTCAACCAAAACTCTTTACTTAGTCAAAGTTCAATCCACTCAAATAAATCGAAATGTCTGCCAAACTCTTAAATACCAAATGTTAAAGGCTTTTTAATAAATAAAGAGGCTTTTGTCCTTATCAAAATCTCGTTAGTGCTTATTAAATAATAATTGCATTTAAAAATCCACGCCTACTAAAAACTGTTGCTTTTGTAATGCATAAACAATATTAGAGGCAGTTAAAAGCCTAAAATGTTTTATTAAAAAATGAAAGTTACCTTCATGTATTAAAAAAATTTGCAAGAAAAAGCAATTTAATTTTGCTGTCATATAATTTTTTAACAACATATTTAATTAAAATTGATTATAAATAGCTTTCCCAGCGTGTTTGAAACTCATTTATCATTATTTTCAAACGTCTTTTTTATTAACTGAAGATTCGTGTTTAATATTTTTGGCTAATTGGCGTTACAACTCAATTGGAAATGCATCAGCTAAAAGCATATGTTGCCCACCCTCGTAATGGTCTAATAACTGGGCAGAGATTTGGCTAAGAGATGTTTAAAGTTAATTAATTTGCTAGAGATTATGAAAAAAGCTAGTGAACTGATTAATTGACGCCACATTTACTTTGTCTCTCTTTTCTTACAGTTCTTCACACCTCGGCGAGTTTAGCGTTAAACGAGAGCTGGGATCCAGACGTCAGGTGAGTTATTAACAATCACTAATTAAAACAGATTATTAATTGTATTTTCTTCTCAACACAATATAGAGACGATATGGAAATGATGTTGAATAAAATAGTTCCCGAAGGATTGCCCTACCGGCACTCGTGTGAAGGACCCGACGATATGGCAAGTCTTGATTGAAGTACAAACTTTTCAACTATATAAAATATAACTTTCTCCTTCTCTCGATTCTAGCCCGCACATGTGAAGGCATGCTTCTTGGGCAGCTCACTGACAATCCCCATAACCGATGGCAAACTATCGCTGGGCACCTGGCAGGGCGTTTGGCTCTGTGAGCATCGCGATCAGGCGGGCAGCCGGAAGCTGGTCATAACGCTAACGGGTTGTCCGCGCGAACAAGCGGTGCGGAGTCCGCTGTCACCCGTCTCGCCGATCGCCAGTACGTCCAGTTAGGGGCGGCCTCGCTCCACCCGCGACAGCCGGTAATCGCGGGGGAGCGACAATAATGACATCATTTCGTCGAGGAAGTTGATTTTACAAAAGAATTTAGCTAGAGCCACCGCACAGCAGCGAGCAGCGGCCGTCATTGCCGCTGGCCGTGGTTTAATTGGAGCCGGATCCGTTGCGGCGCCGGCGCCACCAGCCGTTGATAGTAGTAAAATGCAGCGTTTGCTTTTGCGTCAACGTTTGCATTTGAATCTTAATTTAGATGTTACCGAAACGCTGCAGGATGGCGTTGATATTGATGATGTTGATGAGGATGTCGGCGATGATTTCGAAGACGAAGAGGATAACGAGAATGAGGATGAGAATGAGTATGATCATTCGAGTAGGACTATCGTTGCCGATATCATCGATGCTCAGGGCAGTGGGCGTCGCCATGTTGGTGATTATCTACAAACAACCGTCACAACAGTGCCTCAAACCAAACAACAACAACAACAACAACTAAGACATAAGATCACAACAGCAACAACAACTAGCTCATCAACAGCATCTAGCGCATTAGCTAAATTCAATCGCATACTCGACGCTGCCAAACTGGAACCTCATCGCGCCTCGTCAGCGTTTAGCAGCGCAACGTTGCAACAACGATTGGCGTTGGCGTATCCAGAACAACAGCAGCATCAGGAGTTGCAACAACAACAACAACAACAACAAATCAATAACCTCCCACGTAGCAATAGTCGTGGCATTGCCGTCGTTAGCACACCATTAACATTGCAAGCACTAGACACAATCAAACTTAAGACGGCAGCAATGCAACAAAAACAAAAGCAACAGCAACAACACGACGCCGCTGAACAAACGAAACGAAATGATGTGCATTATTTGTTGAAACAGTTAAATAGTTTTAGTGATATTGAAGAAATAGAAATTGTTGATATGAAGCAAAGACAGCAGCGACAACAGCAGCGACAACAGCAGCAACAGCAGCAGCAACCACAGCAACAACCACAACAACAACAACAACAACAACGCACAACAGCTGCTTGCTCTAGCTCGCTGGAGCTAATGCCCATGTCCAGTTCCATGGTGCCCATTGCTGTGGGCTCACCATCCACACAATCGCACAAGGGCAACTTTATGGCTAGCCAGGATAGTTCAACACGTTTGCAGTTCGATGATTATTTATTCGAATCGTGCCACTATTTGGAAACAAACTATTTTGCCGCTACCTATCGCACTGCCATGGTCGAGAGCTCGTCCCATGAGTTCCGGCCGTCGACAACGACGCCGACCAGCACACGTTCCGACAGCTTTGAGCTGCACGAACTGGAGCTGCCAAGCGTTATATGCAAGGCGGCACCACCACCACCCTACCAGCATCAGGCTGAGGTGCGCATGACCCACAGTGGTGTGCAGACCGAGCTGACGGTCGATTCGCTGGCACAGCTCAGCAATAGTGCCAGCAGTGGTGCCAGTTCAGGCGGTTCGCCACGTGTGCCGCCCTTCTTCATCTGCTGCTATACGCCCCTAGATCGTTGGCGTGCCCGTCGATTGGGTGCGGCAGCGGCTGCCAAGCGTGCGGAAAGTGAAAAAGACGGACATGCTGTTTAACTGGGAAAATAACTACATGTGTAGTAGAAAGTGCTGTGCTGTTTCATTTGCGATATCAACAACAATTTTCCATTTCGAAGACAGTCAACAACAACAACATAATTCGCCTATAATAATCATTAACCATGTACAATTTTTTATAAACAAGTTAATACACAAACCACACACTCCAAACATTCGCACATTTTTGCAATACACAACAAACACATTTTTGATAGTGCATTAAAAAAAACATAAATCTCCATTAAATCATTTTTGGAAATGTTGTATAATATAACTGAAAGTGAAAATTTAAAGCGTATGTCATAATAATAATTAAAACTGTAATTAAATTGTTTCAAATAAAATACAAATAATAACAAAACAAACCTAATGCAAAAAACATGTTGTTAAAAAGCGCAAAATACATTAAATTTGTGGCCAGCGAAAGTGTGAAAGTACGAGAAAGAAAGAGAATGAGAGAGAGCTTATATAGTAAGTTGCTTAATAAATAATATAAATATCTTACATTAAATAACTATGTGAACTGTAACGAAAGAAGCGCACACTCCACAAATCCAAATCAGTTGTCCGTTTTGTCTGCAAGAAATCAAATTCTAACCAACAAACCGAGTGTTCCTTTATTAACGATATATCTAAAAGACAAATGTTGCCGAGGTACAGCTGCGTGTGTGCTTTATAGTTCAGTTTTGCAGAGACTTCATTCAATAAATAAGGCAACCAAATAGCAGCCAATGCAATTGTTACATCAATTAACACTATAGAATAACAAAACAACCATGTCGCAACTTCGTCAATAATTATGTAGCATACTTTTTGAAGCATTACAAATATTCAGTTTATATCAATACAAGCGAAGAAGTATGCTTTAAGTATTTATTCGGAATATGGTTTATTCTCCTTTGATTACATAAATATTTTTGTTTGTTTATTTAATTTGTAAGTGTTGAAAAATAGAATACTGGAATTGTTCGGTTTAGTTTTAGTTTTGATATTTTAATCAATTGTGAATCCAAAAACGAAGCAATATTAGTTTTTAAAATTCGGTAAATCATGTGTAGAATTTTGTCAATTTTGTTTACAACGCTGGGAAATGAAAACGATTTAAGCAAAACTAATCCTTTAATAAGTGATGAATAATGACATTACATACCTAGAGATAATATCACTATGCTTAAAAGAAAAACAAGACACGCGCTTTAGTTAAAAAAGAAAATTAATATATTATTAAAACACAATAAAAATGAAAGTTTTTGAAAATAAGTTCTCAGAAAACATTGCGTATTATTTAATGTATATAAAATATATACAGCCTTAAATTTTTATTGGGCATATCAGATGCTGACATTATTGGAATACTAGCAGATAGTGAAAGTAATTTCAGGTTTTTCAGCTCAGTTCTTCCAAAATACAAAAAACTAATAAAAACCTTAAAGAAACAAAACAAAACCTTAAATAATTACGAGGAAAAAACACAAAGAAACCAAACAAATGCCTTTTACATGCCCACGCGTACACTAATGGAAAACATAAACTAATAAAATACAAATAAGTTATAAAGAAAAATGTTAATTGAGAAATCGGACTTGGTTTTGTGCAAATTTCGCATATTATTGTTGAATGTGGAATGCGAAACTGAGAACAACAATTGTTAAGTGGGTAAAAGTTAGCGAACAAACAATAACTATTGTTGTATGTTTTATTATGAAGCGCACGAAAGATAAAGATAAAATAAATAATAAATTAACTAATTAGTACATGCAAATAAAAAATGTAGCTAAACAAATGTAAAGGTAAAATTTTTGTAAACTTTTTGATATGTGATGATGATTTGAATAAATTAAAGCCACAAAAGTAAAACCAAAACCAAAAATATTATTACATAACTTAGCCATAGATATTGAAACTAAATACAAAAAAATAATAATTAAATTAATATTAAAGTAGCGCAACGCAAAAATTAATGCATAATGTTAAAATACAAACAAAACAATATGAAATGCTAGTTAAAGTATATATAAAAGAATAAAAATGATGAAAACTTGTTATACCATAAGGATAGTCTCGGCAAGCCGAAGGCACTTGATAAGCCCTAAAACTGCACCCTTTGCCACATTCCGCAGATCTTTTGATTTGTCTTTTATAAGTGTTCCACTTTCTTTATATTTCTTTTGGGTGCAGACTAGGCGCTATATCTTTAGCAATATTAATGGCAATTCAATTGTATTAACGACATTGATAAATCTGACAAAAAAGAAAGCAGAAATAATTTAGCAAGCAATTTGTAGGAACGTGTAGTTAAAAACTAAAAAATAATTATCAAATTGAATAGTAAATCGTATGTGCATAAGTAGCAAAATATTCAATTGTAAATAGACTTTTTTAAATACATGTTTGAGTTTTTGTGGTTGTTTTTGTTTTAAAGGACCGAATGCTTGATAATTAATACTACTTATCATTAGGTCTCTCAAAAATTACACATTAAACACACACTCACATAAACACGAAAAAGCTTTAAATAATTTAATTACATATACATGTATTAACGGTAATAATTTTGATATCATTATCATTGATATATTCCATTGTAGATACATATTTGTATTTAAAACAAATTAATTAATTAACTAGCCAGCTAAGTCAATGTCGCCTAATGTGAGTTCTATAAGCATAAATAAAAAAAACACACACACACACACATATTAACTATAAAAATGCAACTACTTTTCAAAAACCAAAAAAACCGAAAAAAAAAATATAAAGGCTACAGAAACTGAAACAGGCATAAAACAAACACTAAACACAACATCCACAACAACAAACAGAAGCTGAAACACACACAAAGCTTTTATAAAACTATTTAAAAAACAAAAAATATATTTAAAAAGGAAAAAAAAATAATAATAATCCTGCCAAGTAACATTCGAATACCTGCTTGATGAAGATACACCCGCTTTTGCTAAAAAGAAAAACCAAAAAAATTTAATAAATAAAAAATAAATAAAATGAAAGGCTAAATACGATTTTTATACTTTCGATATAATGATTTTTTATACTAAACGTAAACTCTTTGAAATGAAACAAAACACAAAAAAAAAAAAAACAAAAAAAAAACTGAAAGATATTTTGAGGGGTATCAGCTAAAAGTAAAGTATTTTTTAAAAACTGATAAAAATTGATTAATATTGATTTGATGCAAAAATCGTACTTAAAGTCATACATATATATTATACGTATGTTATATATATATATATATATATCTATATATATATATATATATAAACCCTAACTGCAACTATGGAACGACAGCACAAATTTTGTTGAACAAAAGAAAACACACATAACAAAACCAGGAATCAAATACTAAGAAAAATAATTTTTTCTAATTCCACAAACACATACACTTTCACACAGAAAACAACATAAAATCAAATATATATATATATATATACAATACAAATCCTCAACTAAATATATGAACATGTATGTATGTATATCTAGCTAAAGAATCGCACAAATTGGTCACCGAAAAGTATGCTTTTTTAAAAAACCTCCTCCTCTAGATCCCCTCCCACTCAAAAATTCAACAACTCAAGCTAAATACAGAAGCAACAATTTCTAGTTAAATATCACATTTGTATTTTTCAGCCTATAAACGCGATTTTTGTATGCGCATACAATTTGTAAATAAATATTTAATAATTTTACCTAAAGAAAAAGAATTTCAAGCATTCATTTGTTAACTTTAGTTTTCTCCTAATTGCATTTCTACTATGCACAAAATGTGTTTCAAACAATGAAACAGGAAAGTTTTTACTCCAAATTTTGAAACACTTGGTGCATGTCTATCATTCTATGTATTAGATATCAAAGAAGCATACTTTAACGAAAAAAGTCAACTACAATAAATGAGCAAGTGGAGAAAAAAGATAATATTATAAAGAACAAAATGAAAAACAACTAGTGCAATAAATAACAAATTATTCGGTATAAATGTAAAATTAAATACATTTAAGTAAACGCTTTGTAAAATAAATATAAACAATTTATTAAAATACAAATGAAAAAAAGAATGGAAAACAATAAAAAAAAATAATAATAAAACACTATTGAGTAATAAAAAGCGTTATGCATTGACATTGACACACGTGATTCGATATCTCATCTTATAAGCAGTAATCAATAAGATAACAATAAAGAAATAAATTAAAGAAAAATCTCTTTTTTACAATATGCACAAGTTTAATATCAAACACAGCAAGAATGACAAAGCTTAATAGTTCTTAAATTAATACTCTCTTTCTGTTTTCTCTACTGTATAGCGCGTCCAACGCCATCAAAAGCTTTCTCCTTGTGATCGGCAGCATTGGCACGCGCTTCATAATTGCAAATGGTAACACCGTGATAATGAGCCTCCGAAAATTCACCACGAAGACCTGTGGAAGTGAGTTCAGTATTAGAAGTAGATCGTGTATAAGGCTACAATAACTTACCAATATAGTAAATGAGTGTGTTGTCTTCACCAAAGTTACTGGGGAAATACAGCGACAAATGATGTACAGAGGAAAAATTTACAACTCTAAGGAAGGCAACAAGTTTATTATTTGATTATTAAAAAGTTTGTGAGCCATTTACTTGGGTGAGTATTCGATTTCTCCGCGAGAATCTCGCGTCAGCTCAAACTCCTGATCCGCCTTGCCATGTGCATCATCAAATGTCATCTTGGGTCGATTCTTAAAACTGTCAAAACACAAATTTAAATTGAGGACCAGGTTAAATGCCCTTTAAACTCACAGTTTAACTATGTTAGGATGGCTATTATCATTGGCACCGCTTATGATAATGCCTTTAAGCTTAACGTTGCCTGTAAATGGTATGTTGAACAGCAGCTCCTCGTCTGCATCGCTTTGTACATACTGCAAACAAGTATATAGTTAATTTAAATGCATCTATAACAAGCCAGGGCTCACCTTGCTAACGTCCTGCCGCTTCTCGTATGGCTTAAAGACCGTCTTGCCGCTGCCTTCGGTCTCCTCGTTCAAACATTCCGTATTTTCGAGGTCGATTTTTGTGTACAGACTATATTCGATGCCCATTTCGAGAGCATTGTCAATATCGGTGGCTTCGTGGCCGCAGCCATGTCCATGATCATGCGAGTGACCGTGCGGCATTTTGTTTAATAACAACTTTTATAATAAATATTTTTATTTGACAAGAATTTAATGCAAGTAATTGTGCTGGGCAGAATTGTGCATTTGTATCGATTCATCGACTCGTCGGTTGTAAGCGATATTTTATCTCTCGTGATGTGACAGACTAAAACATCGGTTGTTTGAAATACGTGAAATGCTCTAGCAATTTAAAACAAAACTATTAGAGAGAAACATCAATTTTAGCTACTTAAATATTTTATTTAATTAACATTAAGAAGTCGTCATGTTTTTTAATTGAGCTTTAGCTGCCACATATTGAATAACATATTTTTAAACTTTAGGTAGTCACTTTTTAGCAAACATTTGATCAGAGAACTACAAACTACACATATTGCGTTTGTTCCATTTTGAACTGAAGTAGATTATGGCTGTTGCATGACAGTGTGTATGTACTGAATAACATCTTGGTTGGCAAGGATGCTCATGTGATCGACACCCTGTAGAGCCAGTGTGGATATGTGTGAGCTGGTGTAGCCCGACCAGTGTTGACAGGCGCGCAGTGAACGTTGATTAACGGTGCCGTCGCCTAAGCCCATTACCAACTTGGGTGTTTCTCCGGCAATAGTGTCCTTTTTGTATTGCAAACTGTACAAAATATGAGTGAAGTTACTGTTTTGACAGAGCTCAATGATTTTTTGGCTTACCCCTCGACCGTGCTTATTCCATCGCCATAGAGACAGTGTAGCTCGACGTCTGGCGGACTGAAGTTTTGTGTGTAACGCATTGTATCCTTGCGCATCTCCCAGCCCGTCTTGTAGTCCAGGTCAGTAAAGAATTGCTCCAGTTGTGCCATCGTGTAATTCCTCGATGGAGTCGTCGCAAGAACCTCCGATGGTTTCCAGAACAGTGGCGACGGCAGCAGCCAAGCTGTCGATGGATGTGAGATCTGTTCAGCGCGTAGAATCTTAGCGCTCAGTGCAAACGAATCCAAGTCATCGCCCATGGCAAACACCTTAACAGCCTTCATGCTGCCCGCCCACGCTCCAGCAAGACTAATCTGCCGGCGCACGTATTGCGTTTTCCATTCCAGCGTCTGTTCCTGCAGAAAGACCAACGTCATGGGGCTGCCCATGCTGTGCGTTATAAAAGTAACAGCCGTTTGATTATTAGCCTCATATGTGTCCTCCACAAGCTGTTTAAGATCGATAAAGAATTGCTGGTTTTCATCTTAAAAAAAAAAAAATGTGTAAGTGCACTTTAAGTATTAATAAATTCATATTCATTTAACTTACTTGGCGCCCGTCGAAAGTCGTAGGGTGCTCCATGAATATTTTGACGTCGCACGTAGCCCATGTCTACGAGTAAGTTGGCAATGTCCTTAAAGTATGCACCAGCCTTATTCCTAGTGGGATCTATCCATTCGACAACATCGGGATTACCCCAGCCGGGTATGCGCGTTTCCACGCCAGGTGTGTTGTGCGTTGTACGTGTTGCCTTATCATAGTAGAGCTTCACATTGTCTATCCAACAGTATACCATCGGTATGACCAACTGCTCGAGATCTAGCCATAGATTGTACCAGTCATGTGTCTTCTCGCATATAAAGTAGGGTGAGTCCGATTTGCTTAAACGTGCTTCGACTTGAGAACCGCCATCGCCTGGCACTGAAAATAGACAATGCATATGTCAAATTGCCTTTTGCGACCTTGACCCTGTTTATGTTTTGGCCTTATTTATATCGTGCGCGATTTTGCTCTGTCTGCAAGGTTAAAAAAAATCTCTTTTTCAACTTTGTATTGATAATTACCAAAAATAACAGGAGATAGCTTTGGCTCCTTTGGTGGTGGCGGAGGAGTTGGAGGCTGTATGGTCTTTTTACTAAATGGCCAAAAGCAATTGCCCTCACTGAATACAGTTGTAAAGAGAAGCAGTCCGAATAGTACGCTGTACTCGACTTTCATGTTGTTGTGCAAATAACGGAATAACCGAATAACGGAATGGCAGTTCCTCAATTAGCTACCGAGTCAGCGATTTAAATGGCGCACACTGATAAATGTATTTATGGTATTAAAAACCGATGTCACAAACAAATGAATCAGCGACTCAATCATTAATTGGTATTTACATACATATATACATACAGTACATGTACTTTTAATGCAAGCTTTAAATCTTAATTGACCTTTAAAAACCAGTAAGTGTAATTGTAATCGTTTATGCTGGCGGTTGTTAACCGCATCTCTATATGGTGCGATTTTAGCACCCTGAAGTTGTTGTTGTTTTCACTATTGTGCGCTTTAGTAAACAAAGAAATGTTTTCGTTGCTACGTTATCTTCAAATTGGACAGTTTTGTTATTGTTTTCCTCTTTGTTGTTTTGCGCAGCTGCTTGGCCAGTGTTATGGAGTTTTGTATTGCGCTATTGGTGATATTTTGGTATTTTTAAAGCTGAGTTATGGTAACACTGCGCAGAAGCATCGCCGTGATTGTGATTCATCGCACACAAAACATATCGCTTGTCAATGGGTCAAAATTTATATCGATACCGGCAATTGCACTTGTTCAGCGCGTTCAAAGGCGAATTTTGTTAGCAAACCTTAAAATAGGTATAGTCCCAGCCTGGAATCCACAGAAACCATCATGCAGGAGTTCTTTAGCGTGCTGATGCCGGACGTGAAGAAAGAGCTGCGCCGTGGCATCATCGAGTGCTCAAAGCGTGGTCTGCTGCACAGCACCAAATGGCTGGCGGAGATGCACCATGGCCTAAGTGATGTGAACATTGATAATGCAGCGCCGGATGATGATCGCTCGTTTAGTGAGTGCCAGCTGGAGGGCATTGCGCCCGCGGAGTACAGTGATTACTTTCTAGCCAAGAGCTATTACGATGTGCGTGAATATGATCGAGCAGCGCATGCGGTGCGCAATTGCGAATCTTGTGTGCCACGTTTCCTGCATCTGTATTCAACGTACATGGCACGAGAGAAGCGACGCCTCGACTCCACCACAGATCAGGCAAATCTAAATGAGCCGAATCAAATGCGCGACCTGGCCGATCTGTTATCGACACTGCGTTCAGAGCATGGACGCTGTCGCTTGGATGGCTACGGCATCTATTTATATGGTGTGGTCCTCAAGGCATTGGATCTAAATCAAGCGGCTGAACAGATGCTAGTCACTGCCATACGCATGGTGCCCATGCTTTGGAGTGCCTACCTCGAGCTATCGCCACTGATTATGGAAAAGAAGAAGCTACTCAGTCTGCAGCTGGGTGGGCATTGGATGCGTCACTTTTTCATGGCACACACCTATCTGGAACTCTATCTTAATGATGATGGCCTGAAGATCTATGAGGATTTACAGGCGGCAGGCTTTAGCAAGAGCATCTATCTAACAGCACAAATGGCGCTCGTCTATCACAATAAGCGAGGTTAGTAAGCTAGGCATCTTAAGTTAATCTTTGAGTAAATTTCTTCTGTGTTTGTTTCAGATGTGGACAAAGCTATTGAGCTGTTTCAGGCATTGCTTGAAAGCGATCCCTATCGCCTGGACAATGTAGATACGTATTCCAACTTACTGTTTGTCAAGGAAATGAAAACGGAAATGGCACAGCTGGCACAAAAGGCAGTTAGCATCAATAAGTACAGACCGGAGACCTGTTGTGTGATAGGTGAGTATCAAGTTTTGTTCTGTATGTAGCATCCCATTTTAATCAAATATATTCTAGGCAACTACTATAGCATACGCTGTGATCATCAGGTGGCCATTTCATATTTTCAGCGCGCACTGAAACTGAATCCCAAGTACTTGGCTGCTTGGACACTGATGGGTCATGAGTTTATGGAGCTAAAAAATACAAATGCGGCAATACAAAGTTATCGTAAAGCGGTGGAGGTAAACAAACGAGATTATCGAGCCTGGTATGGCCTTGGCCAGGCCTATGAGATTATCAAAATGCACTATTACAGCTTGTACTATTTTAAAATTGCACACCAATTGCGTCCGTACGATTCGCGCATGTTGGTCGCGCTGGGCGAGACCTACGAGAAGCTGGACAAATGCGAGAACTCAGTCAAGTGCTATTGGAAGGCCTGCGATGTGGGCGACATCGAAGGCATTGCCATGTACAAGCTGGCCAGTCTGCACGAGAAGCTGGGCGACAATGAAACAGCCGTCCATTGTTACATTATGTACTGTGAGGATGAACGAGCTGCCACCGATAAACAGAGTCTCTACCAGGGCTTCATGACCCTGGCCAATTACTATGAAAAGAAGGGCGACTTTGAGCGTGCTGCTTACTATGCCTACAAGTGCCTGGACTCGGACGATGTAAGTTGCTAAGGAACAAATTCCTACTTCTTTTACTTACATATATCACTTATATCCTTTTGCAGCGCAAGACAGAGGCTAAGGCTCTTCTGAAGGTGATTGACTTTAGGCGCAGTGAAAAGAAAACAAAGCCTACAACAACTGTCGTGGCCACTGCCGAAACAAGTTCTGAGGATGATATGGAATGGGAGCAGTTGGATGTGCGTGTTCGCGGCCCACTTACCCCTATAACGGATGCTACCAAGTCAACAACAACGACAGCGACGGCAACAACAACAACTACAGCAACTACCAGCGGCAGCAGCACATCCACTACAGCTGCGGCGACCTTAGGAACGGCCACAGCCAATCCACGGCGATTACGTTCAGTGGCGGAGCGTGTGCGTCGAACGCAGCCAGCCCAAAGAAGTCTCCCACCACCAACGGCAAATAGCACAGCAACAACAACCTCAACGACAGCGACGACGACAGCTGCAATACCAACGATCAGCGAGGAGGCGCCCGCGAGTAGCACAGCGGCATCATCGGATACGCTAGAAGATGTTACGCCGGCAACAGTGGCAGCTGATCAGCCAACTCTCGACAGCAGCTCAATGGATATATCAAGTGTGTCCATTGATTAATTAATTGCTGAAATTTCGAATGGAAGTATGTAAATTAAATATTTTATTAGGGTGTCATACAACAATTTGATTTTAAATACCATTACAGTACATATACACAATTTTCAAATTATTATTGTTTGCAAATTAAAAACTGTTAGTTAAAAACAAATAAGCCACAATTATTGAATGCAATTTGATAAATTTGTAATGGTATGAGGATTTTTGGATTGGATTCTTAGATAACTATATTTTTTTAATGCCGTTTGACACAGTTGGTCCTTGTGATTCTAACGCACCATATCCTTCAAAAGTCTGCAAGGATTTGGGCGAGCTAGAGCTGTTATAGTTTTCAATGAATCGTGTTATTTGCTCGATCCTAAAAGTATACACTAGTTTTCGACATGATGCAAATTTAGCAATAATTTTCGTTAAATTGGTTTGTGCCTTCGCTATCCTATGCAGCATCCACTTTTTAATAAATAATAAAACACGCGTATCTTTTATGGTTCGTTAATATTTTTTATTTACTATAATTTTTAAGAAAGACAGTTATTTTTTAAAGCTGCCTAGACCATCTTTGAAAAACTATTTTAATTACATACATTAACGAATATGAATACACACTAAACCTCTTTATGTCATAGAGCACGTCGAATGCAGACATGCAGGGCAACATTGAAAGTGATGAGCAGCAAGAGTAGAAACAGGCCTAGGACTGCAATATCTACACTAAACTCATCGCCGGACATGTCGAAATCTTTGAGGAATCGTTCCGACTTCTTGTGATAGCAGAAGTCCTGATGACATGGCAAGTCTCCACGATTGTATCCATAAATGGCGCGCATAAGACCCTCAAAGATGTAGCGAAAGAAGGATACATCACAAATGGGACGCAGAAACCAGGACAGCTCTTGCATCCTAATGAAAAATCCAGAGAATAGCAAAAACGGTATGGATATCGAGGGCACCATAAAGATGGCCAGCTGCATGGACAGCAAAGTGCCACCAATCACCCCGATAAAGTGTCCAATGAATGCGGTCAGGACACAGATGCTCCAGCACATGACAAAGCGATGAAACTCCGGTGGCTGACCGGTCATAAAGTAACCAATGCTTATAAACAATGTTGGACAGAGCAACTGCAATGGCAAATCCGCCAGCACCTTGGATATATAGTAGGCCTTCAGGGAATACCAGCCATTGTAGTACTCTCTGATAAACACCGGTGCATCCTGCATGCATAGCAATATGGAGGGCATCGCATTGCCAGAGAACACGAAGAGTATGACGAAGAACTGGCAGGATACATTACTTATCACCTTGGCGGCATCGTTGCCAATCTGCCAATAGACAACGCCCAGCAGCAGAGCCACAACAATATGCATTATCACACGCATCTGTACAGCGATCTGGGGAATATAGGAAGAAGAATGGTTCAAGGTTGTGTGGATTGTGCATCATACAGGTCTTACCCGATCCCTGAACATGGAACGCAGGGAACGTAACATGAGAACACGCAGCTGATACCAGAAGCCAACCTGCTCCTTGGGACGCAAGATGAGGCTGCATTCATCACTGGATTCGGATACCTCAATGAGCGCTGCTGTTTGTGAATTTGGGGGGGGACAGAAAAGGAACAGATAGAGCAGAGTGGAAAATAGGCAAGGACATTGGACAAGGCAAGGCAGTGCAGAAAGCAAAAGCAAAGACAAAACCAATACAAACCGCATTAGCAAACCATGCAAACCAAACAAATACCGCACACCAAAGCGTAACTTACTCTGCTCATTGTCAGAGACTTTGTTGAAACTCTGTAGACCATCATATCTGGATTTGTTTTGGTTAATAAGCGTTTCACAGCGCTGATTGGAGGATTCGCTGCCCACTTCCAGAACTAGCAAAGAGAAAGGAAAATTTCTTAACTTAAGATCATAAATTTTTTATCAATGTAAACTCACCAAAATCTCCTGGATTATAGTACTGTGGACAGATAAAACCCGCCGCCTTAAAGCTAGTCAACATATCACTCTGTGCTCCTGCATAGAGAACCTCACCATGTGCCACGACCAGAACATCATCGAAGAGTTGCATAAGGCGCGAACTAGGCTGATGCACCACACAAACCACAATCCTTCCATCGTGGGCCAAACGTTGCAAGTAGCACATGACCTGATAGCTAGCAACGCTATCCAATCCACTGGTCGGCTCATCAAAGAACATTATGGGCGGATTTGTGATCAGCTCAATGCCAATGGAAAGACGCTTATGCTCCCCACCGGATATATCACGCACCAGTGTACTACGGCAGGAATGAAGATTAAGCACCTCAATAATATCATCCAACTGGGGAATAGAAAATGTGGTTATAGAAATTTATTATTGATCAGTTGATCATTTACAATTCGTTTCTTCTCTTGACTTGTGGTTGTTGCTGGTAGCTTCAAATCCGCAGAGACTTGAAGCGTTTCCTCGACCGTTAACAGGGAAAGCATCACAAAGTTCTGTGCTATGTACGAGGACATCTTGCGAAAGGCCAGGAGATCTCTCTGCTGTCCATTGAGCAGAAATTGACCCGAAACGCCGCTGACTCTAAGAGTGAAAAGTTTGAGATAAGTTCGTTTGTTAAAAGTGTTTGCTACTTACTTGAAACCGGCTAAAACATTTAGTAGCGTAGATTTCCCTGCTCCCGAGGGACCTAAGATAGCTGTCAAGCGACCCGCTCGAAAAGCTCCACAAGTGTCATTTAGTATCTGGGTTTTATCGGCTTTGGGACCTTTTAACCTATAGCACACTTGTTTGAAATGCAGCTCCAATGTTTGTGGCCTAGTATTGATCGAACCGTTAGGTGCAACGCTATCGGCCATTGTTAAACAGTGTAATGTATACTTTGTATTCTAGATAGTATTAACCAAGTCTGATACGTCTTGCCCTGTTAATGGGCAACGATCGACTGAAATGCGAAATGCGCTTATCGGTTGTTCTGCGCTCTCTTTCTCGTTCTTTCTCTCTGCTTGATTGTGGGAGTTCAAGTGCCTGCAGTTATTATCAACATCGTAACTGACTCAACTCGTCTGTCTAATCCGAATTTTTGGGCTGACGATAATCTTATCTCCGTAATTGGCGGTTGTAAAGCTGTTGTTGTCCTTGAACACAGTACTGAAAGGAAACTTACATAAATATATACATTTTTTTGCAACTGCATCTGCAACTTCTAATATAAGTAAAGTCTAATCTCTTTTGTCTTGTCTGTGGTCAAACATTTCGTGATAAGTTTTTTTTAACTGCAGTAACACATTAAAAATTAACAAGAATAAATTTTCAACATGCCTAAAGGTAGGCAACAAGTGTGTGTTATTTGCTTAACTGTGTTTTTCTTGAAACATGAGTGGAGTGAGTGCCTAATTAATAAATGATCGCACAAAAACAGTCTTTAATGCATATTGCGTATTATTCTTGTTATGAAAAATGTGCTGTGCCATATGTTATAGATTATATATATATTTATGAGCAATGCAACTTTGAATGAGAGGCCTTCCCTTGCAGCAGCTGCTTATCAGTTTTTTTTGTCTAGCATATAGCAAAATTAACATACATGTATATACAATATATAAGTGTAATTACATTTTATTTATTACATAGTAGTGCACAACTGAAAAAACAATTGGTTCGACAACAAACTGGTTTGCATTCTCACTTAAAAAATTTCCTACAAAAGCCCAGCAATTATCTTAAGTATCCTTATATAGACACGATATTATTTTGAATTATGTATTTAACTAGTTGTTTCAACAGTTTGTTATTGCTTTTGGGCTCCACTCAATTAACGTTTCCAGTCGCGTCTCACAATAACGCGCCGACTATCCCCACTTTTAATATGCACATATATACATAAATAGTATATAAGGTCTGGCAACCGATCCCCAATCACTTTCAACTCAACTGCAAAACACAACTGAATTGAATGGCATATTATTACTATTGTGCCGGCAAATTGTTGTTGATCTCTGTTGAATCAAGCTCGAACATGTTTGAGTCGAGCCAACTTACAACAAAGCAACTGTGGGGCCATAAATTGGTTGGCTCCAGACTCGGTTTGCCGGTTGGGAAAGAGCTTACAAAACAAACCTGATCTGGGACTTGATCGTGCAGTGAAAAAAAAACTAGCTCTTTTAGATACAAAATATTTAATATATATTTGTTAAAATATGTTCCACTCAAAGTTTTTTAAGTTTCATAAAAAGTATGTACATGAGCTTAAAACTAAGCAATAGTTTTTTTTTTTTTTGATGATGCGGGGGTCTTTAATACGATTGTATAAAAAATACAAGACTATGCTAGGGATATGTATATATATCGATATTATATATACAGCTGCTACGGAATTTTTAAGGGTGTCGGGGATAGATTAGATAAGTATTGTATTGTAGTATATCACGATTTCTTCTTATGCTAAACGCTGTTCATTTCTTTGGCACATGGTTCTCTCAATATTAAATGCTACAAGAAATCATAAATATATACGCGTACATATATGTATAAAAACAAAGGAATGTGACATCATCTGAATAATCTCAGTCGAAAGGACATGATATAGAAAGCCAAGATCCGCAACATAACCAGCAGGCCCAACATAAAGAAGATGGCCAACTGATAGTTGGCATTTGCCATGTCCAGATCCTTGAGTATGTACTTGGGTCGCGACATATGACAGTACATCTCCTTGCACTCCAGGCGCGGCCGGTCGTAACCAAATATAGAGAGCATGGCACCGTCCAAACTGTACTTTAAAAAGGACACATCAAAGAACCAGCGCAGGTAGACAGGCGCATCCTTCTCCTGCAGAAAGAAGCCACTAAATGCCAGAAACGGGCAGATGAAGAACGGTCCCAGTATTGCACCCAAGTGCATACTGAGTGCTGCTCCAACTGCTAGTCCAATGCTTTGAGCCACCAGCGCCGTCATAAAAACAATCAGAAAGAACATGCCAAAGCGCCAGGGTTCCAACGGCTGCCGTGTCATTAAATATGTAGGCACTATAAACAACGAGCTGCATATAATCTGAATGGGCAGATCTGCCAGCGTTATGGCCACATAATAAGCGCGTAGCGAATACCAGCGATTGAAATGCTCTCGCGATACTATCGGAAACTCCAAAGGAACTGCAAGAGTAAAGCACTTATTAAACAACAAACTTCAAGCTACAAAGACTGCTAACTTACACTTGACCAGAATGCCAGAGAAAGCACAGTACATGATAAACATAATGGTGTAGAAGACATAGCGAAAGTTGTTCATTGAATTGCTGGCATCATTGCCTATGCCATAGTACAGGAATCCAATCAGGAAGCCAATTGCCAGGTGGATGCCAAAACGCATTGTAGTCAACGAACTGTCCCTCCAAATGAGCAGAAAAGTTCTCAACAACAGGATGCTCAGTTGTCGATAAAAGGGCGTGGCATAGATATTCTCACGCTTGCACAGTTGCGCCGGATCCAACTCCAAGGTAGGCATTGACATGGTCGGTTTGTTCTTCTTCTTTTTCTTTGGCTTGCTGCTGGTCACCTCATCACAGCCCACCTGGCTATCCCAGATGCGTGACGAGAGCTCATTGATCGGTGTCATCGGCTTGAAGTTGAAGCTCTGCCGACAAGTTGACATCTGAGGAGCTGTTATTGGCGTCAGCAGACCAGAGGACATCATTTGTTCTGCGGAGTAGGGTAGAGATTTAGAGAATGTAATGGAATCTTGTTTAGTTGTTGCCTTACCAACTTTCTTCATGGCTGCCAGCTGTGCCACACGTGCTGTTTTACTTTGTCTATAGTCATCATTACGTCCATTGTCCATTAGTGTTATCAGCTTGTCCACCTGTCGCTCCTCATCCGTATCATAGTCATGTGTTGCTAT
Organism: Scaptomyza hsui; assembly: GCA_018152825.1. Classification (NCBI taxonomy): domain Eukaryota; kingdom Metazoa; phylum Arthropoda; class Insecta; order Diptera; family Drosophilidae; genus Scaptomyza; species Scaptomyza hsui. Next base: position 136,599 of record JAECXO010000280.1, read on the forward strand.
TTCCATTACTGTTGAAAATTGTAAAAGTTACTTTCAAATACCATCCATAATTCTTTGTTTAACTTACAATAGTCTGCTGGATTGTAGGATTCGGGACAGTGCAGATTGAGAGCGCCCAGGAAAGGCACCAAATTCTGAGCGCCGCCTGCATAAATGCACTGACCCTCCGCAATGGCATACAGATGATCGAACATGGAGAAGGTCAGTGCGCTGGGCTGATGAATAGTACAGATCACATTGCGTCCCTCCATGGCCAGTTTCTTGAGCAACGTTATCAGCTGATTGCAGGTGGAGCTATCCAAGCCACTAATGGAAAGAAAGAAAGAAACGTTAGTCGAGCTGAACGAAGAGTTTAACTAATGAAATACTTACGAGGTGGGTTCATCCAATACGAGCACAGGTGGATTATTGACTAGCTCCAGGGCAATGGCCAAACGTTTGCGTTGTCCACCGCTCAGTTTACCCGTACGCGTATTCCTCGTCTCGTACATGCCAATTGCCACCAGGATGCTGAGGACTCGCTCCCTTTTCGCAGCTGGGGACATGTGTGTGCCAATCTTGAGGTTTGCCGCAAAATGCATGGCCTCCTTGACGCTCAGGAATGGCTGCAGCGTTGTGTCCTGTGTAATGAATGCCACATTTGGTTTAAACGCCTTCAGATCACGTCGTTTGCCATTGATGCGAAAGTCGCCAGTGAAGCCATTTACCCTGAAAAGTTATAAACAAACAAACAGATGAGTATACAATGTGAAATTAGTAAAAGTTTGGGGTTACTTTACGTATAGCCTGAGAGTATGTTGAGCAGTGTGCTCTTGCCAGCACCGGAAGGTCCTGCAATGGCATTCAGCTCGCCGGAACGAAAGTAGCCCGTTAGACCCAGTAAAATGTCTTTATTTTCTGTAAAAATAAGGGAAGAAATATTATAAAATGATTGGTCATAAGTGTTAAAATTGTGTTCACATAAGTACGTATTGTAAATCATTCCTAGGCAACAAAATATTTCTCGGAAATTGCATAGTTTTTACGCCTAACTAGAGGCTGTTTAATTGTGGGTTAGTGATGAAAAGAGAGAGCAACATTTAAACAAAACAATTGTGCCTCCCACACATACATACATGTATCTACATATTATACATAGTTTGCCACGCTGATAAAGAGAGAGAGACGCCGTTAAGCGTTTCCCATTAGCGATGATAATGCCATAAACTACAATTGTGGCAAGTGTAGGGTTATGCCAAGAAAATAAAATAGGTTTTATGGTACAGTTAATGGCGCCGATACATTGTAGAGAGAGAGCGAGCGTGCGTGTAAAGATAATCGATAGATTATCTTTAAGCAGGTATTTGGCCAATTCGATTCCGCTAATCGGGCAGAGTCTCAAGAGACTGGAACCAATGCTTATCACAAGGTACGCCTCGAATCTAATCGCCCCTACCGTTTTACGAGGCAGTTCCAAACACACAAACAGGTGCATGACGCGCTCTATAAATGGGAATGTAGAAAATCTATATAGTATATAGCATTTTCTGCCAGATGTTGGTATTGGCTATCGGTTTATTGCACCTATCACACGTCCACTTTGGAGTAACAGGAAATCCAAAAGCTGCTAATGACATGGCCTTGTGATTGACATTGCAATTTGCTTTAGTATATCGTTATCTCTCTAATACTGATCCCAGCAATGCAGATTAGTGGAAACCCATTCAAAATAAAGCCCTGACAAGCGCTTATCTATCTATAATACCTCTACTTGGAAACTACAAACATTGGTATTCCTCTTTCGTACAGGTATTATAAATAGCTTATGACACTTTATGATACCTGTTTTGTCGTGAAAAGTGTGTGGAGAGGTTATAAAACAAGACCAAATTCCTGTCTGCAAGACTTTGTATTAAGCTATAGGTTATGTCGGTAGAGAATTTCTTTGATCTTTTGACACGCTAGTATATAATAACAATAATAGGGAAACAAAGATCTCGTGACTCATATTAAAGGTCAGCTTTTATATATGTATATCTGGAAAGCTGGAGGCTGTTAATAATGCTAAAATGTGCGACGAGGAAGATCGTAAAAAAAATATAAATATACAGGAAAACTCACTCAAGATGATACGACAACAATAGCAACAACAAAGAGGCATCAAATGGATGAAAGAACATGCATAATATTTAATGGATCTTAAGTGATATTAATTAAAACGTTTGCGACCTTTTGCGATATTGTTTAAGATTTGTTGCCAGGCCAACTATTATAGTTGCGGTTTTCTGTCAGTGTAACATATATTTCTGCATGTTTGTCTGTTGTCAAAAATTAGCTTTTCGTTTGATTTATTTTTAACAATACCCGTATATAGTTAACAAACGATAAAACATAAAATCGTTTAGATAGATAAGCAAACACTAGATTACAATTTTTTTTTTTTGGTTTATGGGTTGCAAACTTTTCACGCACCTATCCATAATGAATTCTCCCCAATGAGTCATTGGCAATTATGCAGTTATGAGTGCTTTGTGTGTGTTTTGGTCATTGTGGCACATGTCAAATATAAACAGGAACATAAACAGGGCCTTGATGACTCAGTCTGAATCATACTGCAATAATATTGGGGGTGCCCTTATCACCTAATGATCAAAATATTCACTTAACTACAACCATTGTCATTAATAGCATAACTTTTTGGAATGCCAAACGATACTTGATGTATCAAACAAATGTTTTTCCCTAGATAGCACAGAAATGAGTAATTAGGGTAAGATACATATGTGTATTTGATTATTCGTTTGTGTGTTTGAAGGTCCCTTGATAAACAAGAAACAAGGAAATATTTCTGACAAGTACTTACAAACATAAGAATAAATAGTATATATCTATGTTTGTATTTAGCTTGCAGTTATTAAAGCCCAACAATCTTATCGGTTCCACAATATACCCTTTCACTGGGTATTACATTTCTAAGTTGAAGTTTGTAACTTAGAAAATATTAATTTGGTTTGGATCAGGGAGAGTATATAATCTCAGGCGTGTCAAAGTAAACTCTTTGTAGTGGTTGTAAAATCGGTAAATATGGGAGACACACTCACACACACACACCTTTGACACCTTGAAACGGTTATGCAAATATTCAAAACGCTTCAACGAAAAACCCATAAAAAATCGTCCAATTGGCAACCTGTGCGACCTCCGTAACACACTGATCATGTAACTTATATCGATATATATTTATAGAACAAAGATATTTTTACATTTTCTATAATGTAAATTTATTAAATTGGTTGTAAAATAATTGACCCTTGCACTTGAGAACACGAGTTTTGATTTATTCAATTAGCAAAATGTCAATAAAATTAAAGTACTTTTCTTCCTCAATTTCAACTTAATCGTTTACCAACCTATTACTCATCATTATCAGTTTCAAATGTTCTAGTTTAAGGTATTGTTCAGTTTCTATTCCGTAGGTAGATAAGCTATAAAAATCATGAGCATATCACTTTTAGTGTTCGAACTAAATACTTGAGTCCGAAATACAGCTAACAACAAGAACAAACATTAACTGGTGTGTATTGTGATGTTTATTTCAGTTATTATATGATAATGAATTAATTTGTACCAGTCTAATATAATATGGAACAACTTTTTGCCAGGAAGGGAACCTTATTGAAGAAAGTTCTTGAATGTGTTCAGGGGCGAAAAGTTTTTTTTCATATTATGGGTTGATATTTAATGGACTTCATTTGAAAACTTACTGATTTATGTATTAAGCCATTAAAAACAGTTTAATGATCTGACAATTTTTTAGCATTTATTTTTAATATTAACATTATGTCATTAAAAACAGCTAAATTATCGAAATTATGTAAAGACAACTTATCTAAATTGTCATTGCTTTTTAATAAAGTTACTCTATTTTTTTAAAATATCTCTTTGGTAGCTGAACTAATTCGTTTAGAAATAAATATTCATATTAATATTTTTTTCCTGGCAACTCCATTTAGAGGTTGCCCATTAATTTGTGCATATTAAGTAGGCATATGAGCCAAGCTTTTGCTAATGTTATTGTTATCGAAACATGCATCAAAGCGTGACTGGAAAAGTGTGTGTAGACTGGCACAAGCACCCTAAAAAAACAGCAACAACAATGAATACATAATTATAGACTACTGCTATTTCAACAAATATTAAATACCTAGAAACTGAACAAATACTTAACAGACTATTAATTAACTAACTCATTGTTTAGATTCTATAACTTACCCCTCTTGAAGAATCCAAATTTGGTGCTATAACGCACATTCTCGAATTGAATGTCAATCTTTTTGATCGTTTTATACTGCTCGTGGGGAAAGATGGAGCCAGCTGTGCTGCTGCCACTGTGTCCACTGTGGCTGGTGGAGCTCGTGTTCTGACTGTTGGCGGTGGCAAAGCTCTCCGGCGAGGCGGCAGCAGCAGCAGCAGATGATGAGCTTAAAGGTGTGCCATAAATGGAGGAGCTGGCCGAGAGTGCAATGAGCTCCTCTGCTTCGGCGAGGGGTGCATTGTGAGTTTGGCTCGATGTTGTTGGTGGTTGAATGTGCAAGGTCAAATGTGGTGGCCGCTTTGGGGGGGTAAACTTTTTGGCGGGCACGGGTGTTGTGGGACGGGCTGTTGTTGTTGTTGTTGTTTTGGCTTTATGCTGTTTGTCAGTCGTTGTGGTTGCAATGTTTGTGTCGGAGTCGGCTTTGAGATTGCTTAGCCGAATGACGTCACTGCCCGTTACAGTGGGCGAAATGCCGCTTGCCAAGCTCCAACTGGACATGTTGTCAAAATTCTCTTAGTTGTTGTTCTGGTTGTTGTTTGATTTGGCGGCTTTTGTCATCAATAACAATTAGTTGTTACTTCCAATAATACTTTTTACAGCACTCGTTTATGAGTTAAAATTGTTTAATTTATTTTTTTAGTAATCCCCTTTTGCACACACACACACATAAGCACTCTCTTTCTGTCTCGCTCACTCTCGCTCTCTTCGTTGCAGTTGTGTGTCTGTAAAGGGCGCGGCGTGGAAAAATTTGAATAAATAATTTTAGAGCAGAAATAAATACTCATACGGTGGGCGCTCGCTAATAAGAACTGGCAAAAATATATGTATTTTTTGTTAAAATAATAGAGTGGACTTCCAATATTATTTATTATTCACGCGTGCTCAAGTGTTGGAGCGACCACTGTACTTATGAAAAAAAAAGAAACGAAATGTTTGCTTGACGCGTTGATGAGTTTGTTTAGTTTATTTATTTTTGCTTTTGCTTTTTTTTGGTTTCGCATTTGAAGAAAACGAAATGAGCGCGAGCCTCTTTTGGACCGTTTCTGTCTGTGTGTGTTTGTATAAATGTGCGTTTGTGGGTGTGAGAGTTCATTAGCTTTTAAGCATGCTGATTGACAAAGGCAAGCAGAGCGGGGGGCAATTGCCGCTGCTGCTGAGGCTATTGCTGCACTGTTGCTAATCAGAACTTGCCCCACAAATAGTAGTAGGCAAAAAATAGCACATAAGAGAGCAAAAGCAGCTTATTATTGTTTTTATTCAGAGACATCGAAAAGTTTTCGATTTCGATGTGATGGCAGCTGCTGCCTGCTGTTGTTGTTATTGTTCTTTTTGCTTTGTCTAGCACACGTGTTGCTCATTTGCGCGCGCTCTTTCGTTCACGGTCTCAATGTGTAAAACTATTGTAAAACAGCTGATGTAATGTAAATTTTAGCAATACTGTTAAAACAATTAAGTAGGCCTGTTAAGTTATAATTAGAATACTTAAAGCTACTCTAATTGCATTGTTATCTATGTTGTCAGCGATCCTGTTATTGCCCTTGTGCAACAATGTTCAAAGTCTGTTAATTGCAATCACGACTCTCTTGCGACCTGACGCTCTTTGTAAACAAACACGCTCAAACGATTTGCTCATGCAAATGCACTTGAGGCAGGCAAATGAATATTTATATATATGTATGCACGTACATACATATACATATATGTACACATACACAGTATACATTTATTACAAGTCATTTTTTGCGCGTCTTTCGTCTTTGTGTTGCCTATCTTAGCACTGGCACACATTATTAATTATGTATATGTATATTTTACAATTGTTGTGTAGCTTTTGTGTGTAAGCGCTTTTTTGTCTCACTTTTAATTCATTTTAATTGTTATATATTCTACTTAAAATTCGTGTTTTTTGTTACACTTTGCACACACTTTCGGTCTCCTCTTTTTCGCACCAGCTGATTAACACACACATACATATATGCGAATTTTTTCTATGCGTTTTTGCGTGTGTGTGTGTGTGTCACTATCTGCTTATATGTTTTTTGGCCTATTCGCACTCGATGGCAGCGGTACCGTTCATTAGTGCACACACACAATAACAAACATAGACTAGTTCTTAAAAGAGCTACTGAGAAACTAATTGTATCAAATTCGAACTCATGTTACTTGGGCTCTTCTGCGACTTATCACGATTGTTAAAGTGTTGCACGGAACGTCAATGTAAACCACAAATATTGCTTTTCGATTGATTGGTCAAAAGTTACTGATTAGAAGTCGCAGCACTGTTGTTGTTCCTTTTGTTGTAACACAATCGCTGCTGATATGACACTTATACACACACAAACAAACATATGCACACGCAGAGATAGAAACGGAGTCATTTACACCCGCTCAGACAAATTACATTTGTATAATTATTATAATATAATATTTACTCTAGTAATAGTAGTTCACTTTAAACACTGCGTCTAATAGTCACTGTTTTTATTGTCTATTCGTTATTCTATTATAAATGGCGACGAACGATCCTCAACGACCGTTAACATGGCACAGACTGTTTTCAAATACGAAAAACTGAAAATTATATTCTGCTTGTTGCCCATTATCTCTCACGAGCTCTCGCGCTCTTTATTGCCCTCTCTCTCGCTCTCGTTTACCAGAGGCGCACTTAATGCGCTTATCAGCTGTGTGCGACCCCTCGCAGTGGAAATCAAACAACGCCACTGAGTGTATTTATGAATTTATGTTTCCCTCTGCCGTTGCAGGGGGTGTGTTTTTCTGCCTGCACTCAGTGCATTTTATGTTGTTGTTGTTTTGTTGTTCTCAATTTGTGGATGAACGTACGACGCATATTTTTTTTTTTTTTAGTTTGGAGTTTGTACTGATTTTTTTTTTTTTTTGTGGTAGGCCCACTTTACTTACAGCTCCTTTGTCCCACTCTCAGCAGCAGCACTCGTGAAACAAAGCACGCAAAACCAGTTTAACGAGTTGTGGAGAGTAAAAGAAACAAAGTTAAAGAATGAGCGAGCTCAGCTTTAAAGTAAAAACATAAACATAATCAGCTGTTTACTAAAGAAAATCAAACAAACAACACAATTAAAATAAACTTAGGTTTGTAAAAACTGTGCACTCAGTAACGTTATACATTGAGTCGGTAAGTTGTTTTAGTGTTCTGCCTTTTATCACACATTTTTTTATTTTTTATTCTCGTTGTGTTGCTTACAATATTACTCAAAAACAATACACTCATTGGCGCCGTGGTTAATTTAATGCTATCGAAATAACTTTGCTTATCGAAGTTCTGCAGCTGTTCTTATTTTTCTGTACGCCAAGGCGGTCACACTCTGTTAAGTTAACAGTCTGTAATATCAAAATCATCGAAAGCAACATCAGAACATCGAGTAGCCAGAATTTTAATCGCCCCACAGCTGGTGCCGTGACAATTTGCTACAACAATTTTTCTATCGAGCAGCAGCCGCCGACGCAAACAGAAGCAAAAAAGAAAAGGGCAACAAAGATAAGAGATACGGGTGAATCTTTTGTATTTTTCTATACCACGCAAAGAAAAAACACAAACCAAACCAAAAATGACTGATATGCGTAACGAGATGGACAGCGATCTGGATCAGAACTACTCGCTAAACAGCAATGCCGATCCCAAGAATATGCAGGAGCTAACAATTTACGTGAGTAATTCGGCGAACGCCACGAAAAAAAAACACATTTATCAAACTACAACACCACCAACAACGCACGCCCCCCCTCTTATCGTATTAGGTACAAAATCTCTTGCAGAACGTTCAGGATAAGTTCCAAACGATGTCCGATCAGATAATCACACGCATCGATGACATGGGCAATCGTATCGATGATCTGGAGAAGAGTATTGCAGATCTGATGAATCAGGCTGGCGTCGAGGGGCCCGGACCGGAGAAATAAAACCCAGTCAAGGCGGGAAATAATGCCAAAGTGAAGCGCAGGAGGGGCTTTTAGGAATATATCAAAACAGTGCAAGTGCCACGCCCCTTATCAAGAAAAGGCATCAACAATCCACAAATGCATACATATACATCGAACACTACACTACAAAAGAAAAGATAAAAACTACAAAAATACAATTCCAGTTTCATTCACGTTTCATTCACAATTGCTCTTAAACTGTACACACACACACACACGCATACAATCAAGCCACCATTTTGCTCACCTATTTTTGCATAGTTTTAAGTTCGTCAAAAAAAAAAAATTACTTTAAGTGCATTTTAAAACAATCATTGTTTTTTGAGAGCAAAAGGCAACAAATTTGAAATTTTTGCCCATAAGTTTTTATTATAATTAAAAAACGAGAATTGTACAAAAAAGCCGTAACAAATGTTTAAAAATTTTACTATTGAATGAGGGAAATTTAAAATCCTATTTTTTTTAGACCAATCTTATTTATTAAATTATATTTTAAACATCTTCGATTCTTAACATTCATTGCTTACAACTTTTAATATTATTATTTATGTTCTGTATTTAAATCATAACAAGCGGGAAATATTTGCATATCACTCTTAGAAACCAAACACATTTAATACTTTGGTAATCAGAGCATGTCAAACTGTTATGGGTTTGTTTTTTTTAGGAACGTTTCGATTCAACAACGGTTACCAGGCGGTGGCGACTACCACCAGCTGCTGCCCTCCTCCCAGTTGCCAAGCCCGCGCCGCGGTCCTTGCGTCGCTTCCTCACAGTTGCCTGCAACGGGTACGGAGGGTGAAAGGAGAGGAGGGATAGACAGAGAGAGAGAGAGTTAGGGGTGTGATGCAACCTGATTAGTTGTTGTGGGCTGATTATAGTATTGTTTATTTGGTATAAATAATGAGGCGTGCTTCGAGTAGCTTGATTGATTGCAATTGCAAATGAGTTCTAGTTTCTAGTTTTGGGGCACATGGAATTGCTTCTGCAATCTTACATGCGTGGCTGCCACGGCCTTAAATGGGTGCTTCACACTTTGACGCACGGGTTTGAGTGGCATTGTTGTTGTTGTTGCTGCCGCCGACGCTCCACCTTGCTCCTTGCTGCGCATCTTGGCACCGAAAACATTTTCACGTGTTGTCGATGGCGTTTCCTGTTCACCTTCATCATCCGAACCGCTTCCAGTGGCGTCCTCTTCCTCCTCGACACTCAGTTCGGTTTCCTAAGGAAGGAACTGTTATGCCCGATTGGTGGTATATAAAGATTGCAACCTACCCCTTCCTCCTCCTCATCTTCTTCATCATCCACCTCACTTTCCTCATCATCCTCGCTCTGTTCGGGCTTGCTGGCACGTCCAATGCCCGCACCGCTTAGATTCTTGGTGCTCCTTGAAAGCTTTTGCTGGCGCTTGAGCGGACTTGGATGATCCCGCTCCAAGCTATCCATAGACTGGGAGCGCACACCCTTCTTCAAGGTGGATTTGCGTGTGGTGGGCTCCTCTTTGGTTTTCATAAGCTTCTGAAACTGTAGAAAATCGTCGCGTTCGTCAATGTTGCTCACATCGTAGTAGCTGGCACTGAGCACCTCCAGAGCCTTGGTATGTTGCTTCATGGCAATCAATATGAAATCGCTCAGAACTTGCTTAATATCGCGCAACTTGCGCTGCTCAAAGTTACTGATAATCTCATCGATCTCCTTGTTGGTGCGCTGTACCTCCATTTTTGTCTTGAACAACTCCGAATCAGCAGCGCTCTAGAGGATTAGATGAAAGCCTCTTATAGGCAGTTCAAGTTTGCTTATGCTTTACTTACATTATTGGCTGCAAACTTGGATTTGAGCTCCACCATTTGACGCTGATTGAGCACCTCCTTGTCCCGGGCGATGACAGCCAGGCGAAGATTATCGCGAGTGGATTTGCACAGCTGCTCAAAGTGAGCCAGCTCATTGACAATCTTTTGGAAAAAGAGGCATAGGTCAGTTAAGAGAAATAACAGTAATACAGAGTTGTCACCTTTAGCTCCAGCCTGTGCACATTTATATCCATGTAATCGCCGGTTATTGTTAGTGCATTGGTGAAGCTTTTCAAGCCATTGCACAAGCTCTCATTGATTTCCTCTTCGTCTGCATAGTTTTTGATATTCTTGGCCAGCTCATCGTGTGCATCGCGATATCTGAAACGAGTTCGATTGTAATACTTTTCTCTAAAACAGTAATTTAGCGTTTACTTGGCCATTTTTCGTGTAAGTAGCGAGAATGCTGAGCACATTTCCATTAAATGTCGCTCGGTGAGATTAATGCGTTCATTTATGATTTTAATGCGGTCATCCTTGCTGGTCAAAAATGAGAATTTACCGCGTCGAAACATGTTAAGTCACAAATCAAAAGTCTTTAATCTCTTTTATTTATACTTGATTTTGTTAAACTCAAAACGAACAAGAAATCAAAACAAAACTGTTGCTAAGACAACGCAGGGCAACAACAATTCAAATGTCGATATCTGTGCAATCGATAGTTGTCAATTCAACTATCACAAGCGCCACAATATGGCATATTATATTCCAATAGGAGGCGCCACCTGCAACTGTTGCCATTTACCATGGATGGCGCTTTTAGTTTACCTCTTCTTGACCGAATATATTTCAGCACGCATGTGTTTTCTTTGAAATAGTTCCTGCCAACACTTTGCCAAATCTCAACAGTGTCAGGGTCAAGAGCACGATGATTACGCCGTTGCGCGTGGGCGACGCCATCAGCCAGCTATTAGAAGTTGGCTATAATTAGCCGCAAGATCCATGACAGAATGTTGCTCATCAGTGAGAGAGATAAAATCTGGTAAAGAGTGCACAGAGGGGGGGATTGACAGTTGGAAGCTGCAAAATGTAAATATACCAAACTTGGGTGCTCGTGACCTTGATGTCGGTTTCTTTGGAATTTTGAGCATTTGCAGCCGCAGGAATGCTGTTGTAAAATTCCCCACCAAAAAGAGCGACTCAGCCAAAAATAGTAGTAAATTGTAGAATTTAAAATGCTTTTCGCACTTATGGCAACTCACAGCTGAACCGGTACACCATAAAGCACAGCAAAGTGCAGTTAAATGTGAATCCGGTTGAGGGAGAGACACAGACACACACACACACACATGTTGTGTAAGAAGAATACAATGTGAAGAGTCGCTTGTCATCCCAATCTGGGCGAAACAAAACAATAACAACAATGAAGCCGGAGTTGGTCTTTCGTTTTACCCTGTGTAAAAGCTGTATTGGGTATGTATGAAAAAAATACTAATAAATCAATGAAGCATTATCTTAGGGCATTAACTAGTCGCACATTTACTTTCTGATTGAATTTTACTGTTGTTGCTGTTATTCTGCGTTTGGCACACAGAGAACGTTGCTTGGCTCGCGTTGGCGATCTGTTTTGAATTTCTAATGAGTACACCGAGTACACCTTGAAGCCTTGGTCAAGGGATAGCCAGCTCTATAAAGGGGGACAGTTGCAGCGGAGACGACGCGACGTTCACTTTTCGTTTTTATGTCACTGACGCATTTCGTCGTGCATGCGTCTCAATTCTTAAGCCGTTCTATATTTTGATCGTGCGCTCTCTTTCTTGTGTCTCTCTTTGCTCGTCGTTTGTGTGTGTGTGTGTGCTGCGTGAATTGGTATAAATTACGAAAAATTCGTACGCAATGGTTAGTCCGAAAATTCATACTAAAGTTGACAGACGTGATCGCGCGTTCCCGCTACGAAACAACAACAACAACCGCAATAAGCAAAGTAACCGTAAATAAAAGCATTTTGCACACTTGTGGCATTTCCGTTTGATGTTTATAAACAAAAATAGTGTTTATTTAAAGAAATCAAATACCCATAACCAAAATTCGTTTGTTGAAAAGTGAAATTTGTTTGTGCAAAAAATAATACGTTTAAACTAAATATAAACAATGCGTAAATGTTAAATGCGCGTGCGAGCTATTAAAATTAAATATAATATTTTTGTGTGGAAGAAAATCCAATTGTGAAGCGATTTCTTAGATAACCGTTTAATAAATTAAGTTGCTCATCATCCAAATCGTGACATTAAATATAGTACATCAATTAAACGTGACTCGCTTTGCATTATGAATTAGCAAGAAACACTCAATCTTAGATTAATTATACACTCTCTAAAAGTCGGTTTAACTGCTCAATTACATTAGAAGAAATTATACCAGGAACTAAGTACCTTTTCAATTGAGATTCATGTAAGCTTGTTAATGAACTTAAAGCTCACTTTGCTTATATAAAAACTTATCGATAACATCACAAACAAAGTAAATGTTCTGTTACAATTAAGAAGCAACAAATTAATTTGTTTACCACAAAAACAACAACAACAACAACAGTGACCTTGAACTCAGTAGTCAGTCAGGCAAATAACAAGCGATTATTTAACCAACAAGCAATTTGACATCATTTCTCGCGGACGCATTTGAGGCTAACACTGCAACAGCAAAAACAAAACAAAACAAAACAGATTGAAACCAAATGAAATAGCGTATAAAACGTGCAGCTAACGAAGCATAAATGACAATTGATTAACCTGTAAATGAGCAATTGCAAAAAAAAGGGGCACATGCAACAGAGTACACTTAAAAAAAAACTGCAACTAAAAATTGCGCACTTGCCCCATTACACTAATAGCCATAAAAACATGTCCAGTTGTGTGCTAAAAATATTCCCACACCAATTTAAGATCATTTAAACATAGATTTAAATAAGCGATGTGTGTTTATTTACTAGGCAGGGTATATATATATGTGGGATACTCTGCATTCATTTTTTTCTATTCTCACATGATTTACACAAATATTCTGCAGAGTATTTTTCAGTCTCTATTATCCACTCTGTCTCTCACTCAATCTAGTCTTAATTCAACTTATTTTAGTGACACTTTCGTTGAAAACGTATTTATATTAATAACACTCACGGCTCAACTAGCTAATTGAGTGTGAGCGAGCTTTGTGAGTGTCTCACTGTGAATAGTTCTCCCACAGCTCTCCCCATTCTACAGTTATCTCTGTTACGCTCAATCTGCTCTTGCTGTTGTTGCTCATTTGACTCAGTCAGATTTTTTTTTTGTGTCGTTCTGTCTGTTTATTTGCCGTTTCCTCAACGCATTTCAGCGCATTTGACTATTGTTTGTCTTTCGGAACAGAACACAGAACAGAGAACAGAACAGAATCGGAAACCGGTGTCGCTACACAACAAAAGCCTAACAAATCAAACAACATTTACGCAAAAATATCAAAGAGTGTTTAACAAAAATAAATAAACTTAAAAAAACGTGTGAAAATCAAAGATGAAGCTGCTGTGCGGTATTTTACTGATCGCCTTAGCTGTCAGCGATGTTTGGACTTTGCCAGGTGAGTTAAAGACTTAAAAGTACATATAGTACAGTTAAGAACCAGTTTCAAGTTGTTTAATCGGGCGCTCGAACAAGATTTCCTAGTACTGATAATCATTAAAAATGTATTAAGCTGATAATCTTCCCTGTTCGCAGAGACCTTTTGAACTGGACAGTTCTCAGTTGTTGTCGCATCAACAATGCAAATTGATAAAGCTTGCTAGTAAATGTTCTAGGAACTCTGCGCCATTGTTGTGTTTCTTCTTTTCTTTTGTTTTTTTTTAATAATTTACATTTGCGTGGCATAATGATGCTCGATTTGGTTAACAACAACACTTGACAATCAAGCAAACTGCAAAAATGCATCCTGCAGATACAAAGATACAAACTACAAGATACAAGCTACAAGCTACTATAAGAGCCCAAGCAGTTGCCCCATCATCATCATCTGGTGGCATCGTCATGGCTGCTGCCTTTAGCTGCTGCCACTTGAATGCATAAATTGCAGCAGCTGAATCTTGAAGACGCCGAATTCAGCTTTGCGCTGCCCCTTGTTGCACTGCCTCTGCTGCTGCTGTTCCTGCCACTTGAAGTTGTCAAATTTGCAGCAGTCAAATCTTTTATCAGACAAAATATGCAAATTTTATGCATAATTCCGTTGGACAAACGACCTTTTTTTCCTCCCTCTTAACTCATTGTTGTTTAAACGCTGCTTTAATATTGAAGTGAGTGAAATATATAAACACAATTTAGAGAATCTCAGGCAGCTTATTGAAATGAGTCAGAAAAGTACAAACAACATATATTTTTAAGATTTATGGTTTTTCCCTAGGTCAATTGATATTCTATTTAGCTGATTACAGTTTGTTATTGAGGTATAATCTAGAAAGTACTAGACTCAAACTAATATATATTATAGCTAACTAAATTGAAACTATTTAAGCTTCAAACTAGCTTAATTAAGTTTCTTACATTAAGAGTGCTTGAAATAGCTTTTGAGTCATTAAGGTTGAGTCTAGAAAGCTAACACAAATATGTCTAAATTAAGTTTATAAAAGTTGCCCTCCTCCTCGATTCTCATGAATTCAAGTAAGTCTCGTCGGCTCTTCCAATGGTGTTTTACTAAAATATTTTTTGTTTTACTAGAGTTTATAAAAGTTTCCTTTCTACTCGATTCTCATGAATTGATAAAACTCCCGTCGGTTTTTAATATACACTTAGTAAAGTAATCATTATATTTGAAGGGCCTTAAATAGATTCTTATCTTAAGTATACATTAAATCATTTTTGAGTGTTTTAGTTAGGCTTCAGTTCTTGATTCATACCGGCTTTATTATCTACAAGATCTTTTTGTAGCGGATTTAAAAATATTATAATTTGAGTGGCTGAAGATAACTCTTGAGCTGTGTGGAGGATGGGAAGGGAGCCAAAAAGCATTCATCAGTTTAATGAACCCACTTCTTGGGAATTGCAATTTTTTTTTTTTTAATATTTTCATGCTTGTTGTTCTTTGGCCTGATTTCTTTTCTCTTCTCCGTTGCAATTTGTCAATTGCAATTGTTCTCGAGTGGCGGCAAGAGAGAAAGAGAAGAAATTCTTAAGCAATTTCATTGCTGTTCCTTATGTTTTCTTTGGGTTCTTTTTTTTTGGACAACATTTATGGCAATTCTTTTTATGAGCGGCGGTGTCCAGGGCCAAATGGAATTGGGTTAATTGTGGCCATAATTCGTGTTTAAGGCCTTTTTTTCATGGAATAAATAAATACTATAAATAGGTAAGGAAGAGGGGAGGGTGTGTGTGTGTGGGGGAAATACATACAAATTGCAACTGCATGTTGTGCAAATTGCAGTAAAATTCACATAAATCATTTATAATATTTATTCCCGTTTTTTTTTTTTGTAGCTGTTGTTGCACTTTTTTTTAAACTAATAAATTGAGTGCGGCTTTGAATATAATAAATCGCTTTATAATTATATTATGAAATATGATTTTTCCCTATTTGTGTGTTTGCTTTATTTGCGACGCAATTTGTTTAATTTTGTCATATTTATTTTTGCCAATTGTTGCTAATTTTTCGGTGACCAAAAACGTTTTTTGAATTAGTTCTCTGAATTGTGGCTAATTAGCTTTTGGGGGAGCTTTCATTTTCTATTTAAGTTTTCCCTCTTCTATTTAGAACTGTTTGAAATGTTTTTTTTTCTTATCACTTTTAGAAAACTTATGATAAAAAGTTTAAAATTGTACTATTTCCCCAACTCCATTTACTTAAATTCCAATTAAATGTCAATTAAATTCACCAATTTAATTTTCAAAGCGAATAAACCATTTTAAATAGCTGCAAAAAGTCGTTTAACCCACAAACAAGCAAACAAATAGCTAAATTGTAAAATGCTAAATTGTTGGAAATGTTTATGTTTTCAGTTAAGCCAAAAATTTAATTCGCTTAACACACAAAAGTGTGTGTGTGTGTGTGTGTGATTTTAATTAAAGTTCCTTGAACTTGTGGTCAAATACACAAATGGACAACAAATCAATCAACCAAGAGAAAATGGAATTACTAAGATTTTCAGTAAGATCGGCTAGATACTTGGGTATTATAAGTTTCGAACTTGTTTTTCTTGTTTGTTTAATAAAACTTGATTGATTTTTATATTGCTTTATATATATTTTTCTATGCATAAACTATCTGTTGGAAAAGCTTTGAACACAAAAGTAAGCTGCTAAGCATTTTCAAAAATAACAATTCAAACCTTTGATCTTTGTTTTCATTTGTTTTGTCTTCTTTTTGAACAATTTTAAATATTTATTTTCAACACAGACACATTCCTATGAATAATTCAAGGGTAAAGTAAATAATATACCTGTTTCCAGACTAATAGTGTTGTTTATACTATGGTTGCAGCTGTTTATTTATTTTTTTTTTTTTACCGGCATTTCAATGATTAATCATGATTCACAGTCAAAGATCTTTCGCTCACTGTATACAATTGTTATAGCGTGAGTGTTGATTTACCAGTTGACGGCGTTTATATAATCAGAAATAATTACTTGTTTATAGTGTTGTTACTTGGATAGTTTTAGAAATTTCGTTTGTATTCATTGAAATGAAAAATTAGTTTGTCTAGCAACCGTAAAAAATTAATGTAAATATTTATAAGGCTGTACACAAAATGTTTAATCTGAATAATGATAATTTTAATATTCAAATATCTTACGTTAAAATTTAAGAGTTTTTCCATACGAATTTTGTTTTATTTTACTTAATAACAACATCCCTATAATTCAGTTTCTATACAATTTTTGAATAAGCCGATTTAATTGAGCTATTTGAGCTGCATTTTGTTGACAATTTTGTTAGCTGAATGCTTTATCAGCTGCAATTTCCGGCTATTACAATAAACCAAAACCTCACACACACATTTCACAATTGTCAGCTGTCACAAAAAGTTCCAAAACTGAAACTAGATGATGACTCATGAAGGATTCTCATTTTAAAGCTAAATAATCATAAATTTAACAATCTCTGTCTGTGATTAAGGCACTTGGGGCATTCCCATTGGTTCAATGTCACGTAATAGCTGGGAGGTCCTGCAGCTCCCTACGTTCTGGTAGCTTGTGCTCAACAGCCGGCTCTTTATGTTAATTTATGTGCTGGCAAAATGTGCATGCGTCCCCAAAATGCTCAGCCACGCATGGCGATAGAAAGGGGATAGGAGAGGGGCCAGACACATGTATATATTATAATGAAAATCCAAGAGTATTACTCAAATAGTCAGCTGGCACTGACTCTGTATGTGTGTGGAGTAATGTCAACGTGTGCAGATTTAAACGTTTGTCGTCGTGTGGGAAGAGTTGTGAACCTTGTGTTTGTGTGTGTGGCTGTAAATTTAATGAGATTCCTGTCAAATTAATTTCCGGTTATGATTAGATTTTCGTTAATGGCAATTTGCGGTTTTTGCTGCCAAACCAACAAATATGTCCCGTATGTAACCCGAAACCCAATATCAGTCTATACTACAATATATATATATATATATACGATCCGTCTGTCTGACTGAATTGTCACATTGCATTTGCCATTTAACAAAGTGTGTTCGTTGCAATTATCAACAAATTGCTAACATCTTTCTCGCTCTCTCGCATTGATTAACATTAAGTAGTTGCAAGTAATCATAAATCATCATCCAGTGCAGCCATTATGAAATGTTGCATTGCGTGCAATTTGATGCTGCTGCAGCTGCCTCATTTGTGGCAGCCTCTTTTGGCCACATTGACATGTTGCCTGAATGCGCATTTTGTCTTTGGCTTACTTTGTTCTAATTGAAGGCCTTGGACTCAAACTCAAATACCATGTTGCATAGTTTCAAATATTTGCAACATTTTCATGCAGCTATGCAAATTATGCAGCAAGTTCTAGTTTCTTTGGTCTATAATATAAACTAGGTGAAAGTTTTGAGAATTTTCCGTACATGTAATTTGAGAGTTCCTTTTATATAAATAAAATGTGTATTTTAAAAATGGTACTTTATGAAAAAAAAAAATTCTTTTCAATTAGTGTTCTCCCCCCCAAAGTGAAAGCTGTGATTTCAATTCATTTACAACGCCTCCAGAATTCATTATTAAAAAAACTTTGCTACACCTGTTTGCCAGTAGCGAAAATCAACCGAAATCAAAACTGAAAAAAAATATATTTTAAAAATTTCTGCACGTGCTGGCAGTCAGAGAAGGAGCAAAAATATATAAAAATAAATCTTAGGATGGGGCGTAAAAAGCCTAAAATTAAACAATTTTAACATTTGTTGCCTACATGTGGACGACGAATGAGATGAACAACAAATCATTGGAACGTTTTCTGGGGGGGAATACAGAGCGGGATCAACCTGGATGCCGTGTCCGGGAGCCAAACAATCAAAATCAAATTCAGACAGGGCGAAACAGAAACAGAAAAAAGTAGAAAAAACTCATTTTAAACGCGACAAACGTAACGTTCAATCTTCCAGAACATTGCGTACGTGACACGATTGTCACATTTGGACTACAACAACAACAACAACAATTGAGGGTTACAACGGTGCAAGGTTTTTATTTAGGCATTTGGTATTTTTTTGTTCACTGTTTCGTTTTTGTTTTCGTTTGTTGTTGTTGTTGTTGTTGATTTCGCGCCGTGTTTTGCCAAAATGCAAATGAGAAGCGGCTGGATGAGGAATGAATGAATGAATTGAACGGTAAGCAAGCGGGGGGGCATGAATGAGAAGTGAAAAATGAAGGCAAGCCACTGACTTACCTGACTTACAGAGGTGGTGGAGAGGGGAGAAAGGGCTTCAAGTGTACTTATTTGTATCCCTGACCCAGCAACCCAAAAAAAATTAATTGAATTATATTTGATTTTGCTAAAAAATTGTTTTTCATTTGACGAATTTTTAGCTAGTTACATAATTTGTGATGAAAAGTGTGTGAAAATGAATATTTCACTTATTTTTAACCTTCAATAAAATATTTATCTCAAATGCAAAGACCCTAATTAAACTTTATTTTTCTTTCCTTCTCATATTTAAATGCTGTCAAGTCAGCTGACAAGCTCAAATGTATGCAATTTGGGTTAAACTGATTTCAAATCAGTAAAAAAGCGATCCAAACTGAAATGACTGAAAGCGAGAGGGGAAATAAGAGACAGAGACAGACAGACAGTTAGTTAGATGACCGATCCAAGTGCGGAATTTTGTCACGTTCAAGAACTCTAAACAGGGAGAAAATTAGTTTGATGCTCTTTCCCTCTCTCTCTCTCTCTCTCTCAGACAAGTGTCAACATCAGCATTTGAGCCGAAAGTGAAACTCAAGCCAAAGCATGAAAGCTTCTCCTTTCCCCCTCCTAATTGTCCCTTTAGTAGTGAAAGTGGCCCCAGAGCTCTCAGTTAGCTGTCAGGCCTCCAAGTGAAATGGCATTCAATTGACATCTGCTGATATTTTGTTAGCACCCCAACCCCCTAAATCCCTCCTCACACACACACACAAACACACATACTAATAGCTAGGGGCTGCTGCTGCTGTTGAAAAAAGCAAGAACTTTTAACAAATGATGGACATTGCATAGGCAGCTCTTTTTTATTCGGTGAGTGCATAGTTTTTTAGAGATGAGCTCGTGAGCGATTTACATTTTTCGATGATTTTTCTCATTAATTCAACTATCAAACAGTCTTAAGCTTTTCAACATATCTTCTTTGTTTATTTAAAAAAAAGGTTTTTTTTTTACCCGAACTTTTTCTCAACTCTAGCTGCACACACATGGTACACACACATGTACACCTATCCATTGGCTTCCAGCCGCACTCTCTTCACTTTCCCACTTTCCCCAATGAATTCGAGAATGAAATTTGTTTAACGACAACAGCCGCAATGGGAAGCGCCTACGTTGCCACCTGATTTTGTCTCTGCATTTGCAATGCCATTTACGATGTGTGTGTGTGTGTGTGTGTGTGTGTGTGTGTGTGTGGGGTCCTTTGTGTAGCCATTTGGGGGGCGATTTAAAGACCCTCTTTACCTCTTTTTGTCAGCCAGCTTGCTATCAATTCTAATTACAAATGTCTACAATGATTTTTCGGGCCACCCTAGCAGATGATGATGATGATGATGCTGTTGATGATGCAGGTGCCGATGGCGATTTTGTGTGGGGAACGTTTTTCCTAGGCTTGATTAATGTCACGCGCAACAACAGCAACTAGAAGGGAGAGTCTGTGTTGCGGATGCGTTGCCATTTAGAGGTTTGCGGCGTAGTTCTAGTTATCAACGCGAAAAAAAAGGAGGGGAATTCCCCCATTCTTACTTTCTCGCAACGCGCAATTGACTGTTGGGGTTAGTTGACCGGCGATTGATTGGCAGGCAGAGTGAAAGAGACCATGACACTGTCTTTGTGTGTGTGTGTGTGTGTGATAAGCATGAAACAAAGAGATACGGATAGACAGAAGCAGCTTAAAGAGATAGTTTGTAGTTGAAGAATGTTCAGGATGATGATAATTGGAAACAGTGTAAACAAAGGAGGTTGAACTGATTGTTTAATAAACTAAATTAAATAAATACAATTTCTTGAATATATTCAAATCAAAGACAGCAACCGCAAAATATATCTCAAATTTCTAATTTCAATTAATTTTAGATTTTAACTTGAGTTTTGACTGACTTACAATTTTCTTTTGATGAAAATTCTCAGTAAATGCCAAAGAAATATTAATAATTGATATGAAATTATTTCTTGTAACCACAATTTGCAGGCCTTTGCTTAATATCAAATCTATATTCAACTGTGAACATTATTATTATTATTCTGATTATTATTTGGCAACCTTTTCTTTCTCTCTCTTTTGATTCGACCACAAATTACACACACAAATTGTTGTTTGAAATATGAGATGAGAGTTTTGAAGCCTGCCGCCAGACAACAACAACAAGGCAACCAAATAAATATATGTGCCGATAATTACAAACTGCTATGGTTACGCCCCCCAGCCCCCATAATTCATTTGTGTGTGTGTTGGCTTTGTGCACGCTCAATCTCGTCTCGATTTGGCTGTCAAATTGCTGGCAAAAATATGAAATGCGCTTTTCAGGCCTTTCTCTCTGCCCTTTTCCCTTCCCCTTCCCGCCACCGCCAAAAATGGTAATTAAAATGGCTTGGGCATTCAGTCTAAAGTGTCGGTTGCACCAACAAAACACAAACACACACACACACACAGAGAAAATTCGAAAATTTTCAAGTGCCCACGAAATTCAATATATGTATATTTGTTTTTGTATTTACAAACGTCCAGTCAAAAAGGCCATTGGTTGCATGTGTGTTCCAATTACTTGCGACTGATTGCCAAAAATGCCATGAAATATGTCTGTGTAATGTGCGAGTGTGTCTGTGTGTGTGTGCGTGTGGCAGGAACTCATCATTCAGCATTCGACACAGTTGAAATTGTTGCTGAAAATTGCAATTCAATTCACAATTTGCCATTTTGTGCAAAACAAAATCAATTCTGATTTTGTGGCCAGCATTTTGCAGCCGCAAAACTTTTCTAATTAATAACTATAACTACAACAAGTTTATATTTCTCTCCTTCTATTTTTTTTTTGGATGTGTTTAATTATCGTATTGCAAATTTTGTAAATACTATTCGCAACTTTTGCTGCGGGGCGAAAATTCTCTCATTAAATTTACTGGTCGCTTCTATCTATCAATTATTTTGCCATTTTGCGCGCAAATCAATTAAACTTTTGCCGCGAGTTTTCCATTTTTCTTTTTTTTGTTTTGTTTTGCTATACCCTGTAGCCAGAAAGTGATTGAGTGAGGGTAGTTTACTGCTGCAAAGTAAATTTTTTATCTGGTTCAAGTCTAGTTGTAAAAATTAAGTTTTGAATACATAGCACTTACAGGGTAACTACTAGCTGAGCACTTTTCACTAATTGTTTTTTTATGACGTATTTTGCTTTACTGTTGCGTGCGATTAATGAATTTTTAATAGCCCGCACTTTGGTTAATGTAAAAAGTTGCCATAATAGTTACAGCGATGTTTCTACCCCCTTCAGGCAACTGTTGAGGTTGCAGCTAGAGTTGGGCGCAGAGAGAGCTTAGGCTGCCACAAGTTGAGGGCGCATTGAATAGCAAGTAATTATGATTGCAGTTGAGTGGAAAAAGGTTGCAGCTGCAGTTAGTTGGCTAGCTAGTTATATAGTTAGCGAGTTTGCATATGTAAATCTCACTTTAAACAATACAAGATTTCCCAAACTGAACTTCGTTTAAAGGTTCTGAGGGAAATATATGAGTGGCAAGGAACAGAAACCCAAAAAAATATGCAACGAAAAATCGCAGCTCACTAAATTATGCAAAATTGTACAATTATGTTAATTAATTGACGCACACAGCAGCACAACGTGACCAGATCCCGGGAATCAGGAACAGCCCCCATTCTTGACCCTTTCCTTCCCTCTGCGAAACCGCCCCCTTTGCCTGCTGGCAATTAGCACCCATAAAACGCAGGCAAAAGTGATTTGCCAGGAACAGTTTCAGGGATTTTATTAGTGGCGCCTCAGCAAAAAGAAAGCAGAGTGCTCGAGGGTGTGCGGGTGTGTTACAGTTGCACCCCTTTTTTTGGGCCTACTGTTAACCTTACATAATTAGCAACAAAATTCGTTTGTGTTTTAGAACAAAAGCGCCGAGCTCTGCGAATTTTGCGCCAACTGCTTTTATTAATTTCATAATTCAGCCAACGGAACAATGGAATCAGCGTAAATGGGCGGGGTGTGTGAGGGGTAAACAGTGCTGGTAATGTGTTCATGGGGCACGGGCTTAATTATTGGAAAATTAATGAATATGCCATGTAGATGTTTTCATTAGTGAAAACTCCCTTCTCCACCCACCTTACCACCTTATGTAACATTATAGCATTGCCATGATTAATAGCTTTGTATTTTTTTTTGGTGATTTTAACTTCTTTAACAATTCAGTTGCAGCACATATTGTTCCAGGTTTGTTTCATTTTTAATAAACTCCGCACCCAAACATGTTTCAATTGCTTTGCACCAACGCCCCTCAAGGTATGCAACAAATATATATATATATGAAACCCATGAAATATTATAGGAGTATGTGCAACAGTCTAGCTCTCTGACTTTTTGATCTTCTTTGCTTGAGTGTATAGAGTGTTTATATGGGGTATATTAGTTGTGTGTGGAATGTGTGAAAAGTAATATATGAAGAGGTATTAGGTTTTGGAAAGCTTGGTAACCTAAGAAGTTTTCAATCTAAAAAGTATTAGTAATAGTTTATAAACACAGACAATATCATATTTTCATTTACACCAGCAGCTCATATAAATATATCCACCCTGGCGTATGTATTTTGTTGGCAACTTGTGTAGCCCACTTTTTGTACTGTGCTGTGCCATAAAAGGTAAATATTTGCACTTGTAAATGACATTCATATATGTGACATTTTGTTGTTGCTGTGTTTCGTCAGTGGCAAGCTCAAAAATATATATATATATATATATATATGTGTGTGTGTGTGTATATAGCAAACATATTGCTGCGAGTCTCGTGTGTATTTCTCATAAATCGGCTTACAAAAATAGAGAAGAGAAGAAGTAAATGTTTTCTGCACCACAGGCGCTTTTCGAGGTGCATTCGTTTTGTGACCTCTTCTGCTGCTGCTGCTGCTGCTGCAAAAAAGGGGTCTTTTCTACCCAGGGGTCACGTATATTTTTCCATATTTTTTCGTATACGCATTTTACGCAACGCAACGTAAATCTCTCTTTCTGTCTCTCTCATACTCATATCACATAACACATTTCATGAGAAAGTCAAGTCTCAACTTGGCTTGACTTATTTTTAACATCGTTAGTTGAACGATTTCTGTTCCTGCCACTTGTTGTACAACAAGTGGTATGTCTGTGTGTGTGTGTGTGTGTGTGTGTCAGTCTCAGCTGCTGAGATTTATGAAGTGCAACATGGCCAAGGGGACTCATATATATCTGTGCGGGTCGGTTGAGGTGGCAGTTGCAGCTTGACTGACTGTAAATTGTGGCAGCTACCACTACAAGCTGTTGTTTATTTAACCCTACTCTAGCTATAGGCTTTTTTGTTAAATAAAACCTTGGCCTAGTTTCTTACTGCATTCAAAATGTAAAGTAATGTAGTAATGAATGTCGAGAGGGTTAAAACAAATTGAATTTTTTTAATCAGGAAAACCTTATCTATTTAAGATATTTTTAGTAATAATAATTTTTGCAAATTATGCAGATAAAAAATGTAAACTCCAATAAGCGCTAATGAGGCCACTAAATGATTAGCGCAAAAGGTCTTGGAAATCAGATTTAATATCTCCACTCAACGCTCTTTTGCGGGTTTTCTGCTTACAAATTTGCTGATTTGGCTTTGGCTTGTTGCCCCCAAAGCAATTATTGTGGCTAATTTATGGCAATGGTTATTTTCGGCTCGTTTAAAGCGTTGCTTTTTAACTCAAAGTTATATTTATGTATTTTTCTCTCTTTCTTGCAGCTCGCAGCAGTCCTCAGGATGATGCTGAGGTGATTGCTGTGCCTCGTCCTGCTCGTCCTGTGACCAGCGATACTACGGATTTCCGTGACTTTGTCGATACCGGAGCTGAAGTTCCATTCCTGCAACCAAATCCATCTTCGTTCCACTTTAATCTGGGCTTTGCCAACAGTTTTGACGGTGAGTTGCGTTGAGTTTTTTGTTTCTGTGTGACACATGTTGCATTTAATGACAATTTTATGTTTACCACGCCCCCTCATTACCGAAGCCATGAGGTAATTACCAAAGTAAGGGCTGCATTTAATGCACTTTTCATTGTTATGGTTATTACAAGACGAGGGATTTAATTAAGTTTGTGGCAAAGATATACAATGGTTCAAGATTGTTTATACTTAATAAGATGAATGTCAATTTAAGTCAGCCAATTAGTCAAGCTTCTTTTCTTTTATACTCAGATTCTTGGTCCACTTGAGTTGGAGAACCCAACAGAAAGATAAACTTAGAGGGGGAGAGCCTGTGGATGTAAACAATTTATCAAAATATTATGTCAAAAATGTTTGTTGGGGAGCAGTCAAAGTTTTTAGCCTTGTACTTGGGCTTAATATATTTCTATATTTATATTGATATGCATGTGCTGCTTGGGGTGGGAAAAACTCTGCTGACCATTAAAAGTGAAAAGTTTGAAGCAAAAACAGAAAAAGAAGAAAACCAAAGAAGACATAAACATTTATAAAATGCTGCTCTTTAGCCAAGTTGGATGAGTGGCCAAACTTCATAAATCTTTTGCTAACTAATACGCTAACGAAAGTTCTTAAGCCAATGGTTCGTTTTATATGCAAGAAAGTTTTATTTAGCTTCAGCTGCAAAGATAACAACTGAGAAAAATAACAAGACTGTAAAAAAGTTTCATTATGTTCACTACTAAGCATACACTGCTACAAAACAAAAAAAGAGTAGATGTAGAAAAGTTCTGTAGGTCTTTAACAATATTTGTCTCAAATGATGCATTAAAGTTGTGCCCATAACAAAGCAAAAGAGAAAACTTTAAGAACCTTCAACAAAGTTCAAAGGTTGCCGCTTGTGGCTAGAAATGATGTCAACCTCTTGCCGGGCCAACTATTCTCTCTTCTCTCTTTCGCTCTTTAAACTGATTAGAATGCAACAAGCGAATTGTAAATTGCAACATGCCAAAGCCAGCTAAACAATGCGGTCAAGTATTTATGACAAGGTTGCAACACTAAAAAAAAAGTAGTAAAGAAAAGTGTGTAAAATGTGTGGGAGCAAGGGGTGGAAGAGAAGTGTGGCAAAGAGGATTAGGTAAACAAGCAGACAGACAGAGGGCGACACAGAAAACGCTTCTCTTTTATTTATTTTTTAGTGCGTTTACGGATTAGGGAATTTAAACAGAAAAACGCATTAGCAAGGCAAAAGGCGTCTGGCGTCTAGGCGTCATCAAAGAGACAACAACAACAACAACACGAAAAAGAACAAGCGCCAAGTCGATTCCAGATGCCACTTTGGCACTTTGCAACACCTGCGAAAATTCCCAGCACTGTTCGCCTTTGTAGCTAGCTGCCTTGTACCTATTTCAATTTTAAAAAGTGTGGACCTTCTTTATGTTAAAAGTATACCCTATAACAGATTAAAAGTCTCAATTAACTAATTATCGATTTTACATGTTTAATCGATTAAGTTTTGATAAAGCTTTCGTCAAAAATGGCCTCGATAATAATCGATTAAAAAATTTTAGCTTTGCACTCAAATTCTTGGGTATCTAATAGTCGATGTGGTCTACATTCCCTCTAGGTAGCAACATATTCTAGTTTGTTTTGGCGTGAAATTATACCACAGACAAAAAAACACACACACAGAAATTTTGTATGCATCGCAATTTTTTTTTTTTTTTTTTTTTTTTCTTAAAAAGACATTTTCCGCCGTCTGCGCACACGTCTCTGGCCCATTGCTGTGGACTCAGATGAGACTGGCTCTGGCGATGGGGATTCAGCAGAGGGAATCTCACCGCTCGGGCTAAGACCGTTGACAACGCTGAGCACCAAGAATGGTAATACCACCTCAACGGTTAAGGTATGACAGCAACAACTTGAGCAAAAATTCAATTTAAATTTACAAAATGCATTCAGGTGGTTGACGGTCACAAGGTGGAGATCAATGAGACCGTCTACGGCGACAGCAACAGTTTGTTCAAGGTGCGTCTGGTCAATGTGCGTCCCCTCGAAAGTGGCGAGGAGGTGGCCGAAGGTGTTACCAACAACCAGGGCGATTTTAAGCCGGTAAGTTCGCCAAGCACCTCGGCGCCACCAAAACGCAGCGAGCTCCAGGACTCCGATGAGGATGACAACGATCGTCGTGAGCCGCTGGAGAAGCAGCCCAAGGATAATGAGGTGCGCGACATCGATGGACCTCAGGTATAAAAAAGAAAAGCTTTAAGCAGCATTTCCAGCTAACATGGCTAACATTGAAATGATTTGCATAATGTCTTGCCAATAAAAACAAAACAGAAAAAGCTCTACTAACCGACAATATACGAACTTTAAATGATATAAATTTTAAATAAACAACATGTATATTGAGCCAACTATGTAAACTTGTAATATATATTAAACAAACATTTCTAATATACTTTTTTCGAATAAAGTTTTGCATAAAACTAAAAATTTAAACCTGTACATAAATATTTGTATATTTTGCTTGCTTTTATTTATTACTTTTATAAACTAATGCTTATGATGATTTAATCTGATTTTTATACACTTTAAACCTAAGGCAACTGGTGTGAGTAAAGTTTTCTGGCTGTGGTTTTTTGTATATATTTAATTAGATTTTAAACTTTTTCTAAATTTTTTTATTTTTTTTTATTGGGTTTGCACTAAAGCTTTAATTGTAGTAATGAAAAGTGTAAATTTGCATTTGTTATTATGCAATATATTTATTTGTAATTTTCAATTGTATCACCTTCGTTTTTTCTCTATTGCTACTGCTGCCGTTAAAGCCATAATTAAGTTTTGTTTATTTGCCAGGCCAATAAACCGTCAGCCACCGCAATCATAAATATTTTATTAACACGACAAAATGTTTAATTGCACAATTAGATTTTCTACCTTTGTTTTTTTGTGCAATACCCTGTAAATGTTAAGAGAATGGAAAATAAGGTCAAAACTGATGTCAGAAAATACTGTAAGAGAAAAAAGTTATTGTCGATATCTATCGATTAATTTAATTAATTAATTGATTTAATTTTGATTACCTTAGTCTTGAATCTGAAGCTCAAAGGGGTTTTAATAGTCAGGCAATACAAATTTTAATATTTTTTATTCGCGTTTTGTTATGCTTTGTAAAATTCATATTTGTTTTATAGATTGACATTTTTTATCCCTTGTTTTTTGTTTGCTGTTAGATTGACTCCATTGCGCCTAAATTAATAATGCAAACAAATTATACATTTTATTATAACGTGTCAACGGGGGGTGCATAAAAATAAATTAAATATTGTGCTAAAAAAGAAAGGCAAACAAGTTATGATACCATTCCTAAGTGCAATCTGTTAGCTGTGATATGAAATATGCATAGATTAATTGCATAATTGAGTGACTTTCAGACAATGACAGCTTTACTATTAAATAATTCTGTGATTAAACAGTTAATGAAAAACTACCTTCAATGCAAAAATTTAAGGTAAATGTCTTTTTTAAACAGCTGCTTAATCAGAATATTCTAAAAATAAGTTTGTTAAATGGTATTTTGTATAATTGCCAACTAGGGTTGCCAACCCCATGTACAAACGTTTTGCCGTTATTAATGCTCTTTAGTGCACCCCAACCGCTTAACAGTTGTTGCAGCAATTTAACGGTACATGCATCATATATGCGGTTTTTCAAGTCCATTAATTACTTTTAGCCATAATAAAAATTAATTTATATTAAAAGTCATGTGCGTCGGGCACATAAATCCATGTCTTGGGGCGTTCATTCGTTCGTTCATTCGTTCGCCCCCCTGAGGTAGGCGTGGCAGTAGCAACCGTGTAGTATTTATGAGAATTTATTGTATCGAATTCGACGAGCACGCGACTTTCGAGCATTTTGCGTGTTGCCATATTTTTAACTTATCTACTCTATCGAAAGGGTATCAAGATTTTGTCAGAAAGAAGACTCATTTTCATACTTCTGATATGGGCAAAAGGAATCTACTTTATCATTTAACTTTCATAGAAACTGTCAGTTAATGATGGTTTCTATTATTTACATCAAAATAAAATATGAATGCTGACAATATTTTTAATATTAAGTAAGAACTTTATAAATGAGTGGACTTTGGTCCAAAAGAGTATATAGTCTTCGACTTGATTCTTTCATGATTCCTTCTTTTTTTTCTTGCCGTAATGACATAAATCAGAGCGAAATTAATAAATGACCATATGAAAAAACGAGAATAAAATAAAATGCATCGTAAAGCGCAATTATGAAGAAGTTTAAAGCAAATGTGCAACATGTCAACATTTCAATCTATATGCACAAAATATTAAATATAAAAAAATGTTGGTACGGGGATTTTAAACTAGTAGCAGTAGCAAAAGTTTATTCAATTTATATGCATTTCAGTTTTTGCATCTCGCGGATATTGAAAGCTGCGGTTTTGGCACCCCAAACTTTTGGCTTATGCATTTATTTAAATATATGTATGCAAAATGGTTATAAATATTAATATAGAATAACCCACACTTTCCCGCAAACTCTTTTTCTACGTTTATATAATATTCGTAAAATTGTTGAAGGCTGTTAAACAATTTGCTCGTCGCTTGGCACAAACAGTCAAAACTACATATTTGAGAGATTTTATTAATATTTTGCTTAATTTTTTATGTTATTTTTGTGTACACCGCATTAATCCCATAAATGTATGAATGTGTGTTGAATATAGCAAAGTCCTTCATAACTTTGCGAAAAAAAGCATCGGAGATGAGTGAAAAAACCTAGATCAAAATAAATATATAAAATGTCTTTTATTTGGATGGCAGCTATATGATAAAGTTGTCCGATCTGACATACAATCTAACCGCAACTAAAAGAAGACATTGCCCAAAGTTTCAGCTCGATAGCTCTAAAACTGAGGGATTAACTTGCATATAAACAGACAGACGGACGGACGGACAGACAGACAGACAGACGGACACACAGACCCACAGACCACAGACGGATACGGCTATGTCAACTCAGCTCGCGATGCAGATCAAGAATATTTATACCTAAGGGGTTGGAGACGCTTCCTTATATGCGGGTGTTGTTAAATGAAGTGCTTATAAACAAAAGATATTTTTATATTTACAAATAATATTAATATTTTCACTTGCCCCATGTCCATTTATGTAGTATAACAAAGAGAATGATTGGACAAGTATTTATTTGTCATCCACACATAAGAATTTCTGTATTGAGTGATTTTAGTAGACCCAAACAAAATACCAATAACACACGCATGCTAAAACATTTACTTATATTTACTCTCACACTTGCTCCTTATGTGTAAATACGTTACTAAATTTTACCAAAATCAGCCCAGCTTACTTGAATTTTTGAGAATCGAGGAGTAGAGCTGTGTCTTAATAGTCGTTACGTTAGGTATATATATTCGTTACGATCTGCATACGCGACGTTACGTGACGTTGACATAGCCATTACGTCTGTCCGTCTTCTCGGTTCTCGTCTGTCCGTCTGTTTTAGTAAATTTAGTAAAGCGCATCTGTATGTGAAAGTATAAGCCAATTCCCTCAGTTTTTATAGAAATCGAGCTAAATTAATTATTGTACACACACACACACATTTGTGTAACTACTAAAATCACAAAGTACAAAAATTTCTATATGTGGATGACAAATTAAGATTTGTCCAATCATTCTCTTTGTTATTCATAAATCGACATTTTATATGATATCACATCTTTTTATAAGACGAATACAGGTTGAAAAGTACGCTAGAAACTAGCCATATGCTCAGCACTGATGGCACATGCAGCCATAATAGTTTGTACAAAATTACTTTGTGCACTTGCATTCAATTTTTTACGCGCTATTTAAACATTGTGTTGGGAGGGGGAGGAAAGGAGGAATCAGGCTGTGTGCTTGCCACAAAGTGAGCATGAAATGAGTAAAAAACAGCGGGAACTGTGAACTGTAAACCCAGAACACAAACCCATGAAATATGCAGCGTAAAATAGACCAATAAACTGTGAGTTTGTGGGAGAAGTTTTTTAAGGAATAGCATTTTTAACACTGGCTTTAACAGAGTTCTTAATATTATCGATTTGCATACAAGATCAATCACTTGACAGAGTATGAATTCTTAAAAAATTCCTCGGAAATAGTCTTTAAAACGTGACTCAAAATTCTTGTTAGGTAACTGTGACTGTTTGTCAGATTTGCTATACTAGTTAAAGTATTTACTTTGCCTCTGTTAAACAATTAACTCATCTGCCGTATAAAACAAAAAAATAAACTCACAGCTGTGACAGCTAATGCGCAGCTTGTATTATTAATACAAATTTCTACGAATTTCTGTACAATTCATAACGGAGCAGAGCGGAAGAAAAAGACAAGAATAGAAATATGAGGGGAAGCTGTCAAATGCAAGACTAATGAATGAGCTGCTTACGTCACTCATTACAGCGATCGACCGAATGACCCACACACAGGTTGTGTGTGTGTGTGTGTGTTAATGACAAGCCGGGGGCGCTTCGCTTATTGCATGATGATTTTGTTTTATTTTTTGCAAGGCATATAAATAGATTTTCAACGAAATCAAGTTATCAGACGAAGGTGAATCATGTGTGAGGCAGCGCATAATAAGCAGAAATGTAAATTTGTGTCCGAATGACAAGAGCGAGAGTGAGATAGAACAGACTTGTAGAAGAGCAGCTTAGAAACTGTTAGCTTAACAGCGTGAGAGCAGCTTGGAGCGAGGGAGAACAAGAGACTGAGAGACAGCTTGGCTGCTGATGAGTCAACAGCTGCTGTGCGTAATAGAAAACTTAATGTATAAAAGACAAAGCTTTACTTAACAGTGGTTTAGTTGGAATATACGACGCGCTGATAGCACATACGCTTCTTGGCTGTAAGTTTAGTGTTGCTTAAATGAACTTATTTGCATGTGGCGACTGCTTGTACTAAAAACTAATCACACAATTGGCAATCCTAAAAGTAATGCAAACTCTTATTTAATTTATTTACGCACACACACATACACGTCACTGATGCACCCGCAACTTATAACACACACACACAAACATACATGTACACAGCGCACAACCTCAACAAAAAACGCAACTACAGCCACACTTGACTCCAACTTGCCCATTGAAGATTTCATTGCCGAGGCAACTGACAACCGACAACAGACTGCTCCAGCTATAATGGCCGACCCAATGGAAGATGTGAAACAGCAGCAGCAGCAGCAGCAGCTGATGCTGGAGGTGCAGCAGGAGGAGGAGTTGGAGCAGATGCAGCAGCTGGCTCAAGATGCCGACACAATGGCGCATAATGAGGAAGCCGAAACGGAAACGGAAATGCCGCTATATGACAGCGAGGGTCTGAATGAAAACTTTGGCAACGACAACGCCGACGACTTGAATGTCAACGCAAAGCTGGAAGTCAAGCCACAGCTGCTGAGGGAACGGGAAGAGCTCGAGTCATCGGACGATGAGGATGCCAATGCCGGGCCCATTGAAATGAGCGACACTTTCAACGATGAATGGGCGACACTGGACGCAGATGAAGCAGCTGCTGCGGTGGATCCCACAAACGATTTGAATAATCACATTGATGTCTTTGAGAGCTTTGTGCCCGTGGATCTGTCCAATGATATTGCCGTTAACGATATAGCTGCAGCGAATCCAGACTTTCCCTACAATCCCGACGCAGAGCTGATTGAGATGCCAGCATCTTCAGCAGCGATGCCCAAATTTGAGAAATTATCTCTGACGCCGCCGACGCCGCTAATGAAGTAGAGTCCAGAGAGTAAAAAATCGCTGGGATGCGTAGTTTAGTTGTAGTTATGTTAAGTGTTTTAGTCTTGTAAGCAGAATCTGTATTCATTTTCATTGCTCGAAAAGAGCAGAGCACTCATTAAATTATTATCAACTACGAGTATTAAATATTTATTGATGCAAAATATATAATATACCAAAAAGTCAAAGTTTCTTAAGTTTTAAATTTAGTAAAGTAGTCTCGGACATAATAATGGATGTTTTAAAATGATTATGGCATTAAACACCAGACAACATAGAAAAACCAATAGAATTTTAAAGTTTAAAGCTTGTTGTTTACTCCAAATGTAATTTTTTATGGGTTGTATTTGCTGCAACTGATGAAAACAACAGTTCTGTAAAAGAAAAAGTCATGAACGAATAACTACTTACAATAGTTAATGCATGCTTACCTCAGTTCTTAAAAGCCTGTAAAATCTTATTCCCATTCTTCGTTGCGCTTCTTTGTTTAACAACTCTATGTGAAATAATTGTTCATTCAGTTGATGATTTAAGTTTTCAATGCGATCATTACATAAAGCCACAAGATATAGTCTTAAAATGGGTGCCAAACCGCTGAAAACTTTGATAGGTATATTCCTTCGATTTTGATTTGGTTTCATAAACTCATTAAAAACATGGACAAAGTCTAAGGTTGACTTAAAAATGCTCACATACAGAAAAGCACATATCCGCAGCCAGAGTTGACTAACCAGCCCATGGACATGGTTAATGCGAGCATATAAGCCATAAAACTGTATTAGTTGACGATGACATTGCTGAGGATTCGAAGCACAATAGGTTAACTTATCACTCAATATCCTTAGCCAGGCTAACAAAAGCAGTTGATATATAAAATATGCGAGAAAGAAAACTTCGCATAGCATTAAATTGAATAAATAGATCCAAGAACTCCACAAACAATCACAAAAATGTATGATCATCAGCTCATAGTGCAAAATAAATATCCCAAAAATAGCTATTTCCATTCGATATTTACAGTTGATGCAACTCGCTTTAATTATTCGATGTATGTCCATTAACTTTTGTAAGGCCAGCAAGCAGTCTGCACTGTACTTACTGCTGTGGAAACAGGTAAAACATCCGTACAAAATATATGTTATTCACAAACAGCGTTGAATTGGTTAAGAGGCTCTCAAAACCATTGTGGCAAACGGGTAAAATTGTCTCAAAATAAACCACTTTATGGTATAATGCACCAATTGGATTCAGATTGTCCATAATCAGCATTTTGAGTTTTAATAGCCTGGAGATATAGTTGATTCTAATATCCGATCTATATACGCCCAACTTTCCAGTAATTGTATTCACTTTAAAGTAACCATAGCCACTATAACGACAGGTTAAATAGAGTGCACCACTCAGAAACGCAAACGTCCAGCGAAATAGGAACTGCTCCAAACCATCCATTTGAAATGACTAAATTGAACTCTGGCTCGCCTGACATATATTGTCCACCCAACATAATATCCATAATTATCATTAACAGTGACCCAAAAACTGTGTAATTTTCGTCTAATAATGTGTCTCTATCTAGAAGCAATGTGACGGCGTCATATCAAAATGTCATTCATAGGAAACACATCATACGAAACTTGTTTTTTTATATACTCGTATATAATATTCCTTTAAAGTTTAAACGAAAATCCAAATAAGATTATTAAATACTTTGTGAAGACAATTTCAATGTCATATTATATTGGAGAAAGCCGATTCCGTTTAAAAGTGCGGTAAATAGGTACAGCAAAAAAAATTCGGGATTAATCGTTTGTCCCACATGCCAAATATGATTCCTGATCGGTTGCGTTTGCTGCTGGAGAGTGAAACACGTGAACTGGAAGATAGAAATCAATGTTACTCACACGGTTTTAATAATACTCCCTACTAACCTTACAGTCCAACAGTCTAGAAAATAATTTATCTTTGTCCGACTGAACTTGTTTCATTGCCTTTTGACAGTGTAACAGTTGAATGAATAAAATTTGTTGGCTCAACAGTTGCGTTAGTTTTTCAATACGATAATTACATAAGCTCAGAAGAAAGACTCGAGCCAGAGGTGCCATACATCTCCCACTCATGAACTTCATATTGTAATTCCATTTTTTCCCAGGATCGTCTTTATTGTACAAAACGTAAGCAAGCACTTCTGCCAAATCATCTGATAGCAAAAAAATTGCAGCAAACAGGATTCCAGCTACCTTTAACCATTGTTTCGTAACTTGAGAATGTAGTTTAGTAATCCGAAAGTATAATCGATAAAATCGTAGAATCTGGGGCTGTCCGTGTCTTTTTGTATTATGACCTTTCTCAAGACTTCTGATACAGAACTCAAGGTTTTCTAACCAATACTTTATGCCAAGCTATCAATATCAACTGATAAACAGAGTATGACCAGTAGAACAGCTCAAAAAGAATTTGCTGATATATGAAAACCCACAAAAAATGTTTTAAAAGATTTGAAATATGAACAACACTGAGCATAGACACGAAAAAAAAAAATGTTAGGATATTAGTATCAGGTTCGAAGAAAGTTGATTTAAAAGTGTTAATCATATTTCTTTGTATATGCATAACCTCGTTGATCACAGACACGCAGGATGTATTTATGTTCGAGCTATGTAGGATATAAAACAATTTGAAGAGGTGATAGTTCGCATTCCATAAAACAGATATTATATTATAAAAGTAATAGCCACTACTGTTCTCTGTCAATGGTTCAAAGAGCATGCAATAGATAAGTGTAATAACGTAAAGGTAATTTGGGTAATCTTTAAGCAGCAGAAATATTTTTACACTGTACGCAGTTAATTTTTTAAGTATTCCATGCTCGCAAACGAATAGTTTTCCGGATTCCTCACTGTATCTAAAATGTCCAAAAACGCAGAAACGACAGATTAAGTAAATCGCACGACTTAATTGACGAATGGTTCCATGGAACAATAAGTGTTTCAGGTCCGCCATTGTTGTTTCCATGACTTTCTTTTGTGTACTAAACTTTGTTGAACACAATATGGGAATAAGTAGTTACCCATATAGTATATTATCATAACTCATTCAAAATGTGTTTTCATAAGTGCCTTCGTCTATTAAGTTATAAGTTTCCAGTGCTTTTAATGATATTACATGCAATTAGATACATTAAAACATGAATCTCATTTGGTAATTAACAAACAAATAAATTAATGTTTTAAGGGTATCTCTTCTTTTTAAATATTTTCATTAAGTCTATTTGACAATCTGTACTGTATGTCAGACATTGTGTTCAAAAATGCGGTCCATATGAAAAACAATAGAAATTCGGTATTAATCGTTTGTCCCACATGCCAAATATGAATCCTGATCGGTTGCGTTTTCTGCTGGAGAGCAAAACACATGAACTGAAAGGTACAATTCAATGTTACTTTTTCGGATATATAAATACACTCTACTTACCTTGCAGTCCAACAGTCTAGAAAATAATATATCTTTGTCTGACTGAAATTGTTTCATTGATTTTTGACAGTGTAACAGTTGAATGAATAAAATTTGTTGACTCAACAGTTGCGTTAGGCTCTCGATCCGATGATTACATAAGCTGAGAAGAAAGACTCGAGCCAGAGGTGCCAGACATTTTCCAATATTGAGCTTAATAAAGTATTGCCACTTCTCTAATTTTTCTTCTTTTTCGTAAATAACGTCATAAAGCTCATCTGACATATCTTTTGAAAGTAAAATAATGGCAGCAAAAAGGCCTCCAGCTATCGTCAACCAGTGTTGGTTAACTTGCGAATGTAGCTTACAAATCCGAAAGTACAATCGATAAAATCGCAAAATTCGGTGTTGAGTTTGTCCTATTGGGCCTTTCTTCATATACCGTACATTTGAATTTAAGAATCTTAGCAAAACTTTATGCCAAGATATTAAAATCAACTGATACACAAAATATGACCAGAAGAACAGCTCAAAGAGAAGTTGCTGATATATCCGTATCCATAAAATGTATTCGCCTTTAAGATGGTTTGAAATTTGTGCAACAGTAAGTACAGTCTCCAACAGAAAAAATGTTAAAGTATTGAAGTCAGCTTGGAAAAAAGCGCAGTTAAAAGTCGTAATCATTTTTCTATGAATTTCCATTAACTCGTTGATCACTGACACATAGGATGCACTTATTTTCTGGTTGTGGAGAATGTATACCATTCTCAAGGTCTGCCAGTTCACGTTGATCAAATCGCTTGCATCCAGATAATATGTATAGCCAGCATTGGTCTCTTGTATAGGAGAAAATAAGAGTA
Source organism: Scaptomyza hsui (assembly GCA_018152825.1). Classification (NCBI taxonomy): domain Eukaryota; kingdom Metazoa; phylum Arthropoda; class Insecta; order Diptera; family Drosophilidae; genus Scaptomyza; species Scaptomyza hsui. Next base: position 173,584 of record JAECXO010000280.1, read on the forward strand.
AGCAATAAACACTTACTATTAAAACAGTGAAATTCAAGTAATCTATAAATATGAGTAGTATCTTTATAACGCAAGCAATGGTTCTTTTAGTCGCACTATTTCGACAAATAAACAATCTTCCCGACTCATTGTTGTATCTAAAATATCCAAAAACGCAAAAACGACAGATGAAGTAAATCGCACGACTCAATTGATGGGTGGTTTTCTGGAACAAAAACTGTTTTAGTTCCGCTTTATAGTTTTCATTACGTGGCATTTCTATGAACTAAACTTTGTTAGCATAACTCTACTAGATTTGATGGAAATATATGTATATGAATAACATTAATTCCATGTAATGCCCTTTATTAGGGGGTTCTTAACTTATGCTTTGCACTTATGTGTCCATTAAAATAATTTGGTATTACACTGAAACCAAATAGTGGTTCTGAAAAATTATAAATAATGTTTTAGGAATATTTTTCATATATATTTTGCTGGCAAAAAAGTCTATTGATTAAATATACATACACACAAATGTCAATGAGCTGTGCGTCCAATTAATGGTTTACTTATGGACAGTTAATTACCCGTTATCCTGTTGGCAGATGAATTTGTTTTTTTTTGTTTTTATTGTGACTTACAGCTTGAGCTAAGCCGCTTATTGAAATGTTTTATTCTGTTGCTGGGTGTAACATACAGCTGTTAACTCGGCTCTAAAATACCAAATAAGCCCCGCTTAACATTTCGGATGCTGCAGCCAACAGGTAGCTGTTAAGTCGGTCTGTTAAGGCACTGAGAGCAAAAAATGTTTAATGGCAGGGGTAAAGCCTAAACTGCTTAACAGTCTTTGAGCGGCAGCTGTTGTTAAAGTGCGTGCATGTCAAGGTATTTATTTGTGTCCAGTGTACGGTGAAATTACTGAGTGCATATATACAAATTATGTATCAATCGAAAGGTGATCGTGTTGTGAGTGCGTGGACTATCATCCTTATAAGAATCTATCCGATATAATACATAAACAAAGTGTTTAAACTTCAGCAATATAAGTGCATACATACATACATAATCTATGCCGGTTTCAATAACTGTAAACTAATGCCGTTAGCTCAGGTATTTTCTCTTTGACTGATCGAATGTTAGCAGCACTGAGTGAAATTTAACTGTAACCAGAAATAACACGTCTGTTTAATCGAATTAATATCTTTAAAGCAGTGTTGTTGATTTATACAGTGTAAATAACTGTAAAAGCAGTGGTTATTTCAGACATTTCATTTCATTTTTACCTGTTTAATATTTACACGTCAATTTCATATTGCTTGCGCTTGTGCACAGACATTTAACGAATGTAGGTATGTATGTATGTACATATATGTATATATATTTTTTTACTGTTGTTGTTTGGTGAATGCACAAGTGGCCAACATATTTGTGCATTATGGCACTCGGATAGGATGCATGCGAGCTGCCCAGTTGCGAAGTGCCATCTTTATCATCATGCTGCTTCACATATTTCTGTTGCCGAGCATAAAGGTAAGTTATTATAACGTTGCCACCCTATACAGCATTTGGTTATCCTCTGGCAATTTTCGCGTTTTCAAGTGGCAATTGCTCTGCCCGCATCACTGCTCTGCTCAATCTGTCCGTTCCAGCAGTCTCTCTCTTACTGCTCTCTTACTCGTTCGCGTTCGTATTTACATTTAATGTATAGTTGTTATTGCAATAATGATTGCAACTTTTTAATTTGTATTTTGTGTTTGTGTTTACTACATGGGGAAATTTATGCTTTTTAAATAAGATCTATTTGATATGTGAAAAAGATATTATTTTGATGTTGCCTATTAGCATTGATTTTTTTTTGTGCATTTTAAGGTTTTTTCTTTTATTTATTATCTGCTTTCGCTAACTTTATTTACACGTTGTTTAAATGCAATTTGTAAATACAAAAATTTGTTTCATAACTCTTCAACCTCAAGCGTGTGTTTTTTGTTGTTGCTGCTTTCAACACAGATGTTAGTGCCTTGCCACACACGTGCCACAACCGCAACACAGCGGCTAGGAGCATTGTCCCCTCTCCTTTTCTAACTCCTCTTCTCACAAACACACACACACATATGCACAAAGATACTTAATGATGTTCACTCGCCCGCCTGGGCAACAACATGTCCTTTTGGCTGGCTCCTGTGCTCTTGTGCTACATTATACAGTCGAGCTTCCATATAACGAACTTTCAGTGTGTTTTGCTCTCCATATAACGAATTTCCCTATAGCGAATATTTCTTAATTACGATCTCCCTATAACGTTTTTTTTTTTTATTGTTTATTAGAATTTACCGTTTTGTTTTCGTGTTTTATTTTTCTTATTCTCTGATCTTTGCTGCACATTTTTAATTTTACGATACTATCGCTTGACGTTCGCTTGTAAGCTAGCATTTATTTAGAATAGTTGTACAAATTGTAGAAAGATAACTACTTCAAAACACATGTTTTTCAAACATTTCTATAAAACGAAGTTTTTTCTTGCTCCCTTGGGATTCGTTATATAGAAGTTCGACTGTCTAACTAAATATAAAGTTTAATTCGTTGGCAACGCTTTGTTGACGCCGGCTGCTTTAGTTGCCCATTTACCCGCCCACACTTGTTATGCCCTTGTGGGCAAGGTAAACATCGTCGGGTGGGGGACAAGATGTGGGGAAGTAAACAGATTTGGCAGAGATTAGCGAGCGGGTTTTTGTGGCTACTTTTGTTTGGCTGTGAGTTAAACTTAATTAATTTTCTGTTGAATTACGAGATAGTGCAAAAAAAATATTATTTTTATTTATATTTAGTATCTCCATTGAATATTTTTACTGATGTTTCTTGATTTCTCTCTCAACGCGCTTTAAAATGCCATCCATGTTGATAACTAGCTGCTCCAAAATTTCCTCCAGCAGCGAGACGCGATTGTTGAGCCTAACGACAAGTTTTAGTTAGGAAAGTGATTAGGAAAAATGATAGATAAGATTTACCTAAACATATCCTTGTGCTTCACATCATCTGGTACATCCTCAAAGTAAAGTGCCCTGTATAAAAAAAATGGTATGCATCACAATATCAATTATAATAAGCAATACCTACTCAGCCTCAGTCATATTTCTACGCATCTTAACCTTCGGCGATTGTTTCTGAGTGTCTGCTGCATTAGTTTCAGCATCAAGCTCATCGTTTTCGTCTTGACGTCGCTGTGGCTCTTGCTGAGATAGACGCTTGCGTCCACAGTGTGAGATAAAGTAGATGACTGCCCGGATGTTCTTATAGACATAGGAACCAAGTTGGCTGCGACCTTGGGTAATTTCACTCTTGACCGAGTTGTACGTTTCCATTATGATGGCCAAGAACATGTTCTGAGAAAAACGTTTTTGAGAAGAAACATCAGTTGAGAATCATATGTTCCTCACCAGCAAAATGAAGAACACCAACAGAATGTAGGTTAGAAAGTAGATGGGTCCCAGCACCCGATTAGCTTCCTCAATGAGATTGTATTGAAAGTCACCGAGTATCATGCGTATCATGGTCAAAATCGAGGTGAGAAAGTCACGAAAATCTGGATGTTTGGTGCCAAAAAGTAAAAGACCCAGTTGTGCATAGGCCAGAAATACAATGCCAAACATAAGACTGAATCCAGCCAAATCCTTGGAGCACTGCAAAAACACAGTTAATTAGAAAGTTCATTGAACACCAAAAAAAAAAAAAAATACTTACGCGCTTTAGCGTCGTTGTAAACTGTACGAGCGTCTTGTTGAAACTGATAAACTTGAAGATCTTAATCCAAACAACAAAGGCCAAAATTGCCATCATGTCCACATAGATCATGTTCCAAAAGCACAAGCTATCCAAACTCTGATAGGTATCGTCACGTTGGGCCTTTTTGATAATCCTCTTTACCTCGATCGTATGCCAGATATTATAGAACAATGCCAGGTGACAAAACTGATGATAATCATGCATATAAAAAAAAAAGATGTTGATTCAATTTGAAACGTTTGTATGTATCTTACAAGTAGAATCAGCGATTCGAGGGTATTGAGTGTCGATCGAAAGTAGTTTTTAAAACCCGTTTTACGTATATCGCTGACCTCAATAATGTTATAGTACACAACCATAATATACCAGAATATATAGATAACGGTCATGCTTAGACCTGTATCCGTAAGGAATGATAATTGTTTAACCGTCTGTAATTGAATCTGTGGCAGAATACCACCCGTTGGCGGTATTTCCGCAACGAATCTACAAGAAGCAAGAATGAAAAAGTATAAGCACAAAGAGGGAAAAGTCGTACTTACTTGATGCTCTGGAAGATTTCGGTATTAACATTGTATAGATTAAACTCGATCATGCAAAGTCGCGAACCCCGATCTAGCCAATATTGTTGCTTAAGTTCCCTAATGATTTTCATGTTTAGTTCTTTGTTAAACGATAAGTCGACGGTGTAGCCACCAGTGCTGTAGGAGTTTAGTGTTGCCCACAATGGGGTCGCGTCCAACTGACGCATTGTACGATATGGTGCTCCGCCGTGCGATTTGATAATCTCCTCTGCTCCTTGGGAGTATGCTGCATAGCATGAGTTGAAATACCGTATGAAGGCATCATTCACATAGCAAGTATCGCTTCGTACACGGATCTGGCGTAGTCGAGGCGGACCCAGCATCAGATTCTCGTGTAGAAACACTCGACCCAAGAGATGTGTTCTATTTCGATGACTGCCAGATTGCTTATGGGCTCGCTGATATTCCTCATTATCTGTATGCCATGGTTTTTTTTTTGGTTTTTTTTTCTTTTTCGGTTTCTCTTCATCATCATCCGGTTGATCTGATTTAATCGCATGAGAATGCCCACCTTCGTGCTCACCCATTTCGGACATGTCGCCATGCAGCGTCACCAAAAAGCTATGAATCACAAAGTCCCAAAAGTCCGGGACGGTTATTAGCTTATTAAACGATATGGTCACCGATGGCTTGACAACCATTTCACGTGTATCAAACAGCTTCTTTATCGTATCGTTGAAGTAAAACATATACGCATGACGTACTGAGAGAGTGACTGCAAAAGATTGGATAAGAATTGGGTTGATTATGAGAAGAATGCTTAGTTCCATGTTAATTTCTCTTCTGAGATTTAAATATTTTACTTACCCAACGATGTTAGTACGAGAAATACGATAAACACTGCAAATTCCATGAGAGCATCACGCACTTCCTCATCGGTGGTATACATAATGCGTCGAGTCTTCTCTCTACGCCGATTTGGATTCCGTCTACGGCTTGTTTCAGTCTCATCGGATTTTGTGCTTATGCCCTTCAGGAATGTGAGAAACTTACCCCTTTTTTTTTTTTCGTCGGCTGGTATTTCGGACTCGCGCTCTGTATTCGTAGAAGATCCACGAATATCATCTTGTTCGGTGGAAGTTGCGTTCGGTTCACGTGCACGAGACGATCGCCTCGATGTTGGTGCACTTTGGCTCCTATCTGACCATTTGATCGCATCGTCTTGGCGTGAAGCACGTGGTAAACGGGGCTGCACGGGCGGCGGGGTTCGGCGAGGGGGACGTGGCGGTACGCTACCTCGATACGGCGATGAGGATGATGGTCCTGGAATATTGTCCCTGTCAACCATATTTATTTTCGACGCGAATGCTATTCGAAAATATATTTTTTATTTTTCTCTTCAAGTTTGTAGTTAAATATTTTGAGTTTCAAATTATTTTTCCGATGCTCTCAAACTCAACTAAACTGAGAGTGAGTGTAACAAGCAAACTGTTTCTACGGTTAGTTTAGCTTGAATTTTGAGCCGCTGCTTGCTTTGACCTGGTGTGCCATAAACTTACAAATACAACACATAGAAAAGAACACTGAAAAAGAGTGTGCACGACACGCAGATACCCTAATCCGTCACTAGATGCACAACGAGCTCTTAATATTTAACATTGTTTCTGTCTGCACATGCATTCCTTTACTTTCTTGGCGCTTTTCAATAGGTAGATGGCATAAAAAATGGCAAGAAATGCAGCCAACATCTGCCCAGCTTCAGACACACACACTCACACACACACATACATTCATGCTCCCTTGTACATATGCATATTTCATGCGTTAACGCCAACATTTGAATTGCAGCTGTGGAAGAAGTGGAAGCAAACTGAAAGTGCAGGCAGTTTTTGATTTATGGTCCTCGTTGGGCAGCTCAGCCGCTCCTTTGGGCTATCAGCGCCAGTTGAGTTGTCAGGACGCATAAAAAATGCATGTACAATAGCATAAATGTGATAAGACCCCTCAACAAACCGCTTACAATGGGCTGCCAGGCAGCCAGGCTGCCAGGGAAGCTTAAGGACCAAAGCAGCTCCTTGGCTAACATTGCATTCAATGTGATTTTCTATGCAAATTCCAAATTCTTTTACTCTGAGCTTTTAAACGTGTTGAGCTAGGTAAAAAAAACCCTTTAAGACAACTAAAATGATAATTCATTTCATTTATTCATTTATTTGTTTAAAAATATTAAAACATTTTGCTTCTTTTAGCATTTACATTAAAATATTTATAAATTTATACTTTCAACTATTCACTAAAAAGCTATAAAAACGCTAGATCATTTGATTCATATATGGTTTTATCTGTTTTTAAATATTATTTCTATTTATTTGTATGATTTAAGTACAATTTCTTTCCATTTTTTTTTTAAAACAATTTGCATTGCACATTAAATAATAATTTGAAAATTTTAACAAATAAGTTTATAACAATAAACATAACATATTATTGTGTATTATGTGTTGTTGTTGGTTTTTCTTGTAAGAAATCAATTATAATTTGCTTAAGTTAACATTAAGATAAAGATCTAAAAGTACGACTGTGTGTGTGAAATTATTAAAGTCAAGTAAAAGCAGCTAGAATTTTTTTTCGACTTACTTTTACTCACTTTTGAACGGAATTTCGAATGTTTTGTGCCATAGAACTATAACTATTTAAAATAAATATATATACCGAGACTGCGCTTAATAGTGTTATCGATAACTTTTCCAAATAAAGTATCGATATTTATTTGTATTTAAACGCTACAAAATTATTTTGCTAGTATGATTTCACTATTTTTTTTTGTGTTTCCAAAATGTGAATATGACTTTTTTCATTGATTTTCCATATTTTTTCTCTCTTGCTTTTTATTTGCTTAACTATTTGGCTTTGAAAATACTTTGGCGCCACAACGCAGCTTTAGTTTTGTATTGGATTTTTTCAGTTTTCAATGGTTTTTTTAGTTCTATTTGTTGTCAAACACATGAATAATGAATGTATAACGCACTAGAAATTGTTTTCAGCAAAAGTGATTACAACAAGGATGCAACTTTTAAGCTACTTCTTTGGTTGGTTTTTGTGTGTGGTTCTGTATGTATTTTTATTCCCCAGTAAGTGTGCAGTATAAAACAATGATTTGTGCCCTTTTTTTGTTATATTTTGTTTTTGGTTTGTGCTTAACATTAAATAGATTTTATAATTGGTCCTTTGGTTTCAAAACTCTTTCACTAAAAAAGGCACAATGTGGAACTACGACTATTTTCTCTATTTGTTTGTGTTTATTTTTGTGTGCTTATGCCACGCCCCAATTTAGTACGGCTTGCCCGAATCCCTGGGTCGCTTCAACTGCACCTTCAGGCGCTTGGTGCCGATCTGAAAGCCATGCATTGCCTGTATGGCCGCATTTGCCGAATGTGGATTATCGTAGGAGACAAAGCCAAAGCATTTCGATAGGTTTGTCTGCTTATCGATGAACACCTTGGCCGATAGCACATTCCCAAAGGGCAGAAATGTTGAGGCGAGATCGGTATCTATGAATTCCTGAGGTAGATGATAGATAAACAGATTGCTGCCATCCGGACCTGCAAGTGTTGAAAGTGCATTTAAACCGTCAGCCTAAAAGTATGCAATAGTTTTTTGTTGTTGTGGTACTTACCCTCGATCTGTTTGCCTGCTACACCCGCTGCTGCTGCCTGCAAGGCGCTGGCATTCAAGGATTGAGCTGCTCCATAGGCGGCGGCAGCGGCACTGGCGCCATTTGATAAGCCACTCAGTGTGTTCGCTCCATAAGGATCGGCGGCGCTGGTGGGCCCTAGAAAATGTGAGATATAACTTTGTTAAAATGCGCTGTGTTTGAAAAAAAGTATATGCAAAAGTTCTGCTGTGCTAAAAAAGAGAGAAAGAAAAAAAGAGAGAGAAAGACAAAGATATTTCGTTGTTGCTTTGTGTTGTTGCTTAAGTTTATGCAGGTTGTTTATACAAAAAACAAATTTAACAGCACACACGGATAAACAGAGAAAAACAGAAAGGGATAGAGACAGAAACAAGGCGGTTGACACGCCCACACAATAAACACACACTAGCACACACACACACACACAGACATAGACAATAAACGCGCTGAGTTGAGTTAACGCATATGGGAATCCGGGCATTATAATATATACTTTTTCCCAACTCGGGTTTTTCTTTTTTGGCTTTTCACGTTTTCGCTTTTGGTGTTTTTTTTTTTTTTATTTTTATGTTCCTGGCCTTACATTATTAAATTTTACATTTCTCCTTTGTGCAGCATATCAAAAAAAATTTGTTAGCCTTTGTTGTGTTGCACGGTTGCCTGTTTTCTTATTTTTTTAATTGAGCTTGCCCCAAACCAACCCTCTACCCCTGCTTCCTTACACGTGTGCTTTGTGCAACAGACAAATTTTTGTAATCTACCAAAAATTTATTACGCTGTTGTTTTTCACGATTTCTTTTGTTATTTACATACGTGTTATAACAACATCCGAACAATATTAAAAATAAGAATATGTTACGGAATGAAACTTTTGCATTTTATGCAATTTTAAAGTTTTATGAATACTTTTTTTATACTCTGATATGAATGGTGGAAGAGTGGAATGCTTCTTGAAGCTTGGACTTGGAAATAATTGTTTGTGAAAAGCTTAAAAGAGTGTTTTATAGTCGTCTACAATGTTCTTACTGGCCAATAAATTATGGCTCTACATATTTTATGCCCTTTATTTGTGTTACAAACTGAGCTTTGTGGCGCAATTTAGAGAAATTAATTTTTAAAAGCCTTTTGGCGAACAGCCAATTGATAAAATGTTAATTGAAAGTCAGTCTAATCAGAATTTAAAAAAATAAAAAAAAGGTTTAATCATTCAAAAGTAATTGACTTGTTGCAAACTTGTAATAATTGTTATATTTGAAAAAACTTCTTTTTAAGCTGCTCTATCGTTAATTAAAATGTTTTTCTCTTTAAATAAAAAATTTATTTTAATACCTTTTGTCAAACCTTCACAACCACGAGGCTTTAAATTCATGTTGACCAGCTAGGATATTTGATTGTGATATTGAAAGGAGTTGGCATTTTTTGCTGTTGCTGTTTTGGCATATTGTAAAGTGCCATTGTTGTTATTATTACTCTCTCTTAACTTTTTGTTGTTGTTGTTTCAAATGCAATCAACGGCATTTTGCATTTGTGCCCGTGTGTAAAAGTTCTTTTTTCCCTGTCAGTGGCATGATTTGATATTTTCCAGTTGCACTTTTTTTCTTGTTTGCTCAGAGTTTTGTTGTGGCAAAAATGTGAAATAGTTGCACGCCTTTTTTGTTATTGTTATGGCATAACAATTTTTATTGACAGCGTGTGTAAATAAAATGTGCAAAACTTTTACAGTTTAAAACTAGTCAAGAGAAGGCAATGACTGCATGTATTTTTAATTAACAACAGGCTGGATTTTGTGTGGGAGGGAGAGAAGCTTTCGAGGTCACTGCATTAGAATTAGAAAGTTTGCTTTAGCAGTTTTTGTTTTTTACTTTTTGAAGGGAGAGTCAACATTGTAAGCTTGGTGTATTTATTAGTTTTGAATGTGTAATGCCTGTGTATTTAATTTACTGACCGATCACCATCCATATATATGGAAAATATGTGAAAAAATAAATATTTCGTTTTGTTAACACTAAAATCCATTTTAAATCTATCATAAGTATCGAATAACTTAAAAAATATGTACAATAAATAAAACAGAAAAAGACCTGGCATACTTTTAGGGATGACGAAAAAGTTTTGTGAAGGCTTAGCTGTTAGTTTCTGGGCAGGGCAAGGCGCATGCATGCGGAATAAGGTTTAGGAATTGGGTGGGTTTTGTTCTTTGGTGGCGTGCAGATGTTATTTTATGTAATTGCACTTTTAAGTAAACCAAGTTTAAAACAAGACAGTTAACAGTTAGAAACACACACACACACACTCACATTCACACCCTCTACAGCACACAGATACAGCTACAAGTATACATAGTTACATAGATACATTGATCTACTTACAAAGCGCGCTGAGCTGAAGCGCTTGATTGGCGGCACTCGCTGCTGGCGGCGGTGGAGGTGCCACGCCCATAAGTTGCGCCAAGTTAAGAGTGTGCTGCGTTATCAGTTGCGGTTGTTGTTGCTGCTGCTGCTGCTGCTGCTGTTGTTGTTGTTGTCCAGCATAGCTGCCGAGGAGCTGGCGTTGTTGGCTATTGTTGTTGTTGCTGTTGATGCGATGTGTGTGACTGAGACTGCTGCTGCTGTTGTTGCTGTTGTTGTTGGTGCTGTTTAGTAGTGTTACCAGATTCTGCATAGACATGGGTGCACTGGCGAGCAATCCAGTGCCAGCAACATGCCCGGCGGCAAGGAGCCCGCTGCTGCCGCCGCCGCTGCCGCCGCCGCCGCTGCTGGTGTAGATGGATGATGGTGTGAGGCCAAGTGGGAGAGATGCCGATGATGTTGCAGCTGCTGCTGCTGCTGCTGTTGTACCGTTGATAGATGCTGCTGCTGCTGCTGCCGCGGCGGAGGCTGAAGCCGATAAAGTAGCTGCTGCTGCTGCTGATGATGGACCGAGTTGGCTGTGGTGGGCACTGTTATCCGGTGGGTGGAAATTAAGTCCTGTTTGTTTCAGTTGCCATTTTTTTTTTGTATTTTGTTTTTTTTTTTTTTTTTGGTTTTTTTTGTACAGTTTTGGTTTTATGGTTGTAAGGTTTGGTTGAGTTGGTTGATTTGATTTGATTGATTGATTGATTGATTGAATTGTTTTTGTTTGTACATGACCACAGAGTCAATCATAGACATACCATAAAAATGTTCAACGAATATTTATATATATAAAAAACATAGAAGAAAACACACACCCAATTGGATTATTTACATTTACAAGAAATTAAAAAAATTAATTTGATTTTGTTTTTGGTTTTTCATGTAAATTCATGTAAATATTTATAACATACAAATCATAAAAACATAAATCGAAATGAAAAAACATAAAAAGGCATAACAAAATAAAATATTTAAAATGATAAGAAAATAAAAATATTTAAAATTTTGACAAACAAAAGAAAGTTGATAAAAATAAAATATAAATAAATAAAATATTTAAATGCAATAGACATAAATTCAAATGCAGTTAGACATATATAAATAAAAAAAATATTTTAAAACTTGCATTTGCTTTAAGGGATGCGCTTAAAAAAAAGGCGGCTCGAAATGAAAGGCGTGGCGGGCTATTAATATTGAATATTAGGGCACTATTTAAACTGCAGTTTGGGCTATGAATGGTTTGTTAACTAAATTAGTTGTTGCAAGCAGCTACACAAAACAAGATTCCTAAGAACATAAAGTTGGAGACAACAAGCGACATTTAAACTGCCAGGCATGTGTACAAATATATGTTTGTGTTTGTGTACATGTATGTGTGTGTGTGTGTGTGGCATGCCCACAAAATATTGATGAGGCACAAACATGGATAGGGGCACAACATTCACAACAAAATAGTTTGCCAAAAGAAGAAGAAAATGTTCACTATGAATGAGCCGCTAGAAAAGCCATTATTTCAACTATCAAAAGACAATGCAGTCCCTTCTAACCCCTCTTCCTTTGGGGCTTTGTCGTCATCATAAAACTTTAAGTGCGCTCTCACCTGTAACCAGGTGTTGCTTTTCTTTCCTATTTTTCCTTTGACTACCTTTTTTTTGTCTTTCTTTTGCGAGCTTGTGCATTTGTTTACATGCCAACGTTGGCTGGTTGTCAGTGGCCCTGAAGCTATTGGTATTACTAAGACCCACAATTCTCCACCCTGTCCTCTACAGAGAAAGGAGAAATTTACCTTAATTCTTACTTCATACATCTGTCTCTTCACTTCTTACCTTCTTTTTGGAATAGAAAATTAAAGAAAAAATTTTTTTTTACTTTTAACTTATATTTTCTGACTTAAACTCTTTATAACTTTTAAATTTTTGTTTTTTACAGTTTTTTTTGCATTCTTCCACTTTTATTTCAGCATAGACAATATTTTCTTGATTTTAAGATGGTTTTTCTCTCTGTGTAGTTCAACCCTTGCTTAGCATTTCTTAAGGTTTACTTTACTTTGATGCTGCGCTCTGCCTTTGGGGCATTTTTTTGGCATGGCTTATAAAAATTGCAAGGCCCAAATATGCCAGACGTTTTGAGCTAAAAACCATTTTGGTAAAGCACACACAGAACACAAACACACACAAAGGCGTTTTGTAGCTGCCTCAAATGCTGACTCGAAATATTAAATAATTAGCAAGTGCCTCAAACTCCATTTTTTTCTATACTAAACTAAAGTGCAAGCATGCGAAAAAATGTTCTTTTAACGTCAAATTGGTTAAATCAGTCGCATTTACAGGTTGCACACTTAACGGTTGTTTTTTTTTCTGTTTTTTTAGTGCCCCTCACATAAAAGGCACGTCCCAAACATTTGCTGACCATCAGCGATGAGCGTCCAAATCATTTCAGAGTTGTCGTCCAAGTCTGGCAACTCTCTCTGTCTCGCTCTTACGTTCTTTTGGAGTTCGTTGCTGACATTTAAAAATGTCATTTGTTATTCAAGTGGCATACGTCGCTCTAAGTTCCCTCTAACTGCCCATCTCTTTGCCCCCCCGCTCGCTTAGTGTCGCCATCGTCGTTAACTGTTTCTGATTTCGCCCTTTTCTACACCACCTAAACTATAAAGTACTGTAGTTGTAGGAAAGATGGCATTTTGAATATTCTAAGCTGTTTGTAACAGATAAATCTTCAATTCTTTTCTCAAATCTATAAATAATTTTATCCGTGCCACAGAACTTTAAGCGGTTTCAGATTTCAAGCTTTTGAACTGTGGTAAATCTATTTAAAATATTCAAATTTTTTCATAAAAATAGAGCATTTAAATGTTCGTATTGTGTTTGTGGAACAATGTAGTATATTTTTTTTTTGTATACGATTACATCACGCACCGCTCAACATTTGGCTGTCTGTGATTCTTTTCTCTAGGTTTTTCTACTTGGTTATTTTTTTTGTTGCTGTCAGCTCTCTTGTGCTTGATTTGTTATGCGCAAAATGTTCACGTCGTCGAGACTGGCCAAACAGACAGGGTTCGTCCCCAGGCGCTGATGGGGCATGGGGCATGGGGCGTGGCATGTTGGACATTCTAATGAAGCGCCGTTGCATATGCAACACGTACACATTGACGCCACGTACGTTCTCGTCCCTCTGTCCATCTGTCTGTACTTGTATCTGTATCTGCAACTGTTTTGGTGTATCTTTAGTCCGAAATCTGTGCAATGTGCCTGTCCACCTTTTAATCCTATTAGAATTTTTGTTTTATTCATCATGCTCTTTAGTCGGGCCTGCTTCTTCTGTTGTCATTCATTTTCCCCCCCTCATTGTTGTCTATTCTCCTATTTTTTTTTTTTTTTTTTGCTTTTACATTTATGCAAATTTTGGTTGCTTAAATTGAAATTAATTATTTGACAGTTGTCGCTTGCAAATGACTAAAGAGACGACACCCCGGTCAGCACTGTTTTCAAGGGGGGGTGGTGAGGGAAGAGGGGAGAGTGGGGTGCTGTTATTCATGTCTTTGTTAGTGCTCCCTTTTTAGCTCTGACTTTGTGTCAGTCAAAGCGACCTCTCTCTTGTTATAAATGAAGCGACGACAACAAAAAGAAAAAGAAAAAGAAATATATATATTTTGCTGGCTTTAGCAACATTTTACATTAATTCTTGTTTACTTTTTTAAATGCTCAACAAATGACTGCAACAAGCTACATTTAAAGTCATTTGTCTTGTGGGTGCAAGTAGAGAATGACCTGTAAGGTTCTTCTAATTAAAGCAACCTTTTTTATATCCTTTCGAGGATATTTATTTACTTCCTGGTTTAGTTTTTACAGCACTCGCAGCTCATTCAAAGTGTTTTTCTTCGATTGTTTTACTGCCAATCATTTCCTAACACACACAACAAGAAAACTAAACGCTAGACTAATTAAAATTCCAAATCGAACAAAGTTTTGGGGGGAAGAAGTCGAAAAACGAAACGAAAACGCACAAAACAACAGATAAGTTCATAGATAAATAGTCAAATAGTTAAACAAATTAGATAGATATATAGAATGAGTACAGATAAAACTAAACACGCAATTAATTTTTTGTTGGGGTTGCAATAAGAGAACACAAATCACAAAGTGCGCGCAATCAACACGAAAATTACACGAAGATGCAGACAAAAAAATATAAAAGAGAGAGAGAGAGAGACAGAGAGAAAGAGTGGTGAAAGAACAACTGTGGATTTACTTTTTAGATTTTTTTTTGGATTTTTGTGATAATGACTAACTCTGAGCATTGAAGGGAGTCGATTTCAAGGGTTCAATTTCGAGGTGGATAGAACTTAGAAACTAGTTTCTAATTCTCGCTACTCTTATTGCACTTACCTTGCAGATAGTGAGCCGGATGCAAGCCATAGGCCTGCATATGCTGATACAGCTGCAAGTGGGCCGCCGAGGCAGCGCCCAAACCGCCCGTGGGATCCGCATTGAGATAGGCTGCCGCTGCCGCAGCTGCCGCGGCGCCGGGCGTCTGTCCATGATGCGGATGCGAGTGCGGATGATTGCTGGTGAGGAGTGTGGGTGCCAGGGAGGCGCTCAGTGCTGCCGATGTGGGTACCGTTACCAGGGTGGCAGCTTGAGCTGCTGCAGCGCCGGCACTTTGCACTGGCGGCACACCGGCGAGGGCTGCTGCCATTGATGGGTTGGTGCGTTGCACTGTGGGCGTGGCCGCAATCAGTGCGGTGGCCGCGTTTGCCGTGGGCGTCACGGCTGCAGCGGAGGCGCCACTGGGTGTTTGGGTGATTGCACTGATGCCACATATGGCATGCAACTGTTGCATCTTCTTCTGGTCCTTCTCCTTTTGCGTATCAGCAAATTTAACGACCAGCGGCGCTGAACAGCCCTCCATGGTTTGACTCTGATGCAGGGACTGTAAGCAAAGGAAGATTTTGGGTTTAACTGATTGATTGACATATACTATTATAGTGTGTAGTGTGCTTTTAGGCTGAAAGTAAAAATCCTCTGTCATGTCAGTTTCCTTGCAACTACGGCATTAAAGTGTATTTATCGCTTGCAAGCGAACTTTATTACCATATGCCCCATATTCTGAACGCTGCTTGAGTAAAAGTTTTTAAGCCAAGAGGGAAAGAGACAGAGCGAAAGCTCTTCTCCAAGCAACTTGAGCTGTTTTGATAAGTTTTATGAGTGTGGCTTACAGCACAAAATAATGACGCGCACTTAAGCTTGCACAAAGGGGCAAACAAAAGGTTGTCCAAAGCATCCTGATCCCGAGCCTGGTTGCAAGAACCACAGCAATTGCCTAAGCAACTTAATTTACACCTCTTGACTAAGCCCAAAAGCAACAACAACATGAACAAACAAAATGGGGCAACTACTGGCAACTAAAACGTAAACCAGGCCAAATCGCGTAATGCAATTCCGTGCAAAATGTGTGGAAATGGGAGAAAATGGAGGAAAATGCCCAAGCCACTTTAGTCATTTCCCGGTTTATGTAGACTTTATCATTGAGACCAGGCGCCCAACTTCCGCTCAATTGTGGCCGGCCTGCAAACTCTCGAGTCGGTGGCAGGCAGTGGAGGAGGGGGAGGGGTGGTGTGTTCGGGGTGTGTTTGGGCTTGTCCATGGACACACAGAGCCACACAGCACAGAAGTGCTCTTTAATTACATTGACTATAATTCTTGTGGCTGTGGCGCGACTTTTATGACTACGGCTGCTGCTGGTTGCAGCTGTCTCTGCTGTTGTTGCAGTTGCAGTTACACTTTCCGCCGCTGCATGGCAACAAAGTAATTAGGCAAATTTCCGAGTTTTTAAACAGGTCGCCCAAAGTTGCTGTTGCACAATATATAGCCTTGTTGGTAAACAAGTTTGAGAAAAAAGACTTCTAATACACTAACGTAAACGTTACGTAACGTAAGCTAACGTAACGACTATAAAGACACTGCTCTACTTCTCGATTCTCAAAAATTTAAGTAAATCTTCCTTATTTCACACATATTTTTGTGTCTACTAAAATCACTCAGTACAAAAATTCTTATGTGAATGACAAATAAATATTTGTCCAATTATCATCTTCGTTATACTTAAATGGACAAGGGGTAAGTGGAAATATTATTATGAGGTGAAATATAAAAATATCTTCTGTTGGTAAGCGCTTTATTTAAATACACTCGTTTCTTGCATTGTGTGCGCTTAAAAAAATAACAAACACTTGTATACTTTTAAAAAAATTTATATATTTATTTGATGTTGAAATGTGTAACGCATTGAAGGAAGTGTCCCCAACTCAATAAAGTATATAGCCATGAGCATCTATCTTTCTGTCTGTCTGTCCGTCTGTCTGTTTTTGATATACAAGCTACTTCCTAGATCATAAGTCAAAATCGGCCAAATCGGACAAAAATAAAAGACATTTGATATGATCAAGTATATATAGTTTTCGAATGGCCGAAAACCGCTTTCTAAATTTATTTTATTTGTCTTAAATGTTCTACACAAGGAAAATTTCTTTGTCGCCTGTCAGCTGTGTTTTCTGTTAACTGTGTTTGTTTAAGGTTTGAAAAAAACGAGTTAAATGACCTGGTAATCAGCATGAAACTCCACTCTACTTACAACTCAGAGGAGAGTCCACTTGACAAATTAGCGCTAAAGAAAATCTGCATGTGATGAAAAATTGTGTATCATCATTTGGCTCTTTACATTCCATTCATTTCCGTTTCTTGGCGTTGCTGGCGTAAGATGCATACAAAAACTCAGCCACAAACAAAAAACAAACAAACCACTGCTGCAGTAAGGGGTTGAGGGGGGCGGTTTTCTTCTGGTTAAATAAATTGCTGGGGTTATAAACATGGCACATTAATATTAAATGCATTTTGCGCTCTCTAACTCTTAGCTTGGCATTGCATACTTTCAGGCGTCAATGGACTTGCAATGACTTGCGTAAGTACTCCCCTTCCCTTTAACCGCCTCGCTTACTTGCCAAATCATTTGGCCAGCAGCTGAAAACAGCAGCTCATTGCGTTTGCCTTGCGTGCGTGCCTTGCATTCAGTAATTTGACTTCAAATGCATTAAAATTGCACAGCACACACACATATATACACGCATACACACAAACAAAGGGACACATCTGCGTATAGGTGTGTATATTTATATATACAGTGAAGCAATGCTATAAAGTTTCAGTTAAGCAAGATGTTAACATTCGGGAAGCTGTTTCTTACTCAAGCACTCACTGTACACACACACACACACACACACACACACACACACACACACACGTTTGTATTTGTTTGTATATAATGCAGCTCGCCCGCAACACATTCATCTTGCAAAAGGCGACAAATTATGTGCAATACACACACACACACACACACACACACACACAGAGAAACACAGATACAACATGTTGTGAGTCGCCCACTACATACTTGCCCCTAGCCCCTAGCCCCTCTACTTCATCCACCTACCTCCACTATCACTCTCATTTGTGTGTGTGTGTGTGCTTTACATGTGTTTGTGTTTGACTGTCGGAAGTTTGTAATTTTGCCTGTTTCCGGCACAAAACTTGCATTAGTGTGTGACAAGCGTATGTGTGTGTGTTTTAGTGTATATGTGTGTGTGACCATTGCAGGTTGTGTGCTTTGGAATCTGTTTGGATCCCTGTTTTCCCCTCTCTCCCTCTAACTCGGAGTTGACTTCTTCCGCTGCCAGCGGCGGCGTCTTGCTTGCATTTCTACTTCCTGTTTGCCGCTGCCTCATTGTTGTTGTTGTTGTTTGTTTTTGCTGTTGTTGCAGCTGCATGCGGTTTATGCTCAGGCATTTAGACATGAGCGGGGTATATGAGGTTTGGGTGTGGAAAGAAGTACTATTTAAATCTTATTTTAAAACAATTTAGGTTCGTTGGGTAGTTGACAAACTAAAAGAAGCTTGGATAGATGGATGACTAGATAGATAAATAGTTTATTAAATACAAAGAAAGATACACAAATAGAGGATTCGAAAGATATATTAATAGAAAAAAAAACATTAGATATAAAAATATAGCTAAACTATACAAACAGTCAGATGGATCTAAGCAAACAGGCAGAATCTCATTTAAATATTCAAAAAGACCACAGATAGTTAATTTATAAGCTCAACTGTTAAAACAAAAGGGTATCTTTCAGTTAGTTAACTATTATTAGCTCTTTTTCTTTCTCCCTCTTTCAGTGTAGTGTGGGTGAGCCGGCAAAGCATTGTGTTTTATATGCGCGACTCTTGCCGCCACAGCAATTAATCATTGCGACAGTTTTGCGATGCGGCCAACACACACACAAACACACATACAGGGAATAAAAGAGTGTGTGCGCTATAATAATATGTTTAAAGCTTTAAGAACGATCAACTATTTGATAATTATAGTTAGAAAACTCTTCAAGCTTACCTTGATCGCCCCAATGGCATTTTGTTTGGTTGCGAATGTAACGAAGGCGCAGCCCTTGCTTTGCCCCACCTGATCCCGTAGAACGGTGCACTCCTCAATGGTGCCGTGGCCCGTAAATAGTTGCCTCACATCGGCTTCTGTATACTTTTTATTCAGCATGCCAACAAAAAGTTTGCGTTCTGCAAAAAATAAGAAAAAGAGGCAAGGACACATTAAAAAATGTTGGAAAAATTCTAACAAATTATAAATTTTTACATAAATGCAAAGTTTAAGTAGCTTATAAAAAAAGAAACAATTATTAAATGCAGAGTAGGGGAAAAAATATTTATATACAATATATATGTAACTCAGCTAACAACATGACGACAATATTTATTTTTATTTCTGCTACTTTTTGCAGCTCAGCTTTTAATTATACTCTTAAGTTAGTTATGTATGTGTGTGTGTGTGTGTGTTTTGGGGTGTGGCACTTGACTCTGGCAGTAAAATTGTTGAGCGAATGTTGAGCTCATAACTGGCAATAATTTAGCATCATAAATGTTGGCATTAAGAGTGGTCAAAAGGTCGTCGAAGCAGGTGGAAAAGGGGCAGAAAACTTATTTAAATATTAAAAAATAAATAAACATTAATTTAACACAAATCTTATTACATGTTATATATTCACATGTCGTATGCGTGATATTTGCTTATAACTTATCAGTGCGTATAATTAATCAGGAAGTCCAAGTTTTGCTGGCAAAGTTGAAAAGTCATTTTCTGGACGATTGACAAGCAGCTGCTGCTGATGGCAACTTGCAACTTGCCACACACACACACTCTAGAACGGAAATAACTTTAAAGTGCAACAATAAATCCAAAAGGAAACAAAACTCACATGCTGCCCATGCTGAATCTCCCAGTTGGGTATTTGTGAGTAAAAGTTTTTGCATGGCAATTGCATGGCTTTATCTTGGCCCAAACACAAAATGCATACGCAACCGCCCCCTTTCCTCTTGCCCCTTCTCTCGCTTTCTCTCTGTATTGGCTAAAAACTTTGGAGCGCACATGCAAAAGACTAAAAACGCAATCGCAACAAATCGAATCATTGCAACAACAAAGCACATGAAAACTTTTCATTTTGCAACACTTTAGAGAAGCCAGTCAGCTAGCCAGCTCCCTAAAGTTTTTCCCCCACTTTTGCATAGACAACACTCATACGCAACGTGGTGCCGTGGTAGAGAAATATGAGCAAGGGTAGGTGGGAAGGTGTATGTAAAGTAAGAAGAAGGTGACGTTAACCAATTCTAGTATCAAAACAAGCTAAGCTTGTACTCAAACCCCTTGTAAATACCCTAACCTAAAGATGGTTTGGCTTAAGGGGTCGTTAGAATAGTTTAAGTCTTCATAGAAAGATTTTAAATATTTCTAATGTTTATTATAACTACTGTGAGAATGTTTGTAATACTTTTTGCATCAATCTTTTATTTCTAGTAGAGTATTTCCACGTCTGCCAACTGTTCCCTGCTTCTATTTCTACCCTACTTAGGTTTGCTGTCGTAAAGTATAAATACATACATATATTGAAAATTGTGTCGCTGCAACGGAAGTGATTGGAAATTGTTGCGTTTCGCCTGCAAGATGTAGGTTTTCTTCTTCTCTTCTCTCGCTTTTTTTTTTTTTTTGGGTCGGATAGCACTCTCAGCTACAGCCTCCTGGTTTGCCCGCTGGTCTTATCGAAACTTTGTTGCCACACACACACACACATGTGTATACAATATATGCATGTGTGTACAATATATAGGTAAGTGTCGATTGTACTTGGGTTTATTCTTTTGTTTGGCCCCAACTCCGTGTTCTCATGACACATGTGCGAGAAATTTATTTGAGGTTAGTTCAGGTGTGACACAGAAAGTAACATTTTATATATTTATTGTATGGATTTGCCATTTCAAGTTGCAACTTTGCGCCAGCAAAAGATAACGAAACTATGACAAAAAAAAAAAAAGTCAAGAAGGGGCTCCAACTTATTGCAACTGACTCAGCGACAGGTGCAACGATGCTGTTGCTGAGAGCTTGTTAAGCACCTCTTTTGTACCTGCCACTGGCAAGCAGGAGGAGGAGAGCGAACACCGCTGATTGGAAAGTTTTATGCGCACGTGATTTTGCACCGATAAAGACGGCAAAGTCGAACCAAAAGTATCTGCAAGTATCTGCTGCTGCTGCCCCTTTTTTATCTGCGAGTTTTGCTTTTGCTGCTGTTACTGTTACTGACATCCCGTAAATTGCGCCAAACGATAAAGCAAGATAAATATGGTAGCACTGGACTAAGGTGTGTGTGGAGTTTCTTAAACCCATTCATGCACTTTAATTAACGCACTAAATATTAATATTTTTCGTACAAGCTTAAAAGTAGACTTTAAATTTTACTGTAAACTCATTGGGGAGAAGCAAGAACTTGTTTTGGATTGCATTGTACCTCATAGTAAAGATTATAACAAGCAATAAAACACGCTACTTTTATTAACCATTATGTTTTCCTTTAATCTACTTATGACATATGGTAGCAATTGCACTGAATTTTCTGATATTCTCATGTGCATCATTAACGCAACACAATGACTCAACTGTAACCGTCTCATATCACCCACACACACACACACACACTCGGCGTCTTCAAGTATTTCACAGTTTCTTAACCAGTTAAGGAATCTCATTTAAGCAAGTCACGCTGCTTGACAACCCTGCTTCTTCGACCCTCATTTGCCTTCCAATGTGGTTGCTTGTGTGTGTGTCTGTTGTAGCCCCATTACAGTTGCAGAAATTGCAATTTCACGACAATTACCACAAATTGGTTTCCTCAACTGGCGCGGCAATGCATTGCACACACATACACACATAGTTCGTCTTCTTGAGTTGCATCGTAAATTCGTGCCATCCTGCCTGCCTCACAATTATCCCGAAAAGAGAGAAGAGAAAAGAGACAGAGCGAATGAAATGCGCATAAAGTTCGCAGGCTTCACGCGGCGTATAATTTTTCGGGCTAACACACACACACACACACGAGCAGAAGTTTATTTGACCTCCCCAAACTCCCCAGACTCCTTGTGGCATATGATGTCGTTAACTGTCTTAAGATTTATGTGCTGAAGTCAAAGACGGAAACTGCACTTATGTCCTGTCTTTTCTCTTTGCCCTTTTCCCCTTTCCCCTTTCCCCTTTCCACGCCCTATCTCATATATGCATTTCACTTCACACTTGAGACATCAAGTTTTGTGTCAACTTGTCCTGGCCCCGAAAAATAGTAGATGTCTTTGGGCCAAAAGTTTGTCATGTGCACAGTTTTTATAACTCTGATCTTTTATCTTATTGCAGTTGCAATTTTGCAGCCTTTCTTCTTGTGTAAGAAAGTTAACTCAAGCGGCGTAATTCATTCAATTTGCATGGCAATTTCAAATTGAAATTCGGTTTTCCTCCGCGTTTCTAGCTTTGCTTGGTATTTTAATTATTTGAACAATTTGTTAGCCTTGCCAAAGCAAATTAAATCTGCTGCAAATGTTTACAAGCTGCATTGAAAGCAAATGCAAGGTATACATTCTTGGTACCACACACAACAACAACAACACAATTAAACGCACTTAGGTATGCTAAGGAAATTTCACATTAGAAGGGATTTTTTAGTAAGGTTTAAAACCAAGATTTACGAAGACTTAAATAATTCATAGAGAATTCCAAATTGTTTGCTTTGTTTAAAGATTACAAACACATTAAATTTCATTTAACTTCATTGCATTCAAGCATCAAGTAAAAGCATCTTAGAAGGATAACAAAAGTCAATGCATTAAGCAGGACAATGGCAAAAAGTTGAGTAGGAAAATACGCCTCAAGTGTTTAACATTTGCATAAATATATTTATGCACACACACATACACACATACTTTTCTGCAGTTTTATAGAAAATCGTTTCTAATGTACATTAAAATGCTTTGTTGAAGGCGAAAGACAGAAAGAGAGAGAGACAGCACACACACACACACATAACTAGGATTTATTTTTGGGTCGGGGGAGGCAAGGGTTGGTTTTTGAGAAGCGTGCAACATTATTCAAAGCATAGCTGCAGGCGTTTGCAACGACTAGCAAAATAGCTGTAAAGCAATACATGTGTAAAAACAGATGTGAACAAGCTCAGCTAATGGCTCTGATTGTAATTGTGTTTGCCACACCTCCTTTGCTCCTCCCACATACCCAACTTGCCACCTCTTGTGTCTAATAAATGCCACTTGCATAATAGTTTCATATTTTTGGTAGGCAAGGCTTACATGGCGTATGCTTTATTGAATGGTTTTGTCATTGAAAATAGATTTATTCGAATATGTATATAATTTAATTAATAGTTCCTTTCATTTTATTTATTTAATATATTTTTAATGTTTCCCGACACATTTCAAAATAATTATTTCTTCTTCTTTTTTTTTGTTTCCGTGGTCTTTTTTTAATGAGTTGTCCGGCTGGCACTTTTTTTTTATTTAAGCACTCTCCTTACAACAACTGCATGGGAAATTAGTTGAAATTCCGTTTTAATTTCCGTTTCCGCATCAACATTTTCCGCTTGTCAATTATTGCAAAATTATGCAAATATGTTGTCGGCAAAGCGAAAAAAACGAAGCCAAAGCCAAAGAGAATGTTGAAAATTGTTGAAAAATGTCGAAAATGTGCGCATTAAATACGTCGCCCACAATCGCGACTCTGTCTGTGAGTTTTGTGGGCGTGGCAGGGGGTGGCGCCTAATTGAATTAAAACATAAAAATTTTTGCACCGCAATAAGTTTTGCTTGCTTCTTCTGCACAACATACACATTATGGTCCTTTGGGGTGCAGGCAATAAACTTTTCCCAGCCCAGAGTTTTTTTTTTTTTTTTTTTTGGTGGCGCCTCCAGAGATAGGCAATGAGCTCTGACTGAGTGTGTATGTGTGTGTTGGGATGACTTTTTACTGCGATTTCATCTCTACCAATAAAGCCTTTTTCAAAATCGCCCAACCATAAATACAACATGATAGTTATTCCTGCCAAAAATTAAAGGATACTTGAACAATTGCTCTTGCTGCAATACACTCTTAAGTGTTTTTGAATGCAGCGATTAAATTGGAACTGCCAGCAATTATAGCCTTTAAGTGTTTTCAAATGAATGTAAAAACATTCGCAATTTACATTCAAACCAGTTGCACCCGTTGCAACCACGTTCGCTGTTCAACACTTTTGGCAACTCATTTGCAAAATATGCAATAAATATTTATGCAGCTGAGCCGGAAACGGGAACAGAAGCGGCAACAGAAACTGAAGCTGAACCAGGCACCAACTACTTAACAACATAAACAGATACAAATATGTGAAAAGTTGCCTCCTGTTTCACACACACACTTGGCACTTGAAAATGGCGGCGGTTGCACGCGCACACACGCACACACACACACACTCGTTTAATCCAAACAACAACAGGAATAGAAGAGGGTGTTGCAAAATTTTGAAGTCTTCGGTGTGTGTGTTGTGTTTATATGATAATTGAAAATGGTACTTTTGAGTTAGCAGATCATGCAAATTGCATACTCCAGACGCAATGTATTATGCTAAATATTAATTGAAGCTTGTTTTTTTAGCTAACAGCTTAGTTGGCAATGAAGTTTTCAAGAAAATGTGAATTTTAATCAGATTATTGACTAATGTTGCTGAAGATAACTGAACTAAAGTCTTACGCCTTTAATCAACCTTACTAGCATTTTATTAGATGACTGCTTATTATGGTTTGCATGCCCCAACCTACGCGTCATCCGCACCCTGGGGCAACAAAGTAATCACCTGATGATGCCACAACTGCTCTCTCTCTTTCTTTCTCTCTGGCTGTCTGATGACATCCTAGCTGATTATTATGCAAAGCGCATGGCGAATAATTTTGAGGCAAATCAAAAAGCCAGCACAGCACAGAAAAAAAGTTACAAAGACGCAAGACGCAAAAATGATGAAAAATACCTCAAAGAATTTACGACTGTCAGCGACAGTCTCCCGCCCTCTCCTCCCCCGCCCTCTGACAGCTGCCAAACCCAGCAACTTACTTGACTAACTGACGGAGTGACTGACAATCCAAGTGTTTTTGACGTGACGCGTTGCCAAAGCCGAAGCCAAAGCCAAAGCCAAAGCCGCAAATATGCAGAACACCTCAAGATTAAATGTGCAACGCGCTCTCTGAGGCGTCGAATTCAAATGACATAAGATACTTTACAACGTCAGCCAAGAGCCAGAATCTGTATCTTTAGTGTGTGTGTGTGTTGTGTGTTGTGTGTTGTTCATTGTCTCACATCTCAGAGCATTAAGCGACAGCACGTGCGTCACAACCAAGAACCAGTTTCAGGTAAATCATATGAGATACAACAACAACAAAACTGTGGGTACTCAAAAGATGTCATTAATAAGCGCTGAATAAACAACTAGACTTTGTTGCATGTAACTGAAAGATACACAAGATACACTAAGAGAAAAGTGAGTTTTGATTGGCACTTTTTGAGCCCTGGCATTAACTTGTCAAAATGCATTTGGCATAATGAAATGCCAGCTTTAAAGATGCAAAATCATTTCAAATTCAAAATGGGATTTAAGGTTTGAGCTGATTTACCAATTAATTAGCTAAAAATGCCACAAAACAAATACTATTTAGTTGACCACAGAAATTCATTTCAACTAAGATCAAAAGTAGTTTTTTCTTTTCTAAATTGAATGTTTCAATTGCTACCACTTGAGATACTAAACAAAAAGATGCCGCATATCAACAAATTGAAAGTGCTTTGAATATAGCTAAATTATAATAAAAGACTTGCTGCACAAGAGGCAGAGACAGAGACAGAGACAGAAAGACATTCAATAGGCAGCCGCTTTGTCTGGCAACATTTAGCATTATAGTTCTCTAGTATATAGATATGCAAGCACTCAACTCGGGGAGCTCAGGGCAATGTGCCAGCCAAGCACTTGAGAATATCAAAAGGGTGAAGAGATGGAGGGGTGTTCACATTAGAATAGGAATTGCTGGCGGGCAGCGGTAATTGAATGAGCCAGAAGCAGAAGCAGCAGCAACATTCACAGCGCTTTGGACAACGCAACAAAAATACTATATGTATATATATACATATATAAAATATATATCACACACAAATGAACCCTTCAAACGGTTTCCAAAGATCCTTTGCCATAGATTCACAATTCGTGTTGACGTTGACTGCTGGCAGTTTGGCGATTGCCCAAAAAAATGAAGTAGGGAACGATGGCAGCCCTGCACTAGTGCGGAAATTGTGGCGCTCGCGGCCCGGAAGTGTTGCCAACGTAATCGAAACGTGCAGCAGCCCTCCCCACACTCGCCCTCCCCACAAGTAGTGCTTCTGGCTGTCGACGACGCCGTCCGGTCAACAGGGTTGCCCCCCCACTCTCACTGTTTTTCTTTATTTCTTCTTCTCGGTTTTTGGCATGCCACACACAATGCTGATTATGAAGTGTTGCCAGCTGATTTAAATGATATCGCTTTGGTTGGCAACGCGCGCGCATCTGTCATTAGCTTTTATTAACACTAATTGTATGTAACAGTGTTGAACAGGTCGTAAAGTTAGAAGAATGCAGTCCAAACTTTTGAAAAAGTATCTTAAAAATTTCAAATATTTTCAAGTCTTTGCATCTGGCAACCATAATCAACTGCCCTTCTCTTTGCTTAATCGAACTTTTAATAAAAGTTCAACTCAATTAGCAAACATTTCACTTTCTACTCCCTTCCCTCCCTCTTGCTCTCTATGTTTCTAATATGCATAACTTAGTGCACACATACACACACACCCTCAAATCCACAATCAATTCAAAACTTGTCTATGCTAAATTTGCGTTCGTCTCTCTCGCTCCCTCTTTCAATATATTCTGTGAATGCAGGGCAGACTTTGACTATTGCATCGATGAATGTACTTCTATTGACTATTGCATATGCAAAATTCAAAATGTGCTTGCCATTCCCCCCAAGCCCAAGCCCAAGTCCAAGTCCAAGTGCTCTTCTGTATTAGTGTTGAACAATATGCTAGAGATACAAACACACTTGTGGAGATTAGAGATGAAAGCGTGTTTGATTTATGTTCAACTTATTTAGGATGCACATTTGGTTTAGATTGTGAGAGTTTAAATTCTTGTGATGGTTAAGAAAAATATTTAAGACACGACTTTTGCACATCTCTAATGGACACATCAATAAAGGCGCACAGGAATTGCTCCGATAAATAGGCAATAAATGTGCAATAGCTGACTTTTTCGTCCTTTGTCCCGTTGGGTTCCATTATTTGTCAAAGTTCAAAAAGTATCTTGTATGAAGAAGTTTTCGTCTGCTCTACGAATGCAATTCTACTCTCTGTTTGTATGTGTGTACACACTGGCAATGTTAATATATGCACGGGGTAGAGGAGGAGAAGAGGGGTGCTTTCTGTGTTAAACATTACTACAGGCAAACAACAACAGAATAAAGTTACAGATACTCAGATACTACAGAGCTATACTAAGTATATATTTGTTTATACTAACATACATACATATGTATATGTATATAGTATCGGACTGCAGTGTGTGTATATTTGTATATTTATATATCATCGATGTCGGCAATTGATTACGTATTCCGCATGTTGTATTGTCGCGACAGAATTTAATTTCGTTCTTATGGGTACGATACATATACAGAGAGGAGGGGTGGAGGTCGGTAGAAAGAGAGATTCGATCGAGCAACCAATTCAACGCCTATGCAACCCTGTACCTCCCCCTTTCACCCCTGCCACCGATTTCTTTGGTTTACTCTTGTGTCTGTCTGTATTGAACTGTAACGCATTCAAAGTTGTTGTTTGTTGTTGCTGTCTATCGCACTATTGTCTATGCAAAATGTACAACAACAACAACAACAACAACAACAATGACAAGCATTGGAATTTTTGTTGTTTTTGCATTGTAAAGGGTTCCACACACACACACACACACACACACACAAAATTAACGTAGTATTTGTGTTCTCTGGTCACTTGTCAGCCTTTTGACGTTAGCTTTTTCGCAACTGTATGAGCTTTGGGGTGTGTGTATGTGTGTGTGTGGAGGTTAAATGTGGGCGTGCTCTTGTAAAATTTTCAATAGTTCAGCAAATTACAGTCGAACTTCTATATAACGAATCCCAAGGGGGCAAAAAAAACTTCGTTATATAGAAAGTTCGTTATATCGAAATTTTCTACAATTTGTACAACTATTCTAAATACAGTTAAGTGCAAACTATCGCATTCGAGCTCGAAAGCGAACATCAAGCGAGAGTATCGTAAAACTATCGCATTCGAGCTTACAAGCGAGTGTCAAGCGAGAGTATCGTAAAACTATTACTTTGCAGGAAAGATCAGAATATAAGCAAAACAGCACACAAAAACAAAACGGTAAGGTCAAAAAATGTGTAATTGTTTCGTTTTCGCATTATAAACGTAGCTCGTACATTATAAGAAACAATAACAAATAAATTCGTTATAGTTAGAACAAAACACACTGAAAGTTGAACCAAAACGAAATTAACTCGTATAGAAAACTTCGTTATATGGGAGTTCGACTGTAGTTGCAAACCCAAACTGACAAAAGTCACACAAATAGCAATCGAATATTGACAAAATATAGCAACGTTTTTTTTTTTTAATGTTTAGGCGATCTTCTATGATTACATTAATACTAAAATTCATTATCAAAAAGATTCTCTCTTAAGATTCCCACACACTCTCTCTTAACTTTTGCTTATCACTCACTCTTCAACTATAACATTCTCTTAATATTTTAAGTGTTTGCTTGTTTTGACTTTAATTTGAGAAATCAAGTTCATTTAATGTTTGCACAATTCTCAGGGGCGTGTTTATAATTTTGTTGGTTCGTAATTAGCAAGCAGTTGCTAAAAAGACTTCAAACTATCATGCAAATTATCTTTATCATCATCAGCAGATCAGAGATATATATAAATATTTCATGTTAAATTAGGCAAAACATTTTGCGATGAACTTGAAATAAGCAAATATTGTTATTTCTATTTGATTTTTTTTTGTAAGGTTTTCGTTGCCCTAAACAATTTTCCTGACACCTTGTGACAGTGCCACAATCTTCCACTTCTGCTTCTGCTTCTTTTTAGCTTTGTGTAGCTGGGTGTGAGGGGTTTGAGGGGGCGTTTCTTGCTGCCGTTGACATGCAAAAGCAGCTACGTGACATGGCAACGTGCCTCATGTTGTTAGTGTTTGTGGTGCCACAGCGAAACGTGTTACATTTATGTTAACACATTTGCGCACGTTGCGTGCGAGCGAGATGCAGATAATGACACTTGCAGACACTCTCGCTCCCTTCCTCCCTCACACACACACACACACACACACTCGAAATATTCTAAAACAGACAACCTTATGTAACACACACACACGCATACGAATGTATATTTTGCACGGACTGCTACGCTTCACTTTGACTGACAGTCATTTTGACAACACTCTTCCCCCTCCCCCTCTCCTCCTTTTGCTGCTCGTCATTTGATCAGCTCATAAAATTATTAGTTTTTGCTGGGTGTGTGTTGGATACGTGTCTGCTGCAACGAATTGCTTTAAAAATATATATTAACAGCACACTGAAAAAAACAAAAATACTACCTAAATGAAGAATATCTTGTAGACTCTATAAGTTTTTCCTTAGTGTATTCATTCATTCATTTATATTGATGCTTATTTATTTATAAACTCTTTTTTTGGACTTGTGCTTATTTATTATCGCTGATTTTCTGACTGCTAAGAAACAACGCCAAAAACAACAAACAATTCATTTCGCATACATCACACATAAATATGCAAGTCATGCGCTTAGTTAGACAACAACACATCGATGGAAACGTCAAAAAACATTTTGTTCTTGTCCCCCTACCCCAAAAACACAAACTGCAATCGAGCAATAACCAAAATCCCCAAACAGCTAAATTTCCCCCTCTAAACGAGTCTTGAGGTTAGCAAATTTTGCATGAAGCAAACATATTGAGAAAGTCCAACAAAAAGGGAGACAGTTGGGGAAGAATAGAGTGGGAAGAGTAAGGTGTATTAGCCATATTTGGAGCAATCTGTATGCAAGTCACAACAGCGGAAATAGATTAGAACGTTGGCTTATTGATTTGCATGCCATACAGCCAGAACACAATTCATTTAACGTTGTGAGCAAAATGTTTAGCCTTCGATAAATAGATTTAACTTGAATAGCTTATAGTTCTAGTTATCTAGAATTTCTGGTAACAATTGAATCAGAATTGTGATGAATTGGTGCAAAATCGCGTTTAATCGATAAACATCGATAAATCAAAAACACAAATTTAAAACAGATAAACTTTAAGCTGTCTTCTTCTCTACCAGCACATTGATCTTTTGCAGATTTGTTTAAGCCCAACGTTATTTCTTCTTCTGACAAGGCACAAATTGTTTCGTTTATGTTGTTGTTGTTGTCGCCAACTGTTGCTTGCGAACAGCAACAGCAAACGAAAATTGTTCACTCCACATGCCCCAAGTGCAAATCCCCTGACAAAGCTAAAATTTAATTAGCAGCCAGCAAGTGGCGTTTGCAAATGAAATTACACACACACAAAAACGGAGGCGCCGCGCCGATGCATGCAACCGATGCCCCCCAAACACATACACCCACACACACCCAAACACCACACACACACACACAGCATTCAAATCCAGCCCCAGCTTCACACACTGGCTTAACATTTTACCACTTGACAAAAGCGTCGCCTGAACTAAGCAAAAAAAAAAAAAAAACAAGGAGGAGGAAAAAAATGAGAATGCGAATGGAAATAAAATACATGCACACAAAACACAATACACTGTTAAAAAGTTCCTCTGGCTGTTAGATTGTTTTTGGAGAACTTTATTAAACCATAACTGGGCTTTCGCACAGTGCATGCAACACGACACGAGGCACATTCCTGTAGCTGTTTCTGTTCTTTTCGTTTGGGGCATGTTTTGTAATCCTCGCGAGCTTTACAATAAACACGAAAATATAATTTGCAACGTTGCGTGGCGCGTATAGAGGAAGGGTGGAGGGTGGGGGTTACTGCTGCAAGTAACACTAATTACCTGGAACTAAATATGGCGCCGGATTTGGTGGCGGCAGCCAATACGTTGCCGTTATCGCCGGATACGACTGATGGCCATTTGTGGCCATGTTTGTGGACTGTTGCTGTTGTTGTTGTTGTTGTTGGGAGGGGGGTGGTGAACGGGGTGAGCTGCTGTTGCTGTTGTTGTTGCTACTGTTGCTATTGCTGCATGGCTTGGACAACAGAGGGCGCTCACTAACATTGCCATTTCCGTTTCCGTTGATATTGGACGATGCTGTGAGGCTGATGTTGTTGTTGTTGCTTGTACTCTTGTTGTTGTTGTTGTTTAAGCCATTGCTGCATTCCATGATATTTGTTGTATTTGGATTTTTCATATTTATGGGCCGCTAGATGGCGCCACACACACACACATACACACACACACACGAACACTAACACTTTTTATGGGCCACTTGGGCTATATTAAAATACAAGTTGTATATAAATATTTTTTTTTTCCTTTGTTGCTTGTTTGTTGGGATCTATTTATTTAGCTGCCATTATTATGAGAGGGAACAAAATAACATGCCACAATTATTCACTTGTGCATAATTTGAATTTTATATTTGCAATAACTAAAAAATTGATTATAACACGTGCTGCAATCCTTATTGTTTATTTTTTGTTATTTTAGTTGTTGAATTTTCACCGCACTTCTGTTTTTTGTTTTTTATTTCAATGGTTTACCATTTATGTATAACTAATTAATTTGCCATATTGTGTTTACTTTCAATCATCATATTATTATCAACAACGCATCATATTGAGCGTTAATGTGCCAGCCATGTCACATTTCTATATATATAAACCTCGCGATATATTTGCAGTTGTCATTAAGATTATTACTATGGCGATCACATAGCACCATTATTTGATTTTCGCATTTAATGCCAGTTAAGAGCTCAGCTCATGCATCGATATTTTTGTTAAGGGTTTAAGCTTTCGCTACAACAATTTTAACTGCAGTTAACTAAACTTTTTTTGCCTGTTGCGACACCATTTAACTATTATGAGTGTTTACTGTACATAACTCTCTATATGTGACACCTGTTTATGAAACCTCTAATCAGCTTGAAAAGAGCTGAAAAGAAACCGAACGTCTGTGTTTATATAACGCCAGCCTAAAGAGGGGGAGTTTTTTCTCTCGTCTGGGTGCGAAACCGAAACCGAACCCCAAAACCGAACCGAAACTAAACAACTGTCGACAGCAAAAATGAATTGTGAAATTTTAAGCTTATTTACAACAATAACAATAGCAACTTAGAGCAACAAGTAACTTGTCTCAGTTGATTTATTGCCATGCGAAGTTCTTAGAAAAGAAAGCTATATTGAGAGTATAACCAAACTAAATATAGCATATTTTGAATCAATGTTTGGTTTACAATTAACAAACTGAACTGAGTTTATAAAGACATTCTTACGGATTCTTAGCAACGTAAACAGAAACTATGAATTTATGTGAATTTTCAAGCTCATGTAACTTGGAAGTATTAAGTTTTTGGAACTAACAGAAACAGATTTATTTATTAACATGAAAAACTTAGTTTTAAGCTCTCTTACTCAGTCTGGAAAAATCCACATACGAATACATAGAAAAGTCATGCAGTAAAGTTATCTTAAAACAAGTTTATGAAAATAATGTATTTCACTTATGCTAAAAATATTTCCAATTCCTAACTTTTATATTGAAATATTTTCAAGAAAAACACAATTATACATATTTTTCTTGTCAATTATTTCCCGCACATGTGCTTATTTAGTCTACCATGGAAAAAAGACTTGTGCTTTTCCACAACTTGTCGAGTTCGCTGTCTTTTGTGGCTGTCTCCGTCTGTCTATTTTCAATTTTCTTCTAGCCCAGCTAAATTGACGTTTGTCAGACTCTATTGACAGACTCTGCCTGCTCTTAAGTCTATGATAATGATGACGACGATGATGATGATGTTTGCAGAGATGGTCAACATATATAGACATACATAAATATGCGTCAACAAACGAAACTCTCCATATGGAGACCCTATCTGTATAGAAAGTGCAAATATTGAATATTGAGCAGTATTTTTTTCAACATTTCGAGACATGCAAAACAAAATTGATTTGCTGCAGCTAACAGCTCTCAGTGTGTGTTGCAATCAGATACATTTATAATGGCATAATGAAGCATGTGGAAACTGCCATTTTGACTTGCTTGTAATCAGTTTTAGTTGTTGTTTTTGTTGTTATACGCCTCGCTGCACGCGTTTCCAACTAGCCAATTTGTCAACTCGGTCAACACACAACTATAATTTAATGCACTTTTCGTCAACAATTGGTTCGCTTAGAAAATTAGCACAAGGTTGCATAAGAGGCAAGCTCTAACTGATTAGAACTTTGGCTTTATTCAACTAACTCATTTTAAAGTATCTACAACCTTACGCTTTGTGCACTTTGAGCATATTATATTTGACTTTAGTTTCCGCGCTTGAGCTCACTTGAAAACTAACAACAATTATCGCATAAACTCCACGTCAACTTCACATTTACACTCTGAACTTTGGGCTGTAAATATGTTTTTAGTGATATCTGAAAATTTTCAGAGCGTAAAGCGTTTTTATATTTTAAACTGGCGCATTTGAAGCATGTTAAAAAAAGTTTTTAAATTACTCAGAGAGAGTTATTTTTATATAGTATATACGGTGTTACTTAGACAGGTGTTTTTAATAGCGACTTGAACTAAAAGTAGCCGGAAATATTGAGTTAATTGCTTGTTTAAATGAGTTAAATATAGGGTTAACTTATATAGGTGAAATGTCTATGAAAAACTGCTTGCTTGGCCCTTTTTTTGTAGTTTATTTTAACTCATCTGCATATAGATACTATTTGTTATGTATAGATACATTTGTAGCATAAATAAGTATTTTTTTTTTTTTTTTTTTGGGGCTTTTTCACTTTTAGGTTGACGAGCTGTTGACATTTTGTATTTAATACATATACCCGCACACCTTTGTTGTACTTGTCGTTGTTGTTGTTGCTGTTCTCAAAAAAAAAAAAAAATTGACAACTGACAATTTCCGTTTGGTGGCCGTGCCGGGCAATTGGAATTTACTTTGCTTTACGCGAGAGAGAGAAGAACAAGTGATTCATTTTCATATTGAAACGCCAAGAAATCCATTACGTGATCTATGTTTTCTGTGTGTTCTTCTCTTCTCTGGATTGCTTCGTTTTAAATGAGATACATATTTAGATAGATGTTTTTTTTTGTCAATTTAATGACACTTGTGCTAGTTTGTGTGTATTTCTTTGCATATTTGCACAAATGCTGCGCTCGAGACAGAAGTCAACAACAACTGAGAAATGTGTGTATTAATAAAAAGCGTAAGATACTTTTATGGACTTAGGGCGCAGCAGTTCATTATTGACCTTGACGCACGTAGCATGTGCCCCATTGTTACCCCAGGTATAAAGATCGCATCTCTCTTTCTCTCGCTCTCTCGCTTGCAACAGTTTGTTTGCGGGCACACCTCCTCCAACACTTAGAGCACTGAAGCGTAAAGCCAACTGTATCGGAAATCGGTTTTAGTTTTAAACAAACACATATTTATACAGTTGTGTAACGAATCAGCTGTTGCCGCTTCGTACTGTACCTCAAAGTTTATGTAAATACATTCGACACGTTTGTTAATGCACATTTCGCTCAGGTAAATAGGTTTTTTTTGTTCCCAATACAGTGATGACACTATAAAGCAAACTTTTCAGTAGATTAAAAGCTTCATTAGACTACAGATTGTACTCAAACACGCTTTACTGTACTTGAAGTTGATTAAAAACTATGTAGAACATTATTAAGAAGCTTCACTTCAAAACACACAAAACTTTCATAGGTTTCACTGTACTTTAAAGCTTCTGTTCTTATCGCATGTTACGTGCACACAACAACAACAACCGTAGTAATTATAATAATAACACAAATTGTGCATAGCTGGCATTGCAATAGTACGTTTTTCTTATAAAATGTATCTTACAGATACAATGCGATAGATACGCTTCTCTTAACACTTTTCAAGCTGGCGAGACGCGCGTGCGCAGTTTAAATAACTTGCAACAGCAACAGCTAAGCGCACGTGAGTTAGAATGTATCTACGAGATACACAACTACCGAAGAAACGAAACAAAACTAAAATGCGACTGATTGCTGAGCGATTGAGTGACAAACTGCTAGCGTCGCGCTTTTTTCGCCGCTGTCGTGCGGTTTATTTTACTTGGATTTTTGTTATTTTTATTTCGTTTAGCTCTTTTTTGTTGTTTCTGCTTGTACTTTAGCCATTGTGTACTCAGTTCACGACACTCGACAGACGACAGTCGACAGTCCACAGTACGTAGTATCCACTGTCTGAAGCGTCGAGAGTGCTAGTAGTAAAAATGCCGAAGAAATACATTTCGAACATTCGGCATTCGAATACGAAATTATCATTATTATCGTTGTTGTTGTTGGGTTCTTAGTTTTTTTTTTCGTTGCGGTTAAATGGCATTTTGCGACAGCAAGAACAACAGCAACAAAAATGCAATATGACATATTGTAATACTCTAGCCAAAATGTTTAAAAACATCTAAGGAAGCTATGCATGACTGAATAAGGGAAACTAATTTAATTTGGCTTTAAGAAACTATTTAAAAATAATGTTAATAATGATTTATTTTGTGTCTGAGTATTTTTACACATTCTAAAAACTTAAGCTTTGTCGTAAAGTGTATCTAAGTCATTAACTTGTGTTCTCATTAAGTTGACGCGTGCTTTAAGCCACCTGATCACGAGTATCTCACAGATACATAGATACAGTTTTCGATGCTTTTTTAGCAGAGTTTGTTAATGCATTTACATTTAACGTTTTGTTTGCCACTCAACTAAACTGATAAATAATGCTTCAGTTATATATATATATATATAAAAGAAGAATTTAAGCTTATGTATCTGAGTAAAGTAGATTTATATATACTGCTTGACGAACTGACTTTGGCACTGAGTTTATTTTTCTGGCTTTTGTTGTGTGTGGCAGCGCATTATGTTTGTTTATTTATTATTGCCTCGCATTTCGGAGACCGGCGACAGTTGTTTAATTAAACAGTTAACAGCTTAGTGGCTTTTGCAGCTAAAAACACGCTAAAAGCTTCACTTGTTGCCACTCGATCGTATTTCAGCGGATTTGCTGTGTGTGTGTGTGTGTAAAAAAAATATATGAATAAATAAATAGTGCTCAAGTCATATTTTTTTCTAGTGTAGCTTAAAGGCCGCCTCTAAAACTGTAACAGTAAATGCCAGCTGTGTCTTCGTTTTGGGCGTTTTATTTTTTTCAAGCGCTTATCTCGGCAAGAAATTTAATTAAAATAAAACCATATGCCGCAATTGAAACGCCCCCCTAATTACCCAGCCAAAGCCTTAACAATAGCACAGATACAGATACAAATACAGCTGCAGATATGTACATTCTGTTTTTGTTGAAGAGGGGTTCTGCAAATGCAAATAACACTTGAAAAGCCAAAAGCACGAAGACAAAGAGAACACAAAAAAGATATACAAAGTATTATGGTATAAATATAAAAACAGACGCAAAACCATTTTCGATAATTGAAAATAATAATTAAAATTCTCTGATTGAGACGCATTTGCTTTGCTTTTTTCTGTCTCTGACTGACGTCCACAATTGGAGTGAAAGAAGCTATAAAAAAGAGAAGCAGCAACAACAATTGAATATGCAGCTACCATACACAACAATAATAATTTGCCATACAATTTGTTATTCAATCTTGAGTTTGATTTTTTAAATACACTGTCATTGAAAGGGGTGAGAGAGTTTATTTGGCTTTCTCTACAAGTCTCTGACTATCTTGATTTGTAACTTAATGCTTGAAACTATAGTACTAGTATAGACTATTTTTCTCCCAACACTTTTTACAAAGTATTACTTAGTCATACTCGATTTTTTTGTTGCAGCTTTTTAATATGCAAAACTTGTCGCCTGTCGTTGAATTCTGCTTGCTGCTTTTGCTATTGCTTTTCTGTCCCTCTTTCTTTATCAATTTTTTTCATTCTAGGTTTCTTTTTTTTTTTTTTTTTGTCTTGCTTGAGGCACACTCAAGCCCGTTAGCCATAGTTGTATCTTACAGTGTGTCCAGGCCAGGCCATAGAAGTCGATGTTATAATGTCCCCAAACGTCATTCAATGCAACTCTGTCATTGTTCTCTTCCTCCTTCTCTCCCATTCGTTGTGACTCTTTTGGAATTTATGAGCGTGCTGCATTTGGGATTCTAAGTGCGTGATTTCTTCAATTAATTGCCCCCAAAGTCTCCGTCTCTCTCTTCGTTCAGCAGAGAACACACTTGAATTGCATTGCACAATCATGTCTTTGACTCCCTACCCCACACCCTACTCCTCCCCCTCCTC
Organism: Scaptomyza hsui; assembly: GCA_018152825.1. Lineage (NCBI taxonomy): Eukaryota > Metazoa > Arthropoda > Insecta > Diptera > Drosophilidae > Scaptomyza > Scaptomyza hsui. The sequence continues at coordinate 210,997 of JAECXO010000280.1, forward strand.
TAAGAATATGATGTATGTTTGTGGGATTGGGTGGAGGCCATGGAGCTCAGAACTCACAGCATTGTCTTGGTCTCTGTCTGATTCTAAGACCTCTTTGGACAATACTTGTTGTAGTCGCATTTGAAGCATGGCTTTTAGCATAATTCTCAAACAATGACAATAGTTCAGCATATAGAATAGAATAGATGTAAATTGTTGAATGGAATAGAATAACCATGGAAATTGTCTGTAATTAAGGTTAGGAAATGTGTTTATATCTGAATGTAATCATTTTACAAGCTTAATTTGTTAAAGTTGTTGAAAATAAAAGGAAGTTAAAGCAAGGCATTGAATAATTAGTCAAAGATTATTGTGATTAGAATGATGGGGGAAGGTTAATGAACAGAAATCTAAGGAAAACTGAACAAATCGAGTGCGTTTGATTTCATTTGAAATTCAGTGCGAAGTTATTTGGTACGCACTGCAATTATGCGCATATTTCAATTACAGCACGTCAAGCGTATACCAAATCTATCTTTATGCCCCACATGACAAACTGCAGCTGCAACAAGGCGAAAACACGCAACCAACTCTCTCCCCATTTGGTGGCATTCCACAAATTGCTTTAACCAAGAAAGCCGCAAAACGCAAGCGCAACTAGAACTGTAACAAACTCAGATACAGATACAAAGATAAAGATACAAAACATAACAACGACAAAAACAGAAAACAGCTGACTTAATATCGTCTCAATTGTCATTTACTGTGTCTTCGTTTATTATGCATATGTATAAGTTGTAAAGAGTACAAAAAAAGCTGAAATGAAATTGAAATCGAACTGAAATAAAACAGGTTGGCAACGCTTTTAAGAAAGGAGACATGAGAGCGAAAGGGGGGAAGTGATTAACCGCTGAGCGAAGCTGAGATATTGAGTTAGTGAGAAGCCGGCTTAAATGAGTCAAGCTGCCTGTTATTATCATTATTATTATTATTATAATTATCATTATGTGTTATTAAAACTGCAGCAGTTGTTCAGATTTATTGATTATAGCCTGCGATTCTTATGCACTCGAAGTAAATGATTGCGGAATAGGAGAAAGGTGAATGGCAAACCGATAACACATTGATTTAAATCGACAAATCTTTATATGTATGTCTAACGTTAAACAAGTTAAAGAATAAAGTAAATACAATTTATTAGAGCATTAGGTAGTCGATTAGATAAAACTGCAACGTTCTGAGTTAATTTTTTTTTGTGATTGTTTTTTTTTAAAAAGTATTTTGTCAATACGCAAGCAAGCTAATTTGCATATTATTATTTTTGTTGTTGGTCTTTTTTATTTTGGCGGCTTTGTTTACTTTTTTGGCAATTGCGAAATTGAATAAATGACTAAATGAGTGTCTGAGTAGCGCATATATATACACTTAAAATTTATATATGCATGCATAGGAAATTGATTTTTGTATGACAAATGTTTAAGTATTTTACGCTTATTTATTTTTAATTTATTTGGTAATCGTATATGTATTATCTAATTTTTAGTTATTGCACTTCACTATTACAACTCCTTAAAATTTCACCACAGTGTTTTAACTCGATTTCTTGTTGGCAATTGACAATTTGAAAATAATTGTTAATTAATTGGAAGTTAAGTGCGCAACATTTTCGATCAATTGACTTTTAGAATCGATATTTATCTTCAACAGTAGTTTTGTGTCGCTTCAATTAACCGAATAAAGAATTTCATTTATTGTTTACTTTTGTGAAATGGCACACGAGAAACATATAAACCGCATCTAAACGTGCTAAAAAAAAACCGACTTAACGACTCGGTCCGCGTATCGGCAATCGATCGTGTCTTGAATGAATATACCGTTGATGATGACTGGCAACTGCGGCGCTGGCTGAGGAACTGCGGCAACTGGCGACAAATTCTATTGAGTACGCGCTATACGTTTGACAAATTGCGCGAGAGACTATCGACCGACCCACCGACCGGCTGACTGAGTGAAGACCGAACAACTGAACAACTGACGTACCCCATTATTCTGTTTGTGCTTTGTTGTTGTTGTTGTTGTTGCTGCTGCTGCTGCTGCTGCTGCTGCTGCTTTGGCGCTAGCCGATCGTCAATTGCGCTGCACTTTGGGTATTTTTCTTGCCGCTGGCAATGCCATTGCTATGCCGGCTGCGCGTTTCTCTTTCTCGAGCGCTCTCTCGCACAGCTGTTGGCGCTCTTGAGCGCGTGCTCTTTGACACTTGTGGCTGGTTCAAAGCCAATTAGTTACGCTCTTTGCTCTTGCGTTATTTTTGTTGTTGCTTGTTGTTGTTTGTTTGTTTATGTTTGTTTGGGCATTCGCTTAGCTGGCTGACTCAGCATCTTTATGTGCTTTATTGCTGTTGTTTGCTTGTGCATTAGACAACCTGTTGATTGACTGTCAGACTTCATCCCGAAGTAACGGTAATTGCAACTATTTTAACCTCACTTTTGCACTCTCTTAACCAAAAACTGTCCAGCTCTTATGCAAATACAATATTTAACACATTTAACGCCAAGTTCTCCAATTAACATGCGATATATGTATTTGCATCTGTGAGATGCATATGTGCACACACATTGTATCTAAACAAGCGATCACGTCAAGCGCTAAACGAGCAAACGAATTAAAATGTGCGAAAATCAATTGAGGCGAGCTTTTAACAAACTCAGCTTCTTCTGTTGCTGTGGGTGATTTTTACATAGAAAAGCGCTTTGTTTTCAATTGCGACCCGCAGAATTTGAGTAATTGAATTCGAAAAGTGTGTTAATGTGACCAGCAGTTAAGCTAAGTATCCACAAGATGCCAGATACAAATTGCAAGGCATGACTTGAGTGGAAAAAATAAGCTGCGGGCTAACGAATGCTGAAATACTCTATTTTTCTTAAATTCCTAATTAGATATTAAGTATTGCTCAGATTTTTATCATTCGTAATTTACGTATACTTTATGAGTTTTTCTTTTTTACCACAAAACCATTATACCCCACTCAAATAAGTGTACACAACAAATGCATTTGACTTAAGCGCAGATCTAAAGATACCGCTACACACACACACACACACACACACACAAGCTCTATGACTTGGCATTCATTCATCGTTCAAGTAAAACAACTTCAGATGTTGCACTTGTTGTTGTTGCAGTTGTTGTTGTTGCTAGGTTTAGCTGCCAGCTGTCAGCGCCTGACATTTTGCGAATTAATAAACTCATTAATTAGAAAGCCAAGCGGCATAAATAAATGTGCGTAAAATGCTGACGATGCTCCTCGCTCCTTCTTCTGCTTCAAATAATTAATTTGCCATGATAGGGATAGAGAGAGATGGAAACCGGACACACACTCGCTGCTCTCTCTTTCTTTTGCAGAGAGCTGATATAAATTTGGGAAAAAATGTAAAGCAGCTAAAGAGCCGAAGCAGGCAAAAGGGCAGCAGCAGCCAAAAAGGCGAACGACAAGCGGCTAAAAGTGTTTAGAATTTCTGGCATTTTGTCAAGTGTCGCCAAAACATTTTGCCAAACACGCCCAGAGGCCAACGGGGCAGAAGGGGGCGGTGTTGCAAGCGTTGCAAGGTGCGGAGGAGGAGGAGGATGGGGATGATGTGGACTAAGTTTTGCACTTGTTGCATTCAGCGTATTTTGTGTGTGTGGCATTTCAAATTGTGCGACATTTCGTGTTCTTGGGGAAAGAAACACGAACAGATAAATACAAATGCTCTATAAAGAAAGGGGTATGATCGAAGAACTAAAGCGATTTGTCTTCACAATTTATGAAAGGGTATTCATTCTTCAGTCTTTTGTTTATTCAGCTATATTCCATCTGATCCACCTTACTGTTTAATGACTTTGTTCTCTATATGCCTTGTTGTTATTAATGTCTTGTCAAGTTTATATATATATTAATACGAGACATTTTCTAAATAATGCTTCTGGCACCACGTTTAATTGTGCGTAATTGCTTAATAAATTTTATTTAAAGATTTCTTTTTTATCTACAATTTCTACATGTTGTGTGTGTGTGTGTGTGTGTGTGTTTGTTGCGAACGCACCCGCGTGTAGTGTTTTTCCGTTTCAGTTTGTAATGCACGACTGAGTAAGAAAATTTTTGTTTTCTTCCTAATTTACTATAAAATTTGTGTGTTACGTATTTTTAAGTTTGTGATTTATTTTTGTCACGCGTACAGCGTGACGCACATAACAACAACAACTACGAACAAGAACAACAACTAAATGCTTGTTGAGCACTTTAAGTGATTTAATAAGAGCAAAAAAAAAAAGATGCTTGTTTGAAGATTAAGAGGTGATCGAGATACATTATTGACGATCGGAAAGAGTAAAAGTTGCATAGAAAAGAGAATTTAGATTTGGTTTTCTATGAGAAAAGGAAGATTTAAGATATTTCAAGTCAATAGATTTTATACCACTACATAAACTCACAAATCGTAAACAACACACACTTAAGCGGAAAACGGAAGCACATCCAACAAAATGGCGACGACGCCATCGCGTCTGTTTATTTACCATACGATAAAATCAGTTGTAGACTCAATAACGATTTTCATTTGGGGAATTTAGCAAAAGCAAATGCTTTGCCAGCTTGTTTTCCTTTGAAATTTTCAGTATTTGTAAAGTGTTGAAAAGAGACAGATAGAGATTGAACACCTGTCCTTTTTACAGTTGTGCGCTTATGGAAATGGTATTTGGAAAGAAAGAAAGAAAAGGGCACTAATCGATTTACTGGGCCGCCACAAAAGTAACTAATACCAACAACATTCTTTCCCATTGCGCATTATTTATGCATGTGGTAGGCGCCTGTCTCCGATACAGGCTGAGATTAGGGCCAAAAGACACAAGCAATAGCTGTATAAACTACCAGCTGTCTTAGTAATCAGCCAGACAAAAGACAAACAGCCTAAAAAAATTAATTTTTTGAGTCTTAGTACCTATTAATTAAAACTTAAACGGGTATACTTTCTTTATAAGCTCTAATGTTCCATATTTCGTCAAGGTTTCACAAAATCGATAAATATCGATAACACATATTATAAGGAAAATATTGAAAATCACGACAAGATGGTATCTTCTAGTCTAAAAAAGTTTTCTTAATCACTTTGTTAGTTGGTTTAACTTACCATTTCTGTTCTCACTATCCGCCGGCTTCATTTGAATGGGATGATGCATCTGTAAATGGCAAAAGAAAGGAAACACAGTGAGAAAAAAGTGGGAATTAGAGATTTGAGTTGGAGTTGAAGAAAGGACAGAAGCAAAGAGCAGATAGCTTTTTCTGTTCATGTTTCATGTCAGGTTTTAATAGTTGCCTGCAGCTGCTGAATTTGCAATTGCAGGCTCAGGACACGTGAGAGCTTTTCCTCCCACACCTTATCGATAAGTTTTTGCTGTGTTTTACCTTTTTGTCTGTTTGTTTGTTTGTTCGAGTGCTCTGCTGAAGATTTGATTACTTTGATACGAGGCGAATGCAACACGAAGAATGTTGCAAACAAAAGGCAAAAGGCAAAGGCTAACAAATGTTCATAAAACTAATGAAAATGGCCAAAAGCAGACACAATCAAAGCAAAGAGAAAAAAGTGAGTGAGGTGGGGGAGAGAAATCAAGCATTTCATTTCATTAACGTGGCCATTAGCACTTGCCATTCAATGCGCTCTGCTTTTAACAATTTTTAATTTATTTTACATTCATTGAGCAAACCGATAAGGTTTTTTTTCTTCTCTTCTCTCTCTCTCCCTCTCTGTGCTGTCTGTCTGTTGCTGTGTGGCAGGACTTGACAGGACTTTGCCAACGGGGGCATTGCCATTACTTTGATTTCAATTAACTTTTCATTCATCCAAGAGGCGCCAACAGCAATCAAATGATAATAATACTTGCAATCATACTCGCATTAGAATTGCATCAATTGATGGACTCTAGTTTTTATGGTAGAAGTCTAAGCGTCTCAGTTGACTTGTAGATACCCTGCCCTTCTTCTCAAAGTTACAGGGCATTGGAAAAAAAATCCTTGAACCAGACTTGCACTAAGTGAATGAATTAATGGGAGAGTGGCTGACTGACTGCATAAGTGAATGACGCCAGACTGAGTGACTGTTGTGCTGAATATTGAAATGAAATGCTCAAGAACTTCAACTGCAACTAAAACTCTTTACTTAAATGACAGCGTCGTCTGCTTGACAGACATCTTTCTTCCTTTTGGCTGGTCCTCGGCCTATTTGCCTAGACATGGTCAAAAGGTTTTTGCGAAAATTACGAAGAAATGTCACTGCTTACCCCCTCCCTAGCTCGCGTTCCTTCAATTGTTGCGTCATTTTGTTGCTCTATTATTCAAAATTGACAGTTGAATGAGTAAAGTGGCTTGTTCAGGATGTTCCCTACTCCTGCTCCTTTTCTTATTGCTCTTTTTCACTATAACAATTTGCCATTTTATGCCCATGTCTGTCTTTTTGTGTCAGGGACCCGCTCTTTGATTTAAATTGTTACCCTTTTCATTTGAATGACATTTGGTCAGTAAAGTGATTTGCATTTAACGTTTGTTGTGGCCTTATCTATTTTCAACTGTTATTCTACGTTTTTTTTCGATATGTGAGTTGGCTTTTGAAGTTGTCAATTAGCTATGAAAATATTATAAGCTGCACACACGGAGCAAAAAACACTGAAAAAAATATTCAAATGTTTAATATCTATCTTAAACGTTTAACTCGCAATACACTTTTTATATCTGCCTCTCGCTCGCTCAATACTTTGTCCATCTTTATGAAAAGGCATTGCATACTTTCAGGCTGTGTGTTAAATTACAGTGTAATCTCACTGCCCAAGCGTTTTCAAGTGCGTCACAACTGCGTCTTTTCACACGTGCCACAGCATAACAGAAAGGACACAGAGAGGGAGAGAAGTAGAGTAAAAATGTAGCACAGGCCGAAAAGTCTGGCATGCCACTTAACCACACACACACACACACACATGTATGTAGTGAAATGGTCACTTCAAAACAAAATATTTATTGAAGCCGTTGACAAGTTGGGCACCTGTGAGTGTATGTGTGTCTCCGGGTGTGTGTGTGTGTGTGTGTGAAAATGCCGACGTTTTAACGTCTGTTTACCTATCGATTATTTCAGGTAAATTAAGTAGCTCTCTGCAGCAGCAGCAGCAGAAGCCTTCGAAGGTTGTGGGTGAGTTGTGGTGGGTTGTACAGGCAGGCTGGCTGCCAAATGCATTAAAGGATCAGACATGCCCACACACACTCCCACACACAAACGCACACATGCATAGCTGGGCACTTACTTATACAAACAAAAGCTCATATACACATATATGTAGCTTGGACTCTGGTCATTATTTTGACAATTACACACGTGGCGTCATTTTGGGTGCCTCGACGTTTTAGTGCTATGGATTTTCCATTAACAATTTGAATATGTAAATGAAGCAGCTAACTGCAAGGTAGCCAGGTTAGCTATACATATAGTTTATAGCTGTGTAGTAGGGGTTGTCCCTTTCGTTGGGTGTTTGCCTGTGCGTGAACGCTTCATTTAATACGTTAACAATGGAGATTGTCCTCAATAATTGAATCCACTAATTGACTGATGATTACATTTGTGTTGGCCACACAACAACAGCCCCAACCCCCCTTCTTAACCACATGTCTAGAGTATATACTACTGTCTGCCTGTGTTTTTGAGTACTGTATATAAAGAAAACTATGCCAGTCGATTAATCGATTTTTTGGGCTGACAGCAGTTGACTTTCTCAAGCTGTATTATTTAGTTAAAAGTTTTATTTGATTTTTTTTTTTGTTTGTGAACGAAAAAATAAAACGCATACATACAAACACAGATACATACATACACACACGGATAACATAAACGAGCAAATCAAAGCAGCTACATACAAATTATTCTAGGTTTATTAGGGATATTACCCCTGCTTGTGTACTTACCCCATCCAAGGTTTTGATATTGTGCAACGCATCCTGTGCACGTAGAGCCGCCTTGCGGGTATAGTAGGTGACAAAACAGCACCCTGTAAACAGAAACAGAACGAAACAATCGATACAAATCGATACATGTATATATATATTGATAGGCAAACAATCGATAGACAAATGCACAAACGTTTGGTACAAGGACGAGTGTCATATTTATTGGTATGCCTGGGACCAATACAAGTTTATCATGCGTTGCATATACAAGTTAATTTGGCATGCAATATAGCTGGCTTTTTTTTATTGAGGACAATACTTTCACAAGAGCGCATAATGCGAGCCATGCAGTTATAATAATGATAAAGGGACAAAATGTTGGTTGAATATCTTATGCATTATTAATTGATCGGACGAAACATGCGACGAGTTACTAAATAATCATACGTATTGTGACTAATAATAATAATGAACTCAATAAAATTAATGATATATTTAAAGAAAATACTGAATAAATTATTTTAAAAAAATCGTCAGCTTTTTTTACGCTTTTTTTTCAAATAATTAGCGCTTTTTTTGGTCAAAAGTTGACTCAAACGAGCTTAACGCTTAGCACGAACTTAAAAGAACGAGCTTAACGCTTAACACGAACATAAAAGTTTTGTTCTAGCGTTGTTGGCGTTGGCCTCGTCACAAAGGCTCAAATTGGGCGTTGGCGTGGTCACAAAAGCTCAAAAGTCAATATATTTGAGCTCCTAAGAGTATGCCTAAGTAATGCCACCTAAAATGATGCATTGTATAAAATATGATATGGTTTTCAAAAAGCTGTGTCGTATAATATACGATATGGTTTCTAAAAAGCTATACCGTAAATTATACGATATGTATCGTATCAACTAATCGAGATCGTTAAGGGATACGATCTTAACTTTTGTATCGTATCAGTTAACACATTATTATTTATTTATGAAATAAATTTTATGAACATAATTTAAATTTATTTTTCATACAAATTTACTATTACTTTCACTGTTGACCCACAAGTAACAAATACCTTGTTCTACTGTCAATAATATATGGATGTGTTTGTGTGTGTAAGTTTATTGATACTAAATCAAATATTTATGACACTGCTTAAGCCCTGAATCATAAAAATAAAGCAGCCTCAACTAAATAACATAAAGTGTAATCTCCTTTTTGCAAACGCCACACGCACACAAACTAAGTGTATTATCATCCTGCCTGGCTAACTCTTGTAGTGTGTATGTGTGTGTGTGGGTGTGTGTGTGTGTGTTATAAGCCTTAATCGCGCACAAAAATAAAACCAACAAGAGGAAACGAAGAGGTGGAGAAAGAGGAAAAGTAGTAGTAGTAAGTTAGAGTATATCCGATCATATGAGCACGCACATGGCCATAAATATGCATAATACAATTTCCACCTTTCATAAAAGTTTGCAAGCAAATGTGCAAATTATTCAAATACCCAACAGAATTAACCAAACTTGTATGTCAGTGTGTGTGTCTGTGTGGCAATTATGGCCAATTACTGGCAAAGAAAAAAACACCTGAGCCTGGGCTTGGTTCTGGTCTTGGGTGTTAGTTTTAATGGTTGTTTTCTGCGCTAACCATAATCGTATTACTTGATGTTTCCCCTCCCCTCTAGTGACTGAAAAGGGTGCGTCTTCCCCTCAAATTGATGGGCATTGTAAAAATTCATTGCTCTGCCGATTAATTCACACATTTGTATGCCTTCCACTCACCTCGACTAATCGATGTGACCTTATCCCGAAGCACATTTAATGTGTGAACGCGTCCAAACTGTTCGAAGAGGCGTCTTAACTTGATCTCATCCCACGTCTTGGGCACTTGGCCCACAAACATCTTAATGTTGTCCGCATCTGGCTGATCCCGAGACAGCTCTGCATCCAGTGGTGGTATATCCATTGGAACATTGGAACTAACATTGGAATCGGATTCACATTTAATTGAATCCAATTCCAGTTGGTTCTCTGATTCCTCAGCGCCATTTAAATCGCTGCAATGAGAAAAAATTAAAGCAAGTTTTAATAGATGTTCAAAAATTGTAGACTTTGTTCTCTGTTTTTGGTCGCTTCTGTGAAAATGTTCAAAATATATTATTATCTACAAGTCGTTACCAAAAAAACTTTTGCGGCAATTCTATTGAACTTTTATGACCAACATACTGTACATGGTCAAAACCATTCCTCCCTCTGCGCTCACTTCATTTGCTAATGACAATAAAAAACAACAACAAGCTAAACAGCAAAGCAGAAATAGAGAGAGAGAAAGAGAGAAGTTGTCCAGTGCATAAAATACAAATACTAATTGTTATTAGCAAACTAATCTAATCTAAAAAGTTGTAAACGTTTTTACTTTGTTCTGTGGCTGACCAGAGCGAATGCGTGTTCGGCTGAGAGGGGAAGAGTGTTGGGGAGGATGTGAGTCACACAAGTATCTGGCAATGCATTGAATGGTTCATTTTGGGGTCAGTTGGATACACTTCTATTTGTTGTTGGGCTTTTTGTGTAATGTCCCAAAAACTTTGTTTGCTTTTGTTAGTAAGATAGAGTGTGTGTGTGTGTGTGTGCGTGTGTATTTGCGGTTTATTGGGTGTTGTTGATGGCATACGAAATTGACTTTTGGTTGGATGTCAACAACAAGAACAGTTGAAACAACTAAATTAGCCACAACAACAACAACAACTAACTCGAGCTGATTTGGCAATAAGTTGTGAAGTTGTCAAGCAGTTCGGGCAATAAAATTTGAAAATCAAATTGCTTTCAAGTGTTTGTGCAAAGGAAAGCTTTTTGGGGGAAAAACAATTCTAATTAGCAACTTGAACAAGGGCAAACAATTATTTACTATATACTCAAGTTAATGTGTAAAAGTTGTTCAATGTTTAATTAAAATGGAATTTAAAATTATTTCATTATTAATTTTTATATTCAACTTTAAAAAAAAGCTAGCTATTTAATATCAATGTATTTATCTCTATTTATTTCACGCTACTCTCACTTAAAAGCTGCTTCCTAGTTAAATAAATGAAATTATGATATTCCGGATATTATCCAATTCTGATGCTATCTTAACTTAATGTCGCTTTCTTCCACGCACACACAGACAGTCAACGTTTATGAAGTGCCTGCTAAATTTACGAGTAAACGAAGCACTTTTACTCCTCCTCTCTTCCCATAATGTATCTATTTATATGGAACGACAGCAGTTTCCCCGAGGCGAGCCAAATGACAAAACGAACTTAATCTATTAGAGGCGGAGCGTGTCGCTTTGCCAAATAGTCTAGTGTCAAGGTGATAAATATGGCCAACAAGTCAAATGCAAAGTAGGCCAAAACGAGGGCGCCAACTGTCTCTGTGGGTGTGTGTGTTTATCAAAATCTGCCCTGCAGGCATAAATCAAAATCCGCGCAATTTCATGTTGCCTACTTTTTGGCGCACGCTTTAAATAAAAAATAGATGGAAAACGCTAAGCGCAGCGGAGCGTTTTTGCAGGGGAGCAAGGGGGGATTAGCTGCGCGACAGGTGTCGCTGTTGCCCCGTAGGCAATTATTTCGCTTTCAAAGGCGCACAGCCGCCTGGGGAATCCATCAACCAGAGAGAGAGAGAGAGAGAGATAGCAAGTGAAAGAAGGAAACAGCAGCAGCAACAGCTACTTGTGCTGGCAACAGTTGCTGAGGTGCGCACAACTTCTTCTTCTTCTTTATCTTTGCCTTCATCTTACGTCTCGGTGGCTTTCTCAGCATTACTAATTCAGTTTCATTTAAATGCGCCGGAGCTTAATGAGAAAATTGCCTGCGGTGGTCGCCCATTGGGATTTGCTTTGGCATCAGCTTCCAGTTTCAGTTTCAGCTTTAGCATTGGCTTTGACTTTAACCTCACAGCTCATATACCCTGTGTCCTTTTGGGAATAGGAGTGTATGGCTCCCTCTATAATTATCCAAAGAGTATTGCGAAGTCAGTCAAACTTTCTCATACTGTGTGTTGAGGTGTTGGATTGCTGGCTAGCGATTCTTGTGGGTGTTGTGAAGTGTTTTGTGCTGCTGGCGCACAACGCACATGCGATGATATTCCAAGTTGTTGATGATGATGCTGCTGTTGCTGCTGTTGATGCGGATATACGGACTGTTGGCCTGACCACGCCCACTTTAACGCCTACCAGCAGCAGCAGTAGCAGCAGTAGTGGAGTCATAGCGTGGCCTCGCCGACAAAGCCGTGACGCGGCATTTAATTTATGATGGCAGTTTGTTATGTCGCGCCTGTCACAACAAAAACAAACAGTCCGGCAAAGATAGAGGACGCCAAACTGACACAGATAGTAGGCAACAGGAATGGGAGACACAGAGAAGCAGTGGGGCAAAGGGTAGCAGTAGCAGTTGGAAAAAAGAGAGAGGCGCATAAAAATGACCCAACATAAATTTAATATTCTTGCTTTATTATTTAATGGCTGTGCAATACGCTAGAGTAAAACTCGAAAAGGGAAAAAGAAAACGCCTAAAAGATACTCTGAATAAAATGTAGGTTGAACAAAATGCACTAAAAAGTTTAGATGTGAGGGATTTTAGTTTGAGTAAAATATTAGTTACCATCTATTTTATATATACTTTCAATTTAAATTTTTTTCATAACAACCTTTTTCACATATGGATGAAGGTATACCCTGACAGAGGGAGAGAGACTGCAGTAAAGTAAAGATTAAATCTTGGTCATTGGAGTTTCAGTTTGTCACGTTGTTGTCGGCGGTTGTCTTATCGCCCACATTATCATCATTATCATCATTAATGGCACCATCATCATCATTATCAGTGAAGATAATGTAATGTTATAATTGCCCTTGCTGTCAATGATCATTAGCATTATGTCCTTGATGAACAACGTTCCGGAATGATGGCCTGCTTGATGGCCTACCCTTGTGCCAATGCCAATTAATAACCTTAATGCAATGCCAATTATCGTTATTCAAGGCAGAACGAACAGGAACAGAAGAGTCTAAGAAGAGTCTTCACTTCTGCACGTTGTCACTTATTTTAATTGAATCGATTCGAGTACCAACAAAAAAAAAAGTTCATGTGCCTGCCAACCCAAATGAACAATTTTTCTTCTCTATTTCCACTGTCTGTGTCTACTTTTTTTTTATAATTTCCGGGCAGAGGAACTTGTCTAAATGGAAAACGCGCAGCCAGAAGTAATATTTTGATATTTGATAGCGTCGAAAAGGAAATTGAAATTTATTTCAAGCTGTAATATGCAAAGTGATAACTAAAATTAGCTAAAACGCTTAAATGAACAAACTTCCTGTAAAAAAAACCAGATCGCTCATAATTTGTACAGCATACTTTTATGCGTACGGCAAAATTAAACTTGTACTGCCCAAAGCAAAAACCAATCATATAAATGCAATTTCGCAGGCAGTTACTAAAAAAAATGAACAGGCAGATGTGAGTGAATTGTGGTTGTGATAAGGGAGGTGTGGGCTGATAAGGGGGCGTGGCTGCAATACTCACCAAATTGGGGCACCGCTTTGGGCATTTTGGTCGGCTAATGAAGTTCTGGAATTAATGCTGGAATTTAGCAGAGCCGACGTCGCAGCTGTTTCTGCTGCTGCTGCTGCTGCTGGTGTGGTTGCTGCGATATCTGTTGTTGTTGTTGGTGTTTCAGTTGCTGTTTCAGTTGCTGCTGCTGCTGTTGGTATGGCGGCAACGGCTGCAGTTGCAATGGAATTTATTTGGTTGTGCAAAAGTGTTTCGAACAATGCTGTCGACATGCCAACAGTTTTGGTCATTGTCGTTGCTGCTGCTGCTCCTGTTGGTGTGGGTGTTGTTGCTGCAACTGCTGCTGGTGGTAGTGGTGTTGGTGTTGGTATGTTGCTGCTGGGCCGCAAGTATGGATGAAAACTTTTTGCAGCACCTGTAAAAGTTGTTGCCGTTGCAATGGCGCCCGTTGCGGGCGTAAGATTTTCTAAATACTTTCCCGGTAGTTGTTGTTGTTGCTGTTGTTGCTGTTGCAGCAGCAAGTTGTTATTGTTATTGCTATTTAAATTGTTAGTGTTGTTGGTGCTGGTGCCGTTAAAGAGAATGCTGCCATTGGCCATACCATTAGCGACATGGGCAACAGGTGCTGTTGTCAACATTGTTGTTGCTGTTGTTGTTTCTGTAAGTATTGCTGTTGTGTCCGTTGCTGCTTCAACAGTTGCCTCTGTTGTTGTTGTTGTTGGTGGAATGCCGCTTAGTTTATCCGCGCGCAGTTTCAAAGATTGCAACATCATTTGTTTTATTTCCCACTTTATTATTATTGCTCTCTCCCTTTCTCTCTTGTTGTTGCTGTCGCTAATTACTTTTACTGTTGCTGTTGCTCCTGTTGTTGCTGCATTTGGCGACGCTTACTTTTTAATTTAGCTGCCCGTTTTACTTTTATTAAAATTGTATATTATCTTTGCATTTAATTGCTCTCCTTGCTTTTCCACGTTTTGCTTATCACAGTTTTTCTCTTTTTCAGAGTCCACTCTTTATTGTTTTCATTAGTTGTTTCTTCTTTCACTTAGCGCGAGTTGTTTGAATTAAGCTGCAATTAAATAATAAAAAATACAAATACAATATTAGCTGTTGGTTAGATTATTTAAAAGGTTCTTAAACATACAAACAAGAAGTGAAGTCTTACCATATAAAAAAGATTTAAGAGGTTGTCAATTAAAACAGCATAGTTTAATAGCTGTTAATGCTAATGTTTGACTGATTAGCTATTTACAAACACGATTATAGACATACACGCAATTCAAATCGTTAAAGCAATTAAGCTTAATTTAATTAACTTTACACTCAGCTGCATTTATCACATTAGAAAGCACTAAGACGTATTTGAGTTTAACTGAAGACAAAAGGATTATTAAAGTTTAGCTCGAATTGATTTAGTAAAAAGTTTTATGTAAATAAAAGACCCAAAGTATTTCAATAAATAAATGTTAGTTTAACTATCGTTATTTAATAATTATTAATATTCAAATAGAATTTATTTGAAAAGCACAAAATTCATATCTTTTGTGTAATTAATATCCTTGGAGTATTGGCAATAAAGGTCTAACAATTACAAAGAGTTTCTAAATAAATAAAAAAATCACAAAAGTGAACACTATTATTCACTATATATACTTGAATCAAGTGCATATCACACATAATTATAATAAAAATGTAAAACTCTATTCAAGTGTTTAATTAAATATTAAAAAAAATGCAACTATTTTATTATGATTTTGTGTGTGCTTTTGGTTTGGCGCAGTGCAAACCGCAATCAAAATGGCTACCAGATTTAAGCACATTCCCCCCCAAACCCCTTCCGGGTATAACTAATGCTTATAGGCAGGAATGCTAAGCTGCATTTCAATGGATGCAGCATATTGACAGACTGACCGCAGCTCTTACTGACTAACTGACTGACCACTTGACTGTCTGTCTATCTGCTCTCAAGTGCTTGGGCTTTTGATAAAGCGCTAACACACACACACACACACACACACACACACACACACACACACACACACACACACACACACACACTAACACTATCACATACTTAGGCGCATTTGCCGAGTGGCATGTAAACTGTGCATGTTTGTAGCTGCCGCTAAACAGATAAGCATTTGAGTGCTTCACAACACACACACACACACACACACACAAACACACATGCACACACACATACACACAGTGCAGTCTCTCTATGTTGAAGGCCTTAGCTAATTAGTTAAATTGAAATCAAATTATTTGTTGTCGCACTTGACTGGCCACAGGCATGGGCGCCTTAATTAACGCGCTTCAAATTCACACACACACACATACTAACACACACACACACACACACACACACAAGCGATTACCCTTATTATGCTATGTTCAAAGTAACCAGACGTTCCACTTGACGTATGCGTAATCTTCAACACATTTTAACTTCAAAACTTTAACCATCGCAATTTGTAAACAATTTTTACTATGATTTTATTTTAAAACATTTTTCACGCTTTTCTATTTTGGTTTATATTTATTTATTTTGGCGTCCGCTTCTGTTGGCCAGACGCTGGCAACTGGCGACGTGTCCTGAAACGCTTGTTGCACCCCCAACACCAACAACAATAGATTCTCTCTCAATGTTGCTAGCGGCATTGCTGCTGCTGCTGCCACGCGCTTCTTATCCAGCGTCATCAAACGATGTCGACGACAACAACAACAATGTTGACGCCAACGCCTGCTGTCTATATATATACTTTCAGCGAATATGTGTTGTTATTGTATAAAAGATTTGGATGCTCTAACTTTTGGAAAGAGCTACATTTTTGTGGAATCTCTAAAATTTGTTTTTGCTTTCGATAGGTAAGAAACCCAATTAGCTAATGCTTCTTAAATGTGAAAAATACACCTGTTAATTCCTCATTCTGTTATCTTATCTTGAGTAATAAATAGAGCATTATTTAGTAGTATTACTTGGGTCTTAGTTTGAAAGATGATTAAAGGAAAGAGTTCTCAACTTCCCATCTACAAAACAACACATTCGTAAGTTGTTTTCTAGTAGATTTAAAAGAGTATTTCAAGTTCAGTGTGCTTTTAGTTAATTTGCTTCTGTTTATCTGTTTCTGTTTTCGCTGTTGCTGTTGCATTATGAGCAGTTAGCGTCGCCTCCTACTGTTGTTGTTGCTGCTGCCGTTGTTGCTGGTGTTCCTGCAGCTTTAACAGGCTGCCCCACCCACAAAGGAAGAGGCGCCCCACAGCGGTGGCAGCTGTGTCATCCACATGGCTGCTGCTGCTGCTTTCGATGTTGCTGTTGCTGTCACCTTGTAATTTTATTTATCTATTGATTATTGAGTATCTCTTTTCTATTTATTTGCCTTTGTTTGCACACGCAGCGTGCTGACAAAACACACGACAGTGTGGCAGAGGGGGAGGAGGTGAAGAGGGCAGAGGATAGAGGATTTATCCTTTGCCAGGCATTTTTATTAAAGCTATGAACAGACAAGGGAGAGGAGGGGAGCGGAAGGCGGAAAGGGAGGAGCATTGGCTGCCTACTAAGGGGTTGTTAGATGTCTGTCATGTGTGTGTAAATATTGTGTGTGTGTGTGTGTGTGCCTCTGGCTGTTTTTTAATTAACTTTAGTGACAATATTTTGCACAGTTTGCCTTCCATCCCCCTTCACCCTCTCCCCACCCACCCCCCTCTTGCCAGACTAATCTGGCACTGAGAGATAATCAAACTGTGAACAAAGTATGCAAATGTGGTGCAAGTGTGCGATTCGAAAGTGCCCCAAAAGCCTGACCCAAATTCATCTGCCCATCTCTCTCTCTCTCTCACACTCTCTCACTGTCTCTGTCTGTTGTTTGTTGTGACAGTGACACTGCCTGTTGACATCTCGCAAGAAGAGGAAGAAGAAGAATCACATGTCAACAGGCAAAGAAACTATTCACCATAGAAAGGGAGTGCATTGCACTACACTATCCAACAGAACACTACACTACACTTTGCTTTGTGTGTTTGCGTCCATTCACTTGTTGAGCGAGTTTTTGGCTTCTTATCTTATCTCCTAGTGTGTGCTTTATACGTTTTGTGTAGTTGCTTTTTTATTGAGGTTGTTTTTTACTTCAGTTTTTTTTTTTTTTTTTTGGTTAAGTACGCGCTATATATTTATATCCAAAAGTCAAACAGTGTTCCATACCTGCAACTGGATTATCAGCTGTTATCTTTTTGATGGCCTGAAAACAGTTTCATCATGTCACACAAAAAACCCATTACGTATAACAGTTTTTATCTGGTATAACAGTTGACAAGTGCTTGTAATGCTTTTGTTATACTATTCACTCTGTACTTACATTTTTAAGTTGGGCTACTGTCGCTTATGCAAGTATCTGACAGATACAAAAGTATCTCAAAGTAACAAGTGATGTTCACTTGACATACGTTCATTTGCACACACACAGCATATCAATTATGTATCATAGATACGCACACATTACACTGATATCATTACACTGTTATAAAAACTCATATATATATATATTTGAACTCCCGATTTATAGACCGCACAACTAGCCCAGCTAAAGACAACTAACAGAGCCCGAAAATGAACTAAAATACGTACCCATTAATTTCATAATTTTCTCACTCACTCTCTTTTCAGTGTATGCGTGTGTTATCTTCTACGAACTGATAAGAATACGCTTATCGCTTATAATTGCTCGCTGATTGTTGTCACCAGCAGCAGGCAGCAGCAACAACAACAACAACAACAGGCAGGTAAGCTACAATGCACTCTCTCTTTCTCGCTTTCTCTCATTCTTGTCTTAAGCAAACATTTACCTTGAATAAATGGGTTTCTCTTCTGTTTTTTTTGGGATTTCTCTCACACTTACACTCTCTCGCTATCCCTCTCTCTTTCTCTCCTGGCTTCTGTTTTGACTTGTTGGTGTTGTCATTTGTTTATTTTCTCAGGTCTTTATCTTTGCCACAAGTCAAGTGCACTTAGAAAAGAATCCTCGCACTTTAATTGACCAACGGCTTATCACAAGTCACTGACTCAGCCTACAAGACTACACTGTGAGAAAGTTGTGTTTGCTTTTATGTTGAATACTATATACAACAAGATTTTCTAGCTATGAAAAATACTTCAATTTATTTATTTATATCTATACAATTTATTTTTTGATTATTTCTTTGTATTTCAAACTGATTTAGCTTCAAGTTTTACCATTTCGAAGCATTTAATTTATGTTAATTTATTTTTTTTTACTACTTATTTCAAGTTGTTTATTCTATTAGGTGTTTTTTTCTTATACATTTTCTTTAGAATTTGTAAAATCAAAAATATTAATTCATCACTTACATATAAAGAATTTCTCAAAGTTTGCCGCCTTTAATTTACACATTGAATCTGTCATAAGCACAAATCTTTCCAGCCACAACAAACACAATAACAGGAACAAGTGCAAATATTATTTTTATGGCCATTCACAATTGCTATCCAAACAACAACAACAGAACGAAACATGTCCAAAAAATGCCGTTGCAATTGCTTTGAGTCTCTTGTGCTTTGAGGCTCCTTTGCTCCGAGGGCTTTCGTAACGCGAGCGCGATTTGTCGATATATCCGCACTATAATGCCCATAAATATAAACTAAACTCATGCACGGCCAGCAATATGTGTGGGAGTTCAGTTCTAGTGTTCTATATATATATATATATATAGTTTTATATACATGTATACAACTCGTACAAACGAAGGCAAAACTAAACTAACTGTTTGTCTATCTGTTATGTGTGTGTGTGTGTGTGTGTGTTGTGGCCAGCTTGTGGTGTGTAATAAAAAATATATAGAGACCACGTACTAGTGTAGTACAAGCCAAAGTATCGATGAGTTTGAAGTGCTCAATGGAAGTGATTACGGCGGGGTGAGGGTGAGGGTAATGCCTTACAGTCTAGAGAGTCCATGTGAACGGACAGCAGTTGAACATTGGCCATAACAGACAAGGGTTAGACCATCGACTACTATATACCAAAAGATATACTATACACACATAAGCTTCATTTTACATATACTATATATGTATGTCTGTCTGTTTTTTACTGCTGCTGTCGCTGTGCCATCAAAAACTATAATGCTCGACTATTTAGTTGGTAAATGTGTGTTACTTTTACACACACACACACACAAACACACACATGTGTGTATATGTATGAGACAATATGCTGCCACCGCGTAATGGGATAATTATATGTACAACAACAACAACAACAACAAATGTGTAAGGGAAAAATCGAATATTTAATTATGTGCGTTGCACACAATCACACACACACATATATACATATATATGGAGCAGTAATTAGCCTATTTTTGGACAATATTGAGTGAAAAGCACTGAACGAAAAATGTTTGTGATAAAAGAGTGCATTAAATACTATGTATTTTATAACACTCACACAAGTGTATAAATAGGATTTTTGTATAACAGTTCTTAGTTCATATCTGAAAGTGCTTTAATAAATGCTTGATCCTATATCTTTTTATCTATCATTTAAGCTTATCTACATTATCTCCAACTGCTGCTCACTAATCAAATCTTATCTACGTCAGAGTTTTTATAACACTTACATTGAGTGCTAACCTAAATACATTAATGACAGCAATTAGTAAAGTAAAGTAGAACAATAAAAAAATATATATACTTATGCATATGTAGAGTAATGGATTCACAGTCTTAGCTTCTGAATAGTAGTATCTATTTGTAGCTGTAATTGTTGTTTGTCTTTTCAATGCACTTCTAACCCTTTTTTCCTTCGATTTTTCTGCCTTGTCCTTTTCACTTGCTGTCCAAGCAATCAATATTTGAACTAGATTCGAACAATTGTTACCAGCTAAAGATACTTTCTCATTAGTTCACTTTCTTATTGGCAAACCTTTAAAATGTTGCCTGCAATAATAATATATTGAGAAAATCAAACAATAAAATTGAAGATGTTTTTGGCCAGCCACAAAAATGTGGCTTGTAATAAAACAAAAGCCAAACAGACACAAACAGAGAGTTTAGTGGTTGAATGCCAAAGCCACATCGAACAAATGACAGACAATCGAATGCAACAGCAACAAAAACAACAACAACAACAAACTAATAAAGCCAGCATAACAGGTAAACAAAATGAGCAGCCCTAAGGGAGAGTGAGAGTATGAAGAGAGAGAGAGAGAAATGCCAGACAAAAGGAAGCACAAATAATATAAATTAAATGTGTGTGAGGGAGGTGTGCGAAGGGGTGTGTGTCTAAAGAAAGCCAATGCTGAGTAATTATTTCCGGTAGAGCAAGCACAGAACAGCTCCGGACGGACGGACGAATGGACGGACGGACGGAGTTGGAGTCCTGCGGTTTTGGTTTGACTGCAACACATGGCCGGACACTTAAACCCAAAAAGTGGCAAACGAAGCCAGGCTCTTCTCCCCTCTCTCACCTTCGTCTCGTTCGAAGGTGAATGTAGTTGGAAAATCTATCTGGGCAATAATTTCGGTTGACATGCTTGCGGTAATTATTGACCGTAATGACAAAACCCCAAAAACCATAGAATTCATAGTCAACCCAAACCAACCTAACAAATTGCTTTAGTTTTGCACTCTTGACTCTTCATCTATGTATGCATTGGTATTTGTGTGTGTCTTTCATTTTAATTGGATTTTGCCAACTGACACAAAACAAGGCATTAAACGTTAAACAAAAAAAAAAAACAAAACAGATTTAATTGATTTACGTTCAAGCCTGGAAAAACTTTTTTTCTGGGGGGCCCAAACATTTTATGATCTTAGCATCACGCATAAATTTCCACACATTTTCTTTCGCTTTTTGTCAACAAAAATTACGGCCATAAAAATCAAATTCGAAATAAGAAATTAAAACAAGCAGAGCATAAACTATATAAATGTGAAAGAGACGGAGAATAAGAGGGTTAATGTGGTGGGAAGAGAGATAAAATACCCTGTAGCCATAAAATATCAATATGGTATTGCATTCTCTGCTTGGAGAATATCTTTTAGTCTTATACTTCTCAATCATATTGCTCGTGATTTGTCAGCTAAACGTTGCCAGCTTTCATATTAATAATGATCAGCACCTCCCTCACAAAAAGATTTTTATCATCAAAAGATTATTGAGCTTGTATATTTAGCAAGATATCGTGTGCATATGTTGTGTATACTTAATTTCTGCTTTAGCACACGCATAACTTGTCCAAAATTCAATTAATGACATGTCTATAAGCTATTTTTGGAACTTTTACGTTTCAATGTCGACTATTTTTGTCCAGATGTTGCCAAAGTGCAAAAAATACACAAAAAAAAAAAAAAAACTACATAAATAATGGCAATAACTTGGCGTCGATCAGTTTGCTTTTGGGGTATGCGATCTATCAAGTTACTGAATTAATTCACTTGGGTACATATAAATTTATTGTTTGATGGGATTAACTGACTAAAGTCGGAGATCATTAATGTCAGGAGAAAAGAATTTCATTGACATTTTAATAAATCTCTGCTTTCCATTATATGCATAAGAATGATTGATGAACTGGGAATATAACAAAAACTTTTAAATGTTCTTAAATTCAACTTTACCTGAACACATTTGTTGGTTTTCTTCATTGGTTGAATATTTATTTTTTCATGACTTCCTCTCGAATATTCTTTTGATTACAATCTCGAATTGAAACTAATAATACTTGTAGTATTATGCACAAAACTTCCGCAGAACTTGCGACACATAAACATAAGTTGAATGATTTCTTTGTATGACAAATTGCCTTTAAGTGGCATGGGTGGGGAGGGGAAGGGGCCGGTCACTGCTGAAGATACACACACACACACACACACACACACACGAGATATGATGACGAACTTGTGCGACGCACTGTTAATTCACTTGATGGGTGAAGTGCGAGGTCAAATCTTTCAGTTCACACAAAAGTGATCGCTCACAGATGCAGATACAAAGATACAAAGATACTGATTCACAATAAAAACAAACATTGACACGTTGCACAGTGCCTGCAAATAATTTTCACTGAACTTTTATTTCAACTTTATTATTATTATTATTTTTTATATTTTTTGGCACTTGCATTGCACTTTGTGTTAAAATTTTTTATGTCGAATTTTTATACACATTTTCCATAATTTTCACTCGCAAATTTTTGGCACGCACACTTGTTGTTGTTGTTGCTGTTGCTGTTGTTGGATACTTTGGCACATTTAGCCAAGATTTTCGCACTGCAGGCGACATGATTTCCAAAAGAAACGCATTGGGCCACATCAACCGTGTATATAGTATATATATATATATATATATATATATATGTGCAAAATGTGGGCGTCTTTCGGCCCACGATAAAAACACAACGCCGGCTAAAATGCAAAAGAAGACGCGACGATTCTTCTCTATTTTCTGAGGAGAAGCAGCGCTGACAACGTCCAAGTGAGCACTGAGCCAATCGACCTGACACAGTCGCCATCCATCCAACATCCGAGATCCGAACAGTCCATGGAGCCCAAGCAGAACGACAACAACAACAACAGAAACAACAACAAGCAGCGAAAGCGACGCCAACGCTGTGAAAAATCATTTTTCCGAAATATAAAATTAAAAATTCACATATAAATAATATTAAAAAAAATATTTACGATTGCATGTTTGCTGTGTGTGCTGTGTCCCCGTGTATTCATTTAGAATTTAATTAATTTCAGTTTATGTGTTGGGTGGAGAGGAGGTCGCGGGAATGTGGTTGATGCCACAAGTTGACGACACTTTTGCATGTTGTACATAATTTAAATCAAAACAGAAATTAGCAACAAATTTTGCTCCTAATGCTTTTTTTTTTTATTAGTTTTCCACGTTTGCATTTGCTGCTCTGTTTATTTGTTGCCGGGAATCGACTCAAAGACGCTGCTGTCGTTATCAATTTGCAATGAGATCTTCAACAAATGGAGAGAGACAGAGAGAGAGAGTCTCGCAGAGAGAGTGAGATTTCTGTTGAAGAAGCAATAGTATTATTTATAACAGAGTGTTTATGTATTTTGTTCGCTCATCATTCGGAAAATCTTTCACTCTCTTTTTCCTCTCTCACTTGCCGTGCAGCTGTCGCAAGTAGCGGCAAACAGATGTTTATCTTTTAATTTGTGCCGTGTTGTTGTTGTGCTTTCTACTTACCCCTCCTTCTCATTTGTTTTTCCGTATAGTGTGTGTGTTTGCTTGTGTTCGTTTTGAGGTGAATTCTTAAAGTGTTCCCTTGACATTTTGTCATTTGGATTAAATGCTCATTAGCTTTGACAGTGGGGTGGGCTGACTTTTTTAGTGATTGTTTGTTTTCAGGTGTGGGCGAAGACATAATCCATAGATATTTATATGTGATGTGTAAACATATTATTTGTCATTCTCAATAATTTATTTGGTTGTTATTTTTTATACCCTGAACCCATAAAATGGTTAAAAGGGGTATAATGGTTTTGTGCAAAAGTATGTAACAGGACCCATTTTATGGGTTCGGGGTATAAATAAGGACATCGAAAACGCATGAGCGTTTGAGCTACGGCCTAAAAAAAATCGTAATAAATGTTCGGTATAGGGAAATTCGTTATATGGAGAACAAAACGAAATTAAAATACGAAACTTCGTTTTATGGACTGTATTTTATTATTTTTAATATTTTGTATAGAGCTTTAAAAGACAATGTCTGAATATTTACCTCAACCTTAATTAGTAGCAACAAATCAAGCACATTATATGTATGTGGGGTACTCATAAAATATGGCCATTATTAACACCACAGTGCAATAATTCAACTTGCATTTTTGGCACTTGACAGCCGAATGTCAATGGCATGCCAAGGGAGGGGAAGATTTTACGGCGTAAAGCGTTTTAATTGCGTCGAAATCTTGTGAGACGCCTTCGGGGCAACAAAAGATTTTGAAGCGCAAACAAAATTTGCCACTAAATATGCACTGCATAAAATGAAAATAAATAAGCACAAAGCACCCGACAGCAAAAAGACGTCAACAAAAGGCAAAAATCTGTTAACCACCCCTTGCCTCCCCTTCCCCCCCCTCCCATCCACCTTTTGCAAAGAATTATCAGCGGCTAAACACAAAAATAAACGCGGCGAAAACTGCAAGCATAATTTTGCACGTGTTTCGAATAAGTTGTCGAGTTGTCTGCTAAATTTTCTGGCCAAAAACTTTGTCCAAAGTCGTCCAGGGGTGGGGAGGGGAGAGAGTGGTTGGGGAGTACGCTTAAAAATGCGCGACCGCATTCATTAGCGCAAATGGCTTAAATACTTGGCCTGGCAAATGTTGTATGGCAGCTTAAGAAGAAGTTGCCCCCCCGCTAACCACTCTCGCTCCTGCAGTTTGTGTTTGTTTGACTTTGGGCTTTGCGTTGCCGTTGTGCACTGAAAGGATTAAGTTTTCACAGCGACCCCCAAGGCAGAAAACGAACACAAACACACACATACACTTAAAGTTTAAGCAACCTCCGAACCCCTACCAAAAAGGAACTTAAGTAGTTTGCCAATCGTTCTACAGCTCGAAAAGTATTCGCCATAGATTTCTCTTATCGTTCCTACTCAGGATTTGTGTTCGTGGGTGGTTTAACTAGCGGGGTGGGGGGTTGGAGCAGCAGTTGCATTTCTTATTATGAACGTTGCATACTTTTGCGCATAAAGCGTAAATTCTTTGTGCAAATATTTTCTTGCATTCACCACAAATTATTGATGTGTGTATAAATCGCCTAGATGTGCAATTTACAATTTTCAAATATTTCTGCGACCATTTCCACAGTTATCCCGTATTCTTATTCCTTTTGTGTCATTCCCCTTTATGGCATTCAATACATCTTTTATGTATGTGCCTTTGATGTGGCACGTTTCAATTAATGAAATTGCATAAAATATTGATACTCAAACTACATTGAAAAGAAAACTCATTGAAATTGATATGGTTAGACTTAGAACCATTTTATACTTGATTAAACATTATATTTTTAATTGCTAGCGATTACTTTCGGGCTTTTAAGTTGCAAAGATTTTTCGAACGACTTTTCACTTGTGTCTTAAGGCATTGAGAGGGATTAAACCTTTTTAATTGACAGCTACACTCGGGAAAATTGTTACCGATCAGCATCAACCGACAAGTATTTTAAACTCTTTTTCTCTGAGTGCATCTGTAAAAGCTTTATGTAGTAATTAAGACTTACCACACACACACACATTTTGGTTTGTTATCAAGCCGCTTTCAGGTGTAACTAGTCAAATCTCTTTTCACTCTTTCACTCTCAAATTATGCAATTAAACAGTGCATTTTGGCAAAGTTTCACAGATGGTGCAACGTCGTCGTCGTCGTCGTCGCTCAACGCTCACTTAGCAACATGAATAAAATTAAACTCACGGCATAAGTTTTGCTTCTCTCTCTCTCTCTCTCTCCTCTCTCTGACAGTGGGTGAAACTTGTGCAAGTTGCGCATATTTCAAATACTGAATGAATTTTGCACATATTTCAAACTTAACTTTTTTTTTCCTCCATAAAGTATACATATACATTAATACCTTTCTTCTTCCTTCTTTTTTTTTTTTTGTATTTTTTGGCATTTTTGACTTGAAAAGTTTGCCAGCAGCGGAAAAGAGAACCCCAAGGAAACCCAGAAACTGAGCAAGTTTTATTTTCAGCTAGTTTTTGTTGTTGTTCTTGATTTTACTTTTAATTTCTGGCAAAAATATTTATAATGCTATGGAAAGGGAATACTAAATTGTTTATGGCGCTACTTTGGCCCAAAATGTATGTCAAAATTAATTAATTTCATGATTTATGCGCCGCAAAAACTTTTTAGTTGCAGTTTTTCCACTTTTCGGGCTCTCTGTCCGGTCAAGCGACCCAAAATGGTGTTAATAGTGGAGCATGCAAAGCGAAGGGCAATTGTGTATAGCCGACTACAAGATACTCTACATAAAGATTATTAATCAACTGAAGGCTTAAATAGGTTGGTTGAAGAAAATCTTTACTTTGTTGTATAAGGAAAGTTACAAATTTCTAATCTACCCTCTTAACATCTCCTGAGTATAGAGTATATAAAACTGCCCCTTTGGATACGTGGCCAAAAACTAAACAAGTCACGTTGTTTGGCCATAAAGTAGCCTCGAAACTGGACCGCGTTCGGGACCTGCTAACCTCGAACAAACTTTGCGTTTAGTTTTTGGCCAAAAAGTTCAAGTTCTCCCCCAAAAAACTGGACAACCAGATGGCATTGTTGTTATTTTGTAGGTGTGAACATTTTGTTTCAACGCCCTACGCTTTTTGATTAGTACTTTTGGCAACCCAAACCTAAATTCAACCCAATTCGAAGCATTTCCCTGCGGCCAGTCTTTTATCTTGATTGGCAAAGTTGCCGGAGTTGAGCTGGGACTGGATTGTGTTAAGTTGGTAGCTCGGGTGCTTTTTGTTGGCCAAATCCTTTTGGCTGCTTATCGTTTTTGCATTCATTTGTTTTCAATTGTAATTAATCTTGCAAAGTTTCCTTTTGACATTCTGTGGCTGCAACTTTCCCCCCTTTCCCACTTTTCACTTTTGTTCCATATCAAGTTGTCGCCTCACAAACTTGGCCAAAAACTTGCTGTTGCAAGGTTGCCTTTTGTATTTGTATTTTGTTGGTGCTGGGTGGCAACGCCAGCGTGTTACTGTCACAATTAAAATAAAGTTTCGGCGCACTAATTGAAAAGTGTCAAGTGTAATTTCTTTAAATTTGCCCAAAGACGTCGTCGTCGTCAGCAAATTGTTTGACTTTTCTACTTTCCCACTTTTCGGATCAGTTGTCCAAATTGTGGTTGTGGTTCTTGATGGAGTTTTCTCTGTTAGCTACTAATGGTCATTGCCATTAATTGTGTCCGATTCAGGGTCGTATTTAAAGTGTTTACTTTTGTTCCAGAAATTTTCTGCTTAACCTGCATTTAAAAAACTTTTTTGCCATAATAATAACTTAAAGATGGCTTTGGCAACATTGAACTGAACAGAACGCAGACAATTAAGCAAATGCAGCGAATGGTTTTCATTGTTGAGCAGGCTGGCAAGAAAATGGAACTTGAAAAGACTGAAAACTGCAAATGGGGAAAGTCAGACGCATAAAATGCAAACATAAAAGCCAACTGTGAATGCAACTTGTGCAATGCAAAGAAAGCGGCAACTGTGACAATGTAAACAACAACACGACGGAAGGTGGAGTGGGATGCAGTGGGTGGAAGTTGGCTAAAAGTGCATACAAAATTGGCAAGCAACAAACAAAAGAAACGACGACGGCAGCTGCACCCAAAACCAAAAACTGCAGCTAGACCGAAAATGGTAATGGCCTTTCAATGAGAACGGTTCGTCGAAGGGGGGTGTGTGTGGGGTGGGGGTATGGTAAGGGTAACTTAATGCGAAAATCTTGTTGCACGCGGCGGAAGAGCGAGCGAGAAGGGGAAAGGGAGGGGGTGGAGTTGCATGAGTATGCTGCATAAAAGTCTATTGTTTGTGGATCATAATTCTCTTGTAAGCTGTGCGGAATCAAATGGATGGGGTAAATCTGTATATTTGTGTGTGTGTATGTGTGTGCAGGAAATGAACATCATTAATTTTGCCATTTTGCATTTGCATTGAAATGGCATTTCGATAGGGCTAAGATTGTGATTCAAACACCCAACCTCCCAAAAAACCAATTGTGTCCAGAGTTTTACCCTTCTCAATTCGCCATCTCTTTCTCTCTCTCTCTCTCTCTCTCTCTCTCTCTCTCTCGACGGCTGTTCGCGATTGGCGCGACGTGACTTAATTTGGATTTCTTACAACTAAATATTTGTTTCTGGCTAAGCGGCGCTGGCAAGGATTGTGGGGATGGTTGGGGGGTACAGCATTTATCAATATGACCAGAGTTGAGTGAGCTCTCTTTCTATCCCCCTCTCTCTCCCCCTCTCTCTCTGTCTGATAACGTCACACGCTGAATGGCGGCACGTTTTGCCAGCCAGACGCCGAAAACTGTCCGAAAGTGTGTTGAAAAAGCGGCACAAAAACTAACACGTACGCAATGCCATACACTGAACAAAATGTTTGTGTTATATAATTGTCAGTAGAGAATTAAAGTGGAATTTTGTCACATAATTCATGAGCCAAGAGCTAAAATACTATTTAAACTTGGTTTATTATGTGAAGATTATATATATAGCACCACTGGAAGGTCATCAATACCGCGGAGACTTACTTGAATTCATGAGAATCGAGTAGGAGAGCAACATTTATGAATAAATTAACAATGCCATAAAAGGTTTTGTAAGATGTGAGTCAAAATCTTTCCTCTCTATAATATACCTCAAGCTTAGACTTGAAAACTATTTAAACTTGGTATTTGTGAGTTAGATTGAAATATTCCTTTCAGTGCACCTAAAACTTGAACAGCTTAAGTGGGAAAACATGGGGGCAGGGGGTGTTTTGGGATGGGCGGGACAACAGATTGCGTTCTATGCCTGGGCAAAAATCAAAGCTAAGCACTTTCAATTGGATTTATGCGTTTGAGATGTGAGCATCAGGCTGCCTAATGTCTCTATAGACAAAAAGAGAGAGAGCGAGAGAGAGAGGGAGAAAGAAGTCTCTGTGGATTACAGATCCTGCAAGAACTAATAGTTGTTATCCTTGTTGTTGCTTTCTTATTAATCAGCACAAAGTTGGAAATAGCACAAATTGCAATTTACCGATAAGCAAATAGCCAAAAAGCTGTTTACACACACACACTCACAGACGCTAACATGGCCAATTATGACAGGGTGTGTGTGTGTGTGTGTGTGTTGTTTGTTTGTTGGTTATTAAGTTTTATGATCAGTTTGTGTTTTGCGTCGAAACGATTTATTTAGCTAAGCGCAATTAATTGGAATTTTACGTGTTGATTTTGTATTTTGCCAAAATGAAATTTGGCAAATACATCTTACTAGCTATTGTGTTTGGTCTAAACAAATGGGCTTAAAGCAAATTAACACGCTAAGTACGAATGCATTGTGTGTGTGTTTGCAAGAAGATTAGAATTTGATTGCATGAATTTGCCTTTTAATCTGATTTGTTAATAGGCTTTGTGCTAAGCAATTTATTTAGAGCGTGTTAAATACAAAATACCTCTTTTCTCTTCCCTATCGATAACTATCTTTAGGACAGCAAGCAGCTTAAAGTGTCAAGGCGCTTTTTAGAGTTGTGCTCACAACACTGTGCAAATTTATGGCAGCACGTGTCCACTTCAAAGGTTCGGAGACCGCACTTAATGCCCAAAATCACACAGAACACAAAAAACCCGGCCATCTTTAGATCCGTCCCGTTCGCTTGAAGCTTGAACCGTAACGCTTAGCAAACAATAGCTAAGTTTCTTACCTCCCTCCCTTCTGACCACACACACACACACACATCATATACGATTCAGCAGCTGGGCAGCATAAAATGCTTTATGAGATTATTTGCTGAAATGTAGCGAACGCTTTTTCTTATTTATTTGCTTTGTGGGTTCACAGGCGCACATTTATGGCGCCTCAAGGTATGCAACGAAACGTATCGAAAAAGGGAAACTGTTGCCCATACTTATATTGTATGTATGTAAAGACATTAACCAACATTCTTGTGGCCAAAACATTGCCACATATTTCATCTTTGCTTCAAGGGCCTTTTCCTTCTTCCTCAATTCTTCTTTCCTTTTTTTTGTGTGGATAAAATGCGTTCAAGTGTTAAAATTGCTAGGCAAAGATTTGCATGGCATATAAGGGCTGTAAGTTTTTGATACCTTTATTGGAATATAATACGCTTAACGTTCGAATTTGCACATCCCATATTCGGTTGGGTTGTTCTCGAAAGCTTTTCGATTTGTGCGCGATTTGAAACGCTTTTATTTTCGGATTCAATTCCGATTTGGAGGCGCGTGACAAAACTCAACTTATAACCAGCATTCATATTTATGTTGCTGCTAATCCCTAACACACACACCCACACACACACACTCTCGACTGTAGATCCCACTCACTTTGAGATGAGATATCCTACTCCTGTCGAGAGTCCTGTCCGTCTGCAGCTGAGTGTTAAGCCTGCTCTCCAACGCATTTGGCTTTTGTGGAGTGCTTTGCTGCTGCTCCAGTCACAAAAACGTGTGTGGGATTTAGAGCCATCTGAAATGGTCAGCATAACGCCATCGATAGCCAATGTCAGAAACTGTACACCAAAAAAAAATATGCTTTAATAATTTAAAATATTTTATAGCACTGACTGAAAGAACTAAGTGTTTAAACTGAAGAAATCATTCATTTATTAAGTTAATTTTGAAATATTATTTAAGACTTCACATAATTGATTAAATTGTTGCTTAACTAAAGCTCAGAAAAGTTGTTTTAAATTGATTTGTTGTAAAACACACACACAGAAAAATATAAAATAAATAAATAAAAATACAACAGTGTCTGCCATTCCATTCATATATGCTAAAAGTTGTTTAAAAGCTAAGCCGCTTATGCCCAGTGCCATTCAGCCATTCAGTCAGTCAGTCCGTCAGTCCGTCAGTCATTCAGCCTTTCTGTCAGTCCATCCACTAAGTGCCAAGCATATCGATAGGACAACACACAGAAAAAATGGAGCACTATGTGTGGTGGGTTCATTTGTAGCGGAAATAACTTTTTGATGCACAGCTTCCACAGGCTGATTCACCTGGCCACAACAACACAGTAGAGCAGAGAGTCTGAAGAGTCCAATGCGCTTAAACTGTAAAACATTTGGGGGAAAACGCAGCAGCTAAAAAAAGCTAAAAAAAAATGTTTTTGGTCAAGTCCATTACTATTAAAAAAGTTTCAGCTGGGAACGACAGGAGCTGGAAAAAAAAACTTTGTTCGAGGCCTGGGCACAAAGATGACATCAAAGTTGTGCGCTTAATGTAATGGCAAGGGGGAGGGGTGGGTAGGGGAGGGTATTGGTATATTCGTACTCGAACATGTTTATATTCAACATACTGCTGCTAAAAGTTAACTCTTTGTGCCTGCTTTTCTCCAGCGCCAGCTCCCAGCTGCTGCAGCTGCTCCTTTGGCAACTTTGTTTCACAATCGAGTACAAAATTCACTCGACTGGATTAAAAGATTAGTGTAGAGATTATGAATCATGTGTGGTGAGGGTTGGTGGGGTTTGAAGTCGACGGCTCTTGGTTAACTGAAAGTTTTCATGTCCTGTGCGGCTTTTGTTGCTGTTGCCGAGAGAGAAACTTTAAAAGCCACATTGTTTACGCTCCAGTTGGAAAGTAAAAACGTTCGGTAATCTCTGAAATATTGACAAACTTAAACTGGCGCCTGTCAATTGCAGGAAATCGTTGACTTGACCCTTTTTTAATCTGCTGTCAACCCAATTTAATTTCATTTTGACTAGAGTTTCTTCTTCCTTTCTCTCCCTTTACCTGCCACCCTAATTTAACGCCTTGACAATTTTTAATTTTTATTTGAAAACTTTGGCACCTCGTTCAACAACTCTCAACAACTCAAGAAACCATCCAAATCAAATCAAATTTTTACCGCCAAAAAAAAAGGTAGAGGAGAAGACGAAAAGTTGCCGCTCATTACAAATTCTAAAAGACTTCGTTTCTTTTGCTTTTGCTTTTTAGCTGCTTTTTTCGCGTTGACAACCAAGGTAAAAATAAACTTTGTGCATTAATTTTATTGCAGCGACATCTTGAATGACAAACCCCCAAAGAGTTCTTGTTCTATTTCTCTATCTTAAGTGTCTTCTTCTTCGTCTGTTTCTCTTTTACCTTTACCTTCGTTTTAGGTACTCAACATTTTTATCAGCTGCAAAAGTTGTCGATTAAGTTTGGCGCCCTTCAAATTGGTTTTTTGTTACCGTGTTGATTAACTTGGAGGAAGGGTATATGGGTTTTAAACTGATTTTGTCAAGAAATAACTTTTTATTTTTATTTTTACAGATTTTTCTGCGAGTAATGAAATTAAATCCACGAAAGGATTGGAAAATCAGGTGAGTACTTATATTTGATTGCTTCTGCTTTAAAAAATATGTGAATTTATTCCAATAAGTTTGAAAATCCTAAATTTAAATATGTTTACTAGGGTATTTATTCATCAGGCAACCATTTCTTTTTAAAATTGTGTTTTCTGCTTGTTTACTTTATGTTGTTGAACCTATTGTTATTGTTGGGTCGGGTAAAGCGCTGTAAGCTGCTTGAGATTCTGCAGCACTTTTTCTTAACTTGAACTTGGCCAGCAGTTTGGCAAATGAAGTGCGCAGATTTGTTTACTTAGGTGGCGAAAGGGTTGAAGGTGAACCGGTTAATACTCGAGGGAAGGAAGGTGGTAGCAATTTAATGAATTAGGCATAATGTGTTGAGGAAATTTAATTAAAAGACTCAACAATTATGTAGGTCTCTTTTAACATTGCTCAAAGTGCTTAGCTTGGGCTTAGTCAACACACACACATTACGCATACGCCGTGTGCACAGCAAAAGAGTTTAATTCATTTGTAAGCCATGCATGAACCATTATTCAAAAGCGCATTACAAACACTTTAACAGTTGTAAACAAAAAATGACAAACTAAATCTCACAAAACACACACACACAGAGAGAAAAGCCTGGGTTAGTTTGGCAGTGTATAACTAAGCTCTAATGCGCAGCTAAGGATACAAATTACAAAACAATGACGTCAACGTGCCTGTCAACAACTTGGCCCAGACAATAGTTTTGCAACACAGACACAGCCAAGGGGAGGGGGGTAGGTAGGCGAAGGGACAACAATTGGTAGGCTATGAATAGGAGCTGAAGGGGAGGGGTGTGTGTTGGATGTTGGCCAGCAGCGACAGGTGCAACGGACATTTCTGTCGCATACACACAAATTACGTGCGAGATTATGCCAAATCCGAGTTCAAGTTGAAACTCCTTGCCAGAAAATTGCTGTAGCGATAGCAAGGAAAGATGAAGTGAAGATCATGCATGCAACAGACGACAATGAACCTTTTGGGATATAGTTTATTCTTTAACCTTTGCTGATAATACAATATAAACTTGCAAATATTCACTATTGTAATTAATGTTCTTTTGTACTTCACAAGCAAATAAATGCAACATGATTTGATTACAAAACCAAGTTGCACGAGTAGCAGCAACAACAACAAGAAAAGCAACTGTGCTTTGTTCAAATAGTACATCAAAAGGTGCGAAAATTAATATTTACACTGCACCCAAAAAGAGAGAAAAGGCGAAGCGAAAGAGGAGCAACAAACTAACAATAGTTTGAATTGTCTGTATATAGCTCTTGTAATTAATTTCCTGATCCCTTGTTGCACCCACTTTTGCTCTCCACTTGGATGCTGCCTTCACTCTTTAGATCAAATGCACTATCCTTGATTTTGCAGACACGACTCCTTTCCACAGCTGTGCAGCTTGTTGTTGCCCCTGTGGCATTTTCATTGTTTAGGTGCAAATGCGTTTGGGCTACGCATGTTGCTGGCAGGCGCTTTGAATTTACGTGGCATTCGCTTTAAAGCACCTCCTCGAACTGCTCGAACTTCCAAGCTCCTTACTTGGTGAGTGAATGAATGAATGGCTTGTTTGAGTGGCATGCCACAGCTAAGGGGAGAGGGAGAGAGGTTGCTTAGTTAGCTGCCTGCATTTGACTGCTGTCAGCAGTTTTCACAAAATCCAACTGATATCCCCAAAAAGAGGCACTAACTGGCGATTGTTAACAAACTTAAGGAATTTTACCTTGCAGTCAGTTTGTCAATCAATCAGTTGCACTACAGCTATTTGTAAGTTGCATAAACATTGGGATAACGTTACGTATACGTATTTTATCCAAAATCCTTAAGACGTTTGGCGAGTGTTTCTCTTAGAATATAAATCCAAAGAACCTTAGTCATGCCACATAAAATCTTTGGCCGCACAGGTAAATCACCCATTTTGTTGCAGCCACGTGCTCATAATGTGTTCACACAATTAAATTTGCCGCAAGCCCATGAATTATGACCCCAAAATTGTCATCAACAAATGCCAAATGAATGGCCTAAAAGCAACAGCAGATATACAATACAATAAGTATACGCCCTGTGTGCACAAATAGCAAAAGATATTTCAAGCGAGAATTTAACTGCTGTTCAGTCGCGCATGAAGCGCAGAAACTGCGAATGGCTTGGCGCTCTCTCCCTAGTCAATTATATGGGCCTTGGACATTAAATGTCATTACGCAGCAACAATCAAAGGGAGATGGCAATAGGACAGGCAGGCAGGAAGGACACGAGACAGGAGACAGGAGACAGGCGACAGGCAGCAGCAGTGTCAAGCTAAGCATGAAATTAAAATGCGCCTAAGATGTATTGTCGTCTGTCATGAGTTCGACTCTCGAGGCAGAAATGATGCCATCCATACTTAAGGCTTCTTCTTTTCATACACGGCAAGAAATTGTTGAAATCTTATCTTAAGGTTGGTAAGAAGCAGTATTTGTTTTTTTTTTAAGTGTAGCCGTGACGTGCTGCTTTAAATTCTTTTTTTTTCCTTTTCTATTTGCTTGTCGTCGTTTTGCTTATAATTTCATATTTCACACCGTTGTCTCAACTGCCGCAAGTTTGCAGCCAACTTAACACCTCACCTCTCCCCTGCTGCCCCTTTTATTGCTTCTGGCTGCAGCTCAATGACAAAAGTGTGAGGCAACTGTGCCTCGTGCCTCATTGTCTGTTGTTGGCTTCTCTGCCGCTTTTGGGAATTATGCCAAAGCTATAATAATAATAAAACAGAATAAAAACTCGTCGCTAGGATGCCTGCAGGGAACACACACACAAACACACACACATACACTCGTCATGCTTATTAAATTTCAATTGTGTGGCTTGTGAAAACCGCCTGTTGCATAATTCGTATTTGTTTTATTCTGTATTTTGTTTTTTGTGGCAAAGACCAGAAGAATGTAATTAATTTACAAACAAAAATTTGAATATTATTTATATTGTTTGTTTTGTATTCGCTTCATTTGAAATGCAAAATCAAAAAAGCAAGCTACTACTCGCCACTTGCCACTTGCCACACGCCACAGCTGGCGACTCAATTAAATGAATGTCAAAGAGCAGCCGCTGGAACACTCACAATGGTTTCCTCTGCTGGCTTAACAATTCCTTTGACACACACAGGCAGGACGACAAATATGAGCTGCTGTTGCTGCTGCCACTGCCACTGCCACTGCCACTGACAATGAGTGTGGCAACTGTATGTTGTTGTTGTCTTTATGGCAGTCGCGTTCCTGCCTCCTTGCCTCCTTGCCTCCTGTGGCCAGCCAGCGATGTCTATCTCTCTCTCTCTCTTACTCTCCCTCGCTCTCTGTGTGTGATTGTAGCCATGGAAATGAATATTAATGCCGCCTGAATTGTGCAGCTACTCCCTACTCCCCCCTCTCTGTCATCTTTAAACTCATCATATCCCGCAAGGCCTCGGACCCGGGCTCGACAAAGTCCTTTGGCCGCAGTGCGGCTCAGTGCGCACTTTGCTTCGGCATTAATATTTATCAGCGGTATCAGAAGTTGCTGTTGTTGTTGTTGTTGTTGCTGTTGACGATTCCCTTGGTTAAGTAACATATTTAGCATAGTCTTTGTGTGTTTTTGCCATTCACTGTTCTGATCATATTTCAATAAACACAAATTTAATTGGGCATGCAAAAATATTCCTGTTTCTTCTATAAAAAACAAATTGATAAAAACAACAAAGAAAATCACTTTTTAAAATGCCATTGAAGTACACAAGCATATTAATTGCAAACCTCATAAGTAAGATGAAAGAATTTCAAGTGACTTATTAATATGAGCAATTAATATGTTAATAAAGCAGAATATTATTAACTTATACATTATTTTTTTTAATGAATTTTCTCGTGATTTTTCAACTGATGTGAATGAAAATTAAATACATTTTTAACTGTGTGCAGCTCTTGAGCTGAAATAATATTATATGCTTGAAACACGGCACCCTTGAACGTGATTAAACCTTATCATTTAACCACACACACTCACTCACACTCACTCGGAGTGGTGTGTGTGTTGTGCTCTGAGCCATTGTCAACAGTAATGAAATTTACCTGTACACGAAACGAAATTAAATCATTAACACCTGAAGCGTGCGCAGCCAGCGACATTCACATCGACATCGACGACATTGAAGTTCCGACTCCTCCGAATGGCAGAACAGGACACTGCACAAGAATTAATTGTATGTGATGTATGGGTAGATACCCTGTACAAACGTTACTTAAAGTCGGTATAAAATATGTACATTTTATTCCTCTTTAGCTTTGAATGGACGATCTATTTATAGGGTATTCACATTCATGGACATTGTCTGCAGTTTAAAAGGGGCAACTTTTAATAACACACTCCACACACACACACACACTTCAGAGGGTTGTTTGTTCTCAGCTCTTATTCTCCCACTCACTCTCCATTTCTCCCTCTTGTCTCGCTTTTATTGCGCCAATAATGCAATTTGTTGACATTGGCTATGGCCGTGTTAATAAGTCGCGCCACGAAGCGGTAATGCAATTTCCCAGGATGCCATGTAAAAGGGCCTAAAAAATGCCCATTGCATGGACATTGAACTTGGCGATTGCAAAGGAACTTAATTAATTAGCTGCCAAAAAAGTTTCCTTACCACAATCTGATACACTTGCAGTTGCACAACCAACCAGAGAAAAGAGGAAAGAAAAAAAACTAAACTGGCTAAAGAACTTTGCGTGTATTTACTGTTTTTCTTTGGGATTTTCGTTTTGGGGCCCTCAAGTGCAGGACAAGGTTCAGTTTCTGGTCTCGGGTAAAGAAGCTTTTGTGTTTTTAGTTACGCTGCAAGCCGGAAACGAAGCAACGTTTGAGTTTAAGCCATGTGTGTGTGCCTGACCGCAATCGCATTGTGGCATTGTCCGCATCAATGTTGTCGCCTCTTATTTTTGTTACCAGATCCTTCAGCCTGGATTAATGGTCCAGCCTCTATGTCCATCTCTAAAGTGAATGGCACAAAAATTGATTTTACTTTTTGATTCATTGCACACACAGAGAGAAACACAAATACTAACATCCTGAGTCCTTTTCTTTGGGCTAACAAGCGACAGCTGCTGTTGCTGCAGTTCTAACTTCAATAATTTCATTGACAAATCTTTGGCTTTTGGCACTCGCACTCTCACAGTTTAGAAACTTAACACAAACGACGTCCAAATGAAAGCCACAAACTGACGAAAGTTTTAAGCTTCACAAACTCTAAAGAACTTTACACACACACACACACACACACTCAAACACACTTTGGTACAGTTGAAGCCTGCTGTAGAATTAAATTAAAGTTATTAAATCATCAATTCAATCAGACAATTAAGAAAGTTGCCAGCTTGGCAAGTTTTTGGCCACATAAACTCAACGACACATGTGGCAAGCCACCAAAAATGTTCCGCCTCTCGCAGTTAAAAGTCAACATTTAGTGATATAAATTCAACATATAACAAATTTTTTCCAGTCCCAAATTTAATTTACACACCAAACTCAATTTGTGGTTAGCAGCGAATAAAGTCAAAAATTTCAACACTTGATTTCGCTTTATTCACACACAATTTGCTGTCCAAATTAAATGAGTTTGTGAGTTGAGATCGACTTGGAGATACGCTATAAAAAAAAAATAAAAAAATGTCTTCTGTTGTAGCAAACTGAATCCCTCTTTGACTTTGATTCCCTCTTTGACTGTGCCTCCTTTTTATAGGGCATAAAACTAACAGGCATTCACAATAAGTTTATTAAAGTCACAGCTAAACATGCAGACTGACAAATACTGAACCAGTCCGTTATCTGAATGTGTGAGCTTCACTTGTATAGATTTCAATTTCATTATCGCTTTGACTTTTGTTTCTTGCCTGTTTGGGGCCCAGTCCTAACTGTCTAGCTGTCTGTCAATCTTTCTGTCAGCCGCTGCTTTCCTCTGACCTATGACCACCTCGAGGCATGGGCTTTACAACAACATTTAATGACAGCTAGCAGTGACAGCAACAAATTTACTCTTACCTAACTTAACTTTGGCTTTTTTAAAGAGTACTTTAAAGGTTCTACATTCATTTTATGCAATAGATTTCACTATTAAACTCAGCTTCAGCTACTAGTCGTATTTGTGCTCCTTCAATTAGCTTAATACGAAAATACCAAACATCGGGCATTGATTGAGCTCGTTCTGCGCCTAGCACTAATGAAAATAACACAAATGTTTAGTGTACATACCATTTTTTTTTCTACGCTTTGCCAAACAGGTAAAAGTGCTGCCCATCAGCAGCAGCTGGAGGAAGAGTAGGAGGAGAAGCAGCTGTCCCTGCTGCAAAGCGTGTCCTGTCAGCGCCCGGCATGATTTTCAATTTGTGATCTTAATCAGCAGGTGTCCTGCATGGCCAGCTTTCCCTCTCGCCCCTTGTCTCTGTCTGTCTCTTTCATTGCTTTCTTTGCTTTCGCTGCTCTCCTTTTTTTGGGTTGCCTATCAACATGGACGTCAGCGGCATCGTCATTGCCTTTTTATTATTTTCATTCGGGTTTTGGCTGGCTGCCTACTAATAGCAGTTGCTATTGTTGTTGCTTTTGTAGTTGTTGTTGTTGTTGTTGTTGCTGTTGGCGGCCTTTGTGTCAGCTTTGTTCACTCTCAACGTTGAACGTTGCCAGGCATTAACTTTTGTCATTTTGAGCACCCCTCAGTCACTGAACAATGCAATGTGAATTGGCAGGTCCTAGGATCCAGGACCTCACTTCTTACACCTCCCTCCCCCCGCCCCCTCACTTATGTCTAGACTGTCTGTTTTGGCCCGATGTCCATTGCTTGTGGGGCTGCCCGCTGGCTTTGGTCTACTGCTGTGTTCATTTAATTAAATTACACAAAATTGTTTGGGCCTTTCCTTTCATTCATTCTCAACTCACACACAACTTACACACAACAAGAACAATTCGAAAAACAACAATGCGAACAACAACAGGCAACAAATCGCATAAAATGTCTAGAAAATTACAAAATATGTTGGCTTGAAAAAATATTTACTCAATGCCTGTTGCGAATCGTTGTTTCTCATTGTCGTCCCTAAAGTGTTCGTAATTGCTTTGCCAGTTTTTCTTTTTTATTTGTTGCCTTCTCTCCTCTTCAATTGAAAAACAATTTGGCCTTTTAAATTATGTGCAATACATGGGGAAATGAGCACAAGAAATGCCATATAAATAATACAGCAAGAAAACAAACAGTAGAATATTTTTATATACAAACATATTGTGAAAGATACGCGTAACAGCTGCGCCAAATGTATTTTTCGGTATTGAAGTTATATTGAAATCTGTGTGTAAATGTTCTGTTGTCTGTATTTGTATTTGTATCTGTATCTGCATCTGTGTATGTTTGTATTTGAGTTTGTGAGTGTTTCCGATTGTGTGTTCTGCCGATTTGCTGTTATCAAAATGCCATAGACATTTGTATATCGTGTGTGTAACAGAAATAACCATAAAACGATTTCGCTAACAAATCGACAAATTTTTCTATTACCACAAGTTAAGAGAATAAACTTAATTTGTA
Organism: Scaptomyza hsui; assembly: GCA_018152825.1. Taxonomy (NCBI): domain Eukaryota; kingdom Metazoa; phylum Arthropoda; class Insecta; order Diptera; family Drosophilidae; genus Scaptomyza; species Scaptomyza hsui. Next base: position 251,104 of record JAECXO010000280.1, read on the forward strand.
TGACTTTAAGATAACTAAACTTAACCGTTTCTTACAATTAGGTAAACTGATTTCGGAGATTTTCATAAGAAGGAAACCATAAATAAGTTTTCACTCGAAACTCACAACTTTTGCCCCATCGTACTTGGTCGACAAATGGTTTTACATATTTCGTTGCCTACTTTTTAGGGGCTGGCGGCGTTAGGCGCTTCGCAATGCTTTGCAATCAAAATCATAAAATATAAGTTTGCACTGCGTAAATTTCGAGTGCTCGCCACAGCTGCCTAAATATTTTTTAATTTGCTTTGTTGCTGTTATTTTGCCAACAACAACACTGCTGTGTGTGCACGTTAAAGCTCAAGTAATCATTTTGTGGAAAAAGTTACTTTTGCTGCTGCTGCTGCCAACTGTTGCCCCAACGTTTTGCGGCACGCAGCGATTAATCATAAACAGAAATCACTTGGAACGCGCAGCTGTGAAACACAAAACGCGCAACTCTTCCCGCTTCCCACCCAAAACAAAAGTCTTTCATTCGAACAAGAGTTGACAAAAAAAAAAAAAAGAGAGAGAGAGAGAGGAGATAGAAACGCAGGTAACTGACGGTTAGGTAACTCTGCGGCTCTCATATTGATCAATCAATGTCAGTCGGCTCTTGTTGCAAAATCTATAAGCAATATGATAACCATTTGCCAATAAACTCCGACAAGCAATGCGAATTTCTGTCCATCTGTCCATCTGTCTATCTATCTACCTGTCTGTCTCTCTGTCTGGGCATCTGTGCAATTGTCTGGCGTTGTCTTTGTAACACTTTGAGTGATTTGATATGGCACATAACTGCAGACAACACACACCCTTACACACACCCACACTCTACTACTAAACCTTTGATTGAAACAAATTTCCAATATATAACCGAATGACGGATGCGACGAAAAGCGACATTTTGTTTTCCTTCCCCCTTTTTCTTTGTCTACCTTTAGCTACGGCTACGCCAAAAAGTGTCACTTTTTTATGAGCGATCATTTGTTTTTTTTTCTTTTCTTACTTTCGTGTCGCACCCCTTTTATTTTTTGAGGGCACTTTTATTTGCTGCTTGCTTTCTTGTTGTCGAATGTTTTCCCTATTCACTGTTGCTTCTGGTAATTTTATGCTTTTGACAAATTCGAGTTTAAGTGGATTACTTTTTACTTTTCCCCTCCCCCCTCGTAAGCAAACGATTGTGTATTTAATGTTCTGCTCTTGTTTGCTGATGATTAATTAATTGTTATTCCCGTTGCACGTTTTGTGTCAGATTTTCTGCGAGACTTTTTCTGGAGTAATTAATTTTCATTTGCATAAATTCATAAATTTGAAAACAATATGTAAAGTTAGAAAAATGTAAACGCGTTTCTTGAATGGCTTGTTTTGATATTTACCATTATGTTTATTTATATTTTGTTTTACTTTGATAAGAATAAAGTATTGAACTTATCTCTGTTCAATTTAAGCATTTGCTCGAAACAGATCATAGAGTCGATCTTTAATCCATTCCTTGTCGTATGGTGCATAGGTATTGGTGCTTATCTGGAACACCAAACAGCTGACATCCACAAAAGAGTCGAGAAAGTGAAAAAGTTGCATTATATCGTAGGTAACGCTGGGTATATTGGGATTGCCACGCTTCAAATGCTCCTCGTAGATCTCGCAAATTGCATTCAAGCCATCCTCCACGGTATCATATTCCCTATAGGTGCGCGTCTTGGGACAAGGACTCGGATGCAGCATTACAATGATATGAGCCATGACTTTGCAAACTATGAATTAAATTATTAATCTCATTAAAATATTTGTATCTGAGAAATACTTACTTTTAGCTCGTTAAATATGTTGGAAAAAATGATTTTAATGAGGCAAACTTAATTGCAAGTAAAATGATAGCCTTCTGTTTCTTTCCAAGCAATGAAATGAAAATAAATAAAGCAATTTGGCATTCGATATAAAGTTTGACATTAGGAATATCGATTGCAGTGTTGGAAAGTGCTTTGACTTAATTTGGCTTGGGGCTGGTTTGCTAGGTTACAGTTTGTGTTGAAAATTGTCCCATGTGAGCAATTAGAGCGTAAAGGGGTTTTAACGTCTTAAACACGTGCGTGCGCTTTCAATTTCATTTCATTTCATTTCCGTTGCGTTGTGCTCTCGAGTCCTGTTCCTGTAATATACTTAAGTATGGAGAGCTCATAAAAGATTTAAGCGTCGCCTGCCATTACAAATGCAATTTGCAAAAAGTGGAAGAAAAACTTTTGATTTCGCCAGGACTCTAGTCCTCTTTTATTGGTCTCATTAAACGAAAATGTTTGTGACTACAGCCAAGCTCAACTTGTTCCCAGAGTCGCTTTCGATTTTGGTATTTTTCGGTTGGCAGTCGACTCACGTTTCGCTACCTTTTGAGAAAAGGTGTGCGGCGTTGATTTTGAAAAGTTTTTGTGGCACACAAACGCCGGGGCCTAAGAGTGCGGGGCTCAAGAGTGCGGCCAAAGATTTGAATGCTTTTTCACTTGACATTCCTCTAAAGTGGTTGTTGTTTGAAGTTGTTGGTGGTGCGTGATTCGATTTCGATTCGTTTTGGTTACTTGGCCGCCGCCAAAAAGCGACTTTGATATACAACTTTGCAATTAAGCTGCCAATGATGCGCAAACTGACAACTTTTCCTCCCCTTCTGCCCCCCCGCCCATCAAACTCAAATTGTAATTGGTCTAAAGATAGAGTTGCTTTCTGTATATAAGTATGTTCATTCATATTCATCGAGATTCAAATTCAATTTTCACAAATTATTTGCTTGGTTAGTTTTGTGGCTTCCACAAAATTGTTTGGCTCTTTGCAGCTCCCATTCACACACTGATACACGTGTGTGTGTGTGTGTGTGTGTGTGTGTGCCTGGGGCTTCCTCTTCATTATCTGTGAAGCATTGGGTAACCATAAAATGGTTTCTCTGTTACCCCCAGCCCTCAGATCTCTAAAAGAGACACTCTCATGCAAACTATGCAGCTATCCATCACAATGCTTGAGTTTTGGTATTGAGTTTCCTTTATGACAGCCCATTGAATTCTAATTGAATTCTTCGGCCCAAAATGACAATGGCAATTTAACAATGGCTTTAACGCATAACCACAACTGATATCTTCCACTCAAAGCTAGAAATATTGAAGGGAATAGAAAGCTAGAAATGTTTGCTTTAAAATCTTGGCACAATTTCCAAATCAACAGCTTTTGACACATTAACAAATACTTTAAATCGATAATCGATTGCGATTTGGCGAATTTTCGTGGGCTTTCTGGCAAATATCTGAGCGCTTTCTGAGCGATTAGGTGCCACATCAAGAGCGAAAAATTGTCGGCGTGTCGATGCCGATAAGAACACGATAATGATGTCTAAGTCGCGAAATCCAATAATGAAAATTAATTTCACACTGGCAGGCAGTGCAGAGAGGAAGGTGGGGCGGGGAGAGTGGTTGTGGTGTGGTTTTGTGTTACCCACAAGACCCTAAAGTAATTTATGCCAATTTTCACACACATACTAATGCAGAGAGACAGACACAGCGATGCCTGAAATATTTTTGACACCTGCAGAATTCCTATTGACAGCTGCGCAGCAGAGGCAGCCAAAGCAGCAACCAAAGCAGAGGCAGAGGCGACTCCCCTCCGAAATACGCGTTTGAATTTGAAGCGTTTAGCATTTGGTGGGCTTTGCATGTTCGTGTGTGTGTGTGTGTGTGTGTGTGTGTAGGTTGTACATGACAGCCACAGGCTTTTTGGCAGTTTATGTGTGTGTGCGGCATACGTAAAATTTTTGACAGTTATTTTAATGAAATTATGCAAGCGCACTTTCACACATTCAACACCAAAAAGCTGCAAGCAATAAGTTGTTGTTGTTCTTGTTGTTACTGCGAGGAGTTAGCCTGTTGTGTCACGTATGTGGGTTAATTATATGCATTGCAAAGCAGTCAGCGAAGGGAGACAGGCATTAGAAAATTTGGGTATTTAATTAGCTAGCCACAGTAAATGGCTAAAAACTTGGATGTTCGTCTTGCAAAATAATTTTATCTATAAACATTGATTAGAGTCAAAAACAACTATAAACTACCCTTTAATCAAAAGCAACCCTGTAAAAGAATCAAACAATCGTTTTACTTGTAACTAGAAATTCATGTTCAAGTGCTTTAAAAAGTTGTTGGCTGCTTGCTCTTGTATTTTGGTTTGTATTATTTTTGGTTGATTTTCTGATTTCACTTGTGCCCTTTCGAGAGGGGGGATGCTTTGTGTCATCGTCGCCTCGTCAGCATCAGCATCAGCATCAACGTCAGCGTCTCGAAACTTGAAACTCCCAAGTGGCCAAGTTGCTCTCCAAAAAATGTCGCATTCACTGGACCTGGGGGTGATGCTGAATCAGGCAGGACCTGCTGACAGCAGAAGCATTTGAGCCAAAAGCACTCGTCACATTCGCAGCCAAAATGAGCTTAAATGGGTGGAGTGAAAGAGAGAGAAAGAGAAAGTAAAGAACTAAAGCCCATGGCACGTGTTGAGTGCGCACAAAAGTATGCTATGGAGCATGCGAGCAATCTTTTATTTGATACGTTTTTGATTTGAGAACTGAAAGTCGCCGCAGCCAGACAATGTCAATGTGTGTGTACATGCCACCCCACCCCCCCTCTTCCACCTGCTGTCGAAAACAATGACAGAGTCAGAGTGAAGGCAAGGGACACAATGAGAGACAGGTGGAAAAGGGGGAGGGAGACTGCGCCCAGTCTCAAGTGCATCATGACACGTGAGTTTTTTTTTTTGTCGAACATTCTACACCCTCCTAATCCACACCCACTCCTCTATCACCCACCTTTTAGTGTTCTTTTTTGGTTGTATGTTTTTGGTAATTTGATTTTCAGGCGCGCTTCGAGATTTGTCAGAGACGCCAAGTTAACGCTACATTTGACGCCATTGCCCCAAAAAATCAGGAAAAATAACAAACACGGAGTTTAACAAAAGAAAACGTGTGCTGAATTTTCAAATTCACCACCACCACCACCACCCACAATCCCTCCCTCCCTCCTGTGTATAATTTTTGCATGTTGTTTTCACACTAATAGAAAATCTTCGTTCGATTTGATTTTCTGTAAATAATTGAGAAGGCCGCGATTCAAAAATTTGTTACGTCAGCGTGCAAGTAAAATAATAAAATAGGTGGCAACCCTCTCCCCGCCCCCCTGGCGATATGGCATGGTGTGTTGATGAGGCACTTGCCGTTAAATTTACTGTCACAAATTTTTGTTTTTCTCTACAGTTTTCTAGCTGCTGTTGTTGTTGTTGTTGTTGGGGCACGTATTTGTCGTTTCCATTACAGTTTGTACTGATTTTGATTTGCTGGCCGAGCTACCTTGCCTTTCGTTCCCTCTCCCCCTCTCTCTCTCTCTGGGGGCACCATGTGCCTGTCATTCAATCTCAAATTCACTCAATCAGTCAGTGCGTCAAACTGACTGACTGGCTGGCTGGTCCTCTTTCTGGCATTTTCAGTTAGTCATTGCGTCAACACTTTGCCACACACACACACACACACTAACACCCACACACACACTAACATGTTGTTGGAGTCACGTTTATTGTTAGCAATTTTTTGTTCGTTCGCTGCTGACTTTTCCATTTGCCGACTTATGACTTTTGTGCGCGCATAGGCAATTTCTATACACCCCCTGCCAGCCACGCCCCCTTCTAACACGTGTTTTCATATGTGTGTGTGTGACGCATTTGTCATACTCAAATTTAAAATTCAATTTACTTGCGTCATAAATTTAATAGGTTAGCTGGCGAAATCAGAGTTGAGTTCAGTTGATGGCCAGGAAAAAAAGGGGTGTTTGTTATAGCGTCTATTACATATTTTATTCGAACAGCTGCGGGTTGCACCACACACACACACACACACACATGCACACGTAAGTAGCTGGCAGACATATAAATGGTTATGAATTTAAAAGTTGCAAGCCATAAAAACAAATATGTGTGTGTGTGTTAGAAGTTCTAATTTGGCGTTCTCCGAAAGTTTACCAATAATTTCTTGTATCTGGCAACACTGCATTGTGGTTAACCAGCTCAATCTAACCTCACTTATGTCTGCTATGTAAGCCAGAGATTGAAAAATAATTGCGAAAATCCAACTTTGATGTTTTTTTGTCTTCAATTTACAGCAATTGTTGAACTCAACTCTCAACTATGTACGCAAACTTAATAACTCAGTCCCCAAATATATATTTTTTGCTTTTATCTGTATCTGAACTTGTGTCTCTCTCTCTCTCTCAGTCTGTTTTTTGACAAATTCGAAACGACAGCTGTCATGCTAATTGCTGAGCTTGTTAGACATACGAAAGACCTTTTTACCACACATATACATATCTGTGTATTTGGGTATTGTGTGTGTGTGTGTGTGTTTGTAATGTGATGAAACAAAAGTGCGCCAATTAGAAGCAAAATGCAGTTTTTAAGCTCTCACAATTGCGCAGACAACTTACAACTAAATGTGCGCCCAACCGCAAAAGCCAGAAAAGTTGATTTCTTAACAACTCCCAAAAAAGGAGGCCACAAAACCGCACAGAGAAATGTCAGAGCGTCAGGCAAACAGCCGACTAAACAACTCTACTAACAAAAACAAAAAGCATTTTCATTTTGAGCCTTGGAAGAACCCAAAAAATTTGCAATATGAAGACCACAATTTTAAGCCCAAAATAAGTTGAAGGTGTGTGTATGAGTGTGTGCGTGTGTGTGTGAAAGTTGCCTTCTTGTTGTCTCTATTTTGTGGCACATTTGGCCTGGACGCTCATCTGTAAGTCCACACACACTCAAACACACACACACACACACACATATTTGGCAGGACTATGAAAAAGATGAATGCAATTCAAATGAAGACTGCAAAGACAGCTTTTGGTTTGGTAATGTTCTTTTAAAGGGTAATATAAAATAGTTATTCACAAGGGATTAGATAATAGTTATCGATAAAAATCGATAGTATATAGTACTAATTCAAAAGAACTTGTTAAGTCAAGACAGATTCTTAACATAATTTAAAAAAATTACTAGTGTTATCATTATAAAGTGTATCGTTACTTCGTCAATCCAATCATACCAATTTCTCTTAGCATTTGTATTTATGTTTTACTTAAAACTTTGTGGCTTGTTAGAGAGTTCGGTTGAGTTAGGAGCATAATAAAAATGGTTTTGGCTTTGGAGATTTTTTGATTTGCGCTTGTCACGCTGAAAAATATGCAACTAAGTCCATTTTAATTGAGTTTTTCAGCAGAGTGACAACCATAGAAGCATAATAAAATGTTGTATGTCACATGCATTTGATTTCATTTACTTTATTCACAATTCACAATTTGTTATGCAGGCAATTTGGCAACATTGTCGCAAATGAATTGTGAATGATATGCAAATTTCTGTATGTGTGTGTGTGTGTGTGTGTGTGTGTGTGTGTTGCAATTTGTTGGTCACGCGACCAATCGAATAACAACAACATTGTAGTAGTTACTGGTAGCATGACAAAATTTAATGCCGCACTTGTTTTTCCAATTTTCCTCAATTTGTTTTTCGCCAACAAACCAAGAACGAAGAAGATTCCCTTGAGTACGACAAAGTTTTTTTTTTTTTCACGTTTACAGACCGCGATATCAAAGGCTAGATTTTACCGCAAGATTTTCGCATTGCGCAACGGCTGCTTGTAATGTTTTTGTTTTTCTTCATCTTATTTTTCTCATGGCGTTTCTTTTGCTTTCGTTTTGGGTGCGTAATCAGCGACAGTGGCAACAAAATAAGTTTTACTGCAGAAATAAATTGAATAAATAAAATTTTTTTTTTATTTTTCGTCTTCTTCTCATATTCAAAATGATGCCAGTAAACAACAGGAAATTGTGTGAGTAGGTGGGGCACGGGAAGTTGTTGGAAAAACACTTAAAGCCAGAGAAAAAACTCAGCAGCAAGGTGAGAGAAAGAAATGTTGTGGTTGGACGGAAATGATTAAGTTAGTCCGGAAGTTGGCCGGGCGCTTTAAAATATATTTATAAACTTCCGTCATTGTCTAAAACAAACATAACATATTCAGCTTTAGTTGCAATTTCATACATACTGACAATAGTTATTCCTTTTTCTATCTGTATAGTTAGATAGATTCGAGCTCCCGACAGCAATGCCCAAGTGCATTTATCCAAATCAATATGCAATATTTACAGTAACCACAAGTAACAGATTTCAAAACTGGCAACACAAAATGCCAGTCATAAGACCAGCACATAACAATTTTTCCACCCCCTCTCTCCACCGTTCGCCCTCTTTATGGCAACAACTGAACCATAAAAAGCTAAAAACTGGGTTAGCTGTCGAGATTTCCCAACACTGCACAGGAAGCGGGAAGCGGGTGGGGGTTGAGGCAACATTGACAGGCCATACCCATCACAACCGGAGCATTTGGGATTGGCAATGCATTTGCAATTGAGCGCGGCCCCAAAAACGAAAAAAAAAAAAAAAACCAACTAGAAACAAAAGGGAAAAACTCACGAGCTGCGTCCCGAATCTGAAGCTGAAGCGCATTCAGCCAAGCGAAATGGTGGGCAATGCAAGACCCCCCCCCTCCCCTCCTCTACCCACCCACGATATCTGTCAAGTGAACTGGAAGTGATATGCCACAGCAGGACGAGCAGCAGAACCTGCGAGCGAAGGACGAGAGCGTGTTCACGTGCAAAATTGCAGCTGCAATTCCCAAAAGGTTTAGTTTCTTTTCCCTTTCTCCTCTGCCTTATGATTGTGTTATTTCAAGTTTAAATCTGAAGACGTTGCCGCGTATAATCTTTCTGTTAAAGTCGGAAAATTATGCAATCTCATTACATATTGATTAGTCCTTGCAAGAGTGTAAAAGCATCGGCTTGTCTGAGTAAGCTTTTTCTTTCAAGCATTTATTTTTTCTCTACCAAATCAAATTCGCTTTGCTTGGGTGTGTTTGTGTGTACCTTACCGTTATTTGAGCGTCATTTTGAGTGTGATCGATGGCTGCTGGGAAAGGACAGGAAGTAGGAGCTGAAGCAGCAGGACAGAACAGGAGGCCTGTGGATTTTAATCAGCAACTGAAAGCCGATCGGTGCTTGATGTGTGTGCTGGTCAGGCAGACAATGACAACGACTGATATCCTTTTGCGGTCCAGGCATTTATCTCACGCACACACGCAGCTGCAACTCATGCACTTGCACTTCCGTTTCCGTTTTGAGAGCAAAAAGGAGCGCACGGGACATTTGGCCATCTTCAAGCTGAGCTGAGAGTGGAAAGGGGTTAAGAGTAGGGGGAACACTGATTGTTTGCACACGCTGCAATGCCACTAAATTGTTTGTCTTCTATTGTGTGTGTGTGTGTGTGTGTGTGTGTTTGTATGGGTGTATGCGTGCAATGCCATTAACAATACGCCCAATGCCAAAACTGGCAAACGCGCTAAAGCCATTGTTATTTCGGCGGTCGATTGTTGTTCTTCCGGCTTGCGTGAGCTTACTGCGGCCCAAAAACCAACTCCTCCTCCTCTTCCTCTCTTCTACGATAGCCGCAAATTGTGCAAACAAGCGTGGGAACGAGCAAGCGATAAATAGAGAGAGAGAGACGGAGAGACAGACAGCGCTTCGTCAGGATGCTCCATGCAAAATTTGTGCCACAAATCGCTTCAATTTTGTTGCGTGTTCTGTTTTTGGCCCTATTGTTGCAATTGTTGTTGTTGTTGTTGTTGTTGTTATTGTTCGGCTTTGCTCTCTCGTCTGGGTTTGAGTTGTTTTTTCAGCTCGGTTTGTTCTCGACTGCAATAATCTTATTAGCAGTTTGCTGTTCGAACCTAATCAATTACCAACGTAATTACAAACTTTACTAATCTGCTTAGGTCGTAACACATACACATCGAACAGACAGATAAGGATGAAGAGAAAAAGAGTGTGAGGGAAGGGGAGAAGCATCTGTATTGAAACCTATGCCACGGACACTAACGACGACCATTTATGGCCATGATTCATACAGATGCTCACGTTTCGCCATTTTTTATTGCTTAAATGTATCACATTCATTTAACAGATTCCTTTAACATACGTTTTCATACTTTCCCTATAATAATTTGATAGTTGCTTAACTGCTTATCAGACGTCAAAGATTCAATTGAGCAGGATAACAAGTATTCTTCAGATGCTGTTTTGCCTTCTTATCGTAATTGAAAGCCAAAATATTTGAATATGCCAAAACAAAATGTGAATGCCGTGTGTTGTTTCCTGCTTCAACTTTCCAACTCTGCCAACTCCCAAGACCCTCATACATTTTGGCTTTCAGCAACAGCAGCGGCAGCATCATCAAACTTTTCCACGCATGATTTAAATGGAAATAAATCTTGCGTTAAGATTCGACTCGGATTTGGATTATGCAACGTGGCGTCGTCTGCCAAACTCGAAAGATTTCAAGATGGAGTACATACAGCAGATGGATCTTTTCTGGGTTAGGATTGGGAAGCTGCTGCGTCACGTAGTTGGTAAATTTGTTTACATGTTGCTGTCGTCGTCGTTTTAGTTTTCTCCCCCCTACCAAAAAACACCTCACCCACACAAACACACAAACAAGCAGTCACATCTACAATTGGCAAAAACTTTTTCATATGCAAATCGCAAGTTTAGCAAAATATTTCGTTTATTGTTGAAGTTTTCTTTAGTTGCTGCTGCTCGTCAAACATTTTGTATGTTTTCTTATTTTGGCGCAGCACACGAAAAAAGTTAGTCCCAAAACTTTTATGCCCCGCAAGAATTTTTGATAAATTGCGCTTGGCAACCGTGTAAGTTTATCATCTGAATAACAGCAGCAGCAGCTATATTTCCAAAATAAATTATTATTACCATTCCAGTTTTTTTTTATAAAAAATCATGACACCTTTTATTGATTTAGTTTTTGTTTTAGATGTATGTGAGTGTGTGTGTGTGTGTGTGTGTGTGTGTGTGTGGGTGTGTGTGTGTTGTTGTGTTGAATATACATTGATGCATATATACAATATTACACATTTAATTTATTGGACTTAACTGCATTTATCACTAGACTTTTACGTTCTCGCTTTCGATTTTCATCTTGAATGTGGAATCAGCAAATTATTTTGTATGACAATTATAATGAAATGTGAATTATCGCGCACATACATATTTATCAAATGGTTATTTACGTATACTTAATTGCTAATTAGAATACACAGCCTTGCTTTGTTTCACTAAAAAATTACACTTACATAGCTCTCTAGTTACATTACATTTAATTACACACCGACAAAAACACGCTTATATAATTTCTTATTACAAAAAAGCATTGAGAACTTTTAATATTTTTTTCTGTTTTTAATTTTAAAGCCACATTTAGATAGAAATGCACAGTTAGGGTTACACCAATACATAGATACTATATTAGCTAAGTTCTAAAATTATTGTTTCAATTGATTTGCTAAAACAAAATCAAAAAACTAGCTAAAGCCTGGATATTATTTTAGTGTGTCAATCGACTATCCAAATTCTGCACAAAAATGCCAATCCTAAATAGAACGTTCAGCTTTTCCTAAACTGATCTGGCTACTCTCTCACTAATTAGCACAATTGTACTCCAAACTTTGATTTGTCAATGCTTTTGTTTCACTACAAATGAAAATAACTTAAAAGCCACACAACATTATGCTAACCTTATTTTCTCTTTTGTTTAAAAGTTTTAGCTTCGCAAGCTTTATTAAAAATGGCATTATTCTGCGATATCTTGCATATATCCATTAGAAAGATATTTTTTGTTTTTACAATTATATATATATATAGGTAGGCTCTAAAAATTTACACTTGTTGCGAATTTGTATGTGACAGCAATTTTTGATGGGCAGCATAGTTGAGTATATGTACAGTATATATATATTTTTCTTGGGACCAAAGTTATACATAACGACAGCAAACAACTGAAAAGAAAGAGTATTATAAATCATTTGGATTACAGTTCTTGTGATTGAAAACTCACCTTGTAAATCTCGTTAGCAGCAGCATTCACGTATAACTTAGGCAATTTCTAAACGTCAACTTGGAATCTGGTTAAGAAAAGATATTGAAATGAGGTTTAAAATGAGTTAAATATAAACATTTACAAATAATACACTTTACATAATTCAGAATAAGAGACAAACTGTTGCGATCATGTGCATTTTGAAACAGAAAACAAAACTTTATTTTATATATATATATAGATATGCAAGTGTATGTATGTGTGTTTTTGTTTGAATGTGTGTGTGGTGTGTGTATTTTACATGAACAGAATTATAGTCTAGATAAACTACGAATTAACTACATAAGGTTTAGTGCATAAAAGAAGTAAACAAAATGAATACAAGAATACACTGATAAATGATATGAAAAATGAAAAAAGTATAGAGAAAAAACTAAAAAGAGAAAATTCATTTAGGTAAATCATAAAGAAATAACATTTTGTTGAGTTTGTTTTAAAATTTCATAAATTGAATTTATAAACAAATGCAACAAGTTTAATATGTGTTGTTGTATTTTTTGACATTAATACTAAACAATTTTGTAGCGCATTAATTCAACATTAAAGCTAAACGAAATATTTTATAATAATAGGAATTAAGTATAACAAAAACATAGTTCTTTCCATTCAGTACAAAAAAAAAATAATTGTGTTTTTCTTTTGTTTTTTGAGGTTTTGATTAACAATTCAGAGTAAAGGCACTTAAAATTTAAATATATACGCATTAACTAGCGTATTAGATAATCCATTTAACAAAACAAAGTAACCAAATATATGTAGTTATATGTGTAGATATGTTTAATATATATAGTTGAGAACTTCAGAAATTCAAGAAACGAAATTCAAAACTTGTGACTTGACTTGACATCCATGAGATGAACAAATGAAACAAAGACAAGTGCGGCTTGGGAAGTATTTTAAATACACAATTGTGGGTTTTTCAAAAACTTTCTTCCATCTTACGTTTTTTGTAGTTATGTTTTGAAGTGAAACTTAAAAACTAACACTTGAAACAGATTAAATATTTAGTGTGTCATATTTATCGAAATAGCAAAAAGTGTGTACAAAAAATGTTCTTAGTTAAAATATTTTTGAGTGTACGACAACAGCTTAAAACAAAATCAAAAGTGTCGTTAAGGTTGTTGTTGTTTTGTTTTTTGCGAAAGTAACTTCAAAAGCGTAACAAACAAAAAGTGTTTGACAAATATATAAACTAAACGCTTAGCTAAGGCACTAAAATATATAGGGTATCGATTTAACTTCAACATTTAACGTGCGAAATATGTATATATTTTTTGCGGTGTCTTTTTTTTTTGGCACAAATTCATGTCTTTCAAATTGTATTTTTTTTTTAATATTTTTTTTTTTTTTGTAATAGGGGATAAATACGTACAACGTAGGCTTCTTTTGACTGGGTTATTTTTTGGTTTTATACTTGAAACACGCGCGCTCCACACGGTTAACTCTTTAGGGTTTTATTTATGATTAGACTACTCCATTTTGACAAAATTTCGGTTGGTTTCTTCTTCGAGTAAAACATTTTCTCTTCTTGTTGCTCTTTTAGCTATTGTTTTTATTGTTCCTATTTCTTGTTGTTGTTCTTCTTGCCGCTGACTTGAATATTCTCCTCATTACATCCTCCCTTTGGTTTAAGCTGTCGCTAGTAGGGCTTCGAGGCATCCTTAGGCTTCTTCAGCTGCACTTTCAAGCGCTTTGTGCCCACCTGAAAACCGTTCATTGCCTTGATGGCCATCTGTGCCGATTCGGGATTATCGAACGAAACGAATCCAAAGCATTTCGAGAGACTCGTCTGCTTGTCAATGAACACCTTGGCCGAAATTACATTGCCAAATGGCAAGAACGTCGAAGCCAAATCCGTATCCGTAAACTCCTGCGGCAAATGATATATAAACAGATTGCAGCCTTCAGGTCCTGTAAAAAAAAAATAAGAGAGTGTTAGTTAAAGAGTATTCTACAATATGTGGCTTTGCAAATTAGCTGAAATAATGTTTCTTTGGCCTGGCCTTCGCTGGCAAATTGACAAAACCGCAAAATGACAACTCTTCAGCCAACTGAAAGCGTCATTAAAAGCAGCTCTCGAAAGTGAAAACTTAATAGCACAGCCAACTACAGCAACTACAACAACGGCTAAAGTTGCAGCTGGGCTGTTTTACTGCTACTGACGTTGACAGTAATTTGCACGAATAGTGCAAACCGCAGCAGGACGCGAGAGCGAGAACGAGAACGAGCACGAGGGGCAGGAACGAATACGAAGCAAGCAACCAGCAGCTGTTAATATGCAACGCCAGCGACAGTTGGCGGCACGTGCTACTAAACAAAATGTCACACACCCCCCCAGATACGTCACACACAACACACACACACACACACAGACTGACAGAGGAGAAGCCACTTGGGCACATCATTTCCGCATCCGTTTTGGCAATCAGCTCTCTGTCTCTCTCCCATTCTTCTTTACCTTCTGCTTCATGTACAGCTGTGAACTCCAGGGGGTAAGGTTGTAAGGGCGAAAAAATCATATTTTTGTGATTTTTTTGCGGCGACATGAATAAAATAATTTTTATAAATTTAATTACATATAATTTTAGCTTTTGTCTGCTCAAATTTCAACTTAGCTGTCATTATTTGTGATGTGTGTGTGTGATGTGCGTGTTTGAGGTAAATTAAATGCTCATTGCCAAGATAAGATGCAGAAAAGACAGCAAATAAAACAACTCTTTAAAGACTAAGGAAAGTTCTTATTCCCTTTTTCACAATTTTTATCCTATGCTGCGTATACGTAATTAATCTGCAATGCCTGCACATCAAGGCTATCATAAATGCAAGGCATGTGCGTCCAAGGATAATAACGACAATAGCAATTTATGTACATGCATCATGCTCTCGTCGTTGCCTCCCAGTTTTGATGCATGTGGGCAACACAGCCACGCCCCCATACATGCGCCTACTTCGTATAAGCCCATAATGCATGGCGCATTGTAATCAAATAACTTTGTGTGCCCCTTCTTCCTCCTCGCTGCTGTTGTTGTTGTTGTTGCTGTTGCATGTCAACTCCTCCATCATCGTTTGCCAGCACTATTAATAACATTGATACATCTTTTGTCATCTTTGCCGCGAGTGTACACAGAGAATGTTACGCTCCCCCTACACCCCCCATTCACCCTGCTTCAATACAACGACCCGTTTAGTTTGATTGAATTTGCTGGCAAGTAAGTACAGCAACAACAAGAGAGTAGGCACAAATCAAAGGACAACGCTGCTTTTGGGCCGGATTGGTCTCTCTGGTAGAGTGACTGATGCGATTATAAAATGAAAAGCAAATTAAGAGGCTTCTACAACCCGCTCCCACCACCCCCTAAGTCACCCCATGTGCTTGGCTATTGTTGCTTTATGGCCTCAAGATGATATGCTTCTTCAGCCTATGGAAAATCGAGTCTTTTGTACAAATTAATTGACTTTTCTTGTTGCTCACATGTGTGTGTATATTGTGTGTGTGTGTGGGTGTTGATAATTAGCGAGTGTTGAGTAACGCTTAAACAAATATTACTTGTTATTGAATTAAGCGACTAACGAGCAACACGTGTCGATGTTGTTAACAACAATAAGAAAAGAAGTGTTGCCAAGACAATATAATAAACATGGTGAAAAAAGAGGGTAGAGTATATAAAATCTGTTATTAATTCATTTCTTTGCACACTTAAAGCTTTTAAATGCTTTTTTTTATGCCTTTGCTAAGCAGCTCAGACATATCAGCAACAACACTGATAATATGTTACAAACGGATGCAAAGAAAAATCTGAAATCGAAGTTGCAGCAAAAAAATGCAGCAGATTTCTACGATCTGTGAAGGAAAAGGTGGCAACAGCACAAGAGGAACAGGCAGGCAACAATGTCTGGGCCCAGATAAATTCTCAGCATGTGAAATTTATCAAATGACAAACTTCAGCAAAAGCAGAGGAGTTAACAACAACAGGAAACAAGTTATAAGCATGTAGACAGGCCCAGACGACAGGCGCAAAATTAAGCAGGAAGTGTAAAGCACAAAAAAAAAAAAGGGTAGCAGAAAAAAATAATGCGAGGAGTTGAAAAAAGCTTACAGTATAAAAGAAGCTAAAAAGAATGGAGGGCAGAGAAGGCTAAGTATGTGCAGTAATCAAATATACAAAAAACTACTAAAATTTAATTTATTTCCATAAATGTGTATAATTTAGAGAAACGTAAAAATTACTCATTAAATTTATCCATTTATCAGTATGAGTTTAAAACGAGGCCCTTTTTACAAACATGGCAGACAAATATGTATGACAATGACAAACGATGGGGCGGAAAAAAAGAAGGCTGACAAAAATAAAAGGCAGCCTCCAAAACGGATGCAGGCAGATTAAAGTCATGTGCATAAGCCGGAAGTTGGAATATAAAATAAGCAAGTGCAGAGAGACACACACACACACACACAGTGGACACAGAGGAAGTCAAAAAGATTTGCGACTCTTTGGCCGGACTTGACTTTAACTGCGGACTGCGCAAAGCTTCGACTATAAAAGACAACCAAGAAAGTGAGTGATTATGAGAATTGACGACATATTGCTAAAGATACAACCGAAATTCTATTCGTATGTGTAAAATCAATAAAGCTATATGCAAGCCAGATGTTGTATGTATATATACATACTTATATTGGCTGTCGTATAAATTCCACTTTTTGGCTGAACCAAATGCCCTTGAGAGTCGAATTGAAACGCGGACAATAACAAGAAGAAGCGCTAGCAATGTCAAAAAAAATTGTTGTTGGCCTGCTGCTGCTTGTTAGCAAACATGTTAGAGGGCTAAAGATATATACTATATATATATATATATACATATATCTGTGTTTGTGTGCATGTGCATCAATAGGAAGAACTATAAAAAAAAAGAAGAACGAAGAAGAATGAAGGAGACAAGAAGGAGCTCGTAACGGATGCGGCATCTTTGCTCAACGGAAGAGGAAAATGCAATATAGGAAATCGTTTTTCGCACACACACATACATAAACTACTGCCACACACACACACACACACACACATAGCCAGGCTAGAAGAGAAAAAAACAAAACAGGAAGTTTATTTGTGGTGTGGAAAAAGAAGCCACGAAAAAAAAGAAAATAGGAAACCGTGTGGTTAAATTTGTTACATATAAAACATTTTATTTTTGTATGTGGCTGGTTTTTGTGGCTTTCTTGCAGCAGGCAAGTGCAGCAGGAGGCAATGCAGTGGGGAATAAAAAGGCGGAAGGGGGTAGGGGGTCATGGCTAACATAATGATTTCGAGTTAACTGAATTTATAAGCCAGCCAGACGAGACGCTATAATGTATGCTACAGTTAACAAGCAGTTAAGCACAATGGGAATAATATAATATTAAACAAGTGTGAATAATAAATGAAGCAGCTGAAGAGTTAGAGAAGTTTATACAGAATGCGATATATACAAAGTTACTTTGTTCAAATATACCTTGGTCAAGATCTCGGTCATAATTACCCAGCAACTTATTGATACTTCATCTCCAACTATATAACTCAATTATATTTAGCTTAGTGATACTCAAAATCTTTTGCCAACTCACAGCAGCAGCAACAACAATAACAACAACAACTAGTATACAAAAACTAATTCAAGACTAATTATCCCCCACACGCATAAGTTTTCTTTTCGGCCACTTTATGAGCTCAGCAAAAACTAAGTAAAGAACAAGAAAACATCCGAGGAGTTGTTATAGCTTATAGCCCAAAATGCAGTCAAGCGTATGTGGGGGGAGTGGAAAGGGTAAGGGGGCAGGATAGGGGGCGTAAACATGGCAGCTAGCATGTCGCATAACATGCGCAATTTGTTTGAATGTGAACGACTTATGTGTTGTTGTTGTTGTGTGTGTGTGTGTGTTTTTGTTGGTCACAAGGGAATTTTCTTCTTCTCTTTTTTTTTTGGGCAACATCATGAGTCAGCAAACCAAAAAAAAACAAGCAACACAGACAGAGATAAAGATGCAGCAGCAGAAAAGTCAACCAACTGCAAAAATAAATATATATTTCACAACATATTCACAGTCAGAATATAAATAAACTAACTACATATATTTCGACTGTTCCCTTTGGAAAATGGAACAAATGATGTGGGATAACGTTATGCAATTGATTGTGACAAACAGAAGAAAGTAGATATAAATATCTTCAAAATCATAATGCACCTATATACTTGATCAGCGGTAAGAAAATGTTGAAATGATTTTTCGATATCTAATTTCATCTAGTTAATATTTGTTTTCCTTCACAATTTTTTCTTATCTTCAGTCACCGTTGTTAAATATTGATTACCTCTCAAATCTCAATAGTTGGAATTCACCATAAGAAAAAGTTTTTATATACCTCCCTCGATCCTTAGAGAATCTTATACTGATTCTGTCTACAGGGTATCTTTCCATCACGACTCTCTATTCTTTACTCCTAACTTTTCACAACTTGTTGTGTATGTTTATGTATTTGGCATGACTAGCTCCCGCTCCCGCTCCCGCACCCGCTAAATGTTTCGTTGGGCATGGGTGCCACTAGTCACCAGACCACCTTCCCCTTACACCCCCTAGAAGTCTAACGACTTGTGTGTTGTGTTGCTTATGTAACCGGAAATATGGCAAAAAGTGCAGCGCCAAAACATTTTCCGTTGCATTTCGCTCCAGCATCGTCATTCTCAGAGTCTCATCTTCTAGCGTCTTCGTCGTCATCGTCTTTGTTTGTTTGTTTGTTTGTCCTTCTGTTCGCTTGGTAGCTGGCTCCTATCTGCTTAGCACTGACACAAGACAAACCCCCTCACCAACCAACCACCCCTTGATATATATGCCACTGCAACTTTAATGTTTATGTGTGCCACCAAAGCGCCATTCGCTGTTGGCGCTCTCCTTCATCTTTCTGTGTGTGTTTTTTTTGGGGTGTTGCTTTGCAATATTTTGCGATATATCGACATTTCACGTCTGACTAATGGAATTGTGTGTCAAGTGTGTGTAATATTTACACTGTGTCAAAAGCTGATAAAAATTTAAGCTGCAGCCAAATGCCCGTTTAGATAAATTCGCATTAGTTGCAATCCTCCCAATCCACCCCCCTTTGAAAATGCATTTGTGTTGCGAAATGTAGAATAAGATGATTGATCCTATTGATTTTTCTTATCTCCTCCAACTGCTACAGCTTCGAATTGAGTGAGGATTTGTATCTGTGCTCAAGTAGTTTAAAGTCGATTTTGGGTTTTGAAATTGAGAAAGGATTTTTGGTTTTGTTTCTTATCTGAAAGTTATGCTTGGTCTAAGCTTTGTTTAAACTCTTCATTTTTTATCTTTTACCCCCCAATAACTCTTTGATAAATGATGCTTGGTTTGCGTGTATAACAAGCCATTTTTTTTTTTTGTAACATCTCCCAATAGTAACTACCACGAACTCACACAGACTAATGAAAGATTAATCCAGCAGGAGCAGCAAATAACTAAGTAGATTGACAACGAAACGGGTTGCATGACAGCAGCAAAAGGCGAGCGCAGGAAAACCGCAAAATGGATGCGAATTGCGAATGCGAATGACGCTGACAGCGATGAGCGGGTTAATGCATTTGATGTTGCAACAACAACAACAACAACACACAAGTGTAGCAGCAAAAACTGCAACATTTAGTTTTATGTAATACTCAGTGAATGAGAAACTGACTGAATGACGAACTGACTGTCTGTCTGTCTGTCTGTCTGACTCCATACTGAAATGCTTGACAGGACATTTGAGAGCATTTATCAAAATGTCTGGCGTTTAGACATTTCTATTTGTGTGTGGAGCCAACAGTAACAGCAGCTGCAGTCGCGGTAAAAACAAGTAGAGAAGTTTCTAATAGGAGAATGAGCGACTAGGAAATGCCCTGTAAGCAACACAGTTGCATGTACAGAAGATAAAAGCTTGTAGGGCATCTCTAAACCCAATTCACACACCATGCGTTTGCTCATCCAATTCACAAACCCAATTGCATTCAACCTCACTTTTCACCCACACCATACTTTAAATTGTCACTCACCTTCAATCTGCTTGCCCGCAGCAGCGGCCGCAGCGGCGCTCAGCGCAACGCTGGCCAGCGGGGAGGTGGACAGGGCGGCGGAGTTTCCAAATTGCGGTAAACCAGCGGCTGTTGACATATACGCCGATGCCAATGGATTCGGATCAGACCCTGCGAAAAACGAGAAAATAGAGAAAAATATACATTTAGTTAGTAGAGTGTCAGACAGAGAGAAACGAAAAGTAAATTAGATTTTGGAAAAACCAAAAATAGCCATAACGAAATTAAAATCGCGTTGCGTTTTAATATGCAATGGTATGTTGTGGGTGTTTCTGTGTGTGTGTGAGTTTGTTAGTTAAGAGCTATAGGTCATTGGATGATTTTTTGGCTGTTAGTTAACAAACAAACAGGTTTTGCATTTTTAACAGCTTAGTTCTAATAATATTTAGTATTTGGTATTGTTTCTCTTGTTGCTCAATAGTTGCTACATTTAGTTTAAAATTTAAACCATGCACTAAATAAAATAATCATTTTAGCTTTGACCCCTACAGGGTCTCTACTCTCCCTACTCTCCTCGCCCCTCCCAACCACTCTTCGTCAGACGTAATTAATCATCAAATTTTACACGCCACGTGGGCGACATTTGATTATATTTTGCACACACAACACCAAAATCCACAAAAACAAAATAGTACAAACACATACATATATAAGTATAAATCTGAAATTAATTTGTTGTTCATACGCCATGTGGCACCCATCTGTATCACACACAGCATGTGTGTATTTGTGTGTGTGTGTGTGTTTAGAGGTCTGGTTTGTGTTTTGTGTAATTTGACGCCTGTTGTTTGTTATTTAGTTGTTTTCCCCCCTCGCCGTTGCCCGCCGTCATGCAATGCAATTTTGTGGTTTGTGCAGTTCAGTTTTTAGTTCGCGACTCTCCTCTCTCTTCCTCTTCGCCCCCTCCCTCTCACTGTGTTCCAACTGCTTGTTATTAATGAGTTTTGCATTTGAATGTGTGTGTGTGTGTGTGTGTGTGTGTGTGTGTGTGTGGTCGCTGCTGACAATGAGCGTCCAGTGCATTTGATAACTAATTTGGCTAATAACAAGTTATGATGTCAGCTCGCCATGGTGACTTTGCCGACGGAGACGAGAGACAGAGGGGAAGGGGAAGTGTTGAAAGTTTGCATTTTCTCGCTGGCGCGCAACTTGAAATTATTTCCATGCCATACAAAATTATATGAAAACTTCTACAAAGAAGAACTCGGCTCACATATACACTCACTTACACACTTACACACATACAAACTCAAAAGAGCGCTGTCGAAAGTTTTGCGAGATTTTACAGATTTAATTTCAAAAGTTTTTACCCATGTGCAACAGCAGCAGCAGGAGCTCCCTCCCCTTGCACCCTTCTTCTTAAGGTGTTGCAATCAATTTTTTTTTGAAGGTGAGTGAAACTTCGTTTTTAATTTAACAGCTTGCCAAACTGAAGACAAGACAAGATCGGGACTGAAGGTATACTCTGTTCTCAGTTCAAACTCATCAATTAGAATCTTTCTTAATCAGAACGAAACCTTTTCCATTCGAAAACAGAGAAAAACACAAACAAACAAAAAAATACAACACCAACTGTAGCTGAAAGGTATATAACCTGTAACTTGGAAAAAGTTTCTGCATATTTGCCAAGAAATTGAAGAGATTGAAGAAATTGTTTTAATTGTTTGTTGTTACGCTTCACATGGAGGTGGAAATAAACTCGAAAGAGTAAGCAACATGTCCATGGCCAATGGCAAACACTGAGCCTTTTTGGCCAGGCCAATAAACAAATAAACACACACACACACATAGAAGGAGCCTAAAACTATTTGGTATATACGTATTTGTTGTGTCTGTTGGAGAATTGTTTAATGTTAGCATCTTTTGTTTTTCTCCCCATTTTAATTCTGCCCATTGGCAAGTTAACTTTTCAGCTGGCAAATTTGTGCAAAAATGTTGAGCCAAGTTTTGTGTGTTCTAGCCAAAGACTTTGCCACTTGAAGACTTTTGCCAGTTGTTATTGTTGTGAAGTTGTTGCTGCTTGTGTTGATTTTGAAGTGCAAAGAGCGAAAAAGTGTATAAACAAACGTAATGGAGAGCCATGTTGAGAACAGAGTGTGGAAAACGAGTGTGAGAAAGATTCCCAAACCCTAAAAAAAAATCATACAAGGGGTGGGTTACAAACTACATAGTTTACTGCACACTCAACAAAACTTTGATTAAGATTTTTCATTTGTTTTTGTTTCTGTATTTCGTTTGGGAAACAAAAACTTTTTTGGAATTGGATGCACTCGAGATTGTAACAGGATTTAGTTGATTCTTCTTTTGTTATCGTGTGTGGTGAAATAGAAATTGTGAGTGTGTTGAGTTTGATTCTCTGCCATTTCCATAACTGCATGCTCTAGTTCCTATTGTTTTCCAAGCTCAATAACAATCGCTGTGAAAAGTTTTCATATGCCAACATTTCCATGTCATATTCTTCAATTACACAAAACTTCTATTGTCAAACACAACATAAAATCTTTTGCCCTACTATTTTTCCGATACACAATTTGCAATATCAATTTTTACACACACACACACACTCACAGAGAAAAGAATCTGGCAACAATTATGAGGCAATCTGTGCGCACAATTTTTAGGGGATATTTCGCAACGAGTTTTGCGATGCGTTTGCCATAAACAATTTGCAGCAAACACAAAAGCCTCAAGCGCCATTTGTTTTTGGCCATTTTACTACAACAACAACAATTTGTAGAGTATATAGAAACATGGGCAACTGGCAGGCAACACAACCAAAAATGAACTTCAAAAGTGATTTTGTTGTTGAGTTTATGTTTCGCTTGGTCAACAACCAAACAACAAATGGCTAAAACAAACCCAAACAAATTTTCTAGTACATTTCTTTCTTCATTTACTATGGGCTGGCAAAAGAATACTAAAAAAAAAGAGGGAGGATATATAGGAAATAGGCGCTTCTTGTGAATGTTTTTTTCCTGTACCGGAGAGAATTTTTTAATATTTCATTAAATTAAGTGGCCCCGGAAATCGTTCAAGTGGCACATGATGAGAACGCACAAGTGCACAAGGGCGTAGAAGACCACTATGAAGTGGGCGTGGCAATCTTGAACTTGTAGTTAAGGCGCAGACACCAAAAAAGAAATCCGCTTCTGGTTAAGTCAGCCACATTTCTTTTTCTTTTTGTTGTTCACGGTTCGTAGCTGCTGTTGTTCACGAAATTAACTTGGTAATGCGCAGCTTAAGCCAAGAGAGCCAACAAATTCCAACAGGGTCAAGAAGGAAGTTGAGGTTGGATTTGCTTCTTTCTATTTTCGGGTTTTTGTTTTCGTGCTTAAAATATTTAAGAATAGCTGCATTGGGCAGCTTCTTACTAGAAGTGCGGAAAAGCGGAATTGAATAGGTAATGAAATTTCTACACAAAATCTTTAGAGCAGCAAATAAAATGTGTTCAACTCGATTTTAATCTCAATTAGCTACTGATTTTATGAAGTTAACGATTTTTGGGAATACTCTTATAGAACTTAAGTTGAAAAAAGTTCTGAAGTTAAATATTTTTATTTTTTCGTCTTTACCTTTCACCTTTTACTTTGGCCTAGATACAATTTTTTTTTTTTTTTGTCTGGTTGTTCTATTGAAAAATGCAAGCGATAGGCCATAATTCTTTTGCGGCACTCGTATATTCGTTTTTATGGAGGTGAGGGAGGGAGGGAGGGAGGGAGGCGCCTCTTCTTTATAGTAACTGTGTTTCGTTATATAGTAATCCTGAGCCTCTGTGCCACGTGACACAAGGAGAAAAATGTTCAACTGGGAACGAGCTCAGCAGCAGCAAGTGGAACTTGAAGCATTGCAATTTGCCCCATAGCGAAACGCGGCTAAAAGTCAATGAGGCCAAAGTCCCCCCCCACACTCTCTCCCCCCTTACGACGTAACTGCCCTTTTGGCTGTTGAAGCTGCTGTTGCTGCTACTCTGTTGCAATAAGTTCCGTGTTGTTAATTTCTGAAGAGAGTGTAACTTGTAATTTTGTTCAACGTTTCACGTTCAACGGCTTCTGCTGTTTTTTTGTTGCTGTTGCTGCTTTACGGCCATCAACTTTGGCGCGTGACGTAAACGACAACGTAAAACACAGCAGCAGCCACGTGAGCGTTACACAACGCAAAGCTGAATCGAGAGGATGCCTCGTTCGTTTGCTTTAAAAATGTCAAGTAAATAAACCATTTTTAAAATATTTTATTTTTATGTTGAAAAATCAAGCAAAACGTAAGGAAAAAAAAAACGTTGTCAAAAGTTGACAAACGAAAGCGAAAAGCGGAAACGAAGTTTGTCAAAATCAGGCAGAGAGAGAGATAGAGAGCAAAAGTCATCACTTACTTTTCTTTTTTTTCGTTATGTGCAGCTCACTCGATAATTTGGCAGCTGCCTTTTTTCTTAACAGACCTGCTTTACGAGAAAACACAAAACAACAAATATATAACACACAATAAATATATCCACAAAAAGGTTCGTTAGCATTTTCAAAAGGGAGAAAGAGAAAGAAGTAGAAATGTATAAAGTTAGCTTAAGGTATACATGTTAAACTTAACTCTATTTTGATTAGGATTTAATCGGGTTCACTCAAGCGAAATAATTTCTACGTGAATTAGATATAAAATTAACAAAATAAAGAAGGCATCTTAAAAATCGATAGGCAGTGAAATAAACATCAGACACATGGTACAAGAAATGAGGAAGGTTACAGAAAAAAAAACATTTTCAAATAAAATTTCATTTGGCAGCTGTCAAAAACAAGCTTGACACAGATACGTTTTGTGAAACGGGCAACATAAGAATCCCGGAATCAGGAATTGAAATTAGTTGATTAGTTTGTTAAATGGATATTGAGGTTAATAATTCGTTGGACTTACATAAAAGTGCCGCTGTATTGGTTAATTGGGCACTGCCCGGCGAGTTGGCCGAATTGGTAAGACTGGGCTGTGTCATAGCCGCAATTGCAGCCAGATTCTGTACGGAGAGTGGATTCAGTAGACCAGCTGCTGCCGCTGCATTAGCCGTATCCTGCGACGAATTATTCTGCTGAGCGGCACCCAAGCCAGTGAGTGCTAAAGGAATAATAAATACAAATTATTATTATTATATATATTATTATTATTATATGTTATTGTCTCACCTTGCAGCAGCTGTTGTTGCAGTCCAACTGTTTGCAGTTGTTGCAACAGTTGAATGCTGGCTGGTGTTAGAGCATCGGCGCCTAAGACTGGCGACGGTTGTTGCGGTGGGTTTGGCAGTATTGGTGTGGACACTGTGGTTGCCGTCTGGCCCAAAGGTATATTGATGTTTGTGGCCAGATTCCAGAGATTCGCCTGAATCTGTTGAATCTTCTTCTGCTCCTTCTCCTTTTGTGTATCGGCAAACTTGACAACCAGCGGCGATGTGCAGCCCTCCATGATTTTGTTCTGACTCAGGGTCTAGAAAGGGATTGAAAGATTAGATACAATCAGTTAAGATACATTCGATTACTTACCACTTTGATGGCCGAGATGGCAGCGTGTTTGGTAGCGAATGTGACAAAGGCACAACCTTTGCTTTGGCCGTTCTGATCACGCAGAACAGTGCACTCCTCGATGCCGCCGTGAACTTCAAACAATTTACGCACGTCGTTCTCGTTCAGTTTCTTATTTAGCATGCCAACAAACAGTTTGCGTTCTATAAAATACAAAAAGAAGAAGGGTATTAGACATCTGTTTTAAACTTGTTACAACTTTTTATCGTTGCCTTGGCCTTGGTAAGTTAATCGCAGCGTGAAGAGAACACAATGCGGAAACCATATTCAGCCTTCAAAACACACACACACATACGCTCAAGGTGTAATTGGAAACCTCAGTGTCGGCGACGTCAACCACTTGACTATCACATGACACAATAGACAAGGTTTGCGACGCTTGACATTGCCAGACACCTTAAACAGGTGGGTGAGAAGTGGGTTAAGGGCGTAGAGTAAAGAGACAAGAGATCAGTGACCAGACTTAATTTAGCATTAATTATAATTTAGCATGAAAGAACTTTGCACTGTTAACTAATTGCCGCACAAACACAAAATGTTGCAATTGGCCAAATTAATTGTTATCAAATATTGCAATTGGTTGCAGCAACTGCAACTGTTACCCTCTTCAGAGCAGATATGCAGACAATAACAGCTACTACTAAATAATTTATTTGTTCTAATTGCGGTTCAATAAAATGCAATGT
The DNA here is from genome assembly GCA_018152825.1 of Scaptomyza hsui. Taxonomy (NCBI): domain Eukaryota; kingdom Metazoa; phylum Arthropoda; class Insecta; order Diptera; family Drosophilidae; genus Scaptomyza; species Scaptomyza hsui. Next base: position 277,538 of record JAECXO010000280.1, read on the forward strand.
TTTTCACGCCTGAAAGTAAGCGAGAAACCAGCATTAAAACTACGCACAAAACAGATAAAAACTTTTTGCAAACCCTTTTTGGGTAGGGTAACACATAAGTTGAATGTGAATTGTTGCGAATAATTTGCAATATTATATTTTATCGCATCATTGAAAAAGTCAAAATACGCTTTATTGTTTATAATTGGCTCCGAAAACCAAAAATTATGATTATTATTACATACATAATGGCTTTTGTTGTTGTTGTTATTGTGCACTTTGGCCAAATCTGTTTTTGGAAATCAATTAAAAATGATAATTAAGCTGTTTATATAGAAAAACAAACTTTGTTTTGTAATATGAAAAGATTTTCAATTGCATTTTCAAGCGCTTTCATTTAAGCATCTCATCAACGAAACAATTTTTGAAATGGTGTAACAATTTAAAGACCACAATATTACTTCAGAGCGTTATGGCAAAATTATAATGAGGTGCATTCCACATTCCAAATTGTTGAAGGGAGAGGATTCTACTACTTTTTAAGCATTACGTGCTGCAATTCCTTTCCAATTTCTAGTGTCATTCCCAAAGAGGGAGAAAGAGAGAGAGGGGGAGAGAATGCTGCATCATCATCGTTATCAAATGTAAAGCGCCGTAGACGGAGCTTGTGGCACCACTTGCATTATTATTATTATGATTATTGCAGCTGCAATAGCAAAAGCTAACTGCACTTGAGCTATATTATCATAATCCCAGTTGCAGCCAAACAACAACCACAACAACAACAACATTAGCGCAACTGTCTCCCAACCTTCCCCCCTCAACCGAGAAGAGAAGCACTGAAAAAATTTAAAATTCATTGAATTTGATGCGTGTCGATGTTGCTGCCGCTGCTGCTGGCGGCAATAACTGCAGAGATGTTGACTAAAAAGCATTCCACCCCAACCCACCCACCACCCACAATCCCTTGCCGCTTTTGTTGTTGCCCCTTGCAAATGCTGGCAATGACTTTACGGCAGTTCAGCAGGAAATGTTAAGTAACAAATAAATAAATTTATGTTAAATCGAAGAAACTGCAATGTAAATGAGATTTGAGAAACTCAAGTAAGTTTCATCATTCTTTTGGACAAATTTAAGAAATTTCTTTTACATAAGATATTGGATTGCCTTTTTCACGTCTTCAATTCAAGCTCATCTTTAATTTAGCTATCACTGCCAAGCTTGCAGATATTTTCTTATACCAAAAGAAACTTTTCGCAAGTGCAATTCAATTTAAATTAAATTTATTGCAATACTTTTACTTTAAACCTTACCTTCTCTCCCTCCCCCTCTAGCATCTTTTGCTTTACCATTTCAAATATTAATATAGCCCTGGTCCAGGCTCGAGTGGTCCAAGACTATATAAGGGGAAGGGGGCACGGTGCAACTAATCTGCTTCTAGTGGCGCACATTAAGTGTTGCCACGCTTTCGACTTTAATTTGAAAACATAAAGCATGCTGCAGCAGCAGCAGCAGCAGCCAAAAGGGGCAAGAGGCAGGCAACTAAAGTGCGGCCACTTGTGCAGGCTGCAACGCACACACAAACACACACACAAACACACATCGCTACCTAAAAACTGGCAGCCATTTTACGTTTTTTCTTATTTGTTCCAACTGCCATTTTGCCATGGAACTCAAACTAACCCCGAGCAACCGAACACTCAAACAAAACACACAAAACCCAACCGAAGCGTATATATAGAAACGCGTTTCATGACATCGACCCTGAGAAGTTGATGATTACGTTGATGATGAAGTTGATTACAGTGTAACGGGCTACAATGTAAATAATGCTAAATAACTAATATAACACACAGTTTCGATCTTTAGAGATTACTCAATCACAGATAACAATTTTGTTTGTATATTTTTGAAGTGAAAGAATTATATAAATATTGCCCCACTGTGCGTTAGGTGCCATTTGTTGACTCCTGGCCAGGCTTAGCTTATTTATGTCACAAATATGAGCAGCTCGTCGTTCTACGCAATGCCACGGCTGGTTAGCCTCGGCTTGGCTGGGCAATGTTTGCTGCTGGTTGGATGACTCCTCGTCGAAGAGAGAGAGCGAGAGAGAGGGAAAGAGGGGAAGAAGGGTAGAGGGGTGAACAACTGTTTTGCCATTTTGCATGCACCGCTGCGTGTTTGGCATATTTAACAAATTTTCACAAAAATAATAATGTAACGCCCAATGACTAACCCCACCCCAACCCACAAACACACTTTAACCCTACAACCGTTGTTGTTGTTGTTGTGGCTGTGGTTTCCAATGCTCACACACACATCGAGATAGGGTGGACATAGAGGGGAGAGGGGACGCAGTGAGGCGGCAACCTGGTTAGCTGGGTAAAATCTAATCAAGCGCTGCGGCCGGCAGCCAGCAGCAAACTTATCAATAAGCCACACACACACACACACACACACACGCAACAGTGAATCCCCCTACATAAAACCACCCAACTCGAATACAAACGCATTTGCATGTATGGGTGACCAAAAAAAAAAAAAAAAGAGTACATGTATACGCCGTATATACATATATCACCTTTTTGCCACCTAATGAAATTTCAGCGCTTCGCTTTTTCTCTCGCTGCATTATTAAATTTAATTTTGGGTCGAAAGCCAACGAGAAACGCGAACATCGAAAGAAATTATGGCAAATATTCTTATTTTCATTTCAGTTCTCAGTTCTTTTTCCTCCTCCATATAAAATTTAAATTTTAATCGCAAGCAGCGAAAAAATATTGTGCATTGAATTGGGTTTCAAGTGTGTGTGTGTGTTTGGAGGAAGAAAAAATATGTTAGGAAGGGGCTCATTTTTGTGTGCCGAGTGAGAGAGGTGAGGAGGAATGAGAAGTGGAAGCTGCACAAATGGGCAGCGTTTCGAGTGGTTTTTGAGTATTTTTAGGAATAAGGATAACAAGCAAAGCTGTTCTGTCAAGTGGCAGCAAGAACAACAATAGCTTAGAGTGAAAATCCTTTAATTATTTCTAAAATCAAAAGGTCTAAAACGTAGTTAAAAGTATCTTAAAGCTTTTAAAGCAAATAAAAGCACATGAAAAGATATAAACCTTGAACCGCTTTCTCTCTTTAATTTTTCCCTTCTTTTTCACCCCTTCTCAGACACCCTTTTTACCATCACTATCTACCGTTCTTGCTACAGTTTTGTAAATGCTTCCAATGCCATCTTTTGTATAAATTTTATTTCTACAGATATTTTTTTCAAGCATTTGGCTTCCGCTTGATAGTCGATTTGGCAACATACAAACTGAAAGATAGAAAAAGAGAAAGAGAGAAGAGAAGAGGAAGGGATAGACAAAAGAAAGCATCCTTAGCATATATCCCTTGGCCATGGTTTTAGCGCTTTCTCCCAATGTTGCATAAACTTTGCCAAAACGAAATTTGCATTTTAATTGCAATCGAAAATTTGTTGTTCTCTCGTCCCTTGCATTTAATCTATTTTCGACAAAAATATTGAATATCAAGTGGTTGACAAGCATACCAAACACACACACACATGCATACATATATCAAGGATAATTGCTTGGGTAGCAAGTATTTTTTGTGGCATAAATTTCCATTATGCCCATTTGTGCCAACACTTTGGGTGTCTCTTTACGAACTCCCCTTAAGCAAGTTGAGCATTGGAGTGAGAGAAAAGATATAAATTCAAACACTAAACCGAGAGAAAACGAGCAATTTCGAAAGAAACTCAAACACATTTATCACTATAACACACACACACTGTGGTTGAGGGGAGAGAGGGGATGAAGTTACAAGACAATAGTTCACACAGGTTAATAAATCGATATGACATTTTGAGGCAAATAAAAAAAAAAAAAAAGAGAGAGTCCTTTTGGCTACTACTACAACTAATACAAGCAACAACAAGCCAATAAAATGAGCCATTCTTTCTTTTTACCCCCAAAAAAGTATGCAAGGAAAAGAATAACCATTTGAGGCCATTTCAGCAACTGGGCCAACAACAACAACAAGAACAACAAACAACTACATACATAAATTTCCATGTAAGGGCAATAAAAAGGACATGTTTTCATGCCATACTACTTCCACATATAAGGAACTGCACACACAACAACAACAACAACAATAACATAATCAAGAGCATAACAATAACGAGAAGGCGAGTCCAAAAATTATTTGCATTTTTACACATTTTGAGGGTCAGCCAAAGGACAATAACAACACAACAGAAGAAAAAAATGAATGTCCTGCATGAAGAGGGGTTAAAAACTTTTATCCAATATGATCGCACAATGCGTATGTGCGAGTGTGTGCGTTTGTGTGTGTGTAACTGTGATAATGGGTTTCTGTGTCGGAACTTTCAACTTCCTTTATTGCATTTTATGGCACTTCTTATATACATTTTTTTCCTTTTTTTTCGTTGGTTGGACTTCGCTTAAGGATATTAGGATGTAGGCATGCTGTTGTTGGATTATGATTATGACATCGATTCTTTATATTCTACATACAAAAAGAAATTGAATTATGCGCCGCATTCCTTGTGTGTGTCATAAACATGTGACATTTATGCAAATTGGGTTTGGTTTATGCTTAAGTGAGTTCTGAAATTCCAAAAAAAAAAAATGGTGCAGAACAAGTTGTGACATGTTTACATTGATGTGAAAGATGAATATTGAGTATTAAAGGGAGATTTAAAAGAAGGCAGTCATATTAAAAACGATTGACCTTGTGCAACATATTCATGAAAAGAACATCCAACTTTATTCTTCCAACTCGGAGCATAGCTAAACATTGCACAGAGATACATTTGTATCTGCAAGTGAAATGCTAGCGTCAGACAAATGTCATTCACTTGGACACTCAGTCACTCAGTCAGTCAGTCAGTGAGTGCAACAATGATTCACTCAGACTTGCACACACCACACACACACACACACATACAGTCTGCCACTCAAAGAGAGAGCCTGCCTGCCACTTTTGGGGTCCTCTTTACGTTCCCCGAGTCTGGTGTGGCAACAACAACAACAACAACAAACTGTAGTAAAGTATTTCCAGTAGAATACCAAAATTCATTTGCATAAAATTGCAGCGGGCAAAAAACAGGAGGGTAACGTATACGCAGCGTGTGTCGCCAGGATTAGAAATAGGACATCAGCTGTTATGAGGGCGAGGGGAGGGGAGGGGAGGGTAGGTATATGTGGGTAAATGGCACACGCGCGTGAAGCAAAAATGTGAATGCGAGAAAGTGCATTAGGCTACAGCAACAGCAACAATACACAGGGAAAGGGTTGCAAGCTAAAACTTTATGCAGGCCATAGGCAATGTGGCTTTTGTGGCACGTTAGCCCCTACTAAGAGTGAGAGAGAGAGAGAGGGGGGGAAGGCATCCCCTTTTGACTGCCGCGCCCTGCTGCGTTTTTGGGTCAAAGCAATTAAAGGTTATAAATTTGTGTGTGTGAATGCGAAAAATTACATTTTTTTTATGCACTTCGCACACACACACACACACACACAGAGAGCGAAAGAGAGAGGAATAGGAATGGCTGTCACGTGCCGGCTACGTGGCCAGTTCATTTGCCGTTTAATTTAGCAGAAAATTAAAGTTCAGTTAAAAATTTGCATGCCAGTTTGCCGCTTAGATTTATGAAGTGTGCATACACAAAAAGAGGAGAAAAAATAAATAAGAGAGGATGTGGCATGCATTTATTATGCAGAGTAATTTGGGTAATGCAAGTGCTAAATGACAGTGTTGTAAATGGCCATATTGATGATGATAGTGTTGTTAGTGCCACATCTTCACTTGAGTGTTAATAACTTGAAGGAAAAATCAGAAATTCGTGTTTTTCACTCATTTCACCTTTATTATTATCACACCGACGAAGTTATCTCTTTGCGCCAACGCATGTTTCCGGGCTCAATTTAAAATTTTAATGTCAATTACCCAGGAGAGCTTTTTATGAACTGAAGCTGATGCTGCTGCTGCTGTCGATGACATACTTCAGTAAAATGACCCCGCATACATATAGATACATATATGGCATATATGCATTTTCCTCCATTCCGTTAAAAAAAAAAAAGGCAAGCAACAAAAGAAACATATGCCAAACATATTAAAAAGCATGTCAATGCCATTGTTTCGCGCACACCTGACACACGCCCACTTTTGCCGCCCACTCTTGGCCACAATTTACACTTGACTTTAACATCATTAACCCACACACACACACACACATATATATACATACGTGTATGCTACATACATTTGACTTGTGGTGCAATTTAACTTTTTGTATTCTTTTCCTTTTGTTGGGTTTTGCAGTGTTAACACAAAAACAATCTGGCAACGACAGCAGTCTGGCCAACTAAGAGATATGTGACACACACACACACACACACACACAACACTTTAGCTGTTTGATATACTCAGCATCAGCATCAGAGAGCTTTTGAGCTCAGTTTTCCTTCTGCTGGCTGTTATTGTCGTATCATCTTTTGGTTTTTGTTGCTGGGATTTGTGGTTCTTGCTGGATGTTGGCCATATGGCCACAAGTAAAAATTGATAAATTTTACACTTAATATTTGATAGTGTGTGCGTGTGTGTGAGTGACAGTGTGTGAAGTTTTCATTAAAGTGAAAATGTTGGCAGTAAACCAAGCTGAAAATGAATTTCTACACTAGAGTCAAAGGTAAGAGAAAGACTTATCACAAAGGAATTGAAGACTTAAAGCTAAATGAGAATAAAAGTAAGAACTCTTACTAGAACAATTAGTTAGCCCCAATATAGGCTCATTGTTTGAAGCCATTTTTGGCAACAAAACTCTGTCGAGGGAGGGGGCAATTTACTTAATGACAACTTGTGCTTGGGCGAATTTGGTGGCCAATAAATTGCTTTAATTACCCCATTTTAAAGGACATCGGGAAGGGCAGGGGCGTATACGTAATGTGCATGTAAGTTGGCGCCAGAGAGCTAGCAACAAATTTTGTTGCTCCCAGAGGCAGCCACCAGATAACATTCAACACAGAACATCAATAAGGCAGAAAGAGGGGAGAGAGGCGAGAGTAAGGGTAGAGAGTTGAATGAAGATGGACAGCATCAGGTTGACAAAAATGGAAGAAGAGAAGTAGGAGAGAATCAAGAGCAGAAGCTGATGCCTGGCAATTGAGCGACTGTTGCATACCTGGCACTGTATACGGTGATGGATGCGACGATGGCAGCCAATATGCTGAATTTATTGGCGGATAGGATTTATGCGTGGCATGCAACGTCGGCTGTTGTAACGATGCCAGCAACGATGACGATGACGATGTCGAAGTTGATGGCGATGGCGATGCCGTTGCCGATGCCGATGAGAAGCAAGCAACAGTTGACAAAGAGGAGACGACGGAGGCAGCAGAGGATGATGTTAAAGACAATGCCGTCGCTGCAATGTCGCTATTATTGGATAAATTCTCAATTACTGACGATAATTGACTGCTGCTGCTGGCGTTGATGATGATGTTGCTGGCGTGAATGTTGCTGTTGCTGCTGTTGCCATTCTCAGATGCTGCTGCTGCTTCTGTTGAGGCTTGGCTATTTGCGAAACCAATTGCAGTTGAATTATTTATCATGTCAGATGGCGAACGGCGACAACGACGACGACGACGAAGAAGAGAAAATTCTTGAAAAAATACTTTTACACTTTAAACACGCACACACACACACAGCAGAGTAAGCACACACACACACACACACACATATACACACAACGTTAAAAACACAATAATGTCAAAAAAGAGAGTGAGAGAATGTTGAGTGAGTGGAAAATACGTTAAGCAAATATCATAAATATTAAAAATGACATCCACACATCCAAAGAACAGCAACAACAGCGTTGACTTTATAAACAATTAACGCTTTTTTCTTTTTATTGATTTTTTTGCCCAATATTAAGTACTGGTTTTTTAGCTTTAAAAACACGCAACGTTTTTTTACACGCTTGTTTTTAGGCACGCACAATGAGAACTTTTTAACGAGTAGTTTTTTTTTATTTAAACGTTCAACAATTAGAGAATAACAAAGATTTAATGTTTTTGATTTGCGTTTAAACAACAATTAACATTTAGTTTTTTTTAAATTAATTATTTGGGATTGACACGGCGTTCAAATAGTTTTTTGTTTGCGCACTTTTAGCGGTTTATTTTTTTATTGGGATGTTTTTGGTCGGAATTTCTCTAGACTGCAGACAGCTTGCATCGAGTTTTTCCTTCAGATTGCGATTGCAGGCTAAACGTTAATCGAGTGCTGCTTTTATAGATCGAATATATGTATATATTGACGAGATAAACTGGCGCTAATTATAGTTGGGGAACGCAGCAGCAGACAGCCAAAGGAGACAAAAGAATAAAAATAAAAAAACAAATGAAAAACAACAGACGACGAAAGGTATTCGGCATTTAATTGCAAGTGGATAGAGAAACTGTGATAATAAATAGGCAATTGATTTTCTTCTTCTGCTTCTGTTTATAGGGTGGGTCAGGGATACTTTTTGGCAAGTAATACTACTACAACAACTATACAAATTGCGAAGATAAATAAAAGAGATAAGACGATGAAGATGTGGATAACATTTGAGGTATTAAAGACGACTGAGAAATAAAAATAATTTTAAAACTTATTTTAAACCACATAATTCACATTTTTGAGGAGAACTTTGTTTTTGGATACAAGAATATCATATTTTAGTATGATTAGTCAAGGAATAAGCCATTAAATGTTTAGAAAACTTACTTTAGCTTTAATATCTGCTTCCTCTTTCAAAGTTAAAGTTGTTTTTATAACCAAACGTCACCCTGTTTGTTAGAGTGTTATTTTTCGCTTCACTTTCGTGCGGCATGCGTCGCTGCACAGCGATTAAAATTTAATTTCAGACTAAATCGAATTATTTTGATTATTTTTTACATTTACACACACATACGATACATATTTTATTTTCCTTTTTTTTCAGCAGCACAACAATGAAGAGGCACAGTTCGCATGCCGTGGATATATTTGTATAAAAAGAACTCGCGCGTATTGGCAAAAATCAAATGGCTAAAAATAAATTGACATCAATCAGCGGCGCTCGAAGGGGCGAGAGGGCAAAAGAGGGAAGGTACTGCAACTAATTAAGCAACGTCACATGCAACACAAGCGACAAACAACGACAGCAACAACGACGACGTTTTTTAGTATTCAAATATCGAACCGGCAAACTGCAGAAAAATTGTCAACGAAATATTGGAATTTAACTCCCGATCAGAGATTTCAACCGATTGACGTTTTAACTGCAACTAATCGCAATTAACATGCAGAGACATTTTGTGTGTTGGATTTGAACACAAAGTGCAAAACTCAACACTCATCTTCTCAGCTTAAAACCCAACTCATCTTGATCTCAACCTCATCTTATCATCGGAGAGGTGTCAAAAAGGTTCTTTGGGCGGACATAACTGGAAAAACTTGATTTACAACTAGTTTTGTTTCGCATTGCTATTTCTTGTTGTTGTAGTTGTTGTTGTGCTCTTTTTTAAATGAGTTTTAATGTTAGTTTTGTTTGCTTTTATGTATTCTTCTTTTGATTTGCATTTGTTGTTGCTAATGAGTTAATTAACACATATTGCTGGCGAGCTCATTTTTTTTTTTTTTGCTGTTGTTGCTGTTAAGGTGAACTTCGTAACACACTATTGCATGTGCGCTAATTATGATTAGAATCAGATTGTGAGAATGCGAACAGAGCAGACAGAAAGAGAGAGAAAGAGAGCGAGTTCTTAAGAGAGAAAGCTATGATTTCTGTTTGACAAATTGAGAATTTAAGCAAAAGTCGCTCAACTAATGACAATTTAATTATATATTTTAACAGTAAATAAATAAATATAATGAAAATGTGCAAGAATTTAATTCAAATTACATTTTTCCTCCACTTTGCTATCGATTTACCTCCTGTTCGCACATTAAAAAACCAAATTGAGCAAAAACCTTCGTCAATGAAATATGCAAATCAAAATTTTGTATAAACTTTGGCTCAAGGTTCTTCTGACTTTTTACTTCACAACTGCCTTCCGGTAATTTCAAGCCACATTTTACATTTCAACGCGACAACACACATACATATATATGTGTGTGTGTGTACTTGCCATAATGGCTAATTTGAATTTTTATCATGTTTACAAGCAAACAATACGTGCATCATCATCGCAAGGGGGGAAGTGAGAAGAGAGGAGAAGTCGAGTCAACGACAACGTTTCTTGACTCCTTTTAAATCTAACCCCTCCCCCCTTTCGAACCAACCAACTAGCTAGCACAACATTTGCATATCGATTTCATATGCGGCAATATACCTCCCCCCTCCCAGCACTCACACCCCCCTTTTGACAAATGCAAATACAATCCATTTTGAATATATTTTTCTTGGATGCGCGGCGCGGCGTTCGCAAATTGTGTGGAATAACCATGAAAATGTTTACATGTCGTCTGCTGCCTGCCTGCCTTTTTTTTGTGCTTATTCACTTGCTGCATTTCTGGCGCGCCCTCAAGTATGCAACGCCAAAAAAACACATACACACATTTGACATTACGTATTTGCAAATTTAATAACCACCCTGCCCCCGAAAAAAATGAGTGGAAGCAGTAGAAGAAGAGGAAGAAGACTGACTGACGCCAGCCAAAAGTTGACATCGTCTTCTTCCTTCTTTCTTATTCCAAGTCTTCGTCATCATCATGATTGTTGCAGTTGTCTGTTTGAAGTTTGGCTTGCATGCAAATTGCACTGATTACCACACGTTGCACTTTTCTTTCTTCCCTCCTTTCCTCTACCCCTTTCCACTTTCCACTTTGCGCTTACTCATTTGATTTGGTTGCAGTTTTCTTGTCTAGCAGCACTTTTCATGTTTTCTACTTAACTGAAACCCCTTAACCTTCCCCTGCTGCTCCCTAATGCACAAATCGACTTTATTGCCGGCACTTTTTTCTATTTTTGTGGTTTGTTGACTGCTTCTTGGTGCTGCTTTGTTTTGCTTTCACACTTGACGTATTTATGTAACCTTTCTTTGTTTTGGTTCGGTCGGTGTGTTTATGGGGCAGGGTCAGCGGGCCATCAAATTTAACTGCATTCGGGGCAATTCAAAGTGGAAATGAGGCGCCATTTATTGTGTTGTGAAGTGTTGTGTACTACAAGAAAACTTCTAATGGCCGGCAGGCAGCTACAAAATGGCGTGTTGCAGTTCAGAGAGTGTAATAAGTAAATGATATTAGGTTTAAGTGAAATGGTTAAGTGGAACTTTTGGGAGAATGACTAATAGACTTAGATTTGGGCTTGTTAGGAGAATAATTACAGAAATCTTTATGGTACTTCCTTCTAACAAGTTCTCATTGTCTTTGCTCAAAAATCAATTCTCTTCAGATTTGTATTTGTGTTTGCTTTGAAAACCTAAACACTACTTCTTCGAGCTGTCCCAAAAATAGACATGACACATGCAGCCTCTATCATTGCCACACTTTATTTGAGACAGCATTGAGCACTTTCTTAGCCAGAACTCAGCTTCTGCTTCTTCGTCTTCCTCTTCGTCGAGGAAACTGCAAAGCTCTTGAAGCTTGAAGCCCTTAAGCGACAACGAACACAAACTCTGCTCAGACACAAAACCCCAAAAACCAATCAAAGGTTGCTTTTTCTCTTGGCTGCTGCTTGGCGACGCGACTCTGCCAAAAAAAAAAATAATAATAAAAAGAGAAGCAGAAAAGTATGCAACACAGCAGCAAAGGATCTGAAGCAGGAAACAAAACTCGGCGACTCACTCAAGCATTTTATTAAATTGCCACCTTCCGTTTGTTGTTGTTGCTGTTGCTGCTACTTGGCTCCAACTGTTGTCTGCAACTGTCTTTTATTTTCGATTTCTAGGCATAAACCAACACACTCAAACAGATACAGCCCAACCCCAACCCACCCACCCACAACAGCAGAGACATTTGTAGAAAATAGAAGAGAAAAATATATAAAGAATATTTTTGCCATCTTTTTCTATTATATCGTTTCCGCTGTTTGGCATAAATTTGGGTGTGCGATGCGAGACCTAAGTGAAAACTTTTGCTATTTTTTATGCTTATTGCAGGAGTTTTTTTTATTCGTTTTGTTTCCATTTTTATTCGTGTCTCTGTTGTTATTTTTTGAGGTTAAAGTGCCAAAGCACACCAAATACAACAAAATACTAAACAAAACAACAACTAAAATTGTCTAGTTGCTTTTGGCTTTGTGGCGATATTGAATTGCGATTGCAGCACTATAATATATATATATATAAATACGTCTCTATAATGCGGCACAAATGTTGGAGCTTGTCCAAAATGCATTTGCATTGCCTGCCCCATCGCTTTTAGCTTTAGGCGCATTGCGGGCGTTGCCTTTTAAGCTTATCTAAAATTAAAATTCAAACACGACAACACAAATGCAGCGAGAAATAGAAAAAAGTGATTTCAAAGCTGCTTTTAACCAAGTTAATTATAGCTTAGAGTCTGAAAGAGTTGGAGAAAACCGTACATTACATAATGCATAGTTTAATGCTAGGTAATTTACTTAATTTGTAGTTATTTATGATTTTGGTTACCTTTGACAAACTATTAAATCTGTAATCTATACAATTCTTTGTTTTGAGACCATGCCCAAAGTTGGCAATTTTGCTTCAGCGATTACACTAATTATAAATTTTAGCCCGGAAACTAGATACTTTTTCTAGCAGCAGCAACTTTTTTGCTATTCAAACTGATTTTCATTAGCATTAGTTTTGAAGCGAACATGAAACCCATTCACTATTAAAAGCAGCCAAAAAAGTTAAAGAGTAGAGCTTATAAAAAATAAAAAAATTAAGCATACGCCATGTTGGACAAGCGTAATTACACGCATAGAGCGGCGAACTGAGGGGGGATGAGGTGCAGGGAAGTGGATGGAAGCCGCATTTCAGAAACTTTCTTCCCCTCCTTTTTTATCGGTGTGTTGCATTTTGGCGAGCGCTACAACTTGTTAACAATACGCGCCGCTAGAGGTCGCCAATTAAAAAAATTGCTATGCCAGAGCAGCTTTTTTCCCCACCCTCCTTGTGTGTGTGTGTGTGTGGGAAAAGTCAACATTTTTGTGGTCACTTAAGCAGATTAATTTCATGGGTATAATTAAAAGAAGAAGCCGCCGCCACCAGCCAAAGTCACCAAAGAGTGCAACGAGTAAAAATTAACATAAATTAAATTTTTGTGCATGAAACTTTTGCTTCTTCTCTCCTTTTTGTTGCATGCCGCTGCTGCTGCTCGCTGTTAAACAATTTTGGCGAGCTGCTCTTTCAGCCACATAATTGATGGTTTTTAATTAACTGCCAAAGTGACCGACACGCAACTGACAGGCAGAGCAGAGGCCTCCAAAAACCAGAAAAGAAAACGCCAAAGTGAAAAGTGTCGAAAAAAAGAGAGGTTTTCAATGTGTGTGTGTGTGTGTGAAATGCCCATCGATGTAAAGTCACACAGCGTGATTTCAAATGTCCCCTTCTTACCCAACACAGACCTGCCAATAAAAGCTGTCAAATACAATTGCATGCTTTTAGGCGGTGCCAGTTAATATGCGAGTGAAACAATGTCGACCCATGTTACATTAGCAATCGAAATATTTTGATACAGATGGATTGCTGACTAATGCACTAAATTAAGTTTGACAAAGAGATTGATAGCTATCGAAGCAGGTGTTCCAAAAACACCTTGGAATTTTAAAAGAGGTATTTAAAAATTAATATCTTTCACTTACCATTGCGATTCTCGCTATCGGCGGGTTTCATTTGTATAGGATGATACATCTGCAAATAAAAAAGTAAGTATTAATAAGGTGAATTAGATAGGGGTTAATATGACAAATTCTAGAACTTTCAACCTCAACTTCATTCCGAACTTAATTTGGCTGTTTTAATCACATTTGATGTATAGGCTAGCGCTAAAAGCGAGAGACACAACAGCAACAGCAACAACGCAGAAGTCCACGATTAATTTGCCTCAGCATTTTGGCGCAATGCAACCAGCCCAAAATTGGACAAGTTGTGTGTGTGTGTGTGTGTGTGTGTGGCAAGTAGAGCCCATTTATATATATGTGTATTCAGTGCTGCAGCTCTATCTAGTCCCCTCTACTTTTTTTTTTTTTTTTTTGTTGCTGAAAGTCGCTTAAGCTGCATAATGAATGAATGCAGTAAAAGAGCGAGAGACGACAAGCTGCTGCTGCTTCTAACTGGCCGCCAAAATCCCCGACTAAAGCCAAACACATTTATTCAGCGGTCGCAACAACAACAACAATTACGCCACCTTTTAGGCAGCTCTCTCTCTTTTTCTTTCTCTCTCTCTGGGTATAAACCTAAAATATGCGTTCGCATTTCGCGTTAGTTGCAGCAACAGCAAAAGCGGCAGCAACGGCAACGTTTTAAATGTAATTTTTCGCACAGCGTCTTCTAATTAAAACAAGCTTAAAGCGCCCGCAAAACGTGCCGCAGCACGAGGTCAGCCCGAGGTAGGGTGGGGCAGGGGCAGGGGCAAGAGGGGAAGGAAGGGTGCAAACTTCCGTCGCCAAGTCTGGCTAATGGGCCGTGATTTATTGGCAACGAGGACATTCTGCGTTTATAAGGCACCCAAAACGTCCTTGTGTCCTTGTGTGCAACGTAGCTCCTCTCTCCTCTCCCCTCTGTAGCTCATTCTTGCTTTCCCTTTGGGGCGCTCGTAAATAATACACGCAACTCGCGACTTGTTACAAATTGCAGTCCAAGTCCACAACCTGCTTTTTATCCTTTTCTTGTGTTTTATGGCATGCCACGCCCCTTTTTTTTCAACAATTTCCCTTTATTGTTTTTTATTGTATATACCTGGTTACTAACCTGACCATAAGCAGCTGAGTTTTGTGGCCTAATTGCTTGAAAAGTTGGTTCGTAATCAATTTTGACATCATTGAAAACAATTAAGGTAACAAGAAAGTTAAAATTCCTTTAAAAGAATCGTTAAATTTATCGATAAACGATACAAGAGCTTTAGAAAAAGTCTTTACAGCTGTCAATTTTCTGCATTTTCCACTGTAAAGCTGTCAATTTTCTTTGCATGTTGCACATGCTCAATAATAAAAGCCACAAGCGAAGAAGTTAACTTCAACTCTTTTCTTAATATTTCAACTTGTTTTTTAGCTTTCATGTGTCTCGTGTGTTCGTTTTTTTGTTGTTGTGCATTTCAATAGCAATTTTATAGAATAAATATATATCGCAGCTGCGCGCAGCAGATTTTCTTTTTTGGCACTCGTTACATGCAAGTTATGTCAGATTTTGGGTTGGAAAAAAAATGTCGCCTGACACAAAGCATTGTTACTGTACCTAACCTAACTCAATACACAACCCTTTACCACCCCCTCTCTTCAACCCCTTTTTTGACATAACAAATAATAATATTCATGCTGATTTGATGGCGCAATAGAAAGAAGGGAATAAAATAACAACACAACAATACAAAAATGTCGTTCGTTTTGCAATTTTTCGCTGACGTTGTCTTTATGTTTAACCTCCTCCCTTCCCTCTTCTACCCTATCCTGGTTTGGTTGTTGCAACAACTCCCAAGCGCAAATTGACATTTTTGTGCCTGTGGTTTTTTCGGTTTTGGGTCTTGCACAACAGAAAACTTTTGGCGCGTGTCTTGTGCTAACAATTTTTAACATTTTTTTTTGCTTTCTTCAAATACTTTTTTTATTTATTATTTTTTTGCTGCATACTTTTAAGCTGCGAGGACGCCAGGGCTAAACTTTGAAATTACTTGCATTTTATGGGCAGGAGGGGGAAATGGAACTTGGGAGCAAAAAAAAAAGAAGTGTATTGGAAAATGGCAAAATAACTGCAATGATTTTTATATACCCTGCAGTAAGGGTATATTTGTGAAGTGAAAAGATTTGGAACAGAAAAGATATCTATTATATATACTTTACTAACTAAAAAAGGGTATCTGGATAGTCAAGCTATTTTGTTTTTTTCGCCGGATTTGCTATGCATTTTTTGTGCCGCGTCATGCTTGTTTGTTGTGTTGTATGTGTTCGTTGTTGTTTTTGTTGTTGTCAGTCGACGCGCCAGTCAATCTGTCAGTCACGCAGTCAGTTAGCCAGAGTAATGAAGGCAATGCGATGCTGAACATTTCTGGCAGCTATTTCCTCTCACTCATAACTCTTGTTGTTGTTGTTGCTATTGCTGCTGCTGTGTTGCATGATTGCGTTTATGATAAGTTGATGTGGCATCAAGGATTTTAGACTTTTGTGCAAAATCAGCAGAAAACAGCGTAATTTTTGCAATTAACAGCAAAAAAAAAAGCTGTCTCTAAAGTTGAATATTGAATACTTGAGTTTGAAAATCATAATACCCATTTTAGTGAGTGTATTAAAACTTACCCCATTCAGCGTTTTCACATTGTGGAGTGCGTCCTGAGCTTTAAGTGCGGCGCGGCGCGTATAAAACGTCACAAAGCAGCAACCTGCAACAGAAAGAAAGAGAAAGAAATATTCAGATTAGCATAAGGGTTAAATTGGAGTTTATATTCACAAGCGACGAAAAAAAGGTGGCAAAGAAATTATGAGAATTATTATTATTAGCAGAGGCAGGCGGCAACACAAATGTGGCAACATGGCAACACTAAATTAAACATTATGGCCCAAAAACCTGCCACCAAAATAAATGTGTCGCGCTTAAAGTGTGTGGCTTAAGAGTTAAGGGTGGGAGCGTAAGGGTGTAAATTTATGTTAGGGTGCAGGTGGCAAGGTGGCAAGTATATATTTAAGTAGTCAAGAACTCATTTTCTAGGCCTAACAAAGGAAAATCGTTAAAATTGTGAATGAAATAAACAAATTTTTGTAAGTTTAGATTGTTATAAAGCGTGTAGGAAAATTTCTGTAAAACCTAACCAAAATTTCAATGTAAGCAATGGCAAGTTTATGTGGCATCTTTCCACTTTCCACCCGACACATTTTATTTGCATTTTGCAAAATCTATATTTTCGTTAAACTCCCTTTTTTATTCTTTTCGTTTACACCCGAAAATCTGTGGCCAGGCATTTGGTAGAGGAGACAAAATAAAAAACCTAAGCGTCAGTTGAAATCCATTTCCGGCTCTCGCACATATTCCATTTAACGTTGCTTTCCCCTATCACCCTCTCCCTTTTTGTAGCGGGTTCATTTGGAATTCTGGGTTCTGGTTTTTTGGAGTTTTCTCCTCTTTTTTTTTTGGGCCTTGCCCGCAGTAACTGTGAGTACAAAACTTAATATGGCAATAGTTGCATAATGCAATTACCGGTCATATCGGCAACGCTGCTGCTCGCATTTATCCAAGCGTAATGCGTTGCGGTAGACCCCCCCTTTTCCCCCTCTCTCTCACCCATCCCATTACTCTATTCACACACCTGGCCACACACTTGGGTAATTCAATCTGTCGCTGTTTTTTACGTCGTCGTCAGGCAAACGGGCAGAATTTTTCACAATTTTTCACATATTTGCAAATATTTTCATTTCTCGTTTTGGGTTAGGGTTGTGTAGGGTTGTGTATCCATCCGGAGCAGGGTTTAGAGAAGGGTAGGCAAATGCCGACGCCAACGGCGCCGCAACGGATGTGTGAGAATTATGCGTCGAATTTTTTTTCTCGGTTCAAAACTGCACCAAAAGCTTTAAAGCTTTTAAAGTATAAGAGTGCGAAATCTAGTGCAAAATGACTAATCTGATTAAGCTTCTACTAAACAAATATTCTTCTTCAAACTTCTTAAGCCAGAATATCTCATTTCACTTAAACCCAACAACAGAAAAGCAAAAGAAAAAGGAAAAGAAAGAATCTGCAATCACAGATTAAATATCACTTAAAATTAAACTAGCGTTAAATGTAACAAATGAAGGAAAATCGAAACGATTTCAAATGCAATAAAATATCCGTGTGCAAGAGAAGTGAAGAAGAAACCAAAGACGAAAACCAATCGCGCGATAACGAAAGAAGCAGCAACAAGCAAGAAAGCACAAGCAGAAGCAAGAGAAATCTCTCAATTCCTATTATGTGCATGTCAACTGCAGTTAGAATCAAAGTACCAAAACAAGACCAACAACCGTAAGTGAAGAAGAGAGAGAGCGAGAGAGAGAAGCTTTTGGAAACAATGCGGATAAAGTAACAACAAAACCAGCGGCAAAAGCTGAAAACGACATCCAGTCACGTTTTTGGACAAAAACTTAATCCAGGCGATGGGTGGGTGGGGGGAGTTCTTTCACTCTTTCTCTGTATGTGTGTGTGTGTGTGTATGTGTGTTGAGATATGAAATCGAGAGCCGCTTCTGCTGCAGACAAGACGTGCCAAAGTCCAGCAGAGGGGATAAAGAATAAAGGATACACACACATACACACGTAGACGACGACGAGAAGAAAGAGAAAACGTATTAATCGAAGTAAAATAAATCAATGTCATTAAAGTTGGGAAGCTGAGATTTACTGCCCCTGAATGGGAAGAAAAACTCGCAGTAAAAATGACAGAGATAGCAACAGTATCAGGATCAGCAGCTGCTGCTGCACCAAATACCAACAACAAATGCAATTGCAATCGAATTTAGTTTATGGCTTTACTTTACTCCCCCCTGCACCATCACCCTCCCTTGAGCTCATAGCGAAAGTGACAAACGTTTAGCAATAGTTCAGTGGGCGCCAAAAGTCATGACCAAAAATACCACAGGCAAAAAAAAAAAAGAAGACGAAGAAGGAAGAAACGAGTCTTTGAAATTGAAATGCTCTTTCGAGAATTAAGTGAAATTTTATGCATTTTTCACGCTCTGCAAGCGGCTAAATAAAAATGTCAAGCACACAAAAGTGAGCAAAAGAGAGAGAGAGAGAGGGAGGGGAGAGAAAGGCCGATGTAGGCGGCAGAGATAAGTGCGTTAGTTTTCTTTTCTATTATTTTTCGGTTGACAGCGGACAGCTGGAAAGGCAGGCAGGCAGTCAAGGCACAGTTACAACGACAATAAGCTTTTCTAAAATGAACTTCTCAAGCTCTCTCCTCCGCACAGCAGGCAGCAAGAAGCAGAAGCTTCAGCTGTCTCTCTTTGGATGACTGAATAATATTATTTCTATTCTTTTTTTTTGTGTGATTTGGTCAGCGTGAGTTAAGTTTTTTATATGCCCATAAATCATATTTAGAGCAAACGATAAAAGAATATCGCGAACTTGGGTGAAAAGGAGGCAGTAAAAGCTCTTAATGTCATGCAGTTAAAGTATAATATTTCTGGCTGTATAAGAATCTTTAATAATCTGTTCCTTTACTTTTAAGCACCTTCTCAAAAAAGCTTTCTAATTGAGTAATCGCTGCTGTGTGGCACATACTTTGTCATTCATTGACTAATTTATGGCGCACCCTTTTTAAGCGCCCGCAGGTGCCTAGTTTGAGGTTAGGGATTGGTTTGCCGCTTCACAAACTTTTTGCACCGACAAAATGCGCCCAAAACATTTTACAACTTTAGGAGCCCATCAAATTAAATGCTTTGGCCAAACACACACATACACACTTACATATACACACAGGCATAGAGCGGCCCAAAAAGCACGCGCTTTACACCTGAACAATCTGAAAGAGAACCGCAAAAGCCGTTGCTCGTACTCTCTCGCTCTTTTACAGTTACTGCCGCGCTCACCGCAAGCGCTAATAAATTATGAGCCGAGAGCTTAAACCTTCTCTCCCTTTCTCGCTCGCACTTTTCTATCTTTGTGCTATCAGCTAGCCGCAGAGCAAAAACAACAACAAGAGCCACGGGTAGAATAAGAACCACAGTAAAACCGCAATAACAACACCCGCAAACAACATTGAAAATCCACTCGAAAAAGTAACTGGCCGCTAACGAAATTTAGTGTGAAAGAAAAGCAAGTTTTTAGCCAAAAGGCATTAGCCCAGAAATATAAAAGACCGAAGAATTCCAAAGCGCCAAAAAACTTTTAGCCCCCTCTTCAAAACGAAAAGGAAATTTTTTTTTGGTTGTTGTTTTTTGTTCAAGTACTGGGCGGGTTATTTACGACTTTCTGGTTCAGAGGTCATCGTCGCGCTTAAAAGTGTCATTTCCCATTTTTGGTTAGCGCTGCTGCAAAGTCGAGTCCTGTGCTTTTTGGCTTTCGCCTCTAAGCGTTTTGCCATCACACAAATGCAACAGTAAAAATCCGCACTAAAATTGAGAAGGGTGGAGGGAGGTGAAAGGGATTTCTACTAACTTTTTGTCGCAGCAAAGATGCAAGGTACAAAAACAACAAAAACAAGAACAATAAAAAAAAACTTAAACTGGGTTACAAGCCAGTCTAAATGGAAATGTTGTTGCAGGAAGTTGCAGCCAAAATAAAACTGCACACGGAAAGGAAACGGACAGAAAAAGGACGTCAAACAGAAAGCAACTACAAAGTGTTAGGAACTCTTTAGTGTTGTCAAAAATAATACTTAAAGGGTATTTGCGAGTCAAGCAAGCTCAGTTCTTTACCCTTTTTGGGTCACTCTCTCCCCTTTCCTTTCGTGTTTTGTCGGCATTTGACAGTTGCCCGGCATAAATAATAACTTTCAAATGCAATTTGTGTCGATTTGTTTGTGGCATGGCGCGCTTTTAAGCTCAAGTGACAAACAACAACAACAACACACATGTGTGTTATAGGCAGGCACTTAGCCGAAAAGTTCTCTCTCCCTCTCTCTCTTTCTCGCAGTCACTGTGTCTCACTGTCATAAATCATCAACACAACGCGCCACTTAAGTGCGTCCTAAAACTGTTTGCGCTTTTACTTTGTCACACACACAACATGCACACACACAACTGCCACGCCCATCGATGACAAGCTGCTGACCATGCACACGCCCACAATTTCAAAGCAGCGGCCGGCTGTCAACGACAGCCAAAACCAAACGTAGCACAGAGAGAGGGGGGTGAGCTCAATAGAATAAGAATAAAAGGATAACAATGGACAATGTCTAAATAAAAATACAAATGCTAAAGTATGTATAGAATAAATGTATATGTGTATTGAAATATGATTTGACAATGGCGCATTCATGTTGCTCACAAATTGAAAAGTATAAATGCCTAGCCTGCACTTGTAAGGCTTTTTTTTTATACAATTGCCTGCAAATGACAGCAACAACAATGGATAGAAAAGCAATCAAGTGATTCCCATCAAACTCTTCAATTTAGTGAATAAATATATAAAGCCAGTTTGCTCAGTTTGCCACTCTGTCAAATTGAAAATAAAAATAATAAATTTGCTCACTTTTCATTAGTTAGCGACCCACTGTATTCATTAACAGCAAGCGGTAAGCAGATCAAGCACATGAGAGAGAGCTTTTTAAATTACAGTTACATGTACTCAACATAGTTTTGTGTTTCTTTTGTACTCACCTTTGCTTATGCCCGTGGCCTTGTCACGCAGCACATTTATCGAATGCACCGGTCCATATTCCTCAAACATTTCACGCAGTTGCGCCTCATCCATTGATTTGGGCACCTGGCCGACAAACATTTTGATATTATCTGGATCGGGCTCCTTTTCGCCGTAGGTAACAACAGCCGAATCCGAGTCCAAGCGATAGCACGAATCATCGTCCATGCTGACAACATTGCGATTAGCGCTGCACGAGTTGTTGTTGTTGTTGAGCAAATTAGCAGACATAATGTTGTTGTTGCTGTTGCCGCTGCCAAAGGGTATGCCGGTGAGTGAGTTGTTGCTGCCAACTAGGCTCGAATTATTATTGTTGTTGTTGGTGAGCAATGAGTTATTGTTGTTGCTGCTATGAATTGGACTGTTTGGCAGGCTGTTGGTGGCGCTGCTGCTCTTATCGCTCATTCCAAATGCACTGCAAAGAGACAGAGAGAGAGAGAGAACAAAAAGTGGATTAGTATAAGCTCGAACAGTTCCGTAAAAGCTTTGTCATTAACAGTTATTGTAGTTGTAGGTGTATAACAAATCAAAGAATAATTATACAGTTATGTTTTGCAGACTTTGTCACTTACTCCATGTAAATGTCGGTGTTTTTTTCAGAGAAATCAAAAATCATGCGGCGATTGCCCATAAACGAAGTGCGACTGCTAAACATATTGATTAATTAACGTTTGATTAATTTTATTTTTTGAACACTTTCGATTCGATTTAACAACAAAGAGTATCGCGTACTAGAGAGCAAAACGGACGCACACCGGACAATTGATTGTCGATTTGTAATAAAAAAAATAACGCGTTTTAAAATATATATATTACGTATATATATTATCCATGTAACACTGCAACAATGCAAACTACAAATGGGCACTAATTAAAATTTGGGCACAAAATTTTCCACGCACGCGCAGCTCAACTCTACACTTCCTTCATTGGCAATCGTCGAAGAACAAATGATCGAGCCAGCCACTGGAAGGTGCCTTTATAAAGCACAGCGCAGGTGCAGCCAGCCTGAGTGAGAACTCAAGTGCGCTCTTTTCGAGAGAGAAATCTTTACATTTAACGGTTGTTTATAAGTATGTTTTCAAGTGCGTATTTACGGTGTGGGCTGCTTAGTTGTTGGTGTTCAGCTTAAATTAATTATTTCACACTTTTAGTTTCGACCAAAGCCTTAAAAGCTATTTAAGCATGCAAATGACTTTGGCGCTATTCATTTTTTTAAATCAACCCAAAGCGCACTGCGATAACAAACCAGAAAGACTTTGCTATTAACGATTTGCACACACCCTGTTATCCGTTTTCTTGACCCAATTAAGGCACAGTGGGACGCAGCGTGTTTTTTTTAAATGTTGTTTTCTCACTCTTAGCTTTAATTACCACCTAACCACTGTATCTTCTTTTTCCTCGGGTGTTTAAACACTTGCAGTTGACCCAATTTGCGTCTATTTGCATTAGCAAATGGCCATTAGGTAAATGCTATTTGAGGTTTGTTCAAGCTGCAAATCGTTAGGTAAACAAAGAAAGTTCACTCAACCCGAAGGACACGGGAAGTGAGTTTAAGCGCATTAAACGCTTTGCTAAAGCTAACAACTAAAACCATAAAGCATATCAGTTACACATGTAATTAAAACAAAACAAAAGCATTCTTTTTCCAACTCATTCTTATTCGCTACTTATCTCTGGCTACCCACCTAATATTTTAATTGCTCATTCCAGTAACTGTTCTTTGCCTGTAGCACACGCGCTCTCATACTCCCACTCTCTCTCTCTCTCTCTAACACTCACACACACGCAGCTGCTGTGTGCAATTTGCTGCTCATTTCATTTGACTTCTAATTTCTTTGGCAAGTTTCACTTTTATGTAGCAAAAATACTTTGACTTTATCGTTGCCTGCTGCTCGCTCCTTAAACTTCTACTTTCTTTGTTGCATTTTGTAATTTGAACTTTTCGCTTTGTTGTCCTCCTGTTTTTGTATTGTATGCACACGAACTTTCCAACTCTTTCTCACTCACTCACACTCACACAATTGTCTGATTTAACCCGCTCTTAGCCTTTGCACTTTGTGCTATTTTGTTTCAGTTTTCGGTAGTCATTGTGCTTATTGTTCTCTTATATAGTTGAATGCCTTAACATTAAAAGCGCATGCATTTGACACAATTATTGCATTTTCTTTGCGCCCATGTCCATGTTTTGCTCTTTCAAACCCCCACAATTGTATTTATATAGAACACGCAATTGCGACAATTTTATTAAAAACTTTACTTGCTGCAACTTTTACTCTTTCTGTGAGCAATGCAACTGAGTAACAACAACAACAAGAATAATTGAAAGCTTGTTGTGCATTTCTTTCAAAGTTCAAACTGCAATTCATCTTCATCATCATCAGACACAAGAGTGAAAGAGAGAGAAGCTTGAGCAGCGAGTACGAAATTGAGATCGACATCAACATCATGAAAAAGTTTAGTTCGACTATCGACTTAACAAGAATATCGCATTTATTTCGATAGCAGTTACAGTTACATATTAAAATACCCTACAGGGCAAGTAAACTTTAGACGGTACAATGATTTGGTGGAACCGTTTGGTAAAGTATTTGAATGCACTTTTTTGCTTAAAATTTCATTAACTTCCGCACTGAAGAATATGTATGTTTTTTTTAAGTGCATTAAATCGCATTTATCTTCATTTGTCTACGCAGCAACTAGTTAAATATAAAGCAACAAAAAAAAGGTATAAGTTTTAACCCAAAGCTGTCAACAATTTACCGCCCAAATTATCCTGGGACTAACTTGGACGGCGCAAAAAAAGAAAGTTGGCGTCAAATTCGGATTTGGGTCTCTTTTTCCTTCCTCACAAGAAGAACGTATGAAAACATACTAATTTGCTTGATTACTCTGGAGTATTATAAGAGAGGGCAAGGCAAAAATGTTTGAAATCTATTAAAAAAGTTTCAAGTTGAAGGAAACGGGAATTGTGCTATCGGCCAGAGAAATTACTTGTCACTCTTTCCCTCTCTCCCTCTTCGTCTGTCCCTTTCTCTGACAGACGGAACACATAAGTCAAAAGGTAGCAAAAAAAAAAAAAAATGGTAGTAAAAGTAGTAGCAAATTTGTTGTACAACTTTTTTGTCTGGACTTTATTCTTTCCTTTTTTTTTTTTTTTTATGCTGTGTCGAGGTAACTAAAACTGAAGGTAAATTTCAAGTGTCTGCTCTACAAATCAAGTGCAAAACTGTACTGCAACAAAAAAGAGAGAAAGAGAAGAAGAAAAGTCAAGTAGTGGCTGCATTGTTGTAGTTTTGCTGCTGCTGCTCAACAAAAGAACTTGATTCTTGTGATTTTGTTTTGTTTTTCGATGTTCTTGGTCCGTCCTCTTCTCTTTGCTTTATTATTGCAACGCATGCTTCATAATATCAATTTGTAAGCTTACTAACAGCTAGTGGGAGGAGGAGGAAGCGGAGGGGGGTAGAAGAGTACTTTTGTAAATCAATGTGAGCTCAAGTGGCATTTTGTTGGTTAAAGCTTTAAGCTTGCTTTTGGTTAGCTTAAGAGACTTAAGGTGTCAGACAGTAGATTAGAGCTTGGGTTGACTATAAGCTTTTGCTTATGATAGCAGTAGAAGAGTACAAAGATCTGAGTTGAGCTTTAACTGAAAGTTGAGAGAGTAAGCAATTTCTCTCATTTCACATTTTCACTCAAGCGAATGCTTCAACTTATAATTCCGCATAATAATTCATGCATTTTGCCCAATTAGTTAACATTTAGCGCTAATGATACCCTTTCCATTTAACTCTGAATCTATTTCTCTCTCTTTTTGCTCAAACAGCTTTTGGTAAGCCGCTTAAACTTTGGCCCTAACCAACTAAGACAGCAATGACGACGACTTTGATCTCAAGGACCTTTTAATGCCAACACCAGCCTTCCCGCTCCCCTCACTCCACACTTTTCACCGTTGTTGTTGTTGTTGTTGTTGGAAGAAGGCGCACAACCTTTGCCTATAAATTACTCAGCAGAAAACATTTCGTTACGCTTATCAAAGATAATTTTAAGCCGCATTTAAAATGATTTCTTTGCTTTTTTTTCATGAACAGCCTTCTTTTTGCCTCCCTTTCCCTTAAACTACAACAACTTTTTGTGTTGAGCTTTGCGTTTTTTTCCTTCTTAATCTCTTTTAAGAATTTATTATGGGTTTAATGAAGATATGCAATTTTATAAGAGGTTTCATAAAAAATAAGTATAATTCAAATTTTAAGATAAGTGTATAAATATATTTGTAATAGGGTATTTGCTAGTCGACTTATTAATTTTGAATTTTTTTTAAAAATATTTTCCAGCCAAAATTTACGCTGACTGTGCGTTGTCTGGCAACGCTGCCAAAGAGAGAAAGAGAGAGGGAAGCGCGTCAAGCAAAAAGTGCAAGTTGGCAGTGCGGGTGGAGAGAAGGATGAGGAAAAAGAGGGGAGCTTGACTGAAAAAGGGCGCCAGCAATGTTGACAGTCAGTGAACCCCAAAAAGCAGTCGTCGTCGTCGTCATCCTCGTCGTCATTTCCAACACTGCGCTTTTTTGTCAATGATAAGCTGTGGCGTCTGCTTCGTCCTGTGAAAGGATGCCACTGTGAAGGAGTGAATGAGGCAAAGGGGTAGACGGATAGAAAGAGGAACAGCAACAGCAGCAGAAGCGGCAGCTTGGACTTTTGTGCAAATATTTGACATGGACACAAAAATGGACTCGGAGCAGCAACAGCAGCTCATTTTTTGGCTGGAGCCACAAGTCAAAGGGGGATGGGAAGGAGAGGGGTAAGGGGAGCTAAAGGGAAGTTTATAAGAATAGGAGAAGCGGGGGGTTGAGGAAGGGAACTAAGCACAGTCTAAAAACTCGTGTGTAATTAAGCAAAAATGTAAAATTGTTTGTGTAGCTGGTTATTGCTGTTGTTGTTGTGTTAATAATTGCTTGTAAATAGATCAAAGTTGGCATTTGTTTGGCTTTTGGCAAGAGGAGAGAGAATGGGGTAAAGGGTAGTTGAAAGTTTGAGCGCTTTGCTAGGATTATGTTGACTAATTAGAGGTTGTTTGACATGCTCCATTGGAATGTCCATTTAATGACCAGGGTAGTTTTGAGTTTAAAACTACAGGGGACACACTCTTGAATGGACACTCAAGAATACCAAAAGGGGTAGGAAAAGTTTATGCCCAAGAAAGTTTTCACTGTACGCGGTATTTATAAATAGTTGTGGGTTAAATCTTAAAGCTGATATTAATTGATGGTTTGGAATGGCCCTTAAAAGCTTAAAAGGGTTTAACTTAACGGATATGATTTTCTTTATTTAGTAAAGCTGAGGTTTTAAAGCCTCACAAAATCAAAGTTAAAAAGAATTTAATTTCATTCAAAAAAAAATAGTCATTGACAATTTTTTATCACACGCATCGCAACAAATTAAATAACCAGAAAAATTTCAGGGTCTTAAAAAACATACAAATCAGTTAAATACACAAAAAACAGATAAGTCACAAAGGAACAAAGGAAAATTTCACCCAAAACCCAGCCCAAACACTTTAGTATACACAAAAAATTATAGCGAAAATAATAAAACGAAATCGTGTAGCCGTAATATAAACGCAAGCCAAAATTCGCAAAGTCCACCGAAAACACCAAAAAAGGAACCGGACGGGAGACCGCAATGAAATGAAATGAAATGAAATACACACATATTCACAGTTGCTTTTCTCCCTCTCTTTTTGTGTTTTAACTGTTTGTTTTGCATAAGGCACACATGTGAAGACTACCTTTCCACTCTCTCTTTCTCTCACTCTCTGCAGACAGAGTTGGCAGCCCCTGCAAAAAAGTAACGGAATTTCGCATATAACGGTTAAGCCGAGCAGTGACTGCGGCGCAAAAAATGCCAAAAACGCCGCCGGGTTCAGGACACAGCGACAAAAATAAGGGAAACCTAAAAAGTTTATTTTTGTATTAGGGTTACACCTGAATACTCTTAATACTATGATCAAATATTGATAGAAAATAGATAAAACGTTAATGAAATTCTTTAAGAACTAGAAGAGATGAATTTAAAAGAGAAAATTTATCTAAAATATAGAAGAATCCTAATTTCAAATCCGCCAAACAACTTACAGATATGATAACAACCCACACCACCAAAGAGCATTTTTACTCCCAAAAAAAAAAAGGGAAAGGGTCACCCAAAAGAGAAATAAAAATTTGCTTAAACTTCTTTTGGCTGGCTAAAGAATTTATTGATTCATTTTGAAAAACCAACGACAAGGACAATGACGACGCTGGAACCCAGGACTCTGAAGCTACTCTATGAAGAGGAAGAGCAAGAGGGGCCAAGGGTTATGGAAAATGATTTGCATGACTCCCGTTTTGCTGGGGTTCCCCTCAAAAAATAAATGTAAAGCCTGCCATGCTTCGGTGTGTATAAAATTGAATCAAATGGTTTTCATATATGCTGCCATACATATATATTTTTATTAATGTGTACTTTTTGGCGCAGCATAACGCGAAAAGAAAAACGAGGAAAATTATAAATGAAAATTCCAGAGCGTCGGAGGAAGGCATGCGAGGCAAGCACGACTCGAGACTCTGGTGAAAATTGTCGCCACTTTTGCGCGCAAATTGTTTGTGTTTGCCTGTTTGCGCAATTGAAACAATTCACGACGACCAGAGTTGCCACCCCGCCGCTTTCGCAGTATGCACTATCTGAATATATACATATATCTTTGGCATTCAATGCAACTGAAGCATACATTTTGCAGTTGCAGGAAGAACGCAGACGATTCTATGAAGCTGCAACAATTTCGTGGCAGTTATAACTGCATAACTGTCGGCCACTGTGTGTGTGTGGCGTTGCCATATCTACATGAATATTTTAATGAATTGCTCTTATATGAAAGAGGAATAAAAATTTTAAAGCCCAATTGATATTTCATTTTTATTTTAAGGTGATAATACTATAAAAATATTCATGTTCAACTTTAGAAAATATTTAAAACAAAATAATCTAAGAAATTTCAGAAGCACATTATAACATTGGAAACAGGGTTTTTACCCCGTATTTCTATTTCTATTTTTGCGCATTTTAAAATATGTCAAACTTAAAAGTTATGTATTGTTTTTCGCAACTTCCTAAGATGCCTTTTAAAAGTTTTGCAAAAAAGCCTCTTAGACATGTCTAGACACAATTGCCACACACACAAACACACACAACATATCATCAAACCATTCTAAATGGTATTTTTAAGCACATTACGCGAGTTTCTCTCTCTCTCCTCTCTCTATTTCTCTTTCTCACATGGGACCCATTACCAAAAATGGTGACAAAGCTGCAGAAGAAAAGCGAATAAAAACGAGAAGCATTATAAATTCAGTTTAAATTCAACAACCATTTTTAGCTGTGTGTGTTTGTTGTGGCATGCGGGAGACATTTGTATAATTTGTTGTGTCGACTACATTTTTATGATTTTGTCAACTCGGCAAGGCAAACACGATACGAGCTGCGAAAGGATAACAAACAACAACAGGAAAGAACAACAACAACATCCCACAAACGAGCAACGATAATCATTATAATGGGCATTTCCCAACGACGCCCAAGGGACAATTCCACAAAAAAGAAAGTAAACCCAACTCAGTATCTAATTGCCCAAGACCAACAACAAAGAAAGGCGGCCGCAGTTTGTGGCAGGTGCAACGCCTGCGGCTGTATAATATTGATAAGGTGAAAGCGAAACCATCAATTTATTGAAAAACAATCTACGTGCCCTTAATTGTAGAACCCTTAAGGCAAGGATTATTAAATAAGTTAAGACAATGTGCTTAAGAATTTGCGGCTTATTGAAAAGTCTGTAGATGACGCGAGGAGGGGGGAGTTGCGAACTAATTCCTAGAAATTGTAATGAAACCTTTATGAAAACACTCCCGAATCATGACAATTTTGTGTCTAACTAACAAATATGTTAATTAAGTTGCCAAACCCAAGGAGGTGACACTTACTCAGCAGGCAATATAATACAGCACTAATCATATAGTGTTGTACAACATGTAATATCTCACACTAAACAAGCCTATTTTTATTCGTTTCTCGCTTCACCTTGGCTGTGTGAGTAAAGAAATCACGCACGCACACTTATGCAAACACAAAACACACACACAGAGTGGAAAAGACATCAAAGCTCAACTCACACTCAAACTCTTCACTCTCTTGCACAACACTAACAGCGACAGTTATTTTTTTTGGCCTCTCTCTTCCTCGCTTGTATATAAAAATGAAGCCCACGCATGTCACGTGTTTAATTATTTACGTGACTTGGCTGCGTTCGCGTCTATTTTTTTTCGCTTTCTCTTTCTCTCTCTTTTTCTTATGCTGTGTGTGTTTGACATGCGAATTTTGTCTAAATATTTATTGCCAGTTTGGTGTGTGTTTGACTTTTACGAGTCTTTTTTCCTTTACGCTCAAAGCACAAAACTACTACGCGACGAGGCTGCCAACTTGTCTAAATACATCTGCCCAACTTGTGTGTGTGTTCTACTCCTCTATTCCCTCTGTCTTCTTATGCAACGAGGCGTTAAGACAACGTCTCTTCTTACGTGGCTTTTTAAGCTGGCAACAATTTGTTGTTAATGCTACCACTTTTCTATTTGTTCCCGTTGCACTTGTGACAACATTTGGATTGTATGCTGTTTATGTGGCCTACTTTTGTGCGCAAAGTTTAAATAGCTGTCAGTGGGGCAAGGATAAGAAGGAAACTTGAAAATGTTAGTTTAGATTCGAGTTTTCTTAGACTTTTGGTAAAGAATATAAATAAAATATTTATAAACATGTCTCGGGGACAATAAAATTATATTTTCGAGCAACATATCTTATAAGTCTATTAAAATATATATTCTAAAAATGTTTAAATTTTTATTTACTCAAAAAATTTGTTCAGCCCATCTAATTAATTAAAATATTTGTTTGTTTTATGTCTGCTGTTCACTCAATTAATGAAATTTGATCAACTTGGCTAACTGGGTCTTTACCCTTCTCCTCTTTCTCACTCCTTGTTTTGTCTGTTTGCGCATGTTAATCAGGCGTGTCTAAAGGGGTGGCAACCCTGAAAAGCGACTCAGACAAATTTGTTTTTATTATTTTTGTTGCCCTGTATGTGTTATTATTCCCAACAACTCACAAACACACACACACACACACATGTGTTTGTGTTTGTGTATTTTGTGTGTAAGCCTAAAAGCTGCTTAAATTTTTAATGACTTTGCTTGTATTTTTAATTGTCTGTGCCTGTGTGTGTGTGCGTGTGTCTGTGACTGGCAAAAATTCTGCATACGTCTCTGATTCTCATCTCATTCTACTATCTCACATTTTGTTTACAATCTTCATGTCTGTCTGAGTGCGTGTTTGTGTTTACCTTAAGCGGTCTACGTTTTTGTTAGAAAGAACAATATTTTAATTGTTGGGTGTTGAGGCAAATATAAAAAAGTTAAAGGGTAAACGTGTTGCTTTTATCAAGGTCGTACTGTACCATCTTTTTCTACAAAGAAGTGAATATAGAGTATTAAAACCTTTCTGACAGCAAGATATTTTTTTAACACCTTTAGTTTTAAATATAATACTTAAAACCTATACATATACATAAATATATAAATCCACAATTTTTTTCATTGCCGCCACACTTATTGACAATTCAGCCTTAAACCACACCAACTTTAATCACACACACTTACACCCACATATACAGACTTCTGCCGTACATCTCCCCGAGTGAATTTATTGTTTGGACATGTCAAATGCATATTAAAATTTGAATATCAAATGTTTCGACATGCCGCAAAAACAACCTACCCCACACCCCTCTCTCACGCTTACCCCATGCCCCATTGCGTCTGTCACTCAATCTATTTACACGCCTTTTTTAATTACGAAAAAATATTGTTGATATACAATTCATTGTTTTTATGAACTTTTTTCTGGCATAAAAAACACAACTCAAAATTGAAGCTATGAAAAATTCAATACAAAAAAAATTCAGAGCAAGAGAGAGAGAGAGAGAGGCACACACACACACACAATTTAAAATATGCAACGTTTTATAACACGCAGGCGGTCGTCGCGTCCTGCTTGCAACATCCTGTGGCATTATGGTGGCTCAAATGCGATTGACATGCGGCGCCAGCCAGCAGCATCAAACATCGCGAGAATCCAACAACCAAAAACAATTTAAACATTTGCCCAACAAACAAACACACACATACAAACCAAATTACAATCAATAGATATAAATTGTATTTTCAGTTTATTTTTTATGTCGGATTGTTTGTTAATGCATAAAGAATTGACCCATATATGTATTTGTATTTCTATTAAATATACATATTTATATTTTTACGTTTACTTAAACCCTATGAAAACCTCTTTGCATGAATAACATCAACTTTTTATTTGCTTTGACACACTCACAAACATACACACACACACACACACACACACACACACATACAGACAGAGAAAGCCATTTATTTTTTATTCTTTTGTGGAATACTTTAGCTCACTTTTACATGCGATTTATCAAATTTAATATGATGACTACAATTCTAGGAGCTGACAATTCAATGTGCATAAATTTATGCAACAATCTATACACATAAAGTATATATAGGAGGCGACAGTTCAATTCGTGTAGAAGAACACATTTTACTCGCCTTTTTATGGCTTGTTATACCCTGTAATTATTAATTGGTAGGAAACGGGAAGCCCAAAGATTGATTCCTAACCAAGTATCTTAAATACATTTTTAAATATTTGTATTTATGTATTGAACTTTTATTTTCCATTCAAGGTTTTTAATTTAATAAAATTTCTTTAGTTTTATCCTTTTTTTCTTAGCTAAGGAGTATTTACTAGACTCTTACGCCTAGTATTATTCATTCTCCTACTGTATTGTACCATTTTTTATTACAATATTTGGCCATATTACGTATACGCCGGTTGTGCCTAGGGGCAAACAACTGGCAACAAGGTGAGCGATAAAAGCTTTCCCACAATATCTGAATTTCACTCTATCTGTATGTGTGTGTGTTTGTGTGTGTCTCGTTGTCTGTGTGTATGTGTGAGTGACACACTTATTGATGTAATAACATGTGCATTAAATATTTATTGTATTGGCAGACGACATGGCACTTTTCTTTTTGTTAAGAAGTGAGAGGGGAAAGTGGGTGTGTGGGGGGAGGGCAGCACAAGTGGTTGTCTGGTTGGATTTTCAAGATTGCCTTGACTTGGGTGCAGATCTGGGACAGAAAGAAGAAGGCGCCTTAAAATGTGTCACAGTGCAAGAGGCAAGAAAAACTGTGTCATGATGGAAGCAATTGCCTTCAAATTTTCTTTGTAGTATTGCTTTTGTTAGACTGTGTGTTGTAAACATAAAAAAACTAAACGGGAATCGGAAAATTAGTTTCATTATTCCCAAGCTTACAACAATTGTTTTCCACTTTGTTATACACCAAAAATTTTATTGTTTTAAACTTACCTAGATATAGTTCAATATTATCAGCGCACATCATATGAAAAGATAAGAAATAATGAGATATGCATTAGTTTTATGTAAATTTCAAATGTTACAACAAAAATATATTTACAAAGAAGAAATTATACAGAAAATAATGTTAGGGAGAAAAAAATACAGTCTAAAAAATGGCGAAGCTCAAAGAATTTCTGTGTAATTAGACTTGCACTTAAATGGTCAACAAGAACAAAAAAAGAAAACGCGCAGCAGCTGCAGATTATACTTAAAAAACATGTACGAAAAGACTTGCAAACAGCAGCAGCAACAACAATTAGAGAACTCAACCCACCAAAAACAACCACAAATGGCTGGCAAATTGCTCCAAAATAAAAAGGGGAAAGGAAGGTGAGGTGAGTGGGAAACAAGTGAAATTATGTGCTTGTGTATTTCTGTTGTGTTGGTCGTATAGACGACGCCGCCATTTTAAACGCCTCTTAACCCAAAACAACTCTTCATAACTTTTGCTTGCAAAGCTAGCTGTAAAATGTTTCATTTTGTTACAGCTCGTTTTGACTTTGTTTAAACAACATTTTGTTGTTGTTGTTGTTCTCTTTCTTGTTTGCCTTGTGAATATACGAGTATTTGCCTTAACGCCGTCGTCGCCTGTCAAATTATATTTTATAAAGCCTTGCACAAAAAAATGTTGTACAAAGTTGGAAATGTGGTGACTAAGAGATACTCAGCAAAGTTTTGCCTAGGAGCTTTCAAAAGGTGCAAGAAATATGAAAAAGAAAAATATCTTCCCCATTTTTAGACATCCTCCTTAATAGGGTATTTTTGAACGCGCAGTGCAAACTTTCCTCGCAGACATTTTTTTATGCGATTTTCCTCACTCGCCTAAAAGCGTGCTACAAAATGCGCTCTAGACGCTGTCAGAGTGTGTATGTGTGTGTGTGGTTTTGGTCACAGGTGCCACTTATGTGTGGCACAAAGCCAACAACAACAACGGCAGCAGCAAACATTGCGCTTTTTGTGGCAGCAACAGAAGCAGTTGCCGCCGCTTATTATAACGGTACCCCCAACGTGGCGTTTTATTACTTCGCAGCCAGCGAGAAGAGCAAATGAAAAAGTTTTTTATGCTGCTAGCCAGACGCGAGTCAGGTTCCAAGGAACCAACCCAACAAGGAAGGATCCAACAAGCGCCAGACGGCGGCGCTTTTAAGCATCTTAAAAAAAAAATCCCCCCGGTTACTGCGGTAAGGAGACAAAACGAGAGGGAGACAAAGAGGAGTCCTTGTCTGCCGCTGGGCTAAAGTTGTTTTCGCTGGCACTTTAATAATTCATCTAGCACTATTTATGTGTGACAGGTGATAGCAACAGAAGGTCCTTGTGCCCAGTCGGACAGTCCAGCAAATTCGCTTCTCCCTTTGCTTGTCTAGACAAAGGCGAGTTAAACTGAATAATTGCTCGCTCTGTATATATGTGTGTGTGTGTGTGTGTGTGTGTTAGGTCCTTCTGTGGCATAACTTAGCCTTGAAGGGTTTTCTTTTCTCTGGGTTGAAGATAACTTGGCCTTAAGTTATGCAAATAAGAAACGTTTGAGTTAAGCTTGCTCTTTTTATTTGAAATTCGTTTATAATAACATACAATTCAATTTTAATAGATAAAAAGGTTTTGCTAAAGTTCAGACTAAGATTTATGGGATAAGTTTTGCATTGGTAGGAGATGGTCATTCCAAAGTTTGTGGAATTTTAAAGATATTTAATTTTACTGTATGTTACTAAAGATTTAAATTGTACTCATGACATTATATTAAATTTTGCAGCTTAAAAGTATGCCTTAAAATTTGTTCATGCGTGACTCTTGCTTCATTTTGTTTCTTGAACCTTTTTTCTTTCTTATATCCCCTTTATTTATATTTCTCTCTTCCTCCTCCCCCTTTGTTCATCTATCTGCTCATATACAAAACTCACAGAAATCGTTCTCAGCCATTTCATTCATTGAATATTCAAACAGCTTTGCTGCCAAGTAACCCAATCAAGTGCTCATTAATTTTTCCTGCCATAAAGTCCTCCTTCCTCTCCACCAATCTCAACGTTCATCACAGAGTCAAGAACTCCGAAAAACTTGATGAAGCACCGTACACAAAATTTGCTCATATGCAAATTGAAGGAACTCTATACGAGATAAAAAAAAAACGCCTGCCCGCCCCCTTGCTCAACTTTCCACCCCTCATTTGTTCCTGTGTTAAGTTTCTTTTGTGGCTTTTCTTCCTATCTCTGTATTTTTCTTTCTCTTTCACTCATTGCCGCTTCATTAGACATTGAGACTATCAACAGGCGCTCATTTCGTGCACAAAAAAAGAAGGAAGAAGAAAATTGTGTTGCAAGGATATGAGTTGTTAGTTAATGTTATGGTGCCACATTTCCGGCAACGACGTCTGACGATGTTGCCTAATTTTTGACTGACAACAACAATAAAGAGCTTTTTCTTTTTGCGTTTGCCTTTCATCTCATCTCCTACTTCTGCTTCTGCTTCTGCTTCTTCTTCTGGCAAACGCTTAAACTGTCGTTTAGTTAATGATGTAGCATGTTTTTGTAACATAGTTGTTGTTTGGTCTTGGCTTCTACTGCGATTGTTAACAGTTCTTTTTTCTCTTTCTCAGCATGCATCATGCCTCATCTGGCACAATTTCCACTTGCCTTCACGTCGCCAGGATGTTGCCGCAACAACAACAACGACAAAAGCAATTGGGAAAAGCTTTTGAAAGCCGCTAGCATTTTTTTCCTTTTTTTTGGATCTGTTTGGCGGCTTTTAACGCCAGTGTTTGATTTTTGTTGTTAAGCATATCTCTGCGTATGCGTGATATTTTTCTCTCTCCGGCCACGTGTATTTAATGTGCCGCAAGGACATGTGATAAATGTCAGCGGGAATGGGAAATATGTTAAATATGGTTTTTGGACTTAAAAATATATAAGAAGTAATAATGGAATACTTGAAAGTTGTGGATTATTTTTATGAGCATTTTTCCTTCAGTTTTATTCTACGACTTTAATATTTAGCAAAACAATTTGTTGTGTATTTTATTTGCGTTTGCATAACTCACAGCAAAACAATGAAAACGAGGCCTACGAGAAAGTATTAAAATATTTAAGCCCAATATATTCGAGCAATGGCCAATGCAAAACAATAAAATGAAAAATTCAGTTTTACTGCCGCAATTTAAAGCAATCAACAGAATGAGAGGGAGCGAAACAGAGAGAGAAAAGGCAATGTACATTTAAATAGAAGCAACAAATGCAACAAGAATGTGGCACAATTGGCAGACGGCAACAACAAACGGGCCACAAAAACAGGCAAGAGAGACAAACCAGAAATTTTAATTGTCACATTTCGAGGACCACAAAACACATGAGACAGCAGACAACTTCCCCCCCTTCTTGCCGCAAAGGGAGAGATGGGATTTAACAGCGCCTAATTTTGTGCTACACACAAAGGAAGAAGTGCCCCGTAAAATGTCTTGTGCCACATTTATTTGTTGTCAGTCCTTTTGGTCCTCTTGTTGCGTACTTTTATGGTCATTTTAATTGTTGCCTGTGTTTAGAGACAGTTGCTGCAGCTGTGATAAAATACATATTCTGCCTTCATTTCCCTTTTCCCAAATTAGTTTCATTGATGTCCAACTGATCTAGAACCATTCTCTTTCTCGCTGTCTTTGTTTCTGTCACCATTTTGTGGCAGCATCATTAAAAATTATGATTATGACGAGAGGCAAACAATTAAAAGGCACAAAACAATGTATGTAAATGCCACCAAGGACACACACACACACTCATACACGCACACAGCTGATGATAATGATGAGGAAACAGAGCAAAGCAACAACAACAACTATAGCAACACAATACGCAACAACGAGAAAAAAGTGAATTTTTGCCAAATTAAATGCATGTCCTTGTGTGTGTTTATATGCTGGCCCCTTTAACAACAACAATGAATGGTAAAATAAAGAGGCCACGCCCACACACACACACACACACAACTCACAACAATTAACAAAACGTAGGAAGCACATGATTATGATTACTACGAGTCCTCCTCCTCTTCTGTCCTCCTCCTTATCCTGTTCGTCCTTTTCATTGTGTGCTAGAGAGTTTGCTTCTTTCTTTGCTTTCCTTGGCAGAGAGTTCACTTCAAATATGGCAACTCAGTTGTTTTAATTGTTGTTGCGGCGGCTGCACTTTCTATTGCGTTTATGTTTGTGTGTAGTTGTAATTATGCTTTTTTTATTATTGTTGTTGTTGTTCTTTTATTGTTGTTGTCCTGGTCCGGTCTGTGCTGTGTGTTGTTTGAGCCTGTTGATTACAATGACTGCAGTGCAACAGAGCATTTAACCATTGCCATTCTCTTTGTGCATTCTCGCTTTTTAAATGCAGCTTCCACATAACGACTAGTTTTGTTGCATACTTTTGGGGATATTTTTTAAAGTGAAGTAGCAAAACTTTACTAAGGAAGAAGATGAACTTCTTGAACTTGCTTCTTAATACTTGTGTTAGACTTAATTAAGTTAAACACAAATTCCAAATCAATATCAACAATTCTATTAACTTATTATATTATCGTTGCCTTTGATTAATATTTGATAATGCAGTTTGCTGCTAACTTAATGCACTTAATATTTACACACAAATATGATTTGCATTCATTGAAATTAATACAATATTCTGTATACAAAGCTGTCCGAAAACTCAAAAGTAGAAACTAGAACTTGTTTAATTATCACTTCATGCGGTTTATTTGGGTTAGCTGGCACAACAACAAACACACACTCGCACACACATTAAGAGTTGCCATGCCTAAATGCATTTGAAAAGGATTCTTTTTCATTTTGGTTTCTAGCAGTAGTATAAAAGCAAACTTTTTGCTTTTTGGAAAAAACCTCAAATAATTTTTTATATATTCTCTTTTATTCTCTTCTGCGTGTAAAATGTAATTAAAGCGCTGCATACTTTAGAGCGGCGGCTTCAACTCACACACACAAAATGATGCTATATTCATACACACACATACACACTAATAAGTACCAGGCCAAGTATATTTCTATAGACAGAGAGAGAGAGTGAGAATGAAAGAGTGCAGCTGCTGCAATATGTGCAAATTTGCTGGCTTGTGGGTTTTTTTGGGTTAACGTTGGAGGAGAGATAACATAAAATGTGGCTCTAGAAGTGGTTATACGCTATCTGCCCCCACCATATCCCCTAAAAGGGGTGTCCCCCCCGCCCTCCTCAACATGTGTGTGTTTTTGAGTTTTTACTTTTGAATGCGGCCTCTCTACCAGCTCTACCAACAAAAAAAAAAAAGAAAGAGATATATGTCAAGAGACAGAAAGAGAGAGAGAGAGAGAGAGAGAGAGAGAAGTCTCGCACACTCGCGTAATTAGGAAACTTGCCACGCACTTGACTCGCTTATGCGCGATGGGGTGGGGGATGTGTGGTGTGGGTGGTGTGGCATAAATCAACACGCGGCCAACTTGAAAGTAAGTTAAACACAACTTGAAAAGTAGTCTGCTAATTTAGTGGAGGAGGTGTCATAGAAAACTGGGTTAATGTAAAATAGAGATAAGGCTACAAAGAAGATTAATAATACAATAAACAAATATTTGCACTGTCAATAATATGATACGGATTAATGTATACCTACTGTATACAGATTATAAAACGTCTGTTAAAAAACTAAGCTCTCCTTCTTTTCTTCCATTGAAAACCTTCTGCTTGGCTCTTCAAGTAAAACCCTTATATAAAAGGGGAATATAAAGTGGAGTTGTTATTTTACATTAAATGCTGCTTTCCACAGAAGCAACAGCAACAACAACAACAAAAAAGCCCGAACAGCATAATTGATGCCTCCCGGGAGCTGCGATAAAAACAAATCAGCGAGGCACACACACACACACACAACTATAGGGTTGGAACATCAAGCGAACGCAGCTGTCTCGACTAACACACGCACACACATGCTATGTGTGTGTATATAGTGTAAGTGTGTGTGTGTGTGCATTGTTGGCAGCGTCGCTTAATATAATTCACACCATTAAACCAAGAGCTGCGGCATTTGCCCGGTTAGACATAAATTTTTATAGACAACACCCCTTTCTGGGCATGGTGTGTGTGTGTGTGTGTGGAAGTAACCTCCCCGAAGCACAGAATATGTTAAGTGTGCGCTTTTTTTCTGTGTGTTTGTGTGTGTGTGTTTGGGCAGGGGCCAAGCGAGTCGCTCGCTTATCAGCGTTGTTTTGGCTTTTTAGACAGCTCTTTTTTTTTATTTCTGTTAAATTTGCTTTGGCTTTTTATGCACACACAAAAATTTACCTTATTGCTGCTTCAACCCCCCAGAGCTGGCCAAAAGTTCCATGTGTGTGTGTATGTGTGGCTTAGCTTTTTGGCTTATCAACGCGTTTTGCCGAAGCACAAACACACACACACACACACACACACACACTGTGTGTGTAGCGTCACAGCTTGAGTTTCCCTAGGTAGGCGCTCGAGGTTTGCTCAGGGGCTGATGATTGCGGTTGTGTTGGAGAGGGGGAGGTGGGAGGCAAGCTGCTGACTATGTGCTACTTAGCCTAATGTAAACCGTGTGCATGGCTCGCTGCGCAGCGACATCCACAACAACAACGAAGGCAATAACAACAAGCGGAAGAAATATAATGCAACTGAGATATACTCGATAAAAAAAACTATACTAAACAAAACACAGAATGTTTAAGAACGATTTTAATTTAAAGCTAAACTCAATTAAATTTTTGTTTAAAGATTTCTGTTTCCTTCTTTCAAGTTTCCTTATCGTCATGCCCTTTAATCCCACAAAAATACAGGGTATACCACAACACTTTACTGTGCAGCGAAGCTTGGCCTGTTCGCTGAGCTGCTTTTGCCAAGAAACTCTCGGCATATATTGACACAGAAACGAGAACGTGAAGCACAAACTAAGCCAACTTCTGCAGCCTGCTGCAGCCGAAAAACTTTAAAACTCCTTATGCACCTATAAATCCCAGCAAAAAATGTGCCCGAAGGCGACGCATGGCAAACAACTTTAACACAAGATATAAAGAGCAGAAGCAGCCAGCTGCTTATTAGCAAAAGTGCATTCTTCAGTCTCGCTGGCGTGCTTTCATTTAGCTTCTATATGTTCTCTACGTAGCTGGCTGCATATTTTAAACTTGTTGAGCGAAAATTAAATTTTTAATGAATTTTCTGCGCAAAGTTTTCACGTGAGCCAAAAACTAAAAAAAAAAAAAGAAGCAACTAGTTTTAGCTTTAGATTTCAGCTCGAAGGTTTTTTTCTTAATTTTGACCGAGTTTGTCTGCGCTGCCATTTTTTGATTTAATTAAAACATTCCTTGAAAGAAGTGTTGAAAATGCTGTAAGCGATTTTCGTGCAGCTTAAATTAATGCAACAAAGCTATTAAAAAGTTAACTTTTTGTTTTACTTTTACTCTCTCTGTCTGTCTGGCAGGCAGGTGAGCGCTTTAAAGTGTTTTAAACTGTTTGCAAAGTGGGCAATAGACTTTTCGGGTT
The DNA here is from genome assembly GCA_018152825.1 of Scaptomyza hsui. NCBI lineage: Eukaryota > Metazoa > Arthropoda > Insecta > Diptera > Drosophilidae > Scaptomyza > Scaptomyza hsui. The sequence goes on from JAECXO010000280.1 coordinate 318,092, forward strand.
TTTGAATTTAAACCGACGCCTGCTGGCCCATTTATCAAAAGTGCTGCCAAGCCAAGCCAAAATCTCAACAAGCACACACACACAAACCTATACACACAGAGAGAAAGAGAGAGAATGGCTGCGATGGCACTTCAGCCTTATTGATTTTCAATTAAAAATGCACAAACTCCAAGCCAATTAGCCCAGTTTTCGGCAGGGGTCGTCGTCGTCGTCGTTGTTGTTGTTGTTGGCGACAAACATAGAGACAGACAGCAGGGCAGAGACCTGGAATTCGCCTGCTGCCTAAAATGCTGCAACGGAAATTGCTTACAACAACAATTACTATGGACAACAATGCTCTGCACAGAGCCTGCCTCCACCGCCCCTTCGCAAGCAGGACAGCTCATGCAACTGCCAAATGATTTGGCATAAATATATTGCTAAGAGTATTGGAGTTATACTTTAAGTCAATTGAATAAGCAGCTTAAGTAGATTTACTATTAAATAGTTGTTGATATTGTATCGATTAGATCGATTGTTTATGAACATGTGTATTTTTAGGTATCGGTAAACTAAACCTATTTTAAGAAGAGTATTCACAATTCAACAAACTGAAATATCCTATTCCTTTTGCAGCTTATGCATGCATCGAGGCATACACACACACACACACATAAAACTTTTTGGCTAGCAAGTTATGAAGGTGTTGACGTTGTTGACGAGTCATCAGAAACACAACAACAATTTCAAGTAGTAGGCAGACCAAAGCTCCGAATGGATCCGACCAGAGCTGTTCAGTTTATGGCCACGCCTCTCAGACATCTGACTGCAACGTTGGAGAAGGCCCATAATTGCAAAGCAGCCGCTAATTCGCATAGACCAGACGACAAGTTGACAGGCGCACAAACTTGTGAGGTGAGTGCAAACTGTTCAGAATGACTTCGCTGATTGCTGAGAGAGTAGTTGGAGTTGCAATTTGATTGACTGACTGACGGACTGACTGAGTTGTTGTTGTTGACTTGCGTCTATTAGCTGCACCGTTCGACGCTGCCACAAAATGTTGCTAACGATACTTTAGCTGCCACTCTTGGCCATGTCAGTTGGCCCAGACGACGCCTGTCAACGTCTAGGCATGGAATTTCGAATGCAATTTCGGCTCAAATGTATTCTTCTGCTTTCTCTTTCTCTCTCTGTGTGTGTTTGTCAGTATCTGTGTGTCAGTTGCAAAAAGTGTTGCATACTTATGAGCGTGTGGGGTGCAATGAAATGACAGCTGTAAGCTGACAGCATGTAGAAAGGGGTGTGAATGGGTAAGGGGAGGGGTATGCAGAGTATAACTTGATATGTTGTAAACATATTTTACGTTGATTCGTGTACAAACTTTAAATGTAAGTTGAAAAAACTGTGTTTTTTATATACAAAATCAATCTTATCACTGCAAAACATCCGAAAACAAAGCCTTTTTATCTTCCTCTTCTTTCTCTACCGCCTAGTGTTTTTCACCTCTCTCTCTCACCTCATTTTATTTTCTCACTCACTCTGGCTGCCATGTTGTGAAACGCATTTGGCCGGAAATGATATCCGCCGCTGTGTTAAACTCTGCAAGTTGAACCCAAGTGGTTGTTGTTGTTGTTGTTGCTGCTGGCTGTCGTGTCGTGGTGTTGCATTTGCCGCTTCGTTGCACCGCCGATTGGCAACTGGCAACTGGCGGCAGCAACTCAGCCTTTGTCTTTAAGTGGCCAATGAACACGGACAGGTAAACAGACAAGTAAAAATAAAATGCCAGAACGACGAAGCACAAGAGCAGAAACAGAGATGCAGAGAACAGAGCACAAAAACAAACCCAAATGGGTGTAGAATTCTGTTTGTGAGTGTGTTTGCTTTGTGCAACTGTCAGTTGTGGATTTCTGATCAGCTAAACACTTCGAATAAACTTTACAAATAGTTGAAGTAATGCTGACGTAAATGTGCAATCATGGAAAAGATATTTCTTACAAATCGGAAAGAGAATACAGATAAACTTATGATTAACGTACACAGATTTAAAATATGTTAGACATAATAAAATCCATCTACACATTCTCGTGTGCCAATTTTCAGCTTCATAACTTTTTCAATACCAAACTCCACACATAACAAATTTCAAACACAATTTGCCAGTTTTTTTTCATCTTCTTCCACGCATAATGCCTTTTAAACTGCGTGCATTAACAAACCGCCGAGCATCATAAAACCGAAATGTTAATGTCAACAATTCCCCAAAAAACGTTGTTCAGTTTATCCCCGCAGCATACGCTGCGTATGCGCAATGCACAGCACAAATTGCCGGCAAAGGCACATAAAAGCGATTTAAGGCATTAAAGTAAAAGCAGAAACCCCAAACAAAACGAAAACCGCTTTTAATTCTTTTTTAAGCAAGCAAATAAAATTATGCAGCCACGGCATAAACACGGCAAATAAATAATATGCACAGAGGGAGTGGGGAAGTTGGCTTCTATACTTATAATCTTGGGGTAGAAAACTCCCTCGAGTGCTTTCCAAAAATAAAAAACACACACACACACACACATTTCACATTTCGTTGGAAGGCAATGAAAGGCAGAAAACAAATGCCAAAGACACTGGCACAGAGAGTTATGTCTGGCACAGACAGAGAAACAAACAGAAGCGGTGAGGAGGTAGGAGGGAGGGCACGGCAAAGAAGATATAAAGAGCAAAAAGTTGGGTGCTTTTTTTCCGCTGTGTGTGTTTAATGAGCTAAGCGGAAGGAAGTCAGTCAGCGGGAACAGGCAAAAAAACAACAAAAACAACAAGAACAGCGGCAGAAGCAGAAAAACGTCAAAGTCGACGTCGTAATATAAAATAAATAAAAACAGGCAAACATTTTTAAAGTCTCTTCGCGTCTCTTCCCTCCTCCCCCCCTTCTTGAGGACAATTTTCATAAAGCAAAGTTGAAAATTAGCGAACGTCTGTCACTTTTACTTTTATTTTCTTTTTTGAATTTCGCAAAAGAAAAAAGTTTAATTTTGATTTGGCTCAGACGACAGCCAACAGATGTTGTATGAACTCTTGAACGATTTTTTTGGGGTTGCTTGTTCCTTTATAACTTAACCTTCCTCCCAAGAGTCTAAAGAACAGCTGGCTACAGTCTGGGCATAACATTAAAAGATTTAATTTCTTTAAATCAACATTTTTGCTCAGAAAGGCTACCACAAAAAGTGATTTAAAGAGTTTTAATTATAGAAAAAAGTGTAATCAAATTAAACGACAAAGATTATTGATATTTCTCGATTATGATTATTGCGAGAAAACTGCGAGTTGGAGCCTGTTCTAGGAAAACAAACAAAACTCTTAAAGAAAAATTCCCTTGGATTCCAAAAATCGTATTAACTACTTACACAAAGCCCAGCACTTGCTACAACATTTATTCCTAAGCTCTCTTGTAATGTAAAACACGTGCTAAATATGCCACACACAGTATCAGCAGCAACAACAACTCCAAGAAAACGAACACAAACAGGTAATAAAACACCGCCGTTTAGATATTTGACTAAGATTTTCAATAAAACGGCAACAATCCAACAATCCACGCTCCTTTCTTCTAAATCCTTGCCATAAGCCCAAGACAATCTAATTTTATAGGCCAACAGCAACAACAGCAGCAGCCCCAGCTGATTGAAGCAGCTCCAAATAAATTGCGGCAGTCAAATTGCAAAGCTTCTCAGCCGAGAGGAGAGGAGAGTGAAGGAGTATTGTAGGAGGAGCTGAGCGCGACCGTGTAATGCGCTCAATCAAAAGTCAAATGTCTAAAAATATTATGAAAAGCCTTTTTTTTTTTGCCCCGACGCTGAACGGCAGCCAGCCAGTCAGTCAGTCAGTTAGTCAATACGTCAGTTGTTCCCTTGGGGTGCCTGCCTTTTGGTTATGGGGTTGGATTGTTTTCGTTGCCGGCCAACGCCTGTTTAGCATTCATTTATGCTGGCCGTTTGGGGGCGTTTGAGTTTTCGTCTGGAGATGTGCTTATCGTCCTGTTGACTACACAGTGAGAAATTGAATTCCTTGTTGTTATAAGCATTTACTTCCCGTTCTTCCATTTTCTCTCACTGTACACACGTGTGCAGCGGAATCGGCTTCGATTTCCTTTCCTGTTTTGCCAAGCCACCAAAACTTGTTTTCCAATTCTCTCTACTCCTTCTGCAATCTTCTTATACACATATATTTTTTTCTATTATTGGCTCCATTTACTTTTCGCAGTTGCTGCTGCTCTCGCTCTTTGTTTGTTTATGCTTCATTTTGATTTTCTCAGCTTAAATTGTATTTGTTGTTTCTATTTTCGTTAGTTATCCAAACGGTCAGTGAGAAAACAGAAAAAGTGGATAAATTTTCGTTTACATTTGCCCCAAACCCAAGAAGAACTCGCTCCGAGTACTGTGTAGGACTCCAGTTTAGTTGACTTGTATACCCTTTTTTTTTTTTTGTCCTGTTTTGTTTTGCCTTCTGTTTATTTTGTTAGTTGAGTCGTCGCCTGCAAGTTTATTTGTGTTTTGCTTTATAAACCGGTTAGTCCTTTCTTTTTTTCAGTCAGTTTTGGTTGTCCTCTGGTTTTTTGCCCGTTAGTTCATGTCTAAATTTATGTGGCCGCAATTTATTTAAATTTATGTGGCTTTTGTCAAATTGATTTCAATGTTAAGAAGGGTTGACAGGCTAAATGTGTGGGCGGAACAAACGACCGAACGGACGTTGCTCTTTACAACTTTTACAACACTGATTGAGTTACAGCAGCAGCACAGCAGATAAAGAAGAAGAAGAAGGGGCGGATAATAATATGAAAAATGTGTAACGGATAATCAAAAGCGTATTAAATTTAAATTATGAAATAAATAAGGTATGCAAAATAGTTCCTCTGTGGGCTCCACTCACAGAATCTACACCAAAGACGCAAATACCTACAGGGCTGTAGTACGACAACTAATTGAACTGAAAATTGAATTCCATTGCTATCAATTGAAAGACGAGAAGCCATTCAGAGTTGTTGTGCGAGGATTACACCATTCACAGCTCCATGATAAAATCAAAGAGGAATTACTCAGTCAGGGGCATAAAGTTCGATCAATATATAACCCAAAAGCAACAAGAGCGGTGAAAAGATGAACATCTTCTTCATTAATGTAGAAAAGAATATAAATAACAAAGATATACTTCACTACGATTTCTATGCCGCCAACGCGTCAGTTTTGAAGTAGCCAGAAAGCGCAGGACATTGTGCAATGTCGAGATGCCAATCGTTTGGTCATACTGCAAGATATTGCTACAGACCTTTTATCTGTGTCTCTTGTGGTGAATACCATAAATCATCGATTGTCCCGAAGCAAAGAAGCACCAGCACTTGCACTCACTGCGGTGAAACCACCCAGCAAACTTCCGTGGCTGCAAATCCTATCAAAAATTGCTCAAATGAACGACAATGTACAGAAAACTCCAAAGTGGGTATAAACAATAACTCTACACCTAAACTTTATGAAAATGGAGTTTCTTATGCTCAAATAGCCAGAAATGCACATCCAATCACGGAAAACAAAACAAACGACCAGGAAACCTAACAAATAGGCTACGGATGCCATTCAACAGCAACATCACTACGGTGCAAAAATCATGCGCACTTCTTCCCAGATGTGTCACAACAGCAAAATGCACAAGAATCTAAACTGAAATGGCAGTTGCATCGCTCACAAGCTATCGGGTCTCACGCCATGCAAGCCCAGATGCTGCAGATGCTTGTCGCAATTAACGCGCAACTTACACAATGTCCCAAATAAAATTCTCACCTGGAACACGCGAGGTGCTGCCGGCAAATGACGGCAATCCCTTGCGGAGAGAGAATATTGACATTCTCCTCTCACCGAAACGAAGACATCCAACCTTCAACTATTTGGATATGAAGTCTACTTCAAATCTACCTGACGCAGCCGCGGTGGAGCTGCAATCCTGGTTAACAAAAGATCAATCACTTTCCCATTGAGCAATCGTCCATGATAAAGTCCAAATCTGGGTGCCAAAATCCAAACATGTATAGGACAAATATTCATCGGATCAATCTATTGCCCTCCAAACTTCAGCTGGACTCAATCAGAATTTGATGACATATTCGCTAACTTCACTTCCCAAGATCATTTATCACGGAGACTGGAACGCAAACATCCATGGTGGGGTTCTGCGATCACCTGTTACCGAGGTAACTACTTGCCGCAAGCGTCATCTCATTAACGCCAACATCCTGGCGACTGGAGCACCAACGTACTATCCAGCGCAGTAATTCGAAGACCATCCTGTTTAGACTTTGCATTTATCGCAACATCCCACACGACATGTAACATCAGAGACAGCTGGGACCTTGAATCGGACCACCTGTCTCTCATCACTACATTAAAAACAGAAGCCATACATGCACTCACGTAGGCAATCTTGGCAAACACACAATGTAGCTGTTTTCAGGAAGAACTATGTAGATCGATACGCCTTAACATTGAGCTCAACTTGCTGCTGAAATTGACGACGCTGTAGACCTCTTCACTACCAACGTGACAAATGCGGCGAGGGTGCAAACTGTACACTGCAAACAATCATAGCAGAGCCCTCATACGCCACTCGAATAGAATTGACCCAACCATTGCGAGATTCTAGTCCGTAAGAGAGCACTGAGAAGACGTTATATTCGAACGCACGTCCTGAGGATAAAGCTCATGGCATAGATGCGCCAAGAGCTTCACGTTGCCATGGCTGAATTGAAAATGCGCAATTCGAACATATGCTGACCAATATGGATTATTCTAATGATTCCATTTTTAATATGTGGTCCTTTACCAAAAGTAAAAGAATGCCACGAAGTTACGCCTCTGAAGAACAGCAATGGTAACTTGTCGCTCCTTGAAGAGCAAGTACAAACATTTGCGGAACACCTTGGCGACAGATTCACTGCGTTTAATTTCGCATCCGGGGGATATCAACAGAATAAACGAAGTTACGCGCCCATTCCAGATGTCACCTCCAATAAGACATATCCGTCTAGAAGTCTCAAACATGATACGTACCCTCAAAGTCGAAGGCACCAGGTCACGACCTAATAAGCAACCAGCTTTTACTTATCATTGTATTCAATGCGTACTTGTGCAATACTTTCCCAAATGGTGCTGAATCATGATTCTAAGCCAGGAAGCCGGAACGATCCATCTACCGCCTATGTCTCCTGCCCTCCTTCAGGTTTGAAGGCTGATAGCTTCCCGACTTATAATAACCTGAAGACAATGATATCATCCCAATGCACATTCTCGAGCCGCCGTACGATTGAGCAATTGCACCTGTAGTCATCATATCCTAGGCCTACGACCACAAGAATACTGCACGCATATTCCTTGACATACAACAGGCATTTGATAGGTTTGATCCCGGACTACTAGCCAAAGTAAACTGCCAGCACTTGTTCGAGCTCATCGGTCGTTTTCAACAGAGAGTTTTGGTCCGTCAGAGACGCAACCTCTGCAAGGTTGCCTTGCCTCGAAGCGTCTTGGACCGCACTGACTCCATCTTTACGCAGACATCCCCAGCCAGCTATGATGAAATGACCCATGACAACGCAAATGATGCTGGCCACTCGCGACGACTCTGCTTTCAGCTCCTCGAACAGGAACCGAGTCGTCACAAACGCTGCAACTTATCTCACGAATTCGGAAATGGGCCTGGCGAACAACATCAAATCAATGAGCAAATGCGTAAACGTTTGCTTTACGTTGTACACAACTCCTGCGGTCCACATTTAATGTGACATAGAGCACTAGCGAAATACCTGGCCCACACTGGACAAACGCCTAACCTTCCTGAACATATTGCCAGAGTTGTCAAAATGTGCAACCTAAGCGTCCGCTATTCTGATGCTAATAAAGCAAACTTCCTCTAGATGCAGCGTCGATTTATCGCAATCATCGCACCAACTTATACGGCATCCAATTTGAGTGCGCTGCGTCCCACCAAACGACTTCAACCGTCCGAACAGACATTAAGACAATCACTGCTGTGTTCGTGCCAACGCTCCCTGACTTAACCTAGCCTTGTTGAGACCAAATCTCTTCTTCTAGTGATACAACGACCACTACTGCCCACCGAATTCTCGCCCTTTGCTAAGCTTTTGTTTAGATTTAATATTTACTTTTATACCTACATCGAATTACATATTTATATAATAGATACTTATAATTTATATTAGAGATTTCCAGACAACATTTGTTGTTATTAGATCTGTTCTAAAATATTAAATAATGTTAATAATAAAAATGCAAAATAGTAAAATGATATTTTAAGATATGTAAAAAATATTGTAAGGTGATACAAAATATTTATATTTAAGTTGTTTATCTTTAAAGGTAAATTAAGAAGTCTGGAAAATATCCGAAACTTAAGAATCGAATCAATTAACATTTACATTAACATCAACTAATCGCTATAAATTGAGATGAATCCAATTAATGTACTAAATTATGCCCTCAATGTTTATCAATAATTCCTATATCTAGTCAAAGCGATTAACTATTCATACATTGTTTTTTTTTTCTAAGCCCTGTCATTGTCAGCCACTTGATATTGATGAAGCCGAGCCAAAAACAAATCATTAGTTCTGCCTTTTATGACAGGCCAAGTAGGCCGCCCCCTCTAATAATAAAAGTCTAGTCGGGGGTTGTTTTTTTGGTGGCTTTGGCTTATTTCCTATACAGTCGAACTTCTATACAACGGATCGCAAGGGGACAAGGAAAAACTTCATTATACAGAAAATTCGTTACATAGAAATGTTTGAAAACTTGTGTTTTAAAGTATTTGTACAACTATTCTAAATACAGTAAAGTACAATTCGGCAAAACGTCAAGCGAAAGTATCGTAAAACTATAAATGTTCAGCAAAGATCAGAGAATAAGCAAGACAAAACACGAAAATAAAACTGTAAATTCGACAAGTGTGTAATTGTTTCGTTTTCGCATTCTAAACGTAATTCGTACATTATAAGAAACAATAACAAAAAAATTCTTTATAGGGAGGTCCAACTACGGCCTAAAAAAAACTCGTAATAAAGAAATATTTTCTATGAGGAAATTCGTTAAATGGAGAAACACACTGAAAGTTGAACCAAGAAGCAGTGTTCACGAAATTAATTAGTTAAATAGAAAACTTCCGTTATATGGAAGTTCGTTATATGGAAGTTCCACTGTATAAGGCAGGCGATGGCGTAAAAAAGGTTTTCGTATCAAAATGGCAATAAATAACAAACAATGCTGTCTGCAATTTTCCACTTTATAAAAGAAAAAGCCATAAACAAAGGTGGAGGGGTTGGGGTATGTGCGGGGGCGGGCCTGCAAAATTATCATCTTGTTGTTATTGTTGTATTTATTTTGTTTTTTTTTTTATTTTGTGCCTGTTGGCACTCATAAATGCAGGCAGAGGAAGCCGCCGGAAATAACTGACAGAAGAGCAAAGCAGGAGTGGAGGGGGAAAAGGGGGGAAGTTTAACTTGTAGCATATTTTTGTGCCTTGCAATTAATTAATCTCCAAGGTAATAACAAAGGCAACAAACAACAACAACAGCAGCGACCTCAGCAATTGTTTTGCGCTTCATGTTTTATTGTTTTGTATAGCATACTTTTTTGGGGCTCGTCTGGCTGGCAATGAAAAACTCAAACACAACAGAGAACGAAAAAAAAAAGCAGTAATAAACAACAAGAAAATGTCTGCAACTCTTTGATGGGTCGTGAGTTTGGAAAACATATTTTTTTGTTGCATTCCACTTCCTTTTCTGCTTTTTTTTTTAGAGATGGCGTTGAAGCGTCATTTTAATTTATGAAATTGTTGACAAGCTTTGCAGACTGTAGAGTGAAGCGGCAAGGGGGCAGTAAAGAGTTTAAAAGATAATTTTTAGCATTTTATGCAAGTTATCTTCTCTTTATCTATCTCCTATCTATTAAATGCAACAATAAATTACCATTTTAAAAACAGGTATGCACAGCTAATTGAGTAGCAAATTGTAGCCACATACTAAATTATGCAGTCGCCCCGACAAATAAATAAACCCAAAAACCCGTGTGCAAATGTTAATTTGTTAGCAGACTCTGTTGTTCGCATAAATATTGCAATTCGATTTTAATGAGTGGCAATCGCAAATACAAATAAACAACAGCGACCAAACAGAAAGTTCCGCATAGAAAATCTGGGGGCAAGGAAAACACATTTAATTTGTTAAGCAGGGAGAGTGAAAACCAATGGACAGAAACGAGAGCTGCTCTTTATGACCATTGGCACAGAGCTAACGTTATACGTTTTTTACAATTCACCAGTTTTTTTTTTTGCTTGTCCGGTTTTTCAAGTGCGGTTGCTGGCCGCAAAATAACTCAGCTCGTTAACTGCACAAATAACATGTCAGCACTTTTGCAATGGGACCTTCAAACAGGGCCGAGAATGCGCCACAAATTTGTGGCAAACGAGCTCGGGGTTCTGTTCCATCATTATTCAAGTGTCCTTAAGGTTCGGCTACCAAATAAAATGAAAGCCCGTTCAAATAAAACACAGTCCGAGCATTGGGGTTTAATGCCTGACCAAAAGTATTAATCACACACACAAACACACACACACACATGGCTCGAAGCGGTCTGAAAAGTTTTTCTTTTTCCATATCGATGAGCCCTGGAGTGTGGCACACACAGAAACCAATAACTAAACCGGTTCGTTTGCCCAAAATTACAAGCCCCAAAAATTAGTGAATGAAATGCCAAAGAGCACTACCCGATAAGAGTCAATGCTGTGGTTTTTTCGGTCAGCAAAAGCAAAAATACAAAACCCCAAAAAACAAACAAAATATATACAGGGAAATAATAAGCGTAGGATATGCTGGACTTAAGGTATACTCTGTGCAAAGTTGTTAAACTAAAATATGTTTAGAAATTCTTAAACATAAGTTTGTAGAACCTTGAACAATAAAAAATAAATTTTGCCTTATTATTCCCAACTGGTTCAAGCTAACACAAGGTGTTGCTGAGGGGGGGAAGGAAAAGATCCTCAGTTTTTCATGGCATAAAACCTGTGTGTTAGCCAACAGTTGGCTGCTGTGTTGTGGTTGTGTTACCCCTTCGGCCACATCAAGTAAATAAAACATAAATATATATAAAAGAGGAAAAACTATAAAAAAGTGAAAGCAACATGGAGGAGCATTAATAAAATAAGCAGCACCGGCGCCGTTTGCTGCAAGTATAGTTTTTTATTTTTGTTCCCGCACAGTTTTCTACGCTTGTATTTCTTTTTCTATTGCATGCCAAGCGCCTCGAAAATTGCGGTTAGTTTTGTTCGGTTCTTGGCTACTCTTTTGCAAGTGTTTGCTGTGTTTGTTTGTTTGAGTGTTTGGTTTTGTTGTAACTGCGTTGCGGTCTCTCTCCACCCGGCTACAGTTGGCTGACTTCAACGCACTCCCCACTCCCCACTCCTCTCCCACTATGTGGCTCCTATCCATATTCGCCGCAATGGCAAAACAAAAGCTGCAAAGCTGTTACCCATTTTCAGCAGCAGTTCAGTTCAGTTCAGAACCTCGCAGTCCCTCGCAGCAATCTAGACCCACCCCAACAAGCTGTGGCCTGTCTGTGTCTCAGTTTGTTTTTTCCTCTGAGTGTGTGTGAGTGTGTGTGTCTGGGTTGCCGCCGCTTGGTTCATTGATTTTGGTGTGGAAATGAACTTTGCTAGTTTTTTAGGGATTTTTGCGGCATCGTCAGCTGAATTTTTTTTTCTCGTTTTCTTGTTAGTTTTCTGTTTTGCGTTTCTTTCTGCTAGATTTTCGGCACTTTGTAAGCATTATTTGTTTTCGCTTTTATTTATGTTGCGGTCTGTTTTGTTTAGCATGCAGTTTTTGGCTCTACTCACTTTTTTTTTGGCCTGACTTAAAGTAACATTTGTGTGAAGAATGAAAGACAAAGAAATTGCTTTGCAATTAGAATATTGATTGTTAATTGAGATGATTTCTGAGCTCAAGGGGATTAGCTACAGTTCTCTTCTTTTTGTTGTGCTGACTTGTAATTGCATTGAAAGGTTTTTATAAAACGAAAATTTTCGTGCTGACAGTTTGTTCCGTTTAAATGCACAGCAAAATATTACGTATACGTCAACAGGAAAAGAAAGCACATGCGCCGCATCCGTAAAATACAGCACTCATGCACATAATTTATGTATGTGCCAACTTCTTCGCTATTTAAATAACAAATTTTTGCAAATAGCCTTTGAACAATGAAAGCGTTCCCCCCACAACCACCCACCAAACAAACTTTTTTAGCATTTATGCATATACAATTTTCATAAAATAATAAAGGTACACACACACATGAGTTTGTATATTTACATATATTTAACTAATATGCTTCCTATGTGACTATGCAAATGTTGAGCAAGGACATTGCTTAAATTTAAAAAACCAACTGCCTGAAGTTCTTTTATATTTTTTTTTCGATTTTGCAGACAAAGCAAATGCAAAATACTCTCACTCTGGGTTAGTCAGAGAAAATACTACACCCTGCACTTATCCTAAACGCTGAGAGCTGCTTGCTGTGCACAGCTAAATTAGCTGGCCAGGCTTAAAGGGTCAGAGAGAAAAGCAACAACAACAACTGAAGTGAAGGTTGCTGCAACTGCAACAATTGAAATGAAACGCAGCTGCCGCTGAGCTGGGCGTTATAAATAAACCCGAGAAGTGTGTATGTTGTGTGTATAAATGTGTGTGTGTTGCTTTTGTTGTTACTTTGGCATACATAATAGACAATGCAAAGCCAAAGCCAAAATGCGCCAAGCACTCACCTAGTCTGGGGATAGGATTTTTTATAGTGTTCGCGAGAAAATCCATATGCAATCTTATGTGTGTGTTGTTGTTTACTCTATCTTACAACAGAGCATAGTCAATAATATATAGAAGTTGTAATGTATAGAAACTTAGAGATATTTAGAGATTTATTATTATTTTTTTTTTATTCATTATTTTTTAAATATTTTAGAGTATTTACTTAGCCTTCTTAAGTAAATCTTTCAAACAGTACACATGCATTCGCACCTAAACAATCGCTCTTCTCACACATATGTATGCAAGTCCTGCCTACCTTCCTCCCTCCCTCCTGTACAATGTTTGCTCGCTTACGTGTCCGAGTTCGTCCCTACACCTTCCCTTTTCCCTCTCTCGCACACACGTTATGTAGCCACTTTAATAAATGAAAAACCATCCAGTTTTTGTTTACTTCCAAGTGTTTGTTCATGTGTGTTTATTGTTGCTGTTGCTGTTTTGTTCTATTGTATTATTGTTGTTGTTGTTGCTTTTGCTTATTTGGTGGCGCTTTTGTCACACTCGGCTTTAGCTCAGGGGATTCATTTTGTTTAGCAGCAGCAAAGGCAAATAGAAATTTACGTAATTATTATGGATAGTCCCTGCTTTCTGTGTGTGTGTTTCCCTCCATATCTGTGTCATCAGCTCGTAATTTAAACTTCCTATCTGTATTTACTTTCCTTCTCTTTCTGTGTGGCATTTTCTTTACTGCTTGAACTAATTGACTGTTGTGTCCCCGTCACATGCAAATCCCTCGTTTCTCACTGATTTCGATTACCCAGCACTTTTTTATCCACATTTTTTTTTTTTTTAGGGCTAATTGCATTACAACACGCGCTTTAAAGTCAATGAACGGTTCAAGCTGAAAATAGTTTACTCTTAAGGGGCAAGCAAGGCTCACAAGCACGCAAATGTCAACAACATTAACAAATTGCAAAAAACAATAAATAATCAGAGAAAATGTCACATATGAACAGAGTTCAACATTTTTACCATGCACATAAAAATATATGAGAAGTGCATAAAAATAACTAGGCTGCTTGAAAAGTGTCGCTAGCAAGCAAGAACATATATTTTTCCTGAGTGTACCTTGAGTTGGAAGTCAGGCAACAGCTGTCAAGGCGGCGCCTACGCCCTGCCACCAAAATATACTTATTTGCATGTGTGAAACCAAACGAGGCACAGGCAAAACAAGAGTTAACAAGGCAGCAAGAAGGGGGTATGAGGGGTAAGGCTCCGTCTCGCTGGGGTCATAAAGTCAAAGGGCTAACGGCACTAGCGAGCAAGGAAACAAATCAAAGTGAAACACGAAAAACAATATGTCAAATGTTATTATACATTAAATTAGTTAAGAGCCTCGCCAGCTGTACTTAAAATGCACAAAACGAACACAAAACCAAAACATATGTATAAACGGGCGGGTATAATAAAGTTAAATGTCATATGTGTGTGCGTGTGTTAGTGCTTATATGTGTGTGTGCTTGTATGTCACTCCATTTGGTTTTTCTCTGACTGTTCCTTGTTACTTTTCCTCTACACCTTCTTCTGTCTGCGTTTTCATTGCTCAAGACGTTGTTACAGCACACATTTTGGCCCAGCAGCAATTTGTCACGTGAATTTCATTCTCCTTTTGTGTTTGTTGCTCTTGTTGTTGTTGTTGTTGTTGTGACAGTTTCGTTTGTTACTTTGAGCCAAGCAAGCAAAGCCAACAAATTACAACTGTTTCAAGTCACACAAAATTGTGTAGCATACTTTTTTGAGGCGTTTCTTTTTTCTTTCCTTTTTTTTACCTTATTTTTAGTCTCTCTTTGAGTCTCCTTTTGTTTTTTCACGTGTTTACATGACAGATTTACAGGATGAGATATGCAGTCTTTAAAATACTCACATTCAACAAGTAGTTTTTTCGTGCAAAAGTTGTGAATTTAATTTGCAAGTCAAATTTATTATTAATTGATGAATAATTTTTAAGGTAATGGGTACAAATATTAAAAAACACTTTGTTATAGTTAAATTTAAACATCAGTTAAGTTTTAAGCAATTAATATATTAATTACAGTTTTCATTATTCGGTTTTAATGAATGTAATTAATGGCTGTCAATCGGCGTCAGATAAAAATACATATAACTTAAATCAAGTTTGATAATTTCAACTGCAAATATTTTGTTTAGTTTACTTTCAGTTAATAATTTGAATTTAATAATTCAAAAATACGTTTAGAAACATTTAAGTTAGCTTCTTAAAGCTTAAGTTACAATTAAAACAGTTGTCTGACTGAAGTAACATTTAAATTTTATCTGCATTTAAGTAAGTAGCTAAGGGAAAAAAATGAGAGAGCACTTTGCACACCTGTGCACTCATGTAAATAACATTCAACTATAGCAAGCACAACTCCCTGATGATATATATGTATTTCCAACCCTCGCTACTATTTTTCTTCTTTTTTTTTTAATGCATTTTCAGTGTATGACCATCAACAGGCAGCAGCTTCACTCACTCAACGGCTTGGCTGTTGATTTTAGTTAATGAATTAAGTTTGTTTTTAAAACAATTTTTTTTTCACCGTTTCCCGTAGTTATTGTTGGTGGTTGTTGCATGCAAACATGCAATGTCTGGGATAAGTATGAACAACAACAAATAACGAAAAAAGCATATGGTATAGTATATATAGGAAGCAAATATGGCTGACTATGGTATTAAAGAGAGGTAGTAAAGTAATGGCTAATAATGGGATTAATTAGCTAACGAAGGGAAAACAAATACAGCTTTAAGATGGAACGAAGGGTAGTTGGGAGTTGTGTTGTGCTGGAAAGGGTGTGTGCAAGTGTGTGTGTGTTTGGCTATGTTTAGTCAGACACTCACCTATCCCTCAGGCAAATTTTATATTCGTGCTGCGAGTCGTGGTCGCTGTTGTTGCAGCTATCATTATAATTATTAACGGCAGCATGTCGTTCCCTTTCCTGTTGCTGTTGCAGGTTGATCAGCTGCTTGTGAAATAGTTCCTGCTGTGATTGCAACAACTCCTGATGATGATCCTGGAGTGCGGCCAAATGTGATAACTGCTGTTGATATGGCGATTGACTTTGTTGCTGCTGCTGCTTGTTGTTGTTGCACTACAGGTGACACTGGCCGCAATGGACGCTGATAGGGATGATGATAATGTTGCTGCTGTTGTCGAGCATGATTCGATTTGCCCACCTGCTGATTATGTTGCTGCTGTTGCACCACATTATTGCTGCTGCTGCTGCTGCGTTTGTGTGTGAGCAACTGAGCTAGACAACTTTTTGTGTCCACATCCGCCAGACCGAATTCCAATTCAGCTTGCGTCTGCTGCTCGTAAGCGTGTTGCGCCTGTTGCAATCTCTCCCGTTCGCTGCGCGGCGAATTTGCCAATTGTTCGGCGGGTGGTTCGATTTCAACAGCGGAGTAATCATAATCCATGCTACGCGTACCCGCATGATGATGTGGATGATGCAGATGATGATGATGTGGATGATGCGCTGGATGATGTGCTGCATTATTATGGCTATTGTTACCATTATTATTATTGTTGTTCATTGTTGGCTTATTGCCATTGCCACTGGCCGAAATGGCGCCCGTTGCCGGCGTCGCTTTGGCTATTTTGCCAGCCAACGCGTCCAGAGAACTGAGCATGACTATATCTATATATATAGCTCCTTTCTCCTTTTTTTTAAATTACTTCCGTTATCTTTTCACTTTCTTTCCTTTACTGTTGTTTCACTGATTTGAATTTTTTCGTTGCATACAGTTGATTTTTATTTCCTCTCCCTTTTTTTCATCACGGTCTTGACACGATTTTTATTAATTTTTTGCACTTTTTTTTCTTTGGTATCCCTCTTCCTCTCTTTTGTTTGGCTAGATTTTGAGCTGTTTTATTGTTTACTTGCCTGAGGGAAGAGTTGGTATTCAAAATTAGTTCGATTAGTACAGATAAAAACGACATAGATATGACATTTCATTTTTAGTTTGGCTGTGATTGGATGACGTCGACCTTGACATATTTTAAACACACACACACACACACTCATGCAGAAACAAACACACAGTCAAATATATATAGAATACTGGAGTGTTAAAAAAATATCAATTCCAAATAAAATATAGTTATGATTATCTATAGCTACTAGAATTCTTTTCTTTGTATACACCCATTGTTTCCTTAACACTTCCCCTTTAAACCTATTCTCACTCTATGATTGTTTACCTATTCTTTTGTGCCTTACACATGTCCACTGACATTAGCGTTCTTCATTGTGCTTTAACTGTATGTGTGTGTGTGTGTGTTTGTTTGCATTGCATTTGTGTTTATTTTGTAGCTTAGGTCAGCTACATTTCACTTAAGCTCCTGCTAGAGAAACTCTTCTACAAAATGCCAACGCACAAACACAAAACGTACATACACACACATACCATACACACACAAACAATTGCAGCAGAGTGTGTGGTTGTAAAATGCAAACACTTGAGCCATAGAACCCAGGCAACAACAACAGCAGCAGGTTTTGTGTGTGTCTTTGCCCTTTTGGGGGGCAAAACTGGGCTCCTGGTTTAATGGTCGAACTTTTTGAGAGATTTTTCAATGAGGCTTTTGGATTGGGTTTTTGGGCTAGATATAGGCATATATCTGGGAAAATCACTCAAGAGGTTTGAAAAGCCTAGCTCAGTTGATAAGTTTGATAAAGAGGAATTGAACACAAAGTTAGTTAAATTTTTCTGCCAACTTTAAGCATCGTATTTTAATAAACTCTTATTCTAAGATAATTTCTCCATATGCTCCTTTTCCTTTATTTTTTTTTTTTGCTTATTAAGCGCAGCCGTCGCGGCCATTAAAAAACATTCAGTTTGTTACAATTTTGCACAGCTTTTCCTGAAGATAACTTCCTGGTACTGTAGCTATAGCTAGCAAACAACATCCTGCAAGAAGAAACAGCAAACGTCAGCAGGCAACTATTTTATATATATTCACACACACACACACCAAGTATCTAGACGACATGATATAATGCCATGTAATAAGAAAGCAACATTTACAAAAGCCAAATGCATACAATACATGTATACACTATATAGAAATGATATATATACATTTGTATAGCAAAGTAATGCTAGTATATATGGTATGTATGTAAGGAAAGTGCGCGGCGCGTGTAAATTGCAAAGAGTAAAATCTTGTAAAGGCAAATTCCTTTCAAATGCAACCATTTCCTTCGTACACACACACATACACACAAACACACAACTACTTAAAGTTGCAACAGTGTAGAATGCACATACACAGAGACAGACAGATATACATACATACATAGAAACAGGTCCTTGGAACGCAACAAAATGCGAGAAAATGCAGGCAAGTGAATGTTGGGTGGCTAAATTTACACAGTGCATTCAAGTTGACTTTTATATGTCATACAACAAACAGCAAACAAGTAAGAACAGTTGGGATAAGTAATAGACGACTGATTGATACTCTGTCTGCATTTGAAACCAAAAAGTAATAAGCTAATCTACCCGTTTCCCCTTTCAAAAACTGAGCATGTAAAAATCCACGCCTACACACCAACAAAGACCAGTTGTGTGTATGTGTGTGTGTGTGCCAGTCGAGTAGCATTCAAAGCATGCAGCAAGTAACGTATGTATGACTAGACACAAGTCCGAGAAGCAAGAAAAAATAGCGAACCTATTTCTGACAGCATGCAACGCTCAGTGTAAGAGAGATACTAAACAAACATTCTAGTTTAGATACTTGCAACAATTTGTGTGCAAGGGGCTAGTGAACTGCGAGAGGCAGTGAGAGTGAGCAGGTATTCGTAAGCATGTATGTATGTGTGAATGAAAGACTCTTGACCAAACCAAAAAGCCTTGTAAGATGCTTAGCCAGGGAGCTGGAGCTTGTTTGTGGTCAAGTTGCAAACTGCTTGAATGGCATCATCTCAGACCACAAAAGTATCTATCACAAGCAGATTCATTGTAAACCATTGAAAGGGACTTAAAAGATAAGCAGCACTAAAGATAGATGGCGATGATTGATTGATAGAGATACAATTAAAATGAGTTCTTAATCTATAAGCCAAGTATAACTATTTGTTTATTAAAGCTGAATATGGTAAGAATGATGATTGAATTTGACTCGCTCTTTAAGCATTTAATTGTTTCTGTTTCCTCCATTTTTTCTGCGCTTTAATTTATTGTCAAAACTATGCCAAGAGTACAACTTAATTAGGCAAAGCCACAACAACAACAAAAAAGAAAAGAAGACAGTAGCAACTAATTACATAAAGGAAAAGGCAAAAATAAAAAAAATAAACCGCCACTCAACCCATTGCCTTGGGCCAAAGTCCTTGTCTTCATAGACGGGCGGGCATCTTTTATTATTTTTTGCTTTTTATTTGCCACAGTTTTTTTTTTCATTAGTCAGCAAAGCTGTCGCATAATAGAATTTGAAAAGGCTTTAAAAACTAGCAAGCAATGTTATCAAACTGCTAAAGCGAGGAATGAAAGAGTGAAAAAGGAATAATAAAAGAAAAAGTGCGCGCGAGAATGGAAAGAGAGAAAAATGCAGTGTGCAACATCAAAGACAACGCGCCATAACCCAAAAACATAAATCCTTTGGAAAATAAATAAAGCAAATGGCAAGAGAAATGAATATGCTGTGAATATATGAGGTGTCACACACACACACACACACACATGCGCACACAACACACCCTTACAATCTACATATGCAAGTGAGAAGGAAATCTAAGTGGAAAAAGTTGATAAGCGTCGTCGACGAACCGCTTTCTAACACCCAAAACAGCGCGAAAGAAGCGAGTGAAAAAGTGGAGCTATGGGGACAACGATTGAATAGGTTTTGGGGAAACTGTGGGAGCCACAAAAAAATAATGAGATTTTGCTGCATGAGAATGACGACAGAGAGAGGGTATAAAGAACACACATAAAGAACTGTGCGAAATGAATGAAAAGAAGTTTTAAGCTTTAAAGTTTCGAAATGAAAAGTGCAAACTTACTAAGAACTTGGGATTAAAGTTAAGGATGAAGCCTGAAAATGACTGGTTAAGCTACCCAACTTATGAAAATTAATTGAAAATGCATGTTCAACTAACAATGAAGCGTATTTTATGTTAAGTTAACATACATACATTAGCAACTAACTCTTTCTGCTTAAGCTTGTCATATTTGTTTGTAAGCTTCAATTACTATAATATTTGGCAATTTAGTGCTCGACTAGGATTAAATCAAACGAAGCGTTTATTTGCCTAAATTTAGGCGCCTGAAAGCAACACACACACATAACTTATCAGCTGACAATTTAATAAATAATGCAACAGACTCTCTGCCTGTGCAACATTATAATTAATTGAAGGACCAGCAACAAGCAAAGGACAACTTCAAGGATGCTTAGCTTGAAAATTCTGAAAACACAAGCAGGCTAGTAATTATTGAGCCCTAAAGTCTTCCTTCAGGCCTCGAAGCTGTTTTGCTTGTTTGCACAGGATTGAAATGTTTGCAATTATTATTATGCACATTTACTTGACTATTGTTTAACAATTATTGCCTGTGTGTGTGTGTGTGTGTGTGTAAACGGGAAAAACATGAAAACGCACTTTACTGTGTCATTGATTTTCTCTTTTGCGAGAAAGAGAGCCAATGAATAAAATATCATGCGTATACGCCACGTGTACGCCGAAAATTATTTATAAAGCACTAAAAAAGACAAACACCACCAACGCAATTTTAAACAACAACAACAACAGCGTGCCTAAAAATTAAATATATAGCCAACGATGCGATTTTCATTGTAGTCTTCGCCTAATGGCAGCCAGGACATGTCTCAAGTGTGGTGGGCATAGTCAAGACATAGTCACTCTCCATTTCTCTCCCTCTCTCTTTCAACAACAACAACAACTATGGCTGCCAAGGACGACCAGGATGAGTAGCAGAAAGCAATTACTTCTTCCTGTGCTTGCTGCCTGCCTGCCTGCTGCTGCTGCTGCTTGTTGCTTCTCTGTGTAGCCAAAAAAGAAGCAACAACAGCAGCAGCAAGTAAAAGGAAAACACAAGAAAACTTTTGGTGGCACAGAGCACAGAGAGTTCATGCTCCACTTGCTTCTAGTCAACTGTCAATATTTTACTTTAAGACAGCACCACATCATTGCTATAAATTTACTTGCAACTGCCACAAACGCAAACAAGTCAAGTACACAACAACAACAATAACTTTACAAGTGGTGTGTGCCGTCAGCTAGTTACAAGTTAGTAGAGTATCTAATAGATATATCGTTTGGGTGGTTCCTAAAATTAAATTAGTAATAAATTTAACTAAAAGTTATTATAAATTATATATTTTCAATGATTAGTGCTTGTGCAAGTAATTAAAAATATATTTTATTTATACTTTCGAAAGTTTAATTAAATGGCGATTTTCTAGCGAAGACTATGGTCTTTGACATTTGTGCCAAACCCATTTTTCAAGTCGATTAATTTACATTATGTTGAAGGCGTTCATGAAAGACCCGTCTTCATGTTGCTACCAGAAATTTTAAAGGAGCGCCACTGTTAGTTACCAGCTGTTAAACACAACTGTTTTTAAGAACGTACGGCTTCAACCTAACCAAAATATGCAGCAAGAAAACTTAAATAAACATTGAAACCGGCAAGAGAAAACGACTCAAATACTTATAATCAAGGTATTTTTACAATGTTTTAGTGAATTTTCATGTAGATTGGATTGAGTTGTCGCGTAATTGATTGTTAAGTAAAGCCTAACATGAAAATTTAACGAAAATCTAACTTTGAATGGACATACAAGTGAGATTTTCCGAGTTTTCCTAAAAACAGAGTTTAAGAGCGTTTAATTACCTTTAAATGAATGTAGCCTATTCCACTTTACCCGGAACCGCTGATATTTATTTAAAGTCATAACCTATATTTGAGTGGGCAAATGAACTTACTGCAAATGCCAAATGAGGTTCCTTCATTGCGATTCAACTTTTTCCAAATGAAAGCTTTTGAAAATGTTAAAATTGTTGTTTTATAAAATAAATGAAAAATGCGTATTTTGAAAAACCTTGATGAGTCTAATAAATTGTATTGTTTTTAAAATATTATTTTTCCTGCTCTGCATTTTATGTTAAAAAAGCTTATTTGCCACTTTAGACAAAGAACAATACATTATTTTTACTTTATGTTTCTATGAGCTATATAATGACTGCATGTTTATAACTTTATCAATATGTTAAATAATAGACTTCTTTAGAAGTTTTTCAACATATTTGCCAAGAAAAGTTTTGTACTAAATACATTTTACTATTGTTCCTATGGATACTTATATATTGTCCATATTGATATTTTTCAACGATGTTATATTATACCAAATCTTAACTGGTTTGGTCATGTGTTAAAATTTAAAACTATTCATGGGCTAACCCCTTTAATTTTGCCTTTAAACTTTAAAACCATAAATATCTTTCGTCTTGTTATTAATTTCAAAGTTCAAACGACCTCTAGGCGAAGTCGCAATCCAAAACAATTTATATAGCATACTTTTTAGCATAGAAGAAAAAGCCAAGAACAGGCTAAGATGTCATGCTTGTAAGCAGCAGTTGGCTTCCAACATGTGTTTCACTTGCACAGAAAACAAAACCCAAGCAAAACCCAGCCATCTTCAGGCAGTCTGGCACAAATTTTGAGGTCAACTTCATGGCTGGGCCCGACTTGGCCCAAATAAATCTGTGCCCACTCGAATGTCTTGCGACCAGCTTGGACTTGTAGTCAAGCACAATGTTGTTGTTCTTGTTGTTGTCGTCCTGCCTTTGTTGATGCTGGTAATCAAGGCATTAAGTGTGTTTACTGTTTATTTTATTAGACTTTAAGGCTTAATAGCTTAGTGCGCAGCATTTTTGGACCCGCCAGATATTCAATTAAAGTCCACTCTCGTTTGGATTTAATTAAAATGTTAAGCGGCGTTTTTGGCCAAATGAATTATTTATGCCCTAAGCTAAAACCCAAAAAAAATCAACTTCTCAACGAACTCAAATCAAGTGAAGTGTGGAAGTTAAAGAGAAGTTTGCAACAGCGCAGAATAAGTAGCGAAAAAAAAGTAAGAAACTCTTACTCTCATTAGCAAAAGTTCCGTCTTCCTTTTTTGGAGAGGTGGACGACTTTAGGGGCTAACCTTTCCTGGCGGTCGCAAACTTCTTTTAAAATTGTAGTCTGTACCGTTCAAATGGCAAATAAATATATATATTTTAGTTTTCTATCTTATTTTTTTCTGGCGCATTCAAAAGTTTTTCGTTTAACTTTTCGACCCCTCCCTTCCCCTGCCACACAGCTGCTTATTTGTTGCTGTGCTGTCGCCGCTGCTTCTTCTACTTTTTCTTTTAGCACTTTCTCAATTTCCGGCAATCCCAACAGTTCGGGGGACGGTTTTCCGCAACTTTGACGACGTGTCCGACTGCTGCAATCGACTGTCGTGTCTTTCCTGAAACCCCCACAAACTTCCCAAACTTATTGCGCTAATCTGTCATATTTTTTTTATGCGCTCTTTCTATCTCTTATTTTTGAGTGCAAAATTGTTGTTTTGAACAAATTTTCCAGCAACATTTTTATCTACTTTTTGCAACTGCTTATCATTATTATGATAGTTGCCTTGTTTGTGTTTTGATAAACGCCGCATTCTTGATGAAGACGCCTAGTTAGCTAAAAGTGCTCCAAAGAAGCCACAAGGATTTCATTTACTTTAAAATCTTTAAAGCTAAAAGATTATTTTTGAAATTAGATTTTAATTACTTTTTGCAATTCTTGGCATTTTTCGCAACACAAAACAATTAAAAATTGAATTTCATATTTTAATATTTTTAGAAATTCAATTTTCATTACACAAAGTTATTTACTCAAGTTACAACAAATTTACTTTTTAGCTTATTTTTTCATAAGCCATATGCAAATACAAATAGTCCTCAAATATTTACCATACTATTTGTATTTGGGCAGTTTTAATTTCAAGCAAAATTCAGAGTTAATTATCATATGCCTTTTACAGTATTTTTGCAATAAATTGAAAATCCTGTTTCTGGCCTATAGGATAAACAAACAGAACAGCAGCGACAGGAACAATTGAGGCAGCAAAATTAGCAAACGAGTTGAGGCCACTTGGAATTTGTGAATGCAATTTTCATTTGCCAATATTTATTGCTTGCCAAGGATCAAACGAAAAATGCACAACAATCAACAACAACCAATAAAGTAAAGAAGGTGAAGTAGAGACAATGATGAACAGGTTGATGCCCATTAGTTTGTTTTAAGGTAAATGTATAAAGTTGATCATAATATTCCTACACTTCATATGCTTACAGGGTATAGCCCAAAATACACGACAACACACAAAATATATTGATGCGGGCGAAGCTAAACCAACAAGAATACAAAACACGAAACATTCATGTGCAAAATGTGCGAAATGAAATTCCCAAAACAGCCGCAAAGGGAGGCAGGCAAGCACAACATTGACTGAAGGTAAAAACCATTCAAATCATATTTCACAATTTATATCAATACTTCTTTTCCCCCTTTTTTTTCATCTTCAGCCAATATCAAAAGTTACAACAACCCCTTGCTAAACTGATAACTAAATGGGAAAATATATATGTACATGAATGGGAAATTGGCAACTGCTATGTAATAATTTATATATTTATTTGTTTATTATTTGCTGTTATCTATGAAAAACTCTTTTTATAGCCGTGTGAGGAGCAGAAAGAGCGTAATGTTTTTGGCAAGCAATTGGTTCATTGCCAGTTTTAAAGCCGGTCTAGTCAGTCGGTGCAGTCATGTTTATTGCAGGTTGTTATGCAAATCTCAAATGCCTCGTAAAAATCGCATGGGGCAGGCTAAAAATACACGAAACGAACGACATCTAAATGAAAACAGGTAAGCTTTGGCAATAAAGCAGAGATATCAAAAAGCTGATAAGCTTAAACCAGAGCTAAATGCCCGTAATGCAGAACCATCAAAACAAAATCCAATAGTGAAGTTGGTGCGGTATCGATTAGATTATCGGCAACAACTTAGAGTTACCATTAGGAACATATAAAAATCGAATGATTATGACATAATCTTCTGCTTCTTGATAACAAGCCAGCCATATATCATAGGCAAGCAGGCAATAACTTAAGCTTATCCAATTAGTCAGCAGATAAAACTAATCATCTTAAAAGTCCCTTTCTCCCAAAAATTCGCTCATTAGCACGCCCAGACAAAACTCTGTTGATTTTATTGCTTTTGGTCAAACACATAAAAAGAAAATACGAAGATTGGCTCATGTTACGCTTTAATTAGTATTTAATTGCTCAATAATGCAAAGCACGCGTCGTATGAGCAATATATTTTATTTGCTTGGCCTTACAGCAAGCAAACATTGTACATAAATTAATAAAACATCAACGGACGGACGCCATTAATTTTATTACGTACAAATATTTTTCTGCGTGTGATCGCAACTAAACGATGCCAAGACTCCTTAGGCAACCCTCACAGAAAACACGCAATGCCAAAAAGAAGCTTGAAGGCAAGTTTTGGACATGCTAAAAGTCGTAAAAGCGCACAAATCTCAAACCGAAAGTCAAACAGAAAAAAGCAAATTGATTTGTTTGAGAGAAAATTTAGTTGTTTGAGCGTTTGATACAAATGGAATTTGATATTAATTAGCAAATGGCTAGGCAGTTAAATGAGAAATTGTGCCGCGTGTGCTGCGTGCAAAAGGCACATAAATTTGACTCCCTCAACCTCCCGGGAATCTCTATTTTGGTGCAGGTAAAAGTCAGTAGGGCATTAAAAAAGTTGAGTTTGTGAGTGTTTGGCACGCAAGTTTCATTTTTAGTTTCAGGTTTCCCTAAATAGTTTAAGTGTTTTCGGCATTTTCTGTTCAGGAAGCGGTTTGTATTTTTTTTTTTTTTTTTTTTTTTTTGGGTGTATTAAAAAAGTGGACAATGTGTTAATTGGTTTGGACACGTCGTAAGCAGGTGGAGGGAGAAGGAGATTGCGGTCTCTAGGTAATTTCCTCCAAAAGCCATAAAGAGCTAAACATTGGGATTGGCTTGTTCATTAAAAGTTACCTTACTTTAAGTCTATAAATTTTATCTTGGGTTCAAAGTCAGTTCTGGCAAACTTTTACACAATTATTGACGCGCTGCACCAAAGCTTTAAATATCAAATTAGTCAGAAAAAAGGGTAGAGTAGAAAGCAGTCAAAATGGCAGGCAAGTAATAGCTATACGCATGGCTAGACTTACAGAGTTCAGAGAGAGAGAGGGGGAGAGAGAGTTGTTGGACACATTAATTGCTCCGTTGTGATTTGCATCATGAACATTGTGCGTTTGTTCAGACGACTCTGCCAGCCAACTAATTTGGAGTGTACTGAGAGAGAAGTGCATTTAGACGAGATGCGAGTCCTTGTCTGCACCAATACATGCATACTTTATTTGCCACAAACAACTGCAGCACTTGTCTGGTCTGAAAATGTAACTCTGTCGCCGTCTCCCTTTGGTAATTACAGCGTATTAAAGTACGTCAAACTGCATTGAACCTTCCATAAAAGTCAAGTGCAGTGAATAATGCGACAACTTCAGTTCGAGTTCAAAAACGGAAGCAAACATATTCTCTCAAACGCTGATAAATGCAATAAACTTTGACAGTGTATATTGTCAATTGTCATTCATATTCGCTGCTCTGACCCGTTTATTGTGGCTACTGATAAAAAACACATACAATTTTTAAGCTTTTTTCCTAATTTTTTTTTTTTTTATTCCTTCTCTGTGTTGACATGTCAGTCAAATTGTGCGATGTCCAATTCCGCGTTTTTTATATATATGTATCTACGTGTATCCTATCATAATCTTTAGTGACACGCCAAGTTTTCACTGTGCGTTTGATGTTCGTTTTTTACTGTTGCGTTGTGTGTTGTGTTGTGTTGTCCTTGTCACTCATTTGTTGCGCCCATCAATTTGATGTTGTCAATTTTCGTGCAAATTTATCGTTTGCTGCTGCTGCTGCTTACGATATTTGACATTGTCATGCAGTTCGTTAGCTATTTGGCTGTTGTGATCGATTATAATAAAAGAAACGTTGACAACAAACGCTGACAGCTCAACAACAATGTCTTGTTATATGAAAATAATTTCATTTGATAGGTAAGAGTCGACTAGAACTCTATGAATAATTTTTTTCTCAACACAAATAATTCCAAATATACATTTTTGGTTACAAAGAGAATCAATAAAATTATTTTTGTTTGAAGTAAAAATATTTTCAGTAGTCTGTAATAAATATGATTTAGTACACATCATAAAAACTGTACCGCAACTGGGTTAAAAATGACATACAGAACAGCCGTCAATAACAATACAAATAAATACCCAAAAAAACACAATAAACATACAGATGCAACCCACATATCCGTTTTTACATAGTATGCAGTGCACTGATAAGCCCGTCATAGATTTGCCATAAAAACGAGCAGAGTAAAAATTATACCAAATAATTTCAGGCTGTGTGAATCGCTTGGCTGCACATTCTCCCCTTCCAGTAGCAGTTGCAACGTTTGCTGATAAAAGTGCCACAGGGTTCTTTTTTTTTTTGGCAAATAAATATGTGCAGCAGCCGCATAAAATACACAACAGCAGCAGCAACAAACCAAAGCCGTTAAAAAAGATATGGGAGAAAGGTAAACAGGACACAAAGCTGTTGACATGTTTGTTGCCCGTAAGAGGGAAAGTGATAGCGAGATATGCAGGACAACAAATATATATGTATGTATATGTATATAGATACAGACAGACAGATGGATAGATAAGTTGCGACCTGTCCGTCGTTTGTTTATTTATTTTGGCTTTTACCATGGAAGGAGAGCTTAATGTTAATTCGTGTGTAATAGACAAATGTGGCCCCAAAATTAAAGAGAAAGGTCACAAAAGTGGAACCGAGACACAAAAAAGGACATCCTTTTTGTTTAAAGCGTTGTATTTTCAGTCAGTATCTTTTCTGTGTGTGTATTTTGTGACAGCACGTCTCGCACGCTTATCACGAGACTCAAAGGGTTCTGTTTTTTGGGTGTCCCTTTTGTTTCACCATCTGCAGGTGTTTGACTTTGGACAGTGAAGTGTCCCTTTTCTTCTTTTTTTCCAACCTTTACCTCGAATTATTATCAGACATTTTCTTTTGTTTGTTTAACCTTTTCAATTTTTTTCTCGCTTTGTAAACTGTTAAATTGAATTAAGTCAGTAAAAATGTCTGTGATTTGTCTGTGTGCGAATTGGATTTAATACCAGATTTAATGGAATGTGCATTGAATTATGTCAGCTATTGAGATAAATTGAATGTGACTTGTTATTGGAATATTAATTTAACTTTATCTACATATTTTTTATAAAATTTTTCAAATACACTTAAAGTTATCAGCTTTGTACTGAAATCATCCTGCTTGTCCGAGGTTCATCAATTATTTAAGACAGTAAATACGTTCGCTACACAGTGCGTATGAGTTATGAAGTTCTGATTGTTATATATGAACACTGTTGTTGTTGTTGTCGCATGTCGTTTGTCGCTTGTTAATATGCCTCATAAATAACACATTTATGGCACACACACACACACATTACAATCACACCCACACAGCCACACACACACATTAGCACTGTTTTGCTTTCTCTTTCCGTCTCTTGTATTGTTGCTCTCCATTAGCAGCTTTGATATGCAAATTTACGCCTCTCGCACATTTTAGTTGCGCCAGATTTTTCGCATTTATTTATGAGACACTCATACACACACAATGCACACATTATACACACACTCGCGCAGGCATACGTAATAGTTTAATATGCTTATAATTGTTATCAAAATTTGTATGGCAACATTTTAAATATTTGATTAAATTCACATAAATACATATATTCGGTGACAATTTTTAAATTGGCTGCGTTCAACGCACTGAATGCAAATGACAGTCATTGTTTAGCTAGTGAAAATACTTTCCTCTCCCCCCTCTCTCGATAATACTCTTACTTATTTAATCTGATTGTCTGTGGCTCTCATTGATTTATGTTTAATGCAGTTTTTGGGCAGCGCATTTAATTTATGGTATATGATTTTTCCCCTCTCATAATTTTTTTATATTCATTTTCAGTTTTAGGCGGAAGTGGCGAACATTTGTTTGGTTTTTGGGTTTGTTTTGGTTTGCGTGGATTTTTTTTTTTCGATTTGTGCATATTTTTGTGCGCATGCATGACAGATCTCACATGCTGGTTGTGCGTAGGTGTCTGTGTGTGTGTGTGTGCGTACACTGCTGTTAGTTATTGATTTTTGTGGTACGTGTGCGATTTTGTCGCCTGTCAAACAGCTTTGGGGTTCAGCCAAATTTAAGAGTGTATTGAAAAGTGATTGAACTTCCGCTTTTTTGCAAAAGAGTTTAGATAAAACGTGAGTGGAAAAAGTAATATTGAACCTTCTTTATTCAAACTAAATTTTCCTACTTTCCAATAACTAAAACACGCAAAAGTATGCTATAATTTTTTCCACACCCTCTCACTAACGCCTTATTTCTTAGCAGTTTTACTTATTTGCGTATTTATTAAATGTGTCAGCCTGTCCATCATTAAGTAAAATCTCATCCAAACAAGCACAATAACAACGACGGCTGTGGCAGGCATAAAAATGTCCTTGACATAAAGTTGTTGGCTTGGCGGCCTGAGAACTTTATTAAGACATTTTACGTTGAAATTTATATAAAAGTAGAAGAACATACACACACTCACACAAGCAAAGCAATAAAGCGAAGCGCAGCTGAGTTTCATGCAGGAATCGTGAGATTTATGACACAGGCGGTAGGCAACAACAATAACAAGAACAAGGATGTTGTAGCCAGATATGCCTGGCAAAGTCAGATTTGCTCACGTTTTGCACGTTGATGCCTTCTATGCCTTCTTGTTGGCCATAAAAGGCAGCGGGTAAGGTAACAGGGCCAGCAATGAGAACGACAGGCAATATTGCCAACTTTTGGCCGATTTAACGGACGTTAAATTTTCCTTTATGATATAATTAGGATAAGTTCTTTCTTGTTTGCAGAGCGAAATTTTGATTTGTTTTTTAATAATTCTGTTGAAATAAACGTCAGTAGATTTTTATTCGGATTTAACAACAAATTATATAATCAGTTTGCATTTATCCTCCTTGTTGTTAATTCACATTTTATTTTTACTGTTGCGTTCCTAATTTTGTTTATTTTTTTTTTTTAATTTTTTTAAGATTTGCAGCTTAAGAAAAAGGTCAGCGTAAGCCGCTAAACTTTCCTTTTCTTACTTTTTTTAATCCCAGCACCCACAGCTTTATGAGAGTTTAATTGTTTAAGAATTGCGCCGGCAACTCAGCGAATTAAGAATTTATTTTGGGCAAAGTAAACTTTTTTTTCTCCTCCGCTCTTTTAGCTTGAAAATTTAATTAAAACTAAGTTAATTTATGCAGACTGACTGAGTTTCGTTAAGCGAATCATTTTGAGGGTGGGTGTTATGTACACAAAAAAAAAAGATTGTATTAAACTGTTGTGGTTCACATTTGCACAAGAATTTATAAGCTTTAATGTGGGTACGAATCGGTTGACCCGGGCATATAAATATGACTGAGAAAGCAGGCTGCTGCAGTAAACAAATTAGCTCGTTTCAACTTGCAGCACAACACAAAGCTACAGAGAAAAACGGGCGTTGTAAACAAAATATATGGTTTATATGCCAATGGCAGCTGACGCGCCGCAAAAAAATAAGAGAAATCAACCACAGAAAAAAATATATTTATATAGAGCCAACAAATTGTGCAACATCTGAGTTATATAAATAACAGAAAACAATATAGAACAAAGTATCTTTGGAATGTCGAACACTTAATACTCTTACCATAACGAAGAAACAAGGACAAAGGACCCTGCGTTAAACATTGAAAATACCCTTGGCAAGGGTAAACATTCAGAAAAATAAAAAGGAGAAAATTGTAAACGCTGCAATTTAAGCCAAAGTCGCTCGCCTGTCAATAAACGCTGGCTGTTTAAATTATTTTTTTTTTTTTGCTGCGGCCTTTCACCTGCGAGTGAAAGCAATCTGAAGAAGGGAGAATTGAAGTGTGTGTGTGCGCGCGCTGCAAAGTATGCTACATGAATGCATAACCTCTGGGTCAGCAAAAATAATGTAGCCATGGTTCATTGAGCGCTCGACGCTGACGCTGATTCTGACTCCTCGACTGCCATTGGGTTCGGGTGGGAGCTGACTGGCTGCCTTTTGTGGTTGTATGATGATGACCGCAGCTACAAAACCCAGTCGACCAGAGCGCGCCAACAACGCGCGAGGACAACAATGCTCTGCAACATTTGCCACAATGGGAACTGGGAATCAACGACAACCGTTGACCAGCTTTTGGTCAGGTGAAAATTTAAGTCGTCTCTCTCTCTGACTACAACAATGCGAACAGAGTTTTTTTTTTTCTGCTTTTTTGTACCTCTTGCGCATTTGTTTTCGCCCTTTGCCCTTTCTTCCACCTGACCATAAACAATACAAGCGCTTTTAGGCGGCCAATTGAGTGAGTTTTTGTAAAAAAAAAAAAAAAAAAACTTAAACTAAAACTGTTGCAAGCAAAAGAAATTTAAATACTACACAATTCAAGTAAAAGCCCAAATAAACCATCATTATTTTTATGAGCTTAATATTACAAATTTTCATTATACTTATTGTCCTTACACTTCCTCTCTGTCCCCACATACTTTTTAGCGTCAATTAAACCAGCCACATAAATAAAATGAAACAATTTGCTTGCTTAAAAAAATACGAAACGCCCCATAAAATGAACAATTTCCATGAAAATATTGTCGCTTTAATGTTAAGAAAAATGTGAGGCACATTTATTGCAAACGAGTCCTCTGAGCAGCCCATGCGGGTCATAATTTAGAGCCTGAGCACACACACACACACACACACACACGCGCATGCAAGGAGAGAGAGACATTTAGAGTCATTTGAGTGCCGTCTTTTGTTATAAATACAAACAAACCATATAAAATATATATGTATCTCTGTATTTTTTCTTTCTGTGTAAACAAAAGTAAACACATGTCTGCTGTAGAGAGCAACGGAGCAACAAAGCTCACTAAAATATTATATCTAATAAAGCAGCAGGCAAAATACAAAAGCAAAAACAACTGCAAGCTATAAGAGAAATGTTCCAAAAGCAAGTAAAAAAAAAAAATATACAACAAAAAAATACACACAAACCCACACACAGCAACAATAACAAAAGGCATCAATCATAAGTCAGGGCACATGCTACATAATCTAAGCCCCAATCCCACCTCACTCCCTCCCCCTGCCTGGGGCTCACTCTACGTATACTTATTTTTTAGTCAGTGCCTTAAAGACTGCAAAAATGGGCATTGAAAAATAGAGATGTGTGTAGAGATTTTTTCTCTTCTCTTCGACAGTCAACGCCAAAGTCGCATTGAAGTCTATTTGCCACGCCTGCGGCAGCTGTTGACTGCCGTCGGCATATGTTCATTAAATTTATTAAATTACAGGCACACGCAGCAAATGACAACGACAAGGACAACATGTATGTTAGCAACAGTAACAGCAGCATCTGTGCAGACATTGCAACATTTAATAAAAACATGTGGAGAAGCTCTTCACAAAAATGGGGCGCTAATTGGCTGCTTAGGAAAACGGAGAAGATGGGCGGAGAAGGTGACAACATTATTAAATTAAGCAACACGCACGAAGCAGACTTTTGAAAAGACTTAACAAGTACAAGTACAACAAATCACGATCCAAGAATGTTTTTAATAGAAATTCAGATGGAAACATGGAAAACTAAAATACTGCACTAAATATAAAACATAAAGAGTTTTTTTAAAACATAAATGTGATTACAAAACATACAATTTTTTTTAGTTATAGTAAAAAAAAATAGTTTGAAATCATCAGAACATTACACAAATTCTATTATTTGCTACACAAATTCTTTAGCAATTATACAAATAAAATTCTCCTTTTGTACTCATGAAGGACCATCAACAGCGAGCTGGATTATGGAATTTACATTGAACAAAACACAATTTTTTCCTATTTTACCAGCAGCATAAATATATTGCCATTGTTTTTGTTTTAAGCCCCATTGCAATTTATTAATTAACTAAAAAAAAAAAAAAAAAATTGAAAATTTTAAAAACAAAATCCGGTAGATTTTTATAACTTTCACTTTTATTTGTGCCAAAGTGCATGCTTCAATTATTATGCAAACAAATGAAAATTAAAACAAGCGAATTAATTTTTATAGAAAACTTTTGCAAAAAACAGCAAAACACAAATGCAAAAGGCAATTAGTAAACAATGCAGGGCTTTCAAAAACATATTTATTGAGTGCAGTTTGACTAGAAGATACCCTGTTTAAAGCGTAGTTAAGTATTATGGTAAGGTTGCAGTAAAGAGAAATATTCAATACACAGAAGTTTATTACTTAACTATTTGTATTGCAGCAAGCTTGAAAGTTTTTGCGATTTTAAGCGATGCTTCTTATAGGGTATTGCTGTTTACATAAAAAACACTTGACACACGCAAAAAAAAAATATAAAGCCGCATTATTCAGTTGTGGCACACTTTTAGTCAGTCGACCGACTACCAACCGAATAAAGCTTTTAATTGTTGCCAATGGATTAAGGTTTATATATGTGTGCGTATACTTAATATCCTTCTGCATTCGCTTTCGGTTTGTTTGGCTGTTGTGTTTTTTTTTTTTACTGCACTGGCTTTGCATCTCTGCTAACAGTAATTAAAACTATAAATTTTCAAGTGAAATTGTTCAGCAGGCACGCGTGAAATAATAATAACAATATATACATATGTACGCACATACATACATATATATTGTTTTAATCGGTTTTTTATAACCAATTAATTGAAATATGATTGGTAATTAAATGCATACTTGACGGGCAGTGGCATATTTTGCATTCTACAAACTTAATTAATGCCAATATACGAATTAAAATAATGCTACAAGGAAGGAACAAAATATTGATGTAAATGCCGCTCAATTAAAGTTGAAGAGAGCGAATAAAAAAATGGTGTAGCCTACTTTTTACCGTTCAATAAAAATTGACAATGCGAGGACAAGAAAAACGTGGCACGTGCCACCGCGTCTAGTCTTGAAAACTAATTGAAAGGCAGACGACAAGTCTGGGTAAGAAAGAAAAATAAAAATAGAAGAAGGAGACAAAAACAAATTTGCATACGACACAAAATGGCCCACAACCAGAAGCAGCAGCCTACAAAATGCAGGAAGAAGAAAGGCAAGTAAAAAGAGTAGCGAAAGAAGAAAAGGCACAAGGCAACAAAACTGAGAACTGGAGCAGCAGCCACAGCAGCAGCAGATGCTGTTAGCTTGGCGTCCTTGCCATCGTTATTATCCTGTTATCTCTCTAATAATGCCTCAGAGAGTTTGTAATTAAATTTTTCACAAAAAAATAAGAGCGCCCATCGTTAGGGCCAGCAGCAGCCCGTCGTCGTCGTAGTCATAGCCACAACAACAGCAGCAGCAGCATCAGCTACTCATCTCTCAGATGCAAAAAAAAAAACAGAGAAAGAACTTCAGATACAAACTACGAGATATATAGTTGGTTGAAATGGGCAAGGGAGGGGACGGGGCTGGCGTGCAGGCATAAAAAACGTTACGCGCACGAGTGCCACTAGTTAGTTAGATAATAACGCTCAACGGAAGCTGTTCAAAGCGGAAACGGAAGTTAAGTTAAGCGCACTACTAAACAGATACTCAAGAGCCGAGACCAGCCGCCGTCGAGAGAGCCCTAGAGAGAGGGGATGGAGAGGAGTACTGACTGAATAAATGAATGATAGAATAGACAGTTGTAGTAAGTAATGCACATTATCGATTGTGTTCCACAAAACACAAGCGCCATGATTTCGCCAGAAGTCACTCAAGTTCTTATAATTATAAAATGATTAAAGAGATTTACTTAGTTGGATTCGTCTTATATGGTTGGCTTGTAATTATGCTTTCAGAGTGGTTTGTTGTTGCTCTTGCCACATCCACTAACACAAATTAGTTACTACGCATGGCGCATAAAAAGCACAACAACAACGCCAGCTAGAAGATGAGTAGAATTAACAAACAAAATGGGAGACTGTCTGGCCACTTGTGCAACCGCAGACAACTCTCCGCAGTCACGTCAAAGGCTATCCGACGGCGAGTGGTGGTTAAGGGGGGAAGGAAATGGAGTAAAAGAGGCGTGGCTAGCGTATTTCATTTCACTTTGTGTGGAAATTCGTGTGATGTCTATTTAAATGGTTAGGTAATTGCATAATTATATGTCTGGCTAACGAATGCCAAAAACTTGTAAGAGTGCCTTTTATGGCAAGTCCCAAAATACTTTCTGACAGACCGACAGACAGACACGTGCAGAGAAAATAGATAAATAATAAACAGACACAATCACAAGCAGAAGAGAGCTGCATTTAATTAAAAACCATAAATCACAATGCTGACAAGTTTAGGGAAATCATTTTCTAAAAACCCAGTTGATGGACAAATGCAAATGCATTTAATTAAAACAATATTAAATATGTGGCAAACAAGATAAAGTCTGAGAGAAGATGTAGAAAACGGAAAAGCAAAACGCAGATCAAGAAATTTTTCGCATCCGCAGCACGTTTTTCAATTAAATGCTCTTTGCTCGGTTGTCTCGGAAGTCTTAAGGTTTTTCTGTCAACAAGCAGACCAAAATAAAGAAAGACAAAAACAAAAAGTGCGTCTGGGAAAAGCGCGTGAAAAATCGCGCTCGCGTTTGTTGCCGCGAAACCGACGTTGCACGTGATTTGTGTGCGATTTTTGAGGTTCCAACCAATTTTGTCAGGTGCCCAGAACGTTTGTGGCCAAAAGCACACGTGAAAAGCGTCGGCAAACCATAAACACATAATTGCCAATTGAATTGTGGTGAAATGGCTGTGAAAATTGTTTAATTTCCGTTTTTAATTCCTTAATTTTATAATTTTTATTGAGCTGATGGTTGTTCAGTAAGCTCTTCGTATTTAAATTCGATGCATATTTTTGTGTCTTTATTATTTAAGCAATTAAATTAATCTGTAGAAAAGGCTCCTACTAAAAATTGCAATTCACACTTATATTTATTTAAATTTTAAAGTGTGACAAATAAAGCAAACTGAAATATTGCTTTGAATGATTTATTTTGTCTTAAATAATGTAAATAATCTTGCTATTTTCTCTTATTTAAATATAGAATTTTTTTCCATATTTATATTAATAATTAATTTATGTTTATCATTCTAAGAAATATTGCTGCACACTTTATTTGTTAAATATTGGTTTAAATTTCTATTGTTCGAGCTGTGTTTAGAAAACGCTCTCCTCATCTTTTTCTCGGAATTATGCATGGACAACATAAATGAAAATCAAAATGCGCACACAGTATAAAATGAAGAAATCAAATCATTTATGAAATATGCATAGCGCATATTAAAAATCAATTTAATATTTATGCAAAAACACACAAAACAATACAATGGCAAAAACACAATTTGAATTATGTGAAATGAAGAAAAAGAAGGAGAGCGATGAGGAGAAGATATGAATGTTATATAGTAAGAAGCGAATAGCGGAGCGAGAAATTGTAATGTAATTGAGGCAAAACAAAAAAAAAATAACGAAAACAATAAATAAAAGCAAATGAAATTAAAAATTTATTATGCTCAGCTGCTGCTCTTATTACTGCTGTTGTTGTTCTTGTCGTTGTCGAATAAGAAGGGACAGCAGCCAGGCAACGCAAATGGTTATTGCTGTGAAAAACAGACACACACACACACATGTACAAAACACACACACACGTACACACTCACAACTTGACTGAATAGGATGGATGTGGAACAGAAAGAGAATACTCGGATGCTGCTGCTGTTGAAGTTTTGCATTTCCGGTATGCAAACAGCAACTACAGCAACAACAATACTGACACATGCTCAAGACGTAAAAATTTGTGTAATTGTTTGTTGCCATGTTTATTGTTGGCGTTGTTGTTGTTGCTGCTGCTTCAACAATTGATAAAGCTTAACAGTCAAGGCAAACGAAGTGCGAAGAACACGCAGACAACAAAACTCATTTGCATTTAACACGTTCACAATAGTCCTATCACAGACACACACAGAGCAACAATTTAACTTGGCAAAGCACAGTAGCTATTAACTAAAAGCAATTGAATTGCTTTTTGGTTGAGTTTTTGATACAAATGTTTTGTTATTTGTGTAGAACTCATGGAAAAATGTATCTTAACTAGTTTTTGATCATCTATGAAAGTTTTTTTAGGTATTCAAGAACAATTCTTCATACTTTCAGTACAATAATCTTAATAAATAAATATTTTGCTATAGAAATTACTTAAAGTCGTTCTTGGATTTAAGAATATGTCAGGAAAATAATTCATTTTTAATATATTTTTGGAGCCAACACATTTAACAACTGCTAAAGTAAAGGGTCAATAAAATTTTCACACTGTTGCAATTTTTACTGTACTTTGTAAAAAAAAACAAACAAAAGAGACACACACAACAACAATGCGACAACGCCGCCGTACGCCTCATCCAATCACATACAGAGATACACATGTAAAATTTACAATAATAAAAATACCTTTTTTAATATATGTCTGTTTTTAACTCTTTCATTACGCTTAATTATTTATTAAGCAGATTGCGAGCTGCGTTGGAATTTAATTTGGGCGGCAGGCAGCTTAAGGACGAAGGACGCCAAGGATGCAGGAAGCCTGCTGTCATTACTCTGGCTGCTGCTGATGTTGTATTTAAGTGTGTTTGTGTTTTTGTGCCCTGGCACTTTGAAGTGCCGCAGCACTTTTTGGCATACACTTTTAATGACAAGGACCGTGCCAGAATTTAGCGATTATTTTCATTATTTGTGTTGGCTGCTTTTCAATTGAATTTGCTTTGACACGCGCCTAATTGTGCACTCAAAAGGATGGCGAATCCTTTTGTCTCAGAGCTTGATTCCATTTAAATATTTTTGTAAATGTTTGTAGCCTACTTAGTTGAGCAAAAAAGAACACAATTAACGCTCGAACGGTAAGGACGACACGATGATAACGCCAACGACTGCGATTACGACGACAACGAGGACAACGCGCATCCGCACCGTCTGAATGCACGATTTGTACTAAACTGAAAGTCTGAAGTCGTGTGGCAGCAGACAAACATGAACTCGGCAAAATGCCAATGGCAAATTGAATTTACTGGCAGGCAGGACATGCTCTCTGTTTACAGGCGGCAATGTGTACTAAAAACATAACGAAACTTTCTCTCACTCTCTTTTTGCAAGCATTCGTATCAAGGATTCGCTTGGGAATCGTTTTACGCTCGTGTCCACATGTTGCCATGGCCAGCAACCTGTTAGACATCCTTTGGCGAGTATTTCACTCTGTTTACATGAATGAATGAGTAAAAAATGCAATGAACTAACAGTGAAGCATCAAGGTTTGTGAGTTTTTGAATGTTTTTTAATACTACAAGACTTTAGATTCAGATGTTCTACAAGACATACATATTTATCATGAGATTATTATTGAGAGACTTTCAAATCTGCTTTCTTTTGCCTAAACCTTAATATTTACCCATTATTTGTTAATAAATCCATTATAAATGGTTAATTAATAAATTAAAATATTAAAATTTATATATTTATGCATAAACAATGGCAATAAACCTAAGTTCCTATATTTGTTTATGTTCAGAAGGACAAAGGAAATTTTTTTCCGAGGCAAAGAGTAAAATATCCCACAAAGAGCGCGCAGACGCACTCTCATTAAACGGTTAAAGGGAACAATATGCTGCAAGCGAAACGGTTAAAAAAAAACTCAACGAGCTAAAAATTACCAAAACAAGAGCACAAACAAGTCAAAAATAAATGTAAACAAATTGAGGATAGTTTAAAAATTAACTCATATTTGCTATAAAAAATATTTGAAGATCCTTTAAAGAAAAATAAATCAAGCATAAAGTCAACATTCATTCACTTTATTAGCTTAAGCTCAATGCGCTTGGACCATATTAAAACAGCTCCTTCGGGCACCACAAATACCAACTAACTAACCGAACTAAAGCACAAACCAACCAAACTCAAACTAACTGATGAACGTGCAATATTATATGCTGGCTCAACAACTGTGGCAAGCAGCGGCAACCGGACCGTCTAACAAATGCCAGCAACTTTAACCGCGAAAAAAAATAATAGAAGTAGCAGAGTGTCCCCAGCAACAACAACAACTATAACAACAATAGCAACCGAGAAGCAGCGGCTTGATGTTGGCCTGTGCCGCTGTGGTCGCCGCAACAACGACAATAAATACGCAACAACAACAAGAACGACGAAGAGTTGGGAAGCAAGAGCGTTAGAGGAGTCCACGACTAACAGGCATATCAACAGCATCATGATGTAAAAAGTTTTTGCATTCGAGAGCCTTAAACCCACCTTCAAACCAGCTATAACCAACACTCCAAGCCAAGCCAACCCAACCCAACCCAAACCAACGCAACCAACAACTCCTTCTCTGATGCTGGTTTTTGCCCTGCGTCGACCCCGTCAACAATTTTTGTTTACAAACTTTTGCTTGTTTGTGTGTGTATTGTGGATGCGTGGAGAGAGAAGCGAAAGGGCGAGGAGTAGAGAGGTAGTCAGGTGAGGGAATGTGGCAGCTGTTGCTGTTGTTAGTATTGTCCACAAAGGACTCTCTCGCGCCAAAAGTTGCGAATTTATTTTTTTTCCTACTTTTTTTTTTCATTTTTGGTGCCGCTTAACAGGGAAATTCCTGATGCGATTATGAGACGCCTTGTTAAGCTGAGCCGCAGTGTGCAACCCACCAAAATGTGGGTGGTGTGGAGGATGCGGTGTGCTTATATATCACATGACAAAGATGCTAAATATTTTGTGGCTGTTGCGGTCAGGTGATGATGAGCTTGCTCCGTTAGTTTCGTATTAAAGAATTAACATAAGAAAGAAGATGTGAAATAATATTACTTCGATTTGTAGTTAGGAAGAATAAAATATATAAATTGAATACGTATTATAAATATTAAGAGTTGAGAACAAAATTATTCAGTGTTAAATAAAATATTATTCCAAACCACAAAGCAAAGTTTGAACAAAGTTCTCACAGTAAATTATATTTTAAAATCTTATTTAAGAACTGGGCATATTACAAGTTAAGGTTAAGCTGGAAATATATCCGTTCAAAGGGACATATCTCCAAATTTGGGGTGTAATTTCATAATAAAATAAAACCCCATTTTTAAATTTAATATACAATATGACGCTTTGCCGTAATAAGCTTAACTTAATTCAAAAACATAAATTTCTTCTAACTTCTAAAAAGAATAAAGCTTGCTTCCTAATCAATTGTTAAGCCAGACAAATCCCTCTGCCATCTGCCTCATACTAAAAACACAAATACTTCACTGATTTGATTAAAATCCCTAACCCCAGCCAACCAACCTTCATCCCCTTCCACTTACTTTTAAAAGATACAAAGTTGAGCTGAGCGCACTTACCTGCAACGAGAAAGAAACAATAAAAAATGGAAATCAATTGGCTGTATCATAAACAGTGCTACAAATTGATTATAAAGTCGTAGAGGCTTTTCTAACTAAAGTACTTGAAATCCACTCTAAACGGACAGACAGACAAGCAGACGAACATTCAGACAGGACACACACACACACACATAGGGAGACAAGCAAACACACACGCACAACTTGAAAAGGCCTCGGCCACAGTGAAATGCACTCAATCCTTTTGCAAAACCCACCTCCCTCCCCCTGACCGAAGCGCAATGCAATAACGCCGACAGATTACAAAGTGCACATGTGGTGCGCCATAAAGTAGTGGGTTGTACACTGCCCGAACAGCAGCAGCAGCAGCGGCAGCAAGCGGAAATCCATGTTGCAACAACAACAAAAACGACAAGAAAGTATGACTAACTACAGGCAGGTCGAACATTTAATACACTATGCTAACTTAAAACGGAAACCTATTTAGCATTACATCGATTTTTTTAGAAACTAAAAGATAGTGAGATCTTAAACTAATGAGGTAGTGCATGAATATGTAATGAGAAAGTAATGAGATTGGTATTGATACTTATTTAAGAACAGATGTTTAAAAAGTTCAGTCTCTTATAGAATGACACACATTATGACAATATTTAACTACCCGCTGCCAGAGTATAACAATAGCAACAACGAAGAACAAGTCTAGGAGACGAAACGCACTAACGTGGCCAAAAGCTTCTGCCTGCCTACCATTTCCAACACCGCTCTCCGCACACACAAAAGCCTCCCCCCTTTTGGTTGTGGCCTCTTGCCGAACTCCATTAAGTTTACGCGACCAGCAACACGAAGAACTTTACTTTTGTGGTCGCTGAGGTCGCAGCTACTATTGTTGTTGTTCTCGTGCTGTTGCTTTGAGTGTGTCCAAATGTGTGTGTGTGTGTGTGTGTCTATTGATGTCTCTGGTAGTTGATGTTGTTCTTGTTGCCTTTGGCAACCATGTCAACTCTATCGTATGCACTCCAATATGAACCGCAGGCGCAACTCTGCTACAGAGACTTTTGAGGCTTCCAAAAACTTTGCCGTGTTGGGCAATATGTAACTAGTTTGTGGGTTGAGCCCCTTTCTCCCCCTCTCTGTATTATTAGGTGGATTTCATGATGAAAAACGTTGTCAAGGTGTGCACACAATAGCCGAAAAGTGCAGCAGGAAAGATGAGATGAAGTTATGGCAAAGATCTGGGCAATTAAATGAACTTAAGGCAATAAGCTTGCAGTTTGTACAGTGTAAAAAAAAAATTTCCATACACAACATTCGATATGAGAGACAAAACATTTTAGCTTAGCACCCCATAAAGCGATTGCAAACACATTCCTTAAAGCAACTTCAGCTGCCACAGTGTCTACGTGCCACAGAGCAAGTGAAGAGACAATGCGACAAAAGGAAGTTCATGCTGTCCTCTGGAACTTGCCACACGCCCCAACCATTTGGCAAGACCCAAAGACAACTGCAGAAGACGGGCCCAAACTTATCAGAGAGATGAGAAAAAAACAAAATGTTAAGAGCAAAAGTGCAACGCACATACAAAACAGATAAATGGTAGCAACTTTTTAACAAAACTAAAGGACAAAATATTCCAAAACCTCCTACACTTCAGTTAAAACTCTGATATAGAAACTTAAGGGAAATAAATATACATGTATAATTTTGTAGAGGTTATAGAACCTTTAAAGAAAAATCAAAATCGTTTCAATATGCGAGCAACCACCGTACTTGATTCTTTTTTTTGTTTTTAAGGCAGCGGCATTGAGACGAGACAAAATGTAAAATTATGCGGCAGTTGCAAGCAAAAGTTTATGGTTGACCCAAGCGACAAAAGACGGAGAAAAACAGGGTGGGGGATTTAAGAAGGGGGAGACAGGCAAAGCCAAGTGCATTTATTGTCTTTGGGCGAAACGCAGTCGAGCACGCAAATATGCTGGAAGCTGGCTGACTGATGCCTCTGATGCTGCTTCAGCTGCTGCTCTGCCCCCTG
This sequence comes from Scaptomyza hsui, assembly GCA_018152825.1. NCBI lineage: Eukaryota > Metazoa > Arthropoda > Insecta > Diptera > Drosophilidae > Scaptomyza > Scaptomyza hsui. Next base: position 360,660 of record JAECXO010000280.1, read on the forward strand.
AGGAGTCGCAACACACACACACACACATACTGAGAGGCAACAACAAACAGGAAGTACGCATTTCCTGCACTCGAAAACAGGCACAGGGACTAAGGGAGAGAGAGAAGAAGGAGAGGGAGGGCGGTGCGTCTGAAATGTAGACAGTTCTCAGTGCAAATGTCGCGACAACGTCGACAAACAACTTTTGACACAAAAGTGCTGAAAACTGTTTTTTTCTCTATCTCTTTCTCCGTCTCTCTCTCTTTCTCTTTCGAAGTTTCTGCCCACGTTGCCAAATTAATTGAAAATGACTAGACCCAAAGGGAATGTAAGCTCGAGCTAGACAATTTTCCAGTAGAATGTTTGCCTTGATCTTGGACGCTACTGTCCGCCGTTTTGTCCCTGAACTTGCACTCCCCCACCCCTCACCCTGTGTGTGTGTGTGCCACATTCTCTTTGGCCAGCGGCACAAATGAGTTTCGTGTCACAAGTTGACCCAGCTGAGATTAAGTGGGCGTTTAATTTGCCAACTCTCGCTGGGGTCGCCGCCCTTACGTTGCCCAGAAATTGCGTTAATGTAATCCCCGCATGGCATATGGCTTTCTCTTCATTTTTTTTCACTGTGCTCCCTTGCAACAACAGTTTAGGGATTGTCGCTTGGCTGGCGCCATTGCTGCTGCTGGGTTGAATTTTTTTTTTTTTGGGTCTGTGTTGTGTCCTTGAGCTAATGCGAGTCTGCGACTTTCTGACTCTGCCTGCTGCTGATCTCTGCGCGGTATTTTAACTTAATCAACAGAGTAAATAACACGTCCTCTGTCATATTTCCTTTTTATTTTTGGAAGTTTATTAAGTGTACTTGGTTGATTTTTAATGAAGTTGTTTTGTTGTCCTTTGGACAAGTTATTAGTAAATGACATTTGATGAACATCAATAATTGGCAATTTATTTTTCTTAAGCACTCAAGGAGTTGATTAAAGTTAAAATAGGATTTATATGATGATTTAACATGTTGTAAAGTTCGTTATATTATTTTTTGACAAAGTCTTTTTATCTAATTGCATAATATTTCCAAGAACACGGTAACAACAACAATCAGCAGTGTTATTATTATTATTCGACCAAACACAAATCGTATAAGCCAAATAAAAGCAGCTGTGAAGCGACAACAAATCGAGCAAATCCCCCCAAGTAGCTTAGCTTTTCCTTCACTCTCCGATTGCCTTTCCGGCTGATTGCAGCACACACTCTCTTCTTCGAGCGGAGCGCAATTAATGAGAAAATTTCTAAAGAAAATAAACCAAAAGCTGCTTTAGCAGAAAAAAAAAACACAAACAGCTAAAGAAAATCTGAGCGAAAAGTCCCCAGCCAACTGAAGTGATTTTCGCACTAATTAACTGCACTTAGTTGACACATACCAATCTATTCACACACACTGAGACACACCCACACACCCATACACACACACACATTTTCACTGCGTTGTTGGCATAATCAGCCGAGCAGTGCAGCATTTTAATTGGTTTCCAGCGCGCTGCCAATATAAAATCCCACATGTGCAATTGGAATTTCTAGAGAATTTATAGAAAGTAAATGAAATGTGTGTGTGTACGAATGTGTGTTAGTGTGTGTGTGTGCTAATATTGTGGGTGGGCACTTTGGCAGCAACTTAATAATTACGTGGCGCGCTGTTGACAGCTTTGCACTGGCCTCAAACTCGACGAATTTTTTGTGTTATCGCTCGTAAAGGAAAGCAATCGCATGTCAAAGCAAACTGAGCTGGTTTTTCAAAGGGCACTTGCACAATTTGAATGCTGTTGCTAATGAGGCAAAAAAAACCTAGCTAGAAACCAACTTGTTTAATAAACTAAGCAATTGAGCACATAACATGACAGCAGTTGCAAGATACAGTGCTTATTAAATAAGGTTTATACGCTCGAAAAAAATAAATATTTCACACTGAAAATGAAAACTGTTAGTTTTACCATGCGTAGTAAATTTAATTTTAAACAAGTAAGGAAGCCTTTTTCAGCCTCCTTTTTCATACCAGTATCAGGTAAAATGTCTTGTAATTGTTAGGCAGCTTTATTAAATAGTTGTTCGATCTGTTGCAACTAACAGAAGACCATGCCTAAAGTTTCAGCTTTATAGTTCTAAAACTGAGGGATAAGCTTGCATATCAACAGACAGACAGACGGACGGACAGACAGACAGACGGACATGGCTATGTGAACTCAGCTCCTTCGATTTTGAACATAAGCTTATCTAAGTCCTAAGCAGTACAAGTTTATTCCCGATTACCGATAGCTGCTTCCGTTTCCGATATACATATGTGATCGATAACAGTAAAATCTTGAATGTTGATAATGTACAACGCTTAGAAACTTTATACAAAACAATTAAAATTTGGTGAAAATTTCATCTAAATCGGTTGGAAAACGTCAAAAATATAGGTCCTACTCGAAAATAGTTGAATTTACCATGAATTTGCTTATTTGCCCTAAGGTTTTCTTTCAGTGTATTAATACTTCGAATATGATGATGATGCCCTTTCATACTCATTACGTATCTAAAATGTGAATAGATATAGAAGCAAGTAGAGTTTAAAGTTTAAGCCAGAGCTTTTTTTGGCAAAGTTCAACTAGCTTTTCCTTAATTTATAAAGTCTCGTCTTGCACAGCCCACAGGAATATGTTAACCTGAAAACCCCTCATCATTATCATCATACACAGCTCAATTTTAAACAAGAACGAAACGTAATAAACATTAAGCTAAATGTTACGATCCAAATGAGACACAATCGAAGGTGAGAGAGCCAAGTTAGAAGAAAAAACCAACAGCAGCAAAGAAAATAACAAGCAACTGGAAGCTGCAATGGCAAGTGTGCAAAATTGCAGCAGTACAAAACAAGACGGCGCTAAAAGTAAACAGCAAGTGCCATAAAAATGCTGTACAAAAAGGAAAAAAGAAGAAGCAGAAGCACAAGCAGATCATATGAGCATTAGGAGCACATATAGCTAGAAGCTAGTGGGTGGAGGGGTAGGAGATGAAGCACAACGGCGCCAAGTGCATAAAGAGCAGAAACAGGCCAAGGATTGGATGACTTGGCCAAAAGGAATTGGCTCGGACCAAGTTTCGCAAAACGAGTCAACAACTGCGGCAGTGCACCACACACACACACACACAAATACGATACTCATAAAGGAGCATGTCAGGTTGATATAGTACAGTGAGAGAAATACGCCGTGAAAATCCAGAAAAGAACTGATTAAAGAATGGAACGTTGAATAAACTTATTAAAAGCTGATTTTTAAAACTAAATTAGCATTGATTGCTTAAATATAAAAGTATCTAACAACGAGTAATTAATTCATGAATCAGTTCTACTTTCAGAACGACCTTTCAATTGTTTCTAACAAAGATCTAAGCAGTCCCTTACTCTTTTCTCAAGTGTATAGAGGTGGTGGAGCGAACATGTTAGTACAGGACAGTACAGGACAGGACAAGACAGGGCCAAAGCCAAACGAAACCAATTGAAGAAATGTTGCTGACACGAGAAGACGACGACAGCGACGAAATTAGTTAGCACTCGAGAGCTGCTTTTGCTTTTGGCCCCGGTCCAGGTCCAGTTGCAGCTAACAAACACAATTGAGTACACACACACACACACAGAACACAGAGGAAGCAGCCAGGACGAGGCACGTTGCTAGATTACAACACCTGCGGGTAAAAGTCGAGTTGAGTTGAGCTGAGTCCTAAGCTGTACTACAAGTTGTTGTTGTTGTTGTTGTTGTCCTCTTATGTCCAGAGAGTGCGGCGCTGCAGCAATTAAATAGCTTCGAGCACATACACTGAACTCAATTGCAGCAATTTCAATAACTGTTGAGAGAACACGAACAAACGAACGAACGAACAAACGAACTCGATAATCTGTCATGAGCCAACCCTTAATAGCCACCCCCAAAGAACAAGTTAAGTCCACTTACCTATTTTGTATTTTGCTTGCGTTTTGGGGCCGAGAGAATATAGAACGACAATTGGTTAAAAATTTGCACAGATTTGGTTTATTGCGAATTTTGGGTCGAAATCTTGCTTATTTATGGATTTAATTGTTTAATTACACAGTTTTTTTTTTATGGTTATAATTATATTTAGATTGTGACGCGGTACGGCCGAAAAGTTAACACACTAAGAAATTTTGCCACTAAGAGCCGAAATTGAACTTTTATAAAATAAATGTACGCTACACAATCTGATTTTGTAAACAATACACAAGTAGTTAAAAAAAAACTGACATTAATTGAGGCATTCTGCAAAGAGTGCTGAGATTACACTCGGAGAAAACCATTATTACCTTCTACTTTTTGTTATACTCTCAAACTTTGTCAGCAGCTTAAGCAATTAATCCAAAAACAACTTTGTGCAAACTTTACAACTTAAAATGCCGCAATGATGATTACGCTTAAAAACTGACAACTGGGCACATTCTTCTTCTTCTTCCTGTTGCAGGTTTAAATGGGTGGAACAAAGAAGAAGAACAACGACAGCCCAGCATCTTTCTTATTAAGTTGTTGTTTTCAGCAACTGGCAGGAAAAGTTGAATTATAAGCCGCCAAATGATGTCTGTCGCCTATGCAAACACACACAGAACTCTCTCTCTCTCTCTCTCTTTCTCTTTCCGACTTCAATCCAGAAAGCCTTGAGACAGAGCACAAAGAGGGTTGGGAAAGGGGCCTCCCAAAAATGGAGGCACTTAAGATGCTTAGCGCCATGGCAAGCGAAAATAATGACGCTCATAAAAACTAACTAAACAGAAAAATAAAGCAAACAGCATCAAAGGACGACGACAACGTGAAATACAGTTATATAGACAACACACAGAGAGAAAAATGCTTGGGTTCTTCTCTGTGTATATATGTATAAGTAGTAGAGGGTAACACTGATAGAAGCCTGTTGGTTGCTATACTTTATACCCTATGTGTCTGTTTTGACGCAAAAGTGTTGTTTGTGAACAGTTAACTCTTTAAATAACTTTAAAAAATTTCGTTAAATAATTACATATGTACAAGTTCAAGAAATATGTGTTACATTTAATTAAATACATTCTTTAAAAGAAATAATTATTCTGAACTGTTATTGATGGTTTAGGTTACTCTTTTAGTATTATAAATTATTTTCTTGAACTTTATAACTTAAAAATTATTTCTGCAGTCAATTTAATTACATATATAGTAATAGGTTTTGACAATATTTTAAGTTTTATAAATATTTATAAGGAATATTCTAAATTCAACAACATCTAAAAGAATTTTCACTATTCCCCAAGAAGTTGTTCTGCTCTACAGGGTATTTGCTTGTCGACCCTTTATATTATCCGCACCGCTTTCTGACTTGTTTTTAAGCAGTGCGGCTCGGCTCGTTTGGAATGACAATGATAATGATGTGCGATAATGTTGGTAGTTGTTTTCTTTGCTTTTGTTTATTGTCTCTCAGCCTCAGAGAAGAGCGACAAACAAACACTAATGATGATTAAGCTAATGATGATAGTTATGTAAGTAAGTTGATGAAGTTTTAGTTGCAGGAAAGACAGCTGCCCAAGTTAGGCTTATTAAGGATTAGTTAGTCAGAATATCATTCGTTGTAATTAATCAGCAGCCTATTTATTTATTTATTGGCATATGGAAGATTTTCTGTGTTTCTTGGCCAAATTCATTAATTGATTACAAGTTTTTTCTCTTTTTCACGTTTGGCAGCTATCCAAAAAGATTTGCAGCCTGATTGCCAGTATTGAAAGTCTTTTTCCCTTCAAATTGACTTGCGTGTTGCAACAGTTTTCTTTGTTTTTCCCATTTTTCTATTAGTTGTATTGTTTTTTCTCTCCTCTTCTCTCTCTGCCAATTTTAGCAAATGACTTTCTTGGCACAACTTTTCAATTTGTTTTGGCTATTTAAATTTTAATGAAATTGTTGCTGAATGACACACACACACACACATTGATTTTGCAAGGCTCGACTCAGTTTTCAATGCTCACGTGCGTCTCAAATTGTATTCCAATTGGCATTTTGTTAACAAAGTCGTCAGGTAAAAAAAAATAATGCCAAATTGAAGTAATTGACGTTTAAATTGATTGCTATTGTTGGATATCTGATATTTGAAAAGTTCCATTAAAATAACCATAATAAACTCATGGAAACATTTGAAAGAATTCTGCTCTGAATGTTAATGTTAATCAAGGTTTAGGTAGTTAAAAAGACTTATTGCCCTCAGAGATCTCAAAATAGCATTAAGGAATTTAAATTGATTACTCAGAGATTCCGAGAATTGCTAAATGCTTAATCTAATTATAAGACAACTATTTTGGGCATTAACCCATTAACATTTTGATTGCAGCAAAGAGTTTTCCGTTTTCTCCCCAATGGCTATTTGCACAGCCTATAAATATTTGAATGCGGCACAAACTTAATTAGGGGCATATCAAAAACAAAACTTGCACCAAAAGTCAAGCTCCAAAGCAATTATGCAACTTTTGCAACATTATTTGGAGATTGTTTTGGTTGTTGGTTAATTGTGAGAGAGGTAGATTACCAAAAGTTGAGAACTAAGTTTACTCACCTGTCATAGCTCAACTTTCTTGGCCTTTTTTGCTGTGGCGCTTTTGTTAGCATATTATTCATAATTCTATAACAAGTTTCAAGAGAAAGGCTTAAGAGTTAAGGGTCAAAAAACTGTAGGAAGAACATAATTGCCATACATGTCGTATACGCAACGTCATCAATATCTGTTGAAGCTGTCAGAGAAATCGTTGTTGGCATTGTAAACAAGCATAGAAAACACAAATGAACATATGTTACAAGTTAATATTGAGTACCAACAACAACATCAGCGTAGAAGGAAAATAACCGGAAAAACATGAAAATGAGCAGCACAAAACACATGCACAACATGAAGGATCATCACAAAAGGAAAGCGTCTTGAAAGGAGAAAAAATACAGCGTAACAACAGCAACGCACATATTATTGGAGTCAACATAAAAAACAAGAAACAAGACATAAAATAAAATATATAAAAATGAAATATATAAACAATAAAAAAAACTCACAATAGACGCAAGCAAACAAAACTGCAAAAGCGGATAACAAATAAAAGGGGAAGGGTAGAGAAAGCTTCCTATTGTTAACAAGCATAAAAAACAGCTAGGTGACTTGGGTTAACTTTGATATACTACAGAATACCCTATAGAGTATCTAAGCTTTAAACTTAGTTGCCTTCGCATTAAAAATCTCTAAATTCTAGGCACTTTCTGTCAATAACTACAAATTTTTTTATAAATACAGGATATTAAAAAGCAGCTGCAATGCAATTTGTATGCGACTTAAGAGTCGCCTGCGAACAGAAGGAGAAAGCAGGAAGCTGAGAGTAAGGAGGAGTGACCCATAATGAAATATCCGTATAAATTTATACATGTTAGCGTGGAGATGCTTGCAACAGGAGCAGCAGAGGCAAAAGCAGCAGAAGCTCGGGGTCATAAATAATATTATTATGGGCTCAATTATTGGCATTAGGAACTTGTGTGTGTGTTTCTGTGTATTTGTCAAAGCAAATAAAACTCGTGTCCTGCTTATATCCATTGTGTTTGTATTCAGTATTTGTATTATGTATCTTTACTGCTGCTATTTAACTACCCCATTGCTATTATTCATGCAACAAGTTGGCCAAAGATGCTTTTAATAAGGCATAATTAAAGAATTGATATATACAAAAAGTTAAACTTTATCTGATATTAAAAAGTAAGTTTTATTAAATATTAAATATCACTTTAAAGGTAAATAAAATATTTAATAAACAAGTGTAAATAAATCACCACAAAATATATGAATTAAACTTTAAAGCTTCTTAGCACAAAATAATTCTGAATTAAATAAAAACCACATTTTCAATTACAAAATTGACATTTTGCTCTTATTTATTGGAATTCAACATACACTAATATATATATATATATATATTGTAAGGGCAAATAGGTAGACAGTTTTATTGACAACGACCAACAGATAACACACACATACATACATACACACACGACATACATCTAAAAACAATATCAAGGTTGATTTATATAGCAACAGAAGGCAATTAATTATTCGCAATAGATTTCTTGTACGAAATGTGTTAAATACAGGGTGAGGAAACATTAAAAATACTACAAATTAAGCAGACACAGACTTAAAAACTAATCACCTTAAGTCGAGTACTCACATATATATATTGCTAGAGACAGAAACAAATATGAAATTTATCTTAAAAAGAGACCAGAAAAAACCCCACAAAGAAAGCGAAACAAGCACTATTTAAGACGACGTTTAACGTTTGACGTTTGAACACACACGTTACGAGAGAGACGTAATGACATAAGCGTAGACTTTAACGTAGATAATCTGTATGATTTTTTATTGCACAATTACGCAACGGCACTTTTTATATGTTTTAAATTTTCCAACGTTACTTTTTGACCAAATTCAAAGACGCACAATACGAAATACGTAGACAGACAGACAGAGAAAAATATAGAAATAAATAAGCAAGTGGGAGAGACGTTAACGTTATCAAGACAACAGACTCTGACAAACTAAATACCAAATACAAATTCAAGTACTACTTTTGCCAGTTCATGTGACATCTACTCAATTGTTGTGATAATGCTCATGATCGCTGACCGGCCGCATCGATCTGAATGTGTTTGAATTAAGAGGCGTTGAGAGAGTGCGCGGGAGATAAAAACAAAACGAGACGAGCTATTTTCGAAATTGATAAGCACAAAATCGATGCGATGCGACAGCAGCCGAGAGACGAAGTAGAGTCGAGCCGGCAATGCTCGAAATTCTATTACCGAAAATACCGTAAAAGTGAAGCTGTGTACACAATCAGTGCTTATCAGTAGAAAACAGCTGCTGCTGCTGATGATCAGACAACAAGTGTATTGGGAGAGAGATAGGTAGAGAACATCTGCTTAGTTCAGATCTTTCTGTAAGAATCGTATAAATCTTAAACTTTAAATAGGTTCAGGATAAATTTCGAATTAAAATACAAAACACACTCCCAACAACTTTCAAGTATAATTTAAATGCTTGTAAATAACCCCATGGGAAACAATGCAATGTACTTTAAACCAAGCCATTAACATGCACGTGTGTACTTAGCTTAAGAATTATAGAAACGCCAAATGCTTAAGAACCGCAAAAAGAATCGATATTTTCACCTCCATCGATCAATGCACCACCCAAGGGGCATGCAACAACCCTAGAGCTACTTAAAAACTTTAATAGCCGTAAATTCGCAACAGCAACAAGGCTATGAAATTTAATAGCAGACACACAGTCGTATTACAGTGAACCCACGTATTGACCATTTTCTCTATATGCAACTGTATTAGCTCACGTACATGGGGGAGGTCAAGGGATTGAGGGGTAAGGGGTAACATGTCTAGTGCAGTTGCTTAACGTATGTGCTATTATTGACTTTTATAGCTGGGTTGAGTTTTCCTGGCGTGTGCATGTTTACATTTTTCAACTATGTAATTCGCATTGCATTTTCTGTGTGTGTGTTAAAATATTTATGAGCAAGCAAGCGAAAAGTTTAACGAAGTGTTAAATCGGCTCGAGACAGACAATCATTTCTATATGCCCCGTTTTATCGAAATTTGTCACGCACCGAATGGATTAATATAGAAAACCGAGAGAAGAAAGCGACAACACAAAAGATTTTCATTTTCGTTTGGGCAAAAATGTTTGCGACATGAGTTGCATGAATGACCAACAGCTAAGCTAAGAGGGGGGATGAATTGAGGTTTTCGACAAGTATTTTGTTGTTGGGGCAGGCACGTGTTGCTGGCTAATACCTGTGGATGATGATGACAATAATGCAGCATTACTTTTACTTTTGCACAAATGTCCGCAAAGGATTTGGATGAAAGTTGAGGTTTCATTCGGCATTGTTCATCGGCTTGTGGAACTTAGGCTGTCATAAATATCCAATAATAAATGCTGTAGAATATTTCGTAATAAAAAAAAAGGTTTCGCAATACATGAGTTGACAAAAAAAAACCAGTTTTATAATAGATAAAAAGGTTAGCTTTAATCAATTAATTGTAAGAATTTTAACTGCCTAACACTTGAAAAACTATTATTATGCATAACAAGTGTAAATTCCAATGCAAGAAGGACGAACCACAAAAGGTCTAACTACCACTATTAGAATTCTATAGCTTCTTTAAGTCAACTGCAGCTATTCCCACCAACAAAAACCAATCAATAAATAATGAGGCAAGCGACTTAATAGCTATACAAAGTACGAACCAAACTAACCCTTAACATGTACATATATACATGTATGTGTATTATCTGCCTTTATAGGGTTGTAGCGCTGACCAGTGTTGTTGCAAGTAATGACCAGCAATTTGCAAACACCCATGAGCTAAACTGAGCTGAGCATCATTTTAGAGTGTTATAAAGAAATTAGCTACCATTTAGCCTAATGAGCATAATAACAGTAAACTAATGGCCAAGCGAAGAGAAAGGAAGCCCTCTTGTATTAAACAAACATTGACTGAAGTGCGATTAACTTGCGAAAGTGTTATAAATGTTGGGTAATTTATAAAGTGTGTGGATGCGTGTAAGAAGACTTTTTCCCTCAGTGTACACAATTTTCGAAGGCGCCCGATGTGCCAACAATGATGCACATAAATATTGTGTCCTGAGTCAAGGCCAAGCAACAACAACAACAACAAATGGACGAAGGGAATTGTGTTTCTCAATTAATTTAGCTGACTGCCAATAATCATAAATAAACACAAATCCAAGGACACACACACATGTCCAGGCCAGAGTTTTAATTAATACACTAACACACACACACACACACACAGCGCGCAAAACACACACACACAAATCAGCAAATTTAATAAAGAATAATTAGAAGGCAGCGAAGCTAAAACACGTTAGGAATGTGAGCCGAAGCATAACACAGGAGGGAGAAAAAAAATAATTAACAACAAAAACAGCAGAATAAATTCCCTTTTTCACTTTGGCAGACACACACAAAAACAATAATGGCATATAATTAACATATAAATTAAAGACTAATACAAATTTACGTGGTAATAAAATGCAAAAATCGAACAACATATTTTGACTTTTGTTCTTTAACATAATGATAGAAAAATAAAGACTGTTTAAGTTATTGATTCAACTTTGAACTTTCATTGTAACATTCATAAAACAAACCTCGATAGAACTGAATTAACGGCATTAATGCAATTGTGCTGAAATTACAATAAGCAAACATATATTTTTTAATCACAATGCACAATGTCTTTATAAAAATATTTTTGTGCAAATAAAAACAGAAAGAAACATTTTTTCATTAAACGAAAAATTGCTGGCAATGGAATTTAATTATATGTATGGTTCGGGCAACACAATTAACATGCATTTAATTAACTGCCGCCTGCCAATTGTAATAAAGTGGCCGAAAAAATATTTGAAATGCCATTTGCTCTGCGAACAACAACAACAAACAAAATAATAATAGAGCTATTAGCCAGTGGGAGGTGGGACGGTGGCAGTTAATAGCGGGTTAATGCCAATAACAAAAGCGTGACATCAAATGAACAAATCAATTTCCGCTCAACTGGCAAAAAGGATGCGTCGAACCAACCAACCGACCGCAGCATCGTTCAAAAACGTCCTCTCATTCACAATGGGCAATCAAAAGTGCGCTGAAAACAACGGAATCCATGCCATATACTATATACATACATATATATATCGCTGGATCATTTCGTAGCTGAGAGAACAAAAGCAGTTTGTTAGCAAATAAAACAATAGCCGTCACATGGCGTTGAGCAATTTTCGTAAAATTAGTTTAATTTGCAGTTTTTTTTTCGTTTGTGTGTGCGAAAGAGATAGCAGCAGCGCCGCACGCAGCTGTCATGTTTGATTATACAAATTGTGTAGCTCTACTCTTCTTTCCCCTTCGCTCATCCACTAGAGAACATAGAACATCAACACGGAAAAACTCATTCGAAACGCAGGTCACATTGTTTTATGTCAGAGTCTCATCAACAGCAGCAGCAAATGCAGTTTCGCCATAAATGGTCGATGGGTCAGCGAATTGCCCAACACCAGCAGCAACAAGAACAACATCTCTCTCTTTCTGTCTCCTTCTCTGGAGCTTGCTCGTTTGTGGTATACACTTTAAAAGAGTATTTGCAGAGAGTATCCTTTTATATTTACAACTAGAAATTTTTGTTTATAAATTTTTGTAAAATATTTGGCAATCTTAGACAGCATTAAAGTTTAAAATTCCAAGATAACTAGATCATGAGTAAGGAAAAATTGTAACTATAAATAAATATGAAGGGATTATGGTTAAGAAGTGTTTAAATATGTTTAAAAATATCTTTTGATTAAAAAATGTCGATCCATAAAGTGTTAACAAATTGCTTACCCTTAAAAGTATGCTAACATTTAATGGTAACCAAATGGTTCAATTGATATTCTATTTGTTTCTCGACATGAACAATCCTTCTTCTTCAGATGAGAAATTTGGCAACTATCAAAAGGGTTTCTGCGCAATTATACTTGCATGCCTCTCTTGCATTCAAACATCAAAGGAACTATGACAAGCATGTCAAAATTAGGAACAAAGCATACATGTAAACGTTACCAAACTGCATAAAGACCAAACAAGAAATTTTGTAGTGCATCATTCTCCACATGGATTATAACAATTGAGCTAACCAAGCCCGTAAAATGTCCGTCCGTTTGTCCGTCCCTCTGTCTGTCTGTCTGTCAGCATCATCATCATTCTCATAGTCGCTTTGCTGATGTGCCCATCGATGATGACCCAAGCTGAATTTGATGCGATCCCCTTGCTCCCTAACGTATGCAACACAAAATAATGCCGATTCAGCGCGCGGCATTCGCACAAAAGCGAACAACACACAAAAAGAAGAATGACAGACAGACTTACAGCCTGTCATTCCGTCAGTCAGTCAGGCTGTTGAGGCCAACTAAAACAAAATGGCTTTACTCGTGCAATGCCTTCACAATATTCACAATCGCATCGCAATCGAATACGAATTCGTTTTATTTTTAAAATGCAGTTGATGTCGAGCCTTCGTAGTAGGTCACACAGTTTTTACAATATACATGTACATGTACATATATACATATGTATATGTATGACGAGAAGTCCTACTGCATTGTGCCGAGTTGGATAATGCCAAGTGACATGGATACTTTTTGGACTGCGCATTGGTAATGAGCATCAGAATCCGCTGACGGCTGTCGGCCACAAAGCAAATGCCAAAGTGTAAAGTATAATACATATAGTATATATACTCAACTGAACAGTAAAGTGAACTGTAATCAGGCACGCGGCATACATAAAAGGATAATAAAAGAATGCGATATAATAAACGACGAATGCGCTGAAATGCCAATGAATTTCAGAGAAAGAAGAATTATTCGAACGTAATGAAGTAAGTTCAACTGTAACATTTTACAAACATTTGTTAACCTATAGTAAGGACAACAAGTTGATTTTAATAAACTCCTTCCCACAATCCCTCGCAATTATGACACCAAGAATCCACTCTTAAAACCAATCGTCCACGTACTTTTAAGCCATTTCAAAGGCAAGCTTCATTAAGCTTTCATTTAGAACACAAAACCCATTCAAGGGGCTCAATCTAAATACAATTTCCCTCCATAAACCCATTCCCCAAACGTTGTCCTTGCACAATGCAAAACAATTCAACTACTATTTTGTCATATAACAAAATAAGAACGGAAAAAGTAAAAGGAACAGTGCACTGAAACAAATTCTCACCAATGATTTAAAATAATAAAATCTCTAAAGCATTTAATATTTGTATTTCAACTTTTACTTTTACACTTTTCATATTTATTTTCTCTATGTGTAATTGCAGCCAGAAACAGATCCGAGTGCTGCCTGCCAGTTTTTGTTATTGTTCGTTATGTGTGTTGCTGATTGATAGACGACGTCAGCGACACCATCAACGTCATCGTCATCGTTATCGTCGTCGTCGTCGTCGTCATCGTTATTGGTCCTGACAAACTGACTGAAGGACTGACTTCTCCTGGGTTCTTGTCAATTAACGTACGAAAATGACTTCCGCTTTGATTGTGCGGCAAAACTAAGTGCGGCCCGCCCCAGAACACACACACACACACACAATCGAACCTCATCTATCGATTGGATGTCAACTGGCTGACTGCTTTTGCCTAACTGCCGACTGTCAGCCTGTTTCCGTTTCCGATTAAAGCAGCAAATAGTTTTCACTCAATGTGTGCCTTTCCCTCTCTCTCCCTCGCTCTCGCTCTCTCTTTCTGTTGGCAGTCAAAAGTTTCATCTCAAGTGATTTTAGCAATTGTTGTTAGCCACATTTTTCCTCACCTCCCTCCCCCCCTTTGCCACATCATCAATCGCTTGATTAATGGGCGTTTAATTGTGAAGCTTTTATGAGGCGCTTTTTTGGCATTCGATTCCTTGTAGCTGATTTATTGAAAATGCTTTCAAATTATTTTGGGTTTGAGGCTCTAATGAGGCATAAGAGAAAGCTAAGGAATGTGTGTGTGGTTGGAGGGGGAGGAAGGTTGGAAATATAAATTAATTAATTCAAAAGGGATTTAAAATCACTTCTGTTTTGGGACATTTTAAAATATTTATTGCAAACAATTTATAAACACAGCTTGAAAAAAAAAAAAAACGCTAATCGCCTACCTTAGCGCACTTTTAACAACTAATCAAAGCATAAAATTAGGCAAACAACTTTTCACAGTAAACTCCCAAGCAAAAACAACAACAAGAGGAGAAAAAGTCCAAAAGGCAGCTGCCAAGCCTAAGACGAAAAAAGCGCAGTCAGGGACAAGTTAAGGGGGAAAGGATAACGAAAATGAAAGAAAGGCAAACAAATCGGGGCAAGCAGCTAACGGGAAAGACGACGACGACAACAACGACGCAGTGAAGCACTTAAAACGCACTCCAAAAGTGAGGTAGGGACAAGGTGGAAGTTAAAGTACACTGAGAAAAGTTTTTATAAAGAGTTTGTGATTATTAATAAATATTTTCAACTTTCTTAAGCTTTTTATACACTTTTTTGGTGGGAAACAAGATTTAAAAACTGATAAAAATTCTTTTTCAAGCTCATTTTTTTCAGTGCAGGCCCAAGGATGTTGTCAAAGCCGCGCCGCAGTGCAGACGACGCAAACAAAACGCCTAAGTAATTGCAAAATAAACAAGCATCAACAAAAGATTAAGACGCATAGAGTAGATGAGAGAAAGAGATGGGGAGAGAGAGGGAGAAAGGCAAAGTCTCTAGCGACAATTGCATATATTTTATTTGTTTTGTTGCAGCAACAACACATTTTGGCCAACAACTAAAAAATAAAACAATTAAACAAGATTTCAAGTTGAGACGTCTTAAACTTTTTGAGGGTGCCACCAAAGAGGGAGCTGAGGGAGGCAGGGGGCGTGGCTAAAAGTCAACGTTGAGAACTTTGCACGTTCGCGGTCGATGTGCAAATGAAGGACGACGTGATAGCGGTCAAAAGAGATGGGGGAGGGAGGGGAGTGGCTGCAGCTACTTATAAAAGTTGTCGCTGCAGAGAATTTGTTAGCTGCACTCATCGAGAGGAAAAGAGGGGCAGAGGAGCTTACTTTTTAGCACCAAAAAATAAAGTTTTTTTTCGCACAACTGTGTTAAGAACATTGCAAACCAGGAGGGGGGAGGGAAGGCGAAGTCGGTTCGGTTCGCGGAGCGGTTCATGAACGCTGCGAAGCGTTAAGCAATTTGCCAGCTACATGCACTTGCGACTTGATTCTCTACTCTACTCGGAAGTGATATTACCCCCAGCCCACCACTCCACCTCACCCCACACAGCTGACACCCATTTTCATTTCTCAGTCGGCTTGAAAGTTGGCTAACACACACACAAACACACACACAGAACGAGAGGAAGCGAGGCCAATGCGGGTCTGGAGCAGTTAAGTGCGGGATTAAGAAAAGATAAACATTTGTAAGGATTTAGTGCAAAGTTTGCTTTAGCCTTGTTTGTTTGCCTGCTCATTATTATTATTGTTGTTGCTGCTGCTGTTGGTTTTTGGCCAAGATTCCGGCTGAGATTCCAGCTTTCAGCAGTTGCTGTCAATTGCATTTGCAAACAACAGCTGTGTTGCAATATTTTTTAGTGCGTTTTTTGTTTTCAACGTATGGGAGATGATTAATTAAGTCGTCTAGTTTTATGTTTGGAGACCTCTTTTGCATTCTTTTGGCTGACTTAAGGTCAACTTTCTCTCTTTAAGCCTTTTATCTTCTAAATATCTGCATGATAATGACTCACTAACAAACTATGTTGCACAAGTTTAACACACCCAAAATTCACTCACACATTTACAGTCCCTTTTACTGAAATATTAGCTTATAACTTTGGTGGAAAATTCCATCTCGTCATTGGCTGAATAAGCATATGACGCATATATCATGACAGATTCAGCATGTGATTCCCCACGCTGGATGAAAACCAGCAACAACACTAGCAACAAAAGAAGTAACTAACAGGAAAAAGGCCATTGCCAAAGGCGCACAAAGTACCAGCCGGCAAAGGGGGAGGGGGGCGAGCAGCAACAGGGAACAGCATGCGTGATAAGTGAATGCGGCCCGGGGCGTAAAAAGGACACACAGTACACACAGAGGCCTCTGCTCCGTACTTATGTAACTGTGCAATGTACGTATTGATGATGCAACTCTCGGGGCAACAGGAACATGGAGAATGGGGAAAGAGTGAGGGGAACAAGGCAATGAAATACTCTTACAGTGGAGCATTTGAATATTCTAGATTCATGTATACTTGTATTTTTGTGTATATCAACCTTAAGAGGGATAACTTATTCCTTGGTGCAAGGAGCCACGCCATTTTAACGACACTCAACTTAACGACGCTAAACGATACCTAACTTAACGACGAATAACGAAGCTTAACTCAACCAGACTTGACAAAACACAACTTAACGAAATTCAGTTTGACGAAACATGCCGAAGCTTAATTAAATGAAACTTGACGAATATCAACTTAACGACACTTTACGAAACTGAATTGAACGTTACTTAACAAAACTCAATTTAAGGACACTTGACGAAACTCAACTTAACAACACTTAGCGAATTAAGGATTTCCGCCCTTTGTGTGTAATAGTGCATACCTAGCATAAATGCAAAAAGTTTCAAAGTCACCATCTAAAATCTCAACCTTAGCTTCTTTCGCGAGAGATATCGTTAAATTATTGGGCTGTTACAGAAGCAATTGCGGATTTTTCATCGGCAATTATTTTGTGGGTATAATATTAACTTTAAGCCTAAGTAAAGAGTATCTATTCTTCGATATTTGATAGATAACAATTCTTCGCTTGTTTTTTTTTTTGTTCCCTACACGGGTTTAGTGTATTTTCGGTTTTATTATGCAGCCGTGCTGCGTGCTGCTTCTGTTGCTGCTTCTGTGTATGTGTCCTGTGCAGTCCTGGGGCTGGTCTCAGGCGCAAAATGTTTGCACAAAGGCTTAAGGCAAACAAAGCTGAATCAGCAGCAAGCTTCAGCAGCAGCAGCTACTCTACAAACTACAATAAGCGGGGTGACAAGAAAAAAAAAGAGAAGAAAGAGCAAGAAAGAAGGGAAAATAAAAAATAAAAGTAGACAAGGCAAAGAAAAGCAGCATCCATCTATTCTCTTTTCTGTCCCTTTTTTTTGTTACGTTTTTTGCATGCAGTGCGCAAACAAATGAAAGTGGATCCACTTGAGCGCAGCAAATGAAGTGGCAGAGGAGTGCTGCAGAGGATCGGGTCTGGGTCTGGACAGTAAAAGTGCAACGAAAGCGAAACAAAACATAGCGACAGAGTGGTAGAGAGGGAGAGAAGGAGCGAGAGGGCAAGGACAACAGAGAGAGCAGCCCTCAAACTACTTGAAACAAATACAAAAATGTCAAAGCCAACAACACAAATGATATGTGAAGAGCTATGCATGTGTTGGCTACACTTAAAAATATATTCCATAAAAATAAAAAAATTGCTTATCTTAACATAAAATAGGGGAAATTGTTATGCACTCAAGAAATGTTGATATAATTATCAGAACTTAAATATAACTTATGCATAAAATGGTATATATTTTTCTGAGTGTGCTTGGCAACAGTGTCATGTGTTGCCAACCAGTTGATGATGTTGCTGACGCTGCCACAGTGAAGGAAGCAGCAACAGCAGCCAGTCAGCCATTGGCTGCTTACATTGGATGAGCCGCGCTGGAGCACAATTTTCAAGAGATACGTCAATATTTGACAAGTCGTCATTGTCGTTGTCATTGTGCATTGCCTGTTTCCACACACACACACACACATCTCTTTTCCTCCTATTTTTTATTCGTCAGGGATACTTGTGCATAGTTGCATTTGTTTTATAGTCGAGCTGTTGATAGCGCCAAATGGTGTGGAAGATGTAAAATTGACAGAAAGATTAACGTGGAAAACACACAAGATGATAAAAGTTTGGGAAACAAGAGAAGAGGAGAAATGTATGACAATTTAATTCTAGCCAACTTCAACTTCTTTAATAGCCCTATTCTTGTTTTTATTAAACTTTCAATCCTTCGTTGCAATAAGCAAAAAGTCGCTGCTTGCGTTCAAAAACGTCGGTGTATATAGCTTATTAAAAGTGATGTGTAATATGAAACCGATCAATGCATATCATAAACAGCCGCAGGACTAAGGGAACAAGGACCTGTCTGACTTGCAACGTGCAACGCTATTGAACTTCAAGCATGCTTATCCCTTCACTTTGACAGGCGCCCCAGCTGAAAAGCACACCTCAAGCGAGTCAGGAAAAGCCACCACTCGAGAGAGGGACAGACAGTCGTATTAGGGGGACGGGTAAGAAGGGTAAGAGGGGCAGAGAGCGAGAATATGCAACGCAAATGCACTAGAACAAAGTTTTATGCACCAACTAAGCTTCCACTTCTCACAGCATTAATTCCACACACAATTCAGACTGAGTGAAACGGAAGTAAGCAAGGAGAGAGTGTGAGATATACAGATACAGATACAGATACAATGCATAATGAAATCCCAGGCAACAACCAATGACCATTAGCAGACAAAGTAGCCTAAAGCATGCGGCCATGAACATGGATATGGATATGGATATAGAGGAGGGGAACCAGAGGAATACAACATTGCATTCCTACCACAAGGCAAAACGAGTTATGTATGAATAAACATGAAAGGAACAACTAAACGCATGTATAGTCAAAGGTTTCTAAATGTTAGATACTCTATCTGTGTTTATAAAATAACAAATTGTGTGAGGAATATTAATTTATCTCAAAGAATCTAACTTCTAGTTAGGCAGTTATTAAAAAGAAGAGTTGAAGCAAACCGCATCACAAAACAAAGATACCCTTTAAAGGCAAATAAACAAATTTCGTGTAGGTAGTACATTTGGTCGGCCTAAAACAGGAAACGGAAGTGCCGAAACAAACACAAACATACTCAAACACACACACACACACCCAGACACACAGACACAAACTCGAAATGTGAACAAATATTGCAAAAGTTTTTGCATTGCACATAAATTTCTGTCATGGGGCATCATTAATTAGCGTTTCTCAACTGGGCGCCAAAAAAAACTCGAACCGGAAGTACAGTCGCGTTTAGTCAGCGTGTTGGGGGAAAAAGTTAAATTAAGTTGGTAGTTTTTCTCTACTTCCTCTACTGTTTTTTTTTTTTGTTGTTGTTGGCGTTGTTTATGATGCTCGACATGGAAATTCAAATTGAAATCATCAATCATGCCGAAAGGAAAAACTTGCCAGGTTTCCCAACAACATCATACTCTCATCCAACTCAACGCTAGCTGTAAAGCTTCACAGCCGACTAATGAAAGCCAAACAAAACACACACACACACACACTCATAGATAGATTGGTATAGCCAGCTGTACATGTTATTAGGCGAAATATGTGTGGAGCGAGGGGGCGTGGCAGATGGGAGGCAACCGGTTGCGCTGTCACAAAGCGCCGTCGTTGCAATTTTGTGGCACCTAGCTTTTTTTTTCACCGTTGTTTGTCTTCTTCTTTTATTTTGTGTTTTCTATATGCATTCTCTCTCTCTTGCTATCAGTCGCAGTAATCAGAAATTTTAATCAAGAGTATGCACCACGCCTCTCCCCACCCCCCTGATGCCATAACGCTTCACTTAGCCCTGTGCCAAGAGGTAAACATTGCAATTATGCCGAGAACTCGTTGCTGCACCCAGAAGAGCAGCTGAATAAAGAGCATAAAGCAGGTGAGCTATGATTAAAAAAAAAAAAAACAAGAAAGAAATAAACCAGAGAATGGTGTTGTTCTATAGCGGCAGGAGGCGTTAACAATTTGGCACAAATCAAGTGTTTAGTTAACAACACGAACAGAAGAAGGGCGGAAATATATTCAAACCAAACCCTTTTTTTTCTGTTTGTGTAAAATGAGTTGATAAATGTTTGCGAAAAACGAAAAATTATTAGAAATTATAGAAAATATGACAAGCAGCTGTTAAAAAAAAACTACAGAATATTGTAAAAAGTTGTGAAAAGAATGGAAAAATTATTTTGTTTAATAAATGTTAAGAGCACAACATTTAAAGATTATAATTTTTAAGCATTCGCCAAATACTCTAGAAGGAAATAACAGTTAAATGAAAAGAGAGAAACACTTTAGGGCATTGATGTCAAACTCCATAGCTCTTCGAGCTCATTGTTATGTACAGGGTTCGGGGTATCTCCTAGTCGGGAAATCTCGACTAGAGCCTTCTTACTTGTTTTAATTTTCGTTTGGCTACATGAGTGAAGGTCATTATTATAACTTTTTCTTGTCATTCAAATGCATATAACATTTTTCTTTCTGTGATATCTGCTTTATTTGTATTAGGGTATTTTCTGCATTTGTAGTGGTGAAGCTCTTCCATAAGCATCGTTTTGACGTCTATGCTTTAGGCATTTAAGCTAGACAAAGATGGCGATAGTTTAGGCAAATGCACCGTTAGCCACGTGCCAAGCACCAAATGGGCTGCCAGAGTAAAGTGACCCCTTTTAAGCAACGTAATACAACACTGTCCGTGTGTGTGTTTGTGTGTGAAGGCATGTGTGAGAGTGTCTTTTGTGGTTTTATGATGAATATGAATGCTATGTGATTGCATTAACAACTGGGAACAGTCTGTCCACCCTCTCCCTCTCCCCCCTTTAACATGACAACACACTCATTTTCATATTTGTATACACACACACACACGAAAGTAGTATGTATATGTAATGGTAAGCAGTTTGAAAAATGTGTTTAGTGTGTGACAACGTTGAAAAAGTGAACTACATGCTGCAAGTGCAGCCATCCACAAAAAAATAAAAATAAAAAAAAAGGAACAGTTGCGGAAGTTCCTTTAATGCAAGGAATGGTCAACAGAGTTGGACGATACTAGTTCTGGTTCTAAATTAAATGTTAAATAGTTCAGTATCTCAACTTTTTCATAGTCAAGTGAACTAATTAATTACTCCTACATAAAAATAAATGATTTTATAAAACACCTTGTTTTAATAATGAACTATTTTTGTTTGTGTTCTTCGCTTGACAAATAGTTCATTTTAGTAAGTACATTACTACTTTTTCTATTCAACTCTCTATTTTATATTTACGAAAAAGAAACACAATTATTCACTAATTAGTTCACTTAAACCCAGATGGTCAGCAGCTTTCAGTTTGTGGATGGGTTGAGGGTTGGGGGAGGATGGTCTATATGTGTCTGTCTGGCGTCCTGTGCTGTGCGGTCCAAACTTCACTTAGTGGCATTTTGTTTATTTAAATTATGTTGTGCGGCTTCTAGACTTCCTTCCGTTGGCTCAATTAGTGGTCACAGGAAGTGATGTCCAAAAGCACACACACACACACACATACACACCGACAGAAAAAAAGTGAAAGAATATGAGAAATATGTCTGCATTTACTTTTATGCGGGCACGTACACACACTTGCACACACACACACACACACACACACACATGTGTAACCTCTTCTCTCTTGTGGGTTTTGCTGCAGTGCGTTTCATATTAAATGTGATTACTTTGCCCAATGCCCCAAAGAGAGAGAAGAGAGATGGAAAGAGAGAAGATTGGCAACCGCCGCCGTCGCCGCCAATCCAATGAACCGTAAAGCAAACGCAATGCCACAAAAGCAATGGAACATCTACCCTCCTCAGCAGACCCTCCTACTCCCTTCACCCTTCTCCCTAGCCACCTTCCTTCCCCGTCACACAATAACCGCCAATTCATTTGAGTGCCGTTGTCGAATTGGCAACATTTTGGTTGTGTTTCTGTGTGTGTCCTTGCCTCGTCCTGCGGGATCAACGTGACCGGTCAGAAAAAAGGGTTACCAGCCTTACCTCGTTTGTTTGTGTGTGTGTGTGTGTGTGTGTGCGGCACAACAACAAAAAAAACAATCATAAAAAGGCCCATCAGCGTTTGATTGAAAAGTCGCCGCTGTTCCTTCTCTTATTCCCTTCTGTTATTCCTTGCAGCATCTTCAGTTGTTGTTGCTGCTTTGATTGCATTTTTGGATTTGGCCATAACGATATCAAAACGGATTCCTTTGCGTCTCTCCTCGAGGCACACTCAAATTTTATGACAGCCAATTGCAGCATATTAAAAAACTCAAAATCAACACGTGAAACGATTTTTATATGCACAGACTTTATAAATTATTAATTCATTGAGCACAAGGGGAAAGGTTATGAGCATAACTTATAAAATTATGAGTCTAATTTGGTGTGATATTAAAAAGTTATTATTACTTTCAACACTTAAAGAAACTTCTCTCTTGCATTATATTTTTACCAAGGTTTAAATATATCACAAACAATTTTTTTGTATAACTCTTTTCTATAAATACAAATTCTTTCAAGTTTTAACTTTGATCTCTTTTAACGCTAAGCGTGCGTCGTGCGTGCGTCATGCGTGCGTTCTTCTAAGCTTACTTACACTTTTTATTATCGTGTTTGAACTCTCTCTACAGAGCGTCAAACAAATTGCTTTCATTAACTTTTACTATAGCATTTTGGCGCGCTTGATGGCAATAAATTGTTATCTACTTCACATGGTGCTTTTCCAAACTTGTTGTTGCTGTTGTTTGTTGCTGTTACTGGCAGCTGGTTGAGTGCACTGAGATAGCAGCTAGCAACAAAGCTACCTATAGCTACTTCAGCTAAATGCCAATACATATTCATTTCGCTTAAAATTTTCAACATATGCAACACACGCACACTTCGAGCAGCAGCAGCCACCAGCAGAGGATGCAGCATCGTATCAGTGTGTGTGTGTGTGTGTGTGTGTGTGTGGGAAATTGTGTGGGGAATCAGTTTTACAAAATTGAATTTATTTTGCCAGCGCTGCCAGCGCGACCCAAGAGAGCTATGAGAAAGCCAACCAGATGCATAGTAAACATATGTATGTGAGTGTGTTTGTTGTGCGGGTGTGTGTATGTGTGTATGTTTGTGTGTGGTGCTATAAGTATCAATAAGTGCACAACAACAAAAACACGAAGACAAACTGAGAGTGTAACTAAGAGGGATTTGGCTGCCAAAAAACACAACACAAATCTCAACTACAATTTTTTAAAGCAATCGAAATTTATGTTGTTCATTTTACAGAATCAAGTTAATACCTTAATTAGTTGTTTGAAAAGTTTAAACTGAAATAGGAAACTTTTTCATCCACATAAAAAACCATACAAATGTCCAATACAAAATTTATTCATTAATAGTTTTTGTTCAGCAAAAAGTTATTACGAAATAAACACCTTACCCTAATTGAAAAGTTCTACTTATCTAGCCAACACTGTAATGCACACCCAAGCCTCCCTTCGCCCCTCTCACTCCCTCCTCCTGCCGTGTGGTGTAAAACATCAATTGTTTAACTGTTCAAATTTATAGCCATGTTTGTGCTACGCTGCCGTCGGCCAATAAATTTAAATTTACTCCACACACCGACAATACTTAGGTTCTCGGGCATTGGGGGTAAATAATTGAAATTGAGAGCGCCAGGAAAACTACTCGTCGAAAAACTGAGTGTGAAAACTGCCGACAAATTAGCTCGAATTAGATAAGTTTCTCGACGTAGGAAACGCATTTAACGCACAATTGTAACGCAACACAACAGAACCGAACTTAAATAATGCCCAGACGATTCTTGGCAACTGATAGTAAAAACAAGCTAAAGGCAAGAAAGGAAAGGAAACCGCATAGAGAGGAGAAGGTTCTTTGCTGGGGGCTAAAAGCTAAGGCAAAAGTCTATAAATGCGCTTGCAAAACTTATGCCGCCAGCCAGGCCGCAAAAACCAATAGAAAAAGCAAAAACAACAACTCACAAGCCTGTAAAAGCTTTTAATGCATGAAATAAACTCAAGAGTTGTCTGCCGCTTTGTGTGTCCTTGCATACACAGAGAGAAAAGAAAGAGATAAGTCTTTACTAAAGCAATTTCTACTCGACACATATAGACATTTTTCTTAGTGTACACTGGCCAACTTAAGGATACAAAACACAGCAAGGCTAAGCAAGCCTAAGGAGCTGACTAAAAGCCATTCACACAGTCAAAGCCTGTCAATGGAAATTGTTAAGCCAGTCAACCAACTACAACAACAACAACAACACTACAAAAATGTGCGTTGTACAAGGCGTATGCGTAACGTTTTTTGTGTGATTTTTGTCATCACACACTTGCTTTTATTCATCGGTTCAGTTTGGTTTTTATATTTGTAGCTCTCACAAGCGAGATTTTTATGATTTTTAGCCCAACTGAACTGCTAAACTGATTTCCATGGGGAAATCAGAAGCATACAGCAGCAATAAGTTTGCCTTTTACCATTTTATCCATCCGCTTTGTTGGTTTGTTGTTCATTTTTAGGTCGTTTATATGCTTCGCTGCCTGCTACTTACTATATATATATATAGTGCCGAGCCATAGGGCAAGAGTTGGCCGTTTATTCGGATATTTTTTTAATATAACAAAAGTTTCTTTAATTTATAACCACAAATGCACTTTAAAGTTAAGTTTCAGTTTTCGCATTTAAATCACATTTAATTGCCAAATAAACTGACAATTAAAATGTTGGCAGTAATATATTTTCTACCCCGAAAACATTGCAGTTTTAATTAGCGTCTAAGCTGCAAATCGGCAGTCAATTCAAGTGCTCAAAGTAAACAAGAGTTCAGGTTTTAAATCAGAATCAGCTGTGGCTGTTCCATAAGGTAGCTGTGGCTAATTGCAACTTAGCCACGCCCAGTTGGCTAAGCCGCCTGCGCCAGGAAGCCAGGAACCGGAGCTCGGAGCTCGGAGAACCTCTACTGCATTCGAAACCCAAATGAAATGTAAAGAAAATGTTATTTATGGGCAATTTCATGAGTGTCTGATGCTGCTACTCCTGCTCCTCCTCCTACCCCCTGATGGCGTTCTCATGTGCAGGCAGCTCAAAGCAAACAAAATGCACTAAGAAAAATTATAGGCTCCCATTCAATTAGAAATTTTATTCATTTAATGTTTATTGAGAACTGTGTTGTTAAGATACTATTTTGCATGTACGGTTTCAACACTTAATAAAGAAGAAAATATTAAAATTTAATGTTTATGCCTAAAAGTAGGCAATGAAAAATATGTATCTTATATTTATCCACAAAGAAACTATTTTTAATTCGATTTTTTGTCAAGTGTAGCTCTTGCCTGGATGCACCGTCTGTTGCTGCTGCTGCTGGCGTTGCGTGTTTGATGCTTGGCCAACATGCAACGACGAGTGGAATGCAATCTGTAATGCAAAAGGCAAGCGCCGCACTTTACTGAGCTTGCAGCAGTAGCAGGATTCACAAGCTGAGGCAGCTGCAGCTACAGCTAGGAAGCAGCAGTCGATAATGGACATGCACGTATAAACACACACACACACACACACACACACACACACACTCGACACAGAGAGGAGACTGATATCATTGGCAGAGAGAACTGAAATCGAATGCAGGTTAAATGAAAATGTTATTTCATTTGGCCCGCCACTTAGAGTGTCGGAAATTGAAATTTATATCCGTGTTTCTGGCCAGAGAAGCGAATTCGATTCGTGGTTTATTGCCAACGATTGCTCAGCTGTGCCACAACTTTACCAGAGAGTTACATCTGTTCCATATCCGAAGTTTCCCTATCACACATACATATATACATATATGAATGAATGTGTGTAAGTTCCTCTCTCTCTTCTCCTGGCCATTGAAAGATTTTAATGCGCTTTGACATTTAGACGATAATAATAACGAATTTATTTCTCGCCTGGGCTGGCAAAAACTTTTAATTTATTGCACTTTTGGTTATCTCAGCTGTGTCCCTTGCAATGTATTCCCAATGCAATGTACAAACGTTGCGAGGGTTGATTCAAAACCTTATTCGTAATGAAGAAATCTAACATCATTATCTCAATAACAACTCTCGCATTTATATCTCTTATCCAATATTACTATTTCAAATGAATTTCGATTTTGGTTTTGGGTTTTGGGCTTTCTGTGTTTGTCTTGAGAGAGAGCCTTGCTTGGCTTAATTTATTGTCATTTTCACATTATTCCTATAATGTAAACACATTAGGCACATGCACAAACAAACATACAGATACTCTATTCAATTCTATAACAATCTCTGGCATTCTATCAAAGGCGAAGGGCAGAGTGCGGGGGATTTGGGAACTGGCAGTTGGATTTAATTTCCACAGCTACTGCCACTGCACAATTTAATTAACTTTGTTGTTTGGCCTCCGTCAGCAGATGTGTCTTTCAGTTCAGTTCAGTTGAGTTCGATTCAGTTTAGCATTCCTATTGTTGTTGTTGTTGTTGTTGCTTTAATGCATTTCAATATTGTGTCGAAAATTGCATTGTCGCTTGGTTGTATTTTCAGTTTGCATTCAACATTAATTGCATTTCCCCGAGCAAATTTGTGTCAAATTGTTGCTTTTGATTTTATTATTGCTGTTTTATCGATTCAAAGGCTTCTTCTTCTTCTTCTTTGCTGACAAATAATTTGCAACTTGTTGCACAAACACAATCTCTCAGCATATTTAGGTCAATTTGTTAGAAATCTAATTGCTTATTAATTCAGGCGAAAGGATGACATCTCAAATTAACAACATTTTGCATTGAAAGTACTTAGATGGGGAAAACGCTTGGCATTTTACAACACTGTAAGAGATTACTAACCTAAAATCAAGATCATTTACTCACATGTCAGTTCTCAAACATCTTTTACCTCTCAAAAATTCTTTTCGTTCCCTTCTCCTCTTCCAACTGCTTTGCGTTGTATCACTAAAAGCTATTCTGCTAAGCTGCACCATTTGGCCAAAGCCCATAAACACGTGCCACCCTCTCCCTGCCCTCTACCCCTGCTGTCGCCCTCTTTGGTAGTTCCATGTGCCACACGGCGTGTTGCAAATTATTTCGACATCTGATTTTAAGCGCAAAACAAGAGATAGAAGACTATGCGAAGAGAGAGAAGAGAGCGAGAGATTTTGCACTCTGGCACTGGCACTAAGCACAAAATTACCGAAACAGGCAAATGGACAGGACAACAGTTTACCCCTTCCACATGCCCCCTCCTTATGTCCCGGGCCACTTATGGCCTTTCTGTGTAAACATTTGAGTGCATTTTTCGTCGCAGAGCCAAACAAAAGGCCCGGTCAAAACGGGGCACATTACGTAACCCTCATGTCTAACCCCCCGCCCCCCCCAACAACCCCTCTCCGACAGTGGTGCAGTGGTGACATTTGCATGAACATAAAAAGCTCATGCACAGCAATTTGCGACTTTGCGAGTGACATTAAACGTGGACAGCGTGGCCCGAGGAGCTCGAGGAGCAGAAGCCCAAAACATTGAGAGAGTGCCTCGACTCTAGACAAGCTTATTTCGTGCCAGGGCACACAACAGACAGAGACAGAGACAGTGGGGAGAGAGAGAGAGAGCACATTGCACACTTCATTTGATCGCAAGTGAAAGATAATGGCAGAGGCGCCCCCAAAAAATGATGTGTTAACGGCAGCGTTAAAAAACCTAGACCGAAAAAAAGGAAGGAAAACCAAGTGTATAAAAAATATACTCGAAAACATAACCATTGATTATACTCTATAAAGGGTAAAATGAAATGGAATAAAGGAAAAAATACGCTTAAAAAAATATTTCAAAGCTATTTTAAACTAACTGACTCTTCTTCATACTTTTCTCCTTGGTATTACCTAACGAAAGGACATTCAAAAGTCGCTTTTGATTTCACCCAAAAAACCAAATCCGTTTTCTTGATATTTCTGCTGATTTTGCGTAAAATGCTTGGCGCAAATTTATGCCGCCCATGTGTTGGAATTTGGAAATTCGCTTTAAGAGCGGATTCAAACTCAATGCAACTCAACTAAAATACCAGTTGTGTGTGTGCTAGTGTGTGTGTGTGTGTTGTGTTGTGTGTTGCCTGCCACTTCCTGCAAGTCATTTTGATTTATTGCCAATGATTTTCCAAGTTATTGAACAGATTATATGGGCGTTTTGTTTCTTCACAGTGCCTGCAAACAATTTGTTTACGCTTGCCCTCAAGCAGACGAAAAGTAAAAGAGAGTCTCTCAATTTTATACTCAACATATCCGCACTCACTATATAACTTATGAGCTGGTCGTTAGTTGGTTGTTGTTGTTCTTTTCCTAGTATTTTTACCCCCAACACGCCATTAAATGCAGATTGGAAAGTCCGAAGCTTAAATTGAAAATTTGCTTCGTTTCTTTCTGCTCGACAAAGTTTTCCAAATGAAATGACAATGGTCTTCTCTACTCAAGTTCAATGAAGTTCAGAGGGGGCGGCGGGTGGAGGGTGGAGGGTGAGGGGAAAAACGTTGAGATTGCTTATTAAAATCGAACCGAACCCGGAGTCAAATTCTGTGGCCAGCAAATCTTTAGGCAACAATAGAGCAGACAGATTGAATATTCTATATAAATATATATATATAACTATAAATATCATATTACAAAATGGCCACAACAGGACACAAGGGAGGGGGAGGGGGAGGAGAAAAACGAGTCAGAAGCAGCCACAGCTTGATAATAATCATAATAATAATGCTGATAACAAGCAAAGCCAAACAAATGGAAGAGTTATGTGCAACAGGAAGTTGATCTGCTTAAAAATACCCTGTTAAAAAGTTCCTCATGCTCAACACAACAATCAATTACAGGGTATTCCTACAGCTTGTCCCTTTCTCTACTCGTCTTGTGTGTGTGTGTGTGTGTGTGTGTGGCATCTTCTAACTATATTTCTCTATGCAGCCATATAATTGAATTCTCCTGGGTAATAAGAAGAAGCAGACGGTCAAACGAAAACCAAAACCAGAAACGGTAAACAGCATCCAACTCTTCACACACCCCCTCAAAAAAAAATAAAATAAATAAGTACATAATAGGAAAATTGTAAATGTGTGTTGCATTTTACTGCATCTGCTTTTCACTGGCGAAAAATTCAATCAGAATTTATTGTTGCTGACGATGAGCAAAGCAAAAGCCGCTTAAGATTTTCTATTCCATCATCATCATCATCATCATGGGACAAAATATATGACAAAGTTGTCCTTTTTAAACATATTTGTGTGTGTGTGAGGGAAAATATTGGCGGATAGCTAACAAAAATATTATTGCTATTAGCATGAAATACATATTTAACTGACAAATGCAACACGCTGCGCGGCCGGAAATTACAAAAATATTTTGTGCCTGGTTTTTGTCCAAAAACAGCAACAACGGGATACGCATACGCACCGTTGAACAGTCCAATTAACTGAAGCATACAAAATACCCTTCATAAAGGTTAGCTACATTTTTAAATATTTCAAAAAATTCATCTATTAACTACAAAAGAATTTATAATTAGAAAATATTTTGGAAACATCGATGCTATCTATATAATACAAAAAAAAATCTATAAGCATATTACAGGGTATTTTTAGCCACTTAACGCAACAATCACAAAGCGCATTTATTAATTATGTGCAACATTGTCGAAAATTTTACATTTGTTGTCCCAATTCGACAAATGCAAAGCAATAACAAAAAACCTCATGCTTTTAATTGCAATTGTGCAAAATGAAATTGCCAAAAACTTCAAAACGACAACGAACAGATAAACTATAAATGATTTAAAGAGCGTAGCAGGCCTAGCATAGATAAATAGATCACTTAAAAGCTTTTTTTGAGTTTGATGCGCAATTGAAACGAGTTCGCTGCAAGCAAAGTAACTCAAGCTTAAAAGCTAAGCCAAAGCTTATGCAACAGGTGGGTAGATAAAGAGAAGGCGAGAGAGAGAGAGAGAGAGAGAATGAAGCTTAGATTTTGTTTGTGTGACGATAAACAAAAGTTCAGTAGATTTCCATAGCTCTTAAGACTCAAATTGCATGTTTTTGATTGAAAGTACTCAAGAATTCTTGCAAATTATAAACCTTTAGTTAAGATACGCACGAAAAAAAAATATTTTACATCTTATTTTATATGTATTATAGCTTAAGAGATACAAATATTCGACTTTTGCCTTTTTACAAATATGGCACAACAAAGGGGGTGTTTGTCCCTTTTTAAGGATTTGAAGTCAATACCGTCTGAGCTGCTCATTGCGCCCAATTGCCTCAAGTGTCACCAAGGCAACAGACAGACAGTCAGAAAGATTTCCAACGCAGTCATTCAGTCAATTGTAGCTCAAGTATCATGCGCAACAAATGGCAATCAGTGAGGATAATAGACATCACAAAAACCATTACAGACATCCTTACCAACACAGGACAATAAGTATACATAAGGTTAATGAACCGCCTAAGCACATTATAATAAACCACTCCAGAAGGCTTTGTTTTTCAACAGAATACTTAAGCAGCAATTATAGAAAATAATAAAGAAAAAACTGTGCCAATTTGCAATTAAGAGAATTTCTAATACACTCAATTAAAAATTATTGTCTAGAGATATATTCCCACACTAAAAAACAACCAGACAAAAAAGTTCACCACATGCGAAGCTGGCAATCAAAACAAAATAGTTTTTTTTTCACTCTTAATACTTTTGTTTTTTATATTTTTTGGCTGCCTCTTTGGCGTCAAACTCGTTTTGAGTTTCACTCACACTCGGGCAGCAATTTATTTAAACAATTTACTGACGCTAGCAGAAGCTTTGCGCATTGCACTCAAAACAAGTTGAGTCGAGTGCTGAACAACAGCGACAAACAAATACAAAAATACAAAATGCGCATTCAGTTGTTCAACGGCAGCGAAAGCGTTTAAAACATTTCCCGAGTTCTCAGTTCGCGATTTTGTGTGTTTGTTTGTTTATTCGACAAAAAAGTTTAAATAAAAAAGAAATAAAATAAAAATGTTGAAACAAATGTTTGCCTGCTTGCTAATTGCCATGTGCCTCATGCACAGTGGTAAGTTTATATACAAATTGTTGAATTTCAAATGCAAATTGTGCACTCAAAAATAGGTCAAAATCTATTGAAAAAGCTTTTGAGCGGTAACCGGTTTGAATTTATTAGCCTGCATTTCAAAGGGCAAAATAAGAAAAATCTTACAAATATCTATAAGAAATAGTTAAAAATTCGTATATATAAAAATCATATGATATTGTTACATCAACCAAAAAGTCAATAGATATGTAATAAACAAACTAAACAAAGCTATTAAAATAAATATAAAAAAAAGACGCATAACAATGTCAATTTTTGCACGTAGTATTTGCTTTCAAAACAAAGACGTGTATGTAAATTAAAAGCTGACTTCATAGCAATAACAAATGTAGATATATTTTATTCTAATTGGAAAGAGCGCTTTGAAGGCGTTACATAATGAACCGAGAAGGCGTCTCAGGTTGTAAACTGGTTGTAAAATATAGTTTCAACCTTTTCTCTCTTCTCATTCCCAGCTTCTGCAATTAGATGCTATCAATGCAAATCTTTGACGGATCCCAATTGTAGCCGCGATAAATTGGATGCCAATTCGAATATACGTCAGGTGGATTGTGACAGTGTGGCCAAGCCAAATACCATGGATCAATTGCAGCCAGTGACCAGGTGCAACAAGGTCGTCACAAGTGGTAAGTCTCCATTCCACCCCTCTCCCCTGTACCCATTCTTTTCGGCATGTTTTGCATACTCAATGAATAGACGCACCTTGAATTAATATTACAAATATTTGTAGTGATGTCATTGCGTAGACAAGTCGACGACTTAAATCAGAGGAGGCCAAAGACAATTAACATATTGTTTCGTATACAAACAAAAAATTCCAAAAACGCTCAAATCTATCGCAATTTTATTAAGCAACGAGTTTTTTTTTTATATATCATTCGATTGAAATAAAGCTTTGCGTAGGTTTGACATATGGTAAAACAAACAGGAAAATTAAATGGAAATAACAAAAAAAATAAATGTGCTAAAAAAAAAACAATTGAATAAAGAATTTGTTGAAGATTCGAAAATCTGAAATAGATAATTTAAACAAAAATATTCAATGTGAAATTATTCATAGAACACATGATCCTTCTAAAAAAAATAAAGAAAAATAAATATATATCTTCTTATTTTAGGCAGCAGCTAGTAGAATACTAAATCATTCATTTAATCGTTCTTTACACCCACAGATCGCGCCGGTGTAATTGTCTCACGTGACTGTCACTTTGAGGTGGTTGGACAGAAGGAGAACGAATGCACAGTGACGCACAGCCGCCAGGTGGAGAGCTGTTTTACGTGCAAGGGAGATCTGTGCAATGCTTCCAGTGCTGGCCGCTATGTGGCGATGAGTGCAGCTGCTTTGCTCGCATTCTTTACACTGCAGATGGCGCTGTGACGCGCTTAAGCATATTGAATAACAGTTAAAAATAATAAAAATAAATGAGTGTACAAATTAAAAAAAATAATAAACAAATGTAAACAATATTGGTTTTTAAATAAACTGCAGTTGCAAGTAATTAAAAATAATAATAAATTAAATGACTGACCTTGGACATCTAGGTATAACATTGAGTCTCATAAGAACGGTTCTGTAGTAATTATGTTTATTTAACGAGTATTTATCCATTTTCTAAGGTTGATTTAATATTTCAGTTTACAGCACAAAATAAATTAAACAGTCAACAAAGGCAGGCAGCGCACAAAATATAAAATGTGTATGTATAGGGCAGCACCGGCTTTGCCAAGTAACGGCACTTTTGACGCACAGAACAAAATGTTTGCAAACACAAATTAACGTCTTAAATGCAAATGTACAAAATGATTTTCGACAAACAATTAATGCGCGATCCACTAAACAATGTTTTTAATAACTTTTTAGACTTCAAATACAAGAATTACACATTTTAAAATATAAATTAAGAGCGGGTGCGCTTACACACATACACGAAGAAACAGAAAGAAAGACGTTAAAGAAGATGGCACAAAAAAGTCCTCTTTACTCATGTCCCACACACGACACAATCGCTGGATCGATTCCTTAAGGAGTATCGTTAAAGTAACGAGACGACATGCAACAGGAGTGTTTTTAACTTTAAATGCATAGACTAGATTTTAATTATGTTTTGTTGAATAAATATGGAATAATAAGTACTCATATTAAAGTAACTTAATATAGGACTTATCAATGTTTATTTATATTTGTAATGCATTTCCAATTGCAGCAAGTGCAAGCTACTCGATACTTGGCATCGATATCCAAATCAATACTAAGGCAATAAGAAGTAATGGTGTTAGACCAATTAAATGATTATTAATAATACATATTTGTTTAGTTAAGAATTGCAATTACAATTGTACTCATGTTAGCAGATCGATTATGTAAACTATCATATACTTCTCACTCTTTTCTTCAGTTCGATTAGCGCCCCATTCGCTGAGTGTACACACCACACGTGTATGTATGTATGTTTGTATGTATGTGTTTGGTAAAATAAGAGGAATTAAAAAAGCAAACAATTCTCTGCCAAAACTATTTGCCAAAATAGCGTTCAAAAATACCCTAACAAAACGTCAATTGTTATTTAAATCGTTTATTCAGTTGTAAAAATGTACTAATTCTTTGCATTACAATAAAATTTGTAAATAATTCGTCACTTAAACTAATTATAAATGTTTGTAAAAGATTGCATACAAAATAAACACAATAGAGATTACATTTTGCTCTTAAATATGGTACGGAATGTGTGCGCATAGAGAGAATAGATTTGTATGTAGATATGTTGTGGACGGAAATGTGTGTTTCAAGTATTAAGTTTTGTTTTTTCAAGGCACATATAAATTTACACATAAGACACTGCAGCTAATGCCGTAGAAAATGCGCGATGGCTCCAACGGTAAATGTACCAAAGAGTACGGCGAGTAAGTTGCCCTTCTGCAGCCCCGCCCCGTTGCAGCCGTCTTTGCTGTTGCAGGTACAATATTCCATGAAGATGTTGTAGCTGCCGGTACGCATCAGACAGAAGCGTTCGTCACCCTCAATGCCTGGCTCTCCCATGTAAGCGCAGCTCCGGAAGTAACGCCACTCGCCATGCACCTTCTGACGAATCTTGCGGCACATTGTCGGACGCACTCCCTTCAGGTGCTCCAGTTCTGGTGCTTGATGGCAGTCCGTTATGGCCAGTGTGCTGTTGTCAAAGGGATCGCCACACTTTGGATCGTTGTCGGAGCGACAATCCCAGCATTTTATACCGTAAACTGAAACACACCACGAGATGAAAAGAAAACTTGTGTTTACTTGTTTTTTTCTTTCTACTACGCAGGTGCGTGTGACTAACCTGTTTGCAGTGCACAGCAAAGCAGCACGATGGCCAGTGCGCATTTTTCAATTGTTTTCATTTTAAGTAATGGTTTTTAATTAATATAAACTAATTTGTTAGCACTTAGCAGCAAATATAATTAATGAAAACAATATGCGAACACCGCCCTAAAAATTATGATGCACGTATCGATATTTGTTTTGCTAATATCGATACTTTTCAGCGTTGCCACTGTGGCCACTGCCAGTTTGTTTTCTGTTAAGTCGGCTGTATAGCTGTTAACAGCTGTTATACTCAAATGTGTCATTGGTATATGTTAGGTATTTTTGTAAGAACCGAGTGCGGTTACACTGGTTGTTAGACAGACTCGATTTTTTCAAGTTGCAACTTGCGGAGTTGCTCCGAGAAACAAAAAAAATACAAAATTTTATTTGTTAGCTACATTTCGCTGGCGTGCAGTGAACGTGAAGTGAATGATAGCGCTGACCGCTTTACTAACCAAATACACAATCGGTATTATGAGTAATTTAAGCAATGGCAATCTGCAACAACAGAATCAACCACAACAACAGCAGCAACAACAACAACAGCAACAAAATAACGGTGAAGCGGGCGCGGGTGCGGCTGCGGTACAATTATTAATGGAGCCACCAGCTGCAATGCCTGCCCCTGGTCTAGGCGTCGCTGTGGGCGTGGCACAACGCCAACGCCTCCTGCTCCAACAACAACAACAGCAGCAACAACAACAAAATCCAGCCGCCGAAGGCAGCGGTCTAGAAAGAGGAAGCTGTTTACTGCGTTACGCCAGCCAAAATAGTTTGGATGAATCCTCACAGAAGCACATACAGCGACCCAATGGCAAGGAGCGCGGCACAGTGGGACAATACAACAATGATCAGCATACGGCTAGATCCTTTGAGGCAATGAACGAGATGCGCAAGTAAGAAGAAGCAGAGTGTGAGAGAGAGAAAAACAGCCCTGTATACAAACTTATTACAGTTATTGACAATGCACAGGTGCATGAAAGTGTGTGAACAGTGTGACCAACTAGCAAATGTCCTGTTAATAGGTATTTGTTATGAGTAAACAGTGATTGACAAGCAGATACCCTGAAAATATGTAATTGAAGTGTTTTTAGGTACCGCCCAGATGTGACTTAAAAACTCCTTAAAGTATTTATATTCAGTCCAGCTTCTGTTATATAATTGAGCAGTATATACCCCATCTCACTAACTTTTAATGAGCATTCTTTTTAATTTCTAAAAATATGACGTCGCTTATGATTTGTTTATTTTGGTCTTGGCAAAAATATGAAAAACATACTTCTACTATAATGGGCTAAAAACGCTTCGAGACGCGGTCAACAATATGTACATTGTACATTTGTATTTGTTGTTGCCGATCTCCATCGCATTCTCTCGCATAATTTGCGCATTACGCTTTGTTTGTCTGTTTTGGCCCCCTTCAAATTTTTAGCAGATAAGTATGTATACAAACAATATACACATACCTGCTACATACATATGTATGTGTGTATGTACGTGTACAATATTTGCTTTTGTCAAGAGGCCATTCGCATTATTATTATTCGGCTTTGTAAAATTTTACGATTTTTAGCGTTTCGTTTTTGCAATAGACCAAAAACAAAACGAACATAAAATCTGTTTGCCCTTGAACTTGAAGTCGCTCTGGTTTGTTAATTTATTTATTTTTTAACATATTTCGAACGCTTCCCACTTCCGTGTATGTGGGCCCAAAATACTGATTAGATGTCGTATAAATGGAAAACTACCTTAATGGAAACTTTTTATTTATTTTTGTTTAATGTATGCAACGGCAAACTCGTTTAAATTTTTTTTTTTTTAAGCCAATGCCCTAAACGAGCTCTCGATCCCAAAAGCAACAAAATGCTGCGACGCACTGTGGTTCAAAAAGTTTATTACCTGTAACAAAAATCGAATGTTGTGAGAATTTGGTTTGTAAATAAAAAAAACTCAATTAGCAAAATGCCATAAATCATACTTAAAAGTTAATCAATTCATAAGTTTAACCTTTAAATTGCCTCACTGTGCTTGAGAAAGTGCGAAGCTAAGCTTTTACCTTGCTGACCTTACTCAACAACCAACTAATCACAACTTTATTGTTCCACACAGACAAAAGCAGCTATGTGATGTCATTCTGGTTGCCGACGACATTGAGATTCATGCCCATCGCATGGTTCTCGCCTCCTGCAGTCCCTACTTCTACGCGATGTTCACCAGCTTCGAGGAGTCGCGCAAGACACGCATCACACTGCAGAGTGTGGATGCACGTGCTCTGGAGCTGCTCATCGACTATGTGTACACATCGAACGTGGAGGTGAATGAGGAGAATGTGCAGGTCCTGCTCACGGCAGCCAATCTGCTCCAGCTAACGGATGTGCGGGATGCATGCTGTGATTTCCTGCAAACCCAACTGGATGCCAGCAATTGTTTGGGCATACGTGAATTCGCCGATCTGCATGGCTGCGTCGAGCTGCTCAACTATGCGGAGACCTACATTGAGCAACATTTCAAGTGAGGATCGTCAATCAATCATACAGAAATTCATTAATTATAACGAGTTATTAAAAGTTGATTGTGATAGGTTTTTGATTAGTTTTTTTTTATCTGTTTAAATGTTAACTTGTCTATTGACAATAACTACTCAATCATTTATTGTGTTAGAGTAATTAAAAGTTGATTGTGATTCTATTTGTCATCATCATTTTATAGAGGTTATTAGTATATTAATTTGTATAGATCTCTATTAAATCACAAACTCATATGTAAATTCTTGATATAGTAGATCGGATTTAAAGTAATTAGTAGGGGATTGATAAATAGTTTGTCTGAACTTTGTATATGTTCATTCTTGATATATCTGTAAACTAAATATAGAAATCGTTTAAAGATTTAAAGTAGATCAGATTTTAAGTAACAAGTTTACCTCCAAACTCAAAAGTTTTTAGCTCATCTTCATTGTTTAATTAAATCATACAACTTGTTAGTCTTGCACTTAAGTTCATACTTAATGTTAATTTAATTCCTATACACTTTTTGGCACATTTTATGACACATTTTGCTAACTTGTTTCTCTCTTCACAGCGAGGTCATACAGTTTGACGAGTTTTTGAATCTAACACACGATCAGATCATCAATTTGATAGCCAATGATCGTATCTCGGTGCCAAATGAGGAGCGCGTCTATGAGTGCGTCATTGGCTGGCTACGCTATGATGTGCCCATGCGGGAGCAGTTCACCTCCGCCCTCATGGAGCATGTGCGTCTGCCCTTCCTGTCCAAGGAGTACATTACCCAGCGTGTGGATAAGGAACTGCTGCTGGAGGGCAATATTGTGTGCAAGAATTTGATCATAGAAGCCCTGACTTACCATCTGCTGCCCACGGAAACGAAATCAGCTCGAACCGTGCCGCGCAAACCAGTTGGAATGCCCAAGATTCTGCTCGTGATTGGCGGACAGGCTCCGAAGGCTATACGCTCGGTGGAATGGTATGACCTGAGGGAGGAGAAATGGTATCAGGCTGCGGAGATGCCCAATCGTCGTTGTCGCAGTGGATTATCTGTCCTAGGCGATAAGGTCTATGCTGTGGGAGGATTCAATGGATCGCTGCGTGTGCGCACCGTGGATGTCTATGATCCGGTCACTGATCAGTGGGCCAACTGCAGCAACATGGAGGCACGTCGCTCCACACTGGGCGTAGCCGTGCTGCATGGCTGCATCTATGCGGTGGGTGGCTTCGATGGCACCACCGGCCTGTCCAGCGCCGAGATGTATGATCCCAAGACTGAAATCTGGCGCTTCATCGCCTCCATGTCCACGCGTCGCAGTTCAGTGGGCGTGGGCGTGGTCAATGGCCTGCTCTATGCCGTTGGCGGCTACGATGGCTTCTCCCGGCAATGCCTCTCCTCGGTGGAACGCTATAATCCCGATACGGACACCTGGTCCGCTGTTGCCGAGATGTCCTCGCGTCGCAGCGGCGCTGGAGTTGGTGTTCTCCACAACATCCTCTACGCTGTGGGTGGACATGATGGTCCCATGGTGCGCAAGTCCGTGGAAGCCTACGATTACGAGGCCAACAAGTGGCGCTCTGTGGCAGACATGTCCTATTGCCGGCGCAATGCGGGCGTTGTTGCTCATGATGGCCTATTGTACGTTGTTGGTGGCGATGATGGCACCTCCAATCTGGCCTCCGTGGAGGTCTACTGCCCCGATTCGGATAGCTGGCGCATTTTGCCCGCACTGATGACCATTGGACGCAGCTACGCTGGCGTCTGTATGATAGACAAGCCCTTGTGAATGGAAGAGCAGGGCGCATTGGCACGGTAGGGATTCCTATTAATACCCACAAACTTATTTTATTAATTGTTTTGTATTTACTTTTCAGCCAAGCGGCTTCGCTGGCCATCGCGCTGTTGGATGATGAGAATAGTCAGGCTGAGGGCACCATGGAGGGTGCCGTTGGTGGTGCTATCTATGGCAATATTGTTGCACCACCTGCACCAGCACCAGCACAACAACAACAGCAGCAGCAGCAGCAACCAGCTAATCATCCGCACTATGAGAACATCTATGCGCCAATTGGACAGCCCAGCAACAACAACAGCAATAATAATAATAACCAACAAGTTGCTGTTGTTGTCAATGCCAATGCCCCTGCAAATGTTCAAGAAGAAGCTCAACAACAACAACCAGCAGCAGCAGCAGCTGATGCCAATGTCAATGCCAACAACAATCAGCAACAACAACAACAACCACAACAGCAACAACAAGCACGCATGCTGCCCATGAATAATTATCGCAATGATTTGTATGATCGCTCAGCATCCACAGCGGCTGCCTACGATGTGCCACGAGCGGTGCGCTCCGGTTTGGGTTATCGTCGCAATTTTCGCATAGATATGCAAAATGGTAAGCTTAAATATTGATTGCTATAACGACCTCCAAGAGAGTTGGTTCTAGTCACGTAACCCGAATTGTTAATTTAACCTTCTCTTTTCTCTCTCTCTCACAGCGAATCGTTATGGCAGTGGTTTGCGTTGTGCACCACTCTACGCCAGCAACCGCTCGAATTGTCAACGTCAGCGCAGCTTTGATGACACCGAATCCACGGATGGCTATAATCTGCCATATGCAGCCACAACAGGAGGCACAATGCGCTATGAGAATATTTACGAGCAGATACGAGATGAGCCTTTATATCGCACCACAACAACAGCAACAGCTGCTGCTGCTGCAGCTGCAGGTGGTGCTGCAAGTCGTGTGCCACTTTACACCCGACTAGATGTACTTGGTCATGGAATAGGAAGAATCGAGCGACATCTTAGCTCCTCGTGCGGCAACATTGATCACTACAACCTCGGTGGACATTATGCGGTGCTCGGACATTCCCATTTCGGAACTGTGGGGCACATAAGGTTGAATGCAAATGGTGCTGCAGCCGCAGCTGGA
Organism: Scaptomyza hsui; assembly: GCA_018152825.1. NCBI lineage: Eukaryota > Metazoa > Arthropoda > Insecta > Diptera > Drosophilidae > Scaptomyza > Scaptomyza hsui. The sequence continues at coordinate 401,067 of JAECXO010000280.1, forward strand.
ACTAATGCGAATAGTTGCACAGTGCCCAATTGTCAGGGCTATATGACAGCCGGTGGTGCAGCTGCTGCAGCTGTTGGTGGTGCAAGTGCTGCTGCTGCTGCCGCTGCTGCAGCTGCCGCCGCTGCTGGCATAGATTATGGCAACGTCAAAGTTCCGGTGAAGAATAGCGCCAGCTCCTTTTTCAGCTGCCTGCACGGCGAGAATTCGCAGAGCATGACGAATATATATAAAACCACTGCTGCTGCTATGGCTGCCGCACACCACTGCTCACCCCTCACACCCAATGTATCCATGGAGCGTGCCGCACGCTCTGCCTCCGCTGGACCTGCTACTGCAGCCATTGCAGCTGCGGCCACCGAAGAGCAGCTAGTAAATCTAGATATTTTATCGCCTGTTTTCAATCGTCCAACTGGCGCCATACCCAAAATCAAAACCACCAGCAAAGCAGCCAAGGAATCAAGCTCAAACACAGCTGGCGCTTCCACCTCGAGTGCTGCAGAGAAGGGAGGAGGAGCTGCAGCAGCAACTGGTACAACTAACAAGAGCTCCACGCTGGCCAAGAAGACAACAACTGCAACCCGTTCCAGTTCCTCTGCGGATGCCAGCAACAACAATGGCACCTTGAATCGCATCTCCAAATCTAGTTTACAGTGGCTGTTGGTCAACAAATGGCTGCCACTGTGGATTGGACAGGGACCAGAGTGCAAGGTGAGTAACTGGACACATTTTAACATTCAGTTTTTACTGCAACTTTTCCCCCTTTCAGGTGATTGACTTCAATTTCATGTTCTCGCGAGATTGCGTTAGCTGCGACACAGCTTCGGTGGCTTCGCAAATGTCGAATCCTTATGGCACACCACGTCTGGGTCTAGGCACACTGCCCCAGGACATGATGCGTTATCAGCGACGCGATGCAAATGCTGCCTCAAGACCGTTGCACAGCAATTTGAGTCGCTTGCGCTGTGGCGTTGATAAACGTCAGCATAGCTGCAACATCAGCAACAGTTATCGGCATGAAGATCCTTCGTATGAGAATGTGCATGTGCAGTGGCAGAATGGCTTTGAGTTTGGACGCTCCAGGGATATGTACGATGTGGGCAGCTATAATCAACAGCAGCAGCAGCAGCGTCCGTTGTTGCAACGTGCACGCTCCGAGAGTCCCACGTTCAGCAATCAACAGCGACGCATGCAACGTGTGGCAGCACAGAGCACACAACAACAATCGGCCGCCAAGCTAGCTGATCCCTTCAAGAACTACGAACTGAATGCAGAAAACAATAGTTTCAAGCCCAAACAGCCGGCAACTGTGGAATTGGGCGATGAACTTGAGGGCGCTGTAGGCGGTCAGGCAGCTGCCGAATCGGATGCAATTGAGCAGCCGGCGTTAGAACCTATAAATTTGAGTGATAACGAGACTGAAACACCAGCAACAACAACAACGACAACAACAACTAGTAGCCAGCAAACAAACGATAATAATGATTAAAAGAATGGAAAACATAAATTATAAATGTAAAAGTATGATTAGCATACTCAAAATACTATTTAGTTGAAAATTTAACGATTTTATTTGTACCTTATTTTTGTTTTAGTATTGTTTATAAAATTCTGTCCAAACCACTTTTATATATGCCCTATCAAAATTAGATCTCACCCTAAAAACAATTGCAATTGGCCGAAAAAGCATAAAGAAAATGTTAAGAAAACTTAAGCCCTAATATTTAAGTATTGCAGTCTTATCTTGTAGAATTTGATACAATTGTGATTCGAGAAGTGTTTTTTTTTTCTGTGTTCGTGTGTAAAACCAAAGCTCGAATATTTTAGACTTTTAGCTTTTATATATATATATATAAATGTGTCTGTCTCTATCTTTCTGACTTCAAAATAGCTTAAAAGAATAATATCTACATGAGGAAAAACGCAACATGCAATACAAAAGCGCCATATCATGCACATAATATATACAATACATACATATATATATATATACTACTTAGAACTATAAGCAATTAAGCATTTGATATATGATTTGTGACATGTTCCAATACAAAAAGCGATAAAGTTGTGTTATTTTTCCAAAGCAACAAGTCCACTGCCCCATAATTTGATTTTTTCGATATACCTTTGGCAGATTTCAAAACTATCGTTTAGGTCAATTAGAAATAACAGGTATTATTTACATGCATACTACTTACATATACATATATACTATATACACATACATATATACAAACAAATTATACAAAACATGCCCATCATATACAATAATACTCCCAAAAATGTAGATCCTAAGCATACTTACATGTATTGCGTTTAACTAATTCATAATAAAAATTGAGAAAAAACAAAAACATACCTTTGTAAATGTCACAAGAAAAATTATGATTTAGAATATTTGTTGGCTTTGTTGGCTTTGTTTTTTGATTTTATTGTTTTATTTTAACAAACTATTATAAAATTGCATGTTTTTCATTCTCATTGCTTTTTGCTTCTTGTTCATATACACAGATACAGATACATATAATAATTATAAACTAAAAAATACAATATCTGTCATAATGTACTCGTATTTCATATATATATATATAGTATATCTGATTCTTGTTCACAACTATTTGCGCTTGGCTACGACAAATTGGAATTATTTATTTAATATCTTATGGTTTTTTTGATAATTTATTAGCCGATATGTTTTTTGTTTTTTACTCGCGCCTAATTAATACATTTTTTAGTATGCGATATATATTTGTTTTTAGTTTGTTTTCAAATATTCCGTTTCTAAGTTTTGACGCTACAAAGTTTTCTACCAAGCTTCATTTTGTAATTGCTGATAAGTTCATTTAGGATTAGGTATATATATATTTATAGTTGCCATTGTTTTTTGTATTGTTTATTTTTGTTCTTCTTGTTGTAGTATACTTCGTTTCACCGCCTCGTTTCGAACGCTAACTTAAAATGTACACACACAGAGACAGAGAGAGAGAAAAAACTAATAACTAACTAAAAAAAATTCGTTACAAAATTAGGTTCAGAACTATACAAAAACGCTTTAAGCGCGTCCCACACTCATCTCACCCACACACATATCAAAAATCAATCTTCAATTCCACATCCTACTTGGGCAACTCATAGATCTGGACGGGCAATGCTTTTGGCGTTATTATCTCATCCTCGAAGTCATCGTCATCGCCATGGATCGCATAGTCGCCACCATTATGCTCACTCTCAAACTCATTGGGCACAATCTCGACATCGGGTCGCTGAGTGCTGCGATAGCCTCCGCCAGCTGGATCTCGGTCGGATCTCGTCTTGGTCGACTTGGTGATGTGATCGCGCAGCATGTGCGAATAGAGTATATCGTCTATATAGTACATGGTGCCCAGATTGTACACAAACACCTCGCTCTCCGTGATCTGTGCATTGTTCACACTCGTATAGTTGCTGCCCGGATTACGTGTGATCTTAATATGACCGCCTCCAATTGTTTCAAACACTTCATTATCCCTCAAATCACGATTATAAAGTCTGCCACGCACAAAGTGATTCAGTAGCATCTTAACACCGCGCTGGGAGGCCTATAGAATCAAAGTGCTATATAGTAAAGACGACTTCTTAGTTTGGATAAACTTACCATAGCATCATCGGAGAGTCTGTCAAAGCCAAGTTTCTCAAAAGCCTTATCCTCGGGCACAAAGAATGTATAATTGGCACCAGAAATGTGTGGAGCGATTTCTGCATTATTTAAATATCTGCAAGAAGTTTAAGGCTACTGTGAACTTTACTCTAATTACTATTCAAATGTTCTCATACCTTGTAATTTGCGTAAATCTTGAATCACGCTCCAAGGCCAAAAATGAGTGCGATAGAAATTGTGCACCGAACCAGGGAAAGGCCAAAAGTGGCGGTGTCTCCTTATCCTTGTGCATCTGCGGCAAAGATAAATTAAAGCTTATGCTCATACATCATGTGAGAGATATTTACCTGATGCAATTTGGAGACCACAGCCTCGGAGACAAATAGAACCTCGGATATGATGAAAACCTGATTGCCATTGGAAAGCGTATAATCTGACATAATGCTCACATTATTCACAGTTGGTGTGGCTATAATGTAAATGAAATAATTATATGTTAAAGGTATAGTAAGGTTCACGTACGTTGTCCGTTGAAGATGACATCCTCGCCGCCCATGGTGTGAACGACCATTTGGTCCGTGTTCTTGACATCGGATAGACGCAAGGGACGCTGCATGGGCAGGAAGTGATTGCGTAATACGCTCTCGGTGAACTCGGGCACACTGAACGGATAGAAGCCCCAATCGATGGGATGCCAGCGCTGGAAGGCATTGTCCGATGGTATGAGGACCGTATAGGCATTATCGTCCATAATGCGTGTCAGATTGGATTTGGATAGGAAGTGCTGAAAGACCTTTGTGCCGGTCTTCATGTTGGCCAGGAAAGACATCAATGGACTCGCCTTCGATTCCTTGATAATGGGCTCGACTTTGGCATGGGCATTGGTTATGTTTGGCTGCTCCAGCGGCTGTGGGTCATTGTAGCGGCTGCACCACAGGATGGGGTAGGGAGAGATCGTTAGGGAGAGAGCAAGATAGAGGGGTGTACAAGTTAGGAAGTGTGTGCAAAAGTTGGAGCAAAAAACTTTTCGCCTGTGCCTGTGTGTAAAAATTCTGCATGAGTGCACTTTTTGACCGCAAAACAAAAACTCTGTAGCATTAGCAGAACACATGCACTGTGAGAAAATGATACTGTAGTCGTTGTTATTGTGATGGAATCAACTGCAGTTCAACTGCTTTTCTCTCTCTGTGTGTGATTGCACATTTTCTGCATGCAGGCGGAAAAGCCCAGGAAAAGCGTTCGGGAAATCGGTTTTTGTGTATGTGTGTGAGTGTGTGTGTATGCGTGTGTGTTACTCACTTGTTCGTTTCCTGTATGTTACGCTTGGAGTAGGGCGATTTTCTATCACCCAAATAACCATCAATTGCAATGGCCATCAAATTGTCATTGATACGCAGCTTGTAGAGTATTTGCTGACCGTTGAGTAGCCAAACATTGTTGTGCGACTTTTCCAATTTACGAAAAACGATTTTGTGTCCATTACCATTACCAAATGACTCCTCCTCCTCCCGCCCAGTCGACAGCGTATTGTAACTATCAAAGACCTTGCCGGGCACCAAATGTTCCAACATGAACTCTTTCAAACGCGGCTTCTCAATCGTTCGCACATCGATTTTGGGTATTATCAATGTATATGGTGTCTCTGCAAATTGAATTTGAGGTAAGTAAAGTTAAAGTTAAAGTTGTAGTTGTAGTTGTAGTTTTAAAGATGCCTTCACGTGCGATTTTATACATAAGTGTTGGGTATGTGTTTTGCTTATCAAGTTTCTTACATATCATTATTCAAAGCGAATAGACGCACGGGAATAAAAATGTTTATACATATAGACAGTTCTATGAACTCATTCTACAAACATTTTTGAGACTATTAGATAGAAACAAGGAAAGTTGAATATTTTTATTTTTGCTCATAGCTGCCAAAGCATCTCCTTTAAAATTCATTAAAGTTTAGTTTTCTGTAGCAAATTGAAAGTTTATCTTTTGCCAGCTTGACTTTAGTCTCTGACACTTTCAGAAGTTGGTTTTAATATAACAGCTTTATCAATTTATCAAACATTTTTTGCGAGGCGAGCGTTTTTGTTTTTTTGGGGCGACTATTAAACAAATGAGCTGAACATTTAGTTGCTCATTTATCAATGTCGGCCATGTGGCGCCACCAACAAAAAACTTGCATACAGGAGCTGTGAGTGGCACTCAGTTCTTGCAACATGTCCTCGCTAACGGTATTGCTGCGCGTGCTGGCGGTTTTAACCACAATTTTTGGCTGTAACATCTACAAATTTATGCCACAATGTTGCAAATTCAAGCGTCGCACATGGTTGCAGCAGCTGATCACATTGATGCACTGTCTCTGGTTGCGTCCATTTTTGTTCCTAGTGAGCTATGTGCATATACGCTGGTTTATGCTTAGTTTTTTGGCCGTCGTTGCGGGCAAAATGGAAAGTGATAAGGCGCTGGTCATAATCTATTATTTGAGCAGCTTGGTGATGAAATATCAAAACATATTCATATGCCTATCAATAACATATAGCTGCAAGTATCACAAGGATGAAATCGAAAGCATACTCAATCAGTTTTTGAATATTTATCAAAAATTCAATCGACGCTATGGCCATGCACCAAAAATCGATTGGTTTATATTCATCGTCTACTTTATAGAATTTGCTCAAATGTCTTTGAATGTCGCACAAAAAAAATCCATCGATTATATACCCTATGTGGCAAAAGGTGCTCCCATGAGCTACTTTTTCGGCTGGACAGCTGTTCTTTTTATTTGTGTGCAGCCTTTTCTATTGGGTCTCGTTGCGCACTTGGGCTTACTGATGCTGCACGCTTGTTATAAGAAGGAGTTGCAACAACTGGAAGGCAAACAACGCCACACAGCTGCTGCCTATCAGAAGAAATTGGCCTACTATATCTTGTTGATGCAACTTAGACAGAACTTTGAGTTGATTCTGCGTCCGTTTGTTTGTGTGGCAATGTTATGCGAATTGAATTCTTGCATAATTAGCTTTCATTTGATATTGTATGATGCACATATGGTCGGATATATGATATATACCGTTGCAATCGCTTTAATATATCCTTTGTGTTTTGTCTATCAAAGTCAATGCATGAAATTAGCTGAGAGAAAATTTGGACATCAGTTACTGATGTTTAAGAACAATTCCGAAAAACAGCAACAGGTAAGTTAACTTTAGTATGTATGTATATATCTTTAAGAAATTATTATTTATTTTTCTTTCTTTGACAGCTACAAATCTTCTGCCTCTACAAATTGCTTTTACTTAACGCTGTGGAGCGCAAAAAGCTTAGTATCTTTATGCTAAATCGTGGTCATATTTTGGATTGCCTGTTCTTAAGCTGGGCCTTGGGCATGTTTACCAACACTATTCTGGTAAACTCACAGCACGCCTGGCGAGACCATATAATTCTACATAATAATATGCATTAAAAGGAGAAAATAAATATATTCCCATACTACTTCTTGAGTTGCGCTTACTTATATGTTAAGACTTGTCTTGTGTTGACTCACCTGACTTTATCTTGTAGCCGTAGAGCTCCAAAACAGGAAAGCCATCGTCGATAAACCGGTAAATGTGGTGCCACTTGTCATCTTCCTGGTTGCGCTGCAGTCCAATCAATTCGGGCAGCACTTTGCTCTCAATCAGCTTGGCATTCTTCAGACTTGCATCAATTTGACGCTCCACGACGCTGATGGGTGTTGTATCGCTGCCAGCAACAGCAGCCACAAGGAGCAACAATAATGTTGCTGCCGGCACTTGCAACATTTTGCGTGACATTCAAGTTTGTTCTCTGTGTGTTTTTTCTTTTTGTTTTTTAATTGTTAGCACTTTTCAAGAGTTGTTGATATTCTTTCTTTTTTTTTTTTTGCTTGTTGTGCACTTGTTTCTTGTTCAGTTTGAGTTGAGTTTTTCGTTTTACTTTATGGTACCACAATTTTATTCATTTTCGCTTGCAAATTTTTGTGCAGACACTTTACATAATTGCCAAAAGCTATACAGAAATGATTGAAGAGAAGGAAAGAGGAGGTTCTGAGTATTCATTTATTTTAACAGAGACAATTTTTAATTAGTTTTGCAACTCATTTGAAATTCGAGGCGTTGAGTCTGAAAATTAATGTGTGTTTTGTATGCAAATCGAATAATGTGCTCAGAATAGTTAGCTCACGATCGTATTTGCATCGTCTTACAAAAAGATACATATAGTATATTTGTATCTGATTGCCACACAAATGGCACAGTTACGTTTGCTTGTGCATTTTAACCATATTTGGCTCGATTACGTACTCGATTCGGACTCACTAAATAAAAACCCGTCTTTCTCACGTTTTCGTGACAGTTTTTCCAGCAACAAAGTCGCAACTGGCCTAACAATAGTTAAAGATACTTTTTTGTTATTGCGAATTTAGATGAAAAATTTGCCAAGGCTTGGTTCTTTCGTATATTTTTTTGTGTATGCGCTCTCGTATGATAAACAACGATAATATGCGACAATTTGTTTATTTGCTGACCTTTGTGCTTAAATCTGATCGCATACAAGGCTGACAGTCTGCGACTACACATACATAAAGATACAACAGATACAGATGCAGATACAGACAGAAGAAAGTAAATTAATTTCAATTAAAGTTGACAAACTAAACGGATAACTACGGCGTAAATAAATCCGAACTGTGACACAAGTAGTACTTGGGCGGCAAAAGATTCTTAGAACTAATCAAATCAGATGAACATATACGAAATATACGTATATAAGCGACATTTGAACGAACGTTTTTCTTTAGATTTTCTTTTTTACATTTTTCACTTACACAAACGTTTTAATCTAATTTAATATATTTTCATATATTTATTATTATTTGAATCGCTTTTTATTGCTACTCGAAAGACTTTTCACCTTCTAGCGTCCATTGAGCGAACCGTACCGAACCAATTCCCGTTTCATACTGCATGTCTGGGCGCGCTTAGCGCTCAACCGGGAGTCCAAAACGGGCTTAGCGAATGCCCAGTTGCAAATGGGATGGATGAGGCAGACGCACACACAAAAGAAAAACCTGTTTGTCTGGCAACGCTCTGTTGTAAGTCTTATGGTTATTTTTTTTTCCTTTACTAATCAAAAAGAGTGCTGAATGCATGCCTGTGAAAAGTGAACTACATACATAAAGATTTGTAATAATAAATTAGTTTTTGGTTGGGAAGCCTTTTTTTTTTTTTTTTTTGAGTTTTAGCAGACAACGGAAAAAAATCTTAAAATATGGAAAGTTTAATTTTCTATTTTTTTGGAAGAGTAATTCACGTTTTTATTTAACATTTCCCACAGGGCACTTATCACTTATCGCAAACGCTCATTATTCATGATTATGCTTTCGGGTTTGGTTTATGTGCAAAATTGTGCAACAGACGTCGCGTCTCAACGTTCTTACATATGTATGTATGTATGTATGCCCCCAGTCTTTCTCTCCCTGTCTCTCTCTTTTTCACTCTATTTCTGTCTGTCCGTAATTGCTGGTATTATTGTTGGGTGGGTAGGGGAGGTAACTGAATCGCCGCCGGTATCCACAGCTGCTGCATTTATTACTACAAAAAGAAGGGAGCTCGAACTGGAAGTCGAACTCGAAACTCGTAGGTTTTTCATAAATTAACATTTTCGGCCGACTCGACTGCTTTATAATGAAAGTCTCGTGCAACTTTATTATTATCACTATTATTATTATCTTTGTTTGTTGTTGGAACTGAAACTACCGGCCCATCATTGTAATGGATATTATTGTCAGGCGGATATTTTATTTTTAGTCGCCTTTCAATAGCCGGGCAGGGCCCAACTCTGACTGCATTTTATATGCATACTAAGTGATGATGACGATGTTGTGTGATTGTGTTCATTCAGAGGTTATTAAGTGAATATTATTTAAATTTAAGTATGTATACTCTGTATGTGTTTAACAAAGGGTATGTTGTAAGAAATAATATTTTAAATCTTGCTTGCTGAAGAATGTTAAACAAGATAACGTAAAGTTCTCAAGAAGTTTTCTGTATGAAGGTTTTTTGGCACATAGTAAATATTATGATACACAGTAACAATATATTAGATAAGGTTTAGCCCTGTCTAGTAATCTTAACCTTAGCATCCGGTTTTACTTAAGTAAAGAGTTAGCAGAGGGATCGGAAAGTATTTGGGAATGAAAATAATTTATGCATTTGAATAACAATAAAGCATTTCGATAATAATGCAGTGATGCAGTGCTTATAAATAAAGGTAATCTTAATCTTAATTGCACTAAGTAAATGCCAAATTCTTATCTACAATTAAATATTAAGTCATGCATTTAACCTTTTGATATAATAAAAAAAAAGCTTATGTGAACTTTGAATCACATAGAAATTCACTTGCAATAACTTTTCCTCATACTCTTACTTAGGTAATTGTTCAACTACAACATTTTTTACTCCTATGAGCATAAGTTTGTGGTATTTTTTTAATTACGTTCGCGGCGCTTTCTTAACTTTCGCTTAGCACGTTATGTGGCGTTGCACGTATGATTAAAAAATTCTTGTGAAACAATTTTCAGGGGTTTCCAGCTCTGCAAACGCCGGTAAATCAAGGCAAGCACGTACCACAAACACACACTTGTTATTCAGATGAGGGGGGGAGAGGAGAAACGAAGAGCAACGAGAGAGAGAGCATTTTTACCGAGCTGCAACGGGATAAAGTTGCGAGCATTGCGTTCAAATTGTGTATACGGAAAACTGTGGAAAAACTATATACTATACTACTTACTACTACAACTACTACTCTCTACTATTCACTATTGCCGCTACTACGAGCAACAAGAATATCAACAACAACAACACAAAGCCGCTGCGGCAACTGCTGCTGCTGCGTTTATGTATCCACATCCAGAGTGCAAACCAATTGAAATTAATTTGCATAAAACACATACTACTATCATCACCATCATCAGCAAATAGAATTACTTCTATTCTATCCGAGATAGTTTGTTTGGTTTGTTTATTTGTTTGACTCCCAACTGCATTTTGTGTAGCGCTTTAGCTAATTCTGGATAATTCACAGTTTATTGCACTTGCCGTTCCTGCTTGCACACATTTGCTCTCTCGCTCACACTCTCGCTCTCGGCACACACACACACACACACACACACACTGAAACAATTCACGCCACTTGCCACATGTGGCAAGTTAATACAGTTCTGTTCTTAGTTCTTAGTTTATTTTCGCGCTTTTTTTTTTCTCTGCACCTTTGCCTAATTAGATTAGGCTTTGTTTTGTCTAAGAAATATTTTTATTTGTGGTGATTTTTTTTTTTACTTCAGCTTTTTTGGTTAGGAGAGCTCTCGCGCGTCTTCGCCAACACAATGATTGCGTCTGTTGTGCCGGAAAATTTACGACAAATTGAGAAGCTTTTCGCATAGCTTGCTTCGTTGCTAGACGCAGTCGTCAACGTTTGTCATCAATTCGTGCGGCTCCTTTGGCCAGTGCCTAGGGTTGTCAGGGGTTGCCAATGAGTTTTTAAGCTTACGAGTTGTGGTTGCACACAAAGAAAACTATAGTAATACTGTGTAAAGTTTTTTACAGCTGTTTTTAGCATTATTTGTATATCTTTTTATTAAATAATTGCTTTTTTTTTTTTTTTTATTAACAAAAGCTGAAAGCTAGTGTTGTCGTTAGTCGAGACTCAAGCGTATGTAGTTAGCTTTAAAAGCTTTCCCTTACGGACATTTGACGGTTAGCCGAAAGTTTCATGGAACTTTGTTTAGTGCGGACACAAACCAATATAGTTGCCAGCATGAAACAATTTATAAATTATTCATACGCACTGTTGAATGAACTATTTAATAAAGAAATAAAATGTTAATGTAAATACCGAAATATTTTTTGTTTGGCGCGAATTAATAATTTGCAATTGCTTGCAAATGGCATTACAAATTAATCAAGTATACGCCACCCAAGCAAGCAATGTTATATAATTAACACATTAACAGTCTGATTTATATGTGATATTCATTAACATAATACGCAAGCGACACGTGACAGGCATTAAGCATATACATATTTGCCCTTTGCAAACATAAACACACAATAAATAAACAAAAATGACACGTGGCAAGCAAAACAATGCAATAACAAATTAATTGTCATGCCATTAAGTGCAGCAGCAACAAGAAAAAAAAAACCAGAAGAGTAAACACACACTTGAGGTAATAAAATCAATGGCAAAACTATAAATATTACATTGATGGAATGAAATTCAGAAACATTTCTGTTAGATTTGCTTAAAGTAATTGTTTATGTAGGTAAATAAATGTTCAACGAGTGGTTTAAGAACTTTTAGCTCTAAATAAATATGGTCGAGACAACTTCACAGTTTGCCCAGTTGAAAATGCTTGACAATAATCAACAGTCTGCTGGCCAGCAAAAAAGCGAAAAGTCAAGCATAGAAATAACAAAAAATAGTTAAATGACATGAAAGGCCAATGGCCAAACAAAAGTGCAACGAGGTCGCTACAGCACACACATACACACAGCAAACTTTGTGGTTAAAACTAAAGTGGCCTGTTAGGCTTTCACAAAAGTGTCCAAAAACTTTGGCATACAAAGAATGCTGCTGCTCATCTGCATTTGGCCACAGTTTTTTGGTGTGGTTGCTCCCACTGGCTCTCTTTCTCTTTCTCCCTCTCTCTTTCGCTCTGTTGTTTTAATATTTCAACACAGTTGCACAGTGACTAACGGTGGCTGGAGTTGCCCCAGAACGCTGTGCCACACGCTCGAAGTGTCTCCGTTTTGTGGCAATTTATGCATGTTGTTTGCATACTTTTGACTTTTTCGACATTTACTCGTTATAGAATAAATGAAATAGTACCTCACACAAAATGCTTTGACATGCTCGTTACATACTTATACATATGGATGTATTTAGTTGGTCAAGAATTTTAGACAGTTTCGTAACCCTACTTGTGTTTCTAGAAGCCTTTAGAAATCCAAAACGATTTAGCTTGTATGGATGAACAATATTAAATTGCCCTTAGATTCGTCTTCTTGGCATTCAAAAATTGTTCAGCTTTCTGGCCAAAGCGATTAAAAGACAAAAGACAACACTTACACACACACACATAGTTGTGTTGGCAATGAGTTCAGTTTTGATTTCATTTTAGACATTTTCAGTTTTTTGGGCTGGAACCCAGTTGGGTTGCCAGCTTATCACCGAATTGGCAGTTGGGCTTAATTGAATATTCAAATGCGTTTCTAGAATGCGACTGCTCATTGTGTGTGTTGGCCTAAAGTGTTGTCGAACAAGGCTCTCAGAATTTTGCATGAATTTAATGTAAAATGCCATAGGAATTTTCAATAATATTTAAGCTGTTAATGCAATTATATAACACACAAACTTATTACTTGCTGCATTTTTATGCAATGCAATGCGTTTTAAAAATAATTACCCTAATTGAAAGTATTGCGGTTTGCTTTTTTGCATTTTTTATTGACAGCAAACAGATAAAAATGGTTTAAGTATTATTTGCATGTGTATTTGCGAAAAACAATAATTATTTTTCCCACGACTTTTTATGCATTAAGTTCGCTTATAATTAAATATTTGTACTTGTATATTTTGTGGTACATTGTAAAAAGAATCTTTTATCTGGAAATATCAACACAAAGTCTAATTTAATTTATTAACAAATTCTCACAGAACTCTTTAGATGTGTTTGCCAATTTTCTATTTACTCAGCTTGTCCTTCGTTTTGGTTAAATGAAAAGCGTTCAACTGAGATTTACTTAAGTAAATTCTAAGACACATTTCCCCAGATAGCAGCCACATGGCGCACATCAAACCAAAAAGGAGGAAATGCTGCTGTTTTTGCTGCTCCTGTTTGACCCTTGAGTCCTTGTGCAAAATGTGCAACCTTGTTTATTTGCATAGTTGGCCTGAGAGCCAAGTACAACTGTTTTGCAATTGACTGTGGCTTCATTTAAAAAGCAGCGCATATGAATAATTCAGGGCTTTAAATATTTCAAAAATTGTAAATAAATAAATATTCCAATTGTCAGAGACGAACTATAAATTAGGCAAATATTGACGAAACTTGGCCAATCGAGCTAAAATTTCAACTATTAGATAGCCTGCAATAGTTGCTGTTTCTATTTTGATTTCATTAAAATCTCAGCTAGATTTTACAATCAAAACGTAATCTTTTTAGAGCTGAAGAAAAATTATGTGCAAAGGACATTGCCGGCTCTCTAATTAAAACGCTACTCTCAGCCACTTGCCGCTAGCCAAGTTGCAGAAGAGAAGAAAGAGAGGAAGACAACAAAAGGCCACGCCTTTCGCTATCCTTCGTCCTTGGCATCGTCACGCAATCGCCATCGTCGTCGTCGGAAAGCGACATTAATGCTTAAGCTAAGCGCATTCGCCATTATAATTAAATACACCGGACAACAACAACGTAGAGGCGATTTAGTCGTAGTCTGGGCTACCAGGCACACACACACACACACACACACACAGCTACACACAACAGCACACAGTGCAAATAATTAGCATGGCTCGAAATTCGGTGAGTAATTAAGGTAAGTCAGCTGTTGCCCTTTGTGACCACTTTTTGTTGCCCTATCCTCGAGCGGAAATTAAAGTTGCAGTTTTTTCTTGTCGTCCACCGCGATGAGATTTGTTGTGCTCTGCTTTGTTGTTGTTAGCAGACGTTAAAAAAGCTTTTGTAACTATTAAAGTGTAATCTGTGAAATCTGTGCTGCACAAAAAATATAACCTGTACTTTTTAGCTGTTGTTGTTGTTCAAGCCCTGTTTCTTAACAGCTTTGTTATTTTGTCAAGCAAAAACAGCAATTAGTTAGGTTCCATTGACAGTTGCCTAGTTATCTCAAAATTATTGAGTTCAAAGTCATGTGGAGAACATATTTTATGGATTGGATGGTTCATTTATTGGTCGTAAAAAGTGGTTTGATTACACTTAACAGGTTCATATCAATACTAAAAATATATATATAAACCATATATATGTTAGTTTGATTTAAAGTTGCACAAAGAAATCCAAATGTTGTTATTTTTTGTGATAATTTAATAGAATTTTTGTTATTTAAAGCTAGTTGATATCAGTATTAAGCTATATAATGCCATTAATCAGCGAAAAAGTCTTTGCGTTGTATGATAATTTTCAATAAGTTTGCACAACACTTAAGACCCGAGATATTAAACGATATATCGTCACATTAGTCACAGTTTGGTTGTAGTCGGTTCCATTATTGTTCAACGCACCTTGATGCTCTGCACTTCTAGCCAGATCATGAAGGCTGCAATGCAAACGTAGGCGCCAACAATGAGCAAGACCTGCAGAGCACTGGCAGTGAAGACTTGAACCACCAGAAGAATGGTGCCCAGCAGAAAAACGCTGGCTAGAAAGATAATTATGAAGATTGTGGACCAGCTGCGGAACCAGGCGTGTCTTTTATCCGGCGGTGGCACAAAGTGCGGCTTCAGTGGACTATATTCCTTGCGGTATTGTGTCTCATAGCCGCTGGTAAAATCGATCTCATCGTGGCCGCCGAGAGTTGTCGATGTTGACGCCACCTTCTTCACGTCCGTGTCCATGCCGTAATGTGTTCGACTTTTGACTAAATGGCTTTCGAGCACCGAACATTGAGTAGCAGCAGCAGCAGCAGCAGCAGCAACAGTTGTTGTTGTTGTTTGCCTCATTATCACAGCGCAAAAGGTGTTAATTGAGACAACTGAGAACCAACAACAACAGCTACAGCAACAACAGTGACTGACAAATGTGTTTTTATTTAAACTATATTCGTTTTCTGTTTCGTGACTCAGATAAGATAAGACGTCGACTTCGACTGTGAGAGACTATTACGATTCTTTCTTGGTTTGCCTCTTTTCAAAACTGCAACCTTATCAATTATGACTTCAATATATATTCCAGAGCCAACAACAACAACACGTACTAATTACAGTAAACTTGTCGCTTTGCGCTCTTTGTTTATTTTTCCTATTTGCTTTCATCATGAATGAAATGCGTTTCGGTTAAATACCACAAAATCAAATTACATTGGTGTGACGTTGACGTTTTTCATTTCCAGAAACACATTGTGTATCAATATCTTGGAATTCAACGACTGGAGTTCTGGAATGGTGTACTAAATAGATAAAGTTCTCAAGGTAAAGGGTCATAAATACAGTTGAGCTATGTGAGTTTATATTAGACAGAGTAAAGAGAAACTGAAAGTGAGTGCGAAGTTAACAAGTGCTGTTTAAATTAATGAGTGCTAATTATTTTGTTATTTGTTCATTGAATTTGTATTGACACATATTTAATTAAACAAAAATATACATATTTCTTTATTTTACTTTAAAGTGAATAATATTCAATCGAAATTAAATACAAATAACATATTTTAAATAACATGTCACTGCCAGGCTTTTAATTTTGCTGTTCAAGTTTCAAGTTACATGCATTACATATTTGAAACATATTGTACCCTGTACTCAAGAACCATAATAAGTTTGATATATGTTCCTGAAATGTTTTACATTAAAAAGTATCACAAGTTAGCCAAATTTGATTTTTATGTAAACATCTTTATAGGATATTTGTAAGTCAGTTCCCAGTTAATGTTTATGTTTAGTTTGCCCACATTAAGCGATCATAATATCAATTTTTAATGCCCTATACAAACACACACAGCTAAACACACACATAAATACGCGGCTTTACAAATGCTGTAAATTTCTGTTTACGCTGTTAAAATATTTTCTGTTTATATTTCCAGTTATATTTTACTCTTTATTGACACTTAACTAATAAATAAGTTGTAAAATATTTTAACCATTAATTACTTTGGTCGTTTTGCCGTTTGAAATGCAATGAACTACTACTTTGTATTTATCGATGTGGGAAGCATAGCATACTTTGTATAAAGAAAAAAATACAATGTATAAGTATAAACACAATAGTACATTCCATGAAAGGCGATAAAGCACAGAGGAGTTGAAGATTTCTTGGAACACTTTATGCTGACTTGTGCATAAATTTGTGTGGCTTGGAATTGAAACTGAAAATTCAGCGCATTAAACCAAAACAATACTTATTTGTGGTTGGCGCTGCTGATGCTTAAGAGTCCCCAATTGTTTTTCAGTTTGCCAATTGCCTTTAAGCTGATAGCAACGCGAAAAGAATTTGAATTGTGACATTTTTTACTCTGCTGCATTATGTGGTAAATAAATATTACACTTCCTAAAGAACTGTTTTGTGAATTGTGTTTATGTTTTTCAAGTGAAAGTCGTGAAATGCTTTTGGATACCAGTGAAGAGCCCGAGTTGATACCGGAAATGATCATCGATGTTGGCCAATTGGAGCAACAGTTAATAGATGCTCCAGAGCAGAGAATTTTTTCCTGTAGCAGTTGGAGCAAATTAGCCATTTTATTTTGTATTTTCTACAACTGTTTTATTGTTGTGATATTACTTCTTTCTTTTATACACTCCAAGCTAGCTCATTAAATATTTTTACACATTTTTTTTATAAAATTCTACGTTCTTTATTCCAATAGTTTCTTGAGGTTAAAGTTGACGAGATAATTGGCTTAAATGTCTGACAACGCTTATCTAGCATTAGAGCAGCTCGAGTTTACTTATAAATCGAGACTCCCTAAACGCATTTGAACTTTGTCCTCTTATACACATACATATAGAGTATATCCATTGCTGCCAAGCAATTTAAGTTGTTACCAAAGTCATCAGCATTCTAGATGCGGCTACAGCTCACCAAAAACTTGCCCCTGTTGCAGTTACTTCTTGACGTTTTTTATTTTTCTATAAATACCCTGTGGTCAGCTGATCTTCTTAAATCGGTTGTTTTGAAAATAAACTTAAGATACATAATAATTGATTCTTTTGATGAAGTAAGAATTGTTTAATGATTAAAGTTTTCTTTAGTGTAGTTTAATAGAAAAAACCTATTGGATTTTCAAGTCAAGTTTTCAAGGGTATCTCATAGTTACTCCCGTCTCTTTATAACCTGCCAACTTGTACTCTTTTTTTTATATTTTTCTTGTTGTGGTCTTTTCTCAAGTAACAAACTTTTTGTTGCTACTGCGCATTTGCATAATCTAAAGTCGCCTGGAGATATGGACCATACTGCACTTGTCCGATCAAAGTGAAAGAGTCGGAGGCAGAATAATAGTTGCTGCTGCTTAGCAATTAGACAAATCTGAAGTTCTCTCTCTTACTCTTTTCCGCTTTGCTGACATCCAATTCGAATTTGTTAGCTGTTCGGTGGGCTGGCTGTCTGGCTCTGGTCAGAAATATAATATGACCGCAGTGGGCTGCGCTGGGAACTTATGAATTATGAGAGCCTTTGGCCTTGCCAGGATGCTGCCTAGCTCTCGGCTCGTGGCTTGTGGCTCGCGGCTGTGCTGCAACTGTGCCGTATTTCATGCCGCCTGTCATGGTCGGGGGGTAGTATAGAGTAGGTAGTAATAGTACTGCGCTGCTCCTATTTTGGCCACAATTCACCGAGCACTTCCCGAAAACTTTTGAAAGGGGCGCGGGCCAAAAAAGTTTCCGGCGGCTCGCACTTTTCAATTGTTTTTGGGGCTGCCGACCCGTTTTATCTAGGCATAAATTTGTTTAGCCGACTTTCGGCTTTAAGCGCCTCGTTCACATTAATCTTTAAGCCCTGCATTTTTTCCATGCACCCTCCAAGCACACAAGCTCATTATTCAAATCTAAGACCATGCGACATAAAAATACAAACAGTGTAAAATCAAAATTCATGAGGCACTGTGCTTTAGCCATAGAATTATACAGACTTTCCTGACGGTTTTTTTTTAAGATGTTCCTCTCCTTGCCTTACGTCCAAACTGCTGTTTGGCCAGAATGCGTTTGTTGTTGCAAACTTTTTCCATCAAAAGTTTCGGTTTTCGATACGCTTCTGCCTCGCTGCTCCCAGCGACGTCGACGTCGACGCCGGCTGCTACTTGCTTTCGTGGCAAGTGCCACTTCCGCTTTGCGTCAGCGCACACAACGGTCGCGCACAAAAGTGTGACTGAAGTGGTTTTCCCCCAAGACCCCCTTGCACCCCTTCCTTGCAGCAACACAGGTGTTAATTAACTGAAACCAGCCAGCCACCCCCTCAGCCCACCCTCACCCACAAGGCAACAAATTTAAAATTGCAACCCGGACCAAATTAATGGGTCTTGCATTTGTACGCATCATGTTTTGGAAAAAAGCCGCCCGCAGGGATTTTATTTATGTGGATTTTTTTTGGGCGGAATTAAGCCAAAGTTGAGCCCAACTTTTTGGGTGGCAGCAAATGTGTAAAGTGTGAGTTCGACGCATTTTTTATTATCTATGCAGATATACTTAATCCACGCAAATGAAGTCATTATTATCAAAGCTTATCAGTTAGCTTAATATTTATAAAAAAGATACATTAAATTTTCTACTCACAATTCATATACAATTTTCTTTAAGCAAAGAATCTTTAAGCATTCTTGGTTGCACAAAGTATTCAAGAGTTCTTCCCTCTTCTCTGCGAATACTTTTAATAAATACTTTGTAAAGCCGCCTTTACTCCTTTGCCTAAGCTATTTATAATCGACATTAATAATATGCATGGCACCCACAAAGCTATGTAGAAAAATTGCCTGTGGGCACAAAATTAAAATGTAAATTTATATTTATGGCAAAAATTCCAAATACCAAACTCTAAGTACATGCAAATATTTCTCGTATGTTAATTAATAAAAAAATTCAAATATTTATAAGATATTTAGTTATGAAGAGAGATATGGAATGTCATCTAAAATATTTAAGTATTGATTATAACTTTTTTTTACTCTTGTTGCAGCATTCTAAAATTAATCGTAACATGCAACACACACTATGTTGCAATTTGCATCAACATTAAATCCAACAAATAAATAATGAGTAGGTCTTGTACTTTCTGGGTCTCTAGCCTGTGCGCCTGACATCATCTGTTCTATTTTGATGTTGTTGTCCTTGCTAGCACTTTCATGTCCTTCACAGCTGCACACACACACACATTGTTGTTGTCTTGTAAGTTGAAATTAGTTACGGTGTCGCACAATGATGCTTGGCATGACGACATCCTGTCATTCTCGATGCTCGATGCTTGCATGTGCGTGTGACTAAGTGTAAGTATGCTTGATCTATCATCATTAGTTGACCATGTCACTGCAGACACTTGGCCCAATTGATTTAGGAGGCGCCCTCTCAACTGGTTAACTGCTTAGCTGGCCGGCAAACAAGGCAAAGATTATGTGGGCGGCACCATTTAAAGTTTATTGAACAGCTTATTTTCTTTATCAATTATATTTTAATATGTGCTGTATAGTGTGTTTGTTTAATTAATAGCTCGCTTTTTTCAATTGCATTAATCATACTAACACCAAGCAAACTAATTAAAATGTCGTTTAAGCACAATTATTTTTGGTTTTATTTGCAATTGTGTGACAATTAAAATGAATAATTAAAACATAAATCAGCGAGCATAATGAGAATGTTATTTTTCAATGCATTTTACTTTGGGCTATTATTAGTTTAGGTGTTTGAATGTAAACATATGTAAAAGAGTAAGAGTAAGAGTAATTCTGATCAAATTTAGTGACGTGTTTCCATAATGTGCAAGGGGTAAGTGGAAATATTATTACGCGATAAGTATAGGGTTCTACTTGTTTTTCTTGTTTACATTATAAATATTAAATATTAAAAAAAAAAACAGCATACTCATGAATAAAATTATAAAAAAAACGTTAATGAGTTTAAAGTAGATTTAAATGTCATTAAAAATATTTGTACAACATGTCACGCAATTTTATATACATTATATCAGAATTTAAGTATTTCCTATAAATAAGCACAAGCTGCCTAATGCTCCAATGCTAATTAAGAATATTTAGTCCATAAACGAGTATCAGCTTAGTTAAACCAAATCAGCATTTAAAAAAGTGGGCCAATTGTCAATTTGAGTTCATGCATTTCTAATTTGTTAATTAAATGTTTGACTAATTGCGTGTCCACTTAAAATTTATTTAACTAAATGCTGTGACAGTTAATTTTTAGCGGTCGACGAAATTTTTTTTGTTGCCGCTTTTATTTTTATTTAATTAGTAAGAAAACCAAAATTAAATGGGTTCGTGCTGGGAATTTGGGTCAGCAATGGCAAAAATAAGTGCAACTACTGGAATTTAATTAAATGCGTGCATAAATTATGCATTTTAATGGCAAACACACACACACACATAGTCTCATACATATGTAACAGAGTGAGGTTAATGCACGGCCCCCATTGTGGCACAGCCATGGGCATAATTATTGCCAAATATGAAATTCTGTGCGCCAAAAAGTATGCAGCATGGGTGTGACTGTGTGTGCGTGTGCCTGTCGTCGCCCTCGTCCTTGTCCTGCAGCATTATTAATGCAATTGCCCTGGTAGCAGATAGCAAGCAGCCCCGCCACTTGCAAAACCATAATCGTTGCCCCTTTCACAAGATCATTATAGGGCTTAAATTACCCATAGGCAGAGACAAATCACTTTCGCTAGTATTTCGCCAAGGTTCCTGAGAGAGCTTTTAATATTTTTTTTATTTGTAAGCTATATTTCTTACTTTGTTGTCTAAAAAGTGATTAGTTTTGTATAAAGTAAGCGATTTTGAAGCGAAAGCGTTTTTTGAAACACATCGATTAAGGTATTGTTGTAACAATGGAACGTCGCTTTTGGGTATGAGCTCGCTTGTGTCACTGTTTCAATTCGCATGCTTGTAATTCACACGCATGCTCATAATTTGCTATCACCACCCACACAAAAAACACACACACATACTCACATAGTGGGTTGTCTCTTTGCTCCACGTTGCAGCTTCCGCTCTTCGTTTGTTTAAAGCAATTTCCACATTGTTGTCATTGCTTCTGGTGTTGTTGTTTGTTGTTTGTTGGCTTGGACTGGCTGCTGTTGCCATAATAAGGCCATTGTTTATGTTGTTCCTGATGGCATTAATACCAGTGTAATTTCAATATTTAGTCGACCACTTAATAATGTGCGGCTTACTAATGATTATTAATTATTGTTGAATACTTGTTGTCATTTTGTTGTTGCTATCGGTTTATTATTATACACACTGTATGCATGTGTGTGTTTGTGTCCTTGTATTGTTCTGGCAAAACGGTTAACCGCATATTAGATATATAATATGAATGCGTCGCAGGTGATTCATTTTGGTCACAACTGTATCTAACGGATATCAGTTCGAATGTGTTCGTGATTTATGGTTTTGTATGAATTCGCTTTGCTTTTTTGGGTTGGTCAGGATGTCCTTGAAGTGATTTACCATACATGGTAATTAAGCTATGACATTTAAATAATTAACCATTTGAAATATATTTTGTATTAAATGAGTGCAGATAAACCAACCCCTAAACGACTTCACCACACTCCTTAGTATGCGAACATTGTTCAACATTGGTTGCGGGGCATATTATGCAGTCCATTAGGAGATCATCGATAAGCATTTGGACCTTCCAATTTGTAACAAAGCACTATGCCACACAGAGCACATGGGCTTATGGCCAACAACTAATTACGAGTATGGCCAACAATTAAATGCCATTTATTATCTTTGGTTGCTGGTCGCTGGCGCTAACCAAAAACACACAAAATGAATTATGGCTACTAATTAAATCACCAAATTACAAGCACGCACACATAGCATAAATTGTAAATTAGATCCCGCCGGAATTGTTTTACGTAAATCTCAAATTAATGCCAAGCCATTGGCACGTCTACGAACGGAGAAGGAATTAAATGCAAGCAATTTTACACCAACTTCAACTGTAAACGTGTAAAAATGCTGACTAAGTTATGTAATCCTTGTGAGATAGCAAACTCTTGACATATTTATGTGGCAAAGTGGGAGAATCAAAGTTGGAGATGATAAAGTGATTTTTTGCTTGTTGGTTTTTCCAGTTGATAACGTAAAGTATCACTTACGAAATTAAAAATTTAAATTAAACACTCTCAATAAACGTCTGTGGCACGTTTTTACTTTTCCTCACATATTTTGATAGTAAGTTGTAATGACAGAAAAAAAACAACCAACGTTCATGCCTCAACCAAGCTACCAAGTTTTAAAGCTGTCTGCAGTCTGAAGTCTTCTTTTTTTTTTTTGCTGTTGATGGTTGGGCGCTGCTGTCAGCAGTTGACTCAATGCTGTCTGTCTATCATGCGTTGTTGGTTTTTGGTTGAGCAGATCAGATTTTGTCCTCTGGAGGTTAGAAAGGGTATAAAAAATGGTTGCAACTCGAGCTAAGCTCACATTTCACTCACTTTTGGCTGGAGACTTTAAAAAACAATTTATGCAACATTTTTGCATTGCATGCCACATAAAATTTGTCACGCACACACTCACGCACCACACACACATACATATCTTAAGACAACTTAGCATCAGTGCAAAATACGCGTCAAATGCGCAAAGCGTGCGGCACGCGCTGAGATTGCCTGAGTAAAAAGACCGGGGCCCGTGTGAATATGTTGTCAAATTCTCAAGAGGATTTTAGCTTTTGCTTCTTTTGTTTCCTTGACGGCGGTTGTTGTTGTTGCTGCTCGTGTTGTTGTTGAAAGCAGTCAGCTGCCAAGCATATTTCAAACTTCACTTCGTAAGTGTGCTAAGTGGCTGCTTACAAATACATTTGCGTAACGTCTTCTCTCTTTCTCTTACTCTTTCTCTCTTTCCTCGACGCATATCACTTTTATTTGAGTTTGCGTTTTGCATTAGGCGTATTACGCATACGTCACACCAGCCACATCCCATTCAACACACTTAGCTGCTTCTTCTCCGTCATCTTCCATTTTTGGACTAGGCGAAATTAGAAGCTTATGATTTTTGGCTCGCTCTAAGCCTTGCTAATGGCTCCAAGCTTATGTTCTTTGTCATTTTTTTGTCTTTCTTGGGATTATTTTTTTTTGGGTGGTTATTGTTTTTTTCTGCTGACGAACTTGTCGACAAGCTTGCGCAAATTTGCTGTTTAATTTCCTGTTGCGGTGGCAAAATTAAAGCAAATTTCCGGTGGTGGAGACTCTAAATTCCTTGGTTTGTGGTTTTTCATAGTGAATATTAAGTATACGCAAGATGTTTTGGTGACTAGTTAAGGTAAGTTATTAAGCTATGAAGGCACTTTTGGTTGGTTGATGTCAAATTTAGACTTTAATAACAACAAAATAAACATCAGATGATGCAGCTGTTCTTATAGTATGGGAATAGAGCATGTGCATCGATTAGATGTCAAGAAATTGCATATAAGCAAACAATCTGCGGCCGCCAAAAAGAGAACACACACAAAAGAAAAGAAAACATAGCTCGACAGAAAATGCATTTTTGCGTAAAAGTTTTTATCGAAAGTTTGAGCATCATGTGTGTGTGTGCTTGGTGCTTAGCTCAGCTGACCAGATACTTCAGTTTCTTGTACTCAATGCATTAGCCTTTAATGTTGTCTATGGTTTTTCGCAGACTTGCATTTTGGAAGGCAGCTTTTGTTGCTGGCCCCTTACCCACATGCATCATTTATGGTGCACAATATCAAATGCAGCTTGCTTGTTTGCCTTGAAAACTTTATTTATGACACTCACACATGCATACTAGCACACGGACTCTCTTTGTTGAACATGTATAAGCGCCAATGTCAATGTTTATTGATGCAAAACAGGATTTTATTCGCTGCGCGCAAAAGGAAGAACGCAATTTCGAGTCTTCTATTCTGCTCTTTGAACTGTTTTTAAAAAAGACTTTTGCTTATTGTGTTTGGCAATGACAAATGGATAAGGAAATCTAAGTGTGTGTGCGGGTAAAATGTATTTTTCTATTTGTGGTGTTTGTTGGATTGGCTTATTGACTAAGAAAATAAGTTTGTTAAAGGACCATCCTGAACGATAATCTGCCTTCAACCTTCTTAGTAGCTTGTTTCTTCTACTATCTATGAAGTAGTGCTTAACTTTGCATTTAATTTGAATCATGATAACTTGTGTGTTAAATCTCAGCTGTATAAAAAATGACAATTTAATGATATACAAAACGTAAATAGAACACGACACTGATTTTTTTCGATGGGAATTTAAATATTTATTTGGTTTTTGGGCTGATTTCGGATGCGAAGCACGTCACAAAACCATCAGCGGCAATAGCGCGGCATGCCACAGACCAAATCCGAAATACAAAATGCTAAATGCGCATTAATGCGCTCACGCACCGCGCTCCTCCGTACGCCCCCCGTACTGGTGAAAATATCACAAATATATATGAATTTTATTTTTAACGCCTGCCAACACACATTGCAATCAGTTACCTTTTTTCTCCTTTTTTTTGTGGGGGTAAACAGGTGGATATATTTAAACGGTAACGATTTTGAGGTGTGATTTAAATTTGAAAGTCAAGTTGAGGTAGTTTTGACAATAGTAAAATATGCTATAGACAGGTAAGATAGTTTGTTGTAGTGCTTTACACTTTTAAAAGAATCTTTTCTTAACACAAATTGTCTCTTAGATAAAGTAATCAGAATTCGCCTGTGTGAAAGTCCTTTCAAATTCCATTCAACAATCTCTTACCAAAAGAGCTCATTGTCTTGTGTGTAATGTACCTTAATTGTTGTTCTTGTTGCCAAGCACTCACAATAATTACTAACTCTGCAATTTGGACGCCGAAAATTTTGAAAAACCATTTGGCTGCGCGTCAACAGGTCGTATGCGCAATGACAGAGATAGAGCCAAAAAGCTAGTAGCTTTTAAAGTTGGTAGCGTGCGTGCTTTGGCGGCAAGCTGATTGTGCAATCAGCATTAGAGCATGATGGAAACAATGTCATCTAGCTAACGCGAAACTGGAATTTGAGCATCAAGTGGCATCTTTAGATGTTGTCGCTTGTCTTTGTCATGTTTGCACTTGGCTTTAATGTTTGTCCGCCCCCCTTCTCGCCATCCCCCTCAGTATGCTTGTTGGCGGTTTTAGCTCTGTTTGCTCTAGCTTTTGTTGGTTAAGCGCAACAATTTTCCAAACTGATTTTAGCCCAACGAAACTTTTGCCGCTTATCTGTGTGACAATTTCAGGCGCTATTTGAACACACCGAACATCATTGCACTTCAGTTGTAATCAAAAGTTCCATCTGTGTGTGTGTGTGTGTGTGTGTGTGTGTGTTTGTTTCAGTGTAGTACTTGTGTTAATGGTGTACGTTAGTCTGCACTAATTTCCATTGCGCTTTGTGGTCTTTCAGCATGATTACTCTGTATCTGTGTGTGTGTGTGTGTGCGTGTTCTGTCTGTTAATTGTGCTGATTTTCCAACTGCAACTGCTGGCGGCAGTTAAACTGTGCAAAAAGCGTTGCAAAATTGAAATAAAATGAAGATAAATTTACTTGCTACCTGTTTAGAATCCATTAACTCATGCAAACTTTGCGCGTATTTACAGAGAGGGTTTAAAATGAAACTCTAAAAAGCTCTTTTACTAAAATACTAACAAAATGAATACAAAATATATTTATCTTAAGTTAAAGTAGCCCAACACATGCATCCACCCACAATCAAAGCTATTATTAGGCATAAAAATTGTAACCAAATAGCACTTGATTATTATTCAGTATCTGTCTTTGGATAAGTATAGGGGCAGGGGAATACATTTGCTAAACGGGCACGGGGCGTCAATTATGCTAACAACCTAGCAACACTCATAATCACTCCACAGACAATCGTTTAGATAAGCGCGAAGGCGCGTTAAGGATAACGCTGCGGGATACGGTCGAGAACCGTGAGCCTAGACAAATCCAGAAACACACTTGAACTGGACGTGGAGTTGGGGGCTTTAGCTTGTGAAACAAAAGGCATAACAAGCTGAATAAATAGCACGATAAATGCCATAAACAAGAGACGAAAAGTTTTAGCAATGAACGCAAAACAGCAAAAGGAAACAAAAACAAGTGGAACAAGTAGAAAAATAAGACCGGCCAAAGTCCAATAAAAGTCACGTTGCCACAATGTGAAGTCAGCACAAAAGTAAGTCCGTGTCCGAGTGTTTCGAGTTCGAGTCCTGTGTGTAGTGCATAAAAAGAAGGAAAACTGCGTGCTGTAATTGCTTTAAGGAAAACCCTTGCGTACAATTTGCAACTAGGTGGCAACGCTGTCGCGCATTGTGAACCGGTAACAACTCTCAAAGGACACGATTTATGCGATTGCCCGATACGTATCGCACCAAGCAGCAATCCCACTTCAGTATCTCACTCTTTGTACTCCTAATGGCATTTGTGGGCGGTGTCAAGGGGGAGGGGGAGCGAGTGTCCTTGTAAGTATTGTGCTTAGAGGTATTGTGTCTTTGTTCTAGTCGTGGCTAACAAAGCGTTTGGTCTGTAAAGTAGTTGTTTGTAGTTGTTGTCTTTGACTTTTAATTTTAATTTATTGCCCCTTAAATACTTATTTCAATTAAATACAACGAGCACTATACAAACTTGTTTTGCATTTTATTAATTGTACATAAAAATGAAGTGTTGTTATTTTTTACTCTTAATGACACACAATTTAATTGGCCTAAAGTACTTGCTTTTGTTGATATATATTTATGATAATTGTTTGTGCGCTATTTTCTGTAGAAGCCAAAGTCGTGAGAGACGTTGGTTCAATAGCCATAAAGCCATACATATTTATGGCATTCAGTTTATTGCCATTCATGAATATGAAGTTGGCCAAAGATGCTTAGAGAGAGAGAGCTGTCTAGACACTGTGAATTGATACAGGCACTTTGGAATTACTATTGAATAATTGAGAGATTGGCGGAGCAACTACAATGAATACATTTTAAATTTAAACAGGTTAAAGAATTTCATCTTTAAGTCGAGTAAATACTTAAAAACAAATTTAACTCAAGGTTCGCATTGCGCAAATGAAAAGTTTATCGCATAATTTACAGCTATGCAGTCAGCTCATTTTAGCCAAGTAGAACATTTTGCGCGTGCTAACTTAATGCGGCAACAAATTTCCGCTATCAACGACGCTATCGGCAACATTCATCATCAGCTGCCAAACAATTGACAGCATAAAACGAAGCGTCCTTTCCTTCTAATTCTACCTGAAGCGAAATGAAACTTTTGAATTTTGATTGCAAAGATGCTGCTGCTGTTGTTGTTGTTTTTGAGTACTTGGTTTTTATCACAAGTAGTAGTAATAGTAGTCTGGTTGGCATTGAGACTGTGTGTGGAGCGTCGGTTCGTCGAGTACTTCATATGCAAAGTATGATCCACTTAATGCGATTTATAATGCCACTGCCACGCCTCCCCTTCCACGACTAACAGCATGCAAATATATTAAGCAGAGTGAGTGACTACGACTAGAAGAGAACCTAAACTACATTTACACACACACAAAGCCTCCAACTTCGTTGAGCCTTGTAGCAGCTGTAGAATGTAGTTCTTCACTCTCTTTCTCTGGTTGCTTCATATACGCCAAGCTCGTTTGTTCCGCCTGTCATGGCCATGTTGCTGTCACCCATCACAGTCATCACACCCCACGTCATCCCTTCCCTCCTCTCTACATACTCTCCACCCGTCAACGTCGTCGATGATGCTGCGCTTTCATTCATGGCGATTATGCTGGGCGCGCCATTGTTTCCTTGAGCTTAGAAAATCCATTTTGAATCCCCAGTTTAGTGCAAATTTATACGGTGAATACAATTTTTTTTCGTTCTCTGTTTTCATCTTCTGCTATCACTTTTCCTTGTTTAAATTTAACGCTAGGATGAAACACACACACAAAAACATACATATTTAAATTTATATCTGTAACTATGTCTTGCACATTTCGCCCTCAACTGTAATATAATTGTAAGCTTTCCCCACTTGAAACAGTTTATATTTCCACGCTGCTTGAAATTCACAACAACACAAAAACAACTGCTGACACACGCGGCGTATACGTTACATTGTTAGCTATTGTTCCAGCTAACCCAGCTGCCCGCTGGGCATTCGTCGTTGTCTTTTAACAAGACAAAGAAATCCTACACAGAAAAGGGGTTGCAAATATGTTTTTAAATAATATGTAAGCGAATATGTGCATGTGTGTGGCACTTGGTTATTTCTACTCTAATTTGCAAAAACTTAAGGAATACTTTTGTGTAGCATACTTTTTTAAGGGAGAAGAAAATATTTCAAAGAAGTATGTGAAGGAATGTAACAAAAGTCTGCTATTAATTAAAGGAACTTAAAAAATGTTATTCAGGTAGTATAGAAACTGAGTGAATAAAGTATGCCAGAGTAAAAACTGTTTCCCCTACTAGCTGAAAAGAGAATATGGCAGGCCATCCAAGGCAACAACTTTCAGTACTCATTAGCAAGTACTTAAAAACTATTCGAGCAACAGCTGTCATGTGGCAACCGCTCACGTTGCTGTTGTGACACTTTGCTGCAAGCGTCATTTATGTATACGTATATGTATTTATAATGTTGCACGTGGCATTAACGTGTAGCACAGGTAACAAATGTCAACAGCTGACAGCAGCAGCAGCAGCAGCCCCTTGTCTCAACGGGCACCTCCAATGGACCCCCTGGTGGTTAATTAAAAAATGTTAACGTTCGCGCTCCCTCTCTCTGTGGTGCAGAGAGGGTAAACGTGTTGACTTAAAGCTAGCAAGCATTACGAGTATGATTAATATTTAAATCTTCTACCATGCTGGCAAGAGTTACGGGCCATTTAGTCGAGACTAACTCATTTTCGAGTTAACTACTTGGTATTTTTCTTATTTTGTTGCTGCAGAGCTGCAAAGCTGTTGGTTAGCTGTCAATGAGCTCATTAAATTGCAATTCGTGGCACATTATTTCAAAGTAATGGAGTACGTTCTCAACGTAGATTACATTCCACTGCCATTATATTTTGTTCCCTACTTTCTCATTCTGTTATTTTACTTTTCTGCAAGTTTGACTGCAAGTCTAATTAAAGGTGTCTGGAGCTCTACTTACGGTTTGTTTATTATGAATTATGCACTCTTCGAGCTGTGCGAATAATTTTAACTGGAATTGTGAGGAAATTCTGTGAATTCATTCGACCGTTAGAAATGTGGCTAAGAAAAAGTTTTCCACTTGCAGTAAATAAGTAAAAATAAAGTTCTTTGAGTTTGCCTTAAATATAATTAATGCCTGATTAATAACAACACTTGGCTTTTAATGCAGTTAAAAAGTGTAAAGTTATTCCAGGAATGCAACTGTTGGTAAATAAAAAAAGTGCGAATACGAATAAATAAATATATGTTTATTTTATGAGTAAACAGATGAAATGAAACAAATCTTTTGTTTGTATCTTCATTGCTTTCAGCCTTGGAATTGATAATTGCATCAGCTTCACAGAATTTACAGCTACCATAAACAAAATTTAACTAGCCATAAAAAAGTTTAAATTGATATGAATTATTTAACAACTCAACAGCCTAACGGGCATTATTTTTAACAGCGCCCACATTTGAAGTAATTTTGTGGCAGGTCAATAAAACTATCTACAGGGTAAACATTAACCAAATTGTCACACAATTCGCACACAACATGCATGTGACAGTTGCTTTTGGCAACTCCGACAACAACTCCGTTTGTCAACACTTTTGTGAATATGTATATATATGCATATGTGTGTATGTGGGTCAGCTTGCTTGGTGGCTCTTGTTTTTGTCGAGTGCAGCTCTTACCCCCGCCAAAAAAGTCACATCATTGAAATATGTTTTTTGTCTGCAACAGAATACAGCCCAAAAGCAGCTTGCAAAATGTTGTATGTTGTGTGTAGCAGTCGCATTCGGCGACCACGATACGGTTACCGCAGCAGGCAGCCGGACGACCGCAAAATGCAAAAAACCATAAACAAAACCTTCATTAATCTTATTCAATGTCCTGCACATACTTACATGTGACCCAAGTATTTTTCTCCCCTCTCACTCTGTTTTCTTTAGTCAGGCACTTCAAATATAAACAATTTGCACATTTTTAAGTTGATTTCGTTTTGCAAAGCTCCAGAGGCTGTAAAACACACACGCCACACCCACACACACGCACAACAAACACACCAAACTGCTGAGTTCAACTTATGTTTGCTGCAGCAGTCACGCATTGCATACGTGTGTATTAAGTATACGTCGCGTGTTGTCCAGCAGCGAATTGGCTTTCTGGCATTCGTGCGAACCCCTTCTGCACATGAATCCACTTTGCTGGTAGCTTGCAACTTTATTTGCACTACGTGCAGACAGACAGATAAATATTCAACTGCTAGAAAATTTAAAATAAATAAATAAAATACTTTATTGAATAAAGTTTTTTCCAGGAATTAAATATATTCAATGTACCAAATTATCAACAATTAAAACCTGTAAAATCGATCAATTGTCATCCGCATAGATGGATAAAATAGTTAAGTTATATGTATTTTATGCATGCGAGCCGATAAAATGTCTGTGACACACTTTGTGGCACATGCAAAAAGTCAACAAAATGCCATTTAGATAAATCTCAAAATTGTTGCATGCTACGTGCACCAGTTAAGTTGTGCATTTTATGTTTGGTTAAATGCAAATATTCAACATACGCCAAGTTGCCACTCAATACAGTCAATTTTTTACTTCTTTTTTTTTTAAACAAATCACGTTTATTTTGTCAGTGCTCTTTTATTCAATTGTCATGCAATTTCAATTGTAGAGAAATAGATTTGTGTAGAGATTGAGTATCTTATTTGTAGATGAAGAAGTGAACTCCATAGATTCCATAACAAATAATTATAATATATAATTATTAATTTCTTGGTGTTTATATCCCAGTGT
This sequence comes from Scaptomyza hsui, assembly GCA_018152825.1. NCBI lineage: Eukaryota > Metazoa > Arthropoda > Insecta > Diptera > Drosophilidae > Scaptomyza > Scaptomyza hsui. The sequence continues at coordinate 432,594 of JAECXO010000280.1, forward strand.
CTTAAGAGCTTGTTTGCCACTTGTTTGACTGCCAGCTCAAGGGTTATTTCATAAACTAGCTTCCACTCAACAGGCACAAATGCGAAAACACTTGAAGGCATTTTCTAGCATCTTGCTTGATTGTAGCTTACAGCCCACACTGTTTGCCAGAGAATGTGTGGTTTGCTTTAAGCATAAGCGGAAATCAAAGACACATTGTGCCGACGCCTTGGCAAGAGTGCAATATGTGGCAAAACTAAGACAACGGAACCGTCTGCTGTCGCTGACAGCAAATTTTCAAGCACAATGCCGAGTGTGTGTGTGTGGGAGTAGAAGAGGGACAAAGAGATTATGTAGCTGGCATGTAGCCCAACTATAACGTCACAAAGTCAATTCATGGCCTGTAGTCGACGCACATAAATAAGTCTCAGCATCAGTCAGTCTGGGTTTGAATCTGATCTCAACTTGACTCTTAATGCCACCAGAAATGTTGCCTTGACTGATGTTGTGTGGCTTTAAAAGCGCAGTTAATTCCCTACGCCATTAGTTAAGTAAATACATTTTGCTATAAATGCATTTATGTAAATCTTTAAAGTTACGTATGTTGCGGATAGAAACTGAAATGCGCAAAAACTTTTCAAAGTAATAACAATCTACAAACAGAAAAAGTTTCTCATGATGATGATGCTGATGTTGATGGCCAGAATGCATTAAATAAAATATATAAGTAAATAGAAAAACAGTTTTTGCAAATTGTGCCATGAGGGCTAAAAAAGCAACAGGATTTGGAATATTCACAACAAGCTTTCGTTTTCGTTTTGGCTTTGTGTCTGTCTGCCTGTTTTTATTTACATGAAGTTTTCGATTTGTTTTCGTGGCGCTTGTCAACATTTCCGGCAACAATAAAATACTTGCATTTATTACAAGCCGTTCTGAGAAAACTAATCGCTTTGGAATTGAAAAGAAAAATTGGGCTTTTATTTTAGCTAAGCTTTTTAAGTAGCTTTCACTTCTAGGAACACTTTGTTCGGTTTCATTTATTTGTTGCGCTTTTGTTGCTATTGCATTAAAATTTATTGCGAAAACACAAAAAAAGTGTTGCATACCTCCAAGGTTTTTTTTTATTCTTTTGCATCGCAATCAGTTTTGGCGTAGTGTTTGAGCGCCGGAAACAGCTAGTTTTTCTTAACTGCTGCCAGCAAAGCAACACGTCGCACATCTGTACGCTTGCTGTTGCCGTTGCTGTTGCATGCATTTCACTTGATAAGCAAATATGGGCAAAAGGAAAATATGTAAAAAGGCTAAGGGGGGCGCGGCTGAGAAAATCAACACAACAAGCCAAGGAAAATATGCATGTGCTTGTTAACGGTAGATTTTCATTTTAGATGTCGGCATTGCTGACATTGTTGATATTGATGTTGTTGTCGTTGCTTATGATTAGGGGGCGTGGTTACAGACTTTCCTTGCCTCATTCCATCCTTTGCCTTCTGCTGTAGCTGCCACCGGCATAAGCCAATCGAATGTTTAACTAATTCGGCCTTCTATATGCGGCTTGTGTGTGGCACACGTTTTTAACCCACATTGCACAACTTGAGCACTAAATTTCGATCAAGCTGCGCATGAGAAATGCTGCTAAGGACAATAACAACGACAGCAATTTGTGTGCTGTGCAAGGACATTGTGGTATTACTTTTATGAGGTGGTTATTCAAAACTAACAAGAAACGTCACCGACAACTTTTTCACAGCAACAAACAAACAACAACAACGAGTGTCTGTGTGAGTGCATTTGTTTTTGACATGCCTGCACTTACTATTTTTCTCGCCGAAGCAATTTTTCGTACACCACCCCCTACCCAAAAACAAGTTAAGTAAGAACAAAACACGTTGTTGATCACATAAAACAGGGCCGAGACCAGAACCAAACCAGTCAGTACCAGAAAAAAAGACGCCAAGACTTGCGCGTCAGTTTTTTCATTTCTTTCTTTCTTTTTGTTCTTATTGCAAGTTCAAAAGGTAGTACAAGTGGGTACGACATGCAAGCAGCCGTCCAGGCGACTGCCTCCAACTACAACTACAACTACAATAATAATAGTACTACGACAAAAATTGACATAAATAAGAAAGAGGGGCAGCAGGTGAAGCAGTAGAAGCTGCTGCGGCTTGCGGTTTCTAAACTTTTCCAAAATATGTCCTTGGAGAATAGGTGATATCATTTTGAATATAAAGTTTAACAGTTGTTGGGGGTGAGTGAGAGATATAAAAAGGTGTTTAAGCAAACAAACTAGTTTAATGATTAAATTTGCTGTGATAAAAAAAAAAGTTATGTTTTAATAGTTGTAAGTGGAATACTATTTGTTTTATCCTTTTAGCGACTGCAGGGTAACTCTAAGTATAGTATATCAAACCTTCTTCAGTATACTTTAGAGCTCGACTTTTTTTTTGCATTGCTTTTCGCCTACATTTTTGTTTAACTTTGTTTTTTCGTTTTCTTTGTACTTATTAGTAGTGTTTTTGTTTTTAATGCGCCGGCTGCACGCGTTTTTTTTCCCCTTGTGCATTGCTATTTTTAAGGCTGTGTTGCTTTGTGCTTGCAGACTTGTGTCATAAATTTTTGAAACTTAAACGCAAGCGTATTTTTAGTTTTTGTGTTCACTGTTTCGTTGGTGTATGCAAATTGTGAAAAAAAAACTGAAAGCTTGTTGTAAAACATTATTTTTGATATGTTAATCGCGCTTTGCATGCAATTTTCCTATTATTTTGTTGTTTGTTAAACAAAAGCAAAGTTCAAAGCTGTTGTTGTTGAATTTAAATTACTTTGAACTATGTGCCACACAGTATAAATTAAATGAATTAAGGAGCATACGCTTTCTCCACACTCTAACACATACACATGCACTTAACACACAATCGGAAATATGCTCACATAAATGCTTGGCATTTTATTGTTTGCCATCTTAAGGTGTGGTAGGTGTGTGTGTGTGTGTGTTGGAGCCATAAAAGACTGCCATAAATGCCTCAGAGCACCACCACCAGACAGCAGCATTTATTGGTTTGCGTGTGTGTGTGTTAGTGTGTGTCATAAAATGTGCGTAAAACTAGCTTATGGCATTTATTGATAAAACGTTTGGCCAATGAATTTTTATTTAAATAAAAGTGGTATTTATGGCAAATAGTAAATTTACCCATTAAATGCAAGAACTATTTGTTACTTCTTAAAGTAAATATTTAAAAAACACAAATTTCAATTTTATTTTAGCTCCATTTGTGAAAATCGTATTGATCTAGAGAACAAAAATGCATGTCAAAGGTATGAGAAGAAGTTCTTAGAATTTGTTTAATATTTTTAGGTTGAATTATTTCAAAGAATGAGTTCAATTTAACAGCAGGCTATCATTCAGGCATCTGCAATGAAGATTCATTCTGTAGAAACATTTCTTACTGCTTGACATTTCAAGAGTAAAACCCATACTTAAAGGTTAAAAGCTTCATACATTCTTGCCATAAGTCACATTTTCTTTAACCACAAAAAGTTGATATTTTATCAGAAAAATATTCTGCTTGCTGACTCATGAACTCTGGCGCAATCTGACAACTTGTTGACATGTATTGGCCCAGATGCTGTGCATTTAAGTTTCTTCTTTTCCTTATCAAAGAAATCTGTTATCAGCTGAATGTTGAATGTGAATGTCAATAGCCGTTATCGAAGCTTGATGATAAGTTGATAAGAAATGAGAATAAAAGCCACATGCTGCCAAAAATAATGTTTCAAAATAAAATCAATGCTCGTTACGTTAACTTACTCGTAATAATAAATAATATGAAGTGGACGCAATTCTTTCTGCTGATACTGTTGCACTTGCTACACGTTGAGTGTCAGCTGCAATGCAACGCGATGTCTAGCAGTCGCCAAAAGCGCATTGTCGTCCATAATCCGGTGGCAAGACAACTGAGCGAACTGGACAGTTGCCAGTACGAGGTGGCACCCTGGAGCCCCCAAGTCTGTCAAGTGCGCATCGATTTCGAACGCTTGGAGCTGCCGCAGCCGCATCTCAATGCCAGCACACAGCGACTGGAGTGCTCCGATTTTATGCAGGTGCAGCGTTTTCAGCTCTGCGGTCGCAACAACGGACAGCATTTGTACGTGCCGTTGCAGCGTGGCCAGACCCTTAAATTGCACTTCAAGCTGGCCAGCCACTCAACGCAATCCACGTGGCAGCTGACGCTAACGCAACTCGAGTGCCCCCAACATATGCTGACCATGGCCAAAAGCCAGCCCCAGCAGCTGCAACAGCAATTACAAAGCCTTGTGCCCACCGTGCGACCCATGTTGCCATTCCTTAGCAATCTGCTGCCACGCACCATATTCGGTGGCAACTCTGGGTCGGGACTAATTCAAACTCTTGCAGCACCTTCGCCAGCTGATCTTGCCTTACTCTCGCCCATGGGCTGTGATCAGTTCTATCGAGAGACGAAGGGTGGCATTGTTAGCTTTAACTTTGCTGGCGGCATTTATATGCCTAATTTAAAGTATATAATTTGTGTAGCTGGTGGTGCAAATCAGGAAATTAGGTGAGTACTTCCTTGAAAATTAAAAATTGTGATGCTTAACACCCATTTAAAATTTACAGCTACAACATTCAGCACTTTGCCTTATCGAAATTCAATGATGCGCCTGGTCCTGGCTATGATTTGGATTGTCACAGCACGGTGCGTACGCAGGGACGTGCCTCTGACTATTTGTTAATACCCAACGCATATGTGGCTAACAATCAGGCGTTGCAGCCCACTTATTACTGCGGCAATGAACTGGCCGGCAGCAAACTCATCGCACGTCCGCCCTTTGTGCTGCACTTCTCCAGTGATGCGCAGACGAGCGCATCGGAAACTGGATTCCAATTGACCTATACAGTTCAGCAATCACATGAGTCGGCATCGGAACTGTAAATGTCTGTCAATATTATTATTCTATGCCATTTGCATTATTAATTGTGACACTGTTACAATGTAGCTGCCAATTGGCAACTGTTCGATGTGAATGGCTTAATTAAATGGCCAGAAATGCAATGGCACTGAAAATTATTTACATATCGCGACATTGTGTCAATAATTGTATGTGCTAGTGGGTGAAAAACGAGAGGTAATTATATTTCAAGCATAACGTGAACTATAACTGCTGATTAGATGGGATAATTTGGTCGATGGGATTATTGAATACAATATTTTTTATATTTTTAAAGCTTGTGTATTTTGGTGTTTGCCTTGTGCTTTTATTGTTATTTGCCAATCGAGTAAAATGATACTTTGCCATATGTTAATAAGTTAAGTTTAAAATTAATTTATTTAACTCAATGGCCACAAATGCACAGTTTTTTTTTTCATTATGCAAAAGGCGTATTTTAAAATACATAATTATATAATTGCAATGACGTGTTATATGTTTCTGTAATCACTTGAATATCTACCTGCCAGAAACGCCCACTACCACCCCTCTCTCTCCCCCTCTCGACTGCATAAGCGGATACGCAAGCAATCATGGATTTCGCTGTGACAGTTTGAGGGTACCACTGCTGCCATTTTGGCGGGTCATGTATATTTAATGTGAATTTAAGAAAATACTACGAAGCAGGTGTGAAAATTGTTTAAAATGCATTTTTGCAGCATTTTGCCAGCTGGTCGTCGCTGCATTTACAGATCAATAAATTGTGGAGCAGCGGATGCGGAAGTGAAATTTGCGATTGAATTGATTGCAAATGTTTTGCGAGCAAAATGAGCGACAGCTGTTGAGTAACATACAACTGTTCATGTAAATAATATCTAAGGCTATGTGGTAGGTGTTGGTGTATTTGTAAGTGTAGGTGTCATGTGTGTGTGGCAGGAAAATGGATATGAAATGCAATTATGCGTATACAGTGTAAAGTGCCTGTAAACACAATGAAATTGCATTTGCATCGATGAACCGGTTCGTCGGTGTCGTCGTCGTCGTCAGCCAGGAAATTGCCTTTCAAATATGCATAGTCATATGCTTCAACAGAAGACACAATCTGCTGCATACATATATGTATATGTGTGTAGTATGTACATACATACTTTCAGTGCGCTAAGCCTTAGCTTTAACTCGTTTGCCTAACGACACAGCTTGCTGGCAAAAATTTATGCAGTCGGCGCTCTTCAGCATAATGGTCAGAAGACCTATCCCAAAAAGAGAAAAAGAGAGTTTCTTTTAATGTTTCTCTCCTTTGGCAAATTGTTTTTCCAAGCAGCAGCAGTTGTTGCAGCATCAGTTGAAGCCGTTTTCAGTTAATGCTGCAATTTTAGGACTTTCGGTTTCAAACTATAGCCTTTGGCTTTATGCCAGCCACAAGGACAAAGACAATCAGTTGGCTGCTGTGCTTAAAGTTTAGCCCTTTGAAGTATAGCTCCTAAAATGTTCGAAAAACACAAAAACAATTTCACAATTTTAGAATTTACGAGAGAGTGCCCAATGCTCCTGCTGCTGCATTTCATTTGCTTCGCCAGCAGCCAGCAGAATGCAGGCTGCAGGACACAAAAGGCGATTTTATGGCTGGAATTTTATGTGCACTTCATAAAAGCACGCGGCAGCAATTAAAACGCACTTTGTTAACCCTAACACACCAGCACACATGGCGTATGCGTAATACTTTGGCTGACCAAACGAGAACTAGAGTTTAGGCAGCTGGCTAAAATATGTTTTGTTAGCAGCGCGTAGTTTTAATTACAACATTTTCTTGCTTCGTTTGCTTTGAAATGCTGCAGTTCAAACCAAAATTGTGTCATCACAAACAAAACAATGCTAAAATTACTGCATGCAATGTTAAATTTACTTTTAATTATATGTTTTGTTACAGTTGAGAGCATATGTGTATTCAAAAGTTTGTTAATCTCTACAAGAAAATAAAAAAACAGTTTCCAATTGTAAAAATCCAAAAACCGTTAGAATAATAAAACCTGCAACAATTGTTGACCGTTTCGATGTAAAAATTCCAACAGCCCAAAGCCAATTTCATAGCTAGTTAATAAAGAGATATATACTATTATTACATAGAGAAAAAACACGTGCTCCAAACTTTTTTTCTTTTTTTTCAAATTGAATTTTTAAATTCCGCTAACATTGTTAGTGAGAGTAACCGTTGTTGTTGTTGCGGCTTAAATTGTTTTTCTCGCTTCTATTTTTTTCGTACCCGAGCATCCTGTGTGTTAGTGTCAACTTTGCAACGGCTGTCCGACGCCAAAGGCCAATGCAATTTGTGCGCAAATGAAATTTGTAGGCGCCCACTGCATAACGCATAGAAAATTGCAACATAAATTCTGGGAAACGCGAGCTCGCAGCCAAATAAAAAAAGTAGAAAAAACAGATTACTTTTAAAATATGGTAACATATTGTGGTTAACATTGTAGTTAAAATGTCAACTAAAATTAACTGCAAGCCGATTTATTTAATTGAGTTTGCTAAAAATAAATATATGTTGCTGACTTTTAAGTGAATTCAAAGAAGGGAGATTAGATAAAGATATTCATGTGTGAATCTCACTCAACACACTTAATCATGAATTAAGCAGTCACAAGCTGTCAGATAGGAACTGACCTCGACATTAGTATGTGAGTGCGATCGACCCTTGTTGAAGGCCGTTTGCCGCCAGCTGAAACACAAACATTTTCATAAACTTAAATGCCAATTAAATAACATTAAATTGTGCGAAAAATGAACCCAAGCAACACGCCCCCAAAAAAAGGGGCAGCCTTTCTGCCTGTGTGTCGAAGGGCTGTCATCGTGACAAAGGGAAAAATTAAGCAGCTAAACAAGGCTTTATATGGAGAGAGGCAGCCAAAGCAAAAGCAAACAAACGAAAAAAAAAAAACTCCAGCCAATGAGGTCCACCAACAAGAGACTAGGGCCACTAAAGCAAACTGAATGCAAAAGCCCAGCCAGAACATGACACTGAGAGAGCACACACCCACACATACACATACACATGCATACTTTGGCTTGAGCACAACAATATACACTCACACAAGATCCAAAACCAACAACATAATCTATGGGTTGTCAACAAAACGAAAGAGAAAGAGATAAACAGAGATAGAGCAAAAGAGTGTGTAAGTAAGAGACCATAAAGGCGGCAAAGAAAGCAACTCGAAAAAAAAAGAAGGGAAGAGTAAAAGGACCCAGAGCAAACAAATTAGTATGCAAGTCAGGCAGCAGATTAGGACACCAAAGTTTTCGCGACATAAACGGACAACAGCTCGAGTCGAGCCAGCAGCAACAATGGCATTTGGGCTTATTCATGAAAATGCCCACACACACAGACACTCTAACATACTATACAATACATAGCCATGCATATTTACAGCAACTTTTTTTGCGGACCAATGTTTTTTTTTCTTTGGGATTAAACCGAAATAATGAAGTCGCTCACCGGCTCGATCTGTTGCTTTCAGTATTCGCAAGCCACAACGAACCCTAACAAAAAAAGGGAGGTGCAACGAATATTATACACACTTGAGAACATGAAGAGTATTTTACAAAATTTTTTAAAATAAATATTGCACGAAAATCGCATAGTGTCATTAATAATAATTCATAAGATATTTTGTGCCATCGTCAACAAACTTCAAGGTTCAATAAGAGTACCTGCTTTCAGGATTAAACAAACAAGCTTTTCTCTTGTTAAGGACGTGATGGGTCAACCTGTGAGAAGCTGTTGTATGTTGGGGTAGTCTTTCAACAGCTTGGCTTGTTCCATCTTTTTTCGTTTTGGACTATGCGTTGTTTTGTGCAAAATACCATTTAAAATTCTTTGCACAACTGCTCAACTGATGGACGCGAAACAACTAGTATTTAGTTAGAAATGGAACACATGTACAACAAGCAAAAATTGTCCACAGTTTTAATGCAACACATTACTGAAATATTTAAATGCATTGTAAATCAAAAGCTGTCTGAAATTGTTCATCAAAATGCAATAAATTGCATCCCAAATAGAGCAAATGCACAAATCAACCAATCCAATCTAATCCAATCCGATTCTTGTTGATTCGTACGCACTAAATAACTTTTGGGCCCAAATGCCAGCAAATGCGTATAAATAAATAAATGAATGTAAATCATGTTTGTAGTACCAAATGCATATTTGTTCAAATATTTGTGCAACAGTATGTTTTCTGTTTTTCTGTCTGAAAAATACTGCAGCAAGAATATGCAAATAAATTTGAATGAAAACATAAATTATGTTTTGATTTAAGTGCGGGTATTTAAAAAAAAAACAGTTAATAATCAAAGTGTAACGTAAAATTTTATTGTAAGATATAAAAGTATTTGTAGATTAAATACAGGATTATTAAATGTTACTTTAAAACAAACTGAATATCAAAGTATCTTATAAGTTTTAAGCCTTTAGAGCTGCTTTTAACTTGGTTTTTTTTTGTACGAATCTCGTGATACTGTTTGGAGCAGAGAGCTTAATCATAACTTATGTGTATTTATTAAAGTTATGGCCAACACATACTTGCTGCCATATAATTTTCATATTTTCATACATTGTTTAACTTGCAACGCCACCCACTTCCTGAATGGATATTCTCACCCCCTCCTTACCTCATCTCGTCCAACAATGTGTGTGCAAAACGTAAGTTTGCGTGCCAGGCGCATATAAATTAGCCGCTTATAATATTCTGTTGGCATTTTTCAAATTTCCAGTTAGCAATTTGGGTGTTTGTGTGTGCTTGTGTGTGTGTGTGGCTAGGTGAAAGAGTTCGTACGCCGTAAAGTATGCAGCTTACGTGCTCAAGGTTTTTGCTCGTGCACTACCAGGCACAGCCACAAAAACAAAGGCAAAAAATACAATTATTAACATATTAATAAATTTTAGCATATCTGAGAGGCCATAATTTTGTGTAATTTGAGACGAGCTGGTCAACTGGGCAAACACCTCAAGGAAATTGGCCAACAAGAATGGCAGCACGCCAATTTATGTTTTTGGAATTTCTGCGCTTTATGGCGCACTTCAATTAGTTATTGCCTAAACGAAAATAACCAAGTAGTACAATATAAAATAACCAGTCTTATCAAACAAAACACACAGCCATATCACACAATCAGCTGCTGTTTACGCCTTTGCTATCAAGTACTTTCACTTTGTCAATGATTTCAGTATTCGATTCATTGTACCATTTATGCTTCTTACTAACGACCACGCCAATTATAACCATGGCGAGGCCTATTAAAAGCAATCCCAGGCCAGTGAATTGACCGATTTTAGGGACGCTTAAACCGAGCTGCAAGTGGAAAGAACATGTTAGAGGAGGGAAACTCGAGGGTATAGAACTGACCTTGAGTAAACTAATTAAGCCATCATCCAAGTCCGCGTAAAGTTGCACAACAAACAGTGGAGCATAGTGATCATAGGCAATGTCCTTGAGATATCTGATAGATGCGTTTTATGAATAGAGTGTAAAGTTTACAGAAAAATAAACTCACTCAATTTCCTCGTCGCGTTCAACCAGCACGCTTATCATAACTTGTCCTTTTAGGCTGATTGGTATGCCAAATGTGGGTTCCATTATCACATACATGCCATGTTCCAGAGCATTAGGCTGCAGTCCAGTCGTATTTCTACGATACGACTCATCTGTCATGTAAAAGTGCGGATGCGACATGTAAATGGGTGCATGATACGCGGCTGGCGAGAAATCCAACACACCATTCAGCGGACATATGCGTTTGGCAACACAAAAACATTTCGTATCTGGCGCCAGTTGGCCGTTGTCAAAGCTCAGCTCGCTGGTCTCATAACGCCAAGCATCGATGCCCTGCACACTGACCTTCGCCATGCTGTACAGATTTACGTAGCGCGCTGCATCTGACAAAAATATGGAAATCGTTTCGTGCCACTGCCGACCAGGCGCCCACAGCTCCCCGGTGCTGCCATTGACCTTGCCACACTCGCCCTCATATAAGCCAGTGTGTGCGGTGCCATTCCACAGCTGCAGTTCGCCCATCCGACTAAGATCTCCCTTGCCCGTGTGTATTGTAAAGCTGCCCTCGGCCGTCTTTGAGTTGTTTCTCATATAGAACCAGCCGAGATGGTCTGTGTACAGTGGTATTAGCGGCGAATGCAGTCGCTCCACAAAGTCCATGAGCTCATGGTAGAAACCGTCAAAGAGCCACTCTCCAGCCGTGGCATTCATGTATGTGCCACCACCCTCGCGTTTCAGTGCAAAATTCATAATCTTGCGCAGCGTTTTACGATATTTTCTTACATATGTGGCAGCAGTCTGCGAAATTCAAAAACAAACAGAAAAGTGTGAAGTTAATCTCACAATTTGCTTACATCAACTGCTCACCAGTGTTGGAAAGTGTGCTGAAATTATGACATCGCTTAGACTGCCATTCGATTTCTCTGGCACAAAGTGCCAGGTGCGTTGGCCGTAATAAGTAACCTCCGGCTGCTGCCATTGCAGATCCACCTTGACTTTGTAATCACTGAATGTGTAGGGACCCAATTGTTGGAAATTCGGTTTCACTTGTGGATTATTCAAGTCCTGGGGATTGGTCCAATTGAACAGATAGAATGTGGTATACACAGGTGTCGGTGTGGTCACCCAGCGTTTGTACATAAACGAATTGTGTTTGAGAGGCAGCATCCCACTTATGAATTGCCTAGAGATACTGGGCCAGGCGGAGAGGAGCACAGTGCCAAGGATAATTAGCAGACTGCCTAGGCCAAAGACCCAGATCTTTTGTTGGCGCACACTGCAGCAATTACAGCACATTCTGAACAACTGCTAACTAAACCCGAAAGTAACCTATGTTTATAGCAAATAGAGAATCGAGAAGGTAAAGACTTTGATTAGATTAACCCCACAATTGGATTAGGCCAATTAGATTAATTTTTATTTCAAATATGCAAATAACTCTAAAAGTATGCGTTCGATTAGATTGTTGCTTTAATGGGCTAATAATAGCCGACTACTTAGGAGTAATAAAATAAAATTTTAACAACACCTACCAATTTAGTTCGTGGAGAAATGTTTTGGGCACCTTGATGCTGATAACGTTTAAGTAGGTGTGAGATAAGCAGGGAAATTTTTTTTAATTCCACTGCAGTGAACTGCTTAAGAGAATGGAATTTAGTGGTGCATAGTTCTAGGCTGTTTGAAAATTGCATTACAGTTAGAGGTAAAAAATACCAAGTGCATAAGCACGTATACTTATTTATAAAATAAATAATACATTGCAAATAAATAAAATATATGATGAATTCTTTTTTTTTCTTCACAAGTTTTATTTGTAAAAAAATCGTAAAACTAATTCACTTGCCCAAATAACTAGTTCAAGGGTCATTCAACCTTTATTAACTAGTTCTCGGCAATTCTGCCATTTCATATTTCATGCGAACTTGAGTCATCAGTGTTTACAGCGCTAGTTGGAGTGATAAGTGCCGCGTTATCAGCTGACGCCTGACCATACCAACTGCGTTTAAGTGTGAGATAAGTTCCAACGGCCAGAAGTATGCAGCCCAGGCAAAGAACTCCAACGCCCGTATACCTTCCAATTGCGGGCAGATTCATTATAAGCTATAAACAAATGTCATGAATGAACTGTGTAACTGTGTAAGTGTAACTGTCACAAAGACATACCTTAAGTTCCGAGGCGAGCTCCTTGTTAATGGTCGCTGAGCTGGCTGTGGTGAAGAGTGGTCCATAGAACCGAGGTATGCCCCTAAGTATGCTGTGTGTAACAAAGGAAAGTTTTAGTTTTCTTTGTTTGATTCTCGACTCACTGACTTACTCAATGTCGTCGTCCGGTTCGATTAACAATGATACCATCACAGCGGCATTCACCTGTAGCGGAACACCAAATTTGCGATCCATGATGATGAAGAAATTGTCACGTTCATAGTTTGGATCAATGCCAGTTATTGTGTTGGCATAACTCTCATTTGCATACATAAAGTGTGAGGCTGACAAATACATTGGAGCGCCATCTGCCGACGGACCCAAGTCTGTGGCGCCCGAATCCGGACAATTATCGGGCTGACGACTAACGGGACAGTAGCACTTCATGTCTCCATTCCTCTGGCCATTGTCGAAGGTATCTGGCGTTATCTCATACTTCCAGCCCTTGATGCCCTCAATCTCGTAGCTTTCGCCTGTGAACTCCAAGTTGATGATGCGTCGAGTGTCGGCTATAAATATAGTTACAGCCTTCTCCTTCGGCTCATCGGGTACAAAGAGGTCGGTCGTGCTGCCATTGAGTCTACCACAATCGCCCTCATACCAGCCGGTGTTATTTACACCATTCCAGAACTTGATTTCGCCCATCTCCTTGATATCACCAACTCCTGTGTGTACGGTAAAGGCTCCCTCGAATTCCTTGGATCCGTTGCGATTAAGAAACCAGGCCAAATGATCTGACTCAACCTCTGGCGCGAAGGGATTGTTCATTGCAAAGTGCAGAAACTCATCATAGAAACCCTCAAAGAGCCATTCACTGGCCGTGTGTGTCACATAAAGTGCGCCACCATTTGCATTTAGAGCAGTGTTGAATAAACCTTTTATTACCTTGTTGCTATCACGAATACTAGCAGCAGCAGCCTAAAAGAAAATTTAAATATAAATGCTGTAATCTACATTGTTGTAGTATTATACTCACAATTGTTGGTAGATGAGGCACTGTCACAAGATCCGTTTGCTTGCCACCGGAGAGTTCCTCCTCCCAGAACCAGGTGCGGTTTGGCTTGAAGGTGACTGTGTTATTATCATGCCACTCTATATCCATTTTCAAACGTTCCTCTCTATAGACATAGGGTCCTAGTTGCTGGAAATGGGGCTTAACACCCTGAACCCTTACATCCTCGGGATTAGTCCAATTCCAAAGATACATTTTCATATAAACGGGAATGGGCAGCGTCTCCCATTTATCAAAAGTTCGTGATGTGGGTGTCAGTGGCAAGGCCTGAGTTCATATAAGAAACGGTCAAAAGAATATAAAAACATAAACTTCCCTTAACTACCAACCTTAAAGATAATACTGTTGATCAGACTGGGCCACCATATAACAGCCAGTAGGCCTACAATTGTGAAGAGCGTGCCAAGGCCAAAAACCCAGACCTTTTGCTGAGTCACACCACAGCAGCGACAACACATTTTTGAGCAGCGACTGTGTTTCGATAGGGTTCGGTAGTTAACTAACCCATTAATAACTAATCGCACTGGTTTTATTCATTTCGTATGCGATAATCACACCTTTATCTATTTGCTTTTGGTTTTTCGCTTTAGATTTTTTGTTTTGTTTTGCTTTTTCTTTGGTTATTAACTTTTAATTGTTCTTGATCTTTATGGCTGCGTTCTGGCTTCCTTACATATGCACAATGCACTTAATGAAAAGTACTTGAGGGTTAAGTTTGTTATCAGTCTAGTGATAATAAGTTGGCAGTTGATAGCCTGGTAACACATCTGGCATGTTATAAGCATGAATAACTTGAATATTCTTATTGGTAGTACGATTGTTAAAATGCCTTTGGTCACGAGTTTGAAATAAGTGCGTCCAACTAATTTTAGCTGCGTTCAAATAATTTTGGCAGATAAGTAAATCTTATCTGAAACTATGAGTTAATTATATATGAGTGTTATGTTGCCTGCATCAGATGTTCGCTCTAATATGATTTACAGCATAATGATGTTGGTTATTTAAGTAACAAAATAGCATAATGCTGTTGGATATTTAAATAACACATATCTATCTCTCAATATATTCCATTTCAAGTATATTTCGAAGCCACAACTGGGCAGTTCATTGTGTTCTGTGTGTGTTTGTGTGTGGTATGCACTTATACTACTGTTTCGACTGTGGAATTATGTTTTGGGCCTGACATTAATTGAAATACTGAAAGCCACAAAAGTAAACGTTGCGATTACCATATACTGTATTGATTTTACCAGCATGGGCAATATATATGTATATGTAATATATAATAAGCTATGGGCAACATTAATTCCATATGCAGCATTTGGTTGCCACAATGCACTTGAATAAATGCATAATCTTGGCCATCTCGCATTATGAGTTTGCCAGCCATGTGTGGCATCTGTGGCGGAATAATGTATAATCTAGTCAGAAAAGCCTCTGTCTCCGTGTGTGTGAGTGTGTTTGTTTTTAGGTGTCTACAATATAAATGAATTCAATGATTGAATTTAAAATCTATCAAGTCTTCTGTAGAAATTCCCAAATAATATTGATAATAAAAGTTCATTACTTAGAGGGCTATTTGTTTTCAATACTTTTTATAAAGAACTTTCAATTATAATATAAATAATTATAGCAATATTGCTTTTAATACACATACACACATAGAATTGCAAATAGATTTGTTAGCTAAGAAAATACGACGACTGCAGTTCAGAACATTTCAGCAACATCAGCTTTATAAATATTTGTTTTGTTAACATCATATAACACTTGGATTAAACGTTTTCCATATAAATATATATAGTTAGTATATATGCACTTTGTATTCAATTTTAGACTGAGGTAGAGCTGCATGTTTAGGCATCAATAGAGCCTTCGGTTTCCAACTGAGCCTTGCGGCTTGGCTGTAAGGGAAGAGGAAGATAATGTTGTCGGTAAATGGAAGTTTGATTTTTAACCCACCTTTGGATGCATGAGTATGAAAGGCAGCTCAGCGCACAGCTCGCCGCCCAGAGCGCCCAGGAAGAGCTTCACCTTGACCGCATAGGAGACAATAATGCCAAAGGCATCGCGAGCATCCTGACTGGCAATGCTGTGTGAGAGAGTTTCAAGAGATTAAGGATCAAACTCAAAGTATCTTAGAATAAGTTACTCACAGTGTGGTGGAGGCCAGTGCGGTGTCCTTGCGTTTGATGTCACCTTCGACGGCAATGCCGGCACGATCACAGTTGGACACCAATGTGGGCACCAGATACATGACCTTCTGCAGACTGGAGCCAGGATTAAGTGGGCAACCCTCGCTGGTCTCCATGAATGCAATCGTATTGCGGAATTGACCATTCTGGAAGAGCACCACATCGACACCCTGCTGCACCATGGCCTTGACCTTCTTCACAACCTTGTTGGAGTTGTTGCGCACACAGATGTTAACCGAGATCTTCTCGCCATGATGATACAGCTGCTTATCCAGTGTGACTTCTAGCTCTAGCTCCCCGGGCGACAGCAGGAAGTCCTTGCGCACCACTGTGCAAGGCTGCATGCCCTGCTTAGTGGGTGCATACTGTACCTTGCGTACGCCCAAATTAATGGTACTGCGACGATGCGAACGATCGCAATCGTTCTCGCCCGTAAAGATCTTCACAAAGTACTGGACACCACAGGGCTGGCTCTCATCGCTGGCCTTCTGCTGCAGCACCACCGATGCTGGGGAGCTGGTTGGCATTTGCATGACAAAGGGGAAGGCATTGGAGCCGAGTTTCTTGAGCAGACGCTCCTGCATCTTGCTCAGCTGAATGTCCTGCTTCTGTGGTGGGCAAACCTGCTGCGACACCAGCGTTAGCTCCTTCTGGAAACGCAAGCCGATCATCTCATCATCCTCGCGTCCATAGCGAAAGTTGCAGACAAGCTGCACAAAGATCTTGCGATTTGAACGCACATACTCATCGTCCAGAACAACGATGCCATCTGCAATCCCAACAAAATACTATAGTTAAAGTCTAACAACAAGTGCGTTGGCCAACAGAAACGTTTTGGCCAATTAACACGTAACTAATAAGCAGCTTTGTGGCTGTGGTAAAACAACTACCAATTGCATAAATTAAGCCATAATTTAATTAAAGCCCTCGCAGATCAACTGATTAAGTCGGCTGGAGTTAATATAATTTGGGAGTAAATGTGGGTTCAAGGTGTGTTTTGTATAGGCTTTAAGAAGTTAGTCTTTAACGTGCTCCAAGTTTTACTCCATTCTTAGATGAATGCCCACTAAAAACCTACCGATTGGCTCCACTTGTGTCACCGAATCCACAAATTCACGCCTATTCATATAGAGCGTGATCATATTGTTCGGTGAACATTTTTTAAACACCTTGAAATTAACAACCATTTTGAAGCTTTTTCAGTTTTTTCGTTCGTTCGCGCTTTCGAATAGTTTTAATAGTTTTTGTTAAATTAGGAACCACGCCGCGTTGCGTTGTTCGCGTCGTTTTCAATTAGCGGCCAACGGCAATCCGTTATTTATACCTGGAATTCTCTCTGAGCCCGACAACAAATTCAATTAGCTCGCGTTGTTGCATCTTTACTAGAGAATCTAAACAATGCGCTAGCTGCCTGACTTAAATATGGCTTCCTCTCCTGGCTGACGCTGGCTGGCTTTGTCTTTGATATTGACATTGCTGTTGGTGCGACGGTTCAAAAACGAAACAAAAAATCAATGGCTTGCCATTAAATAATACATGTACAACATGGCGTATTAGCAATGCAAAAATAGCTAACTTAACAAAATCAATAATGTGTGTGTGCGTGCAATTCTAGTTGCCTTGTTTTTTTCTTTTCTGGTTTAGCTAGTTGTTGTTGCGGTTTTTAGGTTTTCTCTTATTTAGTAGTATGTAGAATGACGCATGGGAATATTATTACGTACTAAGAGCAAGACTTTTGCCGTAATTCTTACTAATTAAATTGTTAACAAGTGGCAAGAGACTTAAATGTACATAAAATGAACTTAAAAATGAGTCATAAAATGATTTTAAAGTAAAACTTTAAGCTGTTCTCTTTAACGTATATTTATTAGTTCAGGGGTATTATGATAAAAGTTATGAAAACACATCTTTTATCATGTCATAAAGATGATTTCCACTGCATTTAATTATGTATGCAAAAATATGCCAGACTCTGGTCACACTCACAGTCCCTACCTCCCCCTCTCCCTCACAGACTCCCAACTTGTTTCGAAAGTAAATCACATTAGCATAAAGTTGGCTACTTAGCAAAGTCAATGAACGTAATTATTATACTCCATACTGACATTAAAAATATGAACAAAGTTGTCTACAATATATTGTGCCTTATTGTGTGTGGTGTTTGCATATGTGTGTGTGTGTGTGTGCGCGTTACATTAGCATGTATGGGGGCTGGTATTCGCTGGGGTCTAACAAAACCGACAATGAGGCTCTTAATAAAAGCAAAAGTTTTGCACTTACATTTAGTAGGTTGTGTTAGTCAATGGGCGTGACCAGTGCCACGCCCCCCTCCCTGGAAACTAGCCATTTAAATGCTTTAGTTGGCTTATAATTGAACCAAAGTGAGGCGTAGATATTATCATGCAGCGACCTAATGCAATATGCTAAGCACTGCGTGAATGTTCGCATGAGTAAAAAGCTTGATTTATAAGTACTTTATATACCAAAAGAGCTACACGCAGAGAAAAAATATTATAAAGTGTAATATCTGGAAAATATATGTGTAAGAACAAAAACTTACTTTCAAAGAAATATAAATTTTGAATTAAATATCGATTAATTATTGCTGAGTGTATAATGCACTTTAAGCATGTAGTTGTTTGTTGTTGTCTTTCAATAAGGCTTTAAGATGCACTCAAAATCAATCAAGTTTTAGAGACAAGCGCCCACAGACCGCATCCAAAGTGCTTTCAGCCGGCACCCAAGTCCTATATCATGGTTGTGGTTGTTGTTGTTGCAACTTAACACACGCTTGCACACTTATGCTTACGTATATGTATGTAATACAAGCATGAATATTCGCAGAGAACAAGTTTAAGCCACATTGGCGTTGACGACAACCACAAAGCGCCAAGAACAACAGCAACAAGAGCCAACTTCAATTATTTGCGCGCAATTGTGCAACAACAACAACAACTGTCTCCCTTTCCCTTCCCGTGTTCCTTTTGTGCTCTTCATCTAAAATTCTTGCAGTCAGAATGTTTGTTTTAGTCTCTTAAAACTTAGATATCAGACAGTAAAAGCGGGTTTGAAACTTTGCTAAGTTTAAAAGATTTACATATATAAATTAATCTGTTAAAAATGATATCAAATACCAATTAAAATCGTATATATTTTACTTTAAGCTTCTAAAGTTTCTTAAAGTAAATAGCTGAAGAAAGTAAATTTGTGCAGCAGCTGAAGTAGATTAAGACCATCTCTTTTTTTTTTTTGAAGCCAAAAGCTGCTAATTTGCGCAATTCAATTGAATCGCCTGTTGCAAGACAAAAGGCGAATGCCAAATTGTATTGGTGGCAATCAGTGAAATTGCCACAGCGTCGACTCGAGCTAAGGGCTTGAAAGAGAACGACGACAATCCAGCTAAGGCCCAAGTGCAATTGTCGTTTGGGCCAAATTGGCTGGCTGGCGGTACAAACAACAATTGAAAGTGCAACTGCATCTGCAACACAAAGCCAAAGCATTCAGGAAACATAAACAAAGACGGCTTTTGGCTCAAAAAGAGTAGCAGAAGCAAATGTTTTAAAGCCCGACTTGATGTGCCAACACGAGCGCGAGAAAAAGAAGTAGTTGTAAATTTATGGGCTAGTCGGCCAAATTGAACATCAACAGCAACATTGTCAATAGTATTACGATTATCATGGCCAACAGCACGTAAAATTGCAGCGAAATCTGAACAAGAACAACAACAACAGCTAGCGCTACAATAACAAATGCTTGTCTTATTGAAGGCGAAAGGCAAACAAAAATTGGCAACATTGGCGCCAACGCAAATGTCAACAGCAAAAGCAACAAAAACTAACACTACAAACACGTAAGAGGGCTATTGCTAAAGTCTATGCGACTAGGCAGATACCCTTATATCGTTAGTTGAGTTTTGCTTAACATTTTTCCTCTTTAAGATCGATTTAAATCTTGTCGTTTGGTCAAGAGTAATAATGTAGCATACTTTTAAGGGCACAAAGTGCAAACCTTCTGACTGTTAGATACATCGTCATACGTTTGTTACAGGGTATAGTAAAAACAATATTTTGGGGGTAAGCAACGCCAACAAACGGCAATCAACGTTGTCGCAGTCGCTTCCATTTCCAGTTACCATTAGTCGAAGGAAGCAGGCCAAGAAATAGAAAAAAAAATACAGACAGAAATGCTCAAGTGCTGCATGAGCGAACCTTGGCGAGGACGACAGACCGAGACAGAGACTGACTCGTAGGAAGTGAACGAGGAAGGGGGACGGGGGATGAGAACGACGACGTCATCGTAGTGGCTGACGATGTGCAAACTGGCGAAGTGACAGCAAATGGCGCGGAAACTGTGTGTGCGCCAACGTCAACTAATCGTGGGTGAACAAATCTCTCTATATATGTATCTGACACACATACATAAAACATATATATACACACATTGACAACATTTAAAGCTGTGTTTTTTTTCCCCCAGCCGCCCCGCCAGGTGTTTAGTGCTGTGGGCCATGGCCACGAAATTTCTAGTTGTTGCCACTCGATTGCAAAATGGTGTTTGAGGCAACAGCCACGCGCTCCCCGCCTAGCCACATGGCTAACGGCCACCGCCCACAGGCGTCATGGTCATGCAATGATTGCTTTGACATTTTGCATTGATGCGTTCGACAGCAACTGCTCCTGGCACTTGACTGTTGGCTGTGTGGCCAACACTGTTGAGTTGACTCTGTCTCTCATTCTGACTCTGAGCTGCCAATAGTTAAATCAATTTCAATTGCTTTAGCCAAAAACCAATGCCGATATGTAAGGTGTGGACAAAAAGGCCTACACCCACACACATTACCTTTAAAAATCACACACAGCAATATTTCAATTTGTTCTCACTTCACTACTTACCTAAAGACTCCCCTTTGGAAAGACATCTTACTTAAATGCGTTGATTTATCAACAATTTTGTTTTCTTTTATCTATCTCAGTTGTCTCTTTATAATGTAGTTGACCCTAATGCCAGATATCGCCACATGCTCATATGTTACACACTTGATAAATTCTTCCTCGCACTCTGCATAAATTCAGCCCCAAAAAGAAAGAGAAAATGTTCTGTGCGCACAAAGCCAAAAGGACTAGTTTCGTTATACTTACAATGTGCAACAATTTGAGAAGAGGACACCACAAAGCTGTTGTTGTCGTCCTCGTTGTTGTGGTTGTTGTTGTTGTTGTTGTTTGTGTGTGCCGGGGCATGTGTTGTAAGCACAGTTTTGTCGCTGCATCCCAGAAATACCGTTATTGCTAGCTAATTTCCCATGTGCATGCTTGCTTGTTAAATTGATCTATAGTCAGCATAGTCGGTCGCTCGGTCGGTGAGGAGTGGCTTGAAGGGTGAAGGGCGGGACAGCCGAAAAGTGGCAAGCCATGTTGCACGATGTTGGGCCATAACGAAAAATATTGTCAAAACGGCTGATGCACAACAATAGCTGCAACTTGTGCTGCCTAAATGCAATATCCAAAAAAACCCCACCACAACAAAAAGCGCCCCTAACAATCACTTCCTCACCTGTTCATGGTATTTGCGGTGGGTTTTTGGACACACAATTTTGTCGATGACATGTTCAATACACAATGCTGCGTGCTTGAACTCGTTCGTCCCCTATTGTCATATGTATATCTATAGCGTATATATATACAGAACATGGAGTCCTTACTTTATTTGACTGCCAGCACGTGTTTTGGACTAAGCACTTGCTTTTAGAATATACATAGGTGAATGAGCCTTTATACCGTTGGGAAACGTTGACATCGTTGTCTGCTTTAATTTATCATATGGTAAGCCAAAGTTATTTGACCTTGAACTTATCACACAAATGGATTTGTAGATGAATATAAATCAAGTATACGCAATTTGAAATAAATTGTAAAATACCCAATCACAAATTTAATGAAATTCTTAAATTCCAGCCATTCCTTTCACATATATATTTCTTTCTTCTAGCTGTGCTTTAAACCACTTTACTTACTTTTGTCATTCTAAATTTACATTTAAGCCGCATGGGGGCTTCTCTTTCTCATAACGCCGACACAATTTTAAAATAAACGCATAGCATATTTTTTTATTTATGTTGTTTTTTTTTTTTAGCTCACTGACATTATCCTATTAACACATTTAATGGAGTCACACACGCGCGCGACTTTGTCTCATCATAAATCTGATGGCAGCCGCAGCGGGAACTGCGGAAAATGATGCCCAAGGCTGCTGGTTGTGACGTTAAGGGACGTTAAGCAGTCACAGGAAACAGAAGGAAAGAAAGAAAAAAAACGTGGGCATGGTCCTGGCTGCTTGATATATATGGCCTAATATTGGATATTTATGTCTATGACTTTGCCATTTGCCTTACCTAGATTTATTCATTGTCTTCAGCATTGTGATTATGGCCGAATTGTTCAAAAGTTGCTGCAAAAGTTTATTCCTCAGTAATAACCATGTAGTACGTGTTGAGTTTATCACACACACACACACACAAAAATGATAGCGACAGAAAATGATTGAAACTTTTTCGGTTTGCCAAATATCCAAAAACCATAAAACCAAAAACCACAACAAAAACTTGGGCCTTACCCCTCGCAAATATTTATGCATTGTGAAAAGTTTTTAACTACGCCCAAGGGTCCGTTTTGGCGTCTGCAAAATTATATATTGCTGCCAATTTAGCCTGGCCAAATATGTTGCTCATTTGGCTAACAACAGCGCCATTGATCAGTTAAAGCAAAAAATTGTTTGTGGGATACTTCCCACTTAAGCTTAAAGCTTTACTTTCAGCGCATTGTGCATTCCTTTTATTTTCGGTTGAAGCGTTAGCCAATTGTCGTGTTCAAACATGAACGCCTAAATTTTGGACCCAAAAGCTTTCAATGCAGCTGCAGCAGTTAAGATTTTCTACGCCCTGGCTGGAACTAGAAGGGTATGCCTTGGTAAGACTCTATGACTTAAAAGAAACTGTAAATGAAAGAAGATAAACCTTTAAATCTAAAGACAAATATATGTATACAAAAAAAAAAAAAAAAACTAGGTATCCTTCAGTCGTCCACCTTTTAATATCTTTCACTTTTTTTTTGCACTTTTATTTTGGGCATACGCCTTCTGCCTGGCTACCACAAACACGGCTTCGGGCCACTGTCAACGTGCTGAGAGTACCACAATATTTGTGGCACAGTTTTGCATTACACTTTTGCAAATGCCTCGGCTTTTTTTTTTTTTTTTTTTGGGCAGCACAAGCCACAAAAAAGATTTTTGATTTCATATTTGTTAGAAGGGTTTGCTACTCCTAACTGTCGCAATAAAAGTCTAGCTCTGACATCAAGCTCAGCGTGCTTGCCACATGCCACATGTGTCGAAGCCCAAATGAAATCTTTCTCTAACTAGTCGGCCTTTTTTTGCTACTTCTTTTTGGTTTTTGAAATTTCTGCTTTATATTTTCTCTGCTGCCTTTTTCGTAAGCTGCTGAAGCAAATGCTAACAAGCATTGTTTTTACTCAACTCTGCTTCTCTTTCTCCTTTTTGTTGCTGTAGGCAACATTTGTAAATGGTTTGAAAAGCAATTAGTGCTGACAAATGCGTGTCCTGGCATTAAGGAGCTGAAACTGTATATATATGTGTGTGAGTATGTGTAACTAGAACAGTAATAGTAACTGGAGCAGTAACTGTAGCTGCAGTAAGTGTAGACATTGTCTGTCTGTCATGCTGTCGGGCATGTCAAAAGCGATTTGTCATGCAGCAATATGTAAGGGTTAATAGTTCACTGACAGCCTGATTGATTGGCTCGACTGAGTGTTGTATTCAGTCAGAGCATTTTTATTGTTTTTAGCGCAAACAGCGCCAGTTACTGTCAACCTTCAAACTGAAAGTTGAAATGCTTACTTTGCATATATCTATTTACGATGATTAATCAATCAATTGTTTCAATGACAAACAGATGTGATTAAGCAGGGAATATGAGATGTTTGCTACACTTAGTGTTGGATAACAAATGCATTTTAAGTTCTCTCTTTGAAAATCTTGTTATTTTAGTTACGCATCACAGCCAATTAAATAAAATCTCACCTCAGATAAACTAGCTGTACAGTGTTAGTCTAACCAACTAGAAAGCCAATGCATTTAATTAAATTTCGAATCTTGCACATCCAAAGTGGATGTAAGCCATAAAAACAGACAGACAAGCAGACAGGCAAGCAGATAGTAAGGGGAGAAGTGGAAGCGCATAGTTGAGCAAGCTGACTGATTAAATTTACACATCGAACCACAACTGTTGCACCGAAAACTAATAAAAACCCTGAAGCTCTGTGGAACAGTGGCAGGCAGCAGCCAGGCAGCAGGTAGCTTGAGTGGATTTTATATTCCTGACAGACTTGAACAAAGAGAAAGGTGCAGCAGCTGGCAGCAGATTTTGCCTGAAGCAAGTCCTTCTCTCCGGCTTCAAGTTGGTCGTCAATTGATGGCAACAGATGGGAAACAAGTTGGCATCGTCTTCATCAATTGCTTGTAAGTAGCTGTTGTAAAAAATTTTTATGTTTCTTCATAAAACACTCAAACTTGAACATGCTTGTTGCTGTTTGTATACGCTGCATATGCGCAATTTAAGTGGATTAAACTATAGTGCTCTGTGTTTGGGTTTTTAATTTGGTTGCCAGGCAATTTGGATCAAGCAGCTCATGTTAATCAATGCCCGGACCTCGTCAAGTGCCAACTGCAGCCAATATTGATGTGCTATCTCAAGCGTTTTGGAGCCACATGCAACGATGCTGCCACACCAATTTCAAATGCATTTGCAATGCAAGCAGCAGCAGTGCACAAAACACTGGCCCTCTTCGATATTCATGCATAAATTCAACTGTTTGTCAGCCACTCAAGTGCCACAGAAAAGAGCTCCAAAGAGCTGCTGGCCAAAACAAAAGTTTTAACTTGGGTTTGCTTTAAAGTCAATACCCTACAGCAGAGGGACGTGTTGTTTACTCTGCGTCTATTTTGTATCCCCGAACCTATTAAATGGGTAAAAGGGATATAGTGGTTTTGTGCAAAAGTATGTAACAGGCAGAAGGAAGCATCTCCGACCCTATAAAGTATATATATTCTTGATTAGCATCAACAGCTGAGTCGATATAGCCATGTCCGTCTGTACGTCCGTCCATCTGTATGTATGAACACGTCGATCTCAGAGTCTATAAGAGCTAGAGACTTCAGATTTTGCACATAAGCTCATCTAAGTCCTAGACAGTAGAAGTTTTTCCGATTTTCGATAACTATTTCCGTTTCCGATATACACATGTGATCGATAGCATAAAAATATCGAATATCGAAAATCTGAAAAACGTTTTAGAACAGATGCATAAAGACAATGACTGTGCGCGTTAAGTATAAGGTTCGGGGAATCTCGACTAGAGCCTTCTTACGTGTTTAGGTAATGTAAGTGCGCCAATGTTACATACGCTCTGCGCGTGAGCCTCTGTCCAGGCGTTTTCCTACAGGGCCAGAGATTGGAGCATCTAAATAGCTACAAGTACCTGGGAGTACATTTGGACAAGCGTTTAACGTTTGGTAAACATGTGTCCAGCGTCATAGCGACACTCAAAGCCTGGATAAACAAATGAGATGGTCCTATCGAGTAAAGGCTGTTCTGGACAACAAGGTCAAACTATAAAGACGTGCATTGCCCCTCTTGGCGTTATGGATTACAAGTCTACGGAATAGCGGCCAAACCCACCTTTAAAAATACGCGTTCTTCAAGCGAAAACCCTTCGGGTAATATGTGCTCCTTGGTACGTTAGGACTGCAAGCATTGAGAGATTGCAGTGCCAAAAGTTGGAGATGTCCTTCAAAAACAGACGTCATATAGGGAAGGCCCTTATTAAGAAGACTCCATATAGTTGACTGACTAGGACATAATTTTTAAATTTATATTCATTATTAGCATTAAACTAAGTTGTTTAAGAAGTTAGCATATAAGTTTAATTTAAGTTTTTCATATAATAACAGAATAATTAAATAAAAAAAAAAGAGAAAAAAAAAGCGTGTTTCTACAAGTATGCAATAATTTTTTGCTTGATACATATTAAGCATTAATGTTGCTTGCTTGTTTCAGTCATAACTTCGCCATTTTACTATGAATTTTGGCAGGATACGTATATTTGAGATCGTTGAGTTCATGTATATCGATTTGCATTTAAAATTTCCAGGATTCGTAAAAAAAAAATTTCTGAATTTTTTTTAAGGGGGTAGGTCACAAAATTTAATAGAAATCGGGAAATCGTCTGTATTTCGGCCATTTTAAGGACTATCTAGATGTCCTTTGGACCACAGATAGTCCTTAGGCAGCCAATTCGAATAAACCAATACAAAGGACGAAAGTCCTTAAAACAGCGAATATATGAGGACTTTTTTAAAAACAGAAATGTGCTTCTAAATCGGCCAAATCCTTACGGATCCTGGCGAGTCCTGTTGCAAACAATTAGTTTCGATTAGGTCTACAAACTGACCAAAGGACATCAGAATTGTCCTTGTAGTTTCCGAGAAAAAAGCAACTTTGTGATTTTAACCCATTGCCATGCTGCTCGAGGATAAATTTTTTCCAAGTATTGGGTTCTTAGATAACCATATATTTTTTTAATGCCGTTTGATTGAGTTGGTCCTTGTGAATCAACGCACCATATCCTTCGACAATCTGCAAGAATTTGGCCGAGCTATAGCTATTTTAATAATTAATGAATAGTGTTATTTGCACGATCCTAAAAGTATACCCTACTTTTTAACGTGATG
The DNA here is from genome assembly GCA_018152825.1 of Scaptomyza hsui. Taxonomy (NCBI): domain Eukaryota; kingdom Metazoa; phylum Arthropoda; class Insecta; order Diptera; family Drosophilidae; genus Scaptomyza; species Scaptomyza hsui. The sequence continues at coordinate 459,278 of JAECXO010000280.1, forward strand.
CAAATTTTGTAATAGTTTTCGTTAAATTGGTTTGTGCGTTCGCTATCCTATGCAGCACCCACTTTAAAATAAATAATAATACACGCGAATCTGTTATGGTTCGTAAATATTTTTTTTTACTATAATGAATGTAAGTATATATATAAATGTATGATATTTGCTTAGCCGATAATATTATCTTATGATTTCAGAAAGACTTTATCTTTCTTTATCTTTCCCATTTGGGCGAGCCGAAATCTAACTGCAAGTTCCATGCGAACCGAAATAGCAGCTGAATACTGCAGCATTTACTTTAACTCGTTCAGTTGAGCGGGAGAGCGCACCTTCAAAGGGCTTAAGCAAAGTACGTTTGAGAGCGGCTCAACTGTCCGCTTGTAGCTCAGAATAAAGCTCAGAACTTTTTAAGCTCGTTTGTTGTTCCTTTTGGAATTTTATGGTGCAGCGGGCTCTATATATAGAGCGTTCAACCTATTGAACTTATTGACAACACTGGTTATAATTTCTGGAAATTTCTTATTTCCGATCATTATAATTTGTGAGCGTCCACTGTATTGTAAGCATTGGATTTCTGGTTTTTATTTTACCTGTAAAACAGTCATGCTGTCATTTTAAGACCTTTTTCATGTTGCCTGGGTGTCCTTTAAAGTATGTCGTAGTTGTTGGATTAAGACCAACTCTCTTCCGAGTGCACTTTGGCTAGTAAATCAAAGCCAAAAATAGCAACAAAAAAAAAAAAAAAAACAGCAACAGAAGCTGTAGCAGCTTGTTCACAACGCAATCAGCAACAATAGCAAATCCAAATTCGAACTTGCAGTGCAGCCACACGACGGAAGTGTGCCGCAAAACGGAAACGGAAGCAATTTTCATTTGCGTTGAGTTAAAATGGTGGCTCTTGTGGTGTGGCTCACACTTGGGGGGATAAAACCAGCTGGTTGGGTTCAGTTGGGTTGGGTTAAAAGCGGCAGCATGTGCACATCTGTGGCACGACATGTTACAAGCATAATTCTAGTTGCCACACACTCTCAACACAATGCCGCATAATGGGGCGGCAAGTGGTGACGCGCCCCAAGTAACCGCAAAACGTTGCAAGTGCCGCATTTTTATTTAATAAATTGCATCGCTGATTCGCATTGTCCCCTTCGTTAAAACGCTGCGCTTTGGTTTTTGTGGATTCCAGATATATGATTTTTATTTGATTTTTCTAAACGATTTTGGTTTGGGGCTCTTTTTTTTGGTTTTTGCGGTAACTGCGGCACGTAGCTGTTGAGCTTGCAATGAATTAAAGCTTTTTTTATTGTTATTTTTTATAGTATTTTCCATAAACTGTCACACTTTATTACTATTGTTTCAGCGCTTGAACATAAATACAATTTAAGTTTGTTATAAAAAGTGAAATAAAATGCTCTTAAATAGTATACAGAGAAATGCTACTTCAATCAAACATTGAATAAAAAATAAATCGTTTGGGTTTATTGGTTGGGTTTTAGTTGGGAACATTTAAATGATTGGATTTATGTTTTTTTTGTATGCTTAATAGTTTCTTATATGTTAGTGATTTTATTTTATATGTGTTTAAAATCTATGCAACTAACTACGTGCTAAGTTGTTATATGTACTTACTTATATTTAAATACATACTTATATAATGTGTATAATTTAATTGTTAGCCTAAACAAAACAGCGGCTGCTCAATTTCGAATCGCATTTGCCAAATGTACAATTTTGTATTCCTTTACTATTAATAAGAATTCCATTTAGCTTTAGTATTATTTTTTATATTTACAAATTTATTTCTGATCACATTTTAAATGTGCTTTGCTTATAAACTAGTGTGTTTTTATTTTATGTATTAATTGCGTGTTATTGCCCACAATTATATAATATACACACAGATGCAGAGTTTTATATATATCAAAAATGTTATAAACAAAACTACGTAATATCTTAATGAAACTCTGGTAATATGCTGCGTATGCGCAATATTTGTTAAGTTGTTATTCAGAAAATGGCAGTATGTGTATGTGTTTAAAAAAATGCTATGGGACGCCTCCAAATAAATAAATTCCAGTTTACATGGCTTAACATTCTAAAGTCTTAATCCACTTTTTTCTTGTAATTTTTAATAAATTTCTCAAGGCTCTGTAAAAATCAGTTAAATATTTTTAAAAAGGGGAGTGTGCGCAACAATGATTAATGAACTTAATTACTAGAACTCAAATCCCAATTACTTCACTTCGTTTTGACCCCAATGATAAAAAAGAAAAACACTGTCATTAATTATACGCCACGTTTGCCACGTTGAGCTACTGCTCTGCTCTGGTTTTTGTGTGCGCAACTCTCCTGTGGCTTACGTCGCTGTCGTACTCAGTGTTTGCTTGGCAAACTTACCCGCTGATGATGCGGTTGAGGTTGTTCTTCCTGCTGCTGCTGCTGCTGCTAAGCCCCTGGGTCAGTTAACGCTGACCAGCGGTTCCAGCGTGCTGCTCAAATGCACCAGCTGCTGCTGCACCTCGCGCAAGCTGGCCAAGCTACCACCCATCTGCTGCTGCTGTTGCTGCTGCTGCTGCTGGTGCAGTGGTGCCGTTGGTGGTGGTGGCAGCACCACAACCACAGCCTCAGCGGCTCCACTCGACATCATGGGCAACATCGGAGATGGGGCGCCCGTTGGTATAACCGTTGCGGCCGCTGATGCCGCTGCCAGTGCCGTGGCACAATTGCTCTTGCTGTTGCTGGGTGAATGCGAGGCACTGTACATTAAGCTGCCCATACTGGGATGTGGATGCACTTGGGCAACGGCTGGTGGCGGCGGCGCCGGTGGCAGCACTAGCTCATCAATGGTGCAAACGCGATCATCAATGGGAAATGTAAAGTTGATTTCCTTGCCGCCTCCACCGCCCGCTGAGCATGTTGGAGCATGCGTTGGCGTGTTGCCATTTGCTGGACTCTGAATGTGTCCATTTGTTGTGCCATTCGTTGTTGTTGGTGTTGTTGTAGATGCTGCTGCCGGCGATGTGGCTAAAGTCAGTGTTGTTGTTGTTGTCGGTGAGCTGCCATTGCCCAGCGTTGTTATTGTGGTCGCTTCCAAATTCTTTTCCAAACATTTGCTTTCGCCTGCGGAGGAAAACAAGCAGAAACAACAGAGATAAACATTGGAGATGGCAAGGAGTACAGTGGCGTGGAATAGTATAAATATTGAATGAAAATTGTTGTTCTTAAACAAGAAGGAAACTGCAACTAAAAATTATCTTAAATCAAATGTCCTTTTTCTTAAGTAATTTTAAATTTGTAAATCTTTGAAGTTGCTTACCAAGTGTCAGAAACAAGCTATAATTGTTTTATTTTACGTTTGTTAGAAAAGGCCTGCAGCTTTTTCACAAGAATATTTTAGTTGCAGGACAGCAATTTCAGCTGCACTGATTAGTTTTCTCTATTGTAAGTTTAAAATTGATTTGTTTTCAGCTTATTTATTATTCTCAATTAGTTTACCAAAGTTTCTTTCGAATTCTTTTCCGTGTTGTTGTCATTGAACTGTTTTGAGAAATATTCAATTTATTCAATTCGAGGTCACAGAACGAAAACCTGATGTTGTTATCGTTAAAATATTGGGCGAAATTGCATCCCTTTTGCGTTCTGTGTGAGAAAAGTCCATGTTGAGGGAATTGCAATTGTCAATACGCGCAGCAGGCTGTCACGTGTCCCTGCCTGGCTGCCTGGCGCTACAATATTTGCAGTGTGCCCAACTCCAGCGGCAGCATTCACCGCTTGAATTTTTGAGTGTGGCAAAAATAACAAAAAAAATTTATTGTTGCTCTCGGTTTGTATGCAGCAGGGTTCGCTTATCGAGGGAATCGAATGCGGTGTGGCAAAACTTTCTGTTGCGACAGCCTTGGCGACCATTTTTTATTGTTTGCCAAAAAAAAAGTATAAAAACAAAAAAATTGTAACAGCTACAATTGCGTTAAAATTCCAAACTTTGCGTTTGTTTTTCCGTTGCGAACATTGCGTTTCCCTCGAGTGCGTTCTGCTGAATGAATGGCACGACCACGTTGGCCCCAGGGCCAATTTGTGCTGAGGTAACCAAGTTAGGCAGCAGCGCCAGGTGTGTGCACAAACATTAACGCCGGCCTCCAAGCTACCTCATACAGGTCAGCTTGGAAATTTATTTATTCCTCAATTAGGCGGAGAGGGAGGTAGGAGCAAAGGCTACTCGACATAATGAAGCACGTACTTGTAATTAATTAAGTGTGCGGCGGCTGCTTTCTTTTTAATTTCGACAAAAAACAAAGAAGAAATTTTACGTGCTCGTCGGTAGGAACTTAAAAAGTTGCACATAAATAGCTGGCTGTCTTAGCTCAGGCAACGCAAACAGACAGTTTTTCATTTCAACGCCTTGCTTGAATTTGGCACCACGCCCAAAAGTATGTATTAGTTTCTTCATTTTTATACTCACTGCCATTCAGATGATCCTCTCTGGTGTAGTAGCGTGCTCGATTCTTGGAGAAGCAGGCCACTAGCGATAAAATAATGACGGCAAGCAGCACAAAAATGATGCCACCCAAGATAGCCAAGGTATTAAGACCGCCTGCAATGAGAAACGTTACGAAAAATAAATTTATTATGATTTGAAATGAGTTAAAGTTATTTTTATGATTGAATACTAATTTCACTTTCACTTACCATGTTCAAGAAAGTTATATGAAGTGCTGGCCGCATTCTGTTCCTCATCGCTGATGTAATCGAGGCACGTGTGCAGCCCGCCAATGTCCAAATTAATTATTTCAGCGCCACGCAAACTCTTGGGCAAAAAGCATATAGGATACGTATCCCATTTCCACTGCAGCTGCAGCAATAAAAAGCAAAAGTAAAAGTTTTTTTTTTTTTTTAAGTAAATTATTCATCTGGGACTTTTTGAAAACTAATTGAATTGAAATTTGACTTACTTGTCGCACGACATTTATTAATTTTCCCATATGGCATTCATCGCATATCAAAGGATTATTGTCGAGCCGCACATTGCGTATACCCTGAATCCGTACCGCTGTATCTGCATTGATGCCATATAATTGATTTCGTGATAAGTCCAAAAACTATAAAGAACCACACAGGGAGAAATGTGTAAAAACTGTAATCATTTGGTGCATGGCAAGGGATTTTGCTTATCAAATAGCAATTAGCCACAAATGGTGCCCAAACATTGGTTATATTGGTTACATTGTATGTAATTGTTGGCCAACCGCAACAATAAACCAAAGAGCAACAAGAACAATGCCAAAAGGCTTGACTGAAACTGTACGACGATTCCTGCTGCTGCTGCTATTGCTGCTATACACAATTAAATTCAATTAAAATGAAAAGCTTAATGGCATATCAACTGATTGTTGTAGTTTTTGTTGTTACTGTGTTGTGCCCATAAATTTGCCATAGTCAACATGAAAACAATAACAACAACAGGACAATAACAAGTGTAGGCATGAAAGTAGTAAGAGATGTGCTTGACAAGAGTATACCCTGTGTTCTAAGTGTTCGGTATACTTTGCATACTCAACATCTTTTAGTAGATTTAATATAATTTTACAATTTTATCATACCCTCTTTGAACAATTGTACGCCTACGTGGAATAACAATGACAGCGCAACTATGAAAACAATACACAAAGAACAAACGAACGGCAGAGAGGGAGAGAGAAAAAGTGACACGAAGGAAGGACACGTCGCAGTGGAACAAGGACAAAGACCGACAGCAACTGAAAAGATTCAAAAAGAGAATCAAGTTTGGCGTAGGCACAATTACAAAATAAAACCATTTTCTTGTTGTGCAATTTGCACAAGTAGAAGAAGTAACAGAAACTGAAATGTTGAAAGCCAACAGAAATGTGCAAACAGGCAGCAATGCGATTTTGTCATTTTGTCTTGGTTGTTGCTGCAAAATATATTTGCAGTTGGCCAAAAAGTTATCAACAGACAAATAAATACACCATTGTCTTCTTCTCTTGTGGGATGGGAAAATAAAAATAGCTTGGCAATAATTTCATTTTGGCACATTCAATCAGTGAAAGATAGAGAGAAAACTTACCTCAAGCTCACGACACGGATCGATAACTTGCAATGCCATGTTGTCCAATGAATTTCCTGAGATATTTAAATAGCGCAACTGTCGAAAGGGTCTGAGTAAGCCAACTGGCAGTTGACCCATATCCGCAATAGCCAAATGCGTCAGTTCAGGTATTAGCTAGAAGAAAAAAATTGTAACTCAACAGAGACAATATTCTCTTTTCAACACTCACCTCAAAAGTTTCATGCATATCCCTCAAATCCATGAGGACATTGCCACTAATGTTGAGTGACCTCAAATTGCTTAAACTGCGCACAGACTGTGGCTCCAGACGCACCAACTTATTGTAGGAGAGGTCCAGAAATGTTAGATTGGTCAGCGCCAGGAAGGAATCATTTGGCACTTTGGCCAGGCGATTGTACGATAAATCTAAAGAAGAGCAGGAACAGGAAGAGAGTAAAAGGGCAATTGAGTGAGTTAGTTGGAAGCTAAATGACTATAATTTCAATGGCGCACCCAAGTGATTAAGACTTTTCTGCATGCGAAAGAGTTGGTCCACGACCACAGACAATTGATTGCCATCGAGTAAAACTTTTGTGAGACGCTTCACGTCGCGGAATTCATCCTTGTCAAGGAATTTGAACTGTAAAAGGGTAGAAGAAAGAAATAATTGGCAAATGGTTGAGAAGTTTTCTTCTTTTGAGAGACAGAAAGAGACAAACCTCGTTGCGTCCCATATCCAATTCGGTTAAAAGCGGCAATAAATTGTACAATTGCGGATTGATTTTTTTCAACTGACAATTGCGGCATTTGAGCACTTTCAGCTCCTGCAAAATCAAACAGAAAGAGTACCGGAAAGTGCGTACAGTTACAGTTACAAACAGTGTTACAGTTGTGTTGTTGTTGTTGCGTATACTCACGGAGACATCGCGAAAGACATCCGGCTGTAAATCCTGCAGCGGATTTCCGCTCAAGTCCAGGTACTTCAGTTTGCTCAGCATGAAGAAGTTGCGCTGCACGAGCTCCACAATTGAGTTATCACCCAAATTAAGTCGTCGTAGATCCTAAAGAGATAGACAGAGAGAGAGATACAGAGAGAGAGAGAGAGAGGGAGAGATAGAGAAATATGCAGTTGGCAAAAGTTTATTACGACCACGCACCAAAAATTCAAATTAATAATAATACATTTTATGGGACACAAAACGCAAAATTCATGACTAATAATAATTTATAAATCAGACCAGGCAGCACTTTGCACCGGAAACTAACATAAAACAAGAGAATACAGTTTACTTTGCTATGCAGACTAATATATACCCTTAAAAATGACTACAGTTACTATTCGTTTTAGGAAATAGTCTATCCATTGACGAATTTTAAGCTTTAATCCAACTATTTTCACTTTATCTCTGCTTTACACACCTTGCGACAAAACCGTAATACCCTGCTGTAACTGTGTGTGTGTGAAAAACTTTTCTGCACTGCTGCAGCAAAGGAACTCAGAGATACCGTTACAAGTGCAGAGAGGAAAAGGAAGTTGAAAACAGCAGCAGCAGCAGGGGCAGCGGGGAAAACAAAATCGAAAGCAAATTGAAGAAAACGCAACGAAAGTTTTGTGCACTGGCACTTCCGCCCAAGCCCAGTCGAGTCGAGTCGAGTCAAATGGCGAAAGCAAAAGCAAAAGCTAGCTTCAGTTTCAGTTGCAGCTGCTGTAAGTGCAGCAAACTTAAACTCGAGCACGTAAAAACTTTCATTTGCACCAAAATAGCAAAACAAAAGTAAATCGACGAAAGCAACAATTTTCGGTGCGAGCTATTAAAAATTCCATGATATTTATTACAAAGTGGCTCAAAGGCACAGAGACAAAAGCTATGCAGTCTGAAATCTGCGCTAATATTTGATTTAGTCTCTTTGTTTGAACGTGGCATATCGAACAACAAGAGAACTTCACAAGAAGTGCAGCTGCATTAAACAATAGGACACTAAATGCCCAGGGATGTTAAATGAACAATCAACTGGAAGGCAGTTGCATGTTTTGTTGATTTAAACTCGAATTATTTCCATTTCTTGCGTGACTATTTAAACAAAACCTTTGTAAGCTTTGATATTATATTTGGAATTCGTAATTGAACTTGTTGTTTATTAATCTAAGACACTTGTTTTGAAATAGTTAATTAACTTGTTTTCAGATTTGTTAAGCCTATGCTTTTCAATTGTCTTGGAAATTATATTTTTAACTCTATCAATATTGCAGTATTTCCTGACAGCATCTATTTTTAACTATTGAATGTGCTCTATCTGTTTCACTGAACATTGATTTTAAATATTTGTTGAAAAATATTGTTCTACATTGTAGCATGTTTTATTTTGTGATGCAATATAAATAACTGAAATTTAAATACTCACCGTCAGATGGCGAAATGTTGAGCTGGCCATGCGTAAAATTTTATTTTTTGATAAATCCAATTCATGCAGATTATCCTGACCGCGAAAGTTATTCTCCGTTATGTTTGTTATATTATTCTTCGAGAGATCTGCCATCCATCCCATTGACAGGCAGTTGTACAGTTGCATTGTTATTTATGCCATTTTGTCAGCGGTTTTTCAATGGTCGCATAAAAGTATGCAACAGTTTTTATATTGTGCGTTGGTTGGGTTAAATAAAATGGAATATGATATTATTGTTTGATATTGTATATAAAATATATGCTCATACGTTGGTCAGTCAGCTATTTTAAATAACCACAGGGAGCTTCTGTTCTATTTGCATTTGGGTGTAAACAAACGTAAAAACCGAATAAGTAAATAAAGGACATTTACAATGCACAACGAACCGAATGCAATTGTGAAAACAAAAAAAAATATTATAACAGTAACTTTAAAACAAACTGCAGGAGAAAGCACAAAAATACTCCATTTAAAAAGTTGCCTCAGATAAAGCACTGAACACAAAACACATTACACATACGCCCCTTTGTCTAGGCAACATGAGTAGCATTTTAAGCTAAAAGCCCGGAGAAGGAGAGTGAGCGAGACTTTTGCTCCAGTTTGTCTGGCAAACTATGTCAGCTGGAGGGAGTAGCTGCAGCTTTGCCACGCCCACTTAAACATTTTAGACATTTGCCAAAAATTAATTTAAATAGAAACGACGCAAAAAATGAAAAAAGAATACTATTTGTTAGCTGAATAGAGGAAAACATTTTTAACTGCAGCAACGAAGCTTTTTTTTGCTCTTGTTGTATGTGTGTGTGTGTGTGTGTGTGTGTGTGTGTGTGTGTGTTTTATGTCGACTTTTGACTTTTGGCAAGAGTGAAAAACAAAGATTCGCGCATGTAAATAATTGGAGGGCCCGGCTTGCGATTCCTGGGGCCCCGTTGTGCAAACGGCCAAACAGAAAGACAGACAGATGGAAGGACGTACGAAGCGCACATAAAACACAAATAAACAAGCTGAAAAGCGACGAACGATATCGACGCATTGACTGGTTGCCTGGCTTTTACTTTTGATTTTTCGACCCAATCTTATTTTATTTCTGGGTCGCTTTTCATTGTTTGGCGCATCAATTTCAATTTTATTGACAAATAACAAAACACAACAGCACACCACCGAAAATAAAATACTCTCAGCAGTTAATTTGGTTTGGCATTTGATTGAATGCACAGGAGAGGAAGAGCGTTTGTTTTTGTTTAAGCTAACCAATTGTATGATTGGTAAGATCTTATTGTCAATAGTTCCCGAAAAGATTAAAAATATTTCTATGTTATTTTTATCAAATGTTGTGCAATATAAATAGAAAACAAATCCTTTAAGAGTATTTGCACATGATTAAGAGTGACATTCATCTATCTGTGCGTTGCAAGGCAAATGAACCAGCGAGAATACCCTCTCCACGGGATTACTTAGTGCTGTCGACCGCATCGGCATCGGAAATGGCATCGCCAGTGTTCATTTAACATTTTGTGACGCGCACTTTTATTTGCGTTGGCGTTTTACGAGGCTGCAGGACAACCGCAATGTTTAACAGCATCTTATTTGCATATCGCTGCCTCTTTTTAACTATGCGCAGCTGCTTAAATTGAAACCGCTGCCTCCATTTCGGCTTAAGAGCAGCAGGAGCTATAAACAATTGATTACTCACCTAATATGCGCAGATATTTGAGACCCCAAAAGGACTCGGAGCCAATTGCTGGCAGATTGGAGTCCGTGATGCGTAACACTTGCAGCTGCATAAACTGACGCAGTGCCGGTCCAATGGTTAAGGAGTTTCGTGGTCCACGTATAATGATTACCTTCACATCGATATCCAGCTGATTGACCGATAAAGAGCTCAAGCCGCCTGTGGAGCAAATCATAATAGCAATTAACTTTAGAGCAACTATTATTCACGGTTGTAAGAATGGGCAACAATAACTAAAGCGTAACAATGCTACAACAAGATCATTAAGTGCAGAATTCAACCTTGGTTCTTCTTCCTTTTTTTTTTTGTTTCGTTTTGCGTTTGCATGCAAACAATGTTTTCGGTTAGTTTCTATAGAGAAAAATTGCAGTTAGCAGTTATCCTTTTAACAACTGTGTTACCCAAGCCAACCATTCGTATCGTATACTATTTTTGTGTAACCGCAGTTGTTGTCGACTTTTATTATATTATATATATGCGTTCTCTTGCACTGCATTATATATGTATGTGTGTGTGCTCGTTGTTCTATTGTTTGGGGGGCCAGAGCAGCATTTGTTATGGCCTCAGTGCGCGCAGCGCGAATTTTCATAAAAAATGCAAAGCATTAACGCTGATTGTAACATATTTTAGCGCGCTAGCAATTTTCGTTGGCATTTACGACTATTGTTGCAGTTGCACAGCGGGGAGGGGAGGGAAACAGAAGTTGCTTTTGGGGCATAAAAGCTGGAAATGCTCATTAGCACAACTCAAATTAAGATTATTATCTCTTTTGTAGTTTTTTCTTCGGAATTTTGTATTTTTAAATGCTACTTTGAACTACTTAAAATCCAATTGATTTAAAAGATTAAAAAAGGGCAAGAATAAATCACATATAATAAATAACTGAAAATAAGTATCAAAAGGAAGGCATTTTATTTAAATTCCTTTTGCATAACGAGCTGAATAATCTTCAAAATTGAAACTCATTTTCTTGTCTTAGCATTACAGCCTCAGCACTACGACGTAGAGGGAAGGGGAAAGAGGCATGGTGTAGTTATTGTGCCATACACACATTTATAAAATGAAATTAAAACGACAAAAGCATCACATTTAAAGCACATTTCAAGTCGACTTGAGGACTTACAATGTGTGCGCCAGCCAAACAAGCGTTAAATTGAAATTATAGATTTTTGGCTGTAAGAAGAAGTCGAAGAATCTGCCAGTGAGAAAAACGGCAACTGACAGTTGAACAAATTGAAATTGTCAGACAATTCAAAAGAGGAGTGGAGTGGGAGTAAGTAAATGGCCTAGCTTTAAAGTCGTACTCAACTTAAAACACATATGTAGCTGTTAGTCAGAAGTACTATTATTTCCCATTTTACAAATCGAACCATCGACGAGGGAATTGCTAGCGTTAAAGTAGCTTTGTAATTATGATGTTATCCTAATGGTGTACAAGTTACGGCCACACCCACAATTGCCACAACTATGCATTAAATGGCATCCACTCTGTGCCGAACATGTACTGCATAATTTCCATACACACACACACACACACACTGATTTTGCGTGTGGCCCATTTTTGCACTTATTGCGGCACTTACCTTTCGTGCAGATGGCCTGATAACGATCCAAATCATCAATGCTACAGCTACATTCAACGGGGCACTTCCTTCTCGTATTACTGAACATGGCCGGCATTATGCACAGGCTGAACAGCAGCCACTTCAACAGCATCTGCAACAGAAAGAGTATAGTCTTATATAAGTATATTTAGTTATGTTCTGGGTGGTGGCTAGAGTGGCAATTAGTGTGGGTTTTAATTACAGCTAAACACTTGTCCGCAGTCAAAACTAATTCAACTTTTTAACACCACCCATGATTGCAGTCATTGTTTGCTCGTTTAATACACTAAGCTTGGGGTATATGCAACTTTTTGTCAAGCTAAAAATGGGTCAAAGTAGAGATTTCGATTTTCTGTTTTTTATTACTGCATTTATTTTAAGTGCATTCAATATTCGTCTTATGTGTTTTATTTGTTGTTCACTGCTACTAATCTGTTTAGAAAACCACATACTCTCCAACACACACAATTACACTTACTCACATACACACTCACAGCCTTTTAAATTGAAATCAACGTGGTGTCAGATGTTGACATAGTTGCCACACAGTTTTTGTTGCAGTTTGTTTAGTTTTAGTTGCTGCTACTCTTGTTGTATTTATTTTTACACATGTGTGTACATTGAGTATACGCCATGTTTGACCTCAGTGATTTGTGGTCACCAACTCTCTCTCTCTCTCTCTCGCTGTTGGACACTGGTGCGCTCGGCAATAAACTGCGGTGGTCTCGTGGCGTTCCCACAGCGCACTGCGCTCTGCATAAATTAGCCACAGTAGAACAAATACAATGCGGTTAGAACGTGGAACAAAAATATATAAGCGCGATATTATAATGCGTGCTCAGTGTTTGGGGACACACTCAATTTGCAGGAAAGGCCAAAAATGCGTAAGCGTTACGTCGACTGCAATATAAAACAGAAGAACTGTGTGTGCATATGTAATTTTCATAAGGCACTTTTTCCACTATCTTTTGTTACTATCTTCGTTTTCTTTTTTGGCGCCTCGGCTTTTGTGTAAGCCGCAGGATTTATGTCGAGCATATTTTTCATTTTACATAGCCATGGCGAGCAAGCAAACGCCGAGCAGACAGCCAGCAACTGTCAAGTTTCCGGCTCATCGCCGACACCATTGTGTGTGTGTGTGTGTGTGTGTGTTTCTCCGATTTGTTGTCAGAATATTGCTGCAAGCTTCGCATCGTCTCGCCCGTTGAGTAATATTTCTGCAAAGTTGTTGCGGTAAAAGTGAAAAATTGCGACAGCAGCCGAGAATAAACAAAACGGCTGCTGCGCCTGCCTTGAAGCCAAACAAAAAACTACTGACAGCTTTCTTGAGTTACGTTTGAACAGAAAAAACGCCTTTTGCCATATTCTCAGTTTCAAGTTTGTTTTTTTGTGCAAGGCGACAATGCACATTTAATTTTCAAAAGTGCATTCCAAAACTCTTAACTTATCGAATAGTACAGTTTGATTTAAATATGTCATGTTTGCCACATCTTGATTAAATAAACATTCAACTCTTACTTAATAGCCAAACCATCAGATAAATAAAATCGAATTAAAAAATGTAATCTGCACAAAATGAAAACTTTCGACAGAGCAGAAGCTCGAGCTCGGTTAACCCAAAAGTCAGCATCTGTCAAACTCGTTAAAGAAACTGAAGATTTGTGAGCAGGCCGCACGCAAGCCACGCCCCTCCAGCCCTCCCGTCGCCCACCACACAAACAGACAGACGGAACACATTTAGTTAGATGGAAGTTAACCGCGATGCCAGCTGACGTTCTACACGCTCCATTTGGACTTTTGGCAAACTTTGTTTGCGTTCTGGGCCGCCGCTTGGTATTGCCAACTCTGGAGCACATGGCGCACGCGAATTGGCCTAGAAGGGCGAGGGACAGAGGGGAAAGGCAAATGCCGCACGGGGCACTTGGGCTAAAGTAGTTGTTGATATCAGCTTTCAGCGTGCATATTTTTTGCCTGGCTCATCGTCGTCGTTCTCGCACATTTCGTGCTATTTAAACACTGCGAAATCGTTTGTAAGCCATTTGCCTATGCGAAGGCAAACAGAATCGTATGCCGGAAGCAGTCAGCGAGAGGAGGGAAGGGGTAGGATAGAACTAAATTACTTATATGCCGCCTGGGACAGTCGGATGCGGATGCGGCCATTTAATACGTGTGCGCCACTTTTGTAATTGAATATGATAAATCAAACCAAAAAGTAACTACTCGGGAAAGTGGTCGAGTTCCGGAGTTCCAGGTCTTCCTATCAAGTTACAAATGTATTCATTTACTTTTGATTTGAACTCAATTGTATTAGGTTTAATGGAAAAACATGTTTTGTTTTAGCACACAATTCAAAATGAAATAAATCTCAATATTTGTTTGTGTGTCGGCCGAAAATCAAATTACATTAAATTTCTGGCTAAAGGCGAAGCTGCCTGTCCTATATATATAAAAAAGTGAAAGCAGCTGGCATAATATTATGAGTTATAGGCTAGCATGTGGGCGTGGCACGAAAGGCGGGATTCGGGGGGTGGAAGTTCCGCTGACCGTCGAGCCAACATTAAAATTCATGAACACATTTATTGCCAATTACCACAAGGCCCTGCGGCACGTTTTATATAGAGGCCAAAAACTGGCAAAAATACACACACACACACACACACACATACCTCCCAACAACTCCCTCTTCCATGTCCAATTCTTTGATTTGGCAGCAAATGTTGCGGCCGATTTTTGCTTCTTGTTGGCCTTTTTGTTGCCGTTTATTCGATTTTGCTCTTTTTTTCTCCGGCACACACAAATTGATAAATTAGATTTACGCTCGAGAAATTAGATTACAATATAATACATATATTCAGCCTGTAGATTTGCGTTTTCTTATTGTATTTTTGCAAGCCCCGTTTTATTCTTTAATAGCTGAAGTGATTTTAAAGCGAATGTTTTTCGCAAAGCTTCTTGGACTGCATTTTTATTTATGGCTTCAATGCGTGCTCTGATTATAATAGTTGGCTGGTTGAGGTAAAAAACATTGCTAAATTATGCGCAGCCATTAAACGGCTGGCAATTTTTTAAAAAACGAATGATGTTCATATTAAAGTGAGGAAAATCATATATGCTTAAAATCAGCTTAGTCCGTTTCCTGTTTCAATGAGCCCTTTGCAAAAAGAGTTCGACTTTCTGGCCACCAAAGTTGCAGATTGTTGCAAGCATTACAGCAGCTTTGCGGCATTTGCAATTCAATTAAACTAAAGGCAGCGGCAGCAACTGAAGCAGTCGCAAGAAGAGTCAACGATTGAAGAAGTGAATGTTGATGATGCTTTTGGCTGCACTTCAAAGCAGACTTTGCACAGTCTATATAAAAGGTAAGGGCAAGGAAAGGGCGGGCCGCGCGGGGGCGTGGCTATTGTGAGTGGAAGCGCTGGCGTGAAGCGTTAAAAATGCAATCAAATGACAACAAAGGAAACCTGCGACCGTGACCAGTAAGCAGGTGGAGGGGAGAAAGGTAGTAGTTACTAAGCAGGCAAGTGACACTGAAACGGGTTGGACAGCTAAGAAAACCGCGATCAACAACAACAAGAACAAAAGCAACGTTGTCAACGTTGGCGGCGTTTCGGTTGAAAGTTAATATCTTGCAGCGGGTTTTGGGTTCTGCCAGTGAAATCTGAAACACTTGCCACAACATTTTTGGCTAAAAGTCAACTAAAGTGAAGGGTCCTTCTGCCGCTTAGCAGAAAACTTCAAGCTGTGCAGGCAACAGATACACTTGAAGAAATTGATCAACTGAACAAATATTAAAGCGAGCTTAAGGTTGAGTAAATAGTTTATTCTTTACATAAACTCAGCAAAGTACGTAAAATTTGTTTCACTTTTTCTGCCTCTTCTATGCGAGTTTTTTTTCTCTGCCAGAACCAAATACAGTTCACTTACTTTTGTTCAGTCAGGCTTAATGCCTCAAAATGAACTTTTGTGTGTTGTTTTTGGTGGTGGGGGAAAGCAGTGGTCAAGGTGTACTTATGTGTGTGTGTGTGGCCTTAGGAGCCTTTTAGGCATCATTGACTCAAAAGATTGCTGCTCATTTGCCGTGCTTAATTGGCCAGTGTCAGCTTAATGTCTTCTGCGCACTTCCACTTCCGCATTGAACACACGCACACACACACACACAATCACAAACAGACACCCGCAGCTTGTGGGCGTGGCTAGTTAGGCCAGAACGAAAGCCACACAAGCTAATCGCATCGACCAAATGACCCAAAAGTGAGCGACAAAAAAATCTGCAGCCCAAAATGCACACAGAGTAGAAGAGATGGAGAGTTAGATGGATGGAGTGAGAGAGAACGACACACACACTTACCTACACACACTGAGAGAGAAAGTTTATATACATAAATTTTCCTTATGTCTACACAAGGCAATTACATGAAAATTCCCACGCTTTGTTGGGCTTGCAAATAAATCAAATGAAACAAGCCAAATTGCGTGCCAAGTGAGTTTGGCGACTGCTCAGTGCTCTTTCTAATGTTACAACAGATAAAATTCTATTTAATTTAAATCATATTTCTTGCTTAAAACTATTTCTAAATTACGTTTGAACATAACATTTTATATTCAATGAGAATCTTCAATTAATTTTAAGTTTCAAATCCCTAGACACATAAACTTTGTTCACCAAAGTAAAGAGTATCAATAGCATTTTTGTTAGCCAAAAACAAAAAGAGTGGAAGAAAAATACACAAGTGGTTTCGTAGTGGTTGACCATAAGTGGGCGTATCCCGATTGGTTGGTAAACACATGTTTTGGCAATTACAACATTTGTACAAACAAATGAAGAGAAAAAAAATACAATTGAAATGCCATTTGGGCGGCCAATGTTAGTCTGCAGTTGAGAACGTTGACAATTTTGCTTTTCTTTTTGGTCTTCTTGGTAAATCCCCACAAGCCAAAACCAAATGGTCAGCTCGGCTTAAAGCCCAAGAGCGGACCACTTCACTCTATTCACCCACACAGCCCCATCCAACTCCCGCTCAGATGTCCTTGGCGGTTTTGTTGAGCTTGGCTTTATGTGTCTGTGTGGCCAGCACGTGGCTAGTTGGCAGTGTAGGGATTGGCATTGGGGATTGGCAACAACATCGCATGCACTGCACGTTCTGCAACTAATCGCTCAAGTCCTTTATGGCCTGGCCAATGGCACGAGCCAAGTGTTGGCCAGCAGCAGCATCAGCTTCGTGTCTATCATATTCTGTTGCAGCCGCTCGATTTTTTGCGGCGAGGCATAATCACGCGCCACTGCCACTTTGCTCAATCCGGTCAGCTTACTGATAGCCAGCAGCTTGCCTCTTTTCCAGGCAGAAAAATTGATAAAAATATTTGGCCTGCTCTTTGGCACGCACACGTGTGGATTCTAAATTGCAATATTTAAGAGCCAGATATTTTTCATGACAAAAATGATGATGTTTATGGCCATCAAATGTTCAACTGTTCAATGTTATTTTTGGAGATCTAAAAAATATTTAACAAGCTTAATTTGTTTGCAAAAGCTTGAGTATTTTTGGAATGCTTTCTGTTAACTTTGTCAAGCTGACCGTATTGTCAGAGCTACTACAGCAATAAGCCGCAAAATAAATTCAGCTATTGTTATTTTAATTTTGGCTGCAACCAAAAAGTTGTTTAAAACAATTAAGCGTAGTAAATGGAATAAAAGTGTTCCTGCATATTTACCTGATTTATTTATATGCACTTCGTGCATGAGACAAAAAGAGAAGGCAATGGATTCAATATTTAATGCATTTTAATGCCACTTGAGCTGACAGCGCACATTACAAGGGATTTATTTTAATTCAATTTCAGTTGTGTTCAGTTGCACACAGGGAATGGAATCGAAGCGCTTTATTTCTGTTTAACTTTGTTCCGTAAATGTTTGGACAGTTTTTAAATTATGCAAATTTGGCACAATGCAACAAAAGTTTGTACATTTTGTGGCAACTATGGATTTATTTTTGCTCTTATATATATACTATACGTAATGATTGTAAGAGTTGCCAATTTGAATGAATATGCATATGTAGGATATAAATGTGCAGCTGCTCATCTTCAAATGGAATTCAATCATGGCCAAAAACAAGAACCTAAAAACTTTTAGACACCAAATTGTTTTACATTTTTTTCTTGTCTTCCCTTATTTTAACAATTTAAAGTTTGAAAGTCAAGAAAGAAGACAAACCGTTGAATTTAGCCAGCCGAAAAAGTTTGCGAAAGAGACGAAAGAGGGAAAATGGGTTTAAGGCGGCAATTTGTAGATTACAAAAAAAAAAGGAAGAAAAAACAAGTCCGTTATAGTTTTAGCTTAACTTTTTACAGCCTCAGACGAAACAGAAACTTTTGGTGGGCTCGTTAAGTTTGTGTAAAGAAAATACTTTAAAATTGCAGTAATAACGTCTTTAAGCGCACTTGAGACGGTCTCTGAGTATTGTAAAAGATCTTGCCATTTAAATTTATCATTTTTTAATGAGACACTTAATTACTTGCTGGCAAACAGCAGCAGAAGCAGCAGCAGCATCTCTTACAAATAATGCTACAACGCTAATTGTTTCCGCTTGCTCATTTCGCTGCTGCCCCTGGAGCCAAGTGCCCTGTATGGAGCAGCATGTATAATAAAGCAACCATCTCATCCAGCATCTATATGGAGTGCTGCTAAACATCTTCAGCCAACAAGACCAGACGACAAGGCCACACACACATACACATACTCACAAAAATACCGCAGACAGGCAGCCATACTAAGTAAAAGCTGTGAATGCCATCAGCACATTGTTGTACCCTAGCTAAGGAAGGGTATCAAGGTATTCAAAAAGGTATATTTGTTTTCATAATAAGTTAAATTATATTTGGTGAATTATTAGCTCGCAAATAAATGAATCATAAAATAATCATATCAAACAAACTCACAGCAAATATCAGAGAAAATGGTAAGAGTATAGGAAATTCACCTAAAGCCGAGCAAAGCTTTATTTTCCTGCGGCTTGTTGTTCTTTTTGTTATTGGTGTGAGGCAGCTTTATATCATTTTGAAAGAAAGGTAGCCAGAAATTACAGCATCTCGTCTCGTTTCTGTGTGTGTTGTGATGTAAGCTGGTGCTGGCCACAAACTGAGGCACGTGCGGTGTCTGAGCCGGCAGTTGAGTCGTCTATCTTGCCACCGCATAGCTGCCACTGTTGAATCCCATGCATCAAGCACAGCACACACTCTCAAACACACATACTTCATTAGATTTGTTTAATTTAACTTATTTTGTGCACTTGTGTGCGTCGTTTTGCCCCTTGACATTTCATTAAATCTCAAACCCTTAGAGCTGTCAACTATTCCAAAACAAGAGGCTTTTACTTGGCAACACTTTGTGATTGAATGCCTTGTAACAATAATATTGAGCTTAAGCAACAACAATAACAAATGTAATCAGAGATGTCTGTTATTTTGTGGACAAATTTAATTGTTGTTAATTTGCGTTCAAGTGGAAATTACCCTAAAGGCATGCTGCTGAATTGTAGCTCAAGGCTGGCCAACAAATTATTTTGTAGCTATTAATAAAGATTGAACTGATGCTAATGGATATGTCTACAATTAGAGATTGACAAGCAAGTATGTCAGCATTCAAATGTAGGAATCTATTAGAAAGGACCTTGGCATATTTGTGTTGCATATGTTAGGAACTATATTTAGTCATCATACTGTTCATTTAGCTTTAAGTTTTAAAATAAACATACGATGATAAACAATTTTCCAAGTTTTATAGCGACTGTGTGAAGTGGAAGAGCATCTGGCCAACTCAGATGCGAACCAAAGCAATTTGGCATTTATTATGGCCTATTGACATTAAAAGCTGGCTGATGATGGCCTGCAGTTCAATAAGCGGGTGCAAACATATCACTGAAGAAGCGCAAATAGCAAACATATTATTGACATTTTATGGCTGAAAAAAAGGGTTAAATGGCAGGACACGTATGGAATGTTGGAAGAGTAGGTGGATCTGTGGAGCACGCACGAGTGGTGCGATTGGTGCGTGAAGAGGTTGAGTGGCACCACAAGTCGATTAACAGTTTGATTGAGTTTTCCTATATGTGTGGAGCTGCGGTATTTGCGGTTGATATATGTACTTTAATGCGGTCGATGTGCTCAAAAGTCGATACAAAACGGGATGAAAAAATATTTTTAATGGAAAAATGCTTCAGATGGCTGTAAAAAACAGCTCGCAATGCAATGTGCAATATTTTTTTCGTGCTCTAATATTGTCAAAGAATTGCTGGGCAGCAAAAACCAGCAGCATCCTTTAGACGAAGAGCGTAATTAAAAAAAAAAGCTCGGAAATGCTGTCAGCAAAGGTTAAATATAGTCGGACGTACCCTTAAGGCCAACTGGCATTTTGTCATAAATATTAAAGTGTGACACAATGTGCTTTCAATCACATAAACCAAGCGAAACGAAACGAAACGAACGCCAGTCCTTGGCATCCTTTCAACTCGTTGCCCCCAGAACGGAAGAGTGGACAAGGGCAGCAACTCGGGAAAAAATTATTTTACATCACAAAACAAAATATTTGCAATGACGCTTCGCGTCGATAAATTAGCTGCGTCCAAGGGTCACAAGTTTCACAATTTTCAATAGCAAAAGAAGCGGTTGCTTTGAGATTTACGCAACAACGAGATGATTGATTAAAATGATCAGAGGGATGGCAAAATGAAAGTAAGAAAGCTACTAGATAGAGACTAGAGCGGACGCTTGAGGGATACCCTGTAAAACTGTCTTAAATACCCCATCATAGACACCTTTCCTGTTTACAGGGTACAAAAAGAAGCGGAATGCAAATTGAATTAAAATTCCATAACACCTCCCCCTCACTTTCAAACCAAGTGGTCTATGAGAGGTCGTCAACGAATTGATAAATTAATGAGCATTTCGACATTTCAATTGAGTTGAATTGAGAAATTCGTTTTAATGACAGCCAGAAAATGAAAGCGGCGAATAGCAAATGTTGAAAACGCTGAAAACGAAAAGCAATCGTTGGGATTCATGACATTTTATTGGCATTTATGGATGGCAGCAGTGTGAAATTCTTGTTGATGCCTAGCCAAACTTTCGGACCGTGCATAAATTATAGAATAAAAAGAACAAAATGAAAAATGATTAATTGCCCGCTTTTGACATTTGAGTGTCTGTCAATGAGAAATTTCTTTCTGGTGAAAATCAATTTTCATTGAAATAATACTTCACTTTTTCAATTCAAACAAAAAAAGGGGTGTTGATTATTTATGGGTAAAAACAATTCGTTGTAGCTTAAAGGCTCTGCCTCATTAGGCTTTTGTGGTAATAAACTCAAGACTTTTGGAATAAACATTTATCTGGCTCAGTGCAGCGTTAATTAATCAGCAGCTAAGCCCAGCAAGCGGCTAACTTTAGTAGCGGCACTTAAACTTGATGAGACTAAAACCTAACAATGGTATATCATATTAATTATGATGAGTTTATGATTAAGAGCAGCTTTCAAGAGGGAGAAAGGCTGAGGCCTTTGATAACTAATTTACACACATTTATTAGCTTGTTGTGCAGCTGTGTAGATAAGCGCACGCGTACGAAAATCATAACGGCATTGCTCATACGCCATGTGTGTCTTTGCTAGACTAAAGTTTCGTATCTGGTTGGGTGTTTGAGTGTAAGTGTGTGTGTTCAGTTAAAGCCATGGGCTTAAATGAAAATCCCCAACATTGTTCATTTTGCGCATTGCACTGAGAGGTGGGGAGCTAGGGGTGCGAAAGGGAGGAGACTAGCACACATACATGCGTGCAGGGTCCTTTAAGCGCTTTTCTTGCTTATTCTTCTTCGACATCCTCGTCGTCGTCCGCAACGAAATGAGTTTGTTAGCTGCGTCAACTGAAACAGTTAACACTTTCAAAGAGCTTCGTCTGGTTGGCCATTAGCTGTTTTTCTCCCCTTGCGCCAAGACTTAATTAAAAACTACGAGTACTATTCATAGTTTCCATTCTTCTGGCTTTTTTCATTTTCTTGACGCTTTTGCCGCTGTTGTTAACATTTCTTAAGCTCAAATGCGTATAATTTCATTTTATGACTGACAAACACAGCCATTGAAAAGGCAACGGCTCCCATACGATAATTAAAAACTCAATTTTGTTGGTGCTTAAAATAAAAAAAATTTATGTGAAGTTTCTGCTGCAGCAAGAAACACATAAGTAATTTCACTAAGAATGTTTAATATATTTATTATTTTTCCATTAAACAGCTCTACACTAAGTAAGATTTTAGCTAAAATGCTGTTGTGAATTTTGCTTCAAAGTTTTTCCTGCACTTCACCACAAGTCTAATAACTTCTTAAGCTTCAATGCCTCGGCCATTTGCTAGCCAAAACACAAAACAAAAAACAGAAAAAGTCCCTTAGGCTAAGCGTCAGTCAAAATACAATTCAATTTTGCTTAACAAAAATGTGTATGCTGTATTTTGTTGCTCTTTCTGGTATTGCAAGCGTGCTGGCGAAAAGTTCACTGATCTGAAAAAAACCGGGCCAAGTTATTTTACAAAAATTTCCATCTGGCATAAAGACCTTCGGACGGACGGACAGGCAGTGAGGCAGCAAGTAGCAGCATAATTTTCATTTTCATTCAATTTTGTTCATTCGTTTAGGCATTTGGCCAGGTTTTTGCTCTAAGCCTAGGTCTAGTCCGGGCTATTTTTTGCCAGGTCAGGCAGGCCAGGCTGGGTGCATTCATAGCTATTTATGTGTTTATCCACTTAGAAATGAAGCGATTTGATTTGCTGCTAAATGAGGCATTTTGTGCAATCATTTGCATTGACTTCTTTGCCAAACGAAGAAAAAAATAGCCACGTGGCTGCTCCCAACATTTATAATTGAGTTAAATCTGGCACAATTTAAATCAAGTTAGCTTCGTTAAATATGTTTATTAAATTGTCTTTAAATTTCTTGCGCAAATTTTAGTTTGTTTATAGATATTTTCAGTATATTTGTTAAGTATACAGGGTATGTTTATAATTGAGCACTCTTCGTCAGACTGTTTTGATAACGTTATTGTTTTTGTTGTTTGTGCTCATCTCACTTTGCGTGGAAGTGCACTTTTAGCGCACAAATTTCCTTTTCTTGTTGCAAACGCTTCCTTTTGTTCAACGCCTCGACGACGAGACGCCGCAAGGACGATGACGATGGCGATGATGCGACGACGGCAAACTGTGAAGAGCGGGGCGGATCAGGGCGGGGGTCTGTTGGTGGTTGTCGGCTGTCGTTCCACTTAGCCGACACTAGAGTGTTAAATCGCATAATTATGTCTCTCATGGCGCGCACTTCACTAAACTGCAAAGTATTTCTACACTCTTTTTTTTTGCTGCCTTTGGCATCGTCGTTTGTTTGCTGTGTTTTTCTTGTCCCCACTTTTAATCTCATATGAAACTCAAGCTTTGACTTTGTCATATTATGCGAGTTTTCATGCTGTTGTTGCAAACAATTTTCTTTGGTCATATATGTTTGCTTTGTCATCCACAGACATGCATAATTATTTCACTCCTCACTGGCTTTGATGTATGTATCTGGGTGTGTGGTGGAAAAGTTTAACTTAATGACTAAATTGAGCTGAAGCTTGCCCAAGTTTTTAACGCACACACACAAGTTCTCAAACAATTTGCATACTTTTAGGCAACACTTGAAGCTCAAAGTATGCCGCAACTATTCAAAAGAAAATGCCAAGCACACTTTAATTGCCAAGAGTAGGCAAGAAGAGAGCTAACAAAAAATGGCTTGCAATAAATCTCTAAGCACAGCACAGTGTGGCATAAAAATGCTAGTATTGCTCCAAGATAAGAACCAACTACAGGCGCTTATCTGAGCGTAAATGCCAAGCCAAATCCCTTGTCGACAATTTGAAACATTTAAAGACTAAGGCCGAGATTTTGGCCAGGGCCAACAGCATATTTGGTTGTCTTATTCCCTTTATTGTACGCTCATGATGGACGCTGTTAATCTATAAATAAAAAAGGCAACGCAAGGCGTAGCGACAAGGAGGACTGACTGCACAAATCCTGGTAACCAACTTGAAGCAGGTTCATTTTTTGTCTGAAGCTGGCCAAACTGTTGCGTTGCCTTAGCTGATAAATTTCGTTTTGGGCGCCTGTTTCCGGGACGAAAGTACATTAAAGGTATTAGGCTGACAGATGCTTTACACAGTTCGAGGAGTCTATATATATATATATATATATATATCTTTTGCGCCCACACATCGGCATTACACATACGCCATGTGCGATCCTATAGAAATTTAAGCCGCTTGATAAATTTGTGTACAAATACTATGTACACATATTAACTTTCAATTACTTAACTGAACTGAACTGAGCTGACTGTCATAATACAAATACCTATTATAAATATAAATGTCGTATTGCTGTTTACATTAACTGTTGGAGTCTTACAGGCTTTCAGCGCTATATAAACAGTTTTCTAGCTGCCTTTTAATGTCTAATCAAATAATGTGCTTGTCTTGCGCATAAACAAACCAAATTAAAGACGTCTGGTGCCACGCGCAATGTATTTATACACGGCGTATACGAAATGCATAAACGTCAAAGTAAATTTTCGCGAAAATTCCGCATGAATTGCGCGCTGATGATCACAAAACGTGGCACTCACAAGAGCAACAGCAGCAAAGAAGTGCACAGTGCAAAAAAGTTCTTTAGCTAAATATAAAAAAAAAAAGTTTCAACTTAAATAAAGAGATAATTTTTCTGGCTAAACTTTGTTTAGCAATTATTTTTGTTGAGTAAATAAAGTATTATATTTTAGTCAACAAATTTATCGGGATGATTATTTAAATGCAAATAAATCCCAATAGGCTCGATTTTTAGCTGTGTACATAAAGAAAAAAGTCTTGGGAGTAAGGGGAGAGAGAAGGGTAAGGGGACACGCATGTGATGTCGTGTACAGTCAGTGCTTAAATCGGAAAATTGCAAAAACATGTTGAATGCACAAGTGTGCGCTCAATTTTGAACTTGCTTTTCTTGATGTTGTTGTTGCTGTTTTTGCATGACTGATGAATGTGCTTTGTATGTGTGTGGGTGTGTATAGGTGTAAGTGTGTTGGCTTTGAGTGAATCACTTGTGTGTGCACAAGTGCAAGTGTGAGTATGTTTACCACAAAGCTGTGCCCGGTCCACCGATGTGAAAGCAGAAGAAACAAAGCATCCATATCAACAAAAGAACTCTGCCAAAAATCAACTCTCAGACAGCTGCGAAAAGCCGAGCTGTTAGTTGCCATCAGTTGCTCAGCTTCAGGAACAATGGCAACATTGAGTGGACATTTTCCTTTCTCTTTTTTTTCCTGAAGCAAAGCAAAAACGTTCAAGTGCCCTGAAGCTAAAAATATATTTAAAAGTATATTCTGCTAATTGGAAAATAATGTAAAGCAATAAAAGGGACTAAGCGTGAATTTGTATTTATTTTCCAAGTTTGAGAAATCAAACCCACATTTAAAATACTTTAATTGCCAAACAGAAACAGTTTTTCTTTGTAACTCTTTCTCCTAATTGTTTTCCTAGTGCCGTAAAAATTAATGCATATTTGAAACCATTTTCTAAGAGCAGCAGCTTTATTTTTATTTTATTTGTTAAATTTTTGTTGAATTTCCTAAACTAAGAATTGAATTTAAAATGTACGTTTTGGCAATTTGCAAGCATTTCAACAATACAATAAAATTGTAATTTGATATAAACAACTTTTCACAGAAAAAACACAACACAAGAGAAAAAAAACGGAAAATGGAAAACGGAAAAACCCGTAAAGCCTGAAAGAAGTCTCTGCAAAAGGAAACAGCTTAAGATGCTTACAAATTTTCATGAGAGGGTCCCCAAGAACAGAAAAAAGGCCGCAGGCATCATAAAAACTGAACATTTCAAAAGCCGAAAGTTGCTGTTGAAATGTGCAAACATAAAACAGCCACCAATTGATTGAGATGTAATCAAAAGAGCTGCCCACAAAAAGCTAGTAAAAAAAAGAACTTGACAAAAAAAGACGTAGGCGAAAACGGAAACACAAAACTAGAGAAAATGACAAACAAAGCAAACACACAAGAAAATAAAGCAAACTAAAATTACGCATACGCAATGCAGGCCATGTCAAGAAGTCGAGACACGTTTTCAGTTGCGCTAAAAAATATGCAACAATATATGCGAAATGTGAACTAAGGTTAAATGTGCGCCTCATATGAAACATCTTTCAAGGCAGACACATAAATTACAAGCAATATTTATATGCGCATGACTAATTTGTCAATCGGATGTGTACATATATGTAGTGTATATAGTATATAATGCTTTTGATGCTGCGGCTGAAAACTTTGCGGCATTCATATTTTATTAGCCACAAGTCAGTAAGTTTCGGTCATTGCTCAGCCCGCGCTCTCTAAACAATTTATTAATCAAATAGGGCCAAGACATCACACACACACTCACACACAAAAGTCAAGACCAACAGACTCTTGCTGAGCACACAAAAACACATATATTATTTATGTGTCATGTATGTGTGACAAATTGTGCCAGGGGCCAAGTTTTGATGCTGTTCCCTTACAGTTATTGTTGCTGCTCCTGTTGTTGTTGTTGTTTCCTGTGTCATACTTTGCAGGGACAACGACTTCTAGCAAGAAAATAGCTCAAGCATAGCGTCTGTGTCTCCTTCTTCGTCGCAAACTTCGTGTCTCGTTTCCCCGCCAAAAAGTGTTACAAATTTTACGGCATTTTCTCTTTTTGCATTTGGCATCGGTTTAAAGAGCAAGCTAAAGCAAAAGCCAACAGCTTCTAGCTAGAGCAAGCAAGTTAGCACACAAAAAAAAGGTCAACAAATCGCTCGAGGTTAGATGACAGCCAATGCAAAAGGTTGCCAGCAGCAGGGGGCGTGGTAAGGCGTTCATTCGGTTTCAAAAGGAAGTAGTAAAAAAAAGTGTTTCTTTCTTTTTATTCGCCCATTTTTGTTTTTTGTTTGCTACTTTTACGATTTTGGGTTGAACATTCACAAGAAATAGAAAAAAAAAGCTGAGAAGAAAAAGACACTAATGTCGCTCATCTTTTATTAATATTTCTTTCAGATTTTTTTTTTTTTTTTCTTTTTAGGAATGCCGCAGGGGCTCACATTATTCCCGTGACATATTTTTGTGTTCCCCAATGGGCAGTTGAGTGGCCGCAAAGCAAACGTTTAAATTTTTTAAGTTTGTTATCAATTGGTTTATGTGTGTTGGGCTTTAAATTTAAAGTGCTTAATAAATTTACCTTCTTGAAAGTATTGCTTAAAGTTGTTCAAGGTCAAAAAAACTAATGGCTCGCTCTAAATCACTTAGCATACCTTACCAATTCAACTACCTTTTGCTGGCAATATGTCCATCTTTAACCTTAACTTTCCATAAATTTCGCAGCCTCATTCTCACACTTGCACAGATTTTTGCAAACTTATCCCGTTTCCCACTTTTCATTTACCGTGCGTTTTACGCTTGAAAGTGCTTAAGCGGAAATTGTTTTTTAATGTGGCAGGCGGTCTTAAACTATTTAACCTGTGGGTTACTCCACTTTTTTTTCAACGGAAAACTGTCAGCTATTTATCAATGGAAAATCAATAGGGCCCAAACCTTTTTTTCCACACGCACACACACTCGCTCTGAGCTTATAGCTTTACCCTCAGTATAAGTACTTATGGTATGGTTTTGTGTGTCGTTAAAGGAAGAAGCAGCAGCAACAGCTACAAAAAAAAATCTAAATGTATATATGAAGTAAAAATCATTTTCAGAACAACTGCGTGTCATGCGATAAGGCTGCACACACACACACACAGGTAGGTTAATAAATATCTATTGCCCGCTCACATGCCAAACAGAGTTTGTTGATACCCTTTCCCTTTCTCTACTTTTGCTGTGCGAAACGGTTTACTAAACATCCGCTGCAATGTTTTGACATTGCGGATTACAATAAAAGCGCTTTTATTTGTTTGCGCGACACACCGACTGACTGACTGACTGACTGACTGACTGACGTACGGACGGACTGATGGGTGGACGGGTGAAATGACATGTTGACAGAACGCCTGACAAAGAGAAGAAACTAGGGATGTCCGTTGGTATTGGCATTCATTAGTGGGCCACAACACACAAGCGCCGTTTATCACATGTCAACCTGCAATTTAACCTCTTTTATTGATTATGTCATTTAACACTCCACCCCCCCCCTTTTCAACAAAAAGCATATACTTTTACCCATGTGTGGGTGACATTTACACGCAAATCATTGTAGCTGATTGCCTGTGTGTTTGCATTATTATAAGAATCAAGGATTAAGGCTTAAGTTGTAAGACGACATTTATTGAATACCCACATCAAAGCTTACAAAATGTTTGCGGGCATGGGCAGCAATAAATAAGTAGGAGTGTTTAAGTGGAATTGAATATCCATTTCTAAGAAATTATTTTTTTAATGGTTAAATGCAATTAATGATGTACATATTAAGCATATTTAGGTATTTAAATAAATTTTAATGATCGAAAATTGAGTTTACTTTGCTTTATTTACTCAACAAAGCTTTATTGTAAATATTATGCTGCAGATTTAATTTTGTTAAGTGAATATTATTAATTTTCACACATGGCTCTCTGCAAAGCAGCACATCAAAATTTACCACAATTTGCACAGTCATAAACTTAGGCATATAAACGCTACCAGCATCAAGTCTCAAATACGAAAAGTAAGTGTATTGCAGTGTGTAAACGTCTACAGCAGCTTTTCAGCTTTTACCAACTCCATTTGGCATCAGAATCATGATTATCGTCATGCTCAGCTCAGCAGAGAGGCCACAAACAGCATCAGCATTTGGCCAAGCATTATAATTATATAAATAAGAAGTGGTATGCAAGAAGAAAATAAGAAAAAAAAGAGAACGAATAATAAAAATAAAACTCAACACACAAAGTATATGTTTATGCTGAGAGTTTACCTTTTTGTGCCTGTGCTTTTGACTGTTTATGACAGAACACATTATGTGTGTGGGTGTGTTTGTATGTGTACTCAACAAGCAACACTTGCAAGTTTTACGATTTTCAAATGATGTACGTACAAATTCATAGAATTTTATATTTAACAGCGCCCAAAAGTATGCACCAGCACAGCTCGCTCTCGCTTTCTCTCTGTCAGTAACAGTTTTTAGTTGTTTAGTGTACTCTGTATGTGTATGTGTGTGTGTGCTCTGTAATTTTTCATTATTTGCCACACGCTCAGCGCGCAGTTTCCGCGTCGCATTCATCATATTTTGGAACGTTCAAACTTTACTCTGCCCGATGGGGCAAGTAAACACAAATACTGTTAGTCCATATATCATCATGCGGCATGAGTTTTATGCTTGCACCGCGCAGCGCACGTGATATTAGCAATTAAGACTGCGCACAACGTTTAATGCAAATTAGTTTCTACTGCCTGATAAATTGCCAATGTTACTTTGCATTATGCATTTGAAAATTTTTTGATTAGGAATTCCATCAAACCAAACATGACAAGCTTATTATAAGCGAAAGTCGAATGGTTGCCCTGAAAGCCCAAAAAAAAACTTTTTAATTTAGTTTGGAAAAGAAAAAATAATAGACCGGAATCATCATCAACCAGCAGCAGCAGGTGTGCGAGTGTTTGTGTGTGGGTGGCTTGGGATATCAAATGTATGCATGTGATTTGGCTAAAAAGTTTTTGTTGCCTACTTTTGTGCGCACTCACTCACACTAAATGCAAATTTTGTAATTTGATTTTGTGCTTGCGTTGCTACCTTTCTTTCGTTTGTTGTGCTAGACTTGATTCCTTTTTCTTCAAATACCCTTTAGGTAGACGGTGAGTTAAAATGGGGTATGATGTGAAAAAAGAACTGAGATAAAAACCTTTGACAAGGAAAGAGAGTATCTTATAAATCAGCATTCTAGCAGATACTTTCTACTTCAACTTTTGGCTTTGCTTAGCAACCCGCATCGGCATTTTTTTTACAGCCGCAAAAAAAAATTAATCAAGCAAAAAAACATATTTCGTTACGCAACAGCGCCTAAGAGCAGGCCATGCTCGAAATACCTCTTTAGAAAATATTCTAAATTGAATTTATGCATTTTCCTTTCTGCGCATTTCCAAAACAACAACATTTTTTCGCTGCTGCAGAGAATGAGAACAGCAGGCACTTATTGAATTTTATAAAGTCGTAAAAGAAGCCTGCTCATTTTCATAAATTGAACAATAATTGCAGCTAAAGAAATGAGAATGGGGTTGTGGCAAGTGGAAAGGAAATCTGTCCAGCTTATTGGCCTTAATTACCGCTGGAAATGTCGACAAGCTGAGCTAATTTGGCAGACTTCATTAGTTTTCATTAGGTCTGCTAATGAAATGAGGCAAAACCAAGTAAGCCTCAGGGATAAATAGCTCGACAACAATCGAATTGATTTGAAGCGTGGCTAAAAATATTTTGTGTAAGTCGTAGCAGGTTTGGAAAATGTTCTCTGTAGTTCGGTGTACAGTTTAAATAATTTTTGGTTGCCATACGAAAAACAATAGTCCCAAAAAATTCAGATATACAGGCCAAATAAAATAGGAATAAGTCAGCAAAAAAATTCAATCGTTTAGAAAAAGAAAATCCTCAAGAAAAACTTCAACTTATTTATCCTTGTGCATATATACATTGATTTTTGGCATTTACTTCATTTAATGTCCATACAGAATCTCAACTCGCGCGATCCTTTCGCAGATGCTTCCAAAGGACTAGATGATGATGTACAGGACGGTCTTGTTCACATACGTATCCAACAGCGCACTGGACGCAAGACTTTAACCACCATTCAGGGCTTGTCAGTTGACTACGATCTTAAGAAGATTGTGCGCTCTTGCAAAAAGGAATTCGCATGCAACGGCACGGTTATCGAGCACCCTGAATACGGTGAGGTATTGCAATTACAGGGTGATCAACGCGAGAACATTTGCCGTTGGCTTACTAAAGCTGGCCTTGCCAAAGCCGATCGCTTAAAGGTTCATGGATTCTGAGAACAGGACACATTAAAACAATATTCAAGTCAATGAAATAACTATAATGCGCCATATTTAGTTCCCACTTATTAAAAGTTCTTTCAGTTCTTCCACATATATATTCTTTTACTTACCTTTGCTAAGGGTTACACAAGCCTGCAAAAAAGAGAAAAGAAATATAAATTAATTACAAAATAATTAATTGCATATGGAAAAAGTTGGAGCTACTTAAATTACAGAGACACACACACGAAACACTTGGAAAGATGCTGAAGCTTACGCAGTTTCAGGGCCAGTTTGTTTATGGCAAATGTCAAAGCCAAGAGCGACACTTGGCCAACTTTTTCAGCTAAGCCAAGTACTACTATGAATGTATGTAGCAAAAGGTAACGCCCACCCACAGATACACAACGCCTCCTTTTCACCTTGGCTGTGCATCTGAAATGTCGCATTGAATGCCAAGCGATGACTTAAAGGACAGCAAATATTTAAAGTGCCAAAGGGCCAGTTGAACAAGCTATGCAAAATCATAAATTTTCATGACAGAAGCGAGATGCTAAAAAAAATATGTTTGTGAAATTTTTGTGGATTCTTTTGGCGCGGTTATATAAATTTATTTTGTGGTCCCCATTTATCATGGGGTAGCGCCAGAGAATTAGTTAAAGCAGCATCGCTTTCTGTTTGCTGTTAGTTTTTAACTGGAGGGCGTGACACCAACAAAAACAGGGCGTGCCTAAGCAAATGGCTTGTGTCAAGCTAGCCAGAATAGAATGACAGTAAAACAGCTGATGAGCCTTTTAGCAGGCTTGTGGGTGTGGCAGCTTAAAGCTTTAAGCTAAGCTATGCTTTAGAAAAAGTGTGAAAATTTCACAACATCTAATTGCATTTAAATCGCAACAAATATTCCATTAAAATTATATGCAAGCCAGAGCTCAGGAGGCCAAAGATGAGGCATTAAGCATTTGCATTGGGGGCGTTGCTTGCAAAATTAAATTATGCTGCAACATGAAGGCCTCTGTGTCTGCCCAGACAACCAGGCAAATCCATGCCGAGCTGTTGCTGTTGCTCTTGCTGCAGAGAGTTAATCAGATTTGCTAACTTCATTTGAACAGCAACATAAGCAGCAGGCAGCAGAAAACTTTCTGCTTAAAGAGAGAGAGAGAAAACGAACAAGAGAATGCCAGCCAATTTCATGCACTGTAATCATTTACAAAAAGTTTCAACTGCTGCGCTCTTGTTTGCTAGTTAGACACGTTTTCTGCCACGACGCTTTCACGTAGTTTCGCCTTACCTTAAAAACGCCTACCACAGTTCCAAGGTTATGCGCTTTTTAAAGAGCTTGTGGAGGCTGTGCGTGGGAAAAGCTGCGTGTAGCAACACTTTTGCTAGAAACCTAAGACTGTTATTGCAATTAAGTCAAGTAGGATTTAATAAACAAGAGAGTATTGTTCTATAAAGCATATGGTAAGGTAAATAAGTATAGTAAGAGATGTTCTTAGAAACCAGAGTAAAGCTCGGTTTAACAAAGCCACATTTCAAAATTACTGAAAATTGGCTTAGTACAGCATCAGATAGCTTAAAACAAAGACTATTTGGCTACAATAGAAGGCTTATTGAAGATACTGTTAACTGGTAATAACATAAGCTGTCAAAGCTCTAAGATTTTATCTGATATTTCTTGTAAGCCGTCAAGTATCGATTGCTTAATTAAAAGTTCTTTGTAAAGTTTATAAGCTAAAGATAATTGACGCATTATCAGCACAAGGAATAGCACGCATGTCAAGAAAGTTCGTCTGATATATATATCTTTGAACATTTTAAAATTACATATGGTGAAATAAATAAAGTAATTAATACAAAATAGGATAACAACGTGGTTAAACTGCAACTTTGTTAAAGCTTATTAAGCAGTTCAAAGGTCAATAGAAACATAATACGATTAGGAAACTGGGTCAACAAAACAAACTACAAAAGCTTAACTGTAAAGAAATCAAAGAACTATCTGGCTAACTGTGTTAAGGTGCTTATTCAATTTTGGGCTATAAATCAAAGGCCACTTCAAAGAGCCAACAATTACGAAACAATTAAATTGTCACATTAAACGGCAGCAAGAAAAACTTGGCCAATGGGCAGCTTAATGTGAATGTGAGAAAAAAAATATAAATGTGTGTATGTATAGAAAAAAAAAGCAAAAACGTGGAAGACAAGCAACCACAAAAGACCGAACAAAATCAATGAAGAGCTGTCGGGCTGCTGCCCTTTTGTTTCTCTTTTGGCCGCACTGTTCGCTTCCGCTTTAGACATCGAAGAGGAAATGGAAAAAGTGCACAACTTGAACATAATACGAAAAGAACGAATGAAATTGAATAGAATTGGTAGCAAATGGCCGTCAAGGCCAAATGGCCAACAAATCGAGCTCAGGACTCAAACGTCTGTTTCTATTATTTATTCGCTGCTGCTGCAAATTAAACCAGAAAAAGAAGGGTGCGACGACAGCGGCCAAAAGGGCGAGTCAAACCGTCGAGTCAAGTGTCAGCATAAATGAAATTTCCCACCGCAAACTTCCGGCATCACAATGTGCACTCCTCGCTGTGTGTTGTTAACAATGCACATCATACACACACACACACACACACACACACACACACACTCACACATACATACATACGCAAGTACATATAAAAAGGGGCCCAACACTGACTGGAACTTTTTAGCGGTCTCACTTTCGCTACCATTCGACACACTTCGCTGGCCATAAAGTGCAACAAAACGTGAACATGACAAAAGGCAACGAGACGCGGGGGGTTGAACTGTATTCCTTCTCATGCTTGCCATATAATGCGCACACAATTCAATTGCAACGTCACTTCCGGTTCCGTCAGATACCCTACACGCAGCACTCGTACATCCTCAATAACTTAGTTGATAGCTTCCTACAGCATTTCCTTTCTGATTTTTTAAAGGTAATGTCTTAATGTAAAAGTTGCTTCTTGCCGAATTGAAAAGCTTAAAAGTTAAAGACTTTAAGTCAGCATACAACAACATCTCATTTCATTAACATCACAAAAAGTTTTTACATATAGGCATATCATATTTTGATCATTAAAAACTCAAATGCTAGGGTATATTTGAATGATGACTGTCTGAAAGGGATTTGAACTTTTCCTCAAGCACATTTTGTGGTCGCACACAAATGAGCCGCATCATTTTTAGTTCTTTTTATGTGCTGAGTTTTTTTATGCCTGCAGTGTAGGTGTGCAAATAGTTAAATCATGCGAAGCGAGGAAAGGAAACTGCTGCAGGGTAGATAAAAAGTCGAGTGCATTTATAAAAAAGAAGGCAAACAACAATTTGCACAAAGTTCAAGTGAAGCGTAGAATTCGTTTAAGTTGAATTCGAGGGCGCCTTTTTTGCGTTTTGCTAACTTTTTTAATGAACTTGTTGATGTTGCGTGTGCATTGTGCATTTGTTGTTGTTGCTATTCATGTTGTTGTTGTGTGCATTTTGCGCTTTTTGTTGCAACTGTGCGTTTGTCTGTCAACTTATTTGCTCAAGTGCAACGAATTGTGCGAATTCTGTGTGCAATTGACTTGTGAACTCAAAAACTCAAACATTTGGCACTTAATTAACTGGCGAACCACGAGTGCCATTAATTGTTTAAGTTAATTCCATTCAAGTGCGCGTTTTTTTTCGTTTTATTTTGCAGCTAACGCTTTTTCCATTAATATTTAATTCAATTTCAAATTAAAGTCAATAGTTTTAACACTGAGTTTGACTTAAAAAGTAGTTTGGAATTTTTGTAAATTAATTTGAAATATTTTAATAATTAGTTATCGAACTTTGGTAATAGTTTTAATGAAATTCTTTCGTTAATTGAATTTTTTAAGCTTAACTATAAAAATCTATTTGTTATACTTTTCTGATTTAAAAAAAAAGTTTATGGAATAGAAGGGTTCATGTTTCCTTTTTCCTTTTTTAATTCACGGTCTAACGCGATAATCCTTTAAAATATCGTCACCATCTAAAAGCCGCACCTCAATTCGTGTTTGCTAGCCAAATTTAAATACATTTAGTGCGCTGCCACAGTGTGTGGCATGCGCTGAAACGCCTTTTTGGCAAAAAACAAGCTGTCCGTAAAATATGCAGCACACTTTTCGTCATAAATTTCACAGGAGCTGGCTTTTGGCAGTTAGTTGCCAACGCCAAAAATCACGCTGCTAAATTATTAAATGAAATTTAATTAAAAGCTTCCAACTTGGCCCAAAAGAAGCGTCAGTGCTGTTGGCCTTGGCTGCCAACGCAACCAGCTAATAAATCAGAAGAGAGCGCTTGTTTAAGTAACTGATATGCTGCAATTCAATCTCTTTAGAGGTAAAATTGGTAACAAAAATCCTAACGTGTGCACCATGGCGTTAAACTAAATATGCAACGTGAATCTAAAAGCAAAATGCAACAATTAATGTCATCAATGGCAACTGCAAATATGGCAGATGCTGCAGCAGCAGCTGCTCAGTTGGTTAAACAATGTCCAGAAGCGGTTAACAATGACAAACAGTGTCGCAGATTGCAAAATGCTTCAACGGTCACTCACACACACTTACACAAGTTTAGATTAGTTGCTGTAACTGTGTATCTGTGTGTTGTATGATTGTTGTCTGTATTTACATGTTGTTTGTCACGCTTCCTGGCGCTTGACGTGGCAATAAACAAACAGCAACAAGCTGCAAACCAACAGCAACAACAGTTTACACGGTAAATGCAGCTGCATAACTTGTTGGCTTGTTTTGACTAATTGACAAAGAGCTGGAGCTGAAACTGTAGCTGTAGCTGAAGCAGCAGTTGCTGGCAAATATGCAAAACAAGCATGCAAACAGTGAATGAAGATATGCTACAATCTGGCAAATTGGCGTTCCCTCATGTGACACTTATCAAGTTAAATATAGAGCGACAGAGAGAGAGAGAGAGCGTAAGCCAATTAATGGCTATATTTTGCTAAGGATATTCATTAAAATTGCGCGACTTGCGACCTAGATAGCGCAATATTGACAGAAAACTCTGGCTTAAAGTTTAGTTAGCTGAACAAGATTTACTAAAAGTTGTTCTTTCTTAAATAACATATCCTTTTTATTGGTTTTTCCAACCCAACCCTGAACAAATTCTAATCAACACATAGTTTCAAACCTGTTTTCATTATTGACACTTGAGCATTTAAATTTTTACTCTTTGCTTTACTTATGCCAGTCCTTTATTGCATTTGACGCCATTGATGCATAGCAATTATTTATTTTTAATTAAATGAGACTTTTCTTGCTATTCAATAAGTTCAAGGCAAATAATGGTACAATTTCATAATTAAAAGAGTAAAGAATATTTATCATCTACTCACTCAGCTACTGCATTTTTTTCATTAAAACTATAGCTTTTTTAATTGCTCTTCAACCAAAAAATAAAACCTCAACTTATCTCAACGTGTGGCTTAAGTAGATTCCCCAGATATAAAAGCATAGTTACATAGTTTGTCAATTACGAATGTGAGTTTTGTGTTTGTTGCGCAAACGTTAAATGACCGAAAATTGTGTCACATTTAGTACCACGAATGGCATGGAAAGGACTCTTTGCACTAATTAAGTTAAAACCTTAGCATTTACCTTGTAAGGACACTCGGCATGTTAATAGCAAACTCTTGTTGCCCAAGGCTACGTGTGTGTGAAGCACATAAAAATATCATATGTCAACTGCAGGCTGCTTTGCTAGCTCCCTCTCTTTTTCTACCTCTCTTCTTCACTCATTAAGCTCTTAACCTCGTTCGGTATACGTACACACACACACACACACACACACAAATACACACATGGAGTAGAAGGCAGGCTGTGCAGAATATATGTACTGTTAGTGAACGCTTTATTACCAATGTCGACAGTGTTGGCGTTTTTGCTTTCCTCTCTTTTTGCAGCAAGTTCAATGAGTTCCTCCCACACACACACACACTTGTATACTCTGCTTTCGGCGTCAACTCATTGGAAATTATGAATGTGTTGCAATCGCGAAATTTTCTGCTGGTTTTTTGTGCTCTTGCCTTTTCAATTTATTTAACTGCCTTTTTCGGCTGGTCTCCTTTACATTTCCTTGACTTGAAATGACTGAATGAAATCAAATTAATTAAGCACCAGCAGCTCAGAGCAGAATATATACTCCTATATATATCCTTTTCCATATAAGAAGCCAGCGCGCCAGAATTCACGCCCGTTTCCTTATGCACATGCGTGAAACATTCTTTTCATAATTTATTTTGCTGCCTGCTTCGCCTGTTCGCCGCCTCGTTGCGTCTTTGGCATTCATTTTATCTGGCCCTTTTTATCATTATCAACTTCATCAGTTAGGCAGGCAGGCAGGCAGCCAGCCAACAAGCCTGACTAGCAAGCAGGCTGGCAGCCAAGTCCTTTGCTAGTCCTTGCTGCTGCACTGCACTATGGCCCTTTTTCCCATTTTTTGACACTTAATTAATAACTCAAAGACTATGCGGCCAATTGTTAAAAAGTAAGTTGCTTAGGTACATATATGTCGTTTAGTAATGTTTTTGACAAAATGGGCGTGGCACCGCCCCTCCTTCTTTATAATAGCGTATGCAAATTTTTTGTTTTTCAAGATATCCTGACCAAACTCGGTATATAAGCGTGTTTTTATGCTCTTAGCCTTTGTGCAAAATATCATCAAAATCGGCTTACTATATCATATAGCTCCCATATGAACAATCGGTTGAAAATCGAGTTTTAGTGTATAAACTTATTGTGTGTGAATATATTTGGACCGAACTCACTAAATATGAATTATATTACGCTCCATACAAAGTGGACAAAATAATCCAGCATCCGACCACTATATCATATAGCTCCTAAAGGAACAATCAGCAAAAAGTCTTTTTTATATACAAATCGCTCCAAAAAACCAACATTTTTGGTCGACACCTACCAGTTTCTAACAATATTAAAATTTTTGGACATAATTTTGTCAAAACCGCTTATTTGGCATCAAATGACAAATTGTGTTTTTCGCACATTTTGACAAATTTTTGTATTTTTCATTTAGAGGTTAAGTGCTTAAAAGTAAAAAATGTTAAAGAATCGCAGAAATCGCAGATTAAGATTGGCGTCAAAATGTTCGTAATTGAATTCCCTACAAAACGTATATAACAACTTTTCAGACAAAGTTGGACAAAAAAAAAGTACAGTTTTTGGACATGTTCTTTATCCACACAAAACGCGGACACCACAACAGCTACCAACTAGAAATATATACCAAACGCAAGATAAAAGCCCCACTCATCGATTGCCATCATCACTTTTTTTTGTAAAAGGCTGGAATATTATGTTTTTGGCACACACAAATTGGCAAAACTAATAAAAACTTAAGCAGGGCGTGCAAATCAATTGCTTTCGATTAACACATCAGCTTTGACAGCCCTGGTACATATCGATAGGCGCGAAATTTAATAATCTGAGTATGTAGCCCTAAGGGACGATCTTTTGTTAACATTTTGCCATCGAAATTTTTCAAATCGGACCAACTTTAAAAAACCATTAAAATGTCAAGAAATGGGAAAAAGGGCCATAGTGCACTGTAGCTTATTTGTTGTAGCATACTTATGTGCATATGTCTCCCGGTGTAATGTGTATGCGCTCACTCATAATTTGATTTCCTATACACACAACATTGATTAAGAAAAATTCTGTTGCCTGCAGGCGGTTTTGTGCCCTACTGTATTGAATTTCATTTTGGGATTCCTTTTTATTCCATTGTCAAGCCAACCGCTTTTGGCCTCCAGCGTGGGTCATCATATTGTTTAACACACTGAGAACAAGTAAGGAAGGTATATTCGGCCAACCGAAAACTATATACACTTGAAAAGCCTACTTTTTCATACCAAGATCAAAATTATTAATTTTCAAATATCAAATCTCTTGTATTTTTATGGCAGCTATATGATATAATTGTCCGATCTGGAAGACATTGCCCAAAGCTCCAGCTCGATAGCTCTAAAACTAAAGGATTAGCTTGCTTATCAACAGACAGACAGACGGACGGACGGATATGGCTATATCGACTTGGCTTTTGATGCTGATCAAGAATATTGTAGCAATAACTAGCATGTAAGACCCCACTGTACCCAATAGATATAAGCATCCCATTGTATATAATATAATATAAGATAACTGTAACATATCGAATGAATAAAAGAGAAACTGATCGAAGCGTTAGTCTTAGTGCGACAGCGAACAAGAACGGTCGAGATGTTTCAGTTCTACAATATATATTTTATAGGAGCGGACATGCTTCCTTCTGCCTGTTACATACTTTTGCACAAAACCATTATACCCTTTTAACCCATTTTATGGGTTCGGGGTATAAAAAATATAACTTGGGAGAGTTTTTTTGACTAGAAAAATGGTTAAGGAGGTACCCTGCAAGAAATCATGCACCGAGTGCAATGTTTATAATAACGGGTATCTGTTTAATACCATATGCTGCCTTTGCATGGCAGCCATATGTGATAATAAATACTTATTTATGCCGTACAATGTTTACCGCGAGCAAAAGCAAGCATCAAACAACATTTCAAACATAATGAAAAGGTAAGCCTAAACATATAAGCATACATACATAGATGCGTATTACTTTAAAAATGATTATACGCTGACATTTAATTTGGCAAACACAAAAGCTAATCAAACAATAAAAGCAACTTAAAAAAAAAACTTGCTCAATATCAAAAATATAATAAAGATATTAAAAAAATTTTTTAATAAATAATTTGTGAACAATCTCTTTGACTGATGTTAGAATGCAGCTGTCATAGCATTGACAATTGTCAATACAACGTTGAGTGCTCTCAAAATGGAGTTGCATGCAAGTAAATTGAATTTTAAATAAATATTTTTACGTTCAATTGGTTAAAATAAGTAAATATCTGAAAAAAGCAAATTAGAGAAAAAATGTGATTTTCATATTCTTTATAAACAAAAGCAAAAAAATTCGATTATTTTATACAATCGAACTTCTATATAGCGAATCCCAAGAGAAAAGTTCGTTATTTAGAAAATTCGCTATATATTAATGTTTTAAACTTGTGTTTTTAAGAAGTTTTCTTTCTACAATTTGTACAACTATTCTAAATACAGTTAAGTACAATCCCGCAAAGACAGTTTTCACGAAATTAATTCGTTATATTAAAAACACCGTTATATAGAAGTTCGTTAAATGGAAGCTCGACTGTTTTAATAATTATCCAAACGCACACAAAACAAAATCATAAAATCACTAAAAACTAAATTCCAGCTGTCTTTAATTATTTTTTAATCTTGTCTTATATTTAATTGAGAAATTTGTAGTCCGCATATATCCAGCTAACAACTTGATCCGATTTAAAGCTTACCTTTTTGTTGAGTTTCCTTTTGGCCACAAGCTACTTGAGATGTTAAATTCTGTAACGAAAAAATTTCGTATTCAAAATGCATTAATTAAGTTAAATTAAGATTTAGCTGTTGACGACAAACTTAGTCATAAGAGAAAAATACTTCTACAGCTAATTAAACAAGCAGCAATTCAATTAATTAGTGAGCATGGCCCCCAGATTCTGTGTGTCACCTGTGTCTGCACACACACAGGTGTGCTAATAAAGAGCAAAATACACACACAAGCAGAGGGAAGTATAAGGAGCAAGAGAAAAGGCAGCTTAGCCACAAAATCAGAAATGTTAATTAAAATCACTGAGCGTTGAGCATATTAAACAGTCAGGGAAATCAGTTGGGAATGAAAACCCTTAGCCACAAGCCAAGACCAAGAAAACGACTGAGGCAAGCCAGCCAAGGAGAAGATGAATGTATTGCCGTGT
Organism: Scaptomyza hsui; assembly: GCA_018152825.1. Taxonomy (NCBI): domain Eukaryota; kingdom Metazoa; phylum Arthropoda; class Insecta; order Diptera; family Drosophilidae; genus Scaptomyza; species Scaptomyza hsui. The sequence continues at coordinate 500,075 of JAECXO010000280.1, forward strand.
TTACAATTGTACAAAAGCAAAGCAAATTAATTTGGATCTAAATTATGACACTGTCAGCTTAACTTAAGCGTTAAGCAAGGGAGAAGGGAGGTAAAGGGTAAAAGACAAGTATTTTGGCACTTTCTAAAATAAAAAGTTAATTGAGTTTGCTAGCTGCTGAAAGATTTTGGGAGGGAGAAAAGGAACAGATGTGATGACCACAAGGCAAGTTTTAGAGAAAGGATAATACAAATTTATAAATGCATTTAAGTAATAGCTACTAACTACCTTACAGCTCGTCTATATCAAAGAGCAAAGAATTTCCTTTACTTGAACATCTTTGAATATACTTTTAAAAGAGAATATGAAACTTGCCACAGCAAAAGAAAATTGTATTACTCCACTGACACAGCTGCTCAGTGAGCTTGGGGCAACAATAATAAATAACAAAAAGGAACACACAAAAGGAAGAGACGACAACAACACAAACGAAAGTTCGCATTTAAAAGCGTAATGGACGTAACGGAAATACAGAATTCCGATCAGGAACCCAGGGGTCAGGAAATCAACTGAAAAAGTGCCAACAAAAAAGCGCGCAATGAAAAACAAAGTGAGAAAGCGAATGAAAAGTGAGTGGACGACAGTATAAAAATGTGAAAACAAATACATAAACAACAATGAGCCATAAAAGCAAACGGATTTTATAGAACAGAATAGAACAAAGTGAATGTCCAAAAACTGCGTTGCTCTTAGGCCATTGTGAATAATACTTTTAGTTTATGGCAGCTTGCATAAATTAAAACTTAATACACTTCTGTGAGAAGTTATCACTAACGGCTTAAAGCTATTATCCTGAACAATTAATGGTGCGTCACCTTCAAGTTGTTTTAATCGCTTTAAATATTTCAACGCTTTGCGCGCCGGACAAACTTTTGCCTTCTAGTCGCACATTTGTAGGATATGCTTTAAAATGGCTATGCGAGAGCGAGTTAACAGTGGGTTGGTGGTTGTTGGTCTCGTGGTCTCTTCTCCATAACACAATTAGCAACAACAAGTTGCATTAAAGCGGCTTCTAACTTTCATTAAAAACCACTTAACCCATGCCAAGGGACAGCTGAGCAGGAGGACCCCTGCGTAGCCGCACAATTCTAATACTTGACCCACCCACTTGACCCACATGACCCACTGCAGCCACCCAACAAAGGCAGCAGCAACGTGGCTCTGCTAACGTTGGCTAGCTGAGAGGGTGGGGGGTCGGCTTAGTGAGCTTAGTTTAGGCGTGTCTGCTATGTGTGTGTGTTTGTGAGTGGGGGGAGGGGTGTGGGCATCACTTCAGCACATCGTTAGTCATATTTTTTGTTTGCCAAAGTTTTTCGGCAAACATCAAGAAAGACAAAAAATACATATATTTATATATATATATATAGTACTTTAATCTAGATATATATTTTTAATTAAATTAAAGAGCTTTGTGTGGTCTAACCCGCAAAGTGTTGCATACTTATGTGGGCAAAAGTTTCTGACAGCAAAAGCACGTTCTATAAATAACTACGATACAAACTGGCTGGCCTTGATGTTCTTTAATGTTTTAAATAACTCAAATCGATAATATTTATTTATTTGGTTACACAATTTATTTAGTGTAATCAACGAAAAAAACGTTATACATTATTGATAAAAATAATTTAAATATTAAAGCTCATTCACTTGTTTGTTTATATATTTATATATATATTTCTACATATGCCGCCGCAGACAAATTGAATTTTGATCGGGTTTCACGTACGTTTCGATTTCGATTTCATTACGGCTCTTATTTTTCTTTAATTTTTTTTTCTTGCACAAACACAAACAAAACTGGGTAAAAACTGGCTAAAGTTTGAAACGAAAATAGGAAGAGGGGTCAGGGGCTATCGCAGAATGGCATATTAGCTGCGGGGGCAATGCAGACAAACTGAAAAACTTTGCTGCTACTTTCTCTTTTTTTTTTTTTTTTTTCTTCGACTGTTTTCTTTTAATGCCAAAGCGTGAAAACAAAACTTTTTTCTTCTTGGCTCTTTTGCTAGCCACATTTAAACAGCGACACTAATGGCCTGAAATTGAAATGGAATTTTTGTATTTTTGTGCAAATATTTTGCAAACGGCAACCAGTAAAAAGAAAAAGTTTAGTTAGAAAAGGAAGCAAAAAAATTGTATTTGACAAAAAATCTAATATCGACTTCTAATGTTGGTCTTTAGGATAAAATTAAATAAAAATTTGCCGCTCATACATTTTTTAAGCTTTTTAAAAAATAATTTCACATACAATAATTAAAAATATTATTTACCAACAAAAGTTCAACTTCAAGCTTCATAAACTCCAGAAAAAAAAAATTGAACCGAATTTTGTTTATATGACCCAAATAGAATTTATTCCAATTCAATGCAGTGCAATATTTCCGCAAATAAACCAACAAACAGACAGACAGACAAACAAAGAGCTCAACTAGCTCGACCCGACCACAAAGAACAATAAAATTTTGCAAATTTGTGGCAAATTATGCAGTGTGCGATAAGAGAGGGGAAGAGAGATGTTGCCAGACAATATCATGATTAAAATTACTAATTGAAAAGTTCTGACACACACAGGGGAGGAAACAGCCAAGCCGGAAATAAAAGCAGCAGTGAAAGTTAAATTCACCTTCTCGTTTTTTCTATCATCCATCAATGTTTACGCTGTCAGAATTTCAGTTTTTCTAGATGTCTAATAAAAAAATCCCCCTATCCACGTTTTTTATGGATGGCTTGGGTTAAAAAATCTAAAGATTTTAAGGAAATTGATGAGTTGTTATGTTAAAGCGTGAAAATGTGTGCTTTTAAATTTAAATTAAATACAAGTTAAATTATGTACACACTATGCAGATTTTTAGCTCAAAACGTTGCCAACTAAAACAAAAAAATTTTTGAAAAATATTGGAAAAAAAAAAATAAATTTGTATGTATTTAAAAATAATAAAAAATTTAATTAAATGTATAATATTATTAAATTAATATATTTTATATTTTTATTTATTTTTAAAATTGTTATTTAGTATTTTGCTATTATAAAGAATATAATAATGTTTTAAAATAAGTAATAATTATTTTAAAATTGAATTTAGTTTTTTTTACTCTGGTTTTTTGTTTTTAAAAACGCTCTAGATACCAAGGCAACACAAAAATAAAAAGTGTTGTACGCCCTAATTCAAGTCCTGAAAAAATTTGTATCTTATAGCTTATATTAATAGGCTCCATCTTTTTTTTTTTAAAAAAATTAGTTGAATAAATAAAAAAACGTTAATATCACGCAACTAAATCCGGCAACTTTGATTATTTTTTATATTTTAATTAGAATTTTTAATAATTTAATATTTATGTATAAAGTATAATTATAATTTATTGTTGTATTAAATTTAAATTTGTAATAATTGTTTATTTTGTTTAATGCATACTAATACTTAAAAAATAGTAAAGAATATCGTATGTAAGTTCTCATTTGTTGAATCCTGAGAAGTGGAAAAGCAATAGGTCCACTAAAATATTTATAAAAAACTTTTAAAGTAAATATAAATAAGTGTATTCGACAAGAACGAAACACGACAATTAAGAAATATTCGGTACCTTGCTGTTTATTTATAATTGTTTTAAGTTTAGAAAACAAGAGTATCATGATTAAAATCAATATCTGGCATTTGCAAGATTGCAGCGACCAATACAGACACATTGATAAAAAGCGAGGAACATTTTTTGAGCTCGATAAGCTTCTCTTCTCCTTAGTTTCAACTTATTAATATTTATCTTCAACACAGCCTCTAAACTTCGCTACAAACAGCATCTCTTCGATGGGAAAAGGCAAAAAATACAATTCCCAATTTAACTGAAGTAATTTATGACCCTGTATAAATATAAATTACAATTAAAAGAAATTTATAAGAAAGACCCTTTAATTATGAATATATTTATAAATTTTAATTGTTCTTCATTTTTTGAACCGCCAAATTATCACAACAGTGTATTTGAAAGAGTGTGCTCATAATAGGAACTTTTTTTAACAATTACTAAATACGAGCCTAAAAAATCTATTTTGTTGAATCAATATTGAGGTCACAAATGCATTAGAAAGTGCATAGAAATCACTGTTATAAGTATCGCAAGTCTTAAAGGAAAGAAGGTTAATTTATAAAAAAACAGTGCGTGTGGAGTGAGATAGAATGCAAAGTGTGTAAGGGACATAAATATATAGCTGCAAAGTTTTGCCCTCAACTGATTGCAAAACGTCCAAGTTACGGTAAACAAAGTTTTGTGGCCATCGGCAAATGGCAATCGATAGTTTTGGCACCCGCCTCACAGACACTAAGGCTGACCGGAGATAGCCAAAATGGTCAGCCAAGCAGACGACCAGCCAACTTGGCCCAAAACGCTCTAGACAACGCCCGCACACACATATTGGCAAACTCATCTGTCCATTGAATCTAACTAGGAAGTACAAGTACTAGTACAAATATTTGGCTCGCATAACGTTTTTGCATTAATTGAATTTGTTTGCTGGCAAGCGAGTTAGTTTCAACTTGACAATTTAGCACTTGCGGTTCCTGTGGTCAACACTACTACTGGCAAGAATGCTGCAAATGCAAGCCAAAAACATTTTCTACAAATTGGAATTAAAAGAAATGGCCAAAAATGGAAAGATTTACTGAAAAAATATCAAACGTGGTTATGCAAAAGAATATTTACATATATTTTTGCAATTGCTTAAAATGCAATTAAAGAATTTAAGAAAAATAAAAAGAAAATATTTGAATGCTGTTGATGTCAAACGAAAAATACAAAATAAAATTTTGTATTTAAAAGAACTTTTTAATTGAGTTATAAGATACTTTTAATAACTTCTCAGCAGATAAAATATAGCCAATATTTATATCACATATTAAAACACTGAGCAAATTTAAAGCACGTAGCTGAAACTTTAACTTTTCTCTCATAATTCTTGTTAACAATTTGACTATGTGTATGAAAAAAAAAGAATGTGGTTACAAAGAATGCCTTGCTGCCTCTTTTAACGCTACCAAACATGTATATCTATAGGTTCCTGCAACTATCTGCTACAATGTGTGTAAGTGTGCAGTTTGCAAGATGCGGTCAGGCACCAGAGGAGAAAGTCCTTTTCTACGAAACGTAAGTGCTGCCGGCTCGTTTTGTGGTCACTTGCATCGACTCTGCATAATGTGGATGCTTTTGCATTCCTGTACACACAGCACAACCACCACACCACCCTCCGCTTTGTATGTTAAACTTTTATATATATGTATGGCTTTTGCGTCTTGGTTGCACAGCACAGCTTGAAGTAGCTCGAGTCATGCATAAGTGCATTGGGGACTTCCTGAAACTGCTCCTGATACTCCTCCTTGTTGTCCTTAATTGTAAAGATGTGTTAATGTTATTCCCTTTATGCAGGTTTACATTTTATTTCGCTCCGTTTAAATATGCAAAATGTTATCCACCTGCAATGCTCCCAGCCAAATTGACAGCAAACGCTGACCGTGGGCGTTAGTTGAGGTGGGGGCGTGTCTCACTGTGACACCGAACACGTTTTAACGAGGAGCGTCCGAGCGAGGCTGTGTGGCTCATAACTTATGCACATAGATAAGCGACAATGTTGCCTGCCTCGTCCTGCGTCCTCTCGCTGTTGTGGTTGCTCTTGTTGTTATTATTGTAAAGCGCTGATGGTGTTGGTTGGGCTTGTTTGAGGTTTTTGCTTGCTGCTGGCCATTGGAAGTAATTATGAAATTTTAATCATTTTTCCTCGTAATTATTTAAAGCCATCTTAAAGTTTCTCAAGTCGTTAGGATCACTTGCTATATAGATAGCACAATTTACGCTTAATTGAAACCTTTGGAAATGAATAAGCTACGATAATTAGCGTTTAAGGTGTTAAGAAAGAGAGAAGAGGATTTGCTTCAAGAGCAAAAAGCTGCTTATATTATGAAACCTGTGATTAAAAATGTAGCTTTCAGTTGGCTTTACATCGCTAAAAGACAAAAAGCTGTTGGTTTTCTGTATAAAGCAGCTTTTGTCAGTTTCAATCTCATGTAAGTTTATTACAGATTTCACTTCGACTTTACTCATGTTTAAATAATAATAATATGTATTCCCATTCAGCGAACCTTTACTTTATTGATTCTCTTCGTTTTCAGTTGCTTTCGACTTAATCGCCTTATGAATTACTACAATTGAGTAGCTTTTGTTTCGCTGAAGAGAAGACTTCCTGGTAATTATAATTCCTTACTCAATCGAGGCAGCCGCAAAGCAGAATGACATTGCAGCTCAGTTTGTAATTATTTTCAGTGTATGTACTTTTGCAGCCACTCAATGCACATGCCATTAATTATGAAAATATTGGCCAAACACTTTCCGGTGGCAAACAAACAAGCAACCAAATAAGAGTGTGGCCGAGATGGCCAACGGCAAAGGACACGCCGAAAAGTATCCTTCAGAGCACTTACTCTGTGGGCCACTTGTATTAAATTTAAAGTATTTACCGCAATATTTTCGCTACACTTTGCTCAAATTGTATTTCGCTGGCATTGTTATGCGGAGCCAACAATTCACAGTAGCAGCAGCATACACACATACGTATATGTGCCATTGTATAAAATGTATTGTGTTTTTGAGTTGAGTTTTCGTTGCATTTGGTTTGGTTTGCTTCTTCTTCACCTGCTGCTATTGCGTCCACAGCTGCTGCTGTTTTTCTGTGGCTGTCACTTTTCATGCTCTCTTTCACTCTTTTTCTCTATCTCTGTCTGTTCCGTTTGTTGGTTTTTACTTTTGGTTGAGAGGGTATTACTTTAAATCCCTGTGATAAGGGCATATTAGATTTTTGTGCACTACTAAATAAAATCTTTCTTGATCCAGCATATCATGAGGTTTGTCTTTTTTTCAATTTGACATAACTAGAAAATGACTTCGGCTCTTCAATGCTCACAGAATGGAAGTAATCCTGAAAAATGTTGTGGCTTAAATCTTTTCGACAGAACTTTACACTTGGCTATTTATATGCAACAAAGTTGCTGAAACCATTTCTTGCTAATTTTTAATAAGCTGTTTGATTGTTTCTAAGGATATTTTAGTATAAAACCTTAAGCACCAGTTTTCTATTCCACATTAAACAGAAATCACAGTCCACAACAATATTATGTATACGCACCAACAAACACGCCGCAAAGGTACGTTGCTGGGGAAAGAAATGCGATAAAAAATGTTGTACAAAGTAAAATTAAATTCACTTGCTAAAAATAAGCGAAGCTTGTCGTAACAGATTTCGGCTTTTAAGCAAAACCAAAACACGTACTACGCCATTGAGGGGGGTAAAAGGGGGCAAAAAGGGTTTGTTAGCCTGCAAGCACACTTAGAAACACTCTTGAGACTCTCTTGAGTTTTCCCTTTTCCTCGCTCTTGAGTTAAATATAGGCATCTAGAACCAAAATAGGCGCAAAATTCTATGAAACGTGCGTGCAATTATTCAAAGTGCAAAGTCGTGCAACATTCTTGTTGTTTCTTTCTATTCGGGTTAAGGGGAGAGGAAAAATTGATCATAATTTCGTAAAAGACAACTTTGTTAACTTTTTCGAGGAGAATGTTGCTTGCTACTCTCAGTCAGCGTTTAATTTATTGACGCAATTTGCCTTTCGGCTGCTGCTGCATATTAATTTGGCATAAACGACGCACAGCCATCAACAAATTACCCAAAAGATTATATGTGTACCCGCATGTTAAGACATTTGACAACAATGACACTCTTGTTGCTGTTGTTGTTGTTGCTGGGTGTGTGTGGGAGTGTGTGTGTGTCGCATAGGATCAAGAGCAAATTACCGTAATCAAATTGCCATTGTGCATATTTTAAGTTAATGAGTTCGTGAATTTAGATTAAATTAGCCACACGTAGTCAAAATTTCAATAAATCTTTCTATGCGTGGCATTTTTATTGCGATCCTAAAAGATAGAAATTGCACGGGAATAAAAACAACCTCAGGCGCAAATAAAGCTTTATTTTATTCCATTGCTTATTATTGGGAATTAAGAAATTAACATAAATTAACTAATTAAATCAACCACAAAACCAAAGAAAAAAAGTTTCTTTACTTCAGGGCGTAAAACTTGTAAGAAACCAAATTAAATTTAAGATAGCTTTAGGTTAAAAAGAAAAGAAACTTGTTTGCTTGTGCTCACATTGCAAGCAACATGCCAAAAACTTTGCAATTCACTGCTACTAAGAAATTAATCAAGCAACAGAGTTGAAAACAGACGTCAGTTGCACATGTCGCCGGAAAAACCGACTAAAGATTAGTTAGCCGAAGCAGTTTAGACGAAAACTTGCAAGAGGAATAAAACTAAATATGGACTTAAGCATATAAAAGTCTTAACAAGACATAAATGGACAATGCAGCAAGAAAACTTCAAGAAAGGGCTGCGGCAGACGATGAGGAACTGCAGCAAAAGTTCTCGGCAAACACCTCAAGTGTGTGTGAGTGTGTATGTTTGTGAGAGTGTAAAAGGCAAAAGGGTGAACTTTTCAGCTTGCATAAGCTCAAGCTGAACTTTTATTTGTATGAAAGTTGTTTCCTCTTTTTTTTTGTTTTTTGCCCAGAATTTTGTAGCTGCTGCAGCTTGCTTGATTTTATTGCTGCAGTAACTTCAGCTGCAGCAGTGGAGGCAGCAGCCGCATCCGCTGTTCGCAGAAGAGGCGAGTGCACTTTAAATTACTCGAATGATACTTGATGGTTGCAATCAGCAGCCAAGCAGCCAACCAACCACCCAGCACTGTTCATAGTCTGTTGCTGAAGACTTCATTATTTTGATAGCAATTAGCAAATTGAGTTTATATAAATTTTTTTTGAGTTGTCTGTCTTGCAATTAGACTGACCAGCACGGCGTATGCTTTACGTATTCCTCACTTCGTTTGCGGTTGCACTTTTTATTGCACGCTTGATAATTAACTTTGTTGAGCGCATTCTCTCAGCTTCATGCAAATTTATTTTTGTCTTGGCTTCTGTGTGTTTGCAGCGAATAATAAATTCACACAGCAGCTGATAAAATACGCAAGTTGGGGTCAGCGTTAAAGAAAACAAACAAATCCCAATTATTTTTTTTTCAACTGGCAAACAAAGCATTTTGATTTAAGGGAAAAACATTTAATGTTGACACAAGTGTTTGAGCTTTGGAAATAATACTTAAATTTTAATTGTATTTAATCGGTTTCATATATTTTACTAGCATAGTTTTAGTCATAAAATACGCGACTTAGATCAGTGTTAAAGAAAACAAACAAATCCCTATTTTTTTTCAACTTGCAAACAAAGCATTTTGATTTAAGGGAAAAACAATAAATGTTGACACAAGTGCTTGAGCTTTGGAAATAATACTTGAATTTTAATTGTATTAAATCGGTTTCATATTTTTTACTAGCATAGCTTTAGGGATAAAATTAAAATTAATTTGAGTTAAGTTGTTAAGTGGATTTACCAAATTAATGTTCAAATAATTCCAATAACAAAATTAATAACCTAATCAGCTTTGTAATTGTTATCGCGCCTAAAAAGAGCAAACATTTTAATGCTATTTATAATGTCGTAAGCGCAAAGTTCACGTTATGTCACACACAATTTTGAGAGCCATTGAGCACAGCAAATGAAGTGGAAAACACAAAATGTTGTTGCGCGTTCTGATTTGTGTCGTTGTTGTTGTTCTTGTTTACACAATTTTTCAATAGCAACCGCAGCACAGAAAGTACTATTATGATTATGAGCAGAAATATGATACTTTAAGATACAAATTCGGAGCGTTTAATACTTATGGTTATATCACAGATACGATGACAATGTTTTACCCTTCGTTAGAAAAAAGTTCGACTCGATATTGATCCATGTTGACAATTTTTTCGCGGCGTGCAGAAATAAATAAATATATATGTCGCATGATTTCTGCAACTCCTTCCTCTTGCTATACTTGCGACGTGTGTGGCATAAAGCTGCTTTGTATTTTGGGGCTTTGTTTTCGCTTCTCGCTGCTTCTGTTTGTTTTTTGTTTATGTTTTGTGGGACACACAGTTTATTTGCCTTTTATTTTTACTGTCGATTGGCGCGATTCCGCCATATCTATGGCGCTGTCTGACAAAAGGCAAATGCGCCCATTTGTCATTTAGACAACGAGTTGACAGTTGGCAACAAAAACAGGCAGACAAATCTGCTACTGCTTCTGGCAGTTGTCGTCAGCTGAAGGTTCTCTTTCATCTCAACTTTTAAACACGCTCTCAAGCGGTAGCTTTAATATAAGCTTGAAAAAGAGGGCTTAAAGAACGGGTTGCTTAAAAGTTGCTTTAATTAAAAGGTTACCAAGACAACTGATTTTTCTCAGATGAATAAAAAGTAATTCATAATATAAGCTCAGCTTATTAGCTTGTAAACAAATTTTAAATACCTACAATTAATTTTTCTTTTCACCCTTATAAAAAATAAATATGTGTCTTTTGAGACCGCATTGCTTTCAGCGCTGCATTTAATTAAGAATCAATTTATTAATGTGCCTCTACATATTTAATTACAAGAAAATTGCCCGCCTTTTTTCACTCGTTTTTCAAATGGACTTTGTTGGTTTGCTGCTTGTATATATTTTTGTATTTTAATTCAACTCGCCGCATAAAAGGCAAAAGGCAGTTTTAACAACATAAAGAAACACAAATGTAATGAGCGCACTCAGCCAAAAGCAAAATGCGACCCAAACGCATTATTTTTGTACCCTGTAGGCACAAAAAATGTTGTAAGGTATTCAGTTGCATAAAAAAGAGAGTTATTTAATGCTTACATTACAAAACAAAGATTTTTTTAAACTTATGCCTAAAAATATGCTATTAATATTAATAATAAATTTAAACCATTTTCTAAAAAGAAAACACCTAGCTTTATACTCTTGGTTGGTCTTATAGGTTGGTTATCTTTCAGTCCAATACTTTCGATTTTCGCATTTAGATCAAATGCGCAATGAAAGCGAAATAAAGGACCAAAATCCGCTAAGCCAAACGCTTTTCTGACAGCGTCACATTGATATGAAAATAAACACACGCCGCTTATCAAATGTAAGCTCATTTAATGTTTAAACAAACAGTAATGAATATCCAGCTTTGACGTCTATTTGTTTCCCTGATTAAATGCCGCATAAATATTTAATATGTATTACTTTTATGAAGTCCTTAGAAAATTGGCATTTAATTAGCTAGCTAAATAAATATGTTTACTTCGATAAAAGCGAACAAAAATAAAACGCAAAAACTTTGAGATGAACAAAACAAGAAAAATGCCACTTCAAAAATATATACTTCAATTTTTTTATTGAGCAGAGCAGCGAGCGCCACAATCCACAAACATAGTAGCTTAGTTTCCTTGGACTCCATGGGACAGAAGAGAAAAAAAACACAGAAGTTCTCAGTGGCAGCGGGATTTGTTTGTTATTTTTGTGTGTTTGTCAGTATATTTTTGTTGCTGTTTTTGTAAGCTCCCGTTTTATTCCCTTTGAAGTGGCACCTAGAGAGCGAGAGCGAGAGAGCAGCGGCATTTCATAGCCATCATTGGTGTTCGTGAAAGTCAAGTTTATGGCTGCTACTGTGACATAATTCTTGTAAAGACTTTAACGCATTTTTGATAATTTTTTATTGTCAACATTTTGTAAAGTTTTCTGCGCAACGACATTTTTCGTCGACTCTTTGGGACTTAAACTTTTTCTTCATTCTTTGTTTGTTTGTGTGTTTGTTTTTGTTATGCCCAAAGCTGCACTTTAATTTTTTCGTCATTTAGTCTGTCATTTAGTCTGGCCGAGAAAGATTTTAAATGAGCCACTCAACGGTGTCATAAACATTTTAAATTGAAACTTGAAGTTGCGCAAAGAGTATAGAAAAAGCATAGTGTTAATATAATTTAATGGCAATTTGTATTACTTATTAAAATATTAATCGTTGGTATAAATAAATTAAGCTTAAAGTCAAATGAACGTGTTTAAAATTATAGCACATTTGTAATTCTTTATAAATACAAGTGTATACACTTTTCCACATATTAATAATAGAGAAGAATAAATTTTTTTTTGCTGCAAGTTCAGCTGTATTCTGTTTTGTAAAATAATAATATTTTAAAGGCTCCGATAGGATTACGCGCATTTATTTATTTTCAATTTACATTCATAAATTCAGGCAGTTTGCATTGTTTTTTTTTTTTGTTTGGCGATTTTTAATTTTGGGGTATGTTGGGTATGTTTATTTTTTTGGAGGCAATTATAAATAGGAACAAGTAAAATGAAAACAAATTTTGAAGACATGCTTTTATTCGCTTTCTTGCATTCAATGGTTAGCATAGTCAAGTTAAATAAAAGCATGTAAAAAAGTTTAATTAATAAAAAAAAAATATATATGAAAAAAGAATGTCTCGGTCGGGGTTCGAACCCACGACCTTCGGCTTTTGAAGCGGCAGTCTTCCCCCCATGCCACAAGAGCTTGTAAATTTTGGGAGTCAAATTAGTAAGATAAGCAAGGGGGAAAACTGTTTTTCGTGGTTTTTACATGGTATTAAATATTTTATCGTGCCGAAAACTTTAAAATCATGTATTGTCATCTGAAACACATCTTTGGTGGAAATTGCAGAGTTCTAGCTAGTCGGGAAATTGGTGAACTTTTGATCACAAGAATCCGGTACAAACAAACAAACAAACAAACAGATAAGTCAAGTTAAATAAAAGCATGTAAATAAAGCAATGTTAACAGTCAAAGCTAAGTCGATAATCCCACAAAAATAGTACAGCAAACGAGATGAACTTTGCATTCAAACAGGGTATTTCCCCAGTCAAGCACAATCTCCAATGTATTTTTACTCATTCGCTTTATTTTTTTTTTTGGTACTCCGCTAAAATTTTCATTTCATTTGCCATATGCATGAATATGAATATGAGTAAAGTAAACAAATATGAAATAAAAAAAAAGATTTAGCAATTTCGCGCATAGTTCATTGCAACAACGTATGTGCAACATGAAAAAGAGCTGAGTTGAATGGGATGGGAATTGAATTGTCACAGATGCAATTTTTCAACTGTCAAATCAAAATATAAAACCAATTACTTTTAATGATTAATTACTTGCAAGAAGCGGCGGAGCGAGCAAATGTTGAAAGCCACAAAATGATTTTGATTACGATGAGTTGGTTGGTGGGTTGCTTGGCCTTGCCTGCTCTGGGCTGGTAACTTTGATTTGATTTATGATGCTTGGAGAACAACCCTTCTGCGAAAGACACAGCTTCCAAGTGCGACCCCCAAGCGAGCTGACGACTCCCTCATTTGATATGGACTCAAACTTAACCCGAACGACATGAGAATCACCTTAAAATTCATAAGTTTGCCTGACACAGCAGCAGAAGTAGCAGCTGCATGTCATTAACTATATGAGCCCAACATATAATCCCCGCAAGGCTCGCACACAACATGGCGTATGCGTAATACACACAGCCGCCGAAACTTTTTCAGCGCTTCATTTTTTCAACATTTACAACACACACGCCTAGACAACCTTTGGAGTGTGGTGACAACTTTTCAGCGTGTGTGTGTTTTCATTTTTAGCCATTTTAGTTGTCATCAAGGCGCCAAATTATGTGAGTTTATGCTTTCAAATTATGCTCAAGCGAGGCAATGGAAATTGCTGATGCGACGCTTGCTTGCTGATAATGTTTATGCTGATGCTGATGATGATGCTAATGTTGCCGCATAACAACCCAAAACGTACTCAAATTGAGTTCAGCACAGGAGCCTAGGCCAAAAAAAGTAGATAAATAAAAATATAACTGCAGTTTTTATGTGGCTTAAACTGTTAAAGCGAAAACTAAAACTACACAGCTAAAAATAAATGGGGAATATTTTAACTATATGTATATGTGACTTTATTATTAGTTTAAAGAAGGTGTTTTTTAACTGTGCAAGCAAACATTTTAATTATATTTGACTTTGTGGCAAAGAAGTGACCCAAATGGCTGGCCAAAAGGGTTCTTTTGCTATACACACCCTTTTAAGCCAAGTGTTGCACAGCTGGTTGATTGACAAGAACAGGCCAAAAAGAAGGAATAAAATACAAAAACGCTCTTTCATCATACGCGTATTAACCCCAGTTTACGTGAGCATGACGAATGAGTTTGGTAAGTTTCGGCCAATTTTAATAAAAATTTTAAGGGCCAGCAGGTGCAGTTGTTGCAGAAACTTTTAACCGTATCGTATAATATTGCCAAGTAATTCAATGTTCTCATTTTATTACAAGCCAACCTGTTGGGTTATCAACCACTTTATGGGCGTTAGTCCAAAACCTATAAAATTCTGTTTTCGAGGCGCTAATTTATGAGCAGAAATTATGAGCTGCTTTACGAAATGAATAAGAAATCGATTGAAATATTCTCAACAGTTTCAGATTTATTTGTCAGTTTGCGGTTTGGGCTGTAATTGATCACAAAATTCTACAAACGGTGAAACCCCTCAAAAAGCGGAAGAACTGTTATGTGATATACACAAAGTGTAATATCCGTTGGTTTTATAGTACGCATGTTTATTGATTTTGCGGTTTGTTGAGACTTTGGCACAGGTGTCGAATGCTGACAGCTTAAGGCCTATGATGAACACTATTCAATTAAAGGCCAACAAATGGAGGTGAGTAATGTGAATGAGTTATGAGAAGCGGCTTATCATGATACATACTATCAATTTTCATTGTTTATTATGCATACATAATACATAATACAAACAAACATTTATTTAAGAGTAATTTGCATTTTGATAGAAATTTCGGCCAATTAAGTTGCAATTTTAATTCGACTATTATAAAATGCACAATATTTCACTAATAATTATTCATTTGTGTTTTATTGTATTCCAAATTAGTGCAATTAATTTGCAATCGTTGGGTGTTGGTTTTTACTGATGCTGCTAATAAAGTTATTATATTCTTCTCTTGGGATAAATAGGGATTTAATATGTTACAGTTGAATTAAGGAATATGTTTTTATATGTATTTTTAGAATATCTGATTATTTAAAGTCCCTAAAATAATTTTTTAAATTATTTCTCATACTGAGCAATCGAACAATTATACATTTTTTTAAGTTTTTAAATTTACCTGATGTTCAACGGCATGTAAATCGAAAAATTACGAAAAATGTCACTTTCGATCACGCCTCCTGCGGCAGGCGCTTGTTAATCATGGCAAATACACGAACACACACACACACAGAGAAAGGAATCTAATTTAGTTTGGGTGTTGGTACAAAATATTCAAATGAGTTGCGGCCTGTCAATAAATTAAAATTTGTTACAGTTCTGCCCTTTTTCTTTCCAGCACGCAACAACAAAAAATTTCTTAATTACTTCATTCACAGTTTACAATTTACACTTGCACTTGAACTTGAATTTAGTTCTGCTTCCACACGAACTCACACTTTAGGCCGAAAAGTTTTTATGCCCGCGAAGACGTGACTTGAAAACTCAACCCAAAGCGACACAAAAACGAACAACGTCCGCACTCTGCGAATTAAAAACGAATACTGACTTGCGATTGGGCGACATGAAAGCTAAGAAGTGTCGCACAAGCTCGAACAAGTTGTGCGGCACACTCCGCATGCAACATGTTCGTGCAACTTCGAGCCGACTCAAGCCGAGCCGAGCAGTGCTTTGTTTATTCTATGTTTTATTGCTTCGTCAATTCGTTGATGATCATTAGCTTTGCTTGGCAGTAAATAAATTGGAATAAGAACGAATATAATTGTGGCTTGAAGTTTTATTCTCTAGACTTTTTAATCACATTTAAACCGAACACCAGTTGAATACTAGTAAATACTTAAAAAATAAATACAATAAACTTTTTACTGTTATAAGTAAAATATATATTTCTTGGCTCTCAAACTGATACATTTAATAAACTAAACAACTTTCCAACTAAATTATACTATAGATTTACTCTTATTTTACTTTTATTCTTTTTTACCATCTCTATATACACCTAAGATTTATTCACATAACCTTGTTAGCTACAATGACATCGAAATGTTGGCAAACTTGATTTAAAAACTAGATACAAGAATTGTTAAGCAATTGCTGTAAAAAAATAGTAAGATATAGTTGTTGGGGGGGTGGACATTTGGTAGGTGGTTGCTGCCACACATAAAGCAAAGCAATGAAAATTCCGACCTGCCGCAATAAATTCCAAGCGCGTATGCCAAAATGAGAGTGAAATATCCTGCAAAGGCATAAACACACACACACACAGGGAAGTAAATGTCAGCATGACTAACTTAAAGGGACGCGCGCACACACACAGCGATAAGTACGTGTGTGTGTGTGTGTGAGAGCGCGCCATAAATCGCGCTAAGCCAAAACAAAACATAGTCCCCAAAGCAGCGCACTGAGCTGAGCAAAGCTGAACAGAGCTGAACAGCATCAGCATCAGCATCATGCATCAGGCATCAGGCAGGTGAAGAGGATGCCACAGCCTTTGACCTGACACAATGCTCTACATTCGATGTTTTTGGCCCCAACACACAACTCACACCCCACTCAAACGCTGTTCGAAGCGATTCTGCGCTGTGAGCCCTTCGAGCCGAACAGCTGTTAGGCGCCAGTCCTTACCTAGGACAACAAGCTAGTCCTAGCAGCATTATATTACATGTTTTATTTTTATTGTTATGAGAGAGAGGCAATATCACATTATATCTTCAGCCGTAAGTTCGTGCAAGTTTACCATCCGCATGGACAGGTAGTGCAACAGGGACTACCCATTGGTAGGGTACAGGGTCCGCAGCAGGAGCCACAAGGTCCGCAGGATGGACCACACGGACCACAGCACGGCCCACAAGGACCACAGGATGGTCCACAGGGACCGCAGGATGGACCGCAACCGCCACCACAGCTACCGCCAGCCGGTACCACGCAACCAGGCGGGCAAGGTCCAACGTAGAACGGATTAAACTTGCAAACGATATACATTTTATTGAAATGCTAGTCGACTCCTTGGGAAGAACTTAAGAAAATATTCAAAGAGCAGAAAACTTTTACAAAGTTATTTTTACTTACTTTATTCCTTATAGGTGTTTTTTCAGCTGAAGATATATGTTTTTTGATATTGTCCTCAGCTCGTCGTCCCTAGTTTTATGTGCTCATATTTTGTGTTGTTTACACATGGAAAATTTGGAAAACAATGAAACGTTGTAAGCTAAATAAACTTGGCCTAGAAAACGGGACAAGTTGATCAAAGGCAACTACGTTTTTCTTAGTAAATTATTGAAAGTAATTAGATTACCTAATCTAAGGAAACTTATATATTTTTCGATCTACGATCACCAATCTTTAAGATAAAGACTTGATTATTATTTTCTAATGATATTATTTCTGTCTTCTATTTTCCTTTCTTAATACCCAATGATACCACATAACAATTGTTCCTTGATTTTAGTTTTAAACTTGACGTTCGTTATGTTCAAATATTCCAAATTTTTAGAAAAGTAAGCAATGCAAATAGCAAATCCTCAGTAAGACCATGGACATTGTGCACTCTACCATTGGCGTGATTGGTGCTCTCGCAATAATTATCGTTGTAATCCATTCAACATCCCAAGTTCTTGTCAATGTCTCGACACAATTAAGTGAGTTTTTTTTTTGGAATGTGGCACCAACGTTTTAAATTGTGTAACACCAGGCGATCGAATTCCTTTGGTTGCAAGCGAGCGTTTGAATCGCGCAGGCGCTGCATTACAGAGAACTGGTCAAAACCTTTATACCATAGTGGAGACCTTTGCTTCAGTTAATGCTTAAGTGATCTACACGGAATGCATAATAAAAAGTGAGCCTTTAACACAAAAAAAAAAAAAAACATTATATTTAATCCTTAAGCTACTTCCCTTAGGTACGCTGGCTTAAGTTGCAACTTGATACTTTTTATGGTAGTATCATGTGTAGAGTCTTTATAAAAAATTTAGTTGATCTAGAAATCTTTATTTTTAATTTATTGTACATTTCACAACAAAGTTGGCTTGGCAAATTGAACTGAATTTTCCTTTTGTGCTACATCTTTCTCGTCAGATTTTACCTCATTTCATTCGAATGTTTCGAGCAGTGAACAACTAAAAAATAAGAATTTTTTATTCTTACACAGGCACAGATATTCACATATATTTTCGGCTAAAAAAATACTATATTTTCCAAGTGAGTAAAAGTCGCATAAAATATTCCATTTACCAAAATCTTTTACTCTCCACAGCTGGAAAATATTAATTACCATATAGGCGTCCTATCAGCCGTGAATCAAGAATTTTAAAATGTATATCGTTTGCAAGTTTGATCCATTTTACATTGGACCCTGCCCACCTGGCTGTCTGGTTCCCGCTGGCCGTTGCGGTGGCTGTGGTCCTTGCGGTCCGTGTTGCGGTCCTTGCGGAGGATGCTGTTAATAAGCATGAGTGAAAACTGCCCTCGCTCCATTACAGCTGAAGATATGTGTGGCTATACTCGAAGATCATCATCAGCCTTGTTTTGTTCAATTCTAAATTTTTAAATAAATTTTAATACAAAATCAATTCAGAATATAGTTTGCATTATTTATTTATTATTCATTTTTATTTCAATTCAATCAATTTTGTTTTCGCCTCTTTTTCCTTCCTTTTTTGACGACTGTCTTGGATTCTTTTTTGGATGCATCAGTTTTGCACTCCTTTTTCTCGCTTGCTCCCTTACAGCGATCGGTCCAACCACATGGCGTATATCCGGAATATATTCCATAGGGACATGAGCCACATGATTTATCTGGATAGGGTCCAATATAAAAGGGATTCGTGCGTTCACACTTGCATTTAGAATCAGCCATGTCAATGAAAGTCTACAAAAAAAAGATTTTATGAATTTACTCATGAATAAATATTTTGAAAACTTACTTTTGGCTTTGTAGATGGAAATTCAAAACAATGCTTTTTAATTTTAAACTAAATATAGTTGATTTTTACACATGAATTTCAAGTCAATGACAGCTTGATTTGTATTTTCATTCTCATTTATTTAACTTTTTTCTCTTTCCTTATTGCACTCTCAGATTTTTTTGGTGCCTCTTCTTTTTTGTTGCTGCTGCATGCTTCAGTATCTGTGTTGTGATTGCGTGGTGTTCCATCTGGAGATGGTGGGGAGCAGCCGCCACAAGGCGCCTGTGGTCCTGGACAAGGTCCACACTCGGCATTCGGACAATCTTTCTTATCCTTGCAGCAGGGATCACAGCAGGGCGGATTGGGTCCAATGTAGCCAGGATTGAAAACGTACGGCATTTTGAATTTTGTAGCTATAGAATTCTAAACAATAAACACATGATGACTTATAGATTACACTAAATACTTGCCTGCTAAGACTCTCAAAGCTGTTGTTTTTGGTGTTGAGAATGTGATTAATTAATTGATTTTCTAGCCAAAAGTCTGCTTTAATGACAGCAAACTAAAAGCCAACTCAGAGTCAGCCTTTAATGGGCTCACTGCAGACACATAATGGGAAACCCTCTTCAAACTCTGTTGCCAGTGTTGCAGAATGCGTATAATTATTTCATAATCGGGCAACACTTCCATTTATGGTGACAAAAGCCTGTAGTTGTGCAGCTGACACGCCCCGGCGGGAATCTCTGGCCCAATCAATAACTGGGACAACAACTTGGTTGAAAGTGTGAGTGATAGACTAGCACATACTCTGTACAAGTTTAGCTCAAAGTTAATATAAGCTTTCTAACTTCACCTACCCCACTTCATTATTGACTGAGTATTGAAAACTGAAACAAACACGCACGCTTATACATTTTAAGTTGAAATTAATGAATAATTAAGCTGCTTTGGGGAACCGTTTGACCGTTGTTCGAACGGAAATGGCTGCATTTGCATAACTAACACAATGAACTCACACACACACACACACACACACACACACACATACTATGACAGCTAGTTAAGAATGAATGAATGAATGCACTATGTATTAGAATATGCAAATTCCGATTATACTTCCAAAACATAATTGGTATATAACGGCAATGCGCTTTTGTCAATTAATCAATCAATCTACAACAACGCAACCCAAAGTTGACAATGCCAATAATGTATGTAATCATAATGCAGTCAGTATGCGGAAGCAACAACAACTTGTCCCAAATGTCTTTTGAAACTTTGCACGTTGATGCATGTTAATGTCATCATTTTCGGATCACTCGCACAGTTTAGAATGCTTTGAGAGTCAGCCCAAAGTAACGTAGTTGATGGCATATTTCCCCACCCCTCTCCCATGCCGTATTTCCATCAAACTTTGACGTTGACCGGCTCCCGTCGCGACTGCTGCCAGTCTCAAATTTCTTTTTCTTTAGCAGCAGCGCGTCAAAGTCGTGTGCGTTCTCTTCTCTCTTCTGTGTGTGTAATTCATATTCAAAGCGCGATGCGACACAGCACGCTGTGGCTACTATGGTTTACAGGGGGGTGTGGGTGCGGGGTGGGTGTCTCTCTACTTTACTTCTCTTGCCTCCAGAACGTTGTGCAACCGCGCGCTTTGCTTTTAAGTGGCGACCACTGGACAGCGCGGCGTTGTGTTGCACATTGGGGAGCTGCTTACTTTGTGAATGTAAGAGGAAGAGTGGGGGAGGGAAGGGAAGGGGTGCGCTGCGGCTGACGTTGCAATTGTGACCCGCTATGGCGCTTTAGATTTGCAGCGCACTCAACAAATTTCCACAAACTAGCAGTAATGTGCACTTAAAGAAAAAGAATTCTTTATTCCAACTTTCTACAACAGGACTTATGAATGAAGGTTAAAAGTAGTTTTAAATCTCTAAAAAAAAAAAAAACAAAGAATATATTCTATTAAGACTCATAAACTTGTTAAGCTAATTCTTCCATAGAAAAACAGTTTTTTTTAAGTACACAAAGCAATACCAAGCTCTCGAAAAAAGAAAAGAAGAAAAGGCGGAATCGAAAAGCAATCGACTTACGTCTATACCACATCCGTTTATAGGTCTCTTTTTGCAGAAGAGAGCTTCTTTCTATTTTTAATAATTCCAGTTCTTGTTTATGTTGTTGTTTTGGCTAGTTCCTGGGGTGTCTCTTTGTTTGTTGGCTGGTCTGGACACGCGCAGCGGTTCGGCCACTTGTCTCGTCGTAACTGTTTGAAATATGTTGTGGAGAAATGACAAAGTGACCGGAAGATGATACTGTAATAAAACAAACACAAACACACACACACACATTCACATACACATAAACTAACAGAGGCGCAAGTGCGACAAGTAACCAGTAACCATGAGTGGAAATGAACATGGGGCACACAACACAAAACTGGACAATGTTTTATATGCTGTGCGTTTTCTATTTGTGTGTTTCTAATTCTTTTTTGTATTTTTAAGCCATTTATTTACAAATGAACAATATTTATGGCCTCTTTCTGAACTCCAACTACGCTTTCGCAGAGTTCTAAAATATCTACTGCTGGCGAACTTCCGCTGCACAACTCGTGCTACTATATGTGGCAAGAGTTTAGCTTTCGGTTCATAATTTTGTGGTTTTATTTTAGGTGTCTTGCTTGCGGCATACGTAAATAGAATTTTGAGACAATAAATATTTATGTTCCTCGTTTGGCACGAGCTTAATCCGTGGCAATGGTTCAATCTTCTTTTGAATTATGATAATTTGCTAGCAATTATGTGTAGCCAAAGGAGAAATAAAGTATATTATTTATGTATAGTGCGTAGAGATTGAACGAACTAAGGTGCGATAATAAAAACAACAATTTAATGTAGAATTTTAATTGAAAAAAATTGCATTAGTTGATAAAGATCTAATATATATAGCACCAGAATCAGAAGTAAAAATCTTAAGCAGCTTGTTTTGTTACGGATATCACAGCTTAACAAATCGCTAAACCAGAAACAACTTTAGCTCGGAACATAATTAGAGTTGTCATGGGAAGAATTTATTACGGCCAATTGGAGTTTGGCCATCATCTTGAAAGTGGGAGCGCACTAAATGCCCGGCACTTAAGCGATCATAACTTTGCAGCATGATAAATCGAACTAGAACTGGAAACGCCTGCAGATGCGAGCCAAAAACGCAATATGCAAAGAGCAAGTGACAAGAGAGAAGAGTAGGGAGAGGAGGTGGAGCTAAAGTAAGAACCTGAATCTTGAATAGAGGCAGCTGGCAGCATCGTTGAATGAATTGTGTGTTGTTGTCTTGGCAATCAGTGCTACCGGGCATGGAAAGTTAACGCGTTATGCTTCAAAAACCGGATTCGGTTTCAATTGGCGCTGAGAGAGAAGCGCGCCAAGTGGTTGCCAGGATGGCATGGACTGCGGCGGATGTCAGTTGAGGTGCTCATGGTTTGATGAGGCGGTAAGGTGCTCAAGGGGCAAAGCAGAGGGGGAGGAGGAGAGGTACTGTGGCTGCGGCTTCTTAGTCGCCTGAAGTGTGGAGAGAGAGCGCATTCGAGTTGAAATTGCCGCAATTGCGTGCCGACCACAATCTGAACCAGAAGGCAGGCAGCAGGCAGCACCCAAAAGTTCTAGATGACTGATTACACTGAGCGAAAAGTACATAGCAGAATGGCAAACTCTACTCTATGTGTTTTCATATATTAAAAGTTAATAGAGCAAAGTAAACATTTATCTGGAATATTTCTGCTTTTTTAAGTGCTTATCTTTACTTTTCTGAGTGTAGCACCGGCGTCTTGAGCTTTCTGCCCCTTTTCTGTTCTCCTTGCTGTCTTACTGTCTGTATGTCTTTCAGTTAGTCTGTCTGCTTGTCTGGTTTCCTTTTGTTTTAATGAATAAGTTGAAACACCTGCTCGTTTGCTCGTTGCCTGTTTAAGTCTTTTCCCCCTGTCCAGAGACTCAAGTTTGTCTGTGTTTTATCATTGTGTCAGGCTCTTCTCATTGTTAATACGCTACATATGCTGTGTGCGGCATGTGAGTTTTGAACAAGTTGCTAGACAATAACAAAACGTTCCATGTCAGTTCATCAGTAATTGTCGTTGTCGTTGTCATTGTCAGCTTTAAACTTTGCTTTAAAAACATTAAAATTGATTCCTTTTCCCTGCAGGCACTGTTTTGAATTATTGTGTAGTTTCATTTGCAACTTGTTTCTTGTTATAAGTTTAATATTATCATTGCTATACGATATGTCTGATAAGTTTTGTTCGTCAGTGTCTGCATTTGATGCTTTAATTATAGCTGGAATCAAACACAGAACGCGAGCTGCTTGTAAAGTCAATAAATAACCTGTTCAAATGTCAGTTGGCGTAAATCTGTGATACTACGAGCCAGTATACAAGAACCAGCCTTATAATCTTCATTCATTAAAATGCGCCACACCTGACATTGAAACTGCCTCTTAGCTGCTTCGGCTGCTTCTTGGTAAAAGTAGCCACATTAAAGGCCCACTCTATGGCCAATTGGCTGCCTGGCCTGCTCTATCATTGGCCCATCTCGCAGACGCAGCGCTCTCCTCTCGACACGGACAATTGACTGCAACAATGCATAACGAGGATAAGTGTTATAAAGGAATACGTAAAGCATCATTGAGAGTCTTTCAGAGAGAAAGAGGTAGACACGGTTGCTGATAGGGCAAAAGGCACGCACATATGCGCGAAGTGTTCGCCCCAACAATTAACCCCAAAAAATAAGAAAAGGTAGCTATTAAATGCTCTTTTAGAAATTACTTAAAATAGTGATAGATAATGCAATGGAAAGATATTTAACTGAGTTTGTTGTGAATTCTTGGCAGTAGCCCATTTAAAGATCTTTTATAGGATAGTCCGTTTATTTATTTACGCACCTTTGGTTTTTTCATTAAAACAATAATACCTTTCGCATAAGAGTATAAAATCCTCACGAAATTTCGCTTCAGCTGCGTGTAAAAATTGAATTGGGTGAGGCAAGCGTGCGAATTTCCATCAAGCAGCAAGTAAATAAATTAAAAAGACGCAAAGGACACAGCACAACATCGTTTTACGGTTGCAATGCATTCGATTACGAATCGAAGTTCTTTCTGAGTGCACTTTAAGCCAGCTTACAGCCAAAAGGCCAAAAGCCAGCGCAAATAATTACAGAACAGCAGCAGACCAGTGGCAAGTGAATGCTGCAAGACAATTAAATTGGTGTATGGTGCACAAAATTGAATGTTGGACAAATCAAAGCAATTTTATTTTCACCCACTTTAGGACATGAGATGACTTTTTCCTGCTGGCATTGCAATATGTATAAACTGCTCGTTGTCATCTCATTGTCAACGACGCCCGTTGCAAGTTTTGCGGCAAATAATTTCCTTGATTTTCTTTAACTCTCTTTTCCTCTGTGCTGCAGACATTTTTAATAAGTTGCCTGGCAGCCGTTGCACGTCGTCGCAGCGGCAACAAAAGCAAACATTGCAGCTGCCAAGTTGAAAATGAAATTCGTGGCACGAATAGATTTCCAAAACATATGAGCAAAAGAGGAAACATACAGACAAACGGACAGGGAGACAGACAGACAAACACAAAGCACGTCGAGTATGACAGAAATTCGAAAATGAAGCAATTTACTTGTATATTTGATACTGCCGGCCAGGGACAGTTGTCATACAATATAGAGTACGAGTTGCTGCAACTGGTCACAGTCAGTCGGCCGACAGCTTATTAAGTGGCTGCCTCTTCGCTTCTTCTCCTACTTCCTTACACCCTCTTCTCACAGTGCTTATAATTAGTGCAGTGCATATCTGGGCACATTTTATGAATTACTTTTGTTATTGGCTTTTTTCTTCTTCTCAAGCGGCAAAAAAGAAAGAGTTGTTAATTTCAACGACTGCGTTGAAAAGTTGCAACAATTAGTTGCAGCACTAAAAAACTATTTGCGCATGAACTTAAGGCTTAACTGTACACTTAAAAAATAGTTTCGAGAGGGTTAATACTATCTAAAAAATGTGATGGCAAATCTTTAAAGATTTTTAACTCGATTTAATTTAAAACCTTCGTTTTGAGACCATTTTCAAGTTGATTTATGTGCCACACTTTGCCTCATTCAACTGCCTGCCAGTGCTGTGCAATTATGAAATCTGTTTAGGCTTTTAAGTATGTTTGCTTTGTAATATTTAAAGTGCTTAGTGCTTATGAACTCTCCAATGTGCTTTCGAGCGCAATTACTTTGCCAAGACAGAAACCCTTGCAATTAACGCGCCAAACTCGCACATAATGCGATATAGAAGCCCATTTCTGCCACGCTTTAGCACAGAAAACCTATAAAGAAAATATACGCAACCCGACCGAAAACTACACGAAGAAAGCCACCGAAACAAACCTAATGTGTGGTGGGTGGAGAATTGTACTGAGAGTATTTCTCCCCATGGACCCAAAAGTTAAGGCCTAGGCGGCAGCAATATGGCTGGCAGCTGTTGGCGTAATGGCGGCTGCCTAAAAGATGGCACAAATAATGAAAGCAGCGCGCTAATACTACGTGCTAAATGGTTTTCGGCATTTTCCCGCCTGCAACATTCACATTGCGTATACGTAACGTTGTCAACGATGGCGACGACGGCGGGCTCTCGGCTTATGCAATGCAATTTCCATTTACATAAATTCTCTCTCATGTGTGTGTGTGTGTGTGTCGCAAACGTAGTGGAAAACTTTTACCTTGTTGTCTTCTATGTCAATTTGCAGGCAAAATTACCTTTTTGTTAATAGTTGCGGACGCGCCAGGGAGAAAGCAAACATTAAAAGTAATACAAATGTTGCTTAAACGAAACGCAGCCAGCAACAATAATAGCTAAAACTACAACAGCAACACACAAGCGCTTACATTAAAACAACGGTAAATGCTTATTTAACTAATTTTGCAACATGTATGCAAATATTTGGAATGCAACAGCTGCATAAGTGAGAGGGCTGCTTTAGAAGTTTGAAGAACCAAAAGAAAATATTTGGAGAAACAAATTCACAAACTCTTCTTCTAAAGTAGAAAAGTCGCCAACAATACAGACATAATTCTTCTGACAAAATTAAAAAAGCTGCTTTTATTTTACTAAAATATCTTGAGTTAAAGATATTTATTTTTAGATCTCAACATATTTAATTTAGGGAATTATTTTTGAATCCCTCTTCATACTTTTCCAACCTACTCTCGTCAAAGACAAGCAGCTGTAAATAGACAACAGAAGTGTAGAGACTGTTAACGACTACTGTTTAGTTTTTAAGTACGCTTTCCAACACTCGGTTCTCCTTCTTCTACTCCTCTTACAACTTTATGGAAGCCACGAAACCGCTTGTCTGGTGTTGGGAGAGAGAGAACTTTACAAATTAATGCCGCTTGCTTAACCGTCAAATGAACTCACACAGATTCAAAACTAGTTGAGGCTTCACATTTTCATGCAGGTGTCTGTCAGACAGCTTGAAGGGTTAAGAGAGCAACAGAGCGGTAGAAATGATGAGCCACTAAACGCCTTGATTTCTCAGCCAATTTCAAGCTGATTAACACAAACCTTATCCGCTTTGAGGTCGCATCTAATTAACATTGTTGCGTTGGCTTTCGTGATACTTTAAGGACACTTTCAACTGTTTGTTTTGCTGACAGCGTAAACATTGCACTCTTTTAATGGCGTGAAATGTCGCACGCTAGTATAAATAACAAACGTAAAGGTGTGCGAGAATGTGATTCTATTAATTAATACTTGAAGCGACCAAAGAGTAAATATTTTCTGAAGGCATATTTCTGTCAGCAATCAGAACGATATGATATCGGCCATAACGAACTTGGCAATGAGCTAAAATAGTTACTTTTTGAGAATCAAACAACTTAAAGGTTGAACGTGCATATGCCTGATTGGCAGTTGGTACCACGCTGCGTATGCGCCATGTCGTTTCTTTGTAAATAACTGAAGCTTATTAAATGCCTTCACTTGACACATTTAATTAACAGACACGAACAACTTATAATTGCCCCACACACGCACACACACACACACGCACAGCTGTGACTGTTGCAACAAGGTAATTGTTTTCGCCAG
This sequence comes from Scaptomyza hsui, assembly GCA_018152825.1. Lineage (NCBI taxonomy): Eukaryota > Metazoa > Arthropoda > Insecta > Diptera > Drosophilidae > Scaptomyza > Scaptomyza hsui. The sequence continues at coordinate 527,161 of JAECXO010000280.1, forward strand.
AGAAGACAGACAGAAAGACTTCTCGCCTGGCCGGTCAGGTCAATAAATGTGCAAAAATAAATATTCAACAGACACTCGTATTAATTACAAGAACACGCAAAAAATTCACACACAGAGCAATACGGATTTTTTCTGGGAAAATATTAAAGGTAAAAGATGTTGGACGCTCTTTAAGAATAAACATTATAAAATATACATTATTCCTTCCATTAGCTTCCCTCTAAATTGCAGTTACTTAAGTGCACTAGATTTATAATTTAAAGTCAATTAAATTCCACATTCAGACACTAATCAACGGCTGCTATTTATGGCTCTCTCTTTCTTTTTCTCTCCTTATATGGCCGCAAGGCAACGTCTGCAGCCGTGTTTTTTTGTGGGTCAAGGCTGTGTGCCCCACTCACACACAACCCAAACTAAAAGCCTAGAGACAAGGATTGTTTAACTGTAACAGAGACTGAAACCGAGGCTAACCAGCTGAGCTTCATGTTAGCTTGCCAAAAACGAAATGAAACTATGTAAAATGCTCTAAAACATAGGGTGGACCGCCTTCCCTCCTCCTAAAGCACACACATGTGAGCATTAGAGATTGGCTCCAAAAAAGACCACTGAAAGAGGAAGAGTAAAGGGGAGATTGAGCGAGAGAGTGGAAAATAATATATTTATTAAAAATTGTTTGCTTCGTGCTTCACTGCACTTTATGGCCAAGCACTCGGCCATTATTATTTATTGTTAGCTAACACACAGATACACTTAAAAAAATACAATACAGCGAATATCAGCACATAAATTTGTTTTGAAATTCTTGTAAAATGATCAAACAACTTTAAGCTAAGAATATTTTTAGAAGAATTTTCCCAAGTCTATTCCTCTTTTCTCTAAGTGAACACATTCCCCTAAAATTTGGCACATTCTTTCATCTTGTGTATGTGTGTGTTTGAGCATATTGCTCCACAGAGAGTAAATGGGAGTACAATGCATACTTTCGCTGCATACTTTTGGGCATCCCTGTCGCTGCTTGCGGTTCGAATTTAATTAAGGGCGCAAAACTTCTGCGAAAAACTTTGCGTATTTGTTTTAATAATTTGAATTAATGCTGCCCCGACCATCATCCAATTAGAAGACACACACAGATACACTTTTAATGAGTAGCCCCATCGTCGTCGTTGTCTGTCTGGAAGCTGAAAGTGTCAAAAGGACCGCAATCAAATTGGCGAGTGGTTAAAAGCTTGTGGTCACGCTTCAATCGCTGGCTCATTGCAAATGCAAACGGCGTTTGAGACTTCTGAATCCGATTTTGCTCGCCGCGCAACTAAAACTAATTAAAACGCCAGCAGGCGAAACCCAAAAGCTTTCCACCTCTATGCAACAACACCTGGAAATGCATGTGCAACGAGGCTGTTGGGGTGGGGATTATACACACAAAACTCATGAGAGTAGGCAACACATTGCGTGAATGCAACTGTTTATTTAACATGGCCGCCAATTAGGATGCGGTCACATTGTGCGTTAATCGCAAGTTGTTCCCAAAAACATATCCGCTTCTAAATTGTATTTAAGTGGAATGTATCAAATCAACTTTGACATGCTTAACTACATTCAATATTTCCTTGATAAAACAATAAAGAATTTGGAAAAAACAGCAATCATCTCAGCCGTCAATTCAATAAACTTATTATGCCCTTTTCCCAACTTTCTCCAAAAAACCGTAGCCTGTCAGTTTGGTGGGTTTTGGGAGAAGGCCCCATGTCAATGCCAATTTCCCTTTTATGCACAACTTAACAAAGCTTATTGCTTTTCACTCTTCATTGCGCATAAATTTAGCATACACAATACGCATGATATGCTCTGCCAGAAGGCAAAATGGCGTTGCCACCCCGTTCATCTTTTCGTTTATATTTTTTTTATGTGCAGTCAATCGGCTAGAAGGCTCATGTGCCCAAGAGAGGGAGACATCCAGCGATGAAGAAGTCTCTCATTAGAACAGAGCTGCAGGTAATCTGCATATAAAAGAACGTTCTCTGCCCCCTTTACCCTCCCCTCTACAAAGCTTCGTTTGCGCACGTTTTGAACTAAAAGAAGATATGGCCATAATAGTGGCGCTTAAAAAAAACGAGCTAACTGCATTTAAGGCAAACAAAATGAATGCCACGTAGCACTAAGCATGAAATTATGCATGTGTGCAGTTAACCTACCCTCTGCCCCCGACTATCCCCTTGCTCACTCGTCACTCACTTCCATTCAGTTCGTGCATTCCTTTGGGTCGGTGAAAGCAGCACAAACGGAAATAATTCAAGTGCAATGCAAATCATGACACGGGCACGCTCAGGTAATTGTGTGTTTACCAAAGAGGAACAGGAAGTCATGGCGAAAGAGAAAAAATAACTAAAGGGAACCGGAAATGAGCAAACACATTCCGAGCATAAGTGTGCCCCAGAGTTGATTCAATTTTTTGGGAGTTGACCAGCTGTAAGTCATTTAATGAATTGGAAAGCTTAGTGAGAAGTTGTTTAAAATATGAAATAAACCAAATATGTATTGGTGCTGAATGTGAAAATTTGTAAGCTATAAGTCAAAAATAGGTATTGATCGATATGGGAATCTTTACAGCTCTTTGAAAATTAGCTTAAATATATTATTACAGTCGAACTTCTATATAACCCAAGGGGACAAGAAAAAACTTCGTTATATAGAAAATTCTTTGAATAGAAATGTTTGAAAACTTGTGTTTGTAAGTAGTTTTCTTTCTAAAATTTGTGCAACCATTCTAAATACAGTTAAGTACAATCGATTTAAATAAATATCATTAATAATCATTATTATGATTTTTCCTTTTTTTGATCAAACTTAATGATTATGGTTAAGTTTTATAAAATTACTCAAAAATAATGATTATCATTAAGGAAAAACCTTAATTAAAATTAAAGTGTAAACATTAACATGTAATTTTTATAATATTACTTATAATGATTACGGACACTGTATTTAACAGTTTGAATGGTAACCTTTCATAGGGTATCCCATAAAATTGCTCTACATTAAATGGCATTGTAATTGGGAAATGGTTTATAAGTGCGATTACTTATATGACAGATAATGATAGCCATAATCTGATTAATTGTTCGCATTTACAGTCACTTAAACCGCATTGGGAATAAACCAAACCAAGCTATTTATTAATATTTGATTGCTGCTGCTTTTCCAATAATTGGCATTGCCCATAAAAAATTCCATAATTGATGAAAGGGGGCTTTTCAAATATTTGCCATTAAAATGCAATTCCTTCTCCTTGAAATCAGTTGGGTAAAAAGCTCCGTTCAATTTGAAGAGCAACAGAAGACAGAAAACTGCGTTTGGCCACCATTTATATAAAATAAATAAATATACAGACAGGGGAAGATAATGAAGCAGATAGTGCAAAAGAAGTAAAAATAAACAAACAAACAAACTTTGCAAGCTATAAAAAATAAATGAAAAGAAAGAAAAATCGAAGCAAACACACAAAAAGAAAATGGAATAATGTAAATGCGTCGCAATTCCACAGTTGGAACATCTATCAAATTGTGTGTTGATTTTTCAAAACCCAAAAGTGTGTGTGTGTGTGTGTGTGTAACAATGAGATAAAACTGTGACTGCTGCTGACCAACTGCATGAGAAATGATATGTGGCAAGCCAATACTTGACACAGACAGAGTAGTAAAATCTTATTACTCTATAGTATATGGTATAGTAAAAGCCAAAAAATGCAAAGGGTCACTTGTAAATCACTTCGTTAAGTAGATTTGTAGAAAGGCTGCCCCAAAAACAGATTTGCAGAAATTGAATTATGTACTTGCGGACCAACAATAGCAAAAAAGTGTCTAGAGCTTTATCTTAGGTTTAAACTGTGGAGTTGTCTCTTTTTGTGTATTTTGCATATCATTTACACAGTCTCGACATTTCTTTTGTCAACTTTCACTTTTTATGGCATTTAATTTCCTTCTTTTTCTTGGCTGTTGTGATCATTTACAATAATGTGAAACGAACAAAATTAACATAAATTTGCTATTTTCCAGCAGTTTAGCGAGGGCACAAAAAAAGTTGTTCCGAAAAAACAAATAAAATGCGGGCAAACCCGCAAAACAAATGAAAAAGCAGGAGAAGTTTTTGAATGTGAATATAAAGCTACAACATATCCTATAAAAAATATTTGAAAAAATAATATACATAAAATATTCAGTGTGTAAAGTAATACACCCTATCTCATACTTGACACAGGGTATTAAAAATTGTACTGACCTGCCAGAGTTGACACTTTAAGACGCTTTATAGTCGCGGGACGGCAAGAAAATGCCAAATAACAACAACATTGAGATTTATGCGCTATGATTAAGTCAGTTTAAACGCGTTTAGCTTTATTGAGTTTGATTTACGCATTTATAATTGAAAGCCAAATATTGAAAATGACACAAAAACACCCTAAATCAAAGCAACACTTGTAATATAAATAAATTACAAACATATGTAGAAACCTTTGCTGGGTTAAATGGCAACGACTGGATAATTTGGCCCCACACACAAAACTAAATTTATTACAATCTAAATGGCTTTTAAATACAAATTACAATTGTCTGAACTAAAAGAAACAGTAAAATGCTGCTCTCTTTCTCTTCAGCTCAATAAAATTGACAAAAAAAAATAAACTTGTGTTTTACATTGAGAACTTGCTTCTAACAAAATGTTGTGTTTGTCTTAAGTAAGAGCAACAATAACATAACATTGCTGTAAACACAAAAACTGTATTATATAAATGATATATATTTATTGTTACTTACGTAAATGTTTTGTATACGTGTAGAATTTCTTTAGCTGCAATGAAAAATCAAGAAAAAGCATGATAAAGCTAAATTTGATTGACTAAAAGATGCCCTTTAAAAAGTTGAAGGTGTATTAAGACATGCGCCGTGAAGTATGCTATATATATTATTAGGAAGATCAGGAAAAACTTTAGTAAGATGTGAAGATACAAATAAAGGAATCTGATATACTTTATCATGTACTTTACACAGGGTATATATAAAATAAATCCCCTACAAATAATCTTCATGTCTGCCTTGCAACTGTTTGTGCTGACAGCTGCTTTGGGTTCTGGATTCGGGTTTGGGTTTGGTTGCAGCATAAGGTTGAAGTTCAGTTTTGGTTATGTTTTGTTTTCTCCCCTCCGCTTGCCCTTTCCCATCATTTTTTTTGTTGGCTGGCAACCCGATGCAGTGTGAAAATTGCAGAAGATTGCATGTGTTAGTTTTGAAAATATTTATATCCATAATATATATTTTTTGTGGCTGTCATTTGAGTGTGTGGAAAGTAAGTGTCTGTGTGTGTGTGTGTGTGAAATGTTTTGTGGGTTAACACAAATAATGTTTGTGGAGTGTTTTTTGAGTGGCAGCACCGTCTGTGGCTGGCAACAGCTAGGAGATAGATTATAACAGATTGCAGCTGACAAACAGTTGAAAGACTTGAAACAGCCAAACAATGCATGAAATTATTCAACGATTATAGTTTAACTGAACTCTAACTATATAATTGCTTGCAAAGAAACTTTAAAAAGTTTTTTTATACTGTTGTCCATTTCTTCTTATCAATTTCTTAGAAGTAAACTTAGTTAACATTCAATTTAGCAATAACCGTTCAATCATTTGCCTGCTAATCAAGTGTTTGCACACTTTGCACACACTGCAAATGTAACTTCCCAATACCCCCAAGTTGCCCGTCCGCACAAAGTAAAGCCCCATAAATCACTTGCAAATGACGCTGCCAAAGCAGAGTTGCCAGAGTTGTGAGCATAGAGCCTTCAGGCGTAGGAAGCAGGATGCTATAATATGGGGTTTTGTTACTGCCTGACTGTCATTCCCAATGCGAATGTGAATGCACAATTATAGTCGCTTCGCTAGCTCGTAAAGCAGAGGCAGCAGCAACAGCAACATTTGATGACTTTGTTGTGGCAGCTTCCCAGTTGCAGAAAACCAGCGGCATCAATAAAATAAACACTGTCAATGCTGCTGCTGCTGCTGTTTGGTTGGTTAGACGAATAGATGAATGGATAAATGGATGTTTAGGATGCTGGTAAGCAGTAACCAGCATCCAGCAGCTTCACAATTGAACTCGCGACATTTGCTCGTAGTTCTCGTCCTCGTCATTGTCGTTTTCACTTTGACTTTTATCTATTGACATAATATTCGTCGTTTCTTTTTTTATGCCTTTTGCCGCAGGCGGTGTGTCATTCAGTCAGTTAGTCAGTTAGTCAGTCAGTCAGTTAGTCAGTGAGTGGGAGATTGAGTTGGTCTAATGGCTTAGTGTTGACGTCCTGCATAGATTTAAGAGTCACATTTGCAGCATTCTAAGCGAAACAGCAGCGACAAATGCCATTAGAAGCAATAAATGGGTAGAGAGGGAAAAAAGATGTGTTAAAGCCGATTGTTTAGGCCAAGTTGTGAATTCTCTTTACAAGGTGACAGAAAGCTTAAAAGACTTTATTTTCTTCTTTCTATTTATTGTCTATATTTTTCTTTTTAAAAACATTTATTTTGAATCACATAGAAATAGCACACTTTATTTTAGTTGTATATATTTTTCACCTAAACATTTTTATTCCTTCTTCTTCACTTTTCTGCTGATGCAAGTGTTAAATAAAATATCTTCCCACTTGTACTTTGTTAGGAGGCTAAACGAGGTCAAAGTGTTTACATTTATTGCTTGTTTAAAGCTAAAGAGGGTCAGAAACAGAAGTATCTTTAAATTTTGCTAGCATAGATATTTATGTTGTATTTTAGTTTAAATGCTATTAAAATTTGTATTCAAAAAATACGTTATTTTTCTAAGCAATAGCATTCCTAATTACTTTCCATTTTGTTGTTTCCTAAGTCAACTCACAAATGGTTTCGCACTCAATGCAAGTTTGGGTAATGATTTGGTGCTTAATTAACTGTCGTAATGAAAAGCATGTTTTTCTTTTAAATGCTGACGCCGCCTTGGGAAGCAGAAGTAGATAGAGCCCCGAAACAGATGCATTGAGCGTAAAACAGGCAAATTGCCTGCTTTTAGGCGCTGGCACAATTAAGTTAGCATTTAAGCCGAATAAGGGACAAAGGGACACACAGAGAGTATGAGAGAGGGAGTGCAGGGTTAAGGGTTACCAACAAAAGTTCTGTGCATATAAATCAATGGCAACAACATTATTGTAAATGTAAAAAGAAGAAGGCACAAGGAACGAGTTAAAAACGAAGGAAAAAAGGTCAAACGCTTAATTTTCTTCTGCTTTTTGGGGGCAGCAGGCAGTACACTGCAATAATAAACAAGAAAGTGTGAAATAAAGCGAAATGGGCATAAAAATTTGTATGTGCCAGAGCGACAGAGAAGAAAAAAGAAAAACGAACTGCAGACACAGCAATAAAAACGGCAAATGCTTTTAATTTGAAATGCTGCGCCTCGGACAACAGGAGCAGCAAGGAGAAAAAGAAAATCGGGTCCAGGTTCAGGTCCTGGATTGTGGCTCAGAGGCGCTTACTCTTTTATATTTTTTGTTTAAAGTGGTTCCTCGGAGCATTCTCTCGGAGGTTGGAGGGGTTTGGGGGCCGAGGTGCAGCATTTATAACGCTTGTGTGGATTATAAATCCCACTGGCACAATAAACTGCTTTATTTGCAAAAGTTTTGTGCATGAAAAGGCATCAGGAGCATGGCGGGAGAAGAGAGGGAGAAAGGAGAATCGTACATAATTTAGATTAAATAAAAGTCGAATTTATTTGCTTGTTAAACATTATAATGAACTTGTGATGCATATGGATTTTAATTTTCGTTTCTTTCCCATGATTAAAAAATGTCAAAAAAAATGCTAAATTCGATTAAAAACTCAGCATATTTTTCTTCTTGCCACAAACACTTAATAAAATGCCAGTTTATGACCATGCTCATATCATAAACTCAAATTTACACCTGAGTGCCAGCCAACTTGCAATATCCACAGCCAAAACATATTAATCAAGTAAGAAGGCCTTCAGTCGAGATTTCCCGACTAGGAGATACCCTGAACCCTGTACTTATCGCTTACAGTGATTGTTTGTTTGCATCTGTGACTAAACTTCAATCTTCGATATCTCTGGTGTTTCTCAACCGACTTCGATGAAATTGACAGATTTTCATTATTTTGTATAAATTAGCCGAGCTTACTTGAATTTTTGAGAATCGAGGAGTAGAGCTGTGTCTTAAGTGGAATGTATATACTTTATAGGATCGGAGATGCTTCCTTCTGCCTGTTACATTCTTTTTCACAAAACAATTTTACCTTTTTTTAGGGTATAAAAATATGTTACGAATTTTATGAGATTTTTTTCTCTCGAGTTTTTTCTGCCAAATATGTGAAACGAAGCTGGACCAGTCACAAAATTGAATTTGAAATGAGTATTTATGCGAATTTAGGCACACAAATTGTTGATAATATTAATATCCGTTTGACATTTTAAAGGATTAACGTAGAAGATTAGAAACTTGAGCGTAATTGATAAGCGCTTAAGAAAAACAGGAAATTACTTCATTCTGTCTTATTCACTAATTCACAAATAAATAATGCAACATTCGTTTTAATCGACAGCGATTTAAGCTGCTGATTTCCATAGAAATTTAGGGCCAAATTCTAATGTTGAAATGATGACAACCAAAGTGTGAAAATCAAAACATCAGCTACTAACTGATGACAAAAGCCAACAGCTGCTGCTGGGAAAGAAGAACAGAGTCAGCCATTTATTATATGGCTTAAAGCAGGGCAACAAAATGCTAGCAGGCAATCAATTTTAATGTGACCGGAAAACCAAGGCACAATGTTGGCTAAAACTCTAAGAACGCTTCAAGGAAGTAAGCTAAAAATAGTTTCTGTAAAGATGTGAAGGAAATGTCAATGATTTAATTTGCATAGTTCCTAAATATCTGACCATCACTGTAAATATGTTTAACGTCTTTTGGGCATGCAACAGAATGTTGTACGAACAATTGAAATGTGTGCGGCCTGCCAAAGGTTAAAGCGTTTGTTATATTTGCGCCCAAAAGTGATGGTCACGTAAGGGGTAAGGGGGCCTATAAGGGGAAAGCCGACCCACTGACCCACCGACCACATTGTCAATCAAGAAATGCCTTGGTCCGAAACTCTCTTGTCTCCCTCTTATTTGGCCCAAAGTCTCAACAAGCGGACAAACACTTGACCGACACGTGCTTGGTTCCCAAAAAGCCTCTTACCCCCCACCTCCCTTCCCGCCTCTTGAGCACCGCCGTGAACAATGCTTCTAAATTTATGCATTGCAGTTGACTTATTAGGGTCCAAGTGGCTATTTGTAAGTGTGTGTGTGTGTGTGGTCTGTCCGCAGTCCGCGCTTGTTGATTTGCTTTGATTTTGTCGTTCCTTTTGGACTTGTCCTTGTCGTCCTGTGACGACCAAAACTGACCAAAGTGTGTGCCATTGTTACACTCCACAGTTAAACAGGAACCGGAATTAGTGAGAGGGGGGCGTCTAAGGGAACTGGCTTGTTAATAGTTGCTAATTATGTTTAATTAGTCATTTGAATGCGGCAGCTGAATCAAGGAAATGTTATACGAGGGCATGTTAAATACTTTTTGAGAGGTATAGATAAAAGACTGAAGAACCTTAGAAGTCAGAAAAATAATCAGCATGCAATCAACAACTTTCAAAAGTGCATCATAATTACCCCAAAAATCAAGACGTAAGTAATCTCTTCCTATTTCCATGAATACAAACGAATTTTAAGTAGTTTTCCCAAGCATTCATTACGACTAACTTCTGATTGATCCCTCAAAAATGTGAATGGCAATCATTGCGAATTTTACTGCCATTTTTGCTTCTATTCGCTTCGGTTGCATTGTGAATGCTCATAATTCCAATTACGATTAAGGCAACCACAAATGTACTAAATACTAGTTCGCTCCCCTTAAGGACCTGCTCAATTTGCCGTTGACTGACTTAAAACTAGCATTGCTAAACATTTTTACCATTTTGTGGGGATTTGGGAAATGTAAATCGCCTTTTCCTTCTCTCTCCTTCTCTTTTTGTGTGTAGAGAGTGAGGTTTCATAGTCTGCTGTTGGTTAATTGAAAGCAATAACGGTAAACCGGCAACGCTTCTCCTTCTATGTATGATGACTGAGCCAGAAACAACAACATACACAATGGCACTAAAATGTCCTTGCATCCAGTGAGAAATGGCAAAAGACAGACAGAGATGGAGAGAGTTGTAGTGTAGTGCTTGTGTGTGTGTGTGTATGTGTGTGTGGTTTGAAAAGAAATCAGGTAAAATTCTTGTTGTGTTTATTATTTTTGTTGTTCGTTGTTGTTGCTGTTTGCTGAGCTCGTTGTGTGTGTGTGTGTGTGTGTGTGTGTGTGTGCCGTTGGTTTGCCTAAGTAAACAATGAATATGCATGACTTTCCAATGAAGCACGCCAGTCGCAGCAGCAACGTTACAACAACAACAACAACAGCAATGCAAGTTATGCAGCAAAAAACAAAAAAAAAGAACCAGATGAAAACTTCAATTTACGAAAGTGATACGATGCTCGATGGCAAAAACATAAAAATATAAGTTGAAATGTTCTTTACAAAACAGAGCATTTATGATTAGAACATATCCTGTATACAGTGAAAACTTTTAAAACGGAAACCTCTTTTATTTAAAAACTTTTTCTTGAACAAAGAATCTAAGAATATAAGTTTACTGACCGAAACATTAAGACAACCATTCACCCATCGTTTTACATATTTAATTTTAATGGGTTTAAAAAAAGGAACAAAGATACATTGCTCAATTTCCCGAATTATGGATATTTCTCGAGTTATCGATGAAAATGTAAAATTAACTATTTTTTTTTTTATTTTAATAGGTTTCAAAAAAAGGAACAAAAATATATAGCTCAATTTCCCGAATTATGGATATTTCTCGAGTTATCGATGAAAATGTAAAATTAACTATTTTTTTTTTAATTTTTAATAGGTTTGAAAAAAAGGAACTCAAATATATAGCTCAATTTCCCGAATTATGGATATTTCTCGAGTTATCGATGAAAATGTAAAATTAACTATTTTTTTTTTAAATTTTAATAGGTTTGAAAAAAAGGAACTCAAATATATAGCTCAATTTCCCGAATTATGGATATTTCTCGAGTTATCAGATGAAAATGTAAAATTAACTTTTTTTTTTAATTTTAATAGGTTTGAAAAAAAGGAACTCAAATATATAGCTCAATTTCCCGAATTATGGATATTTCTCGAGTTATCGATGAAAATGTAAAATTAACTATTTTTTTTTAATTTTAATAGGTTTGGAAAAAAAAGGAACTCAATTTCTTTTTATTTAATACATAGCTCAATTTCCCGAATTTGGATATTTCTCGAGTTATCGATGAAAATGTAAATTAACTATTTTTTTTAAATTTTAATAGGTTTTAAAAACATGAAGTCAAATATATAGCTCAATTTCCCGAATTATGGATATTTCTCGAGTTATCGATGAAAATGTAAAATTAACTATTTTTCTTTTAATTTTAAGAGGTTTGAAAAAAAAGGAACTCAAATAAATAGCTCAATTTCCCGAATTTTGGATATTTCTCGAGTTATCGGGTGCTACAAAAATCAGAAATATATACATGTATACAAACGAGGACACAACAGCAGCATTCCACATTGCACAGCAACGAGCAGCAGCGCAACGTTGATTAATTATTGCCGATGACGAGATCACAGCTTGCACTTGCATAAAAAACTGATTAGAATACGCGAAGAAGAAAAAAAAATGATAGCGAGTTCGATTTCTACGCAAATTTAAAGGTTATACTTCTTCCCTTTCTCATCCGCCCCTCCCTTTCTGCGAGAAAATATGCAGCAATTAGTAAATGTCAAATACCGCGTGCAAAACTGCATTGAAAGTCAAAATTGATTGCACCTCAAATCGCACCAAATGCATCAAGCAATGCCGGCGCCTGCAAGTATGCAACGGAATTATGTTGTTGCCCCGTCTGCCATAAAAGGGAGGGAGGAAGGTGCCTTACAAGAGGTTGGCGCATATTTCCACGTATCTATGTGTGTGTGTGTGTGTGTGTGCTTGTATGTCTGGTTGATTAAAGGGCTCGTCTTAACGATGAATTGTTGCAACGCCCATTAATATTTGTATGCATATTTTATGGCACGTGTCTGGGGAGTAAATTTCTCACCTTGTCTATCTATAACTTAAAGTGAAATGATATGCTCGAACATAAGTCACAAGATTTGATACCATTTAAGTCACATCTGTTTGATTATAATCGAAATAGCCTCAAATTTAAATTGTCTGCGTAGGCGGGCAAAGCATATTATTTTCAATTTATATTTATAAATGTGTGTGTGAATAACAATCATAATCTTTTGATATAATTTCTACATTTTTATGGGCTTGATTGTTATTGCAGCGTCAGGATAAAAATTTACACATCGATATCGTTTTACGAGTTACCAAAAAACAAAAGAAAAAATATGTAAACAAATAAACAAAAAAATGCCAACCATCAAAGAGCAATTCTCAATGTAAAATGTCACATGAGGGAAACACACATGTCATGTGTGTGCGTCTGTGTGTATGTGTGTGTGTGTGTTGACAATTTATACGCTTGAATACACGCTTAGACACAAAGGCAACAACACGAAACATTTTGTAATTTGACAAAAGCAACAAAATTGCCATAAGCCATAAATTTCTTTCTATGTCCAAAAGCCACAGCACTAAAATTTCTCCTGTTTGGAGCGAGATAGAAAGCAGCCTTAAGCCTGTAGGCCATTGTTTTTGCCAGTGGATATATGTATATATCTTAAGTTCCACTCCAGCTTCTCTATCTCCCACCCCCCCACTATCGTTAGCGCTGTGGCAATAAAAGCCAAGCCAAGTAGCAAAACTGGCTGGCAACAGTCAAAGAACCACACCACATAAAATATTATCGAAATCGTCATGTGTGTTGGCAACACTGTCAGCCACTGTTTAGCACATAAAAAGCACATAAACAAATAAATCGTCATATGTGTTTATATGTATGTAACAATGGTCTATTAGGGCGAGTAAAAAAAAAAGCAACACAATACATTTATTTAGTGTCTAGTTCTCTTATTTCTCGTTTATCATGAAAAACGTTTACATATGGCATTATGAGCCAAATTACTGAGCCTTGATTTAAATCTAGGCTTAAATGTTATTAAATTTTTGTGAAAAGCTACACACAACAGTGCCTCCCACATACTCAAACACTCACACATTGCCACAAAGCTTTCATCAGAATGTGTCAATTTCAAAGTTTCAAAGTTTCCATTGGCGTCATTTTTGGTTTACCTTTTTTTTTTTGGTCTAGTTTTTTGCTATTTTTTTGAAAGCCTAAGTTGTTTTTTAACCGAAGTATGTTCTGGTAAATGATTTCTGCTGTATTACGAGTAACTTAAGTTAGGAATAGAGTGCTAATAAAGTTGGACAAGGAATAAGAAAAACCTCTATATTAATAATAACAATATATAATTTTATTTCTTAACAGAAATTTAACCACCAAAAATCAGTTGAAATCCATTTTAAGAACTTTCTTATAATTCATGTTTATATTTTTTTTTCGACTTTGTATGTCATAAAAACCTTGCAAAAGGATTTAACTTTGTGTGCGAAAAGCAAAGTTCGTTGTTTTTTTTCACCCGCCTGAAAGTGTTATGAAAAATAATTTCATTTCGTAAGCCAAAGCTTTGTTTTTTCTTTTGGTGGTTGTTGTTGTTGCTGGCGGTTAAAAAAGAGTGTTGGCCAACAATATAGTTAATTTGGTTAAATGGCCGTCGGTTGGCACAGCTACATATTTAAATTGTTAGCACAAACACCAAAATCTGCCCCCAAAAAATAAAAAGTGAGAAAAGAGGAGAAGAGATAGATAGATGGAAAAGTGTAGCATGCCCCACGCTAGATATTTGTTTGCCAATAAAACGGTTGCATCATTGAGCGAAACGGAAATGGCGCAAAGGCAGCAGTGGAAACAGTGAAAACAGTGGAAAAAGCAGCAGCTGGATTCAACTATTTTGACGGTATTTGCATCAAACAGATGTGCAGACAGGATAAGCGCCTAGATGGATGCTACAGCTTTTGCGTTTTGCCCGTTACGCAGGGGGGGATGTGGGGAGTGGGGGTTGGTGGGTTTATTGGGCTTCTAACTTTTTCATGCGCTTTGAAATTCGCCATCGTTCGTTGATAGTTGCCTTTGGGGCGTCTCTATAGAGTTCTTTTACCAAGTTAACAGTTAGTTGGCCTAACTAAGTTTGCACTTACACACACACTTACACACACACACACTGGTAATACCCATGTGAGCCCAAAATTTGATTATAATCAACAGCAGGGTGTGTGTGCACAGCAAACATGAATTTATATCCAATGTAAAGATACTTATATATCAATATATATGTGTCAATTCAAACACTCATTTGACTGCAATTACCTCAGCTAAACTCTAATTGCAATTAGCTGCAGCTTGACTCTGACTAAATGAATATAGTGTTTATATAATTATGACAGTTAACTGATTGGCAATCAATAGACAAGGCCAAAAGCCTGACAAATAGTTAAGCTTCATTAAATCAAGTTGTTTGAAGAATTATTGAATTAAATGGTGTATATAATATTATGTAGAAATTTTCTGTTTAATAAAGTATCTATGTATAAGTTCAGGCTGCAATGCAACGGGAACAAAAATATACAGCAATCCTTCAACTCAGTTTCTTTGGATTCTTTTCAGCTGCTGTTTTCCTGTTATACAGTGCCTGTCAATATTGAGTTGTAGCTATAGCTGTTTACAGCTCTGGCATGGCCATAAACTTTGTTGCTGTATCGTGACTTGGTCCTTGGTCCTGCCCTAGAGACGAGGTGAGTATCTGAGCATCTGAGCACGCTCCTACAATTCAATTAATGAACATTCAAATGATATAAACCTGCTCAGGCATTTTTAGTGCTGTCCGAAAGAGAGAAAAAAAAGAGAGAGGACAACGCTTAGTTTCATTAGCAGACACTGTAACTGGCTTTGAGGTAATGTCAGCAAACATTTCACTATTCACCACACACCCCCCTTCGGAACCCAGCAAACAGTAAACACGTGTCGTGCACCAAAAAAAAAAAAAGAAATAAGAGAGGGTAAAAATAACAACAACAGGTGCAAAAAACAAACAAACAAAAAATTAACACAAAGAGAGAGAGAGAGAAAATAAACCCCATGGTGATAAAAACCCACAACTTTTAATCCTTGACAACGAGAATCGCGTTGCCAGGGACAACCCGAAAAGGAACAACAAATTAGTTTTTTTTTTTTATCGGGGCAAAAGTGAAAGAGTTTGACAGTGAAAACTGAAAGTGCATCAAGAGCAGACCTCAAAATAAATACAGGAATTAATATAATATATAAAACCATGACTCAGCGATCGAAATTCATTATAAATACATCGGGTAAAATAATAAATAAATATAAAAATCCATTTAGCAGAGCCACAAACCTATTTTAACAGCACACATAAAACTATATACAAAAAAATTCTCTCACTTTCTTTTCCCCCCTTTCTATTCACCTGCGCTTTAGTTGAGTATTTTGCCGCTCGCATTCCGGGCACGGAATTGGATGAGCAAACAGCGACTATATTGGAGTTTCTAGAGCAGGAGGAGCACACGGTTATCTCGGCCGTGCATAATAAATCCGATGGCAAAATCAAATTTCAGCATCGCATACCCAACGACGAAGTCTGTTTACTCTTCTACAAGGTGCCTCAGGTGGGACAAGGACAGGGTGGAGGAGGAGATGTTGAACCACTGTTGGGCATATTAACACTGGAGGGTGGCCTGGTTAAATCCATTTACAATTCCGTTTCACGTGTCTTTTCGCCCCATGCCACGGCACGAGTAAGTTCCAAGTGCATCAACTACTCTACACAGACATACTACATACATACATATCTGATTCGTATTTGTAGTTGTAGTCGTATGTAGTTTATACAGTTATTCCTGTTGGGCTTAAATAATTTTGCTGTTTGCACTCAGTGCTGTCAATTACGATTTAAAGCTAGCTAAAGAAATTAAAGTGCTTACCTTTATATATTTCCCTCCAAAACAAGCTAGTTTCCGTTTAACAGGTTGGCAGCACTGATTGCACTTTTCCATCTTCAGCTGGCAGCTATAAGCAACACTTTTAATCGCATTTGCACATAATTCAATTCTTTTCTGCAATTTCATTTTGTCAATTACATTTACTTGCAAGCGGATGCAATTTGTTTTCTCAATATATATTTCTTTTAATCTTTCTCACACTCTTTTTTCTTATAAGCGCAACGAATACAGTCCGGAGCTGAGCGGCCTTCTTGAGAGTTTGCACACCTCGCTGGGCTCCACATTGGGTTTGCCGCAAAGCGGTAAGCGTAATAAACTTTTAACATTGTTAATATTTAGCGAAAATCGCGTTACTTAAATAAAATTAACTTATTTTCACACAGTTAGAACCTTTCGGCAGCTTTTCGATCACTAAACTGATCAGCCTTATCGATACCCACTTTACTCAAAAAGGCAGATTAATTTGAAGCAGTGCTGATCAGCATGAAGCGTACTCACTGCTTGACATCCTATGAACATAATCAACTCCATTAAAATTAAGCATAAGCAAAGCTTGGAAACAATTTAAACATGATATTTAAATCTAATTTAACTTAAAAATCTTAATAATTCTCGTAATTTAATAACGAAAAATGAATTTTAAATACTATGCAAATGCTTTTTAGTGGAAACGACATATTTATTGTATAAATCCCAATGGTCACTCTAATTTTGGTGAATATCAAAACTACCGTTAGTTGTCACACACGCGGTTTTCTTTGTCAACGCGCCATTTAATAAAGTGAAAATTATAATTTGCAGGCATAACCAGCATTAAAGATGAAATCAAATACTGGAAACAAAAACTGGGACAAAAGTCAAGCTCGCGACTTGATCGTGAGACTGCGCAAGTATTTATTGGCGTGCTGGAGAACATTGAGCAGAAAATTGGGTAAGTGTGTGCAAATTTGCATTGTGCCGTTATGTGTTACCAAAAATTGATTTTAATTCATACACACAGCTCCATTGACAGTAGCGGTAATGCGAGTAGTCGCATTGAGGATTTCCTCGATCATGCCCACAGCAATCTGGACGAACTATGGCGTCTGCCCTACAATTATCCCCAACAGCGCATGGCAGACTTACTGGACATTATGGGCAACCGCCTTTTGGAGGCGTGTCTCATACAACTTTTGTCCGAGGACATTTGGAGTCTCAACTCGTATCATGTTAACAATCTGATGAGTCAGTGCATGGACACTGTGGATGCCTGGATGCAACTGTGCGATTCACTAACGAGACTTTTCTGGCCCAACTACGTAAAACATCCCTGGCTGGGTGAACCTCATGTGCCGCGTCGTGGCCAGCAGTTCAAAGATCGTCTCGCCGAGATTCGCAATATAAAGCAGCTGTACAAGCAAATTGCCACACTGCTCAACGATGCCGAGTTGCAGGAGATGTTCCAGGAGCAGGCGGCATTTAGTGGTGAGCATGAAATATTATAAATAGTGCCATGTTTACTCCAACTCTTGCTATTTAGACTTTAACATATTCGACACGTCGCCACCTGGACAAGCTAAGTGGCATAAGGCACTGAATCATTTCGAGCAGGTTCTCCAACCCATTGATGAACGCATTGCGGCCGCTTTGAAGTCACAGCTGCATCACCATTTGAGCAATCCACGTCAGGTCATCTTTATCTTCTCCAAGTACGAGATGCTTATACAAAGACCCGCTGTACTTGAACTCCTAACCATTGAACGGGAACAGTTTTTGCAATCTCTGCATTTGCTGCTGCAGGATTTGCGCAAGGCCATGACGGATACGAATATGGAGCCGGATACGGGTCACTTGTCGGTCATATGCAACGAGTGCCGTTGGCTTAAAGTGGTGCAATATCAAATCCAGGAGATTGAGAAGGTTAGCCATTTGATAAGTGGACGCGAGGGCTTCGACAAGATCAACAAAGCTGTGCAGGAGATCAAGGAGGAAACTGAATCGCTGTTGCGCACCAATTTCGAGATCTGGTCGGGACAATGCTCAACGGCGGTAAAGAGTGGAGAACTAAGGTGAGAAAGATAAGCTTTCTAAATACTCTTCTCTTATACTCTTTTTATTCACAGACTTCGTGACGATCAGGCTGTGGTCAAGTTCGAGAAGGAAGGACGTCAATTGATGCGCGTTACTTTCAACCCAAAGTTGGTCACTTTTTGTCAGGATGTGCGCGAATTTGAGAACCTTGGCTATACTGTGCCGTTAGAGCTGCGTTCCGCGGCAACTCATGCTGCCAAGTATATGTGCTATGCTCGAAGATTGCAACAGATTGCCACGTTCCATAATACAATCGGTGATCGCATGATTCCCTGCCAGCGTCCGATTATGCTGAAGAATGCGCTGGAGTTGCAGCGTTTGGTGCAGAGCGAAACAGTTGCCTGGCAGGATGAGGCTTCGGTGCAGCGCTATGTAAATATCCTACAGGAGGCGGTTTCCAAGCTATCCGCGGATAATACTCTGCTTGTTGGATATCATGAGCAGGCTAAGAGAACGGTCGTAATCCATAATCCTTTATATAAACCACAGCTAATTTACCTCCCTCTTCCAGGTCATGAAACTCATGGGGACGGATTTGGTAACACAGAATCAAGTGTGGAAGGATGAACTGCGTCATTTGCGTGATCTGGTAGCGACCCTGGAACGTCAAGGCTATACTCATTTGGATGCCTTTAAGCTGCACTGGGATCATCAGCTGTACAAAGTGCTGGAGTATCAATATATACTCGGACTGCTGGACATGAACAACAAGTTGCCGGATATACATATCAAGCTGTTGCTGCGACAGCGCGAACTCTGCTTCAGTCCACCAGAGGAGGAGATCCGTGACATCTACTTTGCCCAACTGCGTCGCTTTATTGAGAGACCCAGCAATTTCCGAGGATTATCCGAACAGAGTGGCCAACTATTTCAGTCCATGGTGACACTGAATCGTCATCACTTTGGACCACTTTATGAGCGAGCTGCTCAACTCTTTGCCAAGCTGGAGGATTTCAAGGGCATTTGGCAGCCCTGGATTGCGTTGGGTTGCGTGGATGTGGAGCAACTATGTGGCATCCACCTGAATGAGGCTGCGGATTGGGATCGCAATTTTCGTGCCTGCAAGCAATTTAGTCAGCAGCTGGCCAAGTTGCAGCAATCGGAGGAATCCATCGATTGCATTGTGATCAATGTGATGCCGCTGAGAACGGACATTGAGTATCTGAGCAGGCGCTATTGGGAGGCACTGTCCAACAGTCTACGCTCCTCCATACTCAACGATGTCCAGGCTGTGCAGGAGTTTTTGCAGAATGCGCTGCAATTCCTACAGAACGTGCCCATGGATGAGGGCAGCATCAGTCAGTCGGGCATGAAGTATGAGAAGATCATGAGTGAACTGCCCCAGATCAGTGGCACCTTGGAGCTGGTGCGGGCTAAGGATGCCTGCTTGGCTGGCTGGTGCAAGGAGCGGGTCACGGCGTTAGCACCCATTATGCTGCAGTGGGAGCAACTGCAGCCGCTGCTGGAGAATCATGCCGTCATACTTCAGCGCCAGGTGGACATGATTAAGACGCAGGCACACACCCAGCTCCAGAATCTGCGCAATGAGGCGGATAAGTTCCTTCTGCGCTGGGAGTCAACCATTGCGGAGCTGGAGGCCAATGAGTTGGCCAGCTTGGAGCTATTTAAGGAGCGCCGCACACACTGGCAACAGTTGCAAAAGAAGAAGCAACAGTTGCTGGATGAATGCCAGAAGTTTAACATGGAGTTTCCTGAGGATGCACTTGCTCCCTTTGCTGCAATCGATGAACAGTTGGAGTCGCAGTCAAAGCAATGGCAAGTCTATGAAACATTCCTTGGTGAACTGCAGCCCATCTTGCAGGAGGAATGGGCCATCTACAGACGTCGTCCTTATGTACTCAACGAATTCATTGCACGCTGGGAAGGATCGGTGCATGCCTCCATTGATCTGCCCTCCAAGCGCATCCGTCAGCAGGTGGAGCGTCTGCAGATCACTTTGCCCATCCTCCAGCAGCTGCAATCGGATGCGTTGAGTGAACGCCATTGGGCAGCAATCTTTCATCTTCTCCATCGCAGTAAATCCAAGCCATTGCATGCTATACAGCTGCAGGATTTGCTAGAGGATATGGATGCACTGCAAGCTTCGTCCTCGGAGATTGCCAACATTGTGCGACAGGCAGCATCGGAGCAGATTGTGCGACAAGCTCTCGTCGAACTGGATCAATGGTCAGTTACAGCCCAACTCAAGCTAATTGAGCGCAAGGATGCAGCTGGACAAACTGTATTTTTGATTAAGGACTATCAGGAGGTGCTCAACAAGATTGGCGATAATCAATCACTGCTGCAGTCCGCTAAGAATTCTGCTGCCTTCGATAGCTTCTCGGATCAGGCAGGTCTCTGGGAGAGTCGCCTCAATACGCTCGATGTCCTACTGAGTAGTCTAAGTCATTCACAAAGACGGTGAGTTTTGGATTTCAAATGTTTTTGAACATGAATTTAATGCTGTTCTTTTGCCTTCCAGTTGGGTTTACTTGGAACCTGTCTTTGGCGCTGGCACCTTGCAGCAGGAGCACGCTTTGTTCAAGCGCATCGACAAAGACTTTCGTTATGTAATGCGAGAGATACAAATGGATCCACGTGTAACTTCACTGCTCAAGATTAATAACATTAATACAATTGTAAATGCTTTAGAAACTCAATTGGCGCGTTGTCAACAGAATCTAATGAGCTATATAACGGTAAGGTGGAACCTTACAACGTATCTGTATTTAAATCAAACCAAATCTTTTACAGGATAAACGCAACTCGTTTCCACGCTTTTACTTTCTGGGCGATGATGATCTGCTGGAGCTGCTGGGTCAGGCTTCGAAGGATGCAGACATCATCAAGCGACACATACGCAAACTCTTTCCCGGCTGTCATAGTCTAACCATTGAACAGGCATCCAACGCGAGTCACTATCGAATTCTGGCCGTGCACAGCGCCGAGGGTGATGAGCTGCGACTTAGTCAAGCCGTTGACATGACGGGTGACATTGAGGTGAGTTGTGCAGTAAATAAATTGAGCCTATTGATTGACATCTTTCCCCCGCTTCAGCGCTGGCTCAATGAGCTGGTCAGAGTTGTGCAGGAGACGCTGCGTGAACAGATCTACGAGTGCTATAACAACACCAGTGGCCAGCACGATAATCTCAATGAGCAACTGCTACAGCAGTATGCCAGTCAAGTTCTGGCCACAGCGCGAGCTCTACACTTCACGCGGCAGACGGATAAATCGATTGGTGGCATGTCGCTGGCTAAGCTGCAGCAACAACTGCAGTCAGAAATCTCACATTTGTCAGCGATGAAACAGCGTGTGGCAGGCGGCAGTCTGCAGAGTCTTAAGCTGAGCGCCTTGCTGCTGGATCTGGTGCATTATGCCAGCGTTGTGGAGCTGTTGCAGCGGCATAATGTGATGCATGCCACAGACTGGCATTGGCTGAGTCAACTGAGATATTATCTGAATGGCCGACAGGTGTTTGTGCGCATGGTTTATGCGGAATTTGAATACGCCTACGAGTTTCTCGGGCATGCCAATAAGCTGGTGCACACACAGCTGACGCACAAGTGTTATCTCATCCTCACACAGGCCATGCACATGGGCCTGGGGGGTAATCCATTTGGGCCAGCGGGCACGGGCAAAACCGAATGCGTCAAGGCGCTTGGTGGCATGCTGGGACGCCTTGTGTTGGTTTTCAATTGCGATGAGGTGAGTAGATGCTGCTGCTATTGCATCCATATAGTACAATTTGTCATTATGTCGTTGGCTGTTTGACAGAATGTGGACACTGAATCGATGAGCCTAATCCTTACTGGTTTGGCCCGCTGCGGTGCCTGGGGCTGCTTCGATGAGTTCAATAGGCTGCAGGAGGCAACTCTATCATCCATATCCATGCTCATACAGCCCATCCAGAGTGCGCTCAAAGACAAATCGGACACGGTGCAAATTGGCGAGCGTAAGGTGAGCGCAAAAATGATGATGGATGACCAACAAAGGAGGTTAAATTGAACGTTTTGCAGTTTACGTTAACTTCGTTGAGGGTCATTGAACTTATATGTTAATTGATTAACTCTGCTTTAATAGGTTCAACTTAACCATCATTGTGGCATATTTGTGACCTTGAACCCGGCGGGTGGCGAATATGGAGGCAGACAAAAGCTTCCGGGCAACATACAGGCACTGTTCCGGCCCATTGTGATGCAACAGCCGGAGCCGGGTGAAATTGCACGCGTCATGCTGTTCGTTGAGGGTTTTGCGGCCGCAGCGAATATTGCAACGCGCATCGTCGAACTATTTGATCTGTGCGGCAAAATGTTGTCGGCCCAGCGGCACTACGATTGGGGATTGCGCGAACTGAAGACGGTGCTGCTGGTTTGTGGCGAGGGATTGCGAACGCAATTAGCGGCCACTCGCATTAATGAGCATGCTAATGATGATGATGAGATGCGCATTGTTGTCCACTGTCTGCGCTCATCAACCATGTCCAAGCTGGCGCAACAGGACGTCGAGCGGTTTGAAATGTTGCTGCGCAATGTGTTTCCGGAAATTGGCGCCTCGGAGCCGCCATTGACGCCACTTCACCAAGCACTTGCAGCAGCCTTTGGGCCACTCAACCTCAGCCCGAACGACAAGCAAATTGAGAAGGCATTACAGCTGCATGAGCAGCTCCAGAAGCGCATGGGCGTGGTACTCGTCGGCCCACCCGGCTGTGGCAAATCAAGCATTCTCTCTTTGCTGCGACAGGCATTGACCGCAACAACTGGAACGCAGTTGCGCGTGCATACCATCAGTCCCAAGTCGATGAGTCGAGTGCAGCTCCTTGGCAGACTTGATACTGATACACGTCAGTGGCTAGACGGTGTACTCACCCATACGGCTGTCGTTGTCAATCAGGAGCCGGCACATGTCCATTCCTGGATTGTGTGCGATGGCAGCATTGATCCCGAGTGGATAGAGGCATTGAACTCGGTGCTCGATGATAACAAGTGAGTTTTTCAATTAAGTTTTACTCAGATTAACGTTTTACTAGTGAATCACTCGTGAATCATCACTTACCCGCCCCATTACCACACTCATGAATTTTACACAGTGAAGTCAACAACGTTGTAGCACATTCTTGCTAGAAGGGCTCACTAGTGAATCACTCGTGAATCATCACTTACCCGCCCCATTACCACACTCATGAATTATACCAAATCACATATTCAATTCTTATACCATTAACTCAAATTTAAAGACACTTTTCATTCACTTTTTCGATTAGCAACAGCTTTTTGCTAATATATATATATTTTTTTGCTCGTACTTGCGCATAAATTCGTAATAATTATTTGCGGCTTGCCATATATAGTCTATATGTATATCATATAGGTATATCTGGTATCTGTATAATATATCGTATGGGGGTATACAAATTTTTAAACGTACATATCATTATATATATATCGTATATCGTATCTTAATGTTGCAAGTATTGTATTGTACGGATGGGCAAATGCATCCCCTATCACTTAGCTACCGAAACAAACAAAAGGACTTAAAACATAGAAATGCAGCGTAAAAACTAAACCGATGACATTAAAAATGAGGGAAGCCCGCTATATAAACAATAACGTAACGTAACGTAACGCAGTAAACGTAATACACAACGTAACGGCATTTTAGAAATGTCGCCAAAGAGTATCTCTTCCTCTTCTTACATTGAACATGAGTGTGTGGTGTTTAAGAGTGTTGTTGGTAGTTGTGTGGAACTAGTGCTTGGTTCCATTAAAGGAATTAAGGTATTCTTTTAAACTGAATTTTTATAACCTAGAACTATAGACATTAAAAATCACTTCGAATAAAATCTTAACATAAAATCAAACATTGTTTTAACAATTGTTTTATAAGTAAAGGAGTTACAAATTGAATTATTATCCACATAAACTTTCTTAGACATATAAACTAGTTCCCTTACAACACCAATTTCTGAGTAAACTCTCCCACTTTCTCTTATATCTCTCTGTTCTCTCTCTCTCTCTTAAGAAACTAAACATGAACTTGAACTTTTGTGAAATGCGTATGTGGCTAGTTGTTGTTGTTGCTTTTGTTGTTGTTGAGCTTATAAAACTAAAGGCGAGTGCGTTTTGTAATCTTTCTCTCTATCTCACTGTGGCGCATGTTGCAACTGTTGCTGCTGTTGCGGTGGTGGTGCTGGTGGAGGCGGTTGCTGCTGTTGCTGTGGTGGTGGCGGTGGCGGCAGTGTCACGGCTGCTGGTGGCGGTGGCAACGGCGCTGCACGCATATGTTGCATGTGCGCCTGTGGCGCCATATGCTGAAACATATTGCAATGTTGCTGCTGTTGCATATGATGTTGCTGCTGCTGCTGCTGCTGTTGCTGGTGTGCATTGAAATGATGCTGTTGCTGCTGCGCGGGATTGACATCGGGTGGCGTTTGCAATATTATCTCGGGCTCCAGATTCAACGCCATTTCGGCATCCTGGTCGCTCTGGACGCCACGCAGCGAAGCCAGCGCTGCTGCCTGTGCGGCTGCCACAGCGGAAGCGGAACTGGATGCTGCCGCCGCTGCTGCTGCTGCACTCAGACTGCTCACATCCTGGCCGTACTCCTGCTTGATGCCGTTCGGTGGCGCCGCATACAGTGTGGCGCCCAGATTCTGGTGCAAGATGGGATGGCAGAGTTGTGGCATCAACGTGACGCCGGCAATGGGCAGAGCGGGATGTCCAAAACTGGGCGGCGGATACAATTGTTGCAGCTTGTTCAGCTGCTGCAGATGCGTGGGCGTGGCATGCCCCCCCGCCGCCGTCAGTTGCGTCAATGTGGCACTATTCAAACCTGGCGAGGCATGCGACATGTTGCGTCTACGATTGTGTTGCTGTTGCTGCTGCTGGTGTTGTTGCTGCTGCTGTTGCTGATGTGCTGCTGCTGCTGCGGCGGCAGCAAGTTGATGTTGCTGCTGCTGCTGTTGTTGCAGGTGTGGATTTAATGATTGCTGCTGCGATTGTTGTTGTTGCTGCTGCTGCTGCTGTTGTTGTTGTTGTTGCTGTGTCTGTGGCGTCGATATAATCACCTCAGGCTCAACAGGCACTGGCGGTATAATGGAGGCAAATTCATGTGGCAGCTGTGTGGGATCGGTCACGAGTAGACCCTTCTTGCGCTCCTTCCTGATCTTATCACGTAGCTTCTCCAGCTGCCTGAACGCCTCATTGGCACGTCTCGCCTTCTTCCTGTCCCGATCCCGTTCCTGCTCCAGTCTCCTGTACTCGGGATTCATGCGTTTGATGCGCTTTCTTTCGCGATCCCGTTCCCGCTGTATCATCTTCTGGCGCAGCTCCTCCTCGGGCGTCAACTGAAAGAGGCGAATGCGGGGAAAACTTATTAAAGCACAATGTGGCAGACACCAAGAATTGGGTTTAGTTGTCTCTTAAAGTCAAACAGTCGCTTTGTGTGTGGCAAGTAAACCCCTCTCAAAACCCAACCTAGCTTAACTATGTGTCTGTGTGTGTGTGTGTGTATGTCTGTCTAAGTGTGTGTGTGTGTGTGTGTTTAACAAATATATATAGATATTGGAAAAATGCTACGTTAGCACGTCGTGCCTTCTTGCGAAATCTATCGCGCTCGCGCTCCATTCGCCGATATTCGGGATTCAGTCGCTTGATGCGCTTTCGCTCTCGATCTCGCTCGCGCATGATGAACTTGTGGCGTGCCTCCTCCTCGGGTGTCATCAGCTGCAAGTAGAGATGAGAAGCGTTTTGTTTTGTTTTTTGTTTGTTGAGCAGGCAAAAGAAACTAAAGGAGCTGTCTCTCGAATTGAAGGAAAAGTTCGGAAGAACAGAAAAAAAATGTAAGGTTGGGATTCTTCTCTAAGACTTGGTTAGACATTATACATATCAAGAGAGGAATCTTAACTGGTTGCTACATCTCTGTGTTTTTGTGTAATATATATAGAAATTGCTAAACTAATCGTTTCTTGAAACATTTTCCAGACTCTTAACTTTGCCTTCTGGCTGGCGCATTCAGTTTGGCAACAATGTCAACTTTATATTCGAAACGGATGATGTGCGTCATGCTTCCCCAGCAACAATATCGCGCATGGGTATTGTCAATATGAGGTGAGCTTAAAGAGAACTCTTAATAAAGTACTTTTTCTAATATAAATCTATTTATCAACAGCTATGACTATTATCCTATGAAGGAAATGTTAAAATATGAGCTGGAAAAGGAACCCTATGGTGATCTATTACAAAGTTATATAGATGGTAATTTCAAGACAGCTTTTGAGTGGCTGGAAAGTGAACACTTGTTGATGTAAGTTTTGGAATATTTAAATTAAACTCTTCATTTAATGTCCTTCTTTTTTTCCCCTTACAGTCAACTACCTGGAATAAGTCGTGTTAGTTTATTGCGATCTCTTCTGCTGCAGTTGCACAATAGTCAGACTTTAGAGGAATATGGAGCAGCCACACTAAGAGCACTGCTTGGCTATATGCCCACTGAACGGCAAAGCGAGTTTGCTCAATTAGTCTTGCAACGAGCGAATCTTTATGTGGCACAACCGAATCATGCCGAATTGACTTACTTTGAGCCACAAAGGAACGCATTGGAGCAGTATACTTTAGGTGTAATTGAGACACCCGAGAGGGATAGTCAACTGATTGTGACTGCTTATGTAAAGTCGTATTTAAACATAATCAATTCGTTGCTGGAACTCCCTTCAAATCGAGCAAGTCCTTTTATCCTAATTGGACCAAGTGGAGCAGGGAAAACTTTGCTGCTGGAGCAGGCACTCTTGGAGCACTCTGGCTATCAGTTGGCCAGCATCAATTGTTCCACACAGCTAACAGCTGGTTATGTGCTACACACGCTGCGGACGCACTGCGTCACAGTCAGTGGCGTTAGAGGACGCGAATATAAACCCAAACAATCGCGTCTTGTACTTTATATGAAGAATCTGGATCTATGTCAGCTGGATGATTGGGGTGCCTGTGAGATTGTGGAACTGCTGCTGCAACTAGTGCAGCGTGGTGGCTTCTATGCCGACAATCTGGAATGGATTAGTGTCAGCGGACTTCAAATCTGTGCGTCCATTAGCGGAAATTTGCTGAAAATTGCACCGCGCTATTTGGCCATCAATCAATTTGTGCGCGTTGCAAGACCAACTGCCACAGATATGCTTGCAATCGTTCAGTGCCGCCTCGAGCCATTGCTTCACTCCCATTTCAGGACAGCGGGCAGTGCGGGTGGCAGCAACAACCCCTCCAACAACATACAACATGTGAGCGAGTGTCTAATGGAGTGCTTTGAAAAGGTAGCGATTGCAATTTGAGTATGATTTGCTGGGGTCATACCCTAGATACCCTAGTACTTAGTAAGAGTATTTACAATTCTCATCTTTCTTTTCTCCCCTTTTAGCTACAGGCAGCTTTTACAGCCTCAACGGGTCAGAAGCAGCAACAGTTGCATTATCAGTTTAGTCCAAAGTCCATTATGAAGCTATTGGCAGCTCTCGTTTACTATCCCTCAAATGACTTTAATGAGGTAAGTGGGTTCAAATGAAATTGCCGTTTGTACTTTAGTAATTGGCTGTTTCCTTGCAGGCTTTGTATTGCGAGCTGTTGGGCATGTTTAAGGATCGATTGGCCAGCGAGGATCATGTGCAGCAATTTGAGGCAATACTCAAGCAAACAATGCGTAAATATTTTGGCAAAGAGGTAAGTTAATTGAAATGATTTTAGTATATAAATTTTAATTGCTTCAATATTTGTATTACAGAAAGTCTACTTTGTGCCCAAGACACCTAAATCGAAGGGACAGCTACATGGATTGGCTCATGATGAATGGCTGGAGGAGGTGCAAAGGCAAATAACAATATGCAGTGAGTAGTTAGGGAAACAGAAAATAACTGTCGGTAGAATTCTATTCGTAAATGTGGCTAGGAATAAAATCTACTTTTCTGTCAGTAAAGAAAGTTTCCTTTGATAAGGTTAGGTTCCCCTTATACCATATCTAGTCTAATCCCTGACATATTTTTCTTCAAGCGCATCGAAAGCTAAAGTTGTATAATGCTCCATAACTATATTTTAAATCTCCTTATCTTGTTTCAAGGTACGATTAGTCTTAACTAGTAGAAAAAGGGATAGTTAACAGAAGAAAACTAGTTGAGAATTATAGGAATTTGGGATAAGTACACTGGGCCTTGGCGTCTGTTTGCGAAATCGATCACGTTCACGTTCCATTTGACGATACTCGGGATTCATGCGTTTGATGCGCTTTCTCTCCCGATCCCGTTCCCGCATGATGAACTTTTGGCGTGCCTCCTCTTCGGGGGTCATCCACTGCAAGTACATAAGAGAACGGGTAGAAAATAACAAAGAATTTTTGAGTGCGAGAGAAAAGTAGGAAGAATTTTTGAGCAACTTTACCTTTCGATGCGCGGAGAGATTCTTATTACTGCCTAAAAACCTATTAAACTTTCTAACATCCTCTTCCGACAGATGCCGAGAGCTATAATATAACTTCACCCATTACTGAGGAACTGTTGCAGCATACAGCTAAAATGGCACGCATCCTCTCCAGAAACGATGCACATTTGCTTGTCTTGGCCGATGCTGGCGATCGCCATGTGGATGCCATCTATGCAGCTGCCACACTGCAGCAAGCCAAAGTGCTCAGTTTGCAAGGAGGCGCTAGTTACACTCTCACCGATTTCTACAACGATCTTAAGCTGGCCATGCAGGCAGCAGCCATGGAACAACAGATGACCTATCTGCTCATCGAACACTGCTGGCTCAGCTATGTGCCGGACATACTCAAGCCCATTGAGGCATTGCTGGAAGGCAGCGAGATCTTGGAACTATTTGGTGATGATCTGGAAAATGTGGCAAGTACGCTTAAGCAGGCGGCACAACTGGAGGGCTATCAGGAATCATTGGCTGGCTACTTTATGAAGCGTGAGTGGGAAAGGATTAAAAATCTGTATCGATATTAATTCCATCTTCTTTGCAGGCGCTCGGGAGCATTTACATTTGATTCTCGTGCTTGATCCGAGCTCTCCACAACTGCCAGAGTTTTTCAACAGCTGTCCCGCTTTACATCGACAAATGGATATGCTTTATATTCGCCCAGAGTCAAGGGAAACGTTGTCCATGCTGCCCAAGCAACATATTGAGCTACTCAATGAGGCAACAATGGGAGCTGGACGTGGCAAGGTGCCCGTCTGCAGTCACTTTGCGGATGTGGCTGAGGAGTTGCCGCCAGAGCAACCTGCTCATCGTTTCTATCAGCTAATAAGCAGTTACTTCTACCTGTATAGCAATGCTGCAGCTGAGATTGATCAGCGTCTGGGCAAGCTGCAGTTGGGCGTGGATAAGCTGGCAGCTGCTCATGCTCTTGTGGATACGCTGAAATCTAACGCTTCGGCCCAGGAGCAGGCGCTGGGCGAGAAGAGGCAGCTGGCAAATGATGCACTCCAAATGATCTCGGCCACAATGCACAATGCGAATGAGCAAAAGTCGAGCATGTTGGAGCTGAAGCAGCAAACCCAGCAGAGCAGCGAGCAATTGAAACTAAGACAACGTGAGATTCAACAGGAGCTGGCAGAAGTGGAGCCCATTCTGGCAGAAGCAAGCAATGCAGTGGGTCAAATCAAATCCGAGGCTTTATCCGAGATACGTTCACTGCGTGCTCCTCCGGAGGCAGTAAGGGATATACTCGAGGGAGTGCTGCGTTTGATGGGCATTAGAGATACCTCGTGGAACAGCATGAAAACGTTTCTGGCCAAGCGTGGCGTCAAGGAGGACATTCGCTCCTTGGACCCGGCACACATTAGCCCAGAGAATTGTCAAGCTGTGGAGCGCCTGCTCCAAGCCAAAGGAGATTCATATGATGCAAAGAATGCTAAACGCGCTTCGGCTGCAGCTGCTCCACTTGCTGCCTGGGTGCAGGCTAGCGTTCGCTATGCCCGAGTTATTCAGAGCATAAAACCATTGGAGAGGGAACAAAATGAATTGCAGCAGAATCTTAATGCTGCCGAGGATGAAATGCAGCAACTGGCAAGCGGATTGGATGATGTGGATAAGCGTGTTCAGCAGCTGTCGGCCAAGTTGCAGACCTACACGCAAGAGGCAGCTGTCCTGGAACTGAAGCTACAGGAAGCAGGCAACACGCTCCAGGCAGCCGAACTTCTTGTGGGCAAACTGAGTGCAGAGTATGCCACATGGAGTGAACAGCTGGCGGAGCTGAAGCGTGCTCATAAAACTCTAGATGGGAAGACTTTGTTGCTAGCCATGGCTATCAATTACTATGCAGGTTGGGGTGTGGAACAAAGGGGGTGAGTAGGGAATACCTATTACTATTTGAATCCATTTAAACTTTTCCCTTTTTAGTGCCTCCATTAAACGCCTCAGCGCTGAATTTCAACTGCCCGGCAAAGCTTACGATCTGCGTCAAACTCTTGTCACGGAACAGCAACAGATTATCTGGGAGAGTCAGGGATTGGCAAGGGA
This sequence comes from Scaptomyza hsui, assembly GCA_018152825.1. Lineage (NCBI taxonomy): Eukaryota > Metazoa > Arthropoda > Insecta > Diptera > Drosophilidae > Scaptomyza > Scaptomyza hsui. The sequence goes on from JAECXO010000280.1 coordinate 557,897, forward strand.
TGCACAGATCATTGAGAGTGCTGCGCTGCTGCGGGAGATGCTATCGTTGCCCTATGGCAGTTGTCCAGTTGCCTTTCTACTCGATCCCACACAGACGGCAGGACAATGGTTAACATCGCACTTGAGAGCCACAGGAAGAGCTAGTGAATTAACATCCCAGAGCAATGAAAGACTTTCGTATCAGCTGGAACTCGCAGTGCGCTTTGGAAAGACACTAATCGTGCAGGATTGTGAGCAACTGCGTCCACCTCTACTCGAACTGCTGCAGGGACATATTTATGTGCGGTTCAATAAACGCCAACTGGCTGTGGGCAGTAAACTGGTGGATCTGCATGAGGATTTCCAATTGGTTCTTGTTAGTAAATCACATCGTTTGCAACAGTTGGCTGTGGAGCAGCGTGGAAGAGTGAATCTCTTGCGTTTCACAGTGACTGCAACGGGATTAGCAGATCAACTCATGTCCAAAGCGATAGTGCTAAAGAATCCAAAGTTGGAGGAGCAGAGAATTGATCTGCTCCAAAGGGAGGGTGAGCTGCTCAAGCAACGCATGGCACTGCAGGATAAATTGCTGGAGCAGCTATCCAAAGCCGAGGGCGATATACTACGCAATGAACCACTCCTCGCCAGCCTCAATGAGGTGAAGCAGAGCAGCGCCGAAATTGATGCAGCTCTGGAGCAGAGCGGACAAGTGAAGCAGACGCTGCTCTCAGAATTTGCTGGTCTAAGGGAACTATGCGTTCGAGCTGCGGATTTCTATGCAGGATTAACGCAGGGTTACGAATTGTCTGCCCTTGTTTATATTGAACTATTTTTGGGTGCTTTGCATGGACAGGAGACACAGCAACAACATCTCTATGAACGTTTAGTTCGAAGTGTTTTCCTGCATCTCGCTCGAGCCATTCAACGGGAGAGTCAATTAACACTCGCTCTCTGGGTCTGTCGCCAGGCATATGGATCAGCAATTGGAGTCAAGGAATGGGATCTGTTTATAAGCAACTTTATGGGCACAGCGGATGGCAGCATTCAGTTGAGCGGAACCTATCCCGATTGCATGAGTCGCGAGTCACAATTGAAGCTGGCTCAGTTGTTGCAACAGTTGCCAGAGCTAAGAAACCAACTCCAGCTGGACAAGGATTATGTGTGGCGTGGATTCATTGAACAGCAAACGGATGATGTGCTGCGTGAGTAGAAAGTGTGATAAACATTATAAATTCAATTAATTCTCTACTCTTCCTTGCAGCCAACATTAAGCTACTCTTTCAACGTGTTCTCTTGGCTCAAATCTTTCGACCGGATTTACTTTTAAACCAAATTCGTTTGGCAAGCAGTCAATTGTTGGGCATAGCCCCGGAAGCAGCCACACAGCCAACGGTGCAGCAGCTGCTGGAGCAGAGTAGCTGTGAGAGACCTATCCTAATGATTAGTCAACCAGAACTGGATCCGGGTGCAGAGTTGAAAGGAGTTGCCCTGAAGAAATGGGGCCCGGAGAAGTACGTGGAATTGGCCATAGGCAGAGGCAGTGAACAGAGAGCTTTGTTGGCCATGCGACAGGCGGCGACGCAAGGACAATGGTTGTGTGTGAAGAATGTGCATCTGGTGCCGGAGTGGTTGGAGCAAATGGAACGTCAATTGGGCGAGTTGAAAAAGTCACCCGATTTTCGATTATGGCTGCTTTGTGAGTCCACCAAAGGATTCAGCGAGGCAGCCATATATAAATGCCTGAAAGTGAGGTACGAACAACCTCGAGGACTCAAGCAACAGATGCAAAGAATGCTCCAGAACTATGCAGGACTCGAACCGGAGCAATCAACCAAACAATCAGCCAAGTGCTTGAAGATGCGATTGGTTCTGTTTCTGCTCCAGGCGGTGCTGCAGCAGAGGCGTCAATATATACCACAAGGCTGGTCCAAGTACTATGAGTTTGGTGAGGCGGATCTGAAGGCAGCGCTGGGCGTGCTCAGCTGGCTGGATGCACAGCTCTCAAGTGGACGCTTCGATTGGATAATCATGCAACGTCTCTGTGAAGCAGTTGCCTATGGTGGCAGATTAAATAATCCCCGGGATTTGGATATCTTGCGCAGCTATCTGGCACAGTTCTGTTGTGCCGATGTCTTGAGCAATCGCTGGCAACCTTTGGGCTTGAGCAGCTCACTGCCCACCAGTTCACAGCTCCAGGATTATTATGCTGCAGTGGAGAAACTGCCCGATCAGGATGATCCTAGGCTCTATGGTCTGGCCAGTCAGGCACAGCAGCAGCGTGAAATGGAACAGGCTCGCCAGATCATCAAGGAGCTGCGCACGGTTCAGTTTGGAGGAGGCACTGCATCGGTGGATGAAGTAGCTGCTTCCAACTCCCGACAACGCCTCGAACAGCAAATCAAACCTTTGCTCAGCTTATGGCGCAAGTTGGCAGCATCTTGCACCATTACGCAGACTATAAAAGAGGTTGATGTTGCCACACACACTTCTACTCCTTGGACACTCTTTGTCCTTGCGGAATTGCAGTTGGGCGCTCAGCTTTATAAAGCTGTTCATCAGTTGCTTTCCCAGCTGCACAACTGGCTGAAGGAGACAACGAGTGCTTCGAATGCTCCAGCGGATGTCGATGCACAAACAATGCAGGCGCTAACAGAGCAGCAGGTGAGTGGAGGAGAGAAGCGGTGAAGGATTGAGGGTGGTAGAAGGTCCTACTGCTATAAAAAGTATGAGATATTACTAACGAGAATATTAATATTGTACAATTTCGAATGATATCCAATAGAGCTTTGGCTTTGAATTCGCTGAACATCTTTATAATGCATGATTTTTAAACACAAAATAACTTAATGGGCTTTTAAAAATTTCCCAAAACAATTCACTGTTATTTCCCTCACTATTCACAGGCACCGCACAGCTGGTTGAAATTGTGGCCAGGACCGAGCAGCAACAGCGCTGTGGATTATATGCGTGGTTTAATGGTGCGTGCCCAGGCGGCAGAGGAGCGTTTCAAGCAGGAGCTGCAGCTGGAGTTTGGTCAAGATGTGAATCTGGTGCATGTTTACAACTGTGAGAATTTGTTTGCCTGCTTGAAATTGCAGCAGGCGCGTAATTTCGGCATCTCCACACAGCGACTACGGCTGAAATGTTTGGGCAGCAGCGGAAGCCGCGGAGGAGGAGAGGAGAATCCAAAAGCACTTGTATTAAAACTGGCGCCGCTTAAGGTTAGTGTGTTTCACATTACTTCATTTATTAGATTTGCACTACGCATAAAAATGCGGCATTATTTTTGTCTGTATGTATGTCCGCCTGCCTGTCTGTCTGTCAATCAGCGCTGCTGTCTCTTTCCTTTGGCTTGGCAGCGACTCTTTTGTCTTTTTCTGGCGTTTTTCTTCTTTTTGTTGTATTCTGCTTCTTTTTTTTTACTGTGTGTGTTTTTGCTTACCTTGCCCATCTTGGCCATAAAATGCGTCTCCAGCTTGACGGTTTCTGCGTTTAGCACTCGTTTTGAAATTGATTTGTGTGTTTTTATTTACAACATTTAGTTTGTAATTGCTGCAGATTTTGATTTATCTTGCAGTTTTTCTTGCTTTTTTCACGCCGCTTCTTTTTGTTTATTTGATTGACATTCCGGCGCTCTGTTAACTCCAGCTGCAGGGCTGCACAGCCACTCACATTGCTCTGTTATCTGTCACGAGTATTTTACCAGTAGTCACAGAATACAAATTGTTTGAGCGTACAATTAAAGAGCAATATTCATTTTATTAATTTGCACACTTATCAATAATAAGTTAGTTTATTTTTTTTTGTAAATGTGAGTTTTTTTTTTTTAATATATTTTATTTGTCACACATTCTTAGTTAACATTGCTCCACACTTAACAGTGCTTATGTTAAGTTAACCGTGAACACTTTCGTTTAGTGAGTAGTTTCGTCAAGTTTGGTTGCTGCACTGACTAACAACATTTAGGTTGTTATCTATGTAAATGCACTCACTAAAAATACCTGAACGACTGCTTAATACTCTATAAAATTTATGTCAAATGCCTGCAGCTGGATGGAGACACACAAATACCAAATACAAGTGAATCAAACGCATTCTACATTACATATAAAATCAAGGATGACAATGAACCGAACGCAAATCAAGATAAATACAAGAAAATCGATCAATTTGCCAGCAATCGTCTTCAATCCGAAGAGAGAATTACTCTACCATTGTACAGCAGGGCCAGCCGCGATAAACTGATCTGTCATCTGGATCTGAACTTGGGTAGCGCCAACTCGGAACAAGTTCTTTTGGCCGGAACTGCTTTGATTGTGAATGATTTTTAAAAACTATTTATTGTTCATCCCAAAACATTGATTCAATGATATAAACAAATATGCAAACTCCAGTATAGGTATACAGGAATACAAATATGGCTACAAAATCCATTTTTGATACTCTAAAAATTTACGAATTGACAAAGGAATAAAATTTGATTACTAAAGCAATGAATTTTCTATCGCTTTTCAATGTTCATCTTTTTTTTGGTATGGAAAACTTATCGTTTTTCGAAAAGTTAAAAAATTCGTTTAGCTTGGACACAAACTTATGTTTGTTAACTTTTCTGTAGCTAAGACACAAACCTGTGATTTTAACTGCGGAAGAAAAAGGAATAAAAAAGTTGAAGATTGAAATATGTTAAAAGTTCCTCTTGTGTTTTTTTTAATTGCAAAATTTTTAACTAATTGCAACATGGACAACAAGAACAACAATCACAAAAAGTGTCATAAATGTTTTTGGGACGCAGTTTTACAAGCATTGCTTGCCAAAATAGTTGCTAAAGATGTCTCCTCTACTCTCCCTCACCCCTCCTTCTCAACCACCCTTTCCAGGAGTTGCTTAAGTTTAATTAAGTGGCATTATGTTCAATTAGGCAAAAGTTTCGAATATGCAAATTAACACAATTTGTGAGCCAAAGTGCTCGTAAGTGAAGCGGCCGTAAGGGGGGGGTGGCAGAAGGTGGGGAGGGAGGGGTTAGGGGGACTATCTAGGTTTATTTCTGTGGCAGACAAATTGCTTTTTTGGTGTTGTGCGTACATTAGAAAAACACAAATCAAAGACAGGCAATGAAAACAGCAACAGCCGCCCCCTAAAATTACAATGTGGGCGTGGCTGAAGTTGTACTAAATAATTCTCAAAGATTTTAGTTTTTGGCATCTACGATTTAAGCCATAAATAAATTATTTTATTGCCAAGAAACAAAAGGCAAATGTTAAATTAATGTTCAAGGGGAAGGAAGTAAGGAAAGGGTATTTAAACAAATAATTTATTTGTAATATTTTATGGAGTATTTTGCAAATGACTTTTAAATGTATTGGCTTAAAGAGGGAAGAAAGGGGAATAAACTGAAAAGAACTCTGAATTATTTGTTTTAAGGATTAAGTTTAAATAAATGAAATTTGATTGGTTTGGCTTTCTTAGCTTTAAGTGCACGAAAAAGTTTCTAAAACAAACAATATTTAAAAAAAACAAAACTAAAAATTTAAACTTTACTCTTATTTTAATGTTTATTTTATATCACTCTGACAATAAATTGAGAAAATCCTATAGCCTTTTCTTTATCTAGTTTTTATATACTTTGTGCTCCATAAAGTTTAAGTTTTAGAGTTGAAAAGACATTAAGAATAAACTCCTTACTTAAAAACTTATTTTAAGATGATAATTAGAAGCCAAAAACTTTCTCAATTTTACCTTGAAAGTCAACTTAAGACCTTAACTATTTTATTCCATAGACATCTTTCTCAAAACTTCCTCAATTAGTCACATATATAATATAGTTTAATTAAACTAGCATTCTAAACGCACTCCATTTGATATTAAATCCTGATTTAATTATGCACACCACCTCACCCCTCTTCCCTCTCTCCTTCACCGAAAAGGACTTTGAAATTTGATTCTTGATTGTTGGCCCAAACTTTGATGATTAAATTGCAGATGTCTAATTGGAATTTGATAGTTCTCTGTGCCTTTGTGTGTGTGTTGACATTTGGATACAAATGGAAATGCTTGTAATCCATGCAACAAACAGCAGCAGCTTGTGCCTCTAATTGCAGCAACAACCAAACTTCAATGTCAAGGATTAAAAACTAATTAAAGTATTAAGCATATGTGACATTTGCATAGCAATCGGCTATTGCCTCATTTTGGTGTTTGGGTCACGTTTCAATTCTTGTCCAAGAAGGAAAACTCCACACTTGCCACATCTCTTCTCTTGCAACAACTTTGATTAATCAGCGCGGATTTCTCTCTTTCAGTGTCTTTTCCACTTGAGTAAAGCTAAAAAGGTTCATGACATTTATTGGCCAATTGAGCGTATTGAAGCTCAGTTTAAATGGCCTAAAGAGTGAACTTCTTATTAGTTGACATATGGTAGAATAAAAGTTCGTAGAAATTTGTGGGATTATCTGAAAATAAATATTCTTAATAGGCTCAAATTTTAATTAGGCAAGAATGAATATAAAGTCGAACTTCTATATAACGAATCCCAAGGGGAAAAGATAAAACTTCGATGTATATGGAAAATTCGTTATATAGAAATGTTTGAAAACTTGTGTTTTTAAGTAGTTTTCTTTCTACAATTTGTACAAATATTCTAAATAATATATAGAAAACTTCGTTATATGGAAGTTCGACTATAAAAAACTTTGTCATAATCTTTACGATTTAAATGTTTAAAAACATTTCTAATTTTTATAACCTCACACACTTCTTCAGTAATTTCTCTCAAAGAAATCATAACACAAATTTACATTAAGTAAGCTTTTCCTAGTAACAACAATTATCTTTTAGTTAACTTACAAATAAATTATGAAAAGCTTCAAAAATACTTGACCAAGAAAAACTACATTGTTAATCTTTTTGTAAATGCATTTTAAGTTTATATTATTTATTCAAATCGCTCAAAATGTGTTAAGAGGTTGACTTTGTGATGTGTGCAGTTGTGTGTGTTGTGTGTGTGTGTGTGCTTTTAGTCTAAAATTCTCTGTCTCTAAATGAAACAAAATGCAAATTTATGCACATATCAAATCAAAATAAATACTTAAGAGCAACTTTGCAACAGCAACAACAAAATGAATGACACACACACACACACTTATACACAACAATTAGCCAGCAGTTATCTGTTCATTACACCAAACAGACAAATCCGGACAGAATCCTCACCCGCTTCACCCATTCCCCTTTCCTCTTCCTCTTGTTGTTGCTGCAGGCGCATTAAAACAAACTAGCACAAAACTCATTTGGTAAACAGTCAGCAGGATATGCAGGATGTCTCTCTATGTGTGTGTGTGTGCGTGTGTTTGTTTGTGTTTAGCACTTTCAACACGCTTCAAGTGTTGCAGTTGTGAATCTTCGAAAGTTTTTCCGTGCGGTTTTACCAGAAAACTTTACGGTTGTTGCAACTGTTATTGTTGTTGTTGCTGTTGCTGTTGTTGTTGTTGGTCATGTTGTCAGGGATTTTGTTTTTTGTGTGTAGAATTTTGCATGTGCCCAGCAGCAACTTCCCCTCCCTCTCGCCCCCTCTAACGTCCTTGACAACAGGGCGAAACTTGGCCAAAAACTTTGTTGTTGTTGCTGCTTGTCAAAAATAAGTCAAGAACTGAGAGGAGAGGAGAGGAGAGAGCGTGGAAAACTTTACAAATGATTTCATTAACGCAACCGCATGAGAAAATTAGCACCTGTGTTCGTCTTGGCCTAGAACTAGTTGCTGTTGTGGCATGCAACACTTGGGGGCATATCACATGATTAGGGTTTAAGTAAGTTCTCTACAAATTTATGATTAGCTAAAAGTTTCCGATTTCTTCAGGCTAAACACATGTTTTACAAAGTCGAAAGAAAAAAATTTCTTTTAAATTCTTAACACACTAATTTTGTGATAAACATTTAAAGACATTTTTCGTGCATAAACTTTTGCTGCATATCCGTTGGCTGATTTCCTAATGTGCACCTGTTGCCGTGGCAACAACATTCATTCGTATGTTGCATGTGCAACATGTGCGGTTGCTGCCACAAAATGGAATTTTCGCCCTTTCATCATAGAAATATTTTTGCATGCAATGCACATAAATTCCAATTCATTTAGCTGTTAATTTAATTTTAGCATTGCACACGCGACTACACTGCGCGAAAAATCCTACTACTATAGAAAATATGCAAATTAACCCAGAAACGTTTTCGTGCATACAAAAATATGCCGAAAAATAAAGAAAAAAAATTTTTTTTAAAATCTAAATTTATGCGGCTTTTGTTTGGTGCGAAAAAACTCAGACAAATGAGGGTGCAACTAGGTACAGGGGGGAGAGGGGAAACACGCTGATTGCAGGCAATTTTTAAGTTTCTCTCTCGTTTTGTGAACGTGACTGAGTTTTACACGCAAATAAATACAGAGAGAGAAAATATGCAAAGTAAAATAGTGCGAAAAGGGGATGAAGAGGGGGGGTTAGTAAAGGGTTAAGCATTGACAGCAACAACAACAAATATGGAATGCCAAAACAAATGCAATTTATTTGCAACGCAAGAAACTTACTTTAACCAACCCCCCTCCCCTCGCACAGCCCCTCTGCCCTCTTGTCATAACTTTCTCACGTGCTAGACAGCAGCAGCCGTCGCCAGGTGGCGCTAGCTGGCAAATGTCGCGTAGCCGGAAACGGAAATGCTGTCAACAGGCCTTGCTGCAAAAAGAAAAAAATGCAACAAAAAATCCTTCAGCAAAAATTGCCGCGTGAAAATGCGACGCGCTTTATCTGTATTCCTTTTAGTCTTTCAGTTTTTCCTCCTCTTTTTCCTCTTCCTCTTTTTCTTCTTCTTTTTTGCATGCATTTTGTTAGGTTGATGTTGGCCGCAAAAGAAAAATAGAAGTGAGATAAGTTCTAGGCTTAGGCTTAGTGGCGGGGAAGATGGAGAAGGATATTGTGGAAGTATGTTGCTGGCTTTCCTATGTGTGTATGTGTATATGTGTGTATTTAGTTCCTGGTGGAGTTTTAGCTTATTTTCGCTGAGTGCATCGATAAAGTTTGTAAGCCACTGGTTGGAAAGTAAAAAAAATATCCATGGAAGTTGAGTTTTTTAGTTGCGGGATGTTGATAAAAAAATTGACAAATCGTTCATGCTTCTTCATTTAAACATCTGTAATTATTTATCTAATTTTTTTTTAACGTTAAATCTAAAAGAAAAATTTTTAAATTTATCTCAATTATTGTCTTCATGATTTAACTGAACATTAAATTGTTTTCCTCACATCGCCAGCCTTTAATAAACGCCCCACACAACATTTAAATGCCTAAAACACATGTATTTATAAACATATATATGTACATATATATGCCCGAAAGAATCTGTAGATCCGATGCCTAATGCTGCCATAACTCAATGCACAAACCTATTGAATCACAGCATCAAATTAACATGCATACGAGTTTATCTCTCTCATGTGTGATGTATGTTTGTGTCTGCTTTTTCCTTCGCCCCCGAGGGGCAGATGATGTCGCCCGTTTAGCAACAGCTCCCCCCTTTTACCCTCCTTCGCCTGCAGCATTGCCCTTGGCTAGAAAAGGCCGAAAATGTTTTGCTTTCTGGCTGGCATACAAAATAAGCAGCAAAACAAATTCGATAACAAATGGTTTGGAATTGAAACAACAACAACAACAAATACAACAATAATACTATATATATTTATACGTTGATCTAAAATACAACAGAGAAAAAAAATGAACAAAAGGACTACGTCGAATGTGGAACAAATGACATATTGTCATTGGCAAACAAAAGTCGAGACTACCAACAAAAAAAAGAAAGAAAAAAATTGTACATTTATATGTAGGTCTGTTTATATGTTTTAGTTTAGTATTTGGTATTTTCTCAACGTAAATATAAAATTTATTATCAAATGAAGCGCATAAATTAGCCAACAAATCAGACTTCAGGGCTTTCTACAGCTTCCTAAAGCTGATGATTACAAATGAAAGAAAGAATGCGTCGTGTGTGGCATAGAGGGGAGGGGTGGCAGTTAACGAGCGGGAAAGAGGCTGGCTGCTTAGTTGTCCTTGTTGGTCTTTTGCCTAATGGTTTATGAAGTCATGATAATAAAAAAAATACTTACAGTTAAAGAGATTCTTACAAAAAATATATTTTTAGTGAATATTTTGTTAAATGATAATAAACTTATGTGTTAATTATAATTAAAATTTATTATTTATAGGCTCTGAGTATTTTGTTTTTGTTTCAAACAAGTCAAAAAGAAACTAATTAAAATCTAAAAAAAATAATATAATAATATTTTAATGGTCACTTTTATTAATTTATATTCATTCAAGTTTCCTAAAACGCACAAAGCACAAACAAAACCTCATGAAATTTAATATATAAAGTCGCGTTTGAATTTCACTTTGTCTCAAGAGAAAGGCAAGAGAAGAGAGCTAAAGAAAGTTACCATCATATCAAATTATGTTGAAACATGGCTCAAGGAAATGCTGCTGCTTATAAATGTTTATGCATTTCGGTTGCGCTTGTTGCCTGCCTGCCGATCTAAAGGCAAAGCTTATTGAAAACTTTCACCAACTGTTGCAATTCCTTTGGGCATTTTATCTTAGACTTGCCTGCCTTCTTCTTCCTTCTCTCTCAGATGTGCTTTCTCTTTTTGGGTGGAGGGGTAGGGTTTTGTGTCCCTATTGAAGTTTGTTCGAGTTGGGGTCAAGTTGCCCCTTTATTTGCTTACAGCTTGTACTTAAGGCCGTGACGGAGCATAAAGGTTGTGATTGCTCTTTTCAAATACTCTTACTAATGTTTTGTAGCAACTTGTTGAAGAAATTAAGAATTTAGTAACAGAAAATCATTCGTCTTTTACCTTTATAATCACACTGCTTGGCACTGATATTTGTATGAAACTTCTTTATAAAAAAACATTTCAAAATAATCATGTTTTTGAACTAAACAGTTTAATGTTTATAGAAGCAACTAAACTCCTATCTCCTAAGGGCATTAAATCTGCGGTCTACCAAAGTGTGCTACAATTTTATTTTATTTTGCATACGAAAGTATGCTACACTTTTCTTGTTTATGCTGTTGCCACTTTGATTGGCAAAATATTGTGGTAAACAGCAAATGCTGCTGAAGTTTGCGGGGCTCATCTTCCTCCCATATCCCACTCTCTTCTGCTCGCCACACTAACAAATGATAAATATATATGCAAGGACACAAACACTCGATTAGATGCACAGAGCAAAAGAACAAAAAACACACACACACGGAACAAAAAAAAGTAGTCCAAAGATTTGCGGCACATTTAGTGGCATGAACTTAATTTATACAAATGTTGCCGCTGTTGCCAGTTGATGGCAGCTGCCACACACTATAAATGTAATTGATTACAACGCACTAAAGATACATCCTGCTAGCCTTCCATCCTTCCTTGCCTGTCATTATAATATACGACCCAGAGAGAGAAGTATGTATAGAGTATGGTTTTTTTTGTTTGTTCATGTTGTTTGTCCATTCGCATTTGCATATATGCAACACATGCCACAGACACACACACATGGACACACGTGTGGCCAAAACACTCACAGCAAAATGTTGCATATTAATTTTTATGTAAGGTTATTTTTCTCTCTCAGCCTGAGAATGCGAACATTTTTATTAATTTCCTCTTCAAGTTGGTTACATTTCTGGCTTATTTGGCATCTACTCCTGCTGTTGTTGCCCCTTTTTTTTCTTGGATGCAATGTAAAATTTTGTTTAAAACAAACATGCGACGTCACATGATGGACGGTCAACAATTACAAGGATACAAACAATAACAACAACAGCTCGAATGGGTCTATATGTAAATTACATGAACAGATGTACGTTTTACATTATACACAGCATCGGGACAGCTGCTTGCACGAAAGTGTGTGTGTCATGTGTGTGTGCGGCTAGAAAAATATAATTGAGGTAATTGGGCTAGGCTAGAAATAAAAAATAACGAATGAAAGATGCCCAAAACTGCAGGCAATGTTTTTTTTACACAACTTTAAAAATGTTTTACTGGACTTTAATTGTTAAGTTAAGGTATAATTTAGTCTGGATAGCGCTAAAGTAACCATACTTAGTTTTTTTTTTTTTTTTTTTAACATATTTAAGCATATAAAGTATATGAAAAGTTGCTTAATTTATTAATCACATGAATTAAATATACCTATATGAATATGTTCGTTACCTGTGCTTTGGGTTTCGAGTGGAGTTCTCTCTCTGTTGGCTTTCGATTTTATATGCAAAAAGTAGAGCATCTCATTCTGTTTGTCGTTCCTCCAACCAATCTCTTCGCCTCGAGGTCGTTTTAAAATGCACCAAAAAAAAAGAAGAAATAAAAAGTGAGTAAAAGAGAAACCGAATGGCCAGCAGTTAACCGTAGTTGTAGCTCTAGCTCCTGCCGCTGCCATCGCAACTCACTGAGTGTGTGTGTGTGTGTGCGTGAGTGTGCAGCTTGCCACATGCCACAAATCCAACGCTTTATGTTTGCGTTAACGTGTGCAAAATCAGATGGCTGCACTAACTTGCGGATTTAGGTGTTGAAAATTATGTGTAAAATGTGTCAGAACTAAGCTTGCGACCAAAACTCTCTGACTCTGTGCTCCGAAGTTTTTCGGGGTTCAGGGGTCGTCGTTGCGTGTGTGTCTAGATACCATGTGCCATGAGCGAGCGGAGGGCGGCTGGGGGCGTGGCAAAAGCTAAATGTCGCCTCAAGGCTAACGAAACGCGTGTGGCACAAAATTCACGAGCTGCAGAAGCAGATGCAACAGCAGATCACATTTTTATATGCATAGAAATTTTTCGGGTGTGTGTGTGTACTTGTGCACTGTAAAAATGGGGAGTGGTTGTTAAACTTAAAACTGTTAACATGTGTTTGAAAAATATTAAAAGGAGTACAAAAAAATAAAAAGGAAAACAAAATTATTTTAACTATACATATAAATGTTTTAGGAAAATGTTACTAAGAAAAAATAGAAAATAGAGCAGAAAATTGGATAAGTACCGAATTTCTTGCAGTGTGTGCCTTGTGCGCTATACAAATGAGTTTTTGCCACAAGTTTTTTGTCGCTTGCCAAAGTTGACTCTTTTGCCCTATCATTGCACACTCTCTCTCCTCCCCCCTCGCCCTGTGAGTGCAAAAAGTTCAGGCGACAAGTAACTAAAAATCTTTTTAAGATTTCACAGAAGCAGCTGTCTGCCATCCTTTCTGCCTTCCTTGCCCTCCAGGCTTTTTATCATCTCATCCTTCGATAAACTTCTTTTGACACAAATTATTCTTGTCAAATATTGTCAGATTGCACCTTTAATCCTTGCTGCATGAACCTGCCTCTTAATTAAAATATTTATTAAGCACACTTTTTGGCGCATGCAACAAATTAATACAAGTTACCCCCATACACCTTCCCCACCCCCACCTGCTTCTACCCGCAGCTTGAATATTTTTGCAGTTATTCCAGGAACAGAGAGCGCACCATGCCCCTTTTGTGTCTGTGTGCAACAGCAGCGTCAACATTGCAGTTGCCGCATGCCAAGTTGGCCAACTAGTAGTTGAGGGTAAGGGGGTTGGGCAAGGGGGAAGGTTGGGGGGTTTGGCTCTGCTGGCCGTAACAAACAAGCGTCAGCCGGATGAACAGCTTGCCATTTAGGCTGGCAAAATATGCAGCTGCTTCTGCTGCTTCTTCTTCTCGTTGCCACCGCCATTTCCCCCCTCTTGTATGACACCCAAAAGCAGAGAGCAGCGACAGCAACAAAATCTAAAATATTTATGCGGCAACGCCAACGACATTGTCAAACTGCAAACTCTTGCCTGCTGGAATCTGCTCCTCTTTTTATACCTTTTTTTTTTTTGGCTCTGGCAACAGTTTCTCGTCAAAAGTTTGCCTGCCTCTGCCACACACACAAAAATGGTTGTACACTTAATGTGAGGGGTGGGGAAGGGAAGGGGGCGTAAAAGATTCGTTAGCTCAGAAGACCAAACGACTAAAAGGCATACAAATTCAATAACAAATTTGGTCGAAGTAGAAAAGTATTTAAAATGAAACTGAAGAGAGAGAGAAAAAACATTTTCATGCAACAACATTTTTAATAGAGCTACTAATTAGCAGTTGAGTGAATGTTGGGTCTTAAGTTGAAGCTTAAAAAAGGAATAGATGTTTTTAAGCTGTAGATAATATGTTGTTTAACTTGCTAATAGAGTAAAAATCCAAAAAACTAAAGTATAAAAATTATATTGATAATAAAATTGTCAAATATACTCAGATAAACCTTAAAGGCATATTGAAATACAGGTTTCCAAAAGTAATGCAATTAAACAGCTAACAAAATCAGAATCTCCTTCTCTAATAGCATTTGGAATTAAGGATTTGGGATGTGTGCTGCTAAGTTCAGTAAGATAATTATAATTATCACATGAATAGTTAGTGTTGATAAAGTCTAGTTAATGATTCAGGATCTATTTGAGTGACAGATTCACCTACAAGCCGCTTCCAGTCTCCAAATAGATGCAAACTGGGTTGTAAAACTGTCATTCACACATCTTTAGCTGCCAATTTCCCTTGTCGAACATGCAGTTAAATTGATTGAAAATCAAATAGATAATGCCGAAGCTAAATTAGATGCTAAATAAAATAAACAAATATATTTTACACTCATTTTATGCTTTATTGCCACGTTTTTTCCATCCCTCCCTCCGTTTAGTAAATATCTGGTTTGGATTTCAATTTTGTGCGCTGTTTCAACAAGCCAGAAAATGCATTTTGGCTCAGCGTTTTCAAATTATCATAAATTTATTGATATAAACTGTGGTAAACGAGTTGAAAAAGGGCCGTTTACCAGAGACAGAGAGAGGGAGAGAGTGTGAGTGAGTGAGAGAGCATGAGTTAAAGTGGTAAGATAATTTGTTGAGAGTTCACGATTCAATTGCATTTGTGCTCCATCAATTGGAAAACAATTTTTGTAATTATGAAAAAACATACAAAATTAATGAACAAGATACAAAGAAAAAAAAATCAAGTACTGTATTTTTTTTATAAAAATATGTGCAGATTACACTTAATTTGCAGTTGATGATTTTTTCCCCTTTTAGTCATTTTTTCTCATTGCAATTTACATAATACAAATTGCTTTTGTGGATTTGTAATACGCTAAAGTGGGCCAATGTGCTGATATATTTATTTAAGCCTGATTTCAATTATAAATAATCGGTTTAGGCGGCTTTTTCGCATCGGATCATAATGCTACTTGATGTTTATTGGCTATTTATGCGGCCAACTGGAACAGATATGCATAAAGATTAACATTTTTATTCTAAAAATATTTATTTGGTGAAGAAAAATATGTGAACTTTCACACTTTAAGCTTAAGAACATTTTTCAATGCTTTCTTCTTCTGACTTTTAAATATTTAAAACTCTTTTTGCTTTTAATTGCTTGAAGGATTACATTACTCAGTTATTCATGAAATCAGATTGTTCTTTTTGAGAAATCTTTCTTGAATTTTCTTGCCCCAATCTAAGCATTTGCAGCTTGTTGGCTTCACCCAATCCAGCCAGTCCAGAGTTACTCAAACAAATGCACTTTTCATGCTCTACAGATTCACTCTTGTATTTTATTCACATGAAGAGTTGTGTTTGGTTTTTAGCTGCGATTTTACTTTTTATATGTTTTTTCTTATGTTCTTTTTGGGTTTTTTTCTGGCCAGCGGGCAGCAAAGAAAATGCGCATCAAATGCAAATTTGTTGTTTGCCATGCTTGACTAACGCTAATACCCTGTAATGTGTTAGTATAAGAGGCAATCTTGTTTAAGCTTTAAGTATAAAAATGATTGCTGTAAATATTTAATTATTATTTGTTTTATGGGTCATTAATGGAACTGTTTGCTTAGTAGGGTATATTTATAGGTCGTATATATATTCCCCGCTTATGCATTCTTCTATTTGTTTTGTTTTTTTTGTGTGTGTGTGTGCGATTCGTGCTGTGCACTTTGTTTGTTTTTGCCTGGTGTCTGGTCTCTGTGGATAACTGCTGCTACCCCTTTCTCCCCTTTCCATATCATATACACTGTGTACACATGTATTTTTATGCACCTGCTTATATGCTATATTTACACTAAACGAAAAGAGGTTTTACTTGTTAATTACTTGAAGGAGTTTGAAGTGTTATATATTGTAAGAGTACACAGAAAAAATAAAGTTTAAGAATTTTGGTGTCAGTTTAATCTGGAAAGCGGGAAAACATTTCAAGAACGAATTTCGGGCTAATGAACTTAAATCAAGTCTGACGTACTTAAATAAAAGTCTAACGTACTGAATACCAAGATTCAATCCGATTTAAGCTCAATATAAGACCAAAATACTTAAATTTACCGATAGAAAATGAATGTACCAAATTCGCTCTCTCGCATACATAAAATGTATATGCAAAATAACGGAATCTCTCTCATGAGAGAGACGATCGGCATTTACACATTTGGGTCGCGATAGTCGTTTTCATAATTTGTTTAAACCAAGTGTTAATTTTGAGACAGAACTTTTTTGACATACACCAGAATATTTATTTTTATTTATATAATTAAGTAGTTTTTTTTTTGTAAAGTATTTTTTGATAGTCTTTTCCTTTACATTTTTAGTAATTGTAAACATTTTATTTTCTAAGTGCACTTATTTATATTTACTCACTGGCAAACAACTGCAATTTGTTGTGCCTCTTCCCACACTCTACCTTCCCCAAATAAAAACCTTCCCCTCTGCAATGTTTGCGACATGAATGGAGCTTGTAAATATATAGAAAACCATACAAATATTTTATGCGACATGTTTAAAATTCTAATATTGACATGATGATCAGCAATAGGTTTGAGGTTTTTGTACCACGGTTGCTCTTTGGTGTTGTTGTTCCTGTTGATGTTGCTGTTTGTGTTTTGCGGCAACGATTTGCGGTTGAATTGAAAATGTTTTGTTATCGGTTTTGGCAGTTTTAATTGATTTTCCATGTGTGCCTAAAATACGATTTTTAATGTTTTGTAATGAACTGCAATTAATGTTATTTGGGTGATAAACGCAAATAGAAATTAGAAATTAACAAGCAAATGCAAATATTTTGCAAATGAAATTGGGAACAAGTACATAAAGAGGGGAAGAGAAGGAGAAGCAAAAAGAATAGAAGCTAAGTAAACCCGAAATGTTAAAATCAAGTCAAAAGCCTAGACAAACACACTTGTTAGCTTATCATGTTACGCATGTTAAGCGTATTAATGCCAGAGACAACCAGAAACAAGAACAAGGACGAAGACGAAGACGAGAACAAGGACACGTCTTTCCAGAAACAATAACAACAAGAGGAAAAGGCGTCAAGGCGGCTGCTGCCAGCCAGGCCAAAAAGCAAACAAAAACACACACACAACAACAACAGGCACAAATATTAATAGCCAGATACTAAAATAGCAGAAAAAAAAAAGGAAAGCAGGAAAAACAAACAACAGAGTGAATTTCAACGGGTTTACCGTGGCAAAAAGGTTCCTCAAGCTGTGAGTGGGAAAATAGTACAAAAAGGAGCCAACAGCTTAGACACAACTTGATAGTCATGGGTCTTAAGAGTTTGTCTGTGTGTGTCTATGTGTGTGTGTGTGTGTGTTTGCTGATATCTGTGTAAGTTAATCTTCACCTCAAAAAATTGTGTGTACATGTGTCACACAAGTGGTTCCGCTATATATGTCAATGGTGTGTGTGCGTGACGGTGTGTGTTAGGGTGTGTCTTTGCTTAAGAGGGTTGTGCTTGAGTCTTAAACATGGCTTTTAGATCTTGAAATCAGCTTGAAAAAGGCTAGAGATATGTTAATTATTTATTTGCAAGATTTCTTTGCCATAGTGAACTTAAGATAGCTTATTTAATATATTAAAATATTATTCATAAATTCCCTGATAACGAGAAGAGAGATGAGAAAAATCATTATGTACTTGTATGTGCCATATTAAAGATATTTTCACTTTGCAGGAACTTATGTATAAACTTAAATATATATATATATATATTTTTTATAGATTTTATAACTTTTTCAACATTTTGTGCTGTTATCAGATAGAAACTTTGCCTCTTTTATGGCTGTTATTTAAAGCAAAAACTTTCTAACATAAAATTCAATGTGAAAAATAATTTTTTCTGTTCTCTTCAGAACTTTATTGAAATATTCTAAACTGGTCAAGGTTGCTACATACAAAAAGGAAAGTTTTATATGTGTTTCACATTTCCACTCAATATTTAAGTCACTTTTAGCTCACATAATTCAATGCACACAGAGAAAAAGCGCTCGTAACCCATTTGTTTCTGTGCGGCTTTGGTGAACGAGAATGCATAAATTCATGCGCTCGTTTATTGACAGCGACATACTGATCCCCGATGATACTAAAGAGGCCGGGGGCGTGGCAATTTGTCATGTTTAAGCGTTGAATGTGTGTGTGTGTGTTTGTAACAAACTACTGTGAATATTGACATATTGCGGGGCAGGCGTATTTAAATGGATCCTGTTCTGATTCTCGATTGGCCACCAAGTGACCGCGCCATAAAAATAATCAACATAAATTGTTAAGAGGCTCTGCCCGCTGCTTGCCGCCTGACTGAAACAATAACCATAAAAATAATAAAGCAAAACAATGACTGAATATTTATGGCTACTACGTAACAAAAACAAAAAACAGGAACAAAAGCAGCAGCAACAAATAAAAAGGCGAAGAAGAAAAATAGAGATTGTTATGCGCCCAAATGACTGTGAAAAAACAACAACAACAGCTGGCAAATGAAAACAGACAAACGGGAAACGTTTGCTTTACACACACACACACCCTTCCCGCTCTTTTACAAAGTAACACCTCCTTCCCTTCTCTCTAAATGTGCAGCTGCGTCTGGCAATCACTAGGAATATTTAATTTTTAGAAAAAAAAAAAAAAATAAAAAAAAAAAAAAATTTTTAAGAGTTTTTTTAAAAATAAAAAAAAAAAAAAAAAAAAAAAAAAAAAAAAAAAAAAAAAAAAAAAAAAAAAAAAAAAAAAAAAATATTATTAAAAAAAAAAAAAAAAAAAAAAAAAAAAAAAAAAATTAAAAAAAAAAAAAAAAAAAAAAAAAAAAAAAAAAAAAAAAAAAAAAAAAAAAAAAAAAAAAAAAAAAAAAAAAAAAAAAAAAAAAATATTATTTTCCCATTTTTAAATTTTTTTAAAATTTTTATTTTAAAAAAAAAAAAAAAAAAAAAAAAAAAAAAAATAAAAAAATAAAATAATTAAAAAAAAAAAAAAAAAAAAAAAAAAAAAAAAAAAAAAAAAAAAAAAAAAAAAAAAAAAAAAAAAAAAAAAAAAAAAAAAAAAAAAAAAAAAAAAAAAAAAAATAAAATAAAAAAAAAAAAAAAAAAAAAAAAAAAAAAAAAAAAAAAAAAAAAAAAAAAAAAAAAAAAAAAAAAAAAAAAAAAAAAAAAAAAAAAAAAAAAAAAAAAAAAAAAAAAATTTTTAAATTTAAATTAAATTAAAAAAAAAAATAAAAAAAATAAAAAAAAAATAAAAAAAAAAAAATTTAAAAAAAAAAATTAAAAAAAAAAAAAAAAAAAAAGCAATGTAAGCAAATCAACAGCCGACAACTGCAAACAGAGCAAAAGCCAAATGCTGCACTGGGAATTGTTATAGTAGGTAGGCTGGAAAACAACACCCACACACACACACAGTTACACAAACAACAAACACACACAGTTGAAATTATATACGCATCGTTGCTTTTAATGCCCGTTACCTAGAAAAGTTGGCCCAGTTTTCCCAACATTCAACACACAGATCCTTCTTTAGCCTTACTCACTTTTTGGCGTATTTGTGTCAGCATGTTGTTACCGACAACAACAAACACACACATACCCCAATATAAAATCTATTTGTTACCATTTTAAATGTGTATGTTATTTAACTTTGGGTGTGTTGAATATGGCAGGTCTTTTGTCTCTATCTTAAGCAAGTTTTTATCTATTTCAAATGCATTTTAGTATAACTTTTTGATTGTTTATTCTACTTTCATAGAAAAAGAGCATTCTCAATTCGTTATCGCCTTTATTTGCATTTGATTGCATGCTCCAAACTTGTCCATCTACAAATATTTGCCGACTAAGCCGTCAAACAACAAAAGTCACTTAGCTGTTGCATACTTTTTTGGATAACTCTGTTCCCCTCTTTCTAAAGTTCAAGTTGTATGCGTTTGTGTTAATCTGTTATATGTTCGTATGTGTGTTTGCAGCCAAAGAAATTATAGAGCCAAAAAAGAAATAAAAATAAAGTAAATAAACAAATATGCAAATGTAGTTGTTGTTAATGTTTGTCTTCTTCCTCCAACTTAAGATTTGTTCCGTTTGCGGTTTTTATTTTGATTTCATTTTTTATTTTATTTTTTTGCTGTATGACTCTTCTGGCTGCCTAAAAGTTTCTTTATGTAAATAAGAAATTTATTTTTATGTTAGCGCGCGCCTCAAGTTGTAAAAATTGTTTGTTGTTGTTGCATCTACTTGGGGCATCATCTTTACTTCTTTACTTTATTTTTTTTGGCTTGTTTTATTACCAGGCGCCTTAATTTAGTAGTTTGCGCTGAAGTGGCCCAGTTGTGCCAGCTAACATTAACTGTACTTTTGGGAGTTTTATTCCCCTAAAGTTTTTGTTGCTGTTGCTACTTTTGAGTGATGCCTACTCCGTTAATATTTAGGCTAACCTTTTTGAGTTTAATTTGCATTTTTATGCCACTGTTTACGGCTTACTGCCCGCTTCTCCAACATAAGTGAGCTATTTCGCTTATGTGGGTTCAAGTATAACAAAAATTATGAAAATAACTTTATATTAATTTGTTAGAGGAGTTGTGATAGAAACGAAGAGAAAACTAAACATTTAAACAGTATTAAGAATTAAGTTATATTACAGATTGACCTACATTTTTTATACCTTTCTTTCCAAGTTGATACTGCTAAGTATTATTTGATTATGCATTTTTTCTCTCCTTCTTTCTTGGTTTAGCAACTTTTCATACAATATTTATAAAAATACTTTTGCTATAGCTTTGCCATTAGGTCTTCTGTTTATTATAGCATACTTTTATGCTTGTATAGATTTTCGCTGTTGTATATTTTTAGTATTATTTCATTTTCATATGGCACGCTCACACACAACAAGCTGCTCCGCCCCATCTAATTACGGCTCTTCAGGCATTTAAGCACCTAATGGCAGCTGATTCCATTCACATCGCACACACGTACAATGTGCTAAAAAAAAAAAAAAAAAAGAGGCAGTCTCATAGATTTCCATTTACATACGATTTGGTTTGGTTTGGTTTTCCTCATGTAATTCACACACGCGAGCGCATAAAATTTTGTTACCTACTTTTCTGTTTGTTTGCTTGAGGAGGGAGGGAAGGTGGAAATCGATACGCAAGGGTACAATTCAGAAACGGGCGCAATCAAAGCCAAGTAGGAAGAGAGTAGCAGCAATTGGCACTTCATCACTTAAGCACCTGAGAAAAGCATTTTTCACTTTCAATTTCAAAACGGCTTCGGCGGCATGCCATAAAATCAAGCAAAATGCTGATAGAACAGAACACATACATACATGCATAGAGACAGGCGGCTGTCAATCGAGCAGCTGTTGTGCAATTTACACGCACACAGCTTCAAATTGACAGCCGGAAGACAGCAGCAGCAACAACAACAACAGTTTTTTTTTTCTTTCTTTTTTGGGCTTTTCTTTGCTGCTACGTGTGCACTTTGAGAGCGCAATCATAAAAAACAATTGAAATGTAAAATATATATAACATGCGTTGTGATTTTGTATTGTGTTGTTGTCTTCTGTCACCTGTCTGTTGTTGTTGGTGTTGTCATGCTTTTAGCAATTGTGCGCTGATTGCGCATACGACGAGTTATCCAAATGCACACGCAAGCAATTCCTATTGTAAATTGTGCGCGATTCCTCACAAGCAGCAACAATAAAAGCGATTAAGAGTTGGAGTTTAACTAGAAGATACCCTGTACCAAGTTCTTACACAATTTAAACCTTATGCAAAGTTTGTTTCTAACACCGTAACACTCTCCCTTACCATTTTTTATATATTACAGGGTGTATCAAACACTTGTATGTGTGTGTTTGGCCTGCAGCCTCTTCACATGTTTTGGTGCCCAAAGCCTCTGACAAACAAATTTTAGTTGCTGGCTTTTTTTTTGTCATTTTTGTTTTTTGGGAACGGGTTTTTGTTCTTCTTTCTTTCTTTTTTTTTTGTCTGTTTTCTCGCCTGAGGCGTTTGTGGAGACGCCACTTCGACATGCTGTCAATAAATTGACAGCAATTGAAGGTTTATAAAACACTTTTGAGTTCTCTCTGTGTGTGTGTGCTCCTTTAGTCTGCAGCAGCGTCTGGTTTGTGAGTGTGTGTGTGTGTGTGGCAAATATTTGAGAAAAACCCAAAAGCAATAAATTTTATGGTAAAAATGATTTTGTGCACCTTCGCCTGCTTGCTTGTGCGAGTTACCTTCAATTTGTTATGCTCTTTCTTGTTGAAAAGGTTGGATAATATGATTAGGGTATAGGTAAAGATTTGAAAGAAAGGTTAAGTTAAAGACAGAAACGCATTTATTATGGACAAAAATCAAAAGTTTGAATATGTATACTTTAAAAGTTGAAAAATTTCTGGTTTAAAGTGTTTGGATAAAAGAGCATTTATTATTCGTCATTTACAACGTTTATATTTAAAACTTTTTTCTTTAGATTTCCCATTTCATTTTATGCCTGATAATAAACTCAAAATTGATTGAAAATATCTGCAACCATTTAAAGTCCTTAACTCACAAATACTTTGCTTTAAACTTGCTGTGCGAAAAACCTCTACCATTTTTTCTTCTTCTGGTTTTTAGTCTCTAGCTTGGTTCAGCTATCAAATATTGAACGTCCTCTTCCCTTTGTTGCTCGTATTTGCTGCTGCTGGAAAACCAATTTCACAAAAATTAGCCTCTTGCTCGAAATTAAAGCGCATTTCTCTCTACAGAAATCAAAGTGACGCACCCCGGATTCCCTCCTCCTTAAAACACACACACACACGCGTACCCTTCCTTCCTTCCTTCCGCCACTCCTTCCTGCCTTTCCTCCTTTTGCCATGCTTGCCTTGATTTGGTTCCTCTATACGCAACCGGCTTGTAATAAGTTCCTTCGAAATTAACATGTCACCGCCGAGAGACATTAACGTTCCTGCACTTTGAGCATGTAGCTGTTATAATACACCAGAAAGTAGTCTATTGGGGGTGTGGATCGCATGTGGATTGTATTTCAAACGCTGTTAAATTTTCTTCTCCTACTGTTAAGGGGAATCTTTGCTCGAAATTTTTCTCCAATGTTAAAAACTTTTAGCTACCCCAACTTAAAATTAAATGTTATTGTGGATTATAAAAGTGCGAGATTAATATATGTAGGACAATTTTAAAAACGATGATAATAATCATAAAAATAAAATCAAAATACATAATTAAGATATATTCAAAGCTGTAAGTTATTGCTATAAGATAAATAATATTCTCCACTTTAAAGCTAACAACTCCATTTAAAACTAATCATCTGTAAATTGCTGCCCTTGAACTGTTCCCACAAATTGACAATATCGTTTAAACCACATTTCACTTTCAATTACACAACCAATTAAGTTTGGGGCATATATTTCATTCTCTCGACAAATTAGCACATGAAAAGTCACATAGGCTAAGCATAATCAATTATTTATACAAGTTTTCAAGTCCTTCAACACATGCATATAAATCAATCTTTGCCACATATACTACATATGTGTAACCAAAGGCACTTACATTTTCGTGGCAGCAACAATAGCAACAACAATTGTTAATTGCAATTTGTGCGCCACACACACACTCACACACACACACACACATGCACACACAAACACACATCATTAAATGCTTGCGAAACATGGAACTTCCGACAATTGTAATTAATTTTGCATGTTATCCTCCCTCCGCTTGTGGAGCGCCCAGGTTTGAAAACAATTTGCGACCCACTGACAAAAAGTTTTTGCGCCCTTTTAGTGTGTGTTGTGTGTGTGTGTGTTGAAAATGCTTGAAATCACGCACCAAACATTTTCCACAATTATTGGCAGGCGGTAAAAAGCACTAAAAACAAAACAATTAAAAATGGGGAAGGTTGACATGCAAGACTGCTGGATGCCCTGTACTTTTTTGATAAATATGACTGTATAAAAAGTTCGAAAAATAATTTTGTGTATTTTTAACAGCTTAAAAAAAGGAAAGTAAAAAGTACTTTATATCTGTTACGCTTATTATTACCATTTGTTGTAGTTCAGTTCCATCAACTCCACCCCAATTCTATTCCACCATATTAAAGGGCATTTTGTAATCATAAATATTGCAACCAAGCAGAGCCTGAATCTGCATTGTTAATTAAACACACAAGTGACGTTGAAACAACGCTCATCAAAACTGCATGCAATCTATTATAAATACAAAACATGGCCAAAATCGTCAGCTGCATAATCAATAGGGAAATTTATATACTAAATCTGTATGTTTGCGTTGCGGATTAAAAAATAGTGTTAATCTACTAAATTATTCATTGTGATATCTGATTTCCATATGAATGGTTCATAAACATAATCGATATTTTAGTTACTGGACCCAAAGTCGTGGAGTGGCGACTAAATTCAGCCAAGAGAACAATAGCAACAATAACAACTAATGCAATGGTCACTAATCTAAGCAATTGGGCTTGTACTATTTGCATGGCCAAGCTATGCATTTATGTAGATGTTTGTGTGTTGGTGTGGATAGCACCCCTAAAATGCATATGCATGTGTGTAGTTTGTTATATTTGCTAAGCGCTTTCTAACAAACAAACACACACACTCTCACAAATGCCAGACTCAGCGTGGGGCAATTACACCCATCTTCATAGTCTTGTCGGGGGAGGCAGTTAGATGTATGTAGTTGTTGGGCGGGTGTGTTGGGGGGTGTGCAATTTAAACTGACACGCCCATGGAAGGCGATTTGCATGAATATTATTTGGAGGGCGGCAAAACATCAAGCTAATTGGATGCATTCGCAAAATCAAATTCAACATAAATTCACAAAGTTTTTTAACGTTACATTTGTATAGCATACTTTTAAGCTTTGAAAAAAATGTTGTTAATTTATTTCTCGTGCCTTTTTTGTAGTTTCTTAGTGATTTTAAAAAGTTTTCAGTTTAGCAGAACACTCAAACAAGCAATAAAGTTAGTCCAGGTTGGCAAAAGCGAATCAGCGCCAATGTTATGGCAGCGTTTTGGCCAAATTGCCAACTGTTATGTACTTTATGCAAGCGTTAGAGAGAATACCTCGTTTCCCAATGCTTTGTTGTCGTACAGTGGTTTTGGTTTGTTGTTTTGTTGTCTGCTGTGCTCTCTTGCTTGGGCTCCACTTGTTTGTCATTTGTTTGCAGATTTTTGTGTAGATTCTGCGGCTGCTTTGGTGGCGCTTGTTTAGTTTATTTATTGTTGGCATTGTCAGCAGCCAGCCAAGCTGTGTCAAGGTGTGCGCCACAGGAGAATCATAATTTTTTTTCAGTGTCCTTTTTTTTGTTGTGTATATTGTGTATTTTACCTTTTCTTGTCGGCCTTTAAGCTTGAGTAATGTTTCTGAGGCCTTGCAACTGAAAGCGACTCAGTTTTTCAGCCGGCATTGTAAATAATAATGAAGACTTTAAGCTGTACGAAATTAGCGCGATTTTCTTCCTGTGTGTGTTGTTTGCAGCTTGTTGTTGGCATAATGAACTTAATTCGGTTACGTAATGTTTGCCACCAGCTGAGGTTCTTGCTTAAATTTTTGATTAACATACGGTAGATTAAGCAGGTACATACATATAAATTGTATGTGACGGAATTATTAAGTTGCAATTTTTTGTGTGCCACTTAAATCCTTAATGTATTCTGTTTGATTGAGCAGAAGATGTGTGTGCTGGTTTATTTTTGTTTTAAACCCTCGATTTATATGGCTCTGATTAAGACATAATCTTTATATCCTTATCCACATTTCTAACCCATTTACTCACATTGCCTAACACTTTCGGTGGAACTTTTTTAGCCGCAAATTAAAAGCACTTGACCTCAATTGTTAACAAGCATAACACTTTGAACTATGACTAACACACCCACAACGACGATTGCCATGACAACCCATTTACTTTTGATACTTTTTAACTTAACCCTGAGTCTCTGTTTCCAACACTTTATTCGCATTTCTTTCTCATCTCTTGCCACGCATTCCAAATGCACTTTTTTCTCAAACAGAAAAATATTTTTTAGCTTGCAATACTTTTAGAGAGATTGTTGTTTTTTGCATATATGGTTTTTATTTTATGTGTTGACACTTTTTTTTATTTTTTTTTTTTTATTTTTTGCAAATTTAATTTTGTGTGCGCCCAAGTCGTATACATATTTGAGATTTCTTTGCTTGTTGTCGGGGCATTTTGTGGCTTAGTAGTGGGGCTTAGACAACTCTTCTAGCACTATGCGACACACACACACTCACCCACACGTATTGGTGTCCTTGATGCTGGAAACTGACTGCTTGAAGCTGATGTCGTTCTCGCTTTTCCCCATGTCGACGTTTATTTATGCAAATTTAATTTCCATACTAAACGTTCTATGCGTGTGTGTGTGTCAAAGTGTGTGTGTATGTGCTGGTGTGTGTGAATGCTACGAAATTCACTTAGCTGTGCCCAGTTGCCTGGATTTTTACTTACTCTTTGTTGTTGTTGCTGCTGCTGCTCGTTGCGGGCGCAAAAGTATTTTCTGTTTTCTTCTTTTTTTTTATTTTTATTCGTTATTGCTTTTTATCAGACCTGATAAGTGGAGTGGCTGCTACTATCTCTTCGTCCTCTATCTCTTCTATGTTTTAGACGTCTCTCTCTCCCCTCTTTTCTTGTGACATTTTTATTATGCTGCGGCGTTAAAATTGTTTGCTTGCTAATAGAAAATGATTTTTTTTCCTGTTTTTTTTTTTTTTGTTTTTACTTCATTTGCATTCCTTGGGCAAGGGAGCAATGTCCTTAATTAAGTAACATTTGAGAACAAAAAAGTGAGGGAAAGAGAGGAAAGGAAAGAGAGGCCTGCTACTGGCGTTAAGCTCCTTGTCATATGTGCTTGTTCAGCTGAGCCACTCGCATCATAAGCTAATCTCAAAAATGTTCTGTCATTTGCTCGTTTTTGCCTTTTTCTTCCACTTCTTTCCTCTCTTTGTTCTCCAGCACACACAGAAGGCAAAAGTCAGTTTTTTATGTAAATGGCGCTCAGGGCAGATAAAACATTTTCGTTTTTTTGTTCTCCTGCGCCTTGAAATATTGGCAAGCATACACAAAACCCACTTGGCACTCAGACATTATAACCAAACCCACACACTCACCCACCCACACACCCAACCACCTACATACATATGTATGTATTTCTATTGACCAGGCAAACTTTTCATTTTGGCCCATTTTGTGGTGCGCCCTAACGTTTCAACGTGGTTGCTTCCATCATTCCCAACAAACAAACAAACAACAACAAACACAACAGAACTATAACCAGCTGAATCAAATGGGTTTTCAAAAGCTGCTTGTCATCAATTTCAAACAAATTTTGGGCTTTCTTTTTTTTTAAAGGAGTTGCACAGCATGTGCTTGAAAGTATGCAATGAAATCTAGAATAATCTTTGCTATGTTCGATTTATTTTCTAGAAGAGCTATAATACTGCTTTAAAGCTCGAAAGATCTTTTATCTAGAATTATGTATATTCCTAAATTTACACCTATGTCCCCATTATTAACACTTGACTATGTCATAACTCACAAAGCCTTGATGAGCATTAGGCCAACAGACAGAGTCTGTTTGTGTTTTTGTGGAACATTGAACTTGGTCCAACTTTAATGAATGAATTCATGTGACAGTTGCGACTAGACGCGACTTTTGCACACATGAAAGATGATCTCTGGCATCCTGTAAGCTCGCAGCATGCGACTTTAAACACACACAGAGACAAATTTGTAAGGTTTTGCTTTAAGCCGGCATGCGGTCCGAATTGGCTTGAATGGGAATGTGAATGGCGGAATAAAAATGAAATTGTTTGGGACTCACAAAATAAATATAAAAAAAGGGCGCAACATCTGTGCGAGCATTTAGACAGCGGGTGGCTGCGTCTCTTTAGTCCTAATACCCTGAGTCCTTGCGAAAAGTTATCAACGCGCCATTTTTGCTGCTTGAATTAATTTGGGAGTGCAGCAGCAGCGACAGAGACAGAGACACAGATAGAGACAGAGATAGCAATGGTGCAAAAAGATGAAACGGAAGTGCTGCCATAACGCCAAGCAAACCGGAAGCAGCCATTGAAGCTCCTGTTTGCGTCGCGTGAAAAGAGCTCGGCTAAAAGGATTCCGCCACAATTTGTTTGATGTTTGCTACGTGTTTTCAAATAATTCCACCAGTTTTATGCTGTTTGCTCTCGTTGCTGCCGTTTCTGTTGCTTTGTTGTTTTTGTTGGTCGAAAGT
Source organism: Scaptomyza hsui (assembly GCA_018152825.1). Taxonomy (NCBI): domain Eukaryota; kingdom Metazoa; phylum Arthropoda; class Insecta; order Diptera; family Drosophilidae; genus Scaptomyza; species Scaptomyza hsui. The sequence continues at coordinate 586,500 of JAECXO010000280.1, forward strand.
GTGGCAACTGCTGCTACTGTTGGATATATATTTTCGAGGCAAAAATTGCTGAAAGTTGTGTGTTTGTTTCCAGCAGTTTTTTATTATTGTTGTATATTTTGTGCTCTGGAGTTGTGATAAGAAATAGTGCAGGTAGAGAATGTCCAATGAAGTCCAATATACACATATAAAGAGAAATATCTATTGAGTTACACAAAATATAAATTGCTTTTGTTGTGGTGTAAATTTATCGAAAAGGTGTTAAAGGCTTTAGCTTAAATTGATTTCAAACAACTGTGTTGTAAAATCACTGAAAAAATAAAAAAGTAGAATTTTTATGGCATTTTTCTAGCTAAAGGAAAGATTTTACAACACTGCAAAACTTTTTTTATACTTTACAATCATCTCAAAGCCTATTAATCTAAAGAAAAAACCTTCATCCAAGTTTTCTTATTACGCAAACACTAAAAAAAAATTAAAACTAAACAAAAGAGCTACGAAAAAAACTGTAATATATACACGAAATTGAAAAAGAGAGTTGAAGGCAAGAAAAAAAAACAGCATAAAGTATAAGTTTGCGCAATTCGCACTTGCGGCTTATAAATGGTGTGAAATTTCCATAAAATAAAAGTAAACGTAAAAAACAAACGCAAAAACACACACACACACACACAGGAAAAGATGAAACACGGTTAGTGTGTGTGTGTGTGCCGGAAATAGGAAGTAGTAAAATCTCTAATAGGAAAAGAAGGCGAGGCACAGGCAGCCGCACAAAACTAATTTCCCCAAGGCGCTGCAGCTAAAACAACAACAACAACAACTGTAACGAATGTGTCGAGATGGAGTGAGAGAGAGAAGGATAGAGAGAGAGAGAGAGAGAAGCAAAACTGACCGACTGACAGAAAGACAGACAGACGCACAATAAATTTCAGCAGGCAGCATTAGCAACTTGTTACAGGAGCTTGGAAATTGGTTGTGGGTGTGACCGTGTGGTGGGAAGAGGATGGGGGAGCTGCTTGTGCTACTGATGGCCATCAGTTTTAGACGTCCATCTAGTGCGTTTTATGTGTGTGTGTGTGTAGAGAGAGAGAGAGACAGTCAACAAAGGTTATTGCCATAGGCAATGTCTTTAAAAAGAAAGTATGCAATGATTTTCACTACAACATTGAATTTGATATTGTAGTAGGAAGGTTTTTTCTAACTTGATGGAAATAAAATAATTTTTGTGTGTGCTTAAAAAGTGTAAGGTGTTGAATATCAAATGAATACGATTAATTTCAAAGAGATAAAACATTTTTTTTATTTTGTTTTTTCATTTCTATGTTTAATTTGTGACAAGGAAACTGTAAACTTCAAAGCGAATGGTTCAACCATTGAACGAAATAGAATTATTGCTGCTGGACAGAAGAAAAAAGATATAGACAGGACTTAGGTTATTTATACATTCTTTCAATTCAAATTAATATTAATAATTTGACCTTTTAAAAGTTCACGTTTTATTCAAATAAATATAAGTCTATTCTGTGTAATTTTTTTCTTTTCGCTTACCACAAACCAAAATAAACTAATTTGTCATAAGGACCAACACCCACTACAGAACACATCACACTTCCCCACCGTCCTCCCCCCGCCCGCTCATTAGTCTTGGCAAAGTTCAGTTCATTTGGCATACTCGTCTCATGGATGCTATTATATTTTTTATATGAAGTTGAATAATTTTTGATATGCCCACAAGGTGTTTATTAGCAACACGGGAATAATGGGCGTATAAGTAATATTATACAGCAGGTTCCCTTCTTCTTTTTTTCGTTCTTCCGTTATGCCTGGAGACATTACTCATACGTAGTGTTGTGTGTATTTGTGTGTGTGCAAACACTCTGAGCCTCTTAAGAGGCCACTAAAAGCCAAAAGTCATAAAAGCAACAACAAAAACATTCTAAGAGAAATATAAGTGAAAATGCTCGGCAGAGTGGCAAAGCAGACAAATGAAATAAACTACAGAAAAAAAGGTGCTCAACAGGGGGGGTGTAAGGTGCATGGCAAAGTGAGGTAAGAGTGGCTTTGTTGGTGTTGGGTGGAATGAGCCAAGCAAAGTAAAGCAACAATTATGGCTAAGAGGATGGCTGGCACGGCAACCGCCAAAAAGACGTCAATAGTCGTCAGTGGGCCTGGCCAAAAAAAAAAAAAAAAAAAACGAACGCGACGAAGCGTCACCAGCAACAACAACAACAACAACAATCGTAAGCTTTAACAGCCCAGTGACGAATTGAAGCTAATATATATACATACGTATATATTAAGGGCATTCCCTTTTGCTGCCTGCTTTCACTTTTCACACAGTTTTTTCTGATGTTGGTTGGGTTGGTCTTTATTTATTTTGCGTTCGTCACACATTGTGAAGTTTGTGAGGCGTAAAACAACTCATGCAACAACAGAAAGAAAAACATAAATAAAACCAGTAACGAAGCTGGTAATTGTGAACGTCAATTGAGCGCATTCGTCCATAATGTAATGATTAATTTAATGCATAAGGTAAACAGGTTGAAAGCAAATTTGTTGTCCAATTAATATACAAAACATATGCTAAAACTCCCTGGAAATTGAAGACTTAATATACCAAGAATATTGTTGCCAATTAATAATTGATTCATTAGAGATTAAACATTGATAGCTACATCCAAATCCCAGTTGCAAAACTTTTCGTTCAATTTGCAATTCGCATAGCATACTTATTTGGGTTGAGTTGAATGAGTTTGCCATCATCAGCAAGCTTTTAACATATGCTTGAAGTAAACATTTTAATGGCAATTTTCACATCAACAGCCTTAGCTACACTTGAATTATCCTCTGAGTTATTATAATAATACAAAATAGCTAAAACAACAACAGAGAAGAAGCAGCAACAAATCTTAACAACAACAACGAACACATGTCAGAGGCACAGATTGAACAGATTTGCCCAAACGAGTACGTCAACATATAATGCATATTTACAAAATACATATATACACACACACACATATTTAGAATAATGTTTACTGCAAGTGTTTAGAAAACGGAATATGCCAGCATTATATGTGTGTGCTTATGTGTGTTTGCTTCGTCACATGTGCACTTGAGCTTTTGAGAAATTAATTTCAAGTGGAAATATTATAGCAGATGCAAACGCAAACAAATAAACAAAATATGGCAAAAGAGACGAGTCGAGATGAGAAGATAAAGACGACAGCTGTAAATTTTGATAAGACCCATGGCACAAGAGGCAAGAGATGACACGCCCATCAGACTGACATCTAAGGCTTTCATGTGGGGGTGTGAACTTCTGTGTGTTTGTGTGTTTTGTGCAACTGCAAGCCAGGAGAAATGATAAAAAGTTAAATATTGTGTGTGAAAAAGATTTAAACGCATTTAATATTTATATTCTATCAGCATTGATTTAAGCATAAACTTTTAACTGACAAAGATTGAAAATATTTACGACTTAAACTTGTTTAAATCCAACTTTTGTATTTTGATTTATTTAATTGTTTTTTATTTACAGATATTTATACTTTTTGCGACAAACAAAAGCCTTTAAAAACAAGGTAAGCTAAGTTATTTAAATATTGAAGCTAATCACAAATTTGACTATCTTTGATGTATCATAATCCATTTAAAACGTTCTGTCTGCCATTATTATTTGACTAATCCAATTGGCGCCATATAGCAAATAAAAATAAAATAGAACATACACACTGAACAATGTCAAAGGTCAATGAAATTTGCTTATCCAAATGCGTAAAATTAATAAAATTATTTTTCAAAATCACTTTACCAATTGAGACGAGCTAAGGCGAATAAACATCAAGGTCAAAATGTGGCACAGATAAGTTGGTAGACTCGTTTTGTAGGACGAGCTAGAAAAATAATATTGAAGGCAACATCTTCAACTAGAAAAAGAAGGCACTAGAATACAATGCGCAATGAAGCGTTTATATATTTCATTTACCATGAAAAGCACTTACGTATTGACAGCAATTTTTCTGCATCGAATGAAATTGAAGTTTTTGTTTCGCTGTCCATAACACCCGTACCCCTTATCCCCCTCCTATCAGACACACCCACTGCTATCAATATCCTGGCAAAAGGAAGCAAGAGCCAATCAACAAGAAATACATTTACTCACTTTCGCCTTTGCGCTTTTTATGAAATCTCGCATGCTTCATTTCATGGGCATAAAACGAGAATGCGAGACAGTGAGGAGGGAGTAATGGAAGGGGGGCGTGAAGTGGGCATAACATTTGTTCATTTTCCTTTTTATCCACGACAATATTCATATTAGCGTCCACATTTACGCCCACTGCTCGGCGAAGAAGAGAATGAAAGCAACAACAACAACAATTGCGTCTTGGCTATTGGGCCATGATGATTTCCAATCTGCATTTGCTGCCAGCTTTTGATGTTGAAACGTTTGTCTGTCTGGTCTGACTGTGTTTGTTTATGTCGAGTTGGACGCTTCCGAAATGAATTTGTAATACGGCAATCGGCAGTATTATTTATAACGCATTTGTGCTGATGCTTTTTGTATTTATGGCATTATGCTGAGATTTATTTTTATTGCCAAGTTATTACGCATATCGATATGGTAATAAATTTTCTTCGCTCCCAAAACGCTGGCGCGGCGAACTCTCTAGTGAAAGCACAAGCAGCTCAAGATTTCTCCCCAATACTCCCCTCTTCCTCCCCATTCTCCGTTATTCCACAACGAACACAAAATTTCGGTTCTGAAGTGGATTAAATTTGCTGTTTCACAAGTATGTATTTTTGCTTGCATTTTTGTACCCTGTGTGGAAAAGAAATGCAGAAAACGGGTATAAATAAAACTATAAGAAAGCTATAATAATTCTATAAACTGTTACACATACCCATTGAATCTATTTTCTTTACCAATCAATAATGAAGAATATTCATCGAATCAAATAAAATCTATAAGTTGAGGAAAAATACTTTATTATGATTATTCTATGTGTGAGCTTTAAAAATATTGAAAAGTATTAATTTAATTTAAAATATATTTTTTATATACTTTAAATTTGATTTTAGGACAACTTCTCGTCGAGTATTCCTTTTATTCTTAACGGCTCTTTATTTTTGTTGTCTTTTCTTATTTACTTTTGGGAAAATTTGATTGTTGTGCCAAGTTTTAAGCAATGGCAATGGCAAATGCTCTTTGAGCCATTTTGTTGCCAATTCCGCAAGCTCTTCAAACGAATTTCTTGCAATTGGCCAAGTTATTGCGTTTGCTTTATTTTTCATCCATGACTTTCTCTCCATGCTAGAAAGTCGTTGAACTGACAGTTTATTTTTGCAGTTTCGTTCTTTTTTTCTGGCTTTTTGTTTCTTTTAGCCATCATTTAAACCACATGAAAGCACTTGTGTGCATTTCTTTGACAATTTCTTGTGAAATAAATTATTTAAAATTTGCATTTCTAGATTTGTATTTTATATCAACATGAAAAGTTGTTTTAAAGAATGAGAGACTAAAAACAAAAGATATTTTGTCTGCAGACAAACTCTGTAAGTGCCTAATGGGCAGAAAAAAAACTACTGCATTAATATTGCAATAAATTATGATGTGAAAGCTGACTAAATGTTGAGCTTAAAGTATATTTACTTAAATAATATTTATATATGTATATACAAAACTAAGTATTCTGTTATTACTATTTAGTTTGTTATGCATTCAAATCGATTGTTGCTTATTGCCACATAATTTTGACAATGTTAGCACTTTCAGAGAGAGATGCAAAAACAAACATATTGTACAATTGTGCTACATACATTAATAGTAGCGGTACAGAGCAACAATGGCTATGCCCCAAATGTCTAATTAATTCGATTCTGTTGTGTGTGTGTGGCAAGTAATGAGCTTTATTACAATTTCAATGATCATTAAGTGTGGCAGTAAATCGAGCAACGCAATGAACTCTTGACCTCTTAGGTAGACCAAAGAGCCAAACTAAATTTCAATTAGGGAAGCCTACCGTCTATATATGTGTATATGAGCCAAGCAGGAATACAAGAAGACGAAGAAGCACACAAGAGTAGTAAATACATAGTACTATGTGCCCAATGAATGTCCTGTTCATTGCGGTCATAGATTTGAATTAGTTGCACTGTGCCAAGAATGAGAATGTAGTGTGTTATTAATGGATAATTATGCTAACAAGTCAATGGGCAACACAATGCAGCTAAATCAGTTTCATTATAAAAGCTTAAATGGGGCTAGACGGCTGTTTTTCGGAGGCTTAATTGAACAGAAAATCGAATAACAAACAATCAAAATGCAACTTGATTAGAACTAATCCCATATGATTAACGAAAATACGCGTGTAAAAGTGTTGTCTCGATTTATTCCAGCAGCAATCGATGCCTAAAGGCATAGAATTCAATGCGGCTTAGTTCTTGTTGTTGTTGTGGTTGTGTGTGTCAATATTGCTTGTGTGTTTGTTGTTGTGTGCGTGCGGAATTCAATAAAAATTCTAATGGTTTTCTGATGATAATCTCATGGCTGCAAAATCAAACAGCAAACGTTGCCCCGGACAATATTTGCACTTTAACAGCCTATGCTTTCCCTTTGCTGCTATTGTCGGTTTTTGCCTTCAGTTTGGGGCCTTGGGGCCTTGTTGGGTTGCCCAAAGACACGATTTGGGCTTGCCCCTTGTTCGGGCTCTGTTTCTTTTTTTTTTTATACTCTTTTTAAGAGTTTATAAATTTTGGCAATAAGGAAACCTTTACAATCTATTAGTCTGCTATTATTTATTTTATTAAATAGTATAAATTATTATATGCTTTCTTCATTACTCATTAACATAATATATTTTTTGTTGCATACTTTTAGCTGGTAGCATATATTAACTTCGGCGTGCAAAAGTTATCTAGTTTCTTTCCTCATGTTTTCATTTATTTTTTTATGCTCTTTTTTTGTTGTGAATATTTGCAACGCTCAATGCTGTCAACTAGACAAGGACTTCGATTGAATTCCTTTATCGCTTTGCCTCGCCTCTGTTGGCTTTTGTTGTTGTCAGGCTTGTCTCACTCTCTGTCTGTTTGTTTGCCTGTCTGTTTGTCTCTCTGTTTGGCGTGCGTTTACTTGACTCTTGCGACTTCAACTTCACGCTTCGTTAACTGTAAATTCCAGGCAAGCAGAACATACGTTCTCTCACTCACACTTGCTCACTTGCTCACCTTTAGCACTACTACGTCAGGGTTTACATATATATTTGTTAATATGTACCTACGTATATATGGCTTTTGGCCGACTGCTAAATTCGATTGGCTTTCATCCTATTTGCCGTATTTGCTGCTTGGTTAGATTTTTTCATTTTGCACTCCTCTTTTTTCCTTAAATCTATTCATGCCACCCGTATTTGCCCACTTTTTTTTCTCTCTCTGTATAATTCGCACATTGACATTTTGATTGGCATTGACAACACACTTTTCTCTGTGTAGGAATTGGCTTTCATATTAGATTATACACAGTTAAAGGACTTGATCAAATTAAAAAATACCACAAAACAGCTTAAGCTTTGCAATTCCTTTCAGTTTACCATACGCTGCGTATGCGCAATTTTTATTTTCTGTATATAACCGCTGGCCATAGGCGTCTGCAAAAGTTTTTCTTAAGTAGAGCAGAGGGAAAAAAGGCTTAAAGAAAGTTTAAGTGAAATAAGTGACTTACATTTCATCTTTAATCAATGTTAAGGTCTTTGTTATCGTTTAATGGAGCAGGAGCGAAAAGGCGCTTAACATTTGCCAATGTAATTAAATAAATTGAAAGCCTTGTCGTTGGCCTGTCAAATGCAAAATGCCTCAAAGGACACCAAAGTTGCTGGATTATTTACAAAGCGGGGTATTTAAAAATTTGGAGAGCATTACAGGTGTGTTTATATCATTTTACTCTTTTCTCCTCACTTTGTTGCCTTTCATTCACTTTGACGCTTTTGGCGACTTAAGCCCAGGGAAACTGTTTGCTTGCCACAGTTTTCACAAGACCTTCTGTTTTAATATGAAAAATCTTGAAGTTTCCATTAGCAAAGAGAGAAAGAGAGAGAGGGCAATTAGAGTGAGAACTTCTTAAGATTGCTGTGTGAGTCTCTGTGTCTGTGTTTTGGAGTCTGTTGGGAAATAACCACACGACAATTTGTTTTCTGTTAGCGTGTGCAGTTTTCGAGGCAGGGGAATAAGCGCTAATAGCCAAGCATTGCTTTTAATTGGCTCTCATTAAAATTAAAAGCAGCGGCAAATTGAATATGAGAAGACCAGCTTCATTTAGCAACCCGAAATAGCTGCTCAATTCACATTCACGACCCGAAAAAAAACGTTTAGTAGCAGTTGTAGTTGTTGTTGTTTTTTTTAATTCCCCTCAAACCAGAGTCCGCAAAAGTTTTGTCGCTAATTTGTTTGGCTGTTTTGCACGCAGCACCCAAAACCAAGCACACACTTAATGTGTACACATGTGTGTGTGTGTGTGCAGTTTAGCATTTTGCTTGCTGGTTGGCAGCTGTTTAGAGCCAAGAAATGAAATTGAATGCTATTTCACGCGCATATCAAAGTTCGAGTTGCGTTTCACCCCAAAAACGCAAAAAGTTGTGTGTGTTTGAGAGAGTTCAAGTTTAATGACTTTTTGGTGGACTTTTTGAAAGCACTTAGCAGCTGTATCTGTGTGTGGTTGTGTGTGCGGCTAAATGTGGCAAATGTTTGCGGCAAGTGAAAGTTATCTGGGTCAAATTTTGCTACTAGTATGATTATTTTAATTGACTAAATGTTCCGAGGAATGCATTCAAGCTAAATGCTGTGACAATTTTGTTTGGTTAACCAAATTGGCTAATATTCATTACTACCAAATTTTCTATTTACCTTTGAAAAAGAGAAAGACTCTCAAAGCATCTGTAAAATCAAGTGTTGAATAGTGACAGCTACATTTTGATTATCAGACAGTTCTCTAAACAGCTGCTGTTGGCCCTTTCACCTAAGTGAAAAGCGTGCCACATTTAAATAACCAAATAAAACTCTCAACACACAGAGAGAAACCCTGACACACAGACACATTGAGGCAAACCTAACCAAACAGACAGCTGTTACAATATTATTGACTCATATCGCATGCATGGCACACACACACACACACACACACACACACACACACACTTGAGCAGCTGTTGGCTGTCACACAGAGAACATCTTCTTCTTTTTCTTGCTCTTCCTTCTCGCTTGCCACTTTTTGAATGAAACGTTGAACTTGGCATAAAATTAAGTGCTCCATTTTAATTGAATTCAAGTGTCTTCTGCTTTTGGGGTTTGAGTCAATCTGTTGCCAATATATATGTATATGTATATGTGTGTGGCAGCCTCCTTTGCATTTGGGCCATATGCTGCCAATTGTGGGCATGGCTCAAACCAATGTATGAATTGTACCTTCGCAAGACAGTTTTAAGTGAAAAAGGAATTTCGAAGCAATCAGCGCGCTGACATCAGGCACGTTTTCCATTCGAGTTTCCTTTTCTTAAAGTGACAGCTGCTTGCTTGCTTTTTAGCGAAAATATATTTAAATTGTGTGTGTGTGTGTGTGTTATCTGCGAGATCGAAGAAGGTTTCCAAAGGTTACTCTGATATTTATTTATTTATGTGTGTTAATGTATTTTAAATTTGATTTTCAAGATGATTATTTCTTTATGTTAAAAGTATTTACAGTGTAAGAGATGCTATCTTTTACTTAATTATTCATTTATTTTTTTTTAATTTTTTATAAAATACGCCAGAGAATTTATTAAAAATTTCACTGTCGACAGCTAAATATGTTGGAAAATTGCTCAAGTTGCGTGACATGTCGCTAAAAGTTCACTTGCCACTTGCCAAACCGCACCGCATAACTGTTAACACTATGACACTTTTTAGCAGGGGGTGTGGTAAAGAGGGGGAAGAACGCTTAAACTGTCAGATAACGATGACGTTGCCAATAATGTTTTTGAGGCTTCTCGCTGGATGTTTAAAATGCCGCTGACGAATTTTACGGCTTGGCGTATGGGTAAAATTGGATTTAAGCGACAATTGACAACAAGCGAGAGAGACGAGCGCTGAAAACTTGTGAAACTTGTCAATCAGAGTGCAAACTTCAGCCATCAACAACAACAACAACAACAACATACGAATACAGACAGAGTCAGAGTCACATCAGACACGCCCATTTTGCTGTTGACATTCAAGATAATGATGTCAACGCATGTTGTTGTACTTAACAAACGCCACTTAAGCGAAACTACCCCAACTCTCCCCACTCTTTCTGTCAGTCTGTTAAATTGTGAGAAAAAGAGCTTCAATTTCAGCCACAACTTTTCTTGCTAAAGCAAAATATTTTGCTTTTAATGATGCTGAAAATTTAGTGCTCAAAGTTGCGACTCACTGAACGGTAATTAAATGCCATATAATATTAATAATAATACTTGCTTAAAAAAAGATTAATTCAGATTATACATCATACCAAAAAGTGTTTAAGTTATACTTTACTTAGCTTTTCCACACAAATACAATCATACTGTAATCAAATATTTAGTGAGCTCAAAATGTTAGCTAAAATTCTATTTGCATACATTTTTTCTGCTTATTTTTTCTAAGCTCTTCTAAAATAATAATTCAAATTGTTATTTAACACATGTGTTGATTGCATCTATTATTTACTTTTGTCTGCTGACATTTAAAAAATATGCAAATATATTTTTTTGTGATGTTTGCCTTTGAAATATATATAAATGTATATAATTTTTATTTCATTTAGTCTATTGTTTATTCTCACATATGTACATACATGTTGCATTTCTTGTTGCAACTTAAACGGACCCAATTTATGCAACGAAAACTTTTGCCGAAAAATGTGCAAATCGGAAACGCAGTGAAATTTCTAAAAAAAAATGTTTACACATGCATAAAAGTTGCCTCTTCCTCTCTCTCTCTTTATATATATTTTTTGACCACAGCAAAAGGTAACTGTTAAAAAATAAATGAACGCATAAAAGGCAAACAGGAAATGCAGAAAACTCAAATTCCCGGAAACATATTTTTGTGTGTGGTTAATAATAATGTGTTTGTAGTTGTAGGTGTTGTTGCTGTTTTCACACACACACGCATTCTAAACAAAAAATAAATTAAGCACACACACACATACGCCCATAAAATGAATTTTATTAAAAAAGTTTACGTAGATGTTTTTCCTGTGTCATAAAAATATGTTTTTATTTTATTGTGCATCGTTTTGGATGTGTGTTGTGCTTGGCATTGAGAAATATGTCAAAAACCAGGCTGGCAATTTGCATTTACCATGTATTTAGAATGTGTGTGTATGTGTGTGTGTGTGTGTGTGTGTGTGTGTGGGGACAAACTAACACCTGTCCATGTCAACTGTTGACGTTCTACAATACTGAATTCTAAAAACATTTTTGGGATAACATTTTGTGTGTGTGCCTTGTCAGCACACACACTCTCTCTCACACCCACAAACACACACACATTTACATAAAATATAATTAAAAATAACAAAAGACGTGAGTATGATGATTGAGGGGGAAAAGGGGGCATGGTAGTTGCAAATATTGTGTAGCAAACATTTTCGGGCACAGATTTCTTGCATATTTTTGCGTATAAATGTTTTGATGGGCGGCTGGGCTTTGCCTTAAATGCAATTATTGTTACGATTATTTGGGACAAATGTGCAAACAACTCACAAAATAATTGCTTTATTATTGTGGTTGGTTTTATTGTTGTGTTTCAGTTGACAAATAGTCAGCATTATGTTTGCTTGATTGTAACTTAGTCTAATTGGTAACATCAACACTTTTGAGCCATTATTTAATTGCATCATTTTACATTTGTTTCATTAAAAGTGTAACTCAATTGCTTGAATTATGCTTTGGAAGTCCAACAGACACAATTGTCGGCTCGTTTCCAGCTGCAATTTTTTGGCAAAAAATCAAGTATACGCCTACGTTATTCAGTTACGCTCTGTATCTAACATTGTACGCTTGCTTTGTTGGCCAAATCGAATGACAGCTAGCCCCTAAAAATTCACGCTCGATTTGAAGTTCATTCAGTGCTGCTTGTCGCCTATCACGAACAGCCAGAAACGAGTCCAGAACCAGGAGTCAAGAGTCAGGAGCCAGGATATGCAGCTTTAGCAGCAGCAGTATGTCCTGTTGTTGGTAATATGAGCATACACGTAAGCGACAGTTGAATGGATCTCATCTCAATGACCCAGCTACAAACAGAAGTCAACATTCCTGCACCCCCTCTCTAACCTCCCCCACACTCTTGTCACACTCATTAGATAACGCCCACGAAGGCTTCTGTGTCGACAGAATCTTCTCCTCTCTCTTCCTCTCTGAATTTTGTTGCTGGTTATTTCGTCACTTAAGAGTCGACCCATTGCGAAATTGTTTTTTGCATAAAGAGCCATGCTCCATTCTCGGATGCTTGCTGCTGTTGTTGTTGTTGTTGTTGTTATTGTGTGTGTCCTGTTGGCAACATTTTTGGCCTGCTGGGGCCAGAAATTGCTTTGAAAAAGTCGTCTAGATGGATGGAATAGCTCGATAGCCACACAAAGGTTAACCAATTTTGAAGCAATGTGCGGTTCAAGCTATTGTCAGTGTCTTATGATTATGGGTGGGTTCCGGTCATTGTTTGAAATTGTTTTCAAATTGGTTGAAGATTAACCCAATTTGTAGACAGTTCTCAAGTTGATGTCATCAAAAAAAGGTATATACCATAGAGAGCTTAAGTTTATATCTAGTCTTTATTTTGTAGAGTTTATGTGAGTTGTGTAAGTGTTAAAAAAAATAATACGATTACTACAAGTGTTTATAGACTTACTTAAAGAACTCCTCTCCATACCTTTAAAGATTAAATTACAAACTCATCAAATCGCTCAATTTGCAGTAGACAATATTTTCTAGATATAATTGAAGACCTCTGTGCATATATACAAAGTATGTATGTATATATGTACAATCGTGATGCTATTCAATATGCATTCAGTGTGCAAACACCTCTTTCCCTCCCTTCTCCCCCCGTCTCCATCGTTCAGTAAAGTGACGCCGGCAATTTGCAGCTACTTGCTGCAGCGTTAGCCATCATCGTCTTGGCATCTAATGAGATTATGGAATTATGTATTCATAGAGCAAAAATGATGTCAGACGATGACTTAGACAATGGCCGCTAGCCAGAAACCTCGAAGGTTGAAGGGTGGCGGTGCGGGTGGGTGGGCGTAATAAAAAGTAGAAGCAGAATAAAGTGAGCAGAAGACAAACGCAAATTGCATACAAATGCTAAAAAGAAGAGAGAGAAGGAAGAAGAAGAAGCAGCAGCAGCTGCCAAGAACTTCTTTGAATCTCTCTTCTCGTTCCTTCTTGCCACAACTTTGAACTGTCCACGTTCAAGTCGTAGCATCTTAGCGAGCGAGCGCGCAGTGCTTAGTTTAATGTATTTCCGCAGTTGCCACACCAAAAAACCCCCATTCCCCCCGTTCCCTCTCCATGACCTGGACATAGTCCAGGACCTTTTTTGCCTAGCTTACTTCCGTCACATTGCAGCCGTTTTATTTGCAAATATATTTCGCCATGGCAACGTCGTCTCTGACTTCTGCCTGCACTTTTCTATAACATCACATTGTTTTGTACTGTTTTTTTCTTCTTTTTTTTCGGCCAATGATAGTCGCAGAAGTCCCACACACAAAATGCCAGAGACGACTCCCGCAGCGAGAAATGCAGCTGCAAAACAATAAACGAGAACACAAACTGATAAATGTGCGAAAGCGCACTTTGAAATCGCAAATCTAGGCAAAAGAGAGAGGAGAGAAGATAGAGAGAGCTACATTAACCACAGTGAAAACTGAGTAAAGTGTACTTAAAGTGCAAGTGGATATTTCTGTGTGTGTTAAGTGTAACTTAGAGTTGAACTATGAACTGTAAAGAAGTTTTAAGTGGAATCTCTATACGAATATTTACTCTATGCACCCCATTGCGGCCTTCAATCAACGCTAATTAAGCTAAGTATATGCATGACCTAGTTTCAAAACCCAAATACAAAGTATTTGACTTATCAATGTATTTATTTATGGAATATTCTTGCAAAGTTTGGGCCATAAATTGGCCATACTCTGCAGCATACTTTTTGGCTCATTGCCTTTAAAGTTAGAGGAGTCAGAAGTCTGTTGTTAGTTTGCGTCTACTTTAATGCCAACCTTTTGGGCTTGATTGTTATTAAACTAGCTGAGCTAACTAAGGGAAAGATGCTTAGTTTGATAAGCGTGCAAAACTTTTAATTGAATTTTTCGTTTGCATTTAATTGCCTACATTTTTTTTTTTTTGTTTGGCTCAGCTTTTGTCCTAAACAAAGTTGTAACACAATTTTCGGGCCTATACAAATAAGAACTCAATTTCAATATATTTTCCTCCCTCGCTTTGTCACTTTCACTTGTTGGGAACTATTATTGAGCATTTGCCAGTTAGTAAATTAGAATATTATAAGTTTTGGCACGCGGCCGCAGCCTTTGCATAATTAAATTATGCGCCTCTCATGAATATTTCATGGCAAAAGCTTTTAAACGCCTCTTTATTTATGTATTTGGCGTACAACAAACAAACATCCTTATAACAAAATTGATCTACCCTCCCCATCCCTCCCTTCAACCCTTAGGCAAAACAAAAATTATTTTTTTGTTATTGAAAGTGCCAAGAAAGTATTTTTCAAAGTGTTTTTCTCGCGCATTTTTAATTAAATTTCGCGTTTCGCAATCTGCTCCAAAAAATATACTTATATATAATTTACGAAATTACATTTTCCGCTAATTGGCAAAGATAAAACTTTCAGCTGGCACAAATCTCTTTTATAACAGCGGTTCTGTACTCAGATATAGATTTTCAATTGCTAACCAAATGGGAGCCATCGGTTTTTGGGGACATCGTTTTCTGGGCTACGCGGTTGTCGTTTAGATAGCAACATACAAAATTGATAAACAAACATATGCCAATGCATCTGACCAACCCATCCTCTCCCTCTCCCCTACCCGTCTCACTTCTGTATATAACACGTACAAACATGTTAGAGTTGGATCCAATTCGTGCTTTCAAACGTGACACGAAAAGGAAATGGGATAAAATATTGTTGAAAATATAAAGACAAAGGTATAAACTGAACCTTAAACTTCTTGCATTCGATTCTTGTTGTACCAAAAAAAAACCCCATCTCTAACACACCCTCAACACACACACATGCATATGCACACATCCATTTGCATTTGTTTGTGCTGCTTTCGCTCTGAGGGTGTGTGTGTGTGTGTTGGCTTGTGTTTGTGTAGGCGCGCGGACTTAAAAAAAAAGTGTTCGCAAGCCAATATTGATAGCATTTCCCTGGCGGTAAGTGTACATCGAGAAGGCTGCTACCAAAAAAAGGCTTTCTATTGCTCCAATTACAGTAGCGGTATACCAACAACAAAAACCAACAAAAAATAGTACGCGCGATATGTGGAAATTTGTTGTTGGATGGCAACGTTCTTCCATCGAGCATCGCTGCTCACATGGACAACTAGAAAACTAGACAGCTGGACAACTGTGGAACTGTTCTGCATAGAGACGAGCATGCCTGGAATTTTAGTTTGCTCTCCACATGAATGCATGTACAACATTTGTACATATCAATTGCGCTGCGGTTGTACATGTGAGTGTGTGTGTGTGTGTGTGTGTGTGTATTGAGGCATGCTTGCGTTTATTCGGGTGTCTACTGATGCCTAATAGAATTTTAGCTCTTCAAGTTGTGAATTCTGTGCAAATTTGTCAAATTGTGAAATGCACTGAAAATTACAAAAAAAAAAAAAAGGAAAACAAATGCACAGAGAATGTAAACGAACAGATCGATAAATTTAAGCAGCATTTATATATAAAAAATAATGTTTAAAATGGTTTTCATGTTAAGAAATAATAGAAGGACTTTAAATAAAAATGTATCAATATTTTATTAGAGCTAACATTTATTGTTTAAAAATGTACAATAGATTTTTCCAAATTTGATGTCTGTTTTCCAACATTTATACATTTATCATCCAAACACACACACACAGAGACTCCTTTGTCATAAGCCCAACCACAATTTAGCCAATTTGCTAACCACATGAAAATTTGCTTATTTTAGGGCAATAACTATATTAGCAATTGAAGCACTTGGGCTAATTACAAAACACCAAAAAAGTCGGAGGCGTAAAGTGCAGCAGATAAACACAAACAGCAAAAGCTGCATAAAAAAGCTTTGCCTATTTATTGGGATAAACTTTACCAAATCAGTATTTTCGTGTGTGTGTGTAGGTCTGCGGTAGATTGTGAGTGTGCATGTGGCATTTAAATTTATTCAAAACAATTTTATTCAAATCGCAAAAAACTAATTCGGGGCACGTACGCTCAACAAACAACAACAAGCAACAACAACAACAAAAACCCAACAACTACAGACGTTTGCTAATAAAAGGCAAGCTTCCATGCTAGTAAATTCATATATCTATGCCGAAGCGTATGTGTGTGTGTGTGCGTGTGTGTGTTTGTATTTGTTATTAGTTTTTGCGAACGTTTCACAATAGTTTTTGGCCTCCGCCATCTAGCACAGTTAACGGCGAAAACTCGTATTTTGTGTACTGCCCAGCAAATTATGCCATTTCACATATGTGTTGGTGTGTGTGTGAGTGTGTGTTTTTGCATTGATTGTATTAGCTTTTTGTGTGTGTGAGGGGGGAAGAAGATTGAAGGCAGTTCTGTTGTAATTATGTCTAATTTTATTGCCTCCTCCTTTTCCGCCATGCCACAACAATGGTCAAGGGAGCAGTTTCTATTTTATGATTGCAATACTGTGTACATCTATACAGATACGAGAAGTGTATAAAGAATTATTGAAGTGTTAACAAAAGTGATGAAAGTTTACACATGAAGAATTAACAGAGAAGTAATAATAATATAATAAATCTTTACTTTTGTTCTTCCTGCATTTGTTTCATATTTTTTAAGGGGCATCTTTTAGTCGCACATTTAATTGAGTTTCTTTGTTGTGTTGTCGCATTGATTTTCGCTTGTGCTAATTGTTGTTTGCCCATAAACTATATTGATTTTATGCTTCTGTGGTCATTTTTGTAGCTGTTAATTAATTGTTTTTGCGATGTGAACTCCATTTTTGCTGTAATCTGAAGCTGATAATTAAATTTACCGGCAATATGTCATTTAGTTGATTGAATTGTGAGCTAAAGACTCTTATTGCACTTTTTCTTATGTTACGTGCTATAATTTAATTTCAAAGCATGTAAGCAAAAACCATGTTAGGTTTATTTTAAATGAAAGAGACTCTTCATTTATTTTAAATGTTTTTATTGGTTTCAATTCAATTTAAAATATCACACTTGCTTAATTTTTTACCTAATTTGATTAAATCACATTTTTAATGTCAAATTTGTTGCATTCATCATTAAATCAATTAAAATATGTCAATTAGTCAATTAGTGTAAATTTGTTTGTAAAATCAAATCACTTGTCCCAGTTTTTAAATACTCAAATTTAACAATTTACTAACATTAATCAATTATAATTTCCATTTGTGTAAATTTTGTCAACTGTTTATTTATTTTCATAGTAAATTTCAATTAGCTGAGGTTAAACAGAAAACTCAATTATTTGGTGTTTTTGTGCTTCTATTATGTTTGAATTAAATTTATCATTCGTGATTTGTGACCAAAAAACAATTACAGAAACATAACCAATAAAATGTCAAAAAATATAAAAAGAGAAAACATTAAAAGAAAAAGAAGTCACCACATAAAATCAAATAACAACATAAAATAAACGATGTGGCGGAGGAAATGTTGTCGACAGCGAACAGTACACACACATAAATTGTAAGTGTGTGTGTGTGTGTGTATTTAGGTGTACGTTAACAAGCCAAGAGAGCCGTGTATAATATTTTCTAATTTCTCAATTTCCCGCACATTGACATCCGTAACTAATAAAAATAAATCGCACTTTGATATCCGGTTTTTCATTGCATTTGTTTTGTTTCATTTTCATTTACGTTTTCGCTTTGTTTTGTTGTGCTTTTCATGTTTTCTTTCTCCTCGTTTTCGTTTCGCTGTCTGCTTGTTCCGTTACTTTTTCAATAATCGTTACACACACACACAAACATATATATTTAGTCTGATATAGCGGCTGTCATAGCCAACTGCCCTGCCTTTGGTCAGCACCACAATTTTTATATCATTTTTAGTATTCTGTGAATACCCTGTAAACTATTGGTTGCCAAAAAAGGATATAATAAAGTTGTGTAGACAGGGTTGAGCCTCTTCTTTCAGTATATAATAATATCATAATAATATAGAAGCTGCTTTAAAATGTGAATATAATAAGCTTCCAGCTAAGTTAGAACATATATTTATACAAGTAAGGAATCTATTTTTGACCATCCGAAAACTATATACACTTGAAAGCCTTCTTTTTCAAACCTAGATGAAAATACATATACATATCAAACATAACGAAAAGGTGAGCCTAGACATATAAGCATACATACTTGCATTATAATTTTTGAACTTCTTTATTAACACATTCAGCTGCTATGCAAAGGCAGCATATGGCATCAAACAGATATCCGTTATTATTTCGGTGCAGGATTTCTTACAGGGTATCTAATTAACCATCTTTCTAGTCAAAAAACTCTCCCAACTTATATTTGTTTATACCCTGAACGCATAAAATGGGTTAAAAGGGTATAATGGTTTTGTGCAAAAGTATGTAACACGCAGAAGGAAGCTTCTCTGACCCTATAAAGTATATATACTCTTGATCAGCATCAACAACCGAGTCGATATAGCCATGTCCGTCCGTCCGTATGTATGAACGCGTCGATCTCAGAGACTATAAGAGCTAGAGACCTCAGATTTTGAACATAAGCTCATATTAAATATTGCCTAAGCTTGCCCTGATTGTTATTGGTTTGTGAAGATTTTCTACAGAGTATCTCCTAAACCATCTTTCTTCAAAAACTCTCCCAACTTATTTTTTGTTTCATTGTTTTTGCCACACTTTTTGGCCTGGCGAGTTAGCACCAACAATAAATAAATGCGCGCACAATTTCACCGACATAACGCACACACACATCCACACATACACACTTTCGCACACACACACACAACGGAAATTTATAGATCTGGCCGGATGTGCGTCTCTCTCTGGTGACATACACAGATACCACCAATCCGTAGCAGTATATAGTAATACCAGTGAGATACGAACCCAGCGCAAACTTATAACTCAAGCCCACTGTAAACGGGGTGTGTGTGTGTGTTGTGCGCGTGTCTATTACAAATACAAATAACAACAAAATGACCAACTAAATAAATAGTTTTTGTAACCACACACACTGTCACAAGCGGCGACAGACAGGAAGGGAATGAAACCCTATATTCAATGGGCTACAAAATGATTCTGTCTCTCCGTATGTGTGTGCGTGTGTATAAAACTTTAGTAAGCTGCTAAACTTTAAGTGAACGATGAACGAAAGTCATTTAATTAGCGCCACAAAAGAATTGCTTAAGAAATATTATTAGATGTGAAATGTTAGATGAAAACGAATCGTTTGGAAAAGTTTAATTATGATTTAATAAATGGGCTTTTAATAAGATATATAACAGATTAAATGATTGGAAAAAGATTTTCAACTACTTATAAATCATGTTTCCTGAGTTTGCACTTGGTTTGTAAATCTCTTATCAATTTCCAGACCGCCAATATTTTTACTTTAAGTCTGTTGACATATCTTGGTCTTAAATTATAGATAGTGGGGTGGAGAGTATAAAATGCCTCAACGTCTCTTAACGTTTCATTTGTACATGTGATTTATCTCAAGCAGCTTCATTCTTTTTATCTCCTTCTTCTTCTTTCACAGAGTCTCTTTCTAACCCATTTACTTTCATCCCTATACTTGAAATAAAGACAGCGTTGATGCTGCTGCTGCTTCTTGGGTTGCATCGTAAATCCAAGCAAAAATATATATCGCACACACAATACAATATATATGTATATAGTTATAGAGAGACGTGGACTCCCACACACACACACACACATACACAGTGAGTATTGGGTAAGAAGCAAGCGTATTATTGCTTCAGTTTTTAGGTCGCAACACAATAAAATAGCTCAAGTTGATGATGGAGCAAAACTGTCCTGTGTGTGTGTGTGTGAGTGTGCTTGTATGGCATTAGATAGAGCTAACAGTTGCAACCAACATTCTTAACCCCTTCCCATCTTCCTCTGTCTGAGAGCAAATGCAGCAAAGCTGCTTATCGCTAAACGCTCAGTGTAATGCGTTTAAACTTGATGATTGATTCTGAAATATAACTCCCCTTCGCGAACACTCTCACACCCTCTGCAGCTGCAACTAAGTGTGGCAGAGGTTAGTTTCTTTTGGTCAAAAACTTAAATGGGCGGCATTGCTAGGCTTGGGTCCTGTGTATGGCATCCAAAAATGCCCCGGCGCCATTGTTTGCGTTCATTTTATGTTGTTGCCTGCGTTTTATTGACTTCTACTACGATGACGGCGATGGCCGCCATTGTGCCCTAAACTAAAACAAAGTACCGTTAGAAGCGCTTTATATGTCACACACTCCATATGTGTGTGTGTGTGTGTTTCGGCTAGTGTTGGTTATGTGCTCGTTATGTGCGTGCGTGTTACTGCGCAAAGATGGCTCATAAATTTCGCGCCTTTTCGCCTTCAGTTTTCGGTACGCTATTCGACAACTTTTTGTAGCATACTTTTACGCTTACACTTTAAATACAGGAAATGGAAGAAGGCTGAGTACTTGAACTTCTTTAATATGATTAAAACAGAAAGATTTCAATTTTTAATATAACATTTTTTTTATCATGAATCGGAGTATTGTAAATCTTAAAGATTTCAAGTACAAACATTTTCTCTCTGTATATTTCACAATTATTTTTTTTTTTGGGTGTCTGCGCAAAAGTTTTTTGTGTATTTTTCTTGTTTCTTTTCTAAATTTAATGACTTTGCCAGCACTTGGCTAGTAAATCAAATTGTTACAGTTATTTCGCATATACCATTTTTTTCTCTCTGAGCGCCTGTCGTTTAATTTAATTATACTATGTTATGCCAGCCAGCCAGCCAGACATTTGAAATGTGTATATCGGAAATCGTTTGCCGTGCTCTGCTCCCTTGATTTTTTTAAACTGAAGCTGTAGGCTTCAATATTTATGGACACTAATTAGGACTCGAAAAAAAGTATGGCAGGCGGGCAGAGAGGTGACAAGGCAATCCAGGGGAACGGGGCCTTCACAAGAGAAGCGCCACAAAATCAAATTGGAAATGACGCACACACTCAAACACACTCATATATGTACATACACACAGTAGGAGCAGCAGCAACAGAATCAACTTTACACGATTGCCACAGGAAATCAGAGGAAACGAAGTGAGGCAGGGGAGGGGAGTGGCACTGTCAGGAAGGCAAAAGTGAACTTCCGCAGTGCAGGCAGAGCCAGTCAAAGCTTTCGCATAGCCCCCAAAAAATGAAAAAGATGAAAGAAACAGGAATTGAACTATACAAGCAGATATAAATTTATGTCATAAATGCAGAGAGAGAGATAGACACCACACAGCCGAAGTACCAAAAATTTCTGCAACACTGTTGTAGCTGTGTGGCATGAACTGTGTGTAGACTTTAACCCGACTCTGAAATTTATATGCACATACATAATTTTTGTTTGGTAGCAGTACAGTTCTCAATTACCATATCTCAAACTTGAAGAATAAAAATCATAATAACCTGAACTTTATGTATAGAAAACTCTTTACACATTGGTGAAATCATTGTGAAAACGTTTTGTAATACGCTGCGTATACTTTGTATTGTGAGTCATTTTGACAAGGCCATCGGCACTTCTTTTTTTCATTCGCATTCCAAGAATTTACGATGCGAGCGACAGTTGAACACACTTTGCATGCTGCACTCAACTTATGCAGCGACTCGAACTGCGCACTGCAACTGCAACTGCAACTGCTATAAACTGCAACTGTGTGTAAATGCCAGTGCAGCTTTTTCGAATGCCATTTAACACCCCGCCCCGCCGTGCAACCACAATACACACACACATGCGTAGGCTTATCCTCGGCTTAATCCTCTGGCGGCAGTTCCATTTCCACATTTCCATATACATTTTTCTTTTGCTCTCTTTTTGAGCCAGTATTGGGCAGCGGTCAGCGGTTGGCTCAGGTTGGCCTTAACACTTGTTTAAAAATTTGTTATTGGGTTCCTTTATTCGCTCGTTGTTTATTTGCTCTCTTTTGTGTGTATGTGTCTGGACCACGTAGGTCAGTTCTTCTCCTCTTTCTGTATCGTCTCTCTCTCTCTCTCTCGCGGAAATTGCGGGCTGTTGTCACTTTGCGTTTGGCTTTATCGGATTGCACGTAATATTGCTGACAAATTGAATACAATTGCGTTTAAGCTGAAAAGCTCATTAACGAAATTGGATAGCGCGGCATTCATTGCACCCATCGGAAATTAAGGTAGCAAAATTAATTTTCAAGCAAAATAAAATAAAATAATACCAAAAAATAATTATAACAAGTGCTTGGCTAAAAAATACTCACTTAAAATACTAAAAGTTAATGAAAATGCTACTGAATATAAAATGAAATACTAAAAAATTTACTCAATCATAAGTTTTTCTTGTACTTTCTGTCTGTTTACTATACATTTTAATCATTTGAAGGGCATGTTTGTATTCATATTTATTGAAAATATATCTCAAATGTAATTTTAAACATATTTTCACACAATTTTCATAAATTTTTAATGAAAACAATTGATGTGGTAGTTAACTATATACAATTGCCAATGATAAGTTAATTTGTTCAGCATTGTGCCATTATGAAGCA
Organism: Scaptomyza hsui; assembly: GCA_018152825.1. Classification (NCBI taxonomy): domain Eukaryota; kingdom Metazoa; phylum Arthropoda; class Insecta; order Diptera; family Drosophilidae; genus Scaptomyza; species Scaptomyza hsui. The sequence continues at coordinate 609,477 of JAECXO010000280.1, forward strand.
TGTTGTGGCTTTAAAAATGCATATATGTTAATAAAACCTTTACTTATGCCACATTTTGACTGTCGAAAGTCAACCAATCATAAAATTAAACAAACGAGATTTTAAAGACTGCGTACAATCTGTGAATGTTAATATGAACCTTTTGCCATTTACTAATTGACTTTTGCAATTTCTTATCTAAGGATTCCTAGATGCTAAAAAGTTTTTTGTGTAGTCATTTCTACCCTGTACAACAGTGTGTGTAAAGGGGTATTAAGTTTGTTAGGGAAGTCTTATTCTATGTTAAATTTCTGTCTAGAGTAAACTTGCAGTCATAAGCGATTCACATTCTGATTATGATATTATGTAGCTAAACAATTATTACCTTAGTAAACTTTTGCATTTTATGTTCTTGTTTATTTTGCACATATGTTTGTATGAACCAAAACAAACAAACAAAAGAAGTTGTAGAAAAAGAGCAAATAGACAGAATGGCCAGCAGAAGACAACAAACAACGAGTAAATTAAGATAATTACAAGCAAATGAAATATGAGAAAAGTTTACATTTAAATGTTGCAAAATGCTTTGAAGCAAAGTTGAGCATTGCCAAGGACGACAAGGACAACAACGTCGACCACTTCTGCTTCATGTTTTAGAGTCTGGCTGTCATCAGTAGAGAAGCAAGCATCGTTATTATTATTGTCGTTGTTGTTGCTCCTCCTTGCCCCATACCCTCAAACATGTTGCATAATATTTGCGTATTAAATTGTTGAGAGTTTTACACTTCAGCAACATTTCCGCCTGTTAAATGTTTGGCCATTACAATGGCATAAAATCATTTTGTTGCTGAATTTAAAATGCCCCCTCCCTTGACCCCCTTGACCCCCTTCTGCCTTCGACCCACCACCCGCAGCATGGACACTGAACAGCTGCGCGTAATTTTAATGAGAATATTCATTGGAGCCACAATTGAGACAACCAAAGTGGAGTCACGTGGATTTGCCTGCTGCTGCTCCCTGCGGCTCTCCCTTTCTCTCTCTCTCTCTCTCTCTCTTCCTCTGCCCCACTGTGGTTGCGTGCCGTCCGTTGCGTGAAGTTAGTGAAAGATTGGCCGCAGCTCTTTCCGGTTATGCCAACCAAGCGCCGGCAGCACCAACAACAACAAGCAACAGCAGCACTTAATGTAATGTAATTTTATGCTGTCGGTTAATTATTCAGCGAATTTTCTGCGTGGACGTAAATTGCGGGCTGGGCTTACGAGACAACGGCTACAACTGCTATTTGATGTCAGTAAAAATTTTTGTGTGCGTGCGAATGAAATTTATTTATACATTGTGTCCAAATAACATCAGTCAACAGCAGGTGCAAATATTTTGTCAAATTGTTGACTAACTGCGTGACGAATTAGTTAAAAATTTCTAATGGTGTTTATTGCTTTAACTAGTAAACAAACTGCTTTCATAAATATCTTAAAGTATCTTTCATAAGTATCTTAAGTGCTTTTCTTCTAGCGCTCCGAAGTGTGCTTCACTTTCTGTTCAGAAAAACGTTTGAATCTGCCAAAATTAAGCTAATTTGCTTTCAGTCACGCTCCAAATGTTGTTCTTTTTGATTTCCTGTCGCATTTGATGTGTGCGTAATTCGATTTTATTTACATGTTGTGAATATGAATATGAAATCATATTTTAAATGCCTCGTTTCCTTTTTATTCTGATAAGCATTTGCGACCATTTTGTACTTTATCTATTTTACTTTAAATTTTAAATGATTTTCGCTTTAAAATTCAATTTTAAGAACACCATATAAAACTTAGCATTATTTATGCAATATTTTAAATTGATTTAAACTTTGTCATTAAACAAACGAAGCTTCAGCTTTCTGGCCATATTTTAAAGCAACACTCTTCTCGTATAGATGTCAGGTGCGTGGACTTTTGGCCAAAAGCTGCATTAACCAAAATGCCATTTAAGCTAGGACTGCAGAATGAAGGCGGGCCAAATGCCACGCCCACTGCGGCTAGCTTCTGGCTGGCTGCTGAAAAATTAAAAGCAAATTTCCGACACTCAGAAGTGAAAGAGGAAGAGAGAGAGAGAGAGAGAGAAAGTCGTTGTGCTGGCAGTTTTACGAGGCTCAGCTTTAAAATCACGTTAATGATATTTCGCGTGCGAACTAAGCTGCAAATTCGAAACTGGAGCAGCCAGTTATAGAGGGCAGAGGGGAGGAAGGGGGAAGGGAAGCTGCCTGCCTGCCTGCCTTTGACCGACCGTCCGATCCGCCGACCAGGCGAAGTCTCTTCTTTTCTCTGGCATGATGGTGTTAACTCTGTGTGAATTTTGCGTTTGCCGTTGCGCAAGTCATTTGCATAACAAAGTTGGTTGCCCAGCCACGCCCACACAGCAGTCAACGCCCCCTCGCTGGTATTTACAACATTTAAATTAGACATTAAATTTGAAAGATGGGCTGCCGAACAACTTTTTGCCCCACAATCCACCGACAAAGAAGCTTCCGCCAGGTGTTTGTTTGTTTGTTTGTCTGTGTGTGTCTGACTTTGCTTTTTTGTTTATGAGTCCTTCCGTTTATTTCTTTCCGGATTTTATTTTTGGGCTTCCCATACCCTTGCAGAAGGTTGTTTGAATTTTGATTTGATTTGTGTCAGAACACTAAAGAGATTTTTGGTTTTTGTTGGAAACCTGTGAATAAATATAATTAGAAATGAATTCTTAATAATATGAGATTTTATCGCATTCATTTCTAGTTTTTAAAGGGTATACCAGAATCGACTTTTTGTAAAATATGTATCTGTTCTTCCCTGCTTGTTTTATTTTTAAGCTGCAGATAATTTGAGGTGGCGATTGGGGCGGACAAGAGCGCAGCACTCACAAAATGGCACTGACTGGCCTTGATTTACTTATTTGCTTTATTTTTATGGCACTTAAATGGCACTTGGCGTTTGTTGTGTGTAATTTGGCTTTGTTCTCGAGTGTTGTTTCATGATTTTTCTGTTTTTTTTTTCGCTGCCCAGATTTGCTCGCTGATAAGCGTAATTTCTCTGTCGTGCGCGTTCAATTGAAGTTATTTTTATTTTAGGTTTTTATTTCTTTTGCTTGGTGTCACGGTTCATGTTAACGACCGATTTTCGTTGGCCAGTTCATATATATTAACTTATTGACAACAATTACGTGAGCTTGTATTGAGCTCTCTCTCAGATTTATAGCTTTTGAAATTGTAATCGCTGTTCAAATATATATTTTCAATAAGATCAGCTTTGAAATGAGCAGAAATTTATAGTTTTTTTAATATTTATTTCTTTAATTTAACTTCTAATATATCGATTTACACACTTTTAGCTACTTAAACAACCTTCTCTTCTTATTGGTTGATTTACATTTCATTCGCTTTTCCAAGCGGCACCTGCTGCGTTTCTTCGTCCAACACTAAAATGCCCACCTCAAACAGATTTAGTGTTTGGCACAAAATATGCCTACTTATGGCCATTAGGACTAAAAGCTCAAACAAAATACAAGAGCCAAGAGGAGAGCTCAAATTAATTTTCATACAAAATGTATATCGCGTTTGTGCAAAGAATGCCCCCCTCCATCTGGCAACAGCAACAGTGGCAGCAACAATAATAAATAAAAAACAACAACGTGCCACAATATGCCTCTTCAACAGCAACAACAACAATGAAATCAGCACATTTGGTTTTAACGACTATGTGAGGTTGTTTTGTGTTTTTTTTTTTATTCTACTCTTACTCGCTGCTCTAAGAAGATTCTACAGTTCCTTTATATATATATATATATATATTTTTTTTTTGTCGGTATCATTCTTTTTCTGATGTTTTTGTAGTTGTTGGTTTTTAATGTGCATTTGTGCTGTGCCGTCGGCGCCAACGTCGCCATTTGAACATTCCAACACATTACAAACGTCACGCAACATTTTTTTCTTTCAGTTTGGTATGAGAGCTTTTTGTAACTGTTGGTTTTTTAATGGCATAAAAGTATGATGAATATCTAAGAGTGTTGGTAACAATGCAAGCCTGAAGTGGTATGAGTTTTAAGCAAATATTTAACTAAGTGCCTTTTAACTATTATGGTAAGGAATGATTGTTACTCACACACATTTAAATATGTTGCCTACTTCTAGGCATCTGCTTAAATCCACACCTCAATCCAAGGAGTAACTATAGCGCACTTGGAATTCGTCTATACTCCCGTTGATTACATTTCTCGTTCTGCGCATTTGCGTTTGTTGGGTTTTCTTTGTCTGTGAATTTGAGCAGCTGATTTTCAGTCTGCAAACAGATGAGGCCAACATCATTTCATATCCGTTGTGGCAGCCGTCAACAAACTCAAACTCTACCCAAACCGAAAGCAAGCTGAATTGTTATTATGCAAACAAATTACATGGCCGGGAATTATGTGCGGCAGGCAGCTGAATCGTTAACGTCTTTTGCGTTACTGTTTGTTTTGCCTCCTTTTAACTCATCCGCATTTGTAGATTTCGGCAGTTATTATTATTTGGCAATTTTGACTAGTGTTTGAGCACATGCGAGCGATTTTCACACTCCTTCTCTCGCCTCTTGTGTAATTAAAATATCCAATTAGTAGCAGAGTCGATTGGGTGCGGAGAGAGAAGGGAGAGGGGGGGAGGATGTAAGTGAGATCTACATCCTGTTTTCTACTCCTTTCCAACGGTTTTATGAGCTGCTCATATAACTAATGACCAACCACATACAAACACAGCATGTTCTCTCTCTCCCTCTCTCTCTCGCTCTATTTGCTGTGGCATCCTGTCGTCCTGTCCAATCTTGTGTTCTCTCGTCGCTTTGCAACATAAATTCCCTTTTGGGAAAAATTAATAAAAATGATTGCAGGCGGCCGCCGCCAGTCGACGGTCGAGGCGGGCTACAATGAATGAATGGCGCATGCCAGCTGTTGGCCAAACATGCTTTTGATTGCCACCAACAACAACAACAACAAGTGAAGCAATAGCCACAACAACAACAAAGCCGACAACAAGAGTCCCAAGCCATGGTGGTTATACTCCAAATAGAGAAAAAGAAATACTAAGCTTGATATTTGCAGTCGAAAGAGGTTAGAAGACTGTTCGATACTTTGTTTTAAGATAAGTGTCTGTAGAAAACACATCTGAACAGTGGAAATAGCATTTTTTGCTTTAGCTGACTGACTGCTATCAACGCAAACTCCAAACGGTAAGACATAGCGATCTAATTTGTTCGGGAAATGATAGCACATGGATCGTAGATAAGAGCTTAAGTCCCTTCGAATTGAAAGAACAGAGTATCAAGCAAAAAAAAGCCTTTCATCAGCGTGTGCATAACAAGCGGCCGTCGTGACTGGTAACTGGAAAAACTTGGGTGCTGTGCTATCCCGTCGCTCACTCACAACTCACATCAAGGAAGGAGAGGGAGAGCGAGCTCATGATGACCATGACGAGATGGGTTGCTTGCGAGATGGTTGGACCTGCTTTTGTAACCCATTTGGCTATGTCCTGGCAAACGTCCTTCGCTGTCACGCCAACTGCAACATGACAAACAGCGTGCAAAAAGAAGAGAGCAGAAAGAAAAACAAGAAAAACACACAGAAAATTGCATTTGTAAGTGAAGCAAATGAACATTTAGTGTAGGCTAACCAAATACTCAAATGTGTGTTGGCCATTGGCTTTAACAAATTGTAGCGAAATCTGTTAGCTCTCTTTCCGCACTTGCTCGGATTATAAGCACTTCACATCTAATCAATTATGCTATATGCTATCTGGCTGCTAGACATTGAGAATTTTTTCTGTCTGCCCCTGCCGCCGCACCAATGGCCACATAACATTTAAATATGCATGAAGGACTTTAAGGGCCAACCAAAAAATAAAATGAAACGTGGAATATGGCCAGCCAAATGTAACTGTAACTGTTACAGATAGCGCCAGAGAGCCAACACAAAACGTGGCCCAGTAAACATTAAAAAACATGAGAGAAGTGCTCGTTTTGCTAGACGAAGATTTTATACCCTTTTAATATGTACTAATTAATAACAGAATAAGATGTTTTGGGATACGAATTTAAGAAATGTAATTTATGTAGTCTACTTTTGTGCTGTCCACTTTTTACTATTAGATTCAAATGCCTTTGTTAGGGTATAAAATGTTAGTAATAGTCTCGATTTTAGCTTTAGACTTAGCTGAAAAGCAAACAAGGAAAAAAACTCTGAATCTGTATCTGTTGGTTTTGCTGCTGTTTCTATTTCAGTTTCTGTTCCTTCTGCTTCTGTTGGTGTGCTAATTCCGTTAGCAATTTTGCTAGCCAACGCTACAGGCATACAAAAAAACACGTTGACAGTCTTAAGCTTAATGTGTGTGCGTTCAACACGACTAACTGATGCTCTGTTATAAGTAATTTCGTAGGCTTTCAAATGCTTTTAAATATTTAAATAGTAATTGCCAGCTGTGATTGTTCACTTTACTGTGCCTTTGAGCTATTATTTGCTTGCCCTTTTCATTGTCCGTTCGTGTTGATACTTTAAACAAATAACCAAAGGATATTGCCAGTTGAAATTAGTTTATTTACTTAAATAACTCATGTTACTCTTTGTTATCCTTATTGTTTCCATTTAACCATTAACAAATATATACGTATATACAAAAGTATGAAAAGTCAAATTAAATATGTGTGAATACCCTTCAACGGCTACTGTTTAACTGTAATGACAAGCTAACTGCCAAGACACACATACCTCTTCACCCCTTCAACCTTTTGTTATGGCTCCCTATGCATATAGAAAACCAAATCTAGTTAGGCAATGAAAAACGAGGCGAAACTGCTTAACGCTTGTTTTGCTCCACACACACGCAAAAAAAAACAACAACAAAAACAAAATAAAAATGGCCAAGCAAATTGTATAGGTATGTGTGTGTGTAGAGTGAAGAGCAGAAGCAAATCGCAACAGATTAACTTGCTTTTGGCCAGGCTTAAGTACAGCGCAAACAGCAACGACAAGAGAAAGCAAGATAGAGACGTGAAGAGGCAAATACAAGTTTGGTGGTACGGTTCGAGAGCTGGCCAAATGTGGTGAAGGCCAACACACAAAAGCAACGTTAATTGCATTGAGGATATACGCCAACTCCCTCTTTCCCCTCTCTCTCTTCACTTCTTCACTCCACACTCACTTTAAATAAAAGAAAACACACGCACTCGACTGTTTTATGTGGGATTTTCTTGTATTTATTTACATTAATTGGATTTCAATGTGTTTGCCACACACACACACACAAATATACACACTCACACACACGTTGTGCCAGCACCCAACGGAATCCAGTTACCCTGTAGCCTGTGTACAGCTGGCCAAAAAAGGGGAACCCCCATCATTCCTCCCTTCCATCTCCCTCCCACCTACATTTCCCCATTTTCTGTATAAAGGCAACGTCGCGGCCAAAGGAAAAATGTTGTAATTTACCATTCACATTACGAATGAATTTTTCGTTTTTACATCTTTTTACGCGAGTGTCTTTGAGTATGTGTGGGTGTGTGTAAGTGTGTGTGTTTGCATACACACTTTGTACGCTTATCAAAGGAAACTATATATTTTATTTATACTTGTACGATATATATTATTTAATTTACGTTGTTTGTAAGTTTAGTTATAATAGTTTTATATTTTAGTATACGCTTTTTACGAACAGCTAGCTTTCAAAGTACTGCTCAATGTGCATTTAAATAGAAGCTGTGAACTCTATTAGCAATACTAAAAAATCCTTAAGACCTTCCTTCACAGCTTGCTGATAAATCTTTAAAACATTCATTTCCGTATCTATCGCAGTCTTTAATATTGCCCCATACATTTAGCAAAAAAATACAGTCAAAAGCTCTTGGCCAACTGAGTCAATGTGTTTTTTCTGGACAAGCCACATTAATACGGAGCTAGTCAAAAATCTTTGCTAACGTTTTAGCATTTAAAAGCCCGAAGAGACACAAGTCACATGATGTTTTATTTATTTTTTCTGTCTCTGTTGCTGCAATATTTTCATTTGTACTGAAAGAGAAAACTGCAAACTGCAGCTACAAATTTTGCAGGAGTTTTAGCACAGCTAGAAGGCAACAAGCATATTTTGGAGCAATGCATTTGGAAAATACAGAAATTTGCTAACAAAACAAGCTGCAAATCATTAAAAGCACTTGGAATTTGACTTTTGCACCAAAGCATGCAATAAAGTGGGCGGGCAGAAGGCGTGGCAGTCAATAAATGCAACTGAGAACCAGTTGTACCAAAAAATTATTGACCCCCCTGCCCCAAAAAATTTAACAAGCAGCCGAAAATTGCATTTTAAGGTATGCAATAAAAGGACGCAATGCATTCTATGTATATGTGTTTGTGTGTGTGTGTGTGTGTTAGGGCAGACAATAGGGTCTGTCTATTGAGGCACAAAATAAGATTATTAACGTTGTTAAACCGAACGAGTTGCGGAAGCCAAGAAGCAACAGGACAAACGTGCTCCTGCTCCTCTTTCTCCTTCTTCCTCAATTGGCTTTGGACTCTCGAATGGCGCAGGACACAGAACATAGACAAGAGAGAACAAAACAGCATTTGGCTTGTACTTGCTTTGGGGCCTCCGTACAGCAAATTCAGGCGGAAACTGTAAACTACAAAAAATTGTATTTTAGTGCTGCAAACCACCACAACAACAAAAAGAGCAACAGCAACAATAATAACAATAAACAACTGACTGCATGTGAAAATAGGAAAAAATGGCAAGAGGCAAACAATTTAAGAAAACCATTTGTTTAAGCCTTGAAGCTAAAAATCTACACAACAAACAAAATGTTGTGAAAGAAATTGTTAGAAAAAAGTATTAATACCCTGGCAGCATTAGGTGATTAAAGTTATAGAGATTAAAGGAATTTCAAAAGAAAGAATTATTTTTAAAAAAAAATTACGTTAAGATAATGATTAAAATTTTTTTTTACATATTAAAAATTAAGTAAATTAGAGTAAAATATTTTAATACATATACTTCTAGAGTAAGCTCCTTAAAGGGTATTTAAAATCAGCATGCACTCCCAGTTGCACTGCACAAAAAAAAGAGAAATATGTAAAAAGTGCAAGGACAACGTCAAGAACAACAACATCAATAGCAGCAAACAACAACAAAAGCAAACAGTAAGCAACAAAATGGCAAGCTAACAACATTTTAAGCCGTCGTCTTGGCCAGCCCCAACTGATAACTTCCGGCTGCCATACGACAAGAGCAAGGGGTGGGTAGGGGCGAGGTTACAGGCATCATAAACAGCCACTTGGCACAATGGAGTTAAGAGTTTTCTGTTCTTTTTTTCTTATGTTTTTTTTTTTTTTTTTTTGCTTTGCTTAACAACCAACTTGAGTTGATCTTTTTGCAAAAGGCTGCCAGACATGATAGATGAACCCCACTGACGAACTGACTCTGACCTGATGGTAGTACCCCCTCTCCCTTCTTCTCTTTCTGTTTCTTCTCTTGTCTATCTCTCTTTGCCCGGACCATAAATTGTCGCCCCATATGCGGCATATGTTGTCCTAAGCACAAAGTCATCTTGAGCACCATGTACCGCTAAATCTTTGGGTTTTACGCTCAATATGCGCACTTTGACCCCCGCTCACCTCCCCCCCCCTCGCTCTCCTCAACCAACTATGTATCTTGGTCTACATTGTCATTGTCCTCCTCTGACAGGGTTCATTTGTTATTGTCCGCCACTGCACTTGGCTGCGGTCATTCCCTCTCTCCAGTCTCCAGTCTTCTCGCATATCCTTACAGCAACTGTGCGTATGTGTGTGTGTGTGAGAATGCGTGTGTAAGCAGCAGATACTCATCATTGGTTTAGTAAAGCTCTTTACAGAGCTAAGCTCCTCGTGCCTTGTGTTGTAGGATGTTGCGGCTCTTTAATTAAATTTCGCTATTAGTTTTAATCTGAACGTTAAGTGCACACATGATGCACATTTTGATGGAGTCTAGGTGGTATGTGCTTATTTAGGTAGAGTTTTTAGCTTATAATTTAATCGCACATGCAATTTATTTTATTTAATGCTTTCTGGTTGAAGAAATTGCTTAAAGAAACCTAAAAATCTTTTACTTGCAGTGCGCTTTCTCCATAAAAGCCAAAATAACGGAAGTAAATGCATAAAACAACAACAGGAAAATGATAAAAAAAAAAAAAATGCCAAATAACAAGAGCACAATTCTATCAAAACATTAGGAAAACTCAAATAAACCATGGCCCGAGAATCAAATTTAACAGAATCAAAAGAAAATAACAACAAATATGAAAAGGAAGCTGAAATTGTAAGCACTTTAGCGCAAAACGGAAGAAAAACAAGAAGAAAATGGAGCAAAAAAAATAAAAACTCAGGTGAGTGAAATCCCCTTTAACCATATACACAAAAAATTAAACACCACAAAACAGATTACAAAGCGCAGAAGACATAGAAAAAGTAGGAAAAAAAAATGCCAAGCAACTGGGTTGAAAAAAAGCAAACGTGGAATATATAAATAAAATCAGATTTGGGCCTTTTTTTGTTGTTGGTTACCGAATCAGGTGCAAATGAAATGCAGCGAAGCGAAACTCCAACAATAAATGGCTTAGATATTGCCCTAAAATATTCAATTAGTTTATGACCATGTTTTTTTGTTTTTAGGGGCATGCAAACACAAAGTTTGTCTAACATAATCATCCAAAATAAGATGAGTTTCGGCACGTTTGCTACCCGTTATTATTATTATTCCTTTTTCTCCGTTTTTGTTCTACATTTTTCACGTGCCACAGACACAGAGTGAGAGCCCTTTTAATGGGCAGCCGGAAGGCAACCGTAAAAAATGTGCATTAAAATATTTTTATTGCCAGCGCAGAAGAAAGAAAATGCTTTGGATTAAAGAGCGAGCGCGTAGCTAGAAAAATTGAAAATAGGCATTAGATAATGAAGTCGGCAAGCATCAACATGAGCTTTAACAGCTCGTAAAATGTAGCTCACATAATGAGCAGGGACAACAAACGGACAGAAATAATAGTTATGTCCGGCCTTTTAGTGTGATATGATGCAGGAATTACTTCTAACTGTGCTTTTGACATTTAAATTCTATTCCTGGGGCGACGATGGCCAATCCACTATAAATGTTAATGCGACGTTAACATGAAGCTTAGCAAGAAATGTTGCTAGAGAGAATCGTTGCTTGCGGCTGTTGAAAGGGAATTAATGTGTCATAAAATCTGTATAAGTGATAGTGTTTATCTTGACTAAAATAATCTGAGTGTAGAAGTATTAATTGGATCAAAACTTTAACTTTTTTACCATGAAACCTTAATAATTTCTGACTTACGCTTTCAATGGAAAATTCAAATTGTAAAATAGGTGAACGATTTTTAATTTTAAATCTAAATCGGAGAAATTATTCTTGCTATAAGATTTTGTTGCTTCAGATATGTTTCTTCTCATCAAATCAAGTCATCTTAAGTAACAGACATACATCAAACAGTATTAGAGAGATTTTGTATCTACAACTAAGTCGATTGCATTTGCTTCAAAACACAGACACACTTGAACAATGCTAAGCTACAGGAAGGGACGAAGGGGGGGCGGTCCCAGCTGCTCATTATTCACGCGTTTCGCTTGCGACACGACACACACAGACACATACACGTACACAGAGACATGCAGACACGACAAATTGCATTAGTCTATGCCAGGTCCTGACAAATTAATGCACATTTGCGACGAACATCTTCAATTCAAATCACGTGACATGTCACATTTGCCTCTTGTTGTTGCTGCTGTGTGAAGTACCATTGAAAATCAAGCAGCAGCTCATTTGATGCATCAACTGATGATGCTCGTCATCATCAACATCCTCATCCTGCTTCTGTTCATCTTTCACATTGTTTCTTCACTTGGCCAGGCCCAAAAACTCTCTCTCATCATGTGGCTAGAGATGTCGCAAATGCGCAACAATTCGCTCAAGTGTAAATAAAGCATAGAGTCTCTGGCTAAATCATGTCTGGGAAAGATTGCTCCGCCTTCCCAGCTGCTTTCGGCTTCAGCGTCGTCGTCTGTGGCGTTAAAATGACAAAACACCTGCACCTGAACGGTGGTTGGGGTGTGGCTCGGTTATCTTTTGTCATTTTTTATAGCAAGTGGCAGCTGGCGCCCCTACACGCCACCTCTATCTGTCCCCTGCCCCCCATCCCGCACAGCTGCATTGTCTTTGCCTGTGTTTTGTTGTTGCGCACGTGCTTCGGCTGTTGCCAACGGTGTTAATGTATTTGCCAGTGGCCCAAAGTGGCTAACAGAAACGCCTTCTCAGCTCTCAGCTCCCCTGACTTGTTAAGTATGCCCTATAAGTACGGTATGGTGATAATATCATTAGACTACATTAGATCTCATTATTTAAATAAAGATTAGTCTCTTCAATTAATATAAGAATATTTTTTTATTTATTTTATTGCAGTTCTTTAATTTTTTCAACTTTTTTAAAGATCTTCTTAAGGGCATTTAATCTTCTACAAACCTCAAAGTCAACTTTTACTTCTTGTTTTTGTCTAACGTTCGTTTTTAGTATGGCGCCATTGCCAGCGTCCTTGTCAACTGTCGTCTGTGCCCTGTGCATTTTTGGTAGGTAGGGGGGAATGGACATGGTTTTGTTGTTGTTTCTGTTGGTGTGTAGGCCAACCAGGAACCAACAACGTGTTGCCACGGCACAGAGACAGAGAGAGATAATAAGTCTGGCGTAAATTAGTTTGCCATTTTGAGTTATGAATGCGCATTTCAACGTTCTACTTTATGCATGTGTGTGTTAGTGTGTGTATTGTGTGTGTGGGTGTTGGTTGCACTGTGTGCACTGGATCACAATGGATTAAAACTTGGCTGCGTATTACTTACTGAGTAACTCCGCTCCCTTAACGCTGACAAACTTGCCTCACTGGCGAGACAAGAGTTGCTTCCTCTGTTGTTGCCGTTGTTGCTGCTGCTGCTGGCAACATTATGCTGAAATATACGCCTTTAGTTGGGGATTTGTTTGTCAAAATCGGATGTGAACTAAGGATATTGCCAGGTTTATAGAGTAAGCTGCTTAGAGGTACTAGTTGAAAGCATTATCAAGACGAATACATATATGTACAAATACATAATTATTTGTGTGCATAATGTGCGTATGCTTTCAAATAATTTCTAAGTAGCTTGATGGGGTCTCTTAAGAGCGGTTTACAAGTTCAAACCGTACTAGTGATATATTAATGATGAGATACTTCATTAAGTATACGTCAAGACTTTAACTTAAATATCTTGGTCTACTTCTTCATAGTCTTCAGCTTAATTTTTACCTTTAAAAGTCAACTACTGCTTTAAACCAACACCAACTTAAGCAGCTTTGCACGCTTCTTGATTTATGCAATTGCATTTGCAACTATTTCATTTAAAGTCACCTTTTTTGAAAGCTTTTTTCCGTCTTGTTTAAGCAGAAACAAGCAGAAACAAGTCAAGTACTTGACCCTAAAACGGCTTACAAGTTCAAATGTTGGCTAATCAAGCATAAATCACATGCTGCCAGCAAAAACACACAAACACACTCAAACGGACATTAGAAAGCATAATTAAACATATGATGATTGTCTGAAAGGATGCCAGAGGCAGACATGACTAATTTGGTCAATCATAAAACTAATCTACATGAAAAAAGCTCATTAAAATAATGCATACGCCTCGTTGGCCGCTGTCAACAAGCCAAACAAGGCCCAAGCTAACCAACTTGTACTGATAAATGTAGTAAGAAAGACTACTAGATGCTAGATACTCTATCTTCAAGCTTTGGTTTTTGCGGCCAACCGATGGCAAATTAACATAAATGAATTTGCAGCTGTCGCTCGTAGAGTTATTACACCCGTTTCAACAACAGCCAAGACAAACTGACCTAGTAGTTAAGTCTGACTCTCTCTGGTTCTGGCTGCTGTGTGCTTGAATCAAAGATGAAGGGAAAAAGGCGTAGAGCTGTAAACATGTGGCTTTAATAACGCCACATGAATCATTTATGCTATGCTAAATCCAAAATACCAGCAGCGATGTCGAAGGTGCCAGGCATATTAAGTAATACGCAGCATCCAAAAAAGACGAAATAAAACAGTCGCGACTTTAAGGACGAGGCACTAACCTACTACAACAAAATACGATACGCCTAAAGAGCCAAAAAAAAAAAAAAAACTGTGTCAGCCGAAGAGAAAGAGAGAATATTCTTCGCACATGCGCACTTGTAAATAGCTTCCACAAACAATTCGAAATGTGCCTAACATTGACCAAGAAAAACTGAAGCAGAGGAAGACACATGCCACATGCTGCTGCTGTGGCAGCATCCGTCGTCAGTCAAACGGCGTTGCTGTTAGCGTGCACAACACACACCACAACAACAAACAGATTCCCTACTTGCCACAGGCACATTTGACGTTTGGAATAAATCTCGCGAAACCGGCTGCAAAATTATTCGACGGAATCATAACTCAAATACACAAAAGTTCAATTGTATAAATGTGCTATGAGGCGCAACTAATTGCTGCCGCTGCTAATCAAAACCATAATCGAAATTCTAATCGTTAGCACAAATTGCCAATCAGTGAAGTGGAAGTTACTTTTTTTGGGGCAGGGCAGTTCGGGCCAACTTTTGGCTTGGCTTAGACTTGTTGCCAACAAAAAAAATTGTGAGTCTTGGCAGTTAAGAAATTCAACTAATTAGCATCAAAAAAGCTAAAACAAGGAAAAATATTCAAAAATATTAACTTAAAAATATAAGTAAACAGCATTTAAACAGAGCTTCAAAAAATACTAGTTAAAATATTAAAATTAAATCAAATAAAAAATTCAATATTAAATTAATTTAATTTAATTACAAACAAGTGACGCAAATTAATCAAAAAAAAAAAAAAGGGCTTGCCACATATGGCATAAATAAAAATCAATCGAATGCAACCAACTACTTTATAAAATATGCAAATAACAATCGCAATTTATTCAAAAATTTTTGACGTTCTGACCTAATTATAAATAAGCAAAATAAATGCGCTATTAAATACAACTGCAACTGCGGCAAATTATAACAAATTTTACAAATAAATAATAAATTGTGTAGTGAAAAAGAAATGGTCAAAATTTTTAAATGGCAAGCAGCAATAAATCGATGCTATAAAATGTGTTCAAGTGTTCTTATCAGCAGATCACATCGGTTGTAGCTGTGTGTGTGTTTGAAAGCCATATATAGAAATTAAATTAATAACGTCCATACAATATATAAAAGGCTTGCTTAAAAAAACCATTAAAAGCCACGGCACGTTCAAAATTCAACATATTAAAAATAAAAAATATAAAGTGTCATATCAATTTCATGTTCACATGTTTATATTTGATGTGCATTTATGTGTGTGTTTGTGTGTATGTGTGTTTGTCGCTAAATGCTTCAATTAAATAAATTAAAGCATAAAAAGGCTTCATTTGGATTATCAGTGGACAAGCGCCCAAGGACACAAAAAACGCCTGTGAAAAATCTTGTAAGTTACTTAATTCATATTATTTATGACAAAAGGTTAAAATAGTCTATGCGCCGAATATTAAATACTCTTAAATAAATCTGTGAGCAAGTTATAATTATAACCAGAATTTTTTGTTTCGACTTTGCTGACATAAAAAAACATATGCAACTCTCTCTCAGAGTATCAAAGTCAAGTGTATTATGCTGGATATCAACTTAATAGCAAATTCGGAATATTTTATAATACCACAGAAAAAAATATTGAATGCAAAAAGATATTTTTACTGCACAAAATCAACAGTAACACAACTGTTTGTGTGAGTGTGTTTGTGTTTATTATGCAGACTGTAAAGATGTAAATTAATTGCTGTAATTTGGCTGGCAAACGAAACGAACTGAAACGAGCGTATGCTCTCAAGTACATAACTTGTTTTTGTGTTGCCAATATAAATTATTCATTGTTTTCTTAATTGCGCTTGAGTGGCAAATAAAAACATTTTCTAATGTTTTTTTTTTCTTCTTTTATTTTATTGATTTTTTACCATTTGCTTTTTGCTGGCATAATAATGAAAATAATTGATTTCTAATCTGGACTTGAGCAATATTCACTGAGGCGATATAGAACATGTAAACAGCTTTCTATCCCCAGCCTGCCTCTTCCCCTCAGTTTTTCTGTGTGTGCTTTTCCTGCTTTCTTTGCTGGCTAGTGTTGACTTTAAGACAAAGACAAAGTCAGCTTTTGTATTGGACGTAATTAATTTTGCTGGCCAAAAGTTGCTGGGGCAACGAGATAGAGAACATGCCTTTTTAAACTGGACTATAATTAATTTAAATTAAGCTTAAATTGTATTTTTTCTTTACGTTCGCTATGAAAAGAAAGAAGCCTTAGCAAAGGAAAACCCCCAGCGGCCAGTCAACACGCTGCGTATGCGTAATATGTAATTGTTTGAGCCTGGCCCGAAGCCATGGAAGCTCATTTACATTAATTGCGCTGCCTTACATTTTTGGGAGTCTCAGTAAACAGAAGAGCCATGTAGAAAGTCCAACGTCAAAGTAACCAACCAATTCAATGTCCTGTGCTCCTTTTGTAAAGTATGGCCTTGAGGGTTTTGGTTACAACTGCAGCAAACTGCATTTTACGAATTGATGGACTCTTCCTTAGCATTTGCATAATGCAAATTAAATGCCTTTGGTTTTCCTTTTCCAAACGTATCCATATCGATCGATATAGCAACAGCAGCCAGAGTCAGTCACACTGATTGACATTGATTTATTATCGTTTTATGCATGTGCAAATATATTATTTATGATTGGCATGCCTCGAGCTACTTACTTTTTATGGTCTAGTTAGGATTGTATGTGTGTTTTCGTTATTGATAAATGTATATGTGCTTGATATATGTCGAAAGATGAATTACATATTCATCTTAGTCTATTGTGTCTAATCTCTAATAAAATATACAACTTTTAAGTTTATATTGCCTACATTTAGGTGCTATATTTAAATAAAAGTTCTACCACTTAAATATATTAATAAATACGACTAACAAACTTTTTGCATAACGCTTTTGCGTAAATTGCGCTCAGCGGATAAATCATAAAATAGATTATGATTATTGCCAGCTAGCTCGCTCTACGCTTTTGCCATTTTAGCCCGAGTTAAATAAGTATATATATAAATTCTTTTGCCTGGCTTAGAGCCCAGCACGACTAGCAGCAGCAGAACATCGCACCACATCGCACCGCAAATGCCAACGAGCTCAAGTGCTTGACAAATATGTTGAGGCGTTAGCGTTGGACGAAACCGGAGATGTCGGAAGCTGGAAGCGGCGAGGTAAACCAAGCCAAAGCAAAAGCAAAATGCCGCAGCTGCCAGCTGTGTCTGTGTCTGTGTGTGTGTGTATATGTGAGTGTTTGCGACTGCCAGCTGCTACAAGCATAGCCATAGCCATTACCGGCACCACAGCTATCTGTGGTTTAACTCTCTCTGTATGTGTGTGTGTATTTCTGCATTTTACTTTTGCTGTGTGTGTGTGTGTGCAACGTAAGCTGTAACCAAACGACGTAAACAATTTGTAAGTCATGTGTAAACATCATAAGTTACGCGCATTTTCTGTTCAAATTATAAGCACTTAATGGCCCAACAGGGACATGCAGTTAACGAGAAAGCGACTGCTAGAAGGATTCAACGTACACGAATACGCAATGCGCAAATATTACGCATACGACACAGCTGTGCTAATGCTGTCTGAAGTTCTTTCTGTTGTTGTTGTTGTTGTTGCGTTGTCTCAGTTCTAGTTAGTTAAACAGCAGCCAAGTAATTAGATTTTTCCACTCGAAGGCAAGTGTAAACAAAGACAGCTTGCCACGCCCACACTCAACGCCCATACAATTCAATTAAAAAGCCAACTCAGTGCGCGAAAACTTAATGCATTTAATGCGTGAGGGGCAAGCAAATGGATTAGTGAAGCCACATCTTGCCCTCCCTTTCTTCACTCCTCTACCCTTCTCTCCCACATCGCCGCTGGTCATAAAGTTTATCCATATGCCAACATTTGCCATATGCCAAATCTCCAAAGTGTGTTACGTTCGCGTCCAAAACTCCGCGAGCTCTCCCCTCCTCTACCCTTTGGGCATTTTGCAAACTCGCTTTTCATACGTGTTGTTGTTGTTCCCCGTCATGCCAAAAACTTATGGCTTATACTATACCCCACCTCCCCACACAGAAAAAAAAATGTTTTGCTCAACTCTTTTTCACGCCCATGTCGCCCCAGTTACGTGTTTTGGGGCAAAAAAAAGTTGTACCCACAAAACAAAAACAAAAAAAATTGACACCTTTTTGGGGTTTTTTATTTTGGTTTTGTCTGCAGCCATAAAAGTTTGTCCTGCTAAAATTGCATAAATGCAGCCCGGAAAGTTCAGTTGCCTGTTGAGATTTCCAGTAATTTTCCACACTATTGTCTATTGTGTGTGTGTGTGTGTGTGTATTTCAAAGCCGCCATTATACTTGTTCATTAGTTGTCGAGGGAGATGAAGGTTGGCATTAAGTCAAAATTGAACAATTGCAGGATTTTTTGTATGTGACTACAATAGCAGAAGATTTATATCTTTTTATCGTTTATATATTCCATTTTATAGTTCTAACTGTATTTCGATCCAATACGTGACGCTTTTAAAAATACCCAAAGCAAAAGTAATAAAACATAAACCGCCTAATAACTTTGCTTTTAATAGCCACAGAATTTACTATAAAGTGCAAAGAGTACAAGTTAAAACTAAAATAAAATACTAAAAAGAAGAAAAAAATAAAAAAGCTAGCTAAAATAACTAAAATAACCTGCGGCTGCAAATGCACAATTTAAAGTCCACTTTATGCATATTTTTGAAATAATGTGGACTTTACTGCATGCACAAAACTTTATGTGAACTATGTGTGTGTGTAGGTAAAACGCTGCTGGCTTTGTATTTGGGCTGTGGACCTAAAAAAAAACCCCTTCTTCTTCCCTTAAGCCCAAAGCCAAAAAATATAGACAGAGCTAGTGTGAGAAAGAAAAAACACTCTATGGTCTATGGTCTGGTCTGGTTCTGGTCCGGCTCTATGTGTGCGCTGAGCAGATAAAACAGCTGCATATAAATCATGTCATAGCCAAGATAAAGAGTGCAAATACAGCTAGGAAACGTCGCTGAATAAGAAGAAGAAACGCAACAGAAATGCAGACTTCCACTTGAACTAAACACTACACGGAGTCTGCCAAACTGAAACTGAGACTATGCTTTCGAGTTCATGGCTAAACTATACGTATGGGAAGAAACAGCAACAAGCGGGGCGATGGAGAAAGCATTGTTTGATTTAGTCAGTTTTACTATTATTGAATTACCTTTTAGTTGTTGGCAGTGTTTGTTCATATGATTTATGCATGAACGGATTAGCAAATGGGCTTTGATTTGATGGACTAATGCATCTATAAAAAGTTATAAAAACTTTGAATGTTCCAGATAACAGATTTTTATTCCCATAGCTTTTATGGTGAAAAGTTTTTTTCTGAAATATTTTTGTATCTTAATTGGCTTTCTCAATAACTAAACAGATTTTTAAATGTTTTATTAATTAAATTCTTAGTTTATTATATATTTATTTTTATTTATTTATTTATTTAATTTTAGAATTTATTGTTGACTATTTACTCTCAGAAATATATTTAACTACCATAACTTTATTCAAATTAAGTTGGTTTTATTATCCGAAAAACATTTTATAGTATTGTAAATCGAACTTAACTTTGTCTTTCATCTAAAAAATTCCTTTTTGATAGCATTTATTTAATTTGTGACAATTTCTATTACCAAAGCAACACATAACTTGACAATCAGATTAAACATTAATTGTGCCAAACTCTGACTTTGACAATTATAAGTTCAGAAGCGTTCAAGATGCTTCTCCTTCCTCCCTTTCCTTTCCACACACAGTTTTCTCACTTTTTCTTTTATATCGCTCGCACACCGAAAACTTCTCTTCACACACAGTCACGGACAATAGCTGGAGAACTGTTGCTGTTGCCAGAAAGAACTGCTCCCATGGCAACCGTAGAAGAAGAAGAAGTGTTCTCCTGCTGCTTCTCCTGCTCGCTAATCCCCAAGTAATTGTACGCTTTAGCACGCTGACTGTCAATTTATTGACTTGCACATCTTTAGAGCACCTGTCACACAGTTAGTTCAGATTGTCGTTTGCCCGTTATTTGTTGTTGTATTTCCATTACCTTTGATTTTTCGACTTTTCCCTACAAGTTTATATAACGAGCGGTAGATATTTTTGTTTGGCTTACACACAGTTAGCACGTCGCAAAAACTTTCTCTTCACTTCAATTTTTATTATGCGATTTTATTTATTTTGATTTTACCCCAGAGAAAGTTTACCGTTACACACATAGAGTCCGTCCTTCTCTCTTGGCCACGTCTAATGATGTTAACAGCTAAGGGCTTAGCCGTTAAGTAAATCAGCTTACGATCTCTAATAACTTGAGTCCTTTCACTAAATGGCTCTGCGAAACTTTCAACGCTCCAACATTTCTTCAATATATCAGCGCCTTCAACTACTGCTTAAGTCCTGAGCCCAGAGAAGTCCAGTTCCCGTTCTTGTGCTTAATTAATACCAAGCTTGTGAAATTTTCTTTTTTCACCCATATGGAATTTCAATTTTCTTCTTTATCTACGGCTAAGGGAACCAAAAATTGGAAGAAAGCAATGAGGGATAAATGCAATTATTTTCTGGGCTCTCTCTCTCTCTCTCTCTTCTCGCTCTCTCTGTTTACATGAGAATAAGTGTGTGTGTATGTGGCAGGATGGTGTCGCTGCTTGCTTCCTGCGTGTGTGCATCGATGGTCATAAATTTTTAAACAACTGAAATTACAATTACGCCGGCACCCCAATGGCGAATTGGATGGACGACGACGCAAAAAAAAAAAAACTGCATAATGAAGGCAATCCATATTAAAATATAAATCACACCATTGCAGACAGCAAAGTATCCTTCGAGCAGGACGTGTTTCCCTTCCAGCTGTGTGTTGTGTGTGTGTGTATATGGGAACAATAATAATATGCCCAGCTGTCAGTCAGCAGCAGCAGCACACCCGTGGCAAATAATTAATTGCCTGCATTACGAAACCATCCAAACAGCAGCCAGCAATCAGAGCGAGAGATCGAAAGAGAGAGAACAGTTAAAGTGCGGCCACCTGTCAGTATCAGCAATGAGCTATCAGTCTTTCTCTTTCTACATTATGGCTACCATAATTTTCAGCTTGTTGTGTGTGAGAATGTGTGTGTGTGTGTGTGTTGTGGCTGCCCAATTGGCGTTCATTAACAGCGCGTAATTGCGGCCAAGTGGTTTCTTTTTTTTTTTTTTTTTTTGCTGAAGTGCTCATCAGTCCAAGTAAGTTACTACTGCCAAAACCACATGCAGAATACAGGAAAACATTTTTAAAGATATTTAAAAATCAATTTACAGTAGCTAGTGTGCATTTTATCCCAACTGCTGTAACAGATATATTTTGAAATGTTTATCAAACACAAAACTTGTCGAGTTTAACTAGAAATTGCATTCGTTATTTACTGGCCAGCGGCGAAGCTGTCAGAACTAGTTGGAAAAGTAATTTTCAGCTAATTGTTATGCTGCAGGAGAAGAAGCTGCTCTGTAAGTTTTCTGTTTATTCCAGGGCGCAAAAGTTCTTATTGAATTTGGCAGGCAAAACTTGCTCGAAGTCTCTCTCGTCTTGGCCAGGATATTAGCCCTTGCATTCTTTGAGCACAGATGTTGTCATTGTCGCCGGCTGTGTCCTTGTTTTTATAAGCTGCGTTGCATGTAATCAGTTAAGGATATTCATGGACATGACTATGATTTTAGTGCAACACCCAGACACATACATCTCTCTGCAGCTAGGCGCCAGTTCGCAGCGTGTGCCGTTGAGTCCTTGCTCCTTGCTCGCGCAAAATAAAAGCTAAACAAGACTGAAAACTGCAATGCTATGCAAATCCAGCAACATTGAGCTCTCTCTCTCAGCACGACATCGGCTTGGTGATGAAAGCACTTCTCCTAGCCAGGACCCCCTCATCAACATGCCTCAGTTGGCCAGTGTCCTTTGTGTCCTGGCACTCTTTCAATATATGAGGAAGCAGAACGGAACAGAACAGTAGCTAGTAGCTTTAAGCACATAATCAGGCGATTTGCAGGCATTATGACCGGTCAGCTGGACAGCGTAACAGATGTCCTTTCTCTTTACTCTTTCCTTCCTCCTTTGGAATGCAGTTCCTTAAGCTACTTGGCTTGTCCTTGGTCCTTGCACAGCTGCCATAGCTATTTTAGTTTTCTTTGTAAGCATATTTTTATAAATACTTTGGTTTCTTTAACATGTTTAAAATGCATATTTGTTGGGGTGAAGTAAAGAAAAGAAGTAAGAAAATGTTTGATTAAAATATTTTTATATTTGATTCCAGGGTAAACTCAAGTCTACATCCTCTTCACTTTTCGCTTTTATTTTACCAAATTTCTTGCCTTCTGCTGTAGTTGATGCTGGCATTGTTTCGCTTAGCTGCTTGTCGCAAACTTGAAAGCTACTCGCAATCCGTTTAAAAGACACTTTCAACTCTTTCTCTGACACAAACTTCTTGCTACTTTAAAAGTAGCTTTACTCTTAACCGCACAGATTTTACCATTTTCCTTGTGGCTCACTTTTTATTTCTGGCTTTACATGCCTCTAATCTTAGGTAGTTTCTGCACACGCAAAAAAATTCCATCATCCTGTTTGTGTGTGTGTGTGCCTTATGGAAATCCGTTTCTTTTGGCCAGAAAACACATCATGAAATGTACTTCTTTTTACCATTGCAGCTTCTAAACTATGGTTCTATCTCAGTGCAGTGTACATATGCTGACATCTTGCACAATTTTCCCGGTTAGCCTCGTTTCCATCTTGCTGACAGTTTTGTTCATCTCTCTCAGTCCCACCGGTTTTTTATGCGCTTTTCATTACGTCTGCTTGCCATTGGCCTTATTTTCTTGTTACACTTGCTCAAAGAATTATTGCCAGAGATCGTTTTGTACTTTTTTTTTCTTCTTTTTTGTCTCTTTTTTTTGCATTCCCCGCACTAAAAATGACAGCTGACACTTGCGTTTAACCGCACAGATTTGCTCTGACCATTTCCATTTCCCATTCCATCTCTCTCTTTCGCTCTCTCTGTGTGTTTCTCTCTTTTTTGCATATATCTGTTTTATTCTGTTGGCCATCAAATTGCGGTCCGTCTGTTTGTACGTTCATTTGAAGGCAAGCTGTAATTGTCGTTTGTATTACCACCGACGAAGTTAAGCGTTGTGGAGCTTGTGGTTTTCCTGTCTCCGGAACGTGGCCAGCATTGCCAACTCTCCCTCTTCCTAACCCCCCTGTCCAGCTGTCTGCCTGTTGCCAAATGTGAAAGTTCCGAAGACAGCGGAAATGTCTATAAAAAAAAAGTGCATGCGTTTGACTTGACAGATTTATAGCTCTCTCCATACACAGATTGCAAATTAAAAACGTGTTGGCATCCATTTCTATCTCTTTCTGCTTATTTTTTAAAATGTTAAGCCAAAATGTTTTAATATAACTTTTTATTATTATCTCTGGTTTAGAGACTGTGGAACAGAATTTTAAAAAATACATATTTAAGCCTAAATATATTATTTTAACTATTTTTTTTTATGTAATCCCGTAAAGCTATGCATAAAGATAATTATATTGTGTAACAAATTATATTTTTTACATTTAAAAATTACTTTATTTATTTATTTATTAAGTCGCTTTTGTCTTTGTTTTATTTATTGTATTTTATAAATCCGTTGTTTGTGTCTATTTTGTCGCTCTATAAATATATTGTTATTGGCTTAAAAGTCGATGAGAGGAGTGAGATTATTTGTAAATGAAACTCGGTATCAGCTGTGTTCCCTCTGTTGTGTTGTGTTGTGCCAACTGTGTGTGTGTTAATGCTGTTGTTATTGTGGTTGCTCCGAATGTTGTTATGTGCATACATTTGCATTCAATTTGAGTTATACGAACGAACTTACCCTTTGGGGTACACCAAAAGAGCCCCAACCCGCCCATCCCCCTCTATCCTGTTCCTGTTGTTGTTGTGTGCTTAAATATTTGCTTACTTCGGCTGAAAGGCCAGAGCTGAAAATATGCTTGACAACCCCAAATTGGGTTGGGGTTCGAACACAGATCCCTTTGGCTCAGCATTCATCATCAAAAACTCTCTTTCTCTCTCTCTCTCTCTCTCTTGTTTGTACCACATGGCGTATACTCGATTTGTACACACTCTTAACACTATGTATAGCTGCGTGCAATTTGCATTGTTGTTTTTTCTTTCATGCTATGAAACTATCTTTGATAAACAATCGATATTTATGTGTTTTTTTTTTGTTTTTATTTATATTTATTTTCGTACACTCCGTTTTGAAGTGTGTAAAGCGTCAAGTGGATTGTTTATTGTTCGAGTTTTTGTTTTTGCTGCTGTACTGCGTGTTATAATTGCTAGAATGGTTGGCTGCAGCTGCCTTTGGGTATGGTCATAAAATATGCCAAAGGATTTGTGTTGGCTCTGCAAATTTTCGAGTGCTTTATGTGTGCTAATGGAATATTCTTTCACCTGGGGATTTGACACGTTGAATGCCAGAATATTGTGTATGCTTGTGCTGGGTGCGAAAATCCAAACAATAAATTTTAGTATTTTATTTTTACCAAAAACTTTCTTCCAGTTCATTTTTAATTGATTACAATAAATGCCATCAATGTTTATGAAACATTTCTTAACTCTTAACACAAGCTTAAGTTGTATTTACTGGCGTTCAAAACAACAAACTTTCGTAATCATCCACTTTGGAATATTACAAAGCATAAAGTCTACCAGAACAAATGGCTTAGAAAATGTTCTCGCTAACAAATTGACATAAATAAGACGATGGCCAAATCCAATATAAAAACAAAAACAAAAGAAGAAGCCAGAGTGTAACGACCAAGAAGACAACAAGTATGACAAGAACGAAGGCCAGCTGACAAATAAACAAATAAGATTTGGCTCAAAAATTTATTTAATTTCATTTTATTGGCCAAAGTCAAAGGCCCCAGACACAGACAAACAGTCAAAAAACAAGCAAGACTTTGCTGTGAACGCCACCCGGCGACAATCCTCTAAGAAGTTATCATTAATCTTTTTATGCTGAATCAGCCGCAGCCACCAGTCAGACCAGACATAGCCAGACTCTTGCCTAGTCATTGTCTAAGACAGAGAGAGAGCGACAAGGCGACTCATATTGTTGGCCATTTGCAAATGAGCTGGCGACGTTGGCTAACAACCACGACTTAATGGCCATCAAGCTATTTGCCCAGCTGGCTTCGAATAATAACCAAAAGAATTTTTCAGATTTTTCAACTGTGATTAACTTTGAGATGCTCTTTGTCAGTAAGGAAGTTGAAATTGTTTTCTTTACATACACTCTTTTACATTTTTGTACAGGGTATTTATTAACTACAAATTGGACAAGCATTTCTCGTGCTTCATTAACGAACCAATTTCTTATTGGGCTGTTTATTTATTTGCAATATATTTTTGCTCGTGGCTCGTTCAATTTTGTTTGCCATTTTATTTGTAATTATATTTTGGCCTGTTTGCTGACAACTTTCATATTGAGTTTGGTCAGCTCTTGAACATTTCCAGTTAGTAGCAGTGAGTGGTGCTATGTCACTTAATTTGCGCCCTGCAATTGAAATTAAAAATTTAAACGCAACATGAACCCTCCGCATTGGAGAAACCCAACGGCTCGTAGCAATAAAAATGAGAAATATGCGCCTGTTAACTTGTTCATTACCCTAATGGAGCGTTTTTGTGTTGTGCGTGTGTAACTGGTACTGGGTTCTGGGTAACGTCCTGGGCTCTCTCTAAGGTCCCTGGTCCGTCGGCACTTCAATCCCGATCCCCTTTTGGCCATTGTGAGTGTGTTTTGTCTGCTTCTTCACTAAGCTTACTTCTACTTCGTTTAGGCTCGTTGTTTATTGTGTCCCTTTTCATGGGTGTCAGCTCACTCAAAAAAGAGAAAGAGAGGGGGTCACATTTTTCAGTGCTTGTACGCGACGCTGTTATATTTCATTTAAATGACATTTTAATTAATGTCAACATTTTGTTATTGCGGCAACTTTTCCTTGTTATTAGACCTTAAAAAATTACATTGGTGGTGGTTGTGATGTCTCTTCTGCCTCGTTATAATTTTAACTTTTTGTGGCGCCAACAATTTGAATACTTTTTACCCTAATATGATTATTTAATTAAGCAATGTTGCCTCGGTTTTTTTTATATCTTAATATTGTTTTAATAAAATTGTTAAAAGCTGTTGCATACTTTTCTTCTTAAAAAAAAATTTGTAAATTATGTGTTCTAATAATGGATTTTTTGTGTTCAATATTCAGTTTCTCTTGGGTGTAAGGTTAATTTAATTAGATTTAAATATGGGCTAAGGCTTTTCAAAATTTTTAAAAGAATACAGAATACATACAACTTATTTTTACTACTTCCATTATCCCTGATATAAAACTTGTTAAGCTTTGAACATATTTATTGACAGCAAGTGACTTAAAGTTAATATGGCTAAATGCAAGTGTCGATTCAAAGGACTTAACCGCATTGAATAGATTTACACGAAAGAAAAACGTAAAATGAAAACAGGATCAAGTATCGAAAAGTGTGTCTGTGTATGTATCTGTGTGTGTGTGTGAAAGGGTTGTGCAAAAAAGTCAAAAGCAAGTCAACTACTAATCTTGAGCTTAATGTCAATTTTAATCCCCCAAACAAAGTCCACGCTGACAGTTGAAACTTTGCCAAAGTAAAATGTCGAACAGGCACACATACACACTTCCACACTTACACTCATACACAGCTATTTAAAAAGCAACGCTCTATAAAATTGTACACAAGAGAGCAACAAAAAAGGACACGAAGAAGAAGAGCAGGCCAGAGAACAGCAAAAAAAACTTTTTAGTTACAATAAATTATATGCAACAGTTTAAAAAAATTGTCAAAAAAAAAAAGAACAGATGAAAACCAAAGCAGAGAAAAAACCAAAGAGTTAACAACGAGGCGGCCAACTGAAATGTTTGCCAAATAAAGCACTTGAGGGAATTGCACATAAAAGAGTAAAGGCCGTTGTAGTACCGTTAGGCTCATGGCTCCTGCCTCCTGGCCACATCAGAGGCCCATCATTGGCATGTGGCGGCGAACAAAATAAGAACGAATGAATCCTTTCATTTGGGAACGCATTGGCATCTGTGTGTGTGCTCCAAATATTTACAGGTAAAAATGGCATAGCGTAGGAAGAAGAAAAAAAAGAAAAAGGGACACACGACAAATCCCAATGTGCCAGGCACTTTATTGCAATCCCTTTAAATAAGTTTTTTATTATTTGCTACCTGGCATACTAGCTGGTTGGCTTGTTGCCTGCCTGCCTGGCTGCTTAGAGGGATCTCTCTTTTTCGCTCTCGCTCTACGTGCAAATGTGCAAACAAATGTGAATGCTTTGCAAAAGTTCTAGTTCTAGGCATACACTGAAAGAAACTGAGCCTTAAAGCTAAGAAAACTGTCCAAGGCAGCATATTGTTTCATTTTCATTAAAGTTAACATATTTTTAATATGATTTAAGGTGATTATTTGAGCTGAAAACTTTTCATTAAAGTTGTTTTCTTTTTCTCTGTGTAGTTCAAACTCTATTCAGCTTATTTTAAACTGCTTTCCGTAGTTCCATCTGCGAAGTCCCTTTTTTACACAAATCCTTTTTCTTGGCCTTGCCACATATAGCATACTTGTACAATGCGCTGTATCTCAAGTTGGCCAAAGCCAAATAAAATATGGAATTACTTAACGGCAAGTCAATGTTGTTGGTGTGTGTGTGTGTGTGTGTGTGTGTGTGTGTGCGTGTGCAAGTGTGTGTGTATTTGCGTGTGTCTATTTGTTGGCGGTTCGCTAGATCTTTTGTGCTGACTTTAGCTGGGATTTTATTTGGCCCCAGATGTGATTTGTTTAGCAGTCGCTGGCTGCTCCACCCGCCAACTAACTCAACACACACTCACACACACAACGAAGAAGATTTACCCATATGTCAGTTTGTCTTTAAAACTCGAGTGTGAAAGGTTTATTTTCCAGTGTTTGTGTGTTGCTGTTGTTGTAAGTGCTACATGTGTTTCCAGTGGGGCTTTAAAAGTAATGTTGTTGCGTTGGAATTGTTTTTGAGGGACTTAAAGCAAACAAAAAGCATTCAAGCATGGCAGCTGTACACATGGCGTATGATTGATATTTGCGCATTGGGGCAAATGTCGAAGGAGATTTGACCAGACACAAACGTAAAGCAAACGTTTTCACATTTGATCAATAATTCGCAGTTCAAATATTTTTTTTATTAAACATAAATCAACTTTCTTGATGTTAAACTACTATTAAGGAAAATAGGCTCGTTTAAAGCTAAGACCAAAAAAAATTCATAAAACGCGCAGAAAATGTTACTAATAATATAAAAAGGGTTGCTTTGCTGCCTCTTCTTCTTCTGCTTATCATCATCATATACATGTATGTGCGTGTGTGTGTATGTGTTTTTGTGTGTAACGTCAGCGCCTTGAGAACTCATCAGAAATTCAGCTTGCGTGGGTGGAAATCTTATGAAAACTCAATGCCATACTGATGACATTCATTGTTTTGTCTGTTAGAGAAAGGGTTTGCGCGTGGTGGTGTCTGCTTCAAGGCATTCTTTTCTTGTGGGAAGCACTGAAATTTCAGGCATAACTTCTTAAAATTTATATGTATATGAATTTTCCGGCTTTTAGAATTTACTCACTGTTTTTTCTCTTTTTTTTTTTTCTGTTGTCGCGTTTTTCGTTAGACATTTCTGCTCTAAGCCAAGTCGTCAAGTGACTTTTCAAGTTCTCATTTCCTCCGTTTTTTTTTTTTTTGTTAACAGGTGTTGTGTTGTGCTTTTCAACACGCAGGGGAAAAAAACTTTTCAAATGAAAAATTCAGCTGCTGTCATCTTTTGGATTATGTTTTTCCTTCCTTTCAACAAATAAAGAAGAATGCAGCTGCATAAATGGACAGAAAAATCTTATGAATGTATATGAGTGTTATGTATTTAAATTCCATGTTTAAAATTCCATTGCACGACGAATTTATTTGACTATCAATCTAAGACCTTTTCCCAGTTTTTAGTCTATAGTTTAAAAGTCTCCAATCAATTTGCTTGTCCATTGGTTGAAACTCTGATAAATTTATGTGCATAAGTCTATTATCTGGTCTTGTTCTACATCTTGAATGAATGGACTTTTGGCCTGAGCTGCAATTTCATTAAAGCCTATCCAACGCAGCCGACAATTTATTAAGTGTCGAGAGTTAAAAACAGATCTCCTAGCACTTTTTCATCGGGGAAGTGCAGCAGGAAAGTGTAGAAGGGGGAAGTACGCAAAGTGCTCAACAGAATGAAGCAATTTTAATTTGCTGGGTGGCACAGTAAAACATCAACAGCAACAAGCAGAAACAAAAACCAGAGAGAGCGTCAAGCAAACCAAACTGAAAGTTCTTCTTCCTTCTAGCCCTTTTGCTGCTGCCTGCTGTTGCAAAATGCAGTGGGCGTTGCTTTAGCCAAGTGTTGCGTCTCATAAATAAGGCAAAATGGGTGGAAGGGTAGCGCGGCTCTCGCTTGGCTCTCGCCTCGTGTAAAAAGCATATTTTCTGCTTTTAATTGCAATATATTCTTTTAGACAAAATGACTGATGATGGCTGGAGTTGGTTCGTTGCTTGGTTGGTTGGCCAGCAACAATACATAAGTATATATATTGCCATAAAATTTGTACAAGGCGGCAGGAAAGCGGAAAGCCAACGGAGACAGCCAGCGTTGACTGCTAAATGAACAAGGCGAACTCATCCGCCCCGTTGGACCGTCGAACCGTTGCCGTGCGGAGCATTGTGGTCGCCAGTGTTGGTTACTGCTGCGGTCGTGTTGTTGTTGTTGTTGTTGTTGTCTGTGAGATACAAATAACTCTGGCTAGCAACTGCAGAAGCAGCAGCTTTGTCTTAGACAGAAAGAAAGAGTTGCCTTTTACCCAACGCCATTTTGATGATGAATAAATGAAGGTCTTTGTTCGTTCGTGGCCAAAAGGAAAATTTACCACTTGCATTCACAGGCACATTTCTCAGGGCTGGCACTACTTCAAAATAGAATAATTAGAATTGCTTGCTCTCACTCTTAGCTTTTCTTCTTTCTGTCCAAGTTCCAGAAATCGCACTAAATCTTTAAGCTCAAAGTTGTCGTTGGCCAAAACTGCGAGTTCAAAATTCTCTTAATTTATTTAGAGCTGATTCATTCACAGCCAGCCATTCAGTAGACAAAAGCAGCAACTGAAAATTTGTTCAACTGAATAAAATACGGCCAAGTCAGCCGGCAGAAGAAAACTCATAATAATTTTCATTTGCCTTTGCACTTTTTCGCTGGCAGGCGGCGTAAATTTTATTATTGGCATTGCCAAATGCAGCAATAACATCAAGCTTAAGATTTTCATCATGCTCCATATTTATAGAGAGAGAGAGAATTTTTTGTTCGCGTATTTTTCATGCACTTTTGAACAAACTATGCAAACTCAAACAAAATGATTAATGAAGCTTTGAAAACTTGAGCAGAAATTTAATCAAGCGCGAAAGCAGATCGAAACAATCGTAAAAAAAAAATATTTCAAACTTATAATAAGCTTGAAATTTGTACAATATGCTTTATAGTCGGGTAGGAAGGAAATAAAACAAAAGAAAAATTAACTGTAAGCTATAGCATGTCGAAGATTATATACCCTTTACTAGTTAAATATTGAAAAGGTTACAAACTTCACAGCATCAGCATAAATACTCTGTGCAAGCGTATTAGATGGGGCTTAGAAAATAAATTATGCTTTGGTATGGGAATTGGCTGTTGTTGTTGATATTCTAAGGACGTCGTGATTTATTACGCGATTTTTGACATGCATTTATTCAGAGTATTGTTTTTAGTAACCCATACCATATCAAACAAAAGGGAGAGAGAATGAGGCATCAAGTCTAATGAATTGCTGTCGAAAAATATGTATTGGTAGGTTTATTTATGTTAAATCGAATTTTCTACCATAAATTTGAAGCAGAATGCATAAAACACTATAAACAATAAATTATTATAGCTACAAATTTGCATGCTAGTATACAAAAGTCAAGCAGGGAACGTTAATCAACATTATAAAGATAAACTATTGTTCATAAATATTTGCATTGATTAATTAAAGCTTCTGACTTAACTGGAAGGTTTTTTATTTGTAAAGAATTATATTTTTAAGCTTGCCACACTTATTTATTTGACAGATTCCATCTGTCTCTTTATAAAGCAGCCAATCAGTAAGGTTTAATCTTAATTTTTATAGCCCAGAACGTTTTTTGGGCCAGTCAAAAACATTCATCATGGCTGTCAGTTTGATGTTCAAAATTCATTAAACTTTTGACCGTTATAGATTTGGTTTCCTTGGGTGCCGGTTCCTTTGTCATATTATAATCAAGTGTCCCGCATATTATGCGTATTTGTTTTTGACGTATTCATGAGCTACCGAGAAAGCAACATCACACCATCAATTTTATAACCCAACCAACTTATCGCCCTGTCTGTTACGATTTTGACAGGTTCTCAGGCCGTATTGACAGCCAAATTTGTGTGGCTAAACCCAGGAACGTTTGGCATGGCCAATTATTATCATAAGCCCAAATGAAGATGACAACGTTGACATCGTTGACCGCCCTGTGAAACTTTTAATGATACTGTTAAGGTTTGCTCTCAGCCAGGAGCAGGAGTGTTGGAGGGTGGCAATTAATCACAGTCTCCGACTCCGTTTCCAGTCCAGCAGCAGCGCGTCTCCATTTTGAGTGTCACTTAGTTTTTATGATGCAGCAGCAGACGAAGGCAGAGACACCGCACGTTCAATTGTTTTATGCCATCTGTGGTGCTCCAAAGTACTTGTTCAAGTACCTTCTTTCCTCCCCCCCTCTTCGGTATCTCTCTGTTCTCTTTATGATGTCCTCGCTGATTGCTGCTGCTGTTGCTTGGAGTGCCGTGAAACTTTTTGTGAGCGCCGTGAAACGTCAATTTGCCCCAAATATATGTGCACTGCAAGAAATAGTACAGGGGTAATTTTAAGTAGCCCCAAACTTAAGAATCTTTAAATCAGTAGATTTCTTTCGGTGCAAGTACCAAGTGGAAAGGCTGCGCTGAGGTTTTTTAATAGCCAATTCGAGGCAGTTTATGGTGCTGCAGCCCCTCAATACTCTCTCCTTCAGTGTGAAGACGGTCAAGTTGCTTGTTGCTATTATTAAATTAGTTGCGGGCGATTTGCGGTAATTAGAGTGAAATTTTATGGCTCTTTGAACTTGTAGTGCGGTCTGATGATGATGCCGTCTGCTCTTGACTTTCTCTGCATATTTTATAAGTTTTTGCCATGGTGCATAAATATTAATTTTGCAAGCAATTTGCTTGCATATTGCATGTAGACATAGCATACTTAGATGGGCAATGAATAGAAATTTTTGTTAATGATTATGTCAGAAGACAAAAGTTAAAACTTGTTTCAGTATACAAAAAATATATATTCTTTTGATTGTTAATTAATTTTATGAGTTAAAAAAATGAAATGATTATCTTTTGAGAGCTTAAATCGAAAGTTGAACGCTTATCTAAAGCTTCGGCGAATGCCGTTCATCTTCATAAACTTGGGCTGGCTGAACAATTTGTCTGGGTGCGTGTTGCTGAATCTTAACCGAAGCATCATCATTTATTTATGCTTGCCACACACACATACTCTCACCTTGCCGTATAGCTGCCACGCCCTGTCGTCCTGACTGAGAGAACAAGGAGCAGGGCTGACAGCAATGACGACAACACCTGGCAAGGAATCTGTTTGCTGCTGATGTTGCTTCTGCTCTTGATGCATTCGTGTGGTTGCCGTGTTAATAACACGTCAACAGCAGAGCACATCAAGCATACGCCATGTTGTTGTGTACACACACACAGGTTGGTTGTAAGGAGGGGTTAATCGAGGCTGGGTTCGTTCCTCTCGCTGGCTTTACACTAAACGCTGTTTATGGCTCACGTTGCGCTCTTCGCAGCTGGCAATGAGCCATCGACGCACTTCTTGGCTTGCAAATTGCAATTAATTAATTGAAGTACTTAAGCGTTGCATGCAACCCCATTAAGGACAACAGCGGCAGCAGCGTAACTGCAACCGCAACTCCTTTTTCAAATGGGTGTCACGTGTCGTCTCTTGACGGTGTCTCAATGTCTTGAATGCATTTCCCTTTGCTCCTGTCTCCTCTGTCTGGTAAACTGAGCTGGCTTATTGATGTGGCTTTGCATTGCGGCAGCTATTAGCGGCAAGAACGACACCTATCAACGGCACCACATTCCCTCATGTGCGTGTGTGCATCCTTGACTCCTCAGCGACAACTTAACAATTTACACAATTTCTTTTCTTTTGAATTCTTTTCTGTTTTCAACTCAATTGCATTGCCCCAAACCACCCCATGTCAGTTGAATAATTGACATATTTATTATGCGTTCAAGCGCTCAATTAATATGTTCAATACGTGCAATCAAGAAGCGAAATATCATGCATACATCTTTTGTGTCAAAAGAACACAGATGGAGAAAATCATCATCATCAATATGACAATAATATTGAGACATATGTAAACAATATGAATTTTTAATTTGTTTTACCCTGTGAAATGAAAAATATTGAGTATGTGAGAGTACTTTTCCAGGAACTTTGATAAAATTTATCTGAAATAGTTTTCCAACACTTAATTGTAGCTTCATTTTAGCTCAAACATATTGATGTTGATCGTTTTCTACTTATCGATAATTATCGATAACTTGATTTTACGTTTGCACACCTTTGTACAGGGTATTAACTTTAAGCTTTCCGATTCATACTTCTTTTGAGGCTCCTTTCACCAATGTTTAATGAAAAGCACACAGAAAATGAATAATTCTTTGAAAAATGCTGAACATTTAATGAAACCCAACGAATTGCAGCTGTCAGCCCTACTTACATATATTTGCATTTGGTATACTGTGGAAAGATGAATTACATTACATTCTTATTAATTTTGATTGAGCCAGAGAAATCTCAATTTCAATATACATATGTATGTTTGTATTGATAAGCATATGAGCAATCAGATAAAATCAGCAATGGCAGGCACCCTCAAAAACAATATTTATTGTAATTCGTTTGCTGCCGTGTAATGATAAAAATAAATTGCAAGAAAATAAAAACAATCCAAAATGGGAAAGCGCAAAAATAAAGAACAAAAATTGTAAAATGTGCTCACATTTAATATTCATTGAAAATATATATTTTGTAACAACAATAATCATGCGGCATGCGTATAGGCAATAACAAGAAAGAACCAAAACCAACAACAATAACAAACAGGGCAACATTAAAAAGAAATACATATTTATTCATATAACCAAAGAGAGGGTTGCCAAAAATGTTGTCATTTTTTAAAAGCTAAAACAATTGAGTACTTATCAAACTCTTCTCGCAGAAAAAATTCCAAATGGCAAACACGTCGGTAAAGAGCAAAAGGTTGGCGAACGTGAAAGTGTTGGTTAAGGCGGGATCAACTTAATTCCCGATGTAATGTGATTCAAACAAAAAACAAACTGAGCTGAGCAAAAGGATAAATGACACTTCATATATGTATGTATATAAAAAGTATTTTCGTATTTTCGTTTTTGTTGTGAGTGGTTTTTTGCTGTTGTTGAATGTGATTTACAAAGCAGTGACAAGATATATTATATATATTAAACTCCAGCTCAGCAATAATTCAGGTTTTGATCAATGATTCCTTATAAAAATATATAGAGTGCAAAAAGTTTGATTAATTCGTATAGGTTAATTGGAATGTAGCAGAAAATTAAGTAAAAATGTTTTACTGAAACACAAACAAAGAAATCATATAAAGTTACCAAAAAAATAATGTTGAAATGGGCGTAGATTCCATAAAGATAATAAATATGGCTAGCACATGACTCGCTTAATTTAGCAACTGCAGAGAATGCCTTGGCACTCAGCATGTTATTTAATATGGTGTGAATAAAGCATTTGATTAAATGCCCATTTGAAGCACATGCTTGTATGTATGCACTACACCTAGAACATGCCTACATAATATATATCAGACATAATGAATTCAATTAATTTACTCTTGCCAAAACACTCGACGCATTTCTTTTTATGATTCTCCTCTCCTCTCCATTCCAGAGGACTTCGACCTTGTCTCGGCATCGTTAGGATGACGGATTATTGCTGTCAGTGTGTGCGTGTGTGTGAGAGTGTGTGTGTCGTAGATTCACTCTTACTTTGCTTTCCTTTTGTTTGACGCACGTTCCTGTGGTTTTATTAATGTGTGCTAAATGTGCCGTCAAAGACGCCGTCTGCAGCCATCTAATATAATACTCAAATACATTCTTCACATTCATAATAAAACCCACTTGAACAGCAGAAGCAACATTTTGCCTTATTTTTATGAACACTACAGCAAATTTCCTCCACTTTTATATATAGTTTATTTAGCCAGGCAAACAATGCTTGAAAGGACTTGCCAAGGCCATCTATCAGTAAAGTCTGTTTATGTGTTTATTTCAAGTGTCGCTTATTAAAAATCAAGCTTCTGAAAGCTGAACGCTTAATTAGTTGCGAGTTTTCACTTTGTTTGCAGTTTATGCGCAATTTTCCCCAACATTTTAGACACACACATTTTTGTCGCTGCAATTTAACGCAAAATTTATGCAATTAAAAGTTTCTACTTCTTTTATGTTGCGGCTAATTGGCAGCACATTAATTTATCTACACACACACATTGCGTAATGCCAAGTACATCATTTTGGTGTATATGTTGGATAGAAAGCATCGTGTATATTTTTGGCAACACATATTTTGGCCATGTTCCCGAGTTCTGAGAATAGACGCAAGCATAATGCGTCTATTTGCCACTTAATGAATTTTCGAATAGCGGGCCATAAGTTGCCCATAAATATGGGGCGTGGCAACCAAAGCAAATGGCAAACCTGTGTTATGTCCTTCCACTCAGCCAACTGACTCCTTGCTTTGCTTTTGCTTTGCTGGGGGCTGCCAACTTGGCACAAACTTTAGCCTGAAGCACTTTTTGTGCAAGTGGCAAATAAAGTAACGCCGCGCAACTTAGTTTCTTGCAAACTTTTTGCATAGCACAACAGCAACAACAAAGAAAATACGGGTAAACAAAACCCGTCGACTGTGTCGCAGTTCGCCGGCATCAGGGCTGTGCCAAGTTAAATGTAATTGTAATTTTTAATTTTAAGTGCTTGCCAAAAATAAAGAAAAACAGAAGAGAAAGAACGAAAAAAGATTGTGTGCAAAAGTATTTTGTGCCAGCAATGCAAATGTTAATTGCGCAACACATAACTCATAGCCAGCATAAGAGACAGAGGGAGACAGACAGACGCAGAAAGAGATGTAGCTATGCCAGCAGATAGTTAAGTATATACACTCCGTCTGCATTGGGGTTGGAGGCTAGTTAAACCCCTTTAATGAGTCCTGCGCCATCATAATTGGTTCTCTGTGCTGCTTGCTGCAGACGCAAAAGACAACTTCAAATGTTGCCAGCTGCAGGTTTTTCCTGCTGCTACTGGACCATAAAGAATAGCGACTGCAGTGTTCCATAAATCGCTTGCGACACCATTTCACCAGGTTTTTTCTCTCTAAGAGTTTTAGTTTTTGTAGTGGTCTTTTAGGGGGTCATGAAAAAGCAGCAATAAGCATTTTAATTTACACTCTTAGGTTTTCTCAGCGGGAAAAAGTTTTGATTATTAATAAACTTTCTTAAGCTTTGATCGTTTTGAACACTTTTTGACAAAAAAGCATATAAAAAGAGTCAACAAACTCAAAGTACAAGCATTTGAAACCAATACCCTTAAGGATATTTTATACACATGTAGTATAAGTAAAAGCCTAAACAAATTGATCGTAAACACTTACATGTTGGTGTTAAGCAGCAATTTATTAAAGCTGCACAGTTTTAGGTAACGAACAAAAAAGGGATACAATTTGTTAAGAAATTTATTAGAGGAACACTTGCTTCGTTGCCCCAAGCAGAGTAATGTGCCACACACAGGGGCAGGTTTCAATTGCTGGCAATTGTCGTCGAGGCGGCAAAAGCTGACCCTTACACACACTCACGCATGTGATCCTTGCGTGTGTGTGTGTGCTTGTTTGTTTTGTGTCGCTGGCGTTTGGTTAGTTTCAGTTTGGTTTGGTAAGGTTTGTATTGCTTTCTCTGGCCTTTTGTGCGCTGTACTTATGTGTGCCTGATAAATGCGACGCGTTTGCTTTCTGGTTTGTACTGGCTGCTGCTGTTGCCTGCAGGACAATGCATTAATTTGGTCCTGTAAATGCTGCACGCTGTTGCTATTGTCCCTAACGCTCCTTTTGCGGCTCGTATTGCAATTGTTTTTCCTTCTTCCCAATCGATGATATTCTACTCATGACATTGTCAGTGTTATTGCTAGTACCGTTTAAATTCCACTCAGTTGCCTTTTCACACACACAGATTCTGCACTAAACTTGATTATCATCGTTTATTATCCTTTTGCTGTTGTCTATGTTTCTGAAATGTAACTGAAATCAAGTGCAACTTTAATTTTAATGAACTCTTGCTGGCAATTTGAACTAATTATTAAGGGGACAATCAAAATTGATGAGTGCAGAGCGTAGAGAAGAACTAGAAATTGATTTTAATAAAGCAACGTGCAGCGAAAAAGAAGATGAAGAACCTTAATTGATATTAACACTCTACTCTACTACTACTCTTCAATTTGTATTCACTGAACTCAGCGGAAATAAAAAGCAGAAAGCGCAAACGAAACGAATAAAAACTAATAATAATTGCAAGTCAACAGCGGGGGGCAAGGGATGGAAAGGCAGAGTCGGGCGGTTTGCTCTCAACTCAATTTTGCACGTTTTATTACAAATTGTTCAAATATTTTCGTTTCAATACGTGGTCAAGCATCCTTTTTTTTCTAGTTATTTTTTTTTGCTTCCATTGGAAAACTTGTATTTCTAGCAAGCAATTTTTAGTGGAAATTTGTTAGGTGTACAGAAGCGAGGAAAAATATTTTGTTGGCTGGCAATAACTTTTGGTGAGTGGTTGAATTTTAACATGAAAAACAAAAACTATGCCAACCTATCAGTCAGCTCTTGTTATAATCTATGGCCAACTATTTAATATAATAATAATTATGGCAAAGTTTTGTTTCAACAACTTGAAACAGTCGTCAGTTCTTGTTAGCCAACTGTTAATTACCTTCTCTAGCTCTTTTTGGCTAGTTTTCTCCTCTTATTCAGTGCTAATTTATGCTGTGCCACATTTCTGTTGCGTGCTGCTCATGACCACAATTCACATTCACATTCACAATTCGCAGCCATTCACAATTCAACGGCAGTCGTCGTCGTCGTTGGCCATTGGCATTCGCAATCAACCACTTGGCAGGCCATAAATTTAACACACACCTAACCACACACACGCGAGCGAATAGAGCTTCTGCCGGAAACCAAATCATTAGCCAGAAAAATTGACCAAGCCAGCGGCTAACACACTAGCGCAGAGCTGCCGCGTATATTGAATTTTTGTGTGTGGGAAATAGTGAGAAATAATTTTTGTAGCCCTAAACCTAAACCAAAGCAATGCAGTTTGGCAACCGCATCCGGCTGCCGCTGGTTCAGCCCATAATTATCTAACCAAAAATATGCGAATGCAATTTGCACCCAGTTGCAACAACCAAAAAACCCACACCAAAAGGACACATGGCCACAAAGAGGTCATGCAGCTGTGAATAAAGCTTGCAACATTAAACGTGAATTGTCTACTTTTGTTGTTGCTGCTGCAAATGATGTGATTTGGCTTTTTGTGGTTTTGCTGATTGGATATTAATAACAATTAATAATATCCTAAATGATACATTATTCACTTACTCGCTGGAATATTTGCATATTGCATATTTATTTAATAAATATTAAATATATTTTAATAATTGACAACATTTGCTTCCGTTTTGCATTTTTTAACAATGTTTCACTTGGCCAATTTTATTATAAACTTCTGCCAAATATCATAAGCACAAAAAATTTAATTAAATGTAGTTTACTTTTAGGCATGAAACAAATCCCCTGCCAGCAGCTTGGCTGTCATGCTAATGAGCCCCATTCCGGCTCATTCAGCTTGCCTAGTTTTAGTTTGCCGTGCAAATATTTGGTCATTTGTGTGATGATGATGACTTCTCTCTCTCTCTCTCTCTCTCACACACACACATCAACACACACTCTGCCATTTTGGTTGGACTCCGGAAATGCGAACTAATGATCAATCCCATTATACTACAAATTAAATCCCAAAACTAATTTTAGCAAAACGCAACGGGAATTGCACGCACGTCAGAAAGTCCTTGCTTGCCACTTACACACATACACGTTGACATTAAATCGTATGTGTGTTAGTGAGTGTTAAGAGAAGGGCGTATTTAGCAGGTGTTGGCTTACATGGAATACAATATGCACTTTCGATTGAATCAATTTAAAGTGGTGAATGTCAACACCTACCTATAAAATGCAAAGTGTTAAAAGTCTTTTAAGCTCATACTTTACTTACCTCTTTAGATTTTCTTGCTGTTTTTGATATTCAACCCATATTGCTTCACATATTTCTTTTCCAATTCAATCTACCTCGTTTTACCAACCATATTTGTTGACTGCTTGTACATTACACTGAAAATGTTCGAAAAGTTGCAACAGTTGTGCCAATTTGTTGAGTGCGTGATCCGAAGCCAACTTTATTTGATAGGTATTGGCCCACAAGAAGTTGTGCCAAGTAAAAATACATACATATATTGAGCACGCTTTATTGGCCAATTTGCGAAGCGCCTGTTGTTGCACAAACTTTTCACTAGCTTCATGACCAGCCAATTTTACACAAACAACAAAATGGCCAACAATATTTTGTGTTGTATGAAATTATAAACAATAACTGGCAAGAGTGTAACTTAAGTCTAGGAAAATAACTTTATTTATGAGTTTTGAACATGTTCGGGAAAGCAGCTTATAGATGTGCCTTTGTTTTGATTGATTGATTGATTTTGTAGTTTGTTTAAAGATGTGTTTGATTTTAGTTTAAAATATAATACAAAATATGTCCGCTTTTTCCCGTCATTTTGGCATCCTTTTGCAGTTTGTAAACAGACAAAAAAACAGAACTGTTCAAAACTGTGTTTATTGAACTGAATGCTCGAGACGAGTTGAATCAGCAAAAAATACTACAAAAAAGAAGCCTTTGCTATTGGTAGTTGTCTGGTAGTAGTAATAACAATTGAGGCAACTTAGTGCCCTTCCCTTCCTTCTGCATCAGTGTCAATAAAATGTAATGCAATGTGTGCATAATGTCAACTTTGATTTAACAACTGAGGAATCTACGTAAATGAAATTCCAGGCACACAAACACATACGAGAAAAAAAAATAAGAAGTAATTGGCATACGAAATAGAAAAAAAGAGTGGATGGGCTACAATATAAACAGAATTGAAGACTGCAGCGCATATAAACAGGAACTGTCAGTAGAATAGTGTGTGTGGATGATGTGTGTGTGTGTGTGTGTGTGTGCTGGTGTGTTCAATCTATTTGCACTAAGTGTTCGTTAGAAAATGTTTGCATAGCAGCACTCAACGTCATTCAAAACACATGTAAAGCAGAACGATGCTGAGCTGCTTGAGCAGAGCCACTGTACGCCATGTATGTTCCAAGTGAAGAAAATCAAAGAAAATCAATAAAAGGCAAATTGTCGTTGTATGTGTATGTGTAGTTGGGGGAAAACAGAAATGTGCATCATTTTCACTTTATGCAAATTGCGAAATGTGTGTGATGAAGTCGATTCAAAAAGAAGAAGTTGAACAGAAGCAGCGGCAGCAGCAGCAGTAAACCCGTGAATGTTCTATGAATGAATGAATACACATAGACATTGAGTTAAAGTAAATGTGTGCCCATTTCCACTCTGCGAGTGTGTGTGTGTGTGTGTGTGTGTGTGTGTGTGTGTTTGCCATGTGTAAATGCATGGCTGACAAAAGGCATTTGCATATTTAATGTTATTACGTTATTTTGCATGCCACACACAAAAATTTATGATTGCATTCATTCCATTCCCAGCCAGTTTTCAGCTTTTCACTCTCTCCATGTTTGCATTGCATAGTACTATGGTATACGCTATATGCTATATGTTTCCCACAAATTTTATAGTAATTCCGTAACAACTTTTTAGTCAGCATACCCCTTCCCTACCCTTACTCCACTTTCTGCGTCGTCATCACCATAAATAATAAAATTATTTGGGCTGTCAGTTTGCATTTTTACGCCCACTGTCACGCCCCAAAAACCAAAAGGCAAATATTCAAAAATTTAATGCATAAAAACTTGCCATTAAAAACTCGTTTTACAGTGCAATGCAGGAAAAAAAGAAAAAGAGAGAGGACAAAAAGAGAGAGCGAGCTTTTGTGTTTGTCTTCAAGTCAAGAATTAGAAATATGACAACTTTAAGTGCTCCTGACAACAAGGCAAGTGTTAAATCTTTTAGGTATGATTTATTTATTCTGATATCAATATGAACATCTTAGTTGTTGAATCAAAAAGAAAATTGTTAATAAAATATTTATTCGTTTTATAAATAAATAAAAATAAACTTTGTAATATATTTTTCCTAATTGAATATCAATATTTACGATAGTACCGCTTGTAAATAAAATCCTTTATTTTATTTTTTGACTATATTTTAAATTCCTCTCTTAATAAAAAAAATGGGCAATTAAAGCACTAAACACAAAACTAAAAGCCATGTATAAAAGCCAGCAGGAAGGCTTTAAAACAGCAAATTTTCAATTTAGGAAAATTAATAACAATGCTTTGGGCTAACAAACCAAAGAAGTTATAACCACAGCTGCCACATGGCAACGCACAGATTGGCCTGGCCTGATTCACTACCAACAACACAACACACAAAAAAAGGGCCAAACAATGAAAATGGTCCAAACACATACCACACCAAAGGGTAGGAGAGGGGAGACCTATGAGTGTGACTTTAGTCACTTGAAATTGCCGGAAACCAGAGGCCAAAGTCCCTGGCGCTCACAATATAGTTAGTATAGTCCCATTGTATGAGCAAGCAAATACGGAAGTGTCGAACACACACACACACACACACATATATATATATATATATAGATAGATAGAGAGACAGGCCCGACAATCATGGCAACCGCAAATCATCATAGATATTTCGAAAATTTCATTACACTGGTTTGGTTTTGGTTAGGGTTGGGTTGGATTTGAGTTTGGTTTGGCCCAAGGTGGAGAGCATTTGGCTGAATGTTATCTACAATGCTGAATGTTGTCAATGAATGGTTAGATGAGGTGTCTGTCTGTCTCTGTGTGCAGTTATGTAAGCCACACACACACACACACACACATACATAACCACATTCACTGACAACAGGCACGCAGTTAATGATGGCTCAGCTTCAGCCTGGCATTCAGCATTCAACTTATGGCCGAAGCTCTTTTTCCACCTATCTCTCTGGCTTAACTCCTCTACTTGCCTCAATGCTTGCTCCTGCCTCTCGTTTGTTTTTCCATGTCCATGCCACATTGTTGTTGTTGTTGTTGTTGCTTCATCATTGTCTATTGTCTCATTGTCTGTGCGGCTATGTATGATTTTTTTTATATATATTATAAATAAGCTTGTAGGCATGTGTCGGCTGTATGTTGGCTGTATGCTGTTGTTCGTACATGCCAACTAAAGTACAACCGTAATCTGAAATGGCAAGCAGCAGCCACAACAACAATAATAATGTCTGACAATCATGTTTGCTGTGACA
Organism: Scaptomyza hsui; assembly: GCA_018152825.1. Classification (NCBI taxonomy): domain Eukaryota; kingdom Metazoa; phylum Arthropoda; class Insecta; order Diptera; family Drosophilidae; genus Scaptomyza; species Scaptomyza hsui. The sequence goes on from JAECXO010000280.1 coordinate 652,559, forward strand.
TCCTCGACATGCCATCGTCATACAAAATGTTTTGTGCGATTAAACTTTAAGATTTAACAGGAAGTGCATTGATGATGATTATATAATGCTTGTGGTTACATTGATGAAAGGCCTACTTTAAAATATATATTTATTAAGCAAATAAATTTTATCGTTTCAGGTCAGGCACAAAATTGATACAGCAAACGGTAAGTTTAATTTTAACTCTCTAAGTATTTGCCCTTTAAAGTAGGCAACACTTTCTAGAGCTTCTTTACTTCACGCATTTCACTCAAAGTTGAAGTGCCTTAAATCCAGTCAATTTAATAAAATCTAAAAACACCTACGGCATAATAAACCTACACACACACACACACACACACACACTCAATTACAACCACACACCCTGGCACACCTTGCAATCATCTACTCAAATGTCTCTCTTTCAATCTCAACTTGTCGTGTCGAAACCAATTTTGGTTTGGCTTAAACATTTTGGAAAACAACATTTCACCCACTTACACCTACATACACACACACAATTTGTATACTAAATCGCAAACAAATAAAAGCCAATTTCGCCCCCTAAAATACGGCTCTTTCAAATGCAGCCACAACCCAACGAAGAGGTGTAGACTAAAGGGAATATAGCTGCAAGAAAAATAAGTAAGAAATGTTGTGGATGTTTTCTGCCTTTCTGCCTGCGGCTATTTGTGTCTCGGCTGTGCAATGCAACACTCTCTGCTCAATCCCAGGTTTAAATGAATAATAGCATACGCCCTCTAGTCGGTTTAGATACCGTCAACCCCCGCACCTACTACCCTTCGCTTACACAATGAAAGCAGTGGCAAATTCTCCAGCTAGGATTGAGTCAGAGGTTTAAGGCTGTGCATGTTGTTGTTGCTGTTGTGGTTGAGGCTGTGTCAATTCCATCAGTTGATTGCCATTATGTTGTTAAGGTGAAAAGCGCAGTGGCCTTGTTACTTTTTTCCTCCTGTTGTTGCTGTTGTTTAGTCTGTTTCTGTCGAGGGCTTGCCCAGACAACAACAAGTGCAAGCCAGTGAATTGCATATTGTTTGCCTTTCCTCTGTAGTTGTTGTTGAGTGCAAACTGAGTTTACACTTAAGTAAATCATTTGTGTTTTTTCCTCCCTACCAACCGATTGACAAATCAAATTTGTAAACAACGATTGAATACAAAACGTGCAACTTTAAGTTGGAAGTTAGGCAAAACACAATGCGTATACGTTATGTGAATATGAAAATGTAAGTTTCCTACCTCAATATAACAAATATCGGTAAAGTTTGTCCAAATCTTGTTCTCAAATCTCTACCTCAATCTCGTAACTCAATTTAACCAATATCGATTTAGATTACGATTCAAATTTTTGATACATGCATACTTTAGAGTGTTACAACATTCTTTGTTTTCCCTTGTTGAACACTCTTGACACGACTGCAACCACACTCTCTTTGTTGTTGTTGTTTTCTGTTGTTGACCCTTGTGACGTGGCAGAAATGAAATTTGATTTTAAATTGGCAGGTCGAAAATTCAGCTCCTCTCTCTCTCAAAGCTTGCCACACACACGCACACCCAATTTGTTGGCTAATTTAATATGCAGGCTGCAGGAATGCCATGAATTCAAGGAGGTACAACATTGTACTATCTACTACGCATGTCATAAGGCATTGAAGAGGGCTCCAACGTAATTGGATTTGAAAGTTATTGTCTCGACTTTTTTTTTTGGTTTGTTGTTCAACATTTGAAATATCGAAAAAGTTGGACAAGAGTTTTTACTTTGTTGCTTGTTCTTGACTGTGGGAAAAGGGTTGAAAGGATTTCTAAAATATACTTCTTGTATGGATAAGTCGCCTTGCATGCCATGTATGTTAAGTCATGGCTGACCAAGCGTACTAAAACTAAAAACTTTCAAATGACTTTTGCCTACTGCAGACATTTTCTATTTGCACTTGACTATTATTTCGGGGTTTTCATCTTCTCGTATGTACAATGCATATGACAACAACAACTGGCGTAACTTTTTGCAGCCACAAGTTTAGTTTAATTAAAAGAAAAAAAAAATATTAAGAAAATGTCAGCTCGTTTACTTCTTCTTCTTCTTCTTCTTATGTTGCTGCGTCTTGGGGCAAGTTGCACTTGCATTTTGTGACTTGTGGACAAAACTATTTCAATTTATGTATCGTTGCAACATTTGACTTGAAAGTTTTTCCAACGCATCACTAAAGAATTTATTTCACATGAGTGTGTGTGTGTGTCTAAACTTGTTTGCGTTTTGCTTTAAAAATTCTTAACAATTTTTGCTCTGGCCAATTATTGAGTATGTTTTGTAAAATTGTCTGCTTGCTTTCACTATTTTTGGCATATTTTTGCAATTGTAAATGCTTTAAATAAACACTCAATTATAGGTGAAGTTTATTCAGTCAATTCATAATTTTTTCATTTTTCTTTGAATTGACTAAAATAAACATCAATTGCAGACATGTTTTTATACCCTCATACTTTGTGAATATTTACTACCACTTCTTGGAATTTTGGTGAATTTGGAATCTTTAAATAAACTAATAAACATTTTGTGTATATATCTCTACTTGCTGTTGCAGTTCATGTAAAAACTAACAATAAATGTTTTCCATTCACTGCATTTGATACCAATTAAAAACACATTCAATTCGTGTGTGTATCTTTTTAATTTGTATTTAGTGAAAATCAACAAAATGCTGTTCATAAGGTTGTCAGACACACAAAATCAAAACTGGTGCTCATTTCACTTGAAAAAAGTTAATTTCGTTAACATGCAACAACTTTGCAATACACGTAAATATTAAAACACAAAGCGGAAACTTTTGGCGTAGACATGTTTCATGCGTGGCATAACTTGTCATCTGCAGAAAAATTACTTGAGCGATATAAAAAAAAAACATGAACAAAAACGTAACGTTCCAAAAACAACAACAGCAAAAGTTAAAAAAAAAACAACTTTTATTTGCCTGTGGCACACACACGCACGCATACACACACATATGCAAAAAACAATTTTCAGTGCTTTTTTGACAGACGTCTATCAGCCTGTTATTGCTGTATCCTGTCTGCCTTTCATTACATGACTGTTCTTTCGATCCCTTTTTTGTTTTGTTAAATGCCCTGTGCACAGGGTGTTTCAAGTATGATCGATTAGCTGCCATTAGCAGCGAGGTTTTATTCTGTTTTGTAATCATAAATATTTCAAATGTTAAATGAAGCTGAAAACTGTTGCATATTCTTGGGCTGGCTGCTATAAAACATTAAAAATATATTCATGTGCATTTACTTTATTTACTGTATACAGTAGATAAATATCAATATGAATATCAAATGCAGCTGTAAATGTTTTATTTAAACTCATTCGATTGCAAATAAAGTCATACATTATTTTTACACATTTTCCTTAGAATTGTGTACATCAAAATTTTGGTACTTTTACATTTTATTTGGTGCTGAAAGTCATTTATTTTTTTTTTAGCATCATTTAAATCAATTACAAAACTCTAAAATATATTCAACGAAACAAAAATAATTAAATTTACCTTTATATAGCATTTTTACAGTGCTCGATTCACAAAATATCTCCACTACTTTATTCTTAATGCAACATTTGTTGAAGCTCTGGAAAATTTGTAGTTTTTACTTTGCATCTCGCTTACGTTGGCATTATTATTATTATTATTTACCACCAGCTGTGTTTAGTGAATTCCGCCGCACAATTTCCGGCCGCCTGCAAAAAGGCAGCAACAAAAGCGGCTGTCATTTTTGTTTGAACATACACACAGAGGTTGAGAGAGAGATGCAGGGGGACAGGGTGTCACTTATTGTATGCCACATACAGAGAGAAAGTGCAGGCACATAAGTTGCATAAGTTTGTGGCATGTGTTTCGGGTTGGCTTCAGTCTCTCTAGTTATCTATTGCATGTGTGCTTTGAACCTGCCACCTTCCGCTGTAATTCAAAACAGTTTGTTGCCACACACACTGATAACGATATGTGTGTGTGAGCGAGTGTGTGTGCGGGAGTGTGTGTTGTCTGTTATCAGCTGCTTCCTGTTGTTAAGTTTTGTTGGCCAAAAAACTTTTGCGGGAGCCAAGTCAATGCAGAATTTAATGCCACATTACCAACACACACTCACAGTGAGAAACTGTTGTTGCTTGAAAATCAAAACCAATTCAATTTTAAACAACACATTCCACCCACACGGACATTATGCTGATGCTTATTGCCTGCTGGAAGTGCTCTTCTGTTCTGCATTTGACTGTTGCAACAACAATTGCATGGTGATAATAAAAAGCAAATGTTATTGAAAGTTCGAGCCATGACAACGTGGCAGAGATGCAAAGCAGACAGTCAAGACAGGCATGCAACATGCAGCAGCAAGACAGCGAGGCAGCTGTAAAAAGTCAATATGCCACACTGATGCATTACTCAAGTAGGTAATGTTCTGGAGCTGAAGCTTCTTGCATGCCAAATGGCTGAAACTCTGAAGCTAACACACAGGCTAACGGGCAAACGGGCCAAGGACTTTTGCCACAGACTTCACTCAGTTGCAAGCTTACAATACTCTAACAACTAAGAACACTGCAGTTGCAAGTCCGAGTGATACTCTGTTTGAAGTGTTTAAGTTGTTGAAACTATGAATGAGAGGGGAATTTATTCTTCAACAAGAGTTTAATGATTTAAAGGCTATTTTTAAGAGTCTTACCATATGCTAACCTATAAAAGAATCATTCAACTCAAATGTAGAAATTTCTATAGTATTCATTAAACTAAATCAATCTACTTCTTCCCTTTATAACTTACCACAAAACAGTGTATGAAAAGTACAAGTTGCACTTTCAGCTTTTCATACTTTGCAACATCTCAGTTTTCTAGCCTTCGCTCCTTTTGACCCTTACAACCACCACACCCCTCTCGTTCTCTCTCCCTTTCTCTCTCTTTCTCTCTCTCTCTCTTTCCGTCTTTTATTGTTAATCGGCTGCAAAAAGCAATGTACTCGAGTGGCAAAAGTTCAGGCAGCCAACTGGAAATGCAAACAGATTCAGTTTCTGATTCAAAATGTGGTTTTGCGGTACGTGAACGAACTTCTGCTTAGCACTGAGTGGAATTACACATTTTCTGCTTCTGTCTGCCAAGCTTAAAATCAAGGTAGAAAAAGTACTAACAACAAAGAGAGATTACATATTCTTCTAGCACATGTGTGCAACCGGAAAAATGATTGTTACCTTAATTTTACAATATGCACAACAGCAGATTTTTTAAATCACCCAACTTCCATTACAATTCTGTACATAATTAGTAATTAATATTTTTTTTACTGCTACTAAAGCACAAAATTATCGCATAACTGACCCACAAATCGATATGGCACAATTGTGCGTATACTTGATATGCATTGAAATCAGATGAACTGCACAGATACATACATATATTTTGTTTCTGATTGCCTGACAAAGTGAAAGTCAAAGTTCATCAATATCAAAGCACACACACAGTTCACCTTTGTACACACAACAGCAACAACATCAGCTACAAAGTTCGATATATGTTCTTTGACTGCTGTTTGAAGTTGCTTTCAATGAATGCCAAATGTGTTTAAAGATAGCTTGGCCAATACATTTCAATTGCTGTTGCTGTCATTGTTGTTGTTGTTGTTCCTGTTCTTGTTTCAGTTGCTTTCACTTGTGTAAAATAAATGAGCGAAAAGCTATTAGGACTTGTCGTAAGTTCAACAGTTTATTGGCTACTGCTTCTTACCCAAACCTTACCCATTACCAGACTTTACGATGGGTGTTTTTAAAAAGTGCAGCCAAAATATTTTGCCGTTCTTAATTGAAAATGCACTTGAGTTCTTTCTGCAAACAGCCGTCTCACTTCTTCACTCTCTAATTCGCTTTTTTCTCTCTCTTACTCTCTGGCAGTTATCGTGTCGACTCGAGCATTTCTAATGAGCACTTAACAATTACAAACACTTGGCCAAATTGGAAGTTAGAAGAAAATATATTTGTTACTCATAGCAAATGTTTTTAAATACAATGCATAGTAAAATAATTAACTAATAAATTATTAAAAGAAAGATCCTTAAAAATCATGCTTATAAAATTAAGAGCATCAAAAATATTTTTTTGCATAAATGAATTTTTTTGAAGTACTTCAAAAATTATTTTTACCCATTTTTTTCTTGAATAAAAATTTGTTTTTATTCAATCACTTATTTATAAATCATTTTAAACATAAAATTTGATTTTTATAGTGTACTTAAACACGTCCCTTTGTATTTATATTGCCATTCTTTTCATCCTCTCTTTCTCTTTTTTATACCTTCCCCTGTTTGTTATTTCATTTCGTTTTGCTCTGCCTTTGCTCAGCGCTTGTAAAAGTTTATCACACACACTTTTACCTCTAGTTTACACATACATACACATATATACAGCAGCAGCAGCAATTTTCCAGGTTTAATCAAAGCCAACTTGACCAACAATAAAGACATCGTCGTCGCCACTGAGGGATTTACCTTGTTAAAGTGCCCCCTGCTTAAGGTGCACTTAGTTCATCAAATCGAGTGCACCTCAAATCGCCATCGAGTTTCTTTCTCCCTCTCTCTTCGCTCTTTGCCCTCTCTCTTGCTTTTCAAGCATTGATTGATTGATTAAACGGTAAATGTTTGCTCTTGAAATATTTAAGCAAATCGAGGACTAACTGAAAGCATAATTGCATGGCAACAGGACATCGAGGCCTCGTGCCACGTGCTTTCCCACTTGACCAAAATAAAATGGTTCAAGTGCAGTTTTCTCTCTCTCTATTTCCCGCTTTTAATAGCGCCTCGCCTCGTGATTTTCGTGGCCAGCTAAGTGTACGGTTTCCTTACGACCCTGCCCACCAAAAAAAGAGAAGGAGCTTAACAAGTGGCTCGTCGCATGTCGCATGTCCCTGTCGAATTAATAAACCAGAAACGAACGGCATTGGGCAGCACTCAAAGCTCTTCTCCCCACCCAATCTCTTTGGGTCCACTCGAAGCCACCTTCAGCTTCTCCCCGTTATGTTACACGCATAAAACCAAACTGTGATTTTAATGCCCTGTACTCATAAAACAAGCTGAATGGGTATTTTTGTGGTACGTGTGGTAGATTAGTGTGTGTGTGTGTGTGTGGTCTAGAAATAAAATAAATAAATAGAGTTGATTGGCACAGGTGATTTTAAAGCATTAAACTTTTATTGTTTGATTTCGTTTGAGTTCTTTATATATGTTCATGCCTGAAAGTAGGCAGTGAAAAATAAACTGCGTGCTGATGATGGATTTTTTTTTGTACCTATTCTTAAGAATACTTTTATTAACGTAAAAGTTTCCTCGATTGTGTCAAATCTATGCAAAAAGTACATACACCCTTTAAAATCTTACCTAGGGTAGCTTCCGGTCATTTATTACAACCTGGACAACTTTTTCCGCTCTCTTGTAACTTTCTTTTTTTTTTTTTTTTTTGGCATATTACGACGAATTTATGCGGGTTGCACGTTAATGATATGACCACGTCCACTTTTCTGCTTCTGACTGTGTGTGAGTGTTTGGGAGTATCAAGAGCAAAGAGCTTTCTGTTAATTATGCACGTGTGCGAGGTGAAGTGAAGTGAAAGTGGATGGCTGCAAACATTAGTTGTATTTTTATGTGAGTGTGTTTCTGTGCATGTATGTGTGTGTGTGTGTTATGATAATGAGCAGCAAAACAATTAATCGTGTAAGGCAGCCCCACAAATGTGATAAAGGCCAAATGAAGTGTGTGTATGTTTGTGTTTGTGCAATGGAAGGGTCGAGCGAAAAACAAGAAAAATATTCTGAAAATGTGCAAACATTAACGAGGGAACGAGGAGTTCAGATCAGCTCAACTGTTAGCTGAAATGGCCAGCAATTCGCACACAGCTACACACATAAGTATGCGCACATGCATAGGTAATGGAGCTGACTCTCCGTGTGAACTCTTTTTTCTTTCAGCCACTGTTTGGCATTGTGATTATTACAGTAGCAGTTATTGCCGCTTATGGCGCACTTTACACTCGATTATTGCTTGTTGTTTTTGCTGTTGAAACAATTACAATTACTGCCACGCCCACACACACACTCACTTATAAAATGGGAGTGGATAAAAGCACTAAATTTTTAATAACAAGCATTTAAATTAAAGGCTGCCATCATTAAGAAAGTTGCTTGCGTGTAAAATGTTGTTCGTTGGGCGGTGGGCGTGGTTTAATTTTCACTTCATTCACAATAAACATTCACTCGACTCAACATGCAATCAATCTGACCGTATTTATACCATATAATGCAACAGTTGTTAAATGATGGGAATATATAAAATGACATTTAATGGACGTGTTTCGATTATATGTTCAAGAAATATGCACAAAAAATTGATTGAGTGAAATAAGTATTGAAGTGTATACCAATTTATATTAAAAAAAAATTATTTTTCTTATTCAGCTCAAAATGTAAAATTTTTAAATATTTTATTGAATTTTTAAAATGCAAATAGACTAAATAAAAATGTATTAATTACCGATTACACTCAAATCGAACCTTAAATACAAGAATTTAATTTCCATGACAACAAAAGCAACAATTCAGAAGTACAACTTAAATTGCGAATGACACTGCCAACAATAAATAACTTTTAAATAGTGTTAATTAAAGTTTTTTAGCACACATACATTCTATATATATTTTTATAGAGTACTGCACAGAGAAATAAAACTATAATTATGGCAAGGGCAAAAAACATTGGATCACGTATCAACTTTGCTTCGCCTGGGGCAATTGATTGTGAAATGTGTTGAGTTGGAATCGCAACTTGTGCCTCATCTTTCCATCATTTCCTTCCTCTCTCTCTTGTCTCAATTGACGCAACGCGAAGCGAGAACCGTGCGCTGAGTGATTTCGTAATTAACACAAAATGTTCAAGTGGCTGGAAAGCCTGACTCTCCTCTCACTCTCTCTCAGCTCTCAGCACGTAAGCATAAAAAGCATCTGACACGCATCAGGCGCAGATAGGCCAAATGGGGGCTTGAACTCTAGTATGTGTGTGTATGTGTGTGGGAGGTAGGGAAAATGGGGTCAAGTTTGCTGTTCACCCGTTGATGTGGCACACGCATTGAGCGTTTGTCCGACGTGACAATAAAGCGCCGAACCGTTAAACTATTGTGTACCATAAGGATTAATGACATTTACATAATTTGCTCATGTGCCATTGTGCCACCGTCATTGTTGTTGTAGCTTGTTGTTGTTGTTGTTGTGTTAGGTGTTGTTGCCTCCAACGTCGCATAAAACCAACAAAGCAACAACACACTCTGACATTCTCACTCGCACATTGGCCACGACTCGCACGAACAGCTGCTGCAACATGATTGAGCTTTCAATTTGTTGGCCATTTCCAAAAGAGCCCCTCCATCCGCAACCCTTTGCTTGCTCCCCTCGTCCCTCCTACTATTTTTGCACTGGCAACAATCTCATCAGGCATCAGAATATCAGGCAAAGCATCCCCAACGGGGTGTTTGGTACTAACCCCAACAATTTCTGTACATTGCCACGTGGTTGACCAGCTTTTTGCTTCTTGCTGTTTGTTACTCTTTATTCTCCCCCTATCTACCCGGTAGGTTGCATGTTCATTTGGCACACTAAGCCGCTGATAATGAGTTTGAATTGGTAGAAGGAGGCGCTTTTTGTGTTGATTTTTGGTGGCGGGGTGTGGTTCTATTTGTACTTATTTGTAGAATCATTGGCACTGAATGCGTACGAATAGTTTTCTTTGTTTATTTTCAGCGTCAAAATACGCAAATTAATTTGCTGTCAATGTGCAATTTTGATTAGGACTTGTTTATATCACTGATTTTCTTGTAATTGCGGAAAAATAATCTGTTTAAGAGAGTTTTTAACTCTATGCTAATGGATTGTTAAGAAGAGCCCTAATTGTTTAAATGTTCTAGACAAAAAAATTAATTTAAAGGAAGGAAACGTCGAAAGACACTTAAAATGAGAAACTTGAAGTTTGTAAGTGTCAGAAATCCAATTAAATCTATGTTCTCTTGTGACTAACTTTTCCCCAGTTTATTGCCCATAATACTTGGCTCTATTTGACTTTCATCTAAAATGCTGATAACAAGTAAGCTAAAACTATAAACTGCATGTGATGCGCTGTCTAGGACAATAATAATCGACTCCCCTGGCACATGTGTGTGGTGAAGTGAGTGCGTTAGAAATTTCGAACAATTACAGAGACGGACCGCAGGGCATTCGTATTCGCATTTGTATTCGTATTCACACTTGCACTTGCAGCTGCACTTACATGAATTTCACATTCGCACATTCGCATTCAAAAATAGCTGGGGAGTTGTCAACAACAGCAGCAGCAGCAGCAGCAGCAGCTGGGAAAAAAAATATAACAGAAATGGACGCTGTCAAACCACAATGGAGAGACACTTGCTTCACTCACTTCTCGTGGATCACACACACTTGAAATGTGCGCGTGGTGGTTTTGACTTGGCCATGGCTCATTGTTAACCAAGCCTCATCCTCAGAGCCTCGGCTATCTCTCTATTCATCCAAAAACAGGCACATACACATGTTGTTCTGTGTATGTACGTACATATTTGAGCACATATCTCAGCGCAGCGACAATTGCATTGAAAATTGGATTAAGCCATCATGCAACGAGGATAACCAATGACAGCTGCCTCTGAAATAGTTCCCAAAGTTCCAAGTTTCAGTTGACACGACTGCCCTATAAGCTAACCTTATGAAGTTATAACGACAGTTTCAACATGACATTCAACAGAATTTTTGGCAATTTTGTTGGCGGAAAGCTTAGTTTTTCTTTGGAAAATGTTATTGAATAATCGATTTCTGACGAATTGCTACAGAAGCCAATTGAGAAATTCCAAGAACAATACATGTGGATATTCATTTGTAATTGCAAAGGGTTCCTAGAAGTTTTGATTGATCAGTATCAATGTGTTATTAATAGAGTTTCACTGAAAATTTCTTGAGTGTCCCAAAAAGTATGTTCAAAAAAATATACATTACAAATATAAGCTGTTCCTTGCTTCGACACATCAATTGAGTGGCCTTGTAGAGTGAAGAATTTAGAATTTGTGTTGAGCGCAGTCTCGAAAGTGATTTGACATGTGTGCAACTATTTCACATCACTTGCTTCCAAACTAGTAGTTACACTGCTGCATGTGCAACACAAGATGAATGCATGGCATTTTATTCGACATCATCGTTTTCATTCGTCGTTTGGCTGCCGTCGTCAGAGTCAGTCATATTTCATGGTTTGTCCGCTGCCTGCCGCTACACACACTCTCCTTTAGTATATCTAACCGTCCAACTGTCTGTCCATCTGTCCATTTGGTTGTCAGTATCTGCCCCAGTCTATCTATCTATATATAGTCTGTCTCACTGGTCGTATGCGCGTTATTCACATATTTGAGTTTGGGTTTTGCGTTTGCTTCTGCGTTGACGCGACGTGATGTGGCAAGTAAGTTGACTCTTTCCTCGCCTGGTTGAGCATGACAATGCCAAAAAATTTGCCAACATACTTGCAGTAGCAGCAGCGTCTAGTCAAGTTCTTTTCCATTTTCAATCTGCGCATCTGGTCTCTCTTTCTCTATATGTACATATATATAAATAAATGTATATTGCTGGGATTACACGTGTCAGTGGCCATGTCAATTGTCTGAATGAGTTGGCTTTTAATGTGAGAAGTCAGTTCGTTGGCTCTCTCTCATTGCCCCAACTAAGCTGTGACAGCAGCTGTGTGTGTGGGAAGCTTAAATCAAAAGTCTTTATTGGCATGATATATATTTTATACACTTGGAGAATACTCAGTAACCACATCTTCTACTTGTTCATTTAGTTTTCTACCCCTTTTTATCAGTATAGAATTATGTTATGCTCATTTAATCTTCTGCCTTCGATTGTTTATCCAGCGCTGCAAATCCATTAGGCAAACAAATATCGGTGGCAAACCCAGTTAAGCCACGGAATTAATCGACAGAAACTATTACCACTAATAGCTAAACGAAACCCCTTCTCCTCCCTTCCCTCCCTTCCCTCCCTCTGCCACAATTTGGTTGCCTGGGTCACGGGTCACAATCATCATCGCAGTGATTATCATAATCGTATCAGCATATCATCAGCTTAATTATCATAAGCCGCATACTGATTAAACCAGCAGCCCACATATAATCATAATCAAAAAGTTGTCGACCCGTCGCGACCCGCCCTCTCCCTCCCCGCCCCCACTTCTAACACGCGACATGTGCGTGGCCTGGCATTAAGGACGATAATGAAAGCGAACGCTAGATGGCGCCAGTTAATAATATCTGCATTTAATTCTGCTCCTTGGCTTCCATTTCTTGTTATGTCTGTCGATAAATGATAAACTATGTTTCTTTTTTGTGCAACTTCTGACGACAATGAACCCAGAAAAACATACTTGCAGCTTAGCTTAATATTTTTTGAGAGAGGGAAAGTTCGAAATCGAGTCTAACAGGAAACACGTTGTGCATTAATAACCTTTGATTTATAAGCTAAGCTATAGCTATAGAGTTCTCTACATATGCTGCAAAAAAAACGGCGTCAAATTACTTCTAGTTATATAAAACTTTTTCCTATGTGTCTTTCTGTGTGTGTGTGTGTGTGGGGAAAAAGTTTTTGCATAATTGGTTGAACTGTATGTGTGCGAGAGAATTTAATATGTGAAATGTCTCTATGTGTGTGTGTTTTAATGTGGGGTCATTGCGGCTTAGACTTATGCAGGTGTCTAGATAAAAGTAAGGTCTACACTTAGCAAAAAAAAACTATAATCTACTTGTAATTTGCCAAAGCTAAACGAATTTTTAAATCCAATATATCGTGGTTTATTTTCAAAATTAATTTTGCATCGAAAATAAATCAATTGCAAATAATTTCAGGAAAAGCCATTCCCAAAATTCACCCGAAACTACATTTCTAAATACTTTATAATCTGATTTACGTTTAATCCTCTTTAAAATAACTAATTATAAATGAATTTAGTAGCTAAAAATCATTTAAAACAAGTGTTTGTTAGTCCAAAGCTCAATTCAAATATTTAAATCACTTTTGCAACACTTTCAACGTTTTTATAGCAATCCCAATCCAAACAATTTTAGATAAGTACTTAGCATATGGAGCTTACATTTGGCACGTCGAAAACAATGAGAACAAAATTTGTCAGCGGCTGACTGATTTCTAAACTGTCTTTTGTGTTGTGCGATGGATAAAAAAAAGAACAAAAAACGCATTAAGTATATATGATGATGAACCATTCCCTCCCTTAAACCGACTTTTACCCTATACGAGCCAAACCGTCGTTTTCAGTGTTAAGCAACGCTGCAACATTTGCCACAATGCACAATTTTTACGCGCTCTACTTCATAAATTAAATAGCAGCCGAGTGACATGGGACTATCCTATCCACTAAGTGTGTGTGTATGTGTGTTCGTCTGCCTGTCTGTCTGAGTATCTGTGTAAGAGTGTGTGTGTGTGTGTGTGTGTGTGTGTGTGTATTGCGTAATTTTCTATACACAGACATAGTAGAGGCAGAGAATGGCATTGTCTTTTGCGGTTGTTAGCAAACAAAAACGTCAAGAAAAGTAATTCACTGCACAAAAGAGACGAGACGAGAAGAGAGTTGGGAGAAGAAACGAGACGAAATGGAATGAAATGGGATGGGATAAGGTGGGATGGAATGTGATGAGAATGTTATGTGTTGTAACGCTTCCGCCTAGAAAAATTAAGCAACCGAATGAAATTGACAGATGTCAAAGTACATTTTACATTAAACAAAAATTTTTCCTAGAATCCTTCACGATTTCATAATTTAAATGAACAAATTTGTTGCGCATTTGACTTAATTTTAAGCACCACAAAAATTCGAAATTTAATTGTTGCAATATTTATGCACTCAGTAATATTATTTGTGTATTTAATACTTTTTGCAACGTTTGCTTTTAAAATTATTAACTCACATATGTCAAAGGTGGAAAAAGCGCCAATATTTTATTAATATTTCTTTGGTATTTATCACATATTAAATCGTACTTAATATTTCAGTTTGACGCCGGTTTGTCCTGCAAAAAAATATGCATTTATTATTTGTGCCCGTACAATATTTATTGTGACAACATTTGATAGGACAATCTGGATATACAGTGTCGGCATTTCAGCCAGTCAAATGAGTCAGAGTGTATGTATGTGAAAAGCCTTTGTTCGCAACGCATAATTAACCAATAGACTCGGATATAAAAACATGAGACCATAAACCACTGGCTGCATGTATTTTTTTACTGCTAAAAATAAACTTTATATTGTGCGTAAAAATATGAAAAATGTTTTAACATCGCATCACACATTCCCGGAATTTTGCATTTATTAAATAAAGCCGTGTCAAGAAAAAACCTGTAATTGAAATTATAATTTTAAAGTATGAAGTAGGAGATTTATCTTTTAAGCACTATGTGTTTGATGAAAATGATTAATAAGTGCTTATACTTTGAGAAATTTGTAATATTAATATTCAATATGTATTTTAATGCAATCTTCTTTCTGTTTTAATTCTCATTGCAGTGCATCATCATTATAAATTCAATGCCATAGACTTTTAACACGAGGTCACACACAACATACTACAATCCTATTAACTGCAGACATTAAAAACACACAAAAAATAAAGAGAAATCCGGAAAAAAAATAAAGCAGCCAGCAGATAAAAGAAGGCACTTTGATTGCAACATAAAATTGACACAGAAAATTGCAGCAAGCAAAGAGAAAAGAGAAAGCAAGAGACAGGATAACCAAATAAAAGAAGAAAACAACACGAAGATAGTCGGGATCTAAACGGGGTCAGTAATTTGCTGCACGATTGCCAACAACAAGCCAACGAACTGAAAGTTTAATTGCCTCAGCTATTTTGCTTATTGTTGTTGTTTGAAGCGAATGCAACAATTAAAGGCAAAAAGTTTTGGACAAAATGCTGTTGCCTACGCTAGGGCGCCAACTTGCTAAACAAATCCATCGACAACAGCAACAACAACAAGAAGAAAGATTGTTTTGCAGAGCATAAAAAACACTGCCCCAAGAATATTCGGTAAAACAGCAGCAACAATCAAAAAGGAGAGGGAGGAGAGGTGGAGCGAAGCTTCCGAAATATTGTCTGCTTCTAATTTGAATGGACTCAACAGCATTCGACATACAAATGCATATTTGGAAACTTTTGTTAATTGGTAAGTGACAGTACTCTTTTTTCCTTCTGCTGCTTCTTCTTCTTCTTCTTCTTCTTGAAAGCGAAAACTTGACCCAGTGCCAAAAGTTTTGGGCCCGAGTCAAGTTCTTGACTCAATTTTGTAAGCAACGTACGCAGCACCAAATAAGTATGCTAATTTTTAACTTTCACTGCGCTGCATTCGTTAAATTAAACAGCAAACTAAATCAAAAAATAAACAACATGAAAAACATGTTTTAAGTTTGTTAGGAGCAGTTGCTGAATATTTAATGCTCTTGCAATAATTTTTAGAGATTTTTAAGTTATATTATTGATAAAGTTCAACTAGCCTATGTAAGGGTATATTGTCAAGAGAATAAAGAGCGTCAGGCAAGGGCAACTTCCTGGGCAGAAAAAAAAGGGTTTCAAGTAGCAGGACTCTCTGCGTATCTCTCGCTTTGTGCCTGTGTCTTTTGCGTCCTTTTCTTTATTTTTTCGCCTTCTTCATATTTAAGTTGGCCTCCTGGCAGCTGCCTTCCGCTGTTGCTTGCTGCCTGGAGAGTTGTGCAATTTAAAAAACCAAGAAGAAAATACTTGTTTTTTTTTTTTATTTTTGCCCGGCTGATTTAAATAGTACTTGTACTTTTAGCCTACTTGTTCTCAGCCCCCCAACAGCTTGAGCAAGTTTCAGTTACGTTCCTTTCGTCGAGTGTAAAGTGTCGAGTGCGCCTGGAGCGCTCAGAGAGAGGTGCTTTACCACGATGCCTTTCGCCCCTCGTCACTCCCTTTCTCTCTTTTTTCGCCCGCTGTTTAAGGTGTTTAATTATGAAGCCGCACAAGCTGCAACTTGCGGCCGCTTACTTAATTTGTTTTAAAGTTTTAATGCTGACTTTATTAGACCGAACTTGGCTTGCAACGCAATTTTCCAGCCGCTGCCACTGAAAATTAATTGCATCAAAACTGACAGAATCTGCAGCACATGGGGTTAATAAGCTTAAAAGAAACTAGAGCTTGGCTTAAGGAAGCTTAATGAGAAGGAGAATTTAATGCCAATTAGAGAGTCAGAAAAAATGTTTGGCCTTCGCATTTTCCGATAGCATAGGTTACCTTGCTAGATACAATTTCAAAATTGCTAGTTCACATTAACAAAGGCCATTTGTAGATGATTATTAAAACGTTTTTCAATTCGATACAAATTTCTGTTTCTTTCTCTGTGTGTGCTTCTCTATCTCTCTCTGTGTGTGTTTCCTCAGCTTTTTTTATCTTCTTGTTAAGTTTTTGTATGGCGTAAACTTTGTGAAAAGACATCCTGTGGCATCAAGCGCTGCCGGCTTCGTCCTCGTTTTGCACTTAATAAACTTATATAAGTATCTGGAGTATATGGCAGACGTTTTCAGTGCCAAACGTAGGTCAAGTCTCTCTCTCTCTGATTGATGACATCGATAAGTTTTTATAAATTGCCCACACATGTCCTCTGTCCTGCGTTGAGACGGACATCCTGCCAGATAAAAATCCTGAGCTGCAGTTGCACTAAATTACACACAGAAACATATATTTGCAATTTGCAAGGGAGACCAAATAATTCCTCAAGCAGATTATTTGCCTGCTGCTGTGTGGCATTAGGCAACACTGGATAATTACTCTTGCTGCATAAAGTCACGCAGTGCTGCACAACAACAACAAAAAAACTGCACTTGAGACTTTGACTTAGCGGCTAGCCGCGTAAGAGAGAGAGAGAGAAGAAGAGAGTTTTTCTGAAGCTTAGCAGACTATTGAACTACTCTATAGATGTGTTTTTACTGTTTTTCTCACAACAGCCAAAGCAAAAGTCAGACGTTAAAAAACAAACACGCAAAATCGGAACAATTAAACTTTGACTGACTTTTGCCAACTTTGTTTTATAATGTTTTCCCTGTAAGTGAATAATATATAGTATACTCACTTTGTATACTACAAATATTCATGCAAATTTAAGTGCGTTTGACACTTTTCGCCTGAATTACAAGTGTTTAGCGTGTTTATTTGAGAAAAGTTTGTAGTTCTTGGAAAACGATATTCAGGGAAGCAAACATGAATAGAAGTTGCCTTTAGTGTAGAACTTTTAAAAACAAAGTTTGAATGTACAAATAAACATACTTTTATGTTTTGAATTTTTCATAGAAGTTACCTTTTGATGTTTTACGAAACAACAAACAATTTTTATTAAACTTTTTATGTCAGAAGGCAAAAATATTGTTTAACCACATTTTCAACTACTTTTTCTTCTTATACCTCAGCCATAAAGCAAACTCTCCACTTAAAATAAGCGTAAACTTAACGAAAGCAACGGTTTTATGACATCGAAAAGCTTTATGCCATAAAAAAGCTTTAGTAGTAGAACTTTTCAAAAAATTTACTTTTCTTATATTTAGTTATCCTTTGTCAAAAGTATAAGATACAGAGCTTTTGATTTTTGGGACCAATACTTATACAAAGTCTATGCTGGGATATTTTATAAGGACAACTTATATGTTTTCCTAACTTGGCATTTCACTCTTCTACTGACTAAGTACTTGTGTATGATCAGAAACTTATACAAAAGTATTTATTTTCTAAGCACAATCACGTTATACAAGCAGCGTACTTAAAATTCCTTTCATAAGTTAAAACATCCCAAAAGCTTTTAAAGAAACACTCCGAATTTTCAATCCCTTTATTTAAAAGTATAAAACCAATGCTTACAATTTATAGCAGACAAAATTGCCAAACAAACTGTTATACACAAAAAAATTTAAGAGAATATAAATGACTAGCCTTAAAATAATACGAAAAATTTACAACAACAATTTTTTTATTCAAACATTTAAATTATTATTGTTAAAAATCACATCTTGCAACAATATTATATTTAAATGAATTATTATTATTATTCTATGGGTTACCAATATCATACATTTTTTCTATAAAAAAAAAAATAGATCAAACACTTTAGGTTCATTAAAACTCAACTCAACATTTATTTTTCTTACCACAATTTTCGTACGTAATAAAAACATTTACCACTCTTCACTGTCGTCCAGCGTAATAACATACACAAATTTCAAATTACGGGAGCGTCAAAAATCTCCAAACCAAAAACCAAAACCGTCAAACAAAAAAAAAAAAAAAACTGACCAACAAAACCAGCAAACAGCAGCAGCTAACAAAATGTTAACAGTCCCGGCAATAACAGAAGCAACAGCATCAACCGCAGCAGAACAGAAGTGGGAAGGGTGTTTAAGTGGGATGTAAAGGGGAGCTACTACAGTTAGCTAAAAACTATAATTTGTGTGCTGCAGACTTTTCCCCCGCTATTTCTGTGCCCCTAAACAAACACACACAGAGACATGCATGAGTGTAGTTTTATTATTGTGGCTTCATTTACCATGCACAAAGAGACCAAAAATAAAAAAGAGACAGAGATAGAGAAGGAGAACGAGAGATGCTAGCGACCGAATCTGAAATGAAAAATCTGCAGCACTCTCTTTTTGATATATGCACAAGTTTATGCATATAGTAACTTATAGAAATATAGAAAAAATAAAAATAGAAATAACAAAACTTCTCCAAAAACCCGGATGCGTATGCCTTTAGAGTGCTGGACAACACTTTTAGCTTTTTGGGTGAAGTACACATTTTTATCAAAGTGTTACATGCAAAAAAAAATTTAGAAAATAAAAGTGTGTGGAAAAAATCCTTAATATACAAAACAGAAAATTAAATAATTAATTGTTTAGAATTTCATACAAGTTTTATTCATTTGTTAAAAAAAACTTTTCACTTCAAACATTATTCCAATTCATTTTTGTAAAGTGTATTCCCACAGTTCTTGTTAGTGTGCACAGTATTCCCAAGTTCTCTCATTGAGTCCCTTTTTTCGCTACAGTGTATGCGTGTGTGTGGGTGCGAAAACGGTCACAGATACAATTTGTGTTACCACCAAGTAAATGTTGACACTTGACATAGACAAATAGAGAGGAAGAGAGAAAGGAAGAACGATAAAGAGAAAGAGTTAAGAGTCAGAGAGAAAGAAAGACAGAGAAGAGGAGAGTGTGTGTAGAAAGTTGGCAGCTAACCCGTTTGGAGTTTGTTTTATGCTTCCGCACACTTGACATTACGTTGCCATTGCACATCCTTCGAAGTCCTTCCCCTCACCCTGTCTAATCCATTGCCTGTTTGTGGTTTATTTGTTTGTGCCTCCTCCTTTCGCCCGCCACAAAGGAGAGCACAGTAAAATGGAAGCCTTTATTCAATTTCACTTCGACTGCCAGCCAATAAATATAGAGGTATGTATGTATGTAGTTGGGCGCAAGAACTGTGAGGGGATTGGGGGGTGGTGAGAAGACAGCGAGTCCTTTGGGCTGTTCGCCCGTTCGTGACACTCTGATAGCAAATTATTACAGTCTGATGAGTTCGTCCTGCTGATGAATGTCGGGCGTCAATAAATTATGCTTTGGGCGCCTCTCGCTGATAAGCCAAAAGGAGAAACGAAACGACAACTTGCCCCAAATCTTTGACCTGCCTCTCTCTTTTTCTGAGTTGAGTGGGTGGCACATCAATTTGTTTGCTTTATTTAAGTTTCTCGACTCCTTGTTTGCATGTGCTTAAGAATGCCACGTGCTGAATTAAGGTGCTGTTTTTTTAGGGTCAGGCTCAAACTACTTATTAAAAAATGGAAAAGCAAGTAAGAAGGCTCTAGTCGAGATTTCCCGACTAGGAGATGTCCTTAACCCTGTACTTAACGCGTACAATGATTGCCTGTATGCATCTGTGACAAAACTTCAATCTTTGATGTCTCTGGTGTTTCTTTAAGGATTTCGATGAAATTTTTACAGATTTTCATTATTTATTTTCTAAAAGTGTTTAACATTTTTCGATATTACAATTTTTAAATCAGCCTGTTGATGGTGATCATTAATATATATACTTAATAGGATCGGAGATGTTCCCTTCTGCGTGTTACATACTTTTGCACAAAAACATTAAACCGTTTTTTACCATTTATAAAAATGTGAACATAATAAGCTTACGGCTAAGTTAGAACATGAATAAATACAAACAAATAGAAACTGATAGAGTTTAATACTCTACCACTCAAGCTGCCTTTAAATTTTAGAGCTTGCTCTCTCACTCTATAAATATTATGACAATAACTACCATATATGTGTATGTTTGCTTATATGTTTAGGCTTACCTTTTCAATATGTTTGATATGTTGTTTAATTGTTTGTTATTGCTTGAGGTAAATATTGTACGGCACTTTTTCATTTCAGATTTAAAGCTTAATCGCGAGGTTTTACTTTTGATCACGTAGATATTGAATATTGTATTAATATTGTGATAAAATGTGTAACGCATATGAGGACGCCTTTCCGAACCCATAAAGTATATATATTCTTGATCAACATCGCAAGCTGAGTTGATATAGCCGTGTCCGTCTGGCCGTCCATCTGTCCGAAAAATTCAGTGCTTTTCAAAAACTATGAAAGTTTTTTAAAAATCTTATCACAGAGGTATAATAATTAATTTTTGTTTCTCCCTTATTACTTATATTTTTTTTTTGGCATATAAGCACACAATAATCGTAAATATTATAATGATTTTAAATATTTATCGATCTCTCAGTCATAAACTTAAACGTCAACTTAATCAACTTTAAATCGGTCGAAATAGTCGAAACTGCAAATGGCAAAGTCAAAAAGCCAAATTAACCGCGTTGCATAACTCAAATAGCTATTTACTGATGTTTGTTGTTGCTGTCAGGACAATGCGAAAGGTTGATGCCAAACCGCAAATGTGCGCAACATATATATATATATATGGTGCCTTTAGTAGCTATACCCCAAACCAAAAACATTGGCACCCCGCAAAATATTTTCCAAGAAATTCATTACACAGAACGAACGAGGAAAGAAGCAAAAGCAGCAGAGACAGCGAATCATGATTTGTCCCCCCCTTTCCCTTTGATATGTGTTTGTGTGTGTGTGTGTGTGTGTGTGTGTTTTATGGCCGCCACAAGCAGCAGGCCAAAAGATACCTGTGCTTGTTTCCTTATTGGCCATATAATGCGCTAGCTGCTGCTCCTGTTTCAGTTATCCTGCTGCTGCATTCCTTTTTTGGAGCTTGGCAGCAACCGCAATCCTTGCAATATAAACTACTTTGCGGTTCAAAGTTGATGCCCTGGAAACTTTCTGCTGAACACTCTGCGTCTGCAAGTTAATTAAAGTGCTTTATAACCTGCTTACCTTATGTCTCCCCTTTCCTGTACCCTTTAAATGAGTGAGAGTATGAGGTTTTTGTGTGTTCCGCTGCCAGTTTCTGCCAGTTTGTTGACTTTCTCGCTAATTTTTGCAGCGATCTTAAGTTAAGAGCAACTTCAACACTTTGCTTCTTAGCAGGGATAAGTTAAGCTTAGAAAATTCCTTACCATAAAAGGCGTTAATAGTAGTTGTAAGCCACAAAGCAGAAAAAGAAGAAGAACTGTATATCAAATTATGCAGAATAAAAGTCAAAAGGGGAAATCACACTCACACACACACACACAGACAGTTTACACAAAAGCAACAAGCCAAGTTGTGTCAAAGGAAGCCGCCATCAACAGCAAACAGCAGCAACAATTGCTGCCCAACAGCAACACAGAGCTGTAGAAAATCTAGATTCAAACTGCTTTCGTTGCTAAACAAAAGCCAAAAAAGCAACAACTTTTTTATATACTTTTCTCTGGGAGGTTGGAGGCTTGGGAGGGGTTGAAAGGTGAAAAGCAGCAAACTTTACATGAAAATTAAATAAGTAGCAGCTTAAATAACTTGAGGGAGCTTGCTGTGTGTCCAGCAGAGCAAAACGGAAGCGTGCGCTGCAGCTCAATGAGAGAAGTGAAGAGAAGGAAAAGGAGAAGGAAGAAGGAAGAAAAAAGCAGTTTGTAGAAAGGAAAAATCAAATACAAAGCATGAATAAATAAGTTGGGGGACCAACGACGAACTCAAGAGACAGCACAAAAGGTCAGCAAAGGTGCGAACTTGAATGCAGCAAGGGGAGAGGGAAGAAGTGGGAAGATATAGAACGATAAATGACAACTTGAAGCACATCAAAAAGAAGCAGGCATAGCAGGACAAAGACACAGAGCAGGACACAGATCACGTATATATGTATATGTATGTGTATGTGAGTAAGGTAGCATACTTTTTTGGGCACGTGCATTCTATTGTCAAAGTCCTTAGCACACAAACACACACACACACACACACAAATACTTGGTAGACACAGACGCTTATCTAAATGGCCAGAAGAATTTATTCTATACAGAAAAAAAGAAGAAAATAAACTTTTGATTTAAACAGTTGCCAGTTGAAAGTTGTTTTTGTTGTGACAGCTGCTTTGCATTTTGATTTGGGTTCTTGGAAACGCATGCAAAAATATTTATTTAATTTTAACGCCCAATATAAACACACACAAGTCTCGCTCCCACTCTCCCATAGTATCATATTATTTGCCTATTTACTTTGACAACAAAGCCAAATGTTGTCCAACTGGCAGTTAATCAGCATTCGGCATGCACTTGCACGTTTCTTCTTTTGTCCTCTATCACAAAATTGTTTTCAATAACTCACTCGCACCCTGGCAACACTATTCGTGCCTGATAAAAGCAACTTTGACAAATTCTTATGTCGCACATTTATCATTTTCTATTGGCTGCTGTTTCTCCAAAAGTCTTATAATCATATTTCTATGAGCCATAACTCGATCTCAATCTTTCTCTCTTAACCAAATTGCAATTCCGTTTTCATTCAGCGTCAGCAATCTTGTTGGAACGTTTTTTTTATTCGTGTTTGTTTCAATGCCCTGTAAAAGTTTTCTCACGAAAAGCATGGAATAAAATTACATACAAGAATACTTGCCTAAAACTAGTTATTTTACTCTATCAACTACGACAATTCCAACAAATATTTAAAATCGAAGCCAGGGCATCTTTAAGTCTTATACTATTTCACTTACAGTTCGTTTTTTTCTGCGTTTCGCTTCACAGCTGGCGAATTGTGTTTGGTGCCATTCAGTTGGTGTCCTTTTGTTTTCAACACTTTTTTTTCTGCAATTTATTTGTTCGCTCTAGTGCTGCCCAACACTCTGCCACTCAACTGCAAATTGTCGCATTAACGTTTTTTTTTCTGGCTGACACAAATGATCTGACAAATTGTTACCTTTTTGACGCAACGCGGCGTATGCGTAATGTCAACTATTTTAATAATAATTGCGCTTTGTTGTGGCTGCTGCTACTCGGTGGCAGCTTTGTGGCCGTGTCATGCGTGTATGTTAATTAATCGTGGTGGCCATTATTGATTATTGGCTTGCAAATCAATGCACACTGCACATTTGCATACCGATGTCACTTTTTGTGTAGACTTCACTACATACTGCACCAGGGACATTTACACACACACATACACACACACACACATGCCATTATGAATTATGACACAAGCATAAATGCGTAACTGTAACTTAACTGTTACGCATGCTAATGTGTGTGTGGGTCGGTAGGGGGTGGTGTGGTGGTAGTGTGTGGGGCATGTAAAATTTACTATTGTCATGACACGGTCAATTGGTGTAGCAAGGAAAAGTGATTTGTGTGTCGAGATTGGTCGACGGGGAGATGACCTAAGTATCCATTGGAGACTGCTAGAGATCTTTTCTCAAATAATTAAAGAATTTTTAAATTGTTTGGATGCTTTTTTGATGTAATTATTGGTTAAACATGAAGTTCTCGTCAAATTTGTATTAAATTAAATATACAATTTAAAATATATTATGTTTTTTCCATGGCTTAGTTACGTATTTAGTGATTTCTAGTTCTTAAAAGTTTAAAGCAATTGCATTGCTTGAATAATATGTTAACTAAGATTATATAAATTGTAAGAGAATGTAAAAAAATACCCTTTGTTTTTGGTAACGAGTCCATTTAAAAATAATCGAATGGACAACAGAACAGGAAAGCAGTGAGGTATGGGCTGCAAAATGCATTAATGCATGGTTATGGCAGCTCTGTCTAACGCTGTCTCTTTCTCAAATTGCATTTTGAAGCTGACCAACTACAACTGAGTGTGTATGTGCGAGTGTGTGTGTGTGTGTAAAGGTCAGTATACCAAACAATGGCCAATACAAAATAGCAAATAACAAAAGGCGGCCACACAAATAACTCACGACAATGCGACTTGAAATGAAGATAGATGCCTCCCGGGGCAAGCACAATCCCCCCACTCCCTAACTACCCCCCACTCTATCGTTATCTCTTTCTAGGAAGAGGGAAAAGGGTTGCAGCTATGTGACACACTAGCTGCATGAGTGAGTGCATTGCATGAATGCCTGGACTCAACTGACTGACTGACTGACTGACAAACTGACGAACTGACTGTTTGAGTGTGTTCCTCTGTGCCTTTTGTCCTCCTTGTTGTTGCTGCAATGGCAAGCCAAGTTATTGTGCGTGACATCAAATGAATTGTTGTTTATTTGTCTCGTTTTGTTGTTGTCCGCACTGACAAATTGTAGCTGACGTTATATTTCAAGCCATTTAACTGCCGCCGCGCACATTCTGCAACACTAAATTGAAATAAAGCAGCCACGACGAACCCAATGAATACTCTCTACTGCGAAGTGCATTGAACCTTGAACACGCCTGACTTGTCCATAATTAACACTTGGCATTTTGCACACAAGTTCACAAAGTTCACAAAACAAATCAATTAAACAACCATAAATGCTCCAAGTTGTGCCCAAGATTCTAACAAAAGCCACTTCAAGTCACATTCTCTCTCTGTCTAGTTTCAAGGCAAGTCAGCAAGGACTCCCTTGACGTTCCTCAGTGACAGCAAATCAAAGCAGAGTCACTTGCTACGTGACAATGGCAAAATTTATGCGATTTCCAGCATAATGAGGCAACAAAATGATAGAAAAAACTATAGAAAAATGACTAGAAAAAGATGAAGATGTGGAAAATTGACATCAATTGCAAAAGGCCAAATACCAAGGATCAACGCATAAGCCTTAAAAGTGGTGCAAACATCAATTTAAGCTTGGCTTACGCTGCTCAACGAGACAGATACCCTGTTAGTTTGAAACGACAAACAGTAAATAAAGGAATTTTTCTTTTTCATTGCCTACTTATAGGCATGAACAGAAGTAGTACACCAAATATAAATACCAAATAGTTGCAATAAATATTAATTAAATTTATTTTTTAAAGTAGTTTCCACACAACAAACTTTAATAAGCAATATCAGATTTCAATAAATTCCTAACAACTTGAAAGTTGTTTATAATCGCCTTAATATATATTCTCTTTGTACTAATGTAATACGCACTGGGTGAAATTATCAAATGAGGCGGCAAAGCGGTTTGCAATCACACATACATGAAACCACACACACACCACACACACACACACACACACAACCACAACACCAAAACCCACACACAATAATACACACACGCATATATGCAAATGCAATCTCTGGGATTTGGGTGCTGTCGGTTATTTTTGCGAATAATAATTTTTGAAAAGTTTTACACTAAACCAGACAAGCGTCATGTAAATATGTGATGGGTGCCAGCAACATGCAAATATGTTGCACCAAACAGAGTGAACGTATGTGTGTGCATGCATATCAAAAATTATTTACAAAATATTTATGCTAATATTTTGGTAGCTGCAAAAATTCAAAAATTTACTTCATGCTGCAGTTGTTTTTGTTTATCATTAAAATTTTACTTTTCAATGAGGTTAATATGTGTACGTATATGTGTGTTAGTCCACTTTAATTATCTAGCAAGCGAAATATTTTTAGGCCATACCTGCCGCAAATAATTATTAAAATAAATGCTGCATGTTGGCCAAAAATGGTTACAAAGTTCAGCTTTTATGCACAACAATATTGTTGATATAGCTGTCATTTTATTTGATGTGAGCCCAACACTATTGAGTTTAGAATTTATCAAATCCATCAAACATATCAAGGACATTTCAATTTCAGAATTTACATGCACATAAATGATAGATATATTTAGTTGAATATTGTAAAGGAAAGTGACTGTAAATACATGTTATTTGATATTGCTGTGCAGAAAATGTTTTAACATCCGATTATGACATTTTAGATTTTAACGACAAAATGCGGATTAACTTAATTTATAAACGTGGCAAACAAAATATTTTTGAATGTTTACAATTTAACAGCTTGCTCTCTTCCTCTATCAATTTTATGATTATACTTATTTATGTATGTTTGCTTATATGTTTAGGCTTACCTTATCATTACAGTTTTAAAGCACCGCGCACCGATCCTTCAGCGTGCCATACCACGACAAAACTGGCGCCACCCTGCGAGGAGCAGCCTTATTTATACCAAAAACTGATTTTTCTTCTTTCCATCGTGAGAGCATTTCCACTCAAGATCATTTTCATGTATGGTATAAATTGGTATAAATAAGGCTGCTCCTCGCAGGGTGAAGCCAGTTCTGGTGTAAGGCCCTCAAGGTTGAGGATCGGTGAGCGACGCGTCTACGTCATCAAAAGAAAAAATTCGCGATAAAGTATTAAAGCTGTAATGAAAAAGTGCCGTACAATATTTACCGCAAGCAATAACAAACATTAAACATACATACAAACATAAATACATAAATTCATAGAATTGATGAATCTAACATTGAGAGGAGTTCTAAGTTCTAAGTTAGCTGTATGCTTACTATATTGACATTTTAATTATACACTTGAAAAGTGCATATTAATTTTGTGATGAAATGAGTAACGCATAGAAGGAATCGTTTCCTTCCTTACTTGTTTTTATTATTTTTTTATCGATTTTCATATTTTCTCCAATTTTTAAAAACTGCTTCAGCTTTCCTGTAGCTTTGCAGTACTTAAGATTCATCTTCATTATTGTCTATCCAAAACATACACACACACCTCATCTTTAACCCTCACCCTCTCTCTTTTACTTTCAAGCTAGTTTTTGACCAAATTTCTCGATGAATGGCGACTGAAAGTGGATCAAAACCTCAAAAACACCTCCCACTTCCCACTTTATCGTTCTCCTCCTCTCTCTGCCCCTTTCGCTCTAGGGAAATGTCAGCGTGTCCAGCGGCCAAAAGGGAATAGCGACCAACAACAAACATGTCGCATGCATAAATGCAACTTTTGCCACCCCTCCCCTCGCAACATGATGGCACCAGCATTGTTGTTGTTTTTGCTGCTGTTGAATGTTGGCATTGCAGCTGAAGTTACTGTCATGTCAGTTCTTGCCGAGCAGAACGATATTTTAGCTTCATGTATACACGAACAACAACAACAACAACAACAGGACAGCAACAACAACAACTACAACTTTGTTGTGTACTCGTATAATTTTAGCAGAAGCTGCCTGTGCTGAACATGTGTGTTTGTTCATGTTTGTTGCTGTTGTTGTTGTCAACATGTTGTCCCCAACTGGACACTCTTGAATGTCATCGTCCTAGTCGTAGTACAACAACACTGCTTTCTGGTCAGGCCGATCACTTAGCTGAGGAACAACAACAACAACAACAGCAACAACAACGATTATGGACAACATAAAACACATTAAACATGCCATAAACTCCCGAAAGCAAGCAAACCATTCTGGCCATTAGAAGCAGCCGGCAATAAGAACTAGACTTCGTAGTTGCATTTTAAAGATGTCAATAATAAAATTTCAGATATTGGTAGATAAATTTTAGAATGACTGCAAAACTTGAAAAGAATAAGGAAAAGGCTTGAGAAGAGTTTAAAATAGTACTACCTCACCTTTGAAGCTACCAAACAATTTTCTTTTACTTGCAGGCTTTGTTTGCCATTAAAAATTTCTATTTTGCGTCATAATAAAATGCTACAAAACCCATTGAGCCAACTAATGCTTGTAAGCACTTAACTACATCTTAAACTTACTGAATTTTTGTTACCATTTACAGTTCTCTCCTTATCAGATTTTTAGATAGAAAGTTGAACAAGTCGCTTGGAAAATTCGAAATTTTAAAATACCTTTTTCATTTTACCTTAATACGCTTGAAATTTTGTTCTCTCTCTTTGCCGCAGTGTCTCTGTCAGTTTTGCAGCTACCCCTGCCTCCCTTCTCCACACCTTGTGTTTATGTTTCACCCGCCACTTGATGCATCATGCAATGCATCTGAACTTATATTGAGCATGATGCTTGTTTGTGGGGTCACTGGAAATAATGTGCTACCCATCTGAGTGTGTGTGTGTGTGTGTGTGTAATTTACATGGCTTCGTGCAGCTCGTTGGGCTGTCAGAGTTGTTGTTGTTGTGTTTCGCATTTTCCAAATGCATAGAAAACTTTTTTCCATGGCTAGCAAAATTCAGGCAACCTTCAAAACAGTTGCATGCATTTTTCAATTTTATTCCATACTATGTTTTATTTTCTATGTTTTCTTTTCCAATGTTTATTTTTTGCTTCAATTTTTTTTTTCCTCCTTGCTGGTTGCATGTGGCAGTTGAAACGCGTTGATGCCACGCCTCAATGTGGCAGCCAGTCGCTTTTGCTGCACAAAATTTCAACCGCATGACATTCATCACAGCATAGTACCAAAAAAAAATTCCAAACTCAGTTTTGGGGCTGTCTAATGGGCTGAGTTTGGGCTTTTTGTGGGTGTCGCTGGGTTTTGGTGTGTGTGTTTGCTTTAGATATTTGGGTTTGTTTTTCCACTCTCTCTCCCTCCTCTCTCTGCCATGTGTGTGTGTGTGTGTGTGTGTAGCCAAAACAAACATTGCAAAATTTATGTCGTCTCATAAATTTGTAGCATAATTCTGACGATGCTGCTGCAGCCGCCACTTGAAAATGTTTGGCTGCAATTTTGCCTTTTTCCCCTCTTACAATACCCCTATCCCCCCTTGGGTTACCCCCCTCAAACCTCCCCTGCAGGCCAACAACAGTTTCCAGTTGTCTGTGCCAAGCTCGTTTGGCCTTTGAGCTTTTTTGCCCCCCAAGAGCGAACTCTATATCTATCTCTTTCCCGCTCTTGCCTCCCTCTCTTTCTCTCCTTCTCTCTCGCTCTATTTCTGTATGTTTGTTGGGCTAACGAACCGCGTGAATGCAATTTCTTGGCTTTTGGGTGTATTTTTTCTTGTTTTCTTTTAGCTTTGTTGCCTTTGGCTCGAAAACTTCAAATATTTGGTCTTGCATAATGTTTAAGCTCAACTTTGTAAATTTTTGGCTTGCACACGTTGCGATTCAAACATTTGCATAAGCCACTTAGCTCCCAAACTCCTGAATAATTGCACCTGCAAAACTTGACTGATTCTTGTATGGCTTTCTGATCTCTACAACAATTAAACATTTTAATATGAAGAGCATACAACATTTTATACATATGTATATTTCTCAAACTTCTTACCTTTAAGGCCAACTAAATACTAAAGAGATTTGTTACTTAAATCACATAAGTAAACACACTCAAACACACACATTTTTAGTGTGGTTACTGAGGCGATAAACTAGCGCAATTCCTTTGAGCATTTTATCATTATTATTATTTGAGGACGACCCCGTTACGACTTTACCTTAAACTTAAGCTCAGATTTGAAGCCAAAAAAAGTGCAAACATACATATGTACTTATATAAGTAGTATTCCTTTGCTGTCAGTTGCATTCCTTTTTCTCTCTCTTTCGTTCTTTGTGTTGTGGTTTACTTGCTTGCCTTTGGGTTACCTGCTTTCCTCCCAGCAGATGGCTTTATCTCTCATGCATATGCATAAGTGAACAGTATTTGAGTGGCAGGCAGGCAGGCAGGCAGGCAGAGTCACAGATGCAGCAGCTGCCACACGCTGCGTATGCGCAATCCTCCTTGCTACGTTTGGGCTTAGGGCATTCGAGCTTACCGTTAATGCCAAACGTAAGTAAGCGCATTATATTCCACTGACTTGACTTGACTTTTACTGTGTGTGATGAGACGCACCGCATTTCAACCTCCATGCATTTGTAATTTTTTCTAATTAATTTATTAGCTGACTCAAATCTGTTCAAATCCTTCTGCGATTTTGCCCCCCACACCACAAATAATTAATGAATGATGGTCATGTGAGAACCAGTCACTCACATTCTCTCACTCACTCACAGTGACCGCGTGAATTGTTATGGATTAGTTTTTGCACAGTTTCACTTCGCCTTTTCTACTTCTTCTTCTGCTTCTTCTTCTTGTGGCACTGACAGCTATCTATTAATATTCAAAAAGTTCACACTGGCAACTAAAGTTGCTGACAGCAATTGGGGAATGCCTGACACCAACTTTTCTCTCTCTGCTCTCCGTCTCTTTTTGCTGGCCACTTCTGTCTGTGATATGCATAATTGTGGTAAAGTTGCAATTGACATTTTGGCTTTTGGCTCTGACGAGCGAGGAAAAGAGTTAGCCACAAAAACAGACAATGCTGCTACATTTACAGTTTAGCAGTATTGCCACTAACCGCTGGTTATTTAGTTTTTGCATAAATCAAATGGCGTTCGAGTGCAAGTTGTTCTTTTTAATATTCACGAATTCGTAAAAACTCATCAAATGAATATTTGACGTTATTCATTAGCCAATATTGGCATGGGAATTGATTCAATTGTTGAGCTAAAACCGGGATAAATATTTAAAGGTTTTACTTTTAAATTTTACTTTGTTATTTTGTTGAACATTTCCCAAAAGACTTTCAACTTTGTAACCTGTAACTAATCCAAGGCTGTCTGTAAATAGAGCTAAACAGAAACAATGACAGAATTTGAGAGCTATGGCAAATTAACTAAACGAAGTGCGGCAAAAGTTGAGAATAGTGGTAACCCTGGCAATTATTCTTGTGGTATTTTGGTGCGGCACATAGCAAAGGCCCTGGCCACAAACAGGATGCCTGGGGATGGCAGGATGCGTCTCCCAACCCCCGACCCCGCCCACGCCCCCATAACACGCAGTTTAGCCATAAAAGTAAAAGCCTTGCTCATGTCTGAGTGCCCATGGACCGACCCCTCCTGGCCCCCCGGCGCCGCCTAGTTGACTTGCAAAATAGTTGAAATTTGAGCTACACCCGAAAGCCGTAGTAAGAGCCGAAAAAGAGGCGAAAGACAAAGCAACGACAAAACCAAGCGGGCGTATACTTGATATGCAGACCGGCGCGCAATTTGACCTACATGCATGCGAAATGTTGTTGTTTGTTGTAAGCAGCAGCAGCAAGGTGGAGAGGGCGAATTTTAATAATTCACTGAATACATTAAACATTCACGACTCAAAAAAAAAACAGAGGAAGAAGAAGAAGCAGAATACAACTAACTAAAAATAAATTCGGTTGCTCATCTCTTTCATATTTTGCGGTCTTGTTTTTGCATTGAATTTACATCGTTCAGTTTTGCTTCTTTTTTTTTGTGTCATTAATATGCAGCTTAAAAATGTTATGCAATTTGAGGCGTTTAAGCTTTGTCATTAATTCGAATCTTATGATTTTTTTCATTTGTTTGCACGGTCAGCAGATTTAAAATTATTTTTTTTATTTGCGACCGCAAAAAAATCGCTTTAAATCCATTTTATGGGCGAGCCATTAAAAATAAAATCATGCCCCACATGTGTGTGACTTTGTCATGCTAAAGCAAAAAAGGCCAGCACCACAAAATGTTGTTTATGTTGATGTTGTTGCGCATACGCCACGTGTGCCACTTGAAGAATATACACATACTCACGTATGTATATATATTTTTTCGATGATGGCCTCGAGGTAAAGTGAAAAGTTTTGCCTTTTTTAGCTTTTCGGCGGTTTCGACGCAGAACTTTGCTAGTTTCTCGCAGCCCTCAATCTAACAAAAAATAACGCATACGCCATGCTAAGCGCAGTAAAACACACATTTTCGCAAAAAACTTTGCACATTTAGATGCTTATTAAATATATGCCTGGTTGCTCTTCCCGACAACGCATTAGAAAAGAAGGGAAAGGGTGAGAAATCATCTCCAGTAAGAGATAAAATGATATTAAAATAATTCAAATTCAAAACTCAACCTGAACTTCAATTCTTAAACGTGTTAAATGATTTTATACTTTTGTTATTTTATTTCTACATTTTATTAAAACTTTTTCTCTCATTAAATGTATTTTAACTGCTGTCTTAAACTTTTTCTCGCCTCGGGACTTGAGCAACTAAACAGACAGATAGATAACCCAACAGAAAAGGAGTCCCAAATATACCCATTAAATACTTGAATGCCGGAAAAGGAGCATAGTGCTGTTTAAAAATCATTAAAGTAGAAATTGTTGATTTTTCGTCTCGTTGCGCATACTAACGAGTTTTAAAAACAACCAAAACACACACACACACACAAACAATAACACAGACACCTTTCTCTCTCACTCACACATTAATGGGGAGAAAAAAAAGCCCAAACTCGTGACACGTTTTCCCAAACGCTTTCGATTTCATTTTGCATTTTTCAGATCTCGTTTCTTGTTCTTTTTTTTTGTCACCAACTGGCGGCACTTGTAATTTCCGCCATGTCTGTCTCTGTTCAAACCCTTTTTTTTATGTTTTTTCCCTTTTCATTTGGATCCCTAGCAGCAGCCATTAAACCCTTTTTGTTGCCACAGTTGCCAATGTTGACTGCCTGCTAAACTGCTAAATGTCGCATAATTATCGTATTTTACTTGACATTTTTTTGCCTTTTTCGAAAAGAGTTCGACGCTGTTGGAGCATGTCTCATTTATGCCTGTCTTCTTTTTTTTTTATTATTTATTCGCATAGAGAGCTCTTGGCAACATTAAACGTAATGGTTTTTTATTAATTTCGGCATGTTGCATACTTTTATGCTGTGTAGTTATTATGAAGCACATACTCAAACCCCAAAAGAGAGAAACGACCTGGAGGCTAATTTGAATGTTTCGCCTGAGTCTGTGTCGAATGGTTTTGAATAGATTAACAGACAAAATGTGTGTGTCTACCTTATACGAACTGAAATCGTTTTTTAGAGCAAGCAAAATGTTGTAATGAAAATGAGCGAAAAATAACTTAGTCAATGGAGCTTTTGAGACATTTTCAAATAGCTTTGTGCATTCAAAATAACTTTTATTATAATTAGTAACATTTTTGATTAAAATAATAATAACAAGAATTTTCGAAATTTATATTTAAGCTTACCATAATCCCCAATGCGAAACAAGTACAATTGAAATTTAATTGCAATTAACAAAAACTCGACATCAACTTCAAGACATAAAACTTGCCTGGGGGGAGATAGAACTAGAAGCTTTTAAACACTTCAGAACGAGTCAGAAACTAAATCTTATATCAATTAGGCCCACAAAAAGGCAACAATGGCCAACTGGCGCTCGTTAACTGTGTGAAATGGCCGAAAACTTTCTTGCCCAGAAGGATGTAGTGGCGAAGGTGGGACGGAGGGGACGGAGACGGTTGTGAAGGCGGTCGCACTAAAGTGCAATTAAAGCGCACAATAACAATTAAAATCATTTAAGCCGTTGCTGTTGCCAGCCAACTTTCAACTCACTACACATCTCTATACACATCTAAGTGAATATGTGTGTGTAGTAATAACTGTCAATGTGTGTGGTTGTGTGTGTGTGCAATAACCATAAACTATTTGCACAAACTTGTGCCACGAGACAGCGCGACAATGTTAAGTGTGTGAGTGTTGAACTCAGCAACAAAAAGCCGCAAAAACTTTTTCGAAATTTCCCTACACTAATCGTTGGGACAAAGCACAGTGTGACCAGCGTGTACAAATTTTTTGTGTTGTCTAGAATACAAGACAACGTTTTTTGGTTGTTGTATTATTTGTTGTGTTGCCTGAAGTGCAGCAGCGACAACAATTTGGTTTGCTGTGTTGCTTTTGTTTTGGCAGCAGCCTTGAGACGCCCCCCTTTCACCCCTCTCCAACCCATTCGTTGTGTGTGTTTGCTTGCGGCTTTTTGTTGCCAAGTTGCTGTTGCTCATGTTTATGTCATGGCTTCTTTATTTCTCTTTTTTTTCTGTGCGACAAAGTAACATTTTATTATTTTGTTACATTTTATTTCCGGTTTTAAAGTTGTTTTACTTTTCTTGCTTCACTTTTTTATATGTTCTGCTCTCCCGCTGTGCCTAAATCGACCTTCTTCTTGCTGCTCTTTTTATTTGATTGTTTCTTGTGCCTTCCTATCGTTTGTCCTTTTTGCGGGACTTTGGCTTCTAAACGTTTTTATTGTTTCATAAATACTTAATATGTGTTGTAATTACTTTTAAGGTTCTTATCGCATTGTGATAACCGCCTTTATATGGTTAAGTTGTCTTCCCCCTTATTCCCCTCGTTTCGCCTTTAATTGCCTCTGAACTTTAGTGTCTGAACCATTTCGTTGTTGCTGTAAAAGGGGCGACTGGCTCTTTGTGGTTAAACACAGAATGGATGCCCAGCACTTTTGGTCACTTGACCCACAAAAAAAACATATGTTCGCCTCTCTCTTTCTGTCTCCTGTTTGTGACAAAGGATTTGCTGGCAACCAAGTGTGAATTTAATTGCAATTTAACTGATGAGTATTTGCGGTTGTGCCAACATTGAAATTGCGCTTCTTGTCTCTTTTTTCTTCAGATTTAAAGTCTATGATACTGAAAGCTGTTGGATTTAACAAGCTAACTTAAAACATAAACACAAACATAAATTGAGACAAAATAAACAAGCTCGACCAATTTCCATCCCACACACATTCCAATAAACTTTCATGTCTCAATATACTCCTCTTTCTTCCTCCCTCTTTGAAACTTCCTTGGCAAGTCATTGGCAACAATTGTCACAATGAATTATGAGGTACTCCATGAAGCAACTGCAAATGTAACAAGTTAGCAAAAACCCAATAAAAGTCAACATAATAACG
Organism: Scaptomyza hsui; assembly: GCA_018152825.1. Lineage (NCBI taxonomy): Eukaryota > Metazoa > Arthropoda > Insecta > Diptera > Drosophilidae > Scaptomyza > Scaptomyza hsui. The sequence goes on from JAECXO010000280.1 coordinate 687,756, forward strand.
AGTGTGCTGCAAAGTGTGTAATGCATTGCAATGTCCACATTCTAATCCACACAAAAAGAAGAAGAATGTCCATATATAAATATATAGTAAAGATGCAGCAACAACTACAACTAAAACTTCAACAATAGCGACGTAACATTGGTGCAGAGTGCAATAAATGTGTGCAATAAGCTAACAATATACAAAAGGCGACAAATGCCAAACGAAAGAAGCAGCTCAAGAAGAGGAAGACTTGACAATGTTCAGTTCCTCCACGTGGCAATGCCATCTTTCCATACACACACACATATGAATTGTAAAAAAGTGGCCAAATAAAACCCATAAATCGACAGACAATGCACACCACACTCACACACACACATAAATACACACGCATCAAGCAATGCCAGATGTTCGCCTGTGTGTATGTGTTTGTGTAAAATATAATAAAAATACAAGTCAGTGCCATGGCAATTGCATGTCGAAAACGAAAATGGCCACAGCAGCAACAACAACTACTGCTCTTGACCCTTGACTCCCCTTTGTCCCATTCTCCCTTTCTTACTTTCATTCCTTCCTCGACGACACTTTTGCATTATGTGAGAGATGAGCACGTGTTGCATAAGCCAAATTGAATCAATATTTTTCATATAAAATCAGAAATCTTATGTACTTCTTGTAAAAAATTTTTAAATATGTATATCTTATTATTATTTATGATATCAGTGCCTAGTTCACACATATAAAATAATGATAACATGAAGAATTGGTTTCTATATAATGAAACTAACTTTAAACCCAACTTTTATCAAGACTTTTCGCCTTAAATAAAAAGATTGATGATAAATGTTATTTAAAAAATATTTAACAAGCTTGTAGTTTAATTAAACCTTTTTCATCGTTCTTTCTTAATGAATTTTACAACACCTATAATCGTACTTAACACGAACTCATCTCTAAAGAATTCCCCCCACACCAACCGAAAAAACAAAAGTTGAGCCACGCAATTGTTGCAGTTGAAAAAGAAGAGTGAGGAGCGTGCAGTTGGCAGTTTTTGGGTGGAAGAAGGAGTGACAAAAGAGTGAGAGGGATATACGTCGAACATCCTTCGTATATTCTCTCTCAACTATGTTGTGCAGTGTTGGGTTTGGTTGCCATTCATCTCAGTTTTTAATAAAATTGCGGCAGAGACTCAAGCTGCTGAGCGAGCCAAGCCAAGGCTAAGCGCACTCGACTGTATTGCTAAGATGGGCGTGGCACGCTATACAAAATACAATAATATACAATCAACAGCATATAGTATATATACAGGATATATAGACCTGACCAAAGTCAGCCACATGCCAATAACAGCAGCGAACAAAACACTGTCTGTAAAGAGAAGAACAGATGTGTTGAGGAGGAGAAGGAGGGGGGGAAAGAAGCCAGCACTTGACCACATTTAAAAAGAGTTATGAATATTGCAGCAGGCTACACACACACACACACACACACACAAACACATACAGAGAGAAAGTGTGTTAGTGCTTTAGAAATTGTTATTTTTCTTATTTATTTCAATTTATGAGATTTTTATATGCGCACTTTTGTGGCTGTCGTTTTCTTTCTCTGTGTAAGGTGTGTGTGTGTGAGCATATTGCTTTCTAAACGAACTTTATTTTATTTTTTATTATTATTTTATGTTGTTTGCCAAACAACAATTTTCTTCTAGCCAACAAAAGCCACACAAAATTCAAAGTATACAAATTTAGCTTTTAATTTGCAGCTTTAGCTTTTATAATTATTCTGCTAAGAATATATTAACTTTTAACCGAGATGTTAACGATCATGTTAACAGACTTTTTAAAATTTTACAGTTAATGGAGATGTTAAATGTTTGATAAATAAGTTTCTGAGTACCTTTCACATCCCTTTTCCTATATCTTCAAACTGCTTAAATGCTCCACTTGCCTTTTAATTATTTTCGATTGCTTCGTAATAAGCGGTGGGAAAAAAGAAACGATTATTTACCGATGAGCAAAGAAATTATCGCGCTCATACGAAAGAAAGGTGGCAAAAAGATTTCCACTCACAGATTGGTTAAAGCAACTGCCAATGTCGCTAATTCAATTTCGCGTGGACCACAGAGAAAGAAAAAGGAACTTAAAGTGACTGCAACTCGGTCACGAACTGCCATAAAAAGCGCAAAAAAAAAAACACTACAGAAAAGAGAATGAAAGCGAGTGTGGACGAATGTGATGAGGAAAGGGAGGGGGGATGGAAGGTTATCCAGTGTATTGGAGTTGATATTTGCGCATCAGTGCGCACATTGAACTGTCAATGGCAGGCGACAGGCGACAGTGTGATACGAGAGAAGAGTGTGAGAGAGAGGAAAAGGGATGGTTGGGCGGGTTATTGCCAATTTATCAATTGCAGTAGCAGCAACAACAACAACACTATTGCATTTTAGGTCTTGGGCACTAATGCAGCCATTGCTATTTGACCTGACTAACGGGCACGAAGGGGGAGAGAGAAGAAAAGATTTGGTAGGGAGTAACAACACTCTACATTTTTTTTAAAGAGGGTATCCTCCTTCTACTTCTGCTTCTTGTTCTCGTTCTCTTTCTCGTCATGTGCGTGTTGAAAAAGTAATTACATCGCTGACTGGCCCTATAAATAACATGCCTTGAATTTTATTGCAGCTTTAAAGTGTCATTTGGGGCATAAATTCACAAAAGCGCAGCAAAAGCAGCCCTCCTTCTGCTTGCTTCTATTTAAAATACCCTGTAAACAAAGGATAGTTGCTAAAGACATTTCCTGTAGACAATGTAACAAGGTATTAACATTGTTACTGCTTGTTAAAAGGTCAGGAATTAAGCTTTACAATTAAAGGAAGAAGTTTGAGCTCATTTCTAGCGTTGGCTTAAACAGTTGATTAGATGATTACGTATACTTAATTTATAGTACAAACAATAGTAACTTGAAGTCGATCAGACTTTATATACTCTACACATTTTATTCTTTAGATTTTGTGTGTTTTCATCTCCTGGATGCTGGTTTGCTGCCTGCATAAATCAACGCAAATGAATGCTATTTAGTTGATGGCACAGGCCAGGAAATGCGCCGCTTAGCCAAACATACAAAACACACACACACACACACACACACACAGAGTTACAGACAGCAGTAGAAAAGTTACTGCCTGGCAGCTGAATCTCTCTGTGCTCTGTGTGTGTGTGTGTGTGTGTGTTCAGTTACAAAATGCAGTTGGTTTGGCATTTTCCACATGCATTTCTCAAAAGGCAGCGGAAACCACGCCAAATGCAGGCAAAACTCTCACAAACAAACAACAACAACAACAGCAAGCAGCTCCATCTTAAGATGTATTGCATTAGTCTGTGACCTGCAGGCTACACACATATATAGAGACATATGCATGTGTGTGTACGAGTGTGTGCGTGTTGTGGCACTTCCGTTTGATATTAGCCCCGCACTTAAATGCGTTTAGTCAACGGCTACAGAAACATGGCGCAAAACTTTAACGAACAGCTTCACAATATTCGGTGCACTTGCAGAAAAGAAGATGAAGCTTGAATGTAGAATTAGAGGTATATGAAAGAGAAATCTATATGTCTTAGAGATAGATATATTTCCTACTCAATGTTTCTCCAAGGCAAACCTTTTTTGACTAGACAAACTTTTTGATAATAATTTAAATTGTATTCCACCTGTTTTTCGAAGTGTACGAAATGCTTTTCTGCGGTTGCTGCCAGCAGCCAAAGAACCGAGACGAAACTCCAAAACCCGGAGACTGCCAGACTGCCAAACTGCAGAGACTGTGAGACTGTGAGACTGTTGGCGTTGCCAGCCTTTTCTTTGTTGCTCAAGATGTACATGTAGTGATGGGCGGGGACTTGCGGGGCAACGACATCGACTGTGGCACACACACATATATATATACAGCTGCAGCTGCTGTTGCCGTTTCATATTTTGCATATTTGTGGCACTGCTCATAAATTCAGACTGCAAATGTATCCAACAACACGCAACACAGAAACAGAAACAGCTGCAATATCATCAGACACAGCAACATCTTCTCTATGCTATATTCTTGCCGTTGCATGCCTCCAATATTTTGGGTTAGTCTGTGACTGCAGCTTTTGCGTCTCCAACTGCAGCTGCTTCTGATAAGGTTAAGCGGCATTCCAAATGATTTGTGCACTCTAACATCTCTCTCTCTCTCTGTATCTGTATCTCTGTCTCTCTGAACATAGCTTGAGGCATTTTCCGTATCTGGCCAAGACACAACGGTTCATTCATTCAGCAATCAAGCATTGCTTATGCATTAAGCCAGCCACTAACAGGCAACATGAAACCTCATTCATAGAATCACTTTGCTTTCAGTTTCTAATCAGCCAACTATTTTCAAAAGTTACCTTGCTAAAAAGTATAATAACTCTAGCGATTTGCAATCATATCATTTATCTATACCATAAGATTCCAACTCAGTTAATAACTAAAAAATTATTATAAGGCTTAACAAAAACTGTTCATGCCTAAAAGTATGCAGTAACATTAAATTAAAATCGTTTTTTGCTTCTTTTGCGAAAGCAAGCGATTTAGCAATAATATCATTTGTATAATTGGCAACTAATTAAAACTGTTTATCTGTATTTATCACTCATTCTCTTCTCTTCCTTCTCTACTTACAGGTAAGTGGCTTTAACTAACTACCTTTGCTTTGCATTTGAACTGTAAGTAAAACATTGATTTAATCACATTTTGTTTGCACAATCTGGCCATGTGTCAATAATAATAATAATAATAGCAAAAGCCCAAAGCAAATATTGAACGCATATTAATTAGAATTTTTTTATTTGTCAAAAAACCTAAAGTAAACAAAGATAGCTATAATTTTTTAAGCTGCGGTAAAACGATAAACATAAATACTTCTTCAAGCTAAAAAATAATATAAATAGAGAGAAAATCGGTTAAAGCGTTGTCAAATTCAATTGTTGCGAAATTTCAGAGCTTCTCTTGAGTGCGTGAAAAGGCATTAAAAATTACATTTAAAGTAAGTGTGTGTGTATAAGCATGTGTGTGTGTGTAAAAGCTTTCAACTTTCAACAAGCCAGCGAAGGCATGCAGAATATTTTTGTTGTGTGAGCTTCCATCTTTGTAGCCACGTTGCAGCAGAGTCCTCTTTGCCAGGATATATGCCACACACAAACACATACTTGCACACATACATATTGAATACATATGCATACCTTTGACAGCGCAACATTTCAAGGGGGCTTTTGTGAAAGGGGCTTGAGGGTGTCACAACATTGTTTTATTAAATACAAAATAATACGGCGGTTGTCTCTTTTTCTGCCTCGCTTTCCCTCTCCGTCTCTCTCTCTCTCTCACACATTTGCCAGAAGAATTGGCTGGCGTTGGCCATCAACTGAGTGAATGGCTTAAACCGTTTAACAACTTTTCACATGTTTTTTCATGTTGTTCTTTTTTAATCCATTGAAAAAATGGATCAGAAAATTGAGTGTGAATAAAAGACAGCAGCTAAATGCCAACGATTTAATATTAAAAATATATGTTCAGGTATTTTGTCCGTCCGAAAGCAATATAAAAGTGGATAAAAATGAAACGAGATCTTAAAATAATTTTTAACAAAATAAAGTTCTAGGAAAAAAATAAAAATGTTGTTTAAAACATTTAGCTTTAAAAAAATGAAAAGAAGACAAAAATCTCACTATATAAAGCATCAAAATAACAATTAATAACACATAAGTTAATTTAATCCATAAAATACACACACAATAAATAAATTTGCATTCATAAGTCTTAGAAACTTGTAAACTCTGTCAAATCTTATTGAATAATGACAACTGCTGCATTAATTGAAATCCCGATACAAATCATGACACAAATCGATGATGATTTGTTGCCCCTTTTAATTTATGAGATATTATAATATAATAATTTACAGTTGGGTTTGGGTTTGTCCTAAGCTGATTTGACTTATGTACATGCAAATAACATTACAGTTAAATTTAAATTTTAACAGCCAAAGAGTGCGACAATAAGAGAGTAAAAACTTGACAGTGTGCGAAAAGAACAGATAACAGAATGGTAAAGGAAATTTTAGTAAATGTTAGCAGAGTTAAGAGAGTGTTAAACATGAAATGTTAACTAAAAATAGATTGAAATTTTTTTGACAACAACTAACATAACTACTAGCTTAAAAGTTAGAAAAATGTGTTTAGATTTTTCATTTATTTAAAACATTTCAATAGAAATATTCAATTTAATCATTAATTTTATTCCATCTTCGTCCACTTACATATTATATTTACTTGTTGAGTTGCATTAACAACATAAGCTTAACAACTGGCCATGCTACCACTCTTTCATGCAACCAATGGTGAAAGAGTAAATTTCCCTCTGTTAGCAACCGGCATGAATGGCAATAGTACAGTAGGGCAACCTACTAACCTACTGAGCGCATTTAACAGTGCTTCACATGCAAGCAAATAAAGAGAAGCAGTTCTTTTTTATGCTGCCCGCTTATCACATTAGCAAATAAAGCGTAACAGTTACTGCTACTGTTACAGCTACTGTTGCTGTTACTGTTACTGGATGCCAGCTGCTGTACAGCATCCCTACTGCTGCTGCTGCTACTGCTGCTGCGGCCTTTCAGTTAGTCAGTTAGTACATTTTGAGTTGTTGACGGCGGTGCGCGCGTTTTTTTCGGAGCTGCTGCAGAGGAGACACGTAGAAAAGGCTCCATACACAACCACACACAACATATATGTGTTAACAGAGTTTGAAATTGTGATCAAAGCTTGCTTCGCTTGATTCTCTTGTGCCGCGAATGAAAGATTACACCCGCAATGTAAAATTGAATGTAAAATTGTAAGAGGCAATAAATGAGTGTTTATGTATGTGTGTGAGTGTGTTTCAGTGTGTGATAAATTATATTAATGTGTGAAGATAGCCCAAAATTTATGGGCTCCTCTCGCATTTGATGCGTTCTGATAACAAACACAGATATATTTTCATGCGAATCAATGCCAAAAAATGAATAATGAAATGAATTAAATTAAATATAAAATACATGTGTAAATGTATGTGTGATAAATGGTGTGGAAATCTGCTGCCATTAAATTCGCAGTTAATCATAATCAAAGCGAGCGAGTGTAAATAGTTTAATTAATGATAATTACAATTATGATTAAAACTTCCAAACGATGATTGTGAAACATGACAATCTGAAATACTTAATGCCACACGATTTCGATCCGCATGTGTATGAAACCGTTAATTGCAATTGCCACTTAACAGTTAATTACAGTGAAGTGAAGTTTACAAAAAGGGCAAAAAGTTTTAAGTGAATGAAGTCTCTGAAACTTAACTTACTAACTTGAATTAAAGTTTATGAATGAAAGCAATATTTTTAAGACCTAAAGAAATTTAAAAAAAAACAACTTAAAAAAATTAATAACATTAGAAAATACTTTAAAAAAATTAATCGATTATAAAACTTGATAAATATTTTATGCCTAAACTTTATGCATTCTAAGTTATTTGAAATAAACAATTCAACACATGGATATCCTTACTATAAACCGTCTAAAAAAAATCATTACAACAAAACCAAACCCAACCAACCGATTTATTACGAACCATTAACTAAAATAATAAAAAACATAATTCAATTAAATATTTTTAATCTCTTTTGCGCAATTACAACCACAAAAATAATCTGTTAGTTAACAAATCTAAAACTATAAAAATAATTATAACCTTTTAAAATACAATCACATTGAGCACAATTAAATAATTGCCTTAAATACTCAACAATGCAAATGAAATTACAAAAAAAAATGCAGCGCATTAATACAATAAAGCAGACAACAAACAGTGCCAGGACAATGATTACAGGCAAAACAAATATGCCTTTAACACACACACTTATATGTATGTGAGGATGATAATAATGTTTGGTTTGAGTATTGAGTATGAAAAGGGCAACATTTGCCGCTAAGCCGCTTAAGTGCTATCATGTTGTATACAACGTCAATCCAGCAAGAAAAAAGGCCATCAGAAACATGATTAATCTCAATTTATGACAACACCAGCTACAACAACACCAAAGATAAAGTAACCAAAGAAAAAGTTGTTGGCAACACTTTTGTGTTTTGGGTTTGGTTCGGCCCGGTTCCACCATCAATCAATCAATCAATTTATCAATCAACACTTCACACTCTACCAAATAACGCATGAGTTTTTCAGTGATTGGATTAGTCGCTTGATTAAATCATAATTGTTAGCCGTTTATCGAGTCTCTCGCCCTATGCACAGTTTGATGATTTATGCAGTGAACCTAATTAGTATTACTTTACTGCAGACTAACAGTTATGCGTTAACAGTACTCTGTGTCTCATTAACAGCGACCCTAATAAAATAATAATGCATACTTACTTGCTGCTGCTGTTCGGGTTTGTTGTTAATGTGTACCTAATTGTAATTATGATGATGCTCTTGCTAATTAGTTGCATAAATCAAGCTATAAAACCGGATGGATATGCACACCCTACCCCATACCCTCCCATTCTCTCTTTCCTTTTCGCTCTTGTGTGTTAATTGGTTTCAAATGTTTTCCTGTGCCGCAAATTGATATTAAGCCAGAGATTACCAGAGACAAGAGTTTTGCATTTGTGTTTTAGGCCCCCCTAAAAATACCTGCTGCATAATTACAACGACTCTAACAGACATAAAAGTTGCCTCTTACACCCACAAAAATATAAGTCCCTTTTACACCTTGTGACTTTTTGGCTTTGAGAAATGCAAGTTGAGTCAGTCTGAGGCGCGTCTTAATTTATTATTTCCGCTTCATTTGCTTTCACTTTGAAAGTGTGTGTGGCTATTATACTTTGTGGCATATAAACTTCACATGTGTGGCACCATTAAAAGCACACAACATTATTATTATGATTATGTGTGTCAGGGTTATATGTTTTGTCAGGGTTTCATTCTATTTATAGAGAGAGAAAGAGGCCTCTTGAACTTGAATTTGATTTCACCACAACAAACTTTTGAGAAAGTTGCGGACTTTCATGAGAACTTTAAAGTTTTTGAAGGCTTTAATGCCGTTTGAAAATAACTTATTGATTGTAGATTGTGGGAAACTAGTAGTCTTACAAAAGTGTTTAAGCTTTTAAAAGTATGATATAAATTGCCTAAGGCTACCATTTAAAACTAGGAAAAACTTAACGAAACCGTTTAGAATTTGCATTTGCTCTAAAAAGTATGCAATCATATATGTATATAAGCCGCGAAGTAGGACAAAAATAGATAAAATATCATATGCTTACCAATAAATATAAATATTAAATGCAAGCCATCAATGAACCGTTTACTGCTCAATCATACTTAAAATATTATATTCAAACGTTAATCGCACATTATGCAGGAAACATATTGTCAATTAAATACACATAAAATAAAATGCCACTGCTGAACGTTTAAAAAACGTTTATTGGCTCACAAAACAATGGGCAATGGTGTCATATTAAATTTCAGACAAAATTGCAATCAATCCGCAAGCAAACGCGCCGAAAAATCTGTTGCCAATTAAGCGAGAGTCAGAGCCCAAAAAAAAAAAGAAGAGGAAAAACAAAAATGCCGCGGGCTCAATGCCAAAGATATCACAGTGTCAATAAATCGCCAAACAGTCTGCCTTTTATATACTACACGATATATGTTATAGTATATATTTATGTGTGTGCAGATGTATTTGTGTACACAAACATGCTCGACTGGCTGTGCACAAAGCAAAAGGCAGAGCTAAACTGATGCTGAAGCTGGAGCTGTGTGGGGCAGTCATGTGTACAATATTTGAAGCCTATAGCCAGCAGCAATGTGAACAATCTTGGCTATCTTGGCCCCAAGCCTGCGGCCAACAACCCGCACACACACACACACCTACACACACACAAAGAGAGGTAGAGATAAACGCTTGTGATTTATTGCATCTAATTGCTCACAAACTATGGGAGTTGTAGAGTGGGATAAGGGGCGGTGCAGAAGCACGTGCCCCAATAACTTTTGGCTTTCACACCTCAGCAGATTTCGCGAATGGGCCACCGCAGCTATTGACGACAGACAGGCAGACAGACGAACAGGGCCAAAAACGGCCAATTGGCCAAAAACAAGCGACAACGACCGACGACCGTTTTGCGGTTTACAGTAGCCGCCAATCAATTTACGAACCCAGGTATCTCTTCTCTCTTCCTCACTCTTTCACTTCGGTCAAGCGTAACGGACGCTTCATTAAAACCAATTTGGATGCGCAACGTGGCCAAAACGAAACTTTTTGGGTGTTGTGTGTGTGGGTGTGTGTGTGTGTGTGTGTGGCAGCAGGTGGCGCTTTATAACTATATACATGCATGTTTATGATTTATGACATGCCAACATATTCAGACAGCTCTCAACTAACCAATTTTTGTTTGTAGATACCATAATTGGTAGTGAAAACTAAAAATGGGAGCTAGAAAAGTTTGGAATATTTGAAAAATTTCAACAAAGGCAATAAATTTAAATGAAAACGGAATATAGATAACATAACAGATAACAAAAAACATGTGTATTAACATATCACATTTCAAACATAAATGAATTAAATACTCAAATGTCACATACTTATATAAAAAAAATACTTTCAAACCAAGAAACACATTAAGCTCCAGCTGCACACACACACAGAGAAAAGCCTTTAAGCAACTTAAATTGTGTGCCTGCAGCAATCAAAGTAAAAAGGAGTAGAAAACGGGGTGGGTGGAGAGGGGCGTGTGGCGGAAGGTGTGACAGTTGTGGACCGTTAGGAGAAAAGCCAGCAGGAAAAGCGCTCAAAAAAGCGTTTTGAGTCGAAACAGAAAACAAGTGCAAGTTTTGCTCTGGCATGTATAAAATTTTGCATGTGTGGCATGCAGCTGCCATTAGAAATAGCTAAAGAGAGGAAGAGAGAATGTGAGAGAGATGCTGCAGATAAGTTTTGGAGACAGGTGTCACTGGGTGGCAGAGAAAATGTCCAGCTAGTGCTGCACATACTTCAAGTTTATGTAAAGTTCACAAGTTGAAACCAAATAAAACTTTGGCGCAACAAACCAAAAAATAGAAAACGTTGCATATTTTTACGCTTTGAGCTTAGGCAAAGTTTATTCTAGATTTAATTTTTTTGCCTCAAATATAATCCGTTTGTCTAATAAATTTTCAACTTCTAGTCAAGTGATTTTTGTTCGGAATACTCTCGATTTTATTCAACCATATCACGTTGCGGCATTTTATTTGCTTTTGGTAAACATTAAGTGTTTTGTTGGCGCACCCAACCCCTTCCATCCCTTCCCCCTGAGAACCCTACTCAAGCGCAGATCACAGCTGGCTAACAAAGTATTATTCGCCAGACAACTTGAGTTAACTTCATGTTTTATGTTATACATCTCTTTGTATTTGTTTGTTTAATAAACTTCAACCCATTTGGCCCCCTTTTGACATCCCCCTTATCCTCCCCTCTCCTCTGCATATATGCATAGTTTGGTCAGCTGCGCCGATGCTCTTTGTTGTTTTTGTTGTTGAGTGCTCGGCTTATTTACTTTCCATTTGCTGCAAGCCAATTAATTTTTATTTATTTTAATACCAGCGCCTTTTCCTTCCCGTTCATTTCCCGACTTTTGCCGAGTTTCCAGTAGTTTGGAGTTTTCCTCAGAATTTTCCCCGTTTCAGTTGCAATTGCAGTTTCCCTTTTTGCCAGTTTCCCGTTTTGCTCCTTTCAGTTTCGCTTTGCCGTATCCCAAATTTATGCATTACTTGCAAATTTATTGACCCAGTTTTGCAACAAAGATGAAAATGTTAAAATTCACTGTTTTTTGTTTATGCACACTCTTTTCGAAGGTGAAAAGGGTATATTGGGAGAAGGTTGTGGTATTTATTTATTTGATATTGATAAATATTTTTTATAATTTAAGTATGTGCTCAAGAACAATTAAAAATCTACAAATTGAATTACCTAAAATTTGTTTAAGTTCTTTTTCTTAATTTTTACCTTAAAAAAGAGCATGCAGCAGTCTATAGCAGCATTCTAACTAACCTTTTCAATATTTTTTTTTAACCGGAACACTAAAGTAACCAATTTTTTTTTTGGTCTATGCTAAAAATATGCACTGTGGGCAACTCGGAACTTGTTATAACCATTTTTTTTCTTTATGCATGCACAAAGTTGTGTTGTTACAACAACAACAATGGCAGAAACATCAAAAGTTTTGCCCTCCAGCCAGGTCATAAAGCTCAAATAATAGTTCAACAGAATAGAAACAGAAACAGAAACAGAGTCATACTTTAGATGTTTTGTTGAATGCTGTTTTAGACATTTGATAATATAATAAAATACACGAGTTGAGTGAATTAAGAGTTTTAATTAATGCCACATTAGGCACATTTGCTGATGGGCTGTGCGTTAATTAGAAAATTGGGATTTAGTCATGCGTTAAAAGTTCAATGGGAACCTACCCGAAAATTCGAGTAGTAATGGGCGTAGCTGACATGCCTGATAGACGGGAAACAGCAGGCTGGCTGGCAGTAGGGGTATTCCCCTACATTTTACCCGCTGGCAAATTGACTTGAAAGCTAATTACTCTGATTTAAACACATCACACAGCAACATAGCTTAGAGTGTGAGAGAGATGGAGTGAGTTTCGAAAACTCTCCGATTAGCAGAAGCACCCGATATACACTTCCATTTTCCCCTCACTCTGCGTATTTTTTTTTAACTCCCACAATAAACGGGACATCAACAGGCATATTCTAGTAAATGAGTCACTCCCACTCAAAATGCTGCGGGCATTTTGTCTTTGCAGAGTTGCCACACCGAAAAAAATAAATTACTAAAGAAATTTTATATTTTAACCGTTACACATTCTTAAGTTCAGTATATTTTTCTCTCTCTGTACTCTTGCCGAAAACTTTTTTCTTGTGTCGACGCGTTCAAGTGGCTCGAATACAAAAAAAAAAACAAGAAGGGAATGTGAAGTGAAAAAATTTAAACAAGTTGCAAGTTGTTGACTACGCTTCCAAGTATGTGTGTGTGTGCTTAGGTTTTTTTTGGGGCGTCGCACGCGGAAATTTAATTAAGTTGCCATTGTTGTTGCTGTTGTTATTGTTGTTGGTGCCTGCCTCCTGTTGTTCTTGCAGATTTGATTAAATTGTTTGGATGCCACAGCATCTATTTGTTATTTGCAAGATTTCCGCATAAATTAACTTTGAAGTATGTGTGCCTAAGAATTTTAGGGAGCTGAGAGTTGGGCGGCTATTAGATGGTCTACTGTCTACTGGGGGCGTGGCACTTTAGCCCACATGGCCATCATGGCCATCAAAACAAGATTAGCTAAAGCGATTTGCTCATTAGCTTAAAATACAGTTTGCCATCGGTTTGGCAAAATCAAATTAAACCCAAATTAAAATAAATACAAGCGAAAATGGGAAATTGACCTTTTTTAAAACGCTCTTAATGAGGAAATCGTGAAAATTTGAAGAAAATAAAAAGAGGTCAATTTTTTTACACTTGATAAATTATTTTTATTTTATAATCAACTTAACAGCAAGGATTTTCATTTGAGTTCCAAATAAAATATTTAAACCTTCATTTAGCAACAGCTTAAACCTTTTTCATACTTAAAATACTACTCTTAATATTTTCCTCATTTTATAGTATTTTACATTTTTATCTTCACAGGAATATTCTCACCTAAACATTATCACATAAACCCATATTTAATACGTAGATTTCTAATGCGGCTTACTGAGTGTAAAATTGGAATGTTTCTTGAGCGTTAGAGCGCATCTACTTTATGGCACACTGAACCTCATAAGCTAACAATATTTATGGCAACTATGTTAGTTCCAGCAACAGCTTCTATACCAGATACCAAATATTGTTGCCTACTTATGAGCGCCAGTTGGTTTGACGGCGGTAACAAAAATTCTGATACCCTTTTTTACATAAGTAAATTTTGAACCCTCTTAAGCCTTTTATAGGATATCCTTAAGTCCAACACATCTTCAGCTCTTCTTCTCCAGTTTAAGTTAAGCATGTCTAAGTAGCATGCTCAGTTTAAACCGTTTACCAAATTAAATTTCAAAGCTTATGTGTTTTTGAAAGTTTTTTCCCATGTCTCTCTTTCTATCTCTTTCTTTTTTGTACTCCCTTCCTCTGTTACGCTTCTTGCTTTGCCCGCACCTGAGCAAAGCTATTGAAGTTTTCGGCTGGCAAAGGCGTTATAAAATTGCGCTAAAATGTGCAGAACTCGTTCATCAAATCATTTTATGGCAACTACCAACTATACCAGATTTTCTCCAGTAGCAAGCAACTTGCCTGCTTGCCTGCCAGCTGTTGGTTGCATATTGCTCAGTGCCTCCTGTACATGCAACATAAGGCACACTGCACAGTTGCAACTCAGTTTTTCAGTCAGAGTCGCAGAGTCTTGAGCTAAATGGGTCACACGGCTGAGCGCACTATTTGAGGCGAACCCGTCAAAGATGTCGATGCACCCCTCGATTATTACAGTGTAATGCGTTGCTAGCTTACTTGGCAGCGAAGGAAATATGTCAAACTTCTCCCTCGAACATATTTCCTCTGCTATGTTTGCCTATGAAATATGCTAATGATCAACTTGAGACATGTTCAAATTATTGTCAAGCAGCTGCGAGGCGTCCAACAAGTTGATGAACACATACACTTTCTTGAAAGCAACGCCTTAAAACTGCAATTTTTATGTTGCACGAAAAACTTTTTCATGACTTTGGGGGCCAACTTTTTAATATCTTGAGAAAGTAGCGCTTTAACTTGTGTGTCTGAAATAGATACTATGTACATATATACAACAAATTCAGACCCATAACCGAGCAGCAGCGTTGCTAATTAAGTCAGTTTGCTTCGTTTCTATTTTATTACTTGGCTCATATTTTTCTTTATATTTTGTTCTTTTATTTTTTCGCTATTTTCATTTTTCATTTTCATTATTTTTTGTGCTGCTGCTTGCTTGTTGCCGTTGGCAACAGAATCTCTTGCAAATTGTCTCGTCTCGCGCCTTGCAAATTAATTTTTATAAATTTAATTAGCGTTGCATATTATCAACATAGCTGGAGGCCATTTAAACAAAGTCTTCTCTCCGACAAACGACAGAGGCAGGCAAAGTTGCAAAGAGAGAGGGGTGGAGAGGAAACAGTAAGGGGTTGGGGAAGAGATGGCTGCCAATTTGTACGTTCCATGCGTTGTGACACCAAAACGAAATTTTCTTTCCCTATTAATTTTTTTATTTTTATTTTTTTTTGTGCTGTAAACAATTTGCGGTGGGAGTGAAAGTGTTTAAGGAATTAAAGCAGCATAGACTAGAATAACTAAGATGCAGTCAAGCAAATGCTATCATTGACTTAATATTAATTAGGAACACACACAGTTGAAATCCAACTTTCCTCTCTCCCCCTCTTGTCTTGTGCTGTTCAGTGAGTTGTTGTTGTCAGCGCATTTGTCGGTTTCCATTCATGGTTTTGGGGTTTGTGCAACATGACAATAAGATTAGTGGCACCTGTATATGCTATCTTCTCCTGCTTTCTCTCTTAAGCTTACTATGCTGAGACAACAACTACAACAACTCCATCTACTCGCTTTAATTGCAATGTTGTTGCATTTCGTTGCACATTTCTAGTTGCATTTTTTTTTTCTGCTTTTTCCCATCAGCTAACTAAGGCGCGACAAACTGAATGGACTTTGCACAGTCTATCTCTATCCATCTGCTCCTCATCCCTTCTCTCAACACAATAGCGCACAACAAAGCAGAGAAAAAACAACAAAAACTGCAACAACAACAACTGCTGCACATCCATTTCCCCATTTGCCACTTGGCAAGCGCCGCTGGTATGTGATTGTAGCGAATGCAAGGACGAATGCACAGGATCCCGCATTAGTTCACGCACGGTTCAGTGCGCCAAACTTAATCCTTGCTCTGCGACACCAGCCACGCCCCATACTACCAGAGTGTATGTGTGTGTGTGTGTGCGTGCTACGCTTGGATCGTTAGTTTATAATTTTAAAGTTGGATTAAGCCGGCAAGAGCAACGACGTGCAAGCAAAAACCAGAATGAGGGACAAGGGGTTGGAGAAGACGAATGTGCTTGGTAAAATCAGGTCAAATGTGTATGTGTCAGTTTTACAGCTTATTATGGCAAGCACAGGATAACCGAGGCGACACCCTTCCCTCATCCCCCTATCACGCTTTAGTTTATCCTTTTATGCTGCAGCCTTTTTATGGGGCAACATTATCGCATAATGTAATCATTGGCCCAATGATGGCATGTCCTCAAGACAAATTCTTTGTTCCCTTACTCCTCGCACGTTCCACACACACACACACAAACACACACACAACGTAGCAGCAAAGAAAATCCAATAAAATAATAAAAGTTCGTTTAGTTAAAGGCAATAAAATGACAACACCTCGCATCATACTCGTTATCCCATAAGCGTCGCACAATGTGCACTCTTTTCTTCCTTTTTTTTTTTGTTTTGTCCTGCGGCCGCGCTTTCCATTACAGCAGCTACTGCTGGTACAGTGAAAACTGTCAGATAGCAAACTTTAATGGTGCCTTCAGCTGCTTCTTCTTCGTCACTATTGTCAAACCAATTCAATGGAGTTTGTTTGTGCTGCCGTTAGATAAGTTTGCCATTCAACAAAATTGACATGGAAAGTAGAAAATGATTTCGTTCGCTTTTTATTTAAGCTATAACTTTTATTGAAAAACATTTTTCTAAACACAATAGACACACATTTTAAATTGCGAAACTTTTACAAAGACTGCGAATATATTGAATTTTTCTATTATTTGCATTTGCGACAAATAAAAAATATATCCCTTGAACTCAATTTATGGTTAGCCATTAATCCCTAATTCATGTTTTCCTGTTACTAAATGATGAAAAAAAAATCCATTATTTTATTCCCAAAAGAAATCAGTAAGAAGTTAAACAGAACTAAACTTACAGATTTCCTTTCTAAACTTCAACAAATAAGTTTTGACAAGTATTTCAAACAGCATCATTTAAATAATAATAATTTTTATTGCACAAAAGTTTAGTTTTGTGTGACTTTTGTCAGAGAAGAAGAAACATTACAAAAAAGATAGGCCTCAAAATTTACTTACAACTTTTCGTTTTATATTTATTAACAAACAAAATAAGGAAAGTTATTAAAAAGTTTTGTTGCACCCAAAAATGCGTGCCACAAAGCGAGAGACGAACGAACAGACGAACAGAAGTTGCAAATAAGGTTGTTCGTCACAGACAAACCGAAAAAAAAAAGTTCATTACACGGCAGCAAAAGTTCACTGTAGACAAGTTTGCCTGTGCCGCAACGCAGCGCAGCGGAAGTGGCAGCAGCAGGCGGCGGTGTTATCAAACAAGTTTTTTGGGTTCTTTGGCAGTGTCTTATTGCAAAACGCATTGGATTTGCCGCAGAAGGAGACCGCAGCTGCCAACTGCTGGCAACAAAAAGTTGCAAGTCGCGCACTTACAACAAAACTAATGAGTTTCCGTCGAAAGATTTGCACTTGTTTCAAGTTTAAGTGATTTGCGGCCAAGTTGCAAGTTGCAAGCTTTGCAAACAAGGATGACCACTTGGCAGGATCTTTATCTTTAACTCTCTGTAGTGCTCTTTTCTCTTTGTTGTTGTCGTATAATGCAGTTTTATGAGCTTCACTTTGTTTTGTCTTATTGTTTGTTCTTCATTTTTTGTGCTGGCTACAAATTTGCATATTTATTGCATACTTTTCAGTGGCAAATATAAATCTGCGCAAAATTGTAAAAAATAGGAAGAAATGTAAATAACGGTAGCCCATAAAAAAATGCTGTGAGCAGTGAGCTGCTGCTTATCTGGCATATTGATCTCGCTTTCGCATCTTAGCAGAACTTCTGAAAAAAAATATAATAAATAAATAAATGTGCTTACGTTGAGTCAGCAATTTGATGTATAGCCAAGATAACTGCGAATTTATTGTGTTTTTTTTTTTTTATTTTCACTCTTGACAACGAAATCAAAATTCTTTTGTGTCTACAACTTTTTAATGCGCGCCAACTGCCAAACAACAGCATCAATTTGTTGTTCAAACATACATGTGTGTGTTTGTGTGTCTATGTATGAGTTTGGTTCACGATAATTGATTTACTTTCTGCTCATTGTCGTCAATCAATTGTGATTGCCATTGCCAACACTCATACGCCACGTGTGCCCAACATATAGCAAAACGACTTAGTCGACATAACGAGCAAAACTTCTTCCCCCAACCCCAACTAAACACTCCTTCCGCTCTTTGTGCTCGCCGAGTGCTGCTGATAACATTTTTTGGAAGGCGGCGACGCACATTGATTGATGTCACTTAGTCAGTGGCACGCCAGCTGCAAACTTTGTGTGTGTGTTAGAGTGTGTGTGTGTGAGTGTGTGTGCCACATCAGGGGGCAATCAACTTTGCCTCGAGGCGCTAAAGGATTACACACCAGAGAGAGTGAGAAAAGATTGCGTGCTCTTTGCTTCTTATCTGTCGTTTTAAAAAAATGTAGCTGAAAATGTAAGATTTAATTTAGCACTCGATTAAATTAATAGTTGTGAGATTTTGTTAATGGCTCAGCTTGATTTAATAGACTACTCCCTTGACTTTATAAATATCTGAAAGTTCAATTCTTTACCTTTTTTTTTTTGCCCAATAATTCGTCAAGGTCTATAAATATGAGTCAATCAAATTGTTCATATTCCGTTATTTCACATATCTTTACCAATTCAATTGCTACGCTATAGTTTCTATATAGTGAGTAAATGTTTTGGTCTCGTCTTTTATTTCTGGCACGCAGCCATCTCTTCACTCAAAGTGTAATTTCATGTGTGCGAAACACAATTGCGCCATTTAGATGAGATTGAGCGTGCCACTTTCTCTCTTTCTCTTCCTGTATGTTAGTGTTTGTCTGTGTGTGTGTGTGTGTGTTTGTAGTGTGATGGCAAAAGTTTGGCACGTGACAAAAGCCAGGCAGTAATGCGAACAACTGGGGAGGGGGTAGGAGGGGGGTTAGGCACTGTGGCGCTAAGTCGCGATGTTGGCCGCAAAATGGCAAGCCAAAAATAATGACGCTTATATTTATGAAATTTATGCGTGACACCCACTTGAATACAAACTGTGTGTGTAGTGTGTGTAGTATGTATGTATGTGTGCTTATCAGCAAGCTGCGGGCTGCTTTCTACCAAGCTGCGTTTCGTCTCATTTTTAATCTTAATAAGAGAAAAGTTTGCTCGCCCTGCCAAAAATGCCATTCAAGGCGCTTTTATTGCGCTCGCCTAAGCTTTATGCCGGAGTGCGGCGTGAAGGTTAAACTAGTGTGTGTGTGCGTGTGTGTGACAAAATGACATTGGCCTATAAGTATGCAATGCTAAGGGGATCGCCAGAAACTTTTGCCCTTTTCACATAAAATGACATCAAAATATCATCATAAACACTTGAAGGCTAACAGTTTCTGTCTGTCTGGGCGTGTGCCTGTCGAGATATATAGTTACACGTATTTATTTTTATTCCCCGACGGCTCCTCGCAGTCATTAAATAAATAATAACAGAAAAAAAGTAAAGTTCTTCTTTGATTTTTTGTTTGCTCTCAAAAAGTTTTCCATTTCTTTTTATTTTTAGAGCTTAGAGCTTAACTTTGGTGTCAGTTTCACAAGTTGTTGTTGCTACTTTTTTATTGGCAGTCGACAAACAAATAAATAAAGCCAATAATGGCTGGAAAAATTGATGCGTTTTTGTTGCCTCTCCTCAAGCTTTTAAATGCGTCTGAAGATATATGATAGTGTAACATAATACTGAGACATTTTTATATAGCTCAAACATTTATAAATAGAACAACTTTTTTGTTTAAAGCAAAATAAATTGAACTGTGCTTTAAATTGTTTGTTGTGGTGGTTCCCTGAGGCATATATCAGCATTTTTATGTATGGTCAAAGTCCAGAAAAAGTTTCTGGCTTGCGGCAGTTTATTAAATATTTATTGAAAAATCTTGTTTTTGGATGTTTCTTTTTTTCTAATCAATTTAAACAGTTTTAAATATTTATGGCAAAAAAGCTTAAGGCGCTTTTTTCTTTATTTTGTTAAATGCTGAACAATTTTTAATATATCGTAAACATTTGTTTCCCCCCCGGCAAATCGCTTGCAGCCGTCACTCAATGCTTTTATAAATTCGACAAATTGTTGGTAGAACAATCTAACAAAATATTGTGTTGCAATACAATTGTTGATTTTTATTGACTGCTGTTGAAATTAAAAAATAACGTAAAATAAATTCAAATATTTTTCGAGGTTTATGGAGCAACAAATGCACAAAACAAATACAATTTAACAACTGCACACACACATGATCAGAATAAAAAGTAGGCGTGGCAGGGAGTGAAAAATCAAATAAATCAAATGCTCGTAAATAAATCATTTGAATTTATTTTCATATGGCCCAAAACGAAATGCTTGACAAAATAAAAGCACGATAAATACTCCAAATGGCAACAACAACAGCGACACTCGACACGGTGCCCGCCACCCCCCTCACCCTCACTCTTCGAACACTAAAAAAAAAAGAAGCAGGACACGAACGCGCAACAGACACACTGAGTGACAACAAAACGTGGCAGACAGGACATTTCAGTTTTTGTCTTTCTTTCTTGCTTTCTTTCTGGCCCCGAAAGCCGAAATGTTATTTTCTCACTTCCTGAGCCTTGATACGAGTGTGTGTGTGTGTGAGTGTGCGGCTGTGTGTGTGGGAGTATTTTTGTATGCTTTGCACTTGTGGTTAGTTATTTGGTTGCCCCCCGCCTCCTGCTGCTCTCTCAAGTGTTTGACGAACGACGACAATTTTACTGCTGCTGCTTCTTCTCTTTCAGCTTCATTTTGTCAAAGCATTCCATTATATTATTTCACATTTTCTTTTTATTTATTTTTTCTTTCGCTGGATGGAGGATTTAAGCGTGGCGGGCAGTGCGGGGCGACGCGTGTTGGCATTTATGACATTTTCTTTCTTGCAAGTTCGTTATTTAGGCCGGGTCTTAAAATAATGCGATTTGAGTGTCGCTATATCAACGCTTAAGTTGTTATCTTACTTATACTTTTTTGCTCCTGTTGTTTTTTATTAAATGCAATAATTAAGAGTGTATTGTTGCCTTATTAAATATTAAGCACATATCAGAAGAAGCATTTTTACTTAGAATTTCTCTCAGTTGTCAAAGAAAATCAATCAATTCAATTTAAAATAGTACTCATTAGTCAAGTCGACTTTAAGTGAGCTATTTGGTTACTTTTCAAAGCCTTCATGTATTGAATTTAAGTGTTTTTTATGAAAGCACTTTAATAAAATATTTACAAAGTTTTTTTCTTTGTCATAACTTTCTCGCAGATATAGATATTTTTTTACTATTCAGTTAAGACAGAAAATCAGACCGCTAAATAAAGTTTAAATAGCAACTAACCGCTGAATGAACAAACGTTTTACAAGACAAATTCCACTTTGTATTTTCTCTGCACTTCGCACAACTTTTCTCCAGCTACGCGCTAAAATCTTCATTTGCCACGGTGTTGTTCCCTCCTGCCTTCTCACGTAGCCGCAGACAAATCTCTTAAGCTGCAGCATTTTATGTTCTTGTTTTGTTGAATCGCAAATTTTCAACAACTGCTGCAGCAAAAGAAGAAGTTTCGTGTCTGCTTCAGTTCCTGTTGCAATACCCTGAGAGTTGTATTGTTGTTGCTGTTGTCAAATAAATGCAGGCAGGCATAAGCCGAGCTGGAACGAGCCGCTGTCAGTTTTAACTTGGCTAAGACAACACAACTAGTTGGCACAAGCAAGGCTCATTGGCAAAACAAATTAATTAAATTTTATTTAAGTTAAGCAAGCTTTCTTAGCAACTGCGATTGATTATTTCACTTGTTTTTTCTACTTGCTGCAACAATTGCTGAAAAGAAGAGAATTGCCATTTTTGTATTGTTGTGTGTGTGTGTTTGTTTGTGTGCGTGTTGCACGTGCCTTGTCAGCTTTGCCATTGTGCTAATTGAATAGTTAAGCGCATTTGATGCACCGCTAAGTTGCTTAGCTCTCCCTCTCTCTTTCCTCGTTTTATTTCTCTGAGCTCAGCTGCAGCTTCATTTGCAAACTTGCCACGCTGCGGCAAGCATCAGCCAGTCTCTTCTTAACGATGAGCTGCTGCAGCAACAGCAACAACAACTGCAACTTTCCAGTTAGAGTCCTTTTGTCTGGCAACAGGCGGCTATCTGCCACTTTTGCGGAAATGCTGCTTATAATTGTTTTAGGTCTCCCGACGCGGCTTATATTCTTGTTTCAGATACAGAGCGAGAAAAATAAATTCAATTAGTAATCAAGAATGTATTCTTGAATCAAGTGTAGAGGGG
Organism: Scaptomyza hsui; assembly: GCA_018152825.1. Lineage (NCBI taxonomy): Eukaryota > Metazoa > Arthropoda > Insecta > Diptera > Drosophilidae > Scaptomyza > Scaptomyza hsui. Next base: position 710,244 of record JAECXO010000280.1, read on the forward strand.
CACAGCGAATGAAACCAGAAAATATTTTTAAAATATTAAATTCAAAGTGTTTTTGTCTTTTAACTTTTCAACTTACAACTTTTTATCCTATTTTCTTTGATAAAATTAATTTATTCAAACTTTTTTTAACTATGTTCTTATTTTTTGTATTATATCAACATTTAAGTTGATTTTTTTCTTATAATCTTTTTATATTGTCGATAAATGAAATACTTAAATTTCTTTTTCTCCATGTGTATTCTTTGACCAACAGGCACCAAACAAAACTAAAGCAGCAAAAGCAATAGGAACACAGTAAAGAACCTACAAGCATGTTTTTAATGTTTTACACTGGTTTCTGCTGCTACCGCTCCCTTTTCCCGGTTGTTGTTGTTTGTAACTCCGACGCATAACGTCAGTTTTTTTTTGTTCATGTTTGACTCGTGTTGTTGTTGTTGTTGTTGTTTTGGCTGCTGTTGCCTCTGTCTTATGTAGGTCACTTCTTGTGTTGTTAACTTATTTGAATTGCACGTCAACAATTCGGAAAACAAAGCCAGAAACTTTTGTCATTTGCTCAACTACAACAACTACAACAGCTACAACAACAACAAACAAAACAAACGTAGAGCAGACGAGTGGCTCTTAGGTGCTGGGTGGAGAGGCTGGGAAAGAGGGGAAGTGGAGGAAAGACTTTGTGTAACTTTGTCGCTTAAAGCCGCTTAGAGATTTGTAAAAGTTGTTGCTGTTGGTTTTTGTTTTTGTAATTGCTAACGCATAAAATCTAGCATTTGTGTTTGTGTTGTATTTCAGAGTTCAGTTTGCTCTGTTTCGTAATTGTTGCCTACGTTTGCCTTAAATGCCATTTCATACTATGATATTTTTGTAGGTTCTCCTCCTTTGGAAAGTTGTTTAAATTGTTAGTTCTAGTATGGTGCAATATACAAGTAATTAGTTTAGTTTGTAAGGAAGGGGTTTTCCCCTTCATTCCATGGAAATGCTGTAGAAAATCAAAGCATATTATAGACCGCACTTTTGTCAAAGAACTACAAAGAAAACTTTTTTAGCATTTTAAAAAGTGCGTTTTCATTGAGTCAGCAGAAAAGTTGTAATTAATATTTTTGCAGAAAAATCATTGAAGTGGAATCATATTTCCATTTCCATTCCGAATAACCGCTTTTCTTTATTTTCTCTGCTGCTGCCAAAGAAAAATGCCAAACTGAAAGGTTCTCGACTAATTTACTTTGGCGTATTTCCTCTTTTATGTAATTCTTTTTTCTACTATTTTTTTTTTTTTTTGGTGGTTGTGGGATCAGCTAGCAAGTTTATGTCCATTAAACTTCCGCCACAATTTGTGTTTTTCGGGGGGTGAGAAGGAGGTTTAACTTAACTGGACTGGCCGGAAAGTTTATGCTTTTGTATTTCCGACATAACTAGTGCCAAGAGGGGTTTTGAGGGGCTTTATGCTTCTTCTGCTTGTTCTTGGCGGAAAAGTGCAATTTCAAAATTTGCTCTAGCGTCCTAGACGACGACGGCTGAGTCCTTTATGCTCTGAGTCGAGTCCTTTACAAAGCAATGTTAAAAAATGAGCAAGTCCAAGTTTGTGGCAGCCAACAACCAGAGAGAACGGGCTTAAAAATCTTTAAGCGCAACCAAAAAAAAACCCTAAAACAGCAAAAGCAGCTCTCATAAATTTGCATAAGTTGAAAGCCGTAGCAGCAGCAGCTGGCTTAAGTCATTCAAAAATTGACGCTAATATTGTTGACCTCAATTGCTGCACTCTTTTTTCCACACTTTCCCGCACCCTTTCTGGCCTTATTCGAATTTTGATAATCATTGCGCGTCCGCTTAGCTGTCATATTGCCAATTGATTTGACCAGAAAAGCGCTTTTTCCTTTTTCGCACAATTACTTCTCGGCTACTTTTTGCTATGCATAATTTATGAACAACTCCCACAGCTTATAACTCCCAAAACACACACACACACACACACACACACACTGAAAACTTGGCCAAGTTTTAACCGCCAATAAAAGGGCAGCCAGACCATTTGTATGCAGCACTCAACGCTTGTAGCCCAGAAAAAGCAATTGAGTTACTAATTACTTTGCGTTAGCTTTAATCGTCTCTTCCTCCTTCTTGGCCACACTTTGGCTAAAACAGTTCGAGTCGTCGTCTTGGCTGGCTGTCCATTAAAAGCGCTTCTTCTAAAGCGGGCCAAATGTTTCAAGTGCGATGCCATAAACAATTAAATATTTACGGTGCCAGCAGCAGCAGCAGCTGCTACTTTTGCTTCTTCTTCTCATCTCTACTCTTATCCTTTTCATCCTGCCCTGCAGATAAAGGTCAAGGCTCCCCTGCTCGCTGCTGTGTGGCCCTTGGGCTCATTTGCCTAAGCCTTAGCTGCGTTAATTGGCGCCTTTTGTTTGGGCTCCAAGTTCGCTAATGGCCATAAACTGTTGTTACAACCAACAGCGGCAAGCAGCAAGCAGCCACTGTTTGAAGTGCGATTGAGAATTTCAGAGCTAAATAACACTAGCAAGCAAGCGAGCGAGCGAGCGAGCGAAAGTGTAATTTGCGAAACCCTGGCACACAAGAGTAAACACCTTGCCGCAGGCCATCTAAATTCTAGTCCAAGCCAAAACCTTGACAATTATTTGGCCACTCAACAAATATAACCCAGTTAAGCGAGCTGTTTAGTTAGCAGCGATTTTTGTTTTCACCTGTTGGTAGTTTTAAGTCTTGTCTAGTTAATTAGCTAAATAAGGTGAGTTTAATAATATCTTTTCTGTCACAATTCAAGCCTTAGATCTAGACATTCATTGCTTTCTACCCATTAAGTTAAATACTAATCATAATCATCAAATGTTGCCAAAGGCAATAAGCTAAATCTTCACAAGAAGAAAATTCCAATCTTTGAATAAATATTCAAATAAATATCTATTGCTATCAAAACCAGAAGTCATAATCAAATTGCTTTCTTTTGGCTTTCCAACTATTTATACCCAACTATTTATGAAGAGCTTTAATTTAATTGTGTTTTTATTTCATAAAAAATATTGCCTACTCTTAAGCATTGTCAAAAAGTTTTCTTTCTCTTGACCATCAATTTTGAGAAATGCAATTTGAAAATGATAGCACATGGAATCTACTCAAAAAATTATCAGATTAAACGAAATTTGATGTCAAAAAAGCATAAAACTTAAATGAAAATAAAAATAAATTTACTGACTGCAGCACAAAATTGACACAAAATCACAAAACACACAACACAAAAATAGAAAAGTGTTCGCATAAGCTGGTTAAAAAGTTTATGACAATGTCATAAGTTTTTAATAGCTAGATAGATAATCAACACAAAAATATCATAATGATGATGCTGATGATAATGATGATGAAGGTTGTCAGTGGAAATTGGGTGAAAACATTGTTGCTGCTGTCGTTGACATAAAATGGCGTAAATAAACCGCAAAAATTTAATTACCACAGCATCAAGCTGAAATAAAGATAAATAGTGTAAGAGTGAATGAGGACAAGTTGGAGTGAATATTATAATGAAAATATAACAAGCTTAACAAACAACAACATAAAATTGTACAAGTTTCAAACTTGTGTATTTATATTTCAACCCCCTTTCAATTTAGTTGAGTTAATTAAAAATGTGAGTTTCGTGTTATAAAATAAATGCTTGGTACTATGAAAAACGCGCTACATTTCGATTTATGCAAACGCCATAAAAGTGCACAACGCAAATTACAAAAATACCACGAAGCCAGCAGCAGCAACTGCAACAGCCACAAATGCAACAAGAACAAGACCAACATCAACAGAAGCCTTTGCGCTTTGCTCATTAAACATAGTGCGAATCAACAAGCAGGAAAGCAAGCTAACCAAAAGCAGCAACATCAGCAGCAACAACTCCAACCGGGAAGCCAAAGTCGCATTTATCATTTAATCATTCACAGCAACGAAGTGAAATTACAAAGCCTCGCGCCTCGACACAACAACAGCGACAACAACGCACTCCGGCAACAACAAATTAATTGCTGGCTGCTGTGCTTTTCGGAGCTTGGCTGTAAACAACAACACGAGCGGAACAGCAGCAATTTTGGTATTTACTCAAGGTGTTCCTCCTGGTTGCCGGGCGTGCAGCAGCAAGTGCAATAATCATTGCAACAACAGCAAGTTGAAGTCATCGCTGCCATTTTGCCTGCGTAGTTATGGTCGATCCATTAAAAATCTTTTGGGTTTTGACAAATAGCACCTATTTGGGTAAGTGTGTAAAGCAATTTCTCTCTCTTTCTCTTTCTCTCTCACTCTTGCAAATCAAGCTAAGTAGCAGACACACTCTGCTGGTGTGTATTACTTACACCTGCTGTTAAAAATTTCATGATATGTGTTACGTTGTTCCCCCGAGCAGGGAAATGGTAAACTAATGATACCCTTGAGTGAAAGGCTTTTTAAATATGCATTTATGTTGATGTGTGGTGAAGAAATGCCTCAACGCACTGCACTGCTTATTATTTTAATGGATGCATTAATAACACGTCTAGCTGCGAGAGATAAGAGTGCCTTAAGAGCCTGCCGCTGATGGGCTGTAATATATTTAAAATGTGCTTAAGGAAATAAAAACACATTTGTCAAAACGATTATTGCGTATTTTCAGGCTGGTAAATATATTTTATTTTAAACTTACAGACATATTTTTGTTAATTTAATTTACACTTGGAACTTGTCATAACTTATTCAAAAATAGCTCGTTTTGGCCCAGTTTAAATGCGCCTTTTGGCTCGAAATATACGTAAATCTATTTGCATAACTGGCAAGCTTTTGGCTTTGACAAAACTTTGCACAAATAAATAAAATCTCTTGCCATACGCTTTTAATTTACTAATTAGTTTTTGTGACACATACATATAAAAACAAATAAATAAATATCAGCATTAAAATACACACAAAACAAATACTTCAAAACAAACACACACACAAAGACACAGACAACGTCTTTTTTATTGCTTTTCTGTTTGTCAGCGCAAAATTTTAATCCTCAAGGCAGTTAACAGTGCGCCAGCCGCCGCCGGCCACGCCCACCGTTACGCCCATGCGTACGCATAAAGCGACAAACATTTTGTGTAATAAATTAGCCAAGTTTATGATAATCTCTGCATTGTTTTGTTTACACATGTATTTCGGATTTAGTTTGCCAACGCTTCTGTTTTTGTAAACATGTGCAATACCCCATAAAATTATGGTGTATGAGCAGAGAGGGTGTACCATACTTAGAATATTTGTATATAATTTATTTGCATAGGGTATCTCTCATAACCCACTTTATAACAAAAATCACGTACATTGAATTATTTTTTGTCTGTACTACGAGTATGCAAAAAAGTTGCTTTTCACATAGAGTAAACATCGTTGCTATTTACATTCATTTGATTTTGTTTGTGTGCGGCAACTGTTATAACTATTACAACTATTATTATTATTATTAGTCGGCTGCGCAATGAGTGTGTGTGTGTGTGTATGTGGAGAGGGTGGCGTATACGTGATATGTCAATGTGCCAATGCCAAAGGCGAAAGTTTGCCAAAGCGCTTTGACAATGTCAAGCATGAAATGTTGATCTATTTAAAAGTCAAAGGGCTCTAAATAAATGTAACTAATTTACCCTGCGGTTGAGTTAGCTATATGTGTGTATGTATGTGTGTCTGCGTCTGATTTTACCTTGCTCTTAATTAGTTTTTACCTGTATTGGTTGCTTTGAGTGAAAGTCGCTAGTAAATTCTGGGCATGCCAAATAAAGCTTGGATAACAGATTTAAATGGAAAAATGCCTTTAGGCATATGCTGTGATTAAAAAACCCAATGACTTTTACATTTTGATTCAGTTGACTAAAATAAAGGAGGGAAATAAAAAAGAACGCGGCATAAATATGTATATCCAAATCAGCGAAAGCGAAAAAGTTTTTAATTGCGGCTGTGACCCCTCTCAACGGACATAGGTCGTAATTAACACGCACACGAGGCGACTGTCCGAGTTTTAACCTCCTTCCCCCTGCCAACCCAATCTAAACCCCTCCTCCCCGTTTCTCACTCGTTTCCTTGCGTTAATGAACAGCAGCTACAACACAAGACCTTGACAACGACTCGGAAGGGGAAGGAAACGGTTGGAGAGCGGGGTTGAGGAATGTGGAACGGCAACTCATTATAGCTGACAAAATATTTGTCAACTCATCAGGCGCTGCCGTTATCGCCATTGCTGCCGTGCGCCATATTTTTTGTTGTTGTTCTTGGCTTTTTTTCATTCTATATCGCAATGTTTGCGCCATCTTCTCTTTTTTTTTGTAGGGATCTTTTTTTTTATAGCTGTTCCTTTTTTTTGTTTTGTTTTTGCTCGAAGCTTTGTCTTTTGTGCGTTTTTTGTTTGCTATCTGTCACAGGGCGCATTTTTCATTTTTTATACCCTGTTGAGCTTTAAGAGGAGTGGAAGGGTGGAAAGGGTGTAACAAGCAGTTTGTGTAAGAAATCATACATTTTAGTTTGAACTCTGTCTATATTTTAATAATTATTTTATTTTCTAATAAGCAACCTGATTCTCTATTTCTAAATTCTCATTAATTATCAGCTACAGAGTAACTTGAATCTTTTGAGTTTCCATCATTAGGCTTTCTAACTTGTTTGTTATTTAAGGCGCGCATACTTTTTAATTAGTCATGGCTGGTGGTTAAGCAAAAACACAACGCAAAAGAAAAGCAACTGTCAAGAGTCAGACGTGGCAAAAACACAGATTTTCCATGTTGTTTGCTGTTTTTGTTGTTTTGGGGCATCATAAACCCGTCGAATGATTACTTAAACATTTCATAAGTTTAATTAACAATTCAGCAGAACAGCGGGTTGCAGCAGTTCTGGTCAGGGGTTGAAGTGCAGGTCACAGGTCACTTCCGGCATCGGATGTTAAAAAAAAATAAAGAAAGAACAGAACTCATTATGATGTTTTGCTTTTGCTGCTGCTGGTGATGGCTAATGAATACAAATATAATATAAATAAAATAATATATACATACATATATTCTCCCTCTCGACGCGCCTAATTGAAATTTTTGCCCAGCAGCCGCCGCTAACAAAATCCTTAAACCTTCATCCTTTCACCTCGTTTTTGGTTGGGCATCAAAGTTAATGAGCTGCATTGACGGCGGACGGCCGAGGTCGAGTTTTGTAATGGCCCAAGGGCGTTATTTAGATTTGGATATTTCGTTGGGGTTCAACGAGTTTATTAAATGGATTTAATTGTGTGTTTTTTTTTTGAGGTTTTTCACTCTACTCGTATAGTAGATTCGAGGTTTTCGTGTTTTTTGTCGGCCTTCCAGCTGATTCAGCAAATCCCAAAAAAAATCGCTCTCCATGCGTGTGTATGTAGAGGTCATTGGGTGCACATAAATCATGCAACATGGCTTAATAATTACCTGTGCTAATTACTCTAGGGTCTAATTGCGAATTAAAGCACAGCCAAACAGTTAAAGCAACGAAAGTTTCTTTTTTTTATTTTTTTTATTAAGCGTTGAAACCTTACATGCAAAACAGTATCTTAACACCACAATTATGATATTAAAAAGAATATACCAAACCTCAAGCTATATGTACTCTAATTGGGAAAGTGACTTTAATGTTGGGCAATTGTTTTAGCAAAGCCTTTTCTTTTTAGTTAAAGCAACGAGAGTAAGTTAAATAAGTATAAATTAAATATGCCCAAAAGTAGGCAAAGAAAAATGAATATTTTATTGGATCACATATAACTTTAATTTTTTTTTATATGGTTGCCCAAGGTATTATTATGTCTAAGTTACTCAGGCATTGTACCTTACCCGAAAAAAAACGTTAAAAATAATCCAGTCAACTAGCAACAAAACCCAATTCCTCTTCTTTCTTGTCCTTATCCCCTAACTTCCCCCCGCTGTAAATCTACAATGTTTAACCCCAACCTGCTGTCACTTTAAATGTGATGCGCTTTGTTGCCTTTTGGATAACAAAACACCGTTACTTCCGGCTCCGTAAACTAAACTCTACTTACCCTCCTTACCAACAACTCCACCAGCCCACGTATTCAATGTGTATATGTATTTTGTGTGTTGTTTTTTTTTTCGGTTTTTGTTTACCATGGCTGATTTAAGCAGCTCTGACATTTGACGCCACTTGGCAAGCACGGTGTGCTCTCTACTAAATTATAAAAAGAGAAGAAGAAAAATAATAATAAAAAAACTACAGGGGGTGCCAGAAAGGGAGTAATTCTGACGAAAAATGCTCAAAAGCAGCTAACAAAATGGTGAAATCTTTCTCCGCATGTATGTGTGTTTGTTTGTTAATATTTACAGAAGGTTATGCTGCTGTTGCTGCTGGCACTCATTCATAGACAGACTGACATATGGTTGGTGGGGGGCGTGGCATGTGGAGCGGAGGGCGCTGTTAGTGTGCCAGTTATGCTGCCATAAATAGCTCTACCTGACTTTACCACCACCCAGGCAGCAGCAGAAACCACGTTAATAGTTTAAAGTGAGTCCTTTTGACAGCCGCCAGTCCGTTTTCCATCTGCCATGCCTCTGCTCACTTTGCTGCCCAATTTAACACCAACAAAAAGGCCACTTAAATATGCAGCCAGAGCCAGTCAGAACAGCCAGCGAGAGCATGTGCTTTTTGTAGTATTCTGTTTATGCTTTTTGCGCCGAGTGCCAAAAAATTAAGTCAAGATAGCGGCAAAAAAAAGGAACAAATTTCAACAGCGCTGTTTGTTTTTAGCTGTTGTTGTATTTGTTTAGTGTATTGTTGCTTCGCACACTTTTGCGTAACTGCTGAAATGTTATTTGAGTACTCTAGCAAAGGGTATTTTAGCTTAACGTTAAGCTTAACGTAACGTAAACTTACGTTAACATAACGTAACGTAAACATAACTTAACGACTACTAAGACACTGCTATACTCCTCGATTCTCAAAATTTCAAGTAAGCTCGGCTGATTTTGGTGAAATTTAGTGACGTGTTTAAATAATGCGCAAGAATGAGTATTATTACTATTTTCAATCTACAAATATCTTGTGTTTATAAGCACTTTATTTAACAACCCCGGTACTCGTTTCTTGCACTGTTATCCACTTTTTAATAAAAGGAAACTTTTTTAAACACTTAAAAAAGTCAGTTTACATAGCCTTGGCCGTCTGTACATCTGTCTGTCTGTCCGTCAAACTTTTTTACACACGACACAACTGGTGCCACCCTGCGACCACTCAAGATCATTTTCATGCTCCTATCTGTCCACTCAGCTTTTGAGCGTCGCTTGAGTGAAAGTTCTGAGCGCAGCTCCGAAAGTCTCTCACGATGAAAAGAAGAAGATTCATTGCTATAAATAGGGCTGCTCCTCACAGGGTCAAGCCAGTTGTGCTTTACCGCAAGCAATAACAAACATTAAACAACATATCAAACATAACGAAAAGGTAAGCCTAAACATATAAGCATACATACATACTTACATAAATAAGTATAATCATAGAAGGCAGCTTTAGTGAGAGAGTATTTAACTCTCACACCACGAGTTAACATAAGATTGTATGTATTCATGTTCTAACTTAGCTGTAAGCTTATTATATTTACATTTTAATTATACACTTGAAAAGTGTATATTAATTTTGTGATAAAACGTGTAACGAATAGAAGGAAGCGTCTCCGACCCCATAAGGTATATATATTCTCGATCAGCAATGCTGGATAAGTTCACATAGCCATGCCCGTGTGTCTGTCTGTCTGTCTATTCGTCTGTCTGTTGATTTGCAATCCAATCTTTCAGTTTTAGTGCTATTGAGCTGAAACTTTGGGCAAGATCTTCTGTTGTCTTTCCGTCTGTCTTTGTGTCCGAATCGAAGATTGAAGTTTAGTCACAGATGGATACAGACAATGATTGTGCTCGTTAAGTATAGGGTTCAGGGTATCCCCTAGTCGGGAAATCTCGACTAGAGCCTTCTTACTTGTTATTATTATGTTCGCCCTATTTACAAAAGTTGTGCACAATCAAACAAAACAGAAAAAAGTAAAGAGTTGCTTTCGTGCTTATTTACTTTTCCTCATTTTTCATTTTCTTTTGCTTTCCGGCTTTCGGGCATTGAAAAACTCTTCAAAGTATGCTGAAAACAGCTAAGCTACATTCTTGTTTTGATTTCGTTTATTATGCAGCGAACTGATTGCTTTTAACCTGGCCAAAAGAGTGGTAATAAAACAAATTTCTACAAAATTTTAAACAAATAACGCGAAAATTAAAATTTAGTCGTTATTAAAAATTAAACAAAACATTTTTATATTAAAATATTTAAATCAAACATTTAATAATTAACAATATTGACCCGAAATGCAAAACATTTAAGCTGCATTGCGCTTGCCAAAAATCAAGCAAAGAAAAAATGTTGTTTGCATTTCACTTTACATGACTAAGCCAAAAATGTGAAAATTGTTGAAACCATTTTAGTTATTTTGTTATGTTACGTTACACATGCAAATAAAATCAATGGAGTACACTGCAAACGTATCAAATTAGTTGATTAAGTGCTCTTAAAGTCTAGCCCTTCAGAAAATGTTTGAGGAAAAATAGATTTTTACATGTTAAGGAACAGAGAGAGAGATTAAAATGCATTGGGGGAAATGCGTTTAATAAAATGCCTCTTGCATTCTGGGCAGCCAGAGGGAAGAACACGCCCAACCAACAATCTATTACGTATACGCAACGAGTGCCAGGCTGCTGTCGTCGTCGTCGACTGCCTGCTGGCAATATTAATTTTTCCACAAGCAACTTTATGATGCGTGACCAACCATGTATGTGTGTGTATGTGTTAGTTTTTTCTCTCTCTCTCTCTCGCTCTTACTTACTCTTTCCTTTTACGATTCACTTACAGCATTTATAGCATTTATTTTTTGCATACATATTTTTATTATTTATTTATAGAAGTTTTCTTGCTGCCGCTCTACACAAAAAACTTGCAGATGCTATAAAATTCTAGCAGGAAAAGCAGATTATTGCTTCCGCATGTGGGCAATCTTTACAAAAGCAACAAACTTTCAACCAACTAACCTCTTCCTTTCCTCCCCCTCTTCTTTGATGCCTTGTGCATTGGAAGGCAGTGAAAAGTGCACTTAAAGAAATCTGTTTTTCAAGAGCTGCCAGCCGAAGCAGCAGTAAACCAATTATCGACACAAATTTTACATCAAATCAAATCTGAAATTCACAATTTTCTGTTAAATGTGTGTATTTCAATTTTTGCAAGCTAGAGAGAAAAGAGGGAAACTATTTTTACATGGATTAAAAGCAATCAAATCAACTTAAACTTCAACAAGTTTTTACAGGAGACAGATTTTATTGCTGGACAGTGAATAAAAATCTGAAATATGTTTAACAAAACAAATATGTACTTTCAGAAATACTTGCATGTTTTAAATCTGTTTTAGTTCGTTTAAGGAATGGCTGAAAATAAATATTTTATTTTTAAAATTACACCGACTTCAAAATCACGAATAGGCATTGAAAAGCTAAGAATAAATGAATATACATTTTATAAGCCCAGTCCGCTCATTTACTTATTTCAAGTCGGTGTTTGCCAGTCAATCAAAACCTTTGGGAAATGCAATGCGGGAACGAACAAAAAAAATCGAGTCTAATTTAGCTACTACCTTGTAATGTATTTAAGCTCATTAAGTTTCGTGTTAAGAGTCGTTAAGTTTCGGCGTGTCGGCAGTGTCGTAAGAGTAGGAGTAGATAAATTCGTTAAGTTTCGTTAGGATTAGATAAATTCGTTAAGATTCGTTAGGAGTATTTAAGTTTTGTTTCATGTTTTAAATTTACGTTTGATCTCGTTAAGTTTTGTCAAGAGAAATTAAGATCCTTAAGTTTTGTTAACAGTAGTTTATTAAGTTTCGTTATCCGATTTTGAAGCCTTATAGCTTAAAAGTCATAGTTGGGCCTCTAAAACAATACTGCATTTAAAGTTTATGCAATTTCAGAAACTCAATTTTTCCTGATTTTGAATATCGAAAATATTGAACCAAAAACTGACTTATGGTTAGTAGAAAACTTCCCAATGTCACAACTTTGTCAATAATGATCGGACTTTCACTTGTAATAGCTTTAAAGTCATGGCTTGGCCTCGTAAAATCTTTAACCAAAAACTGACTATTGTTTAAACTGATCCAATTTACAAATAGTCATGGTCATGGCCTCTTAAACAATACTCCTCTTTAGAAGTCGGTTAAAAAGAAATCTTATATTTCATAGTAAAAATGCTTTTCTAGAAAACTTTGCTTTAAAAACAAGTTCTAGAAGCAAAATTTGAGCGCAAGTTTAATATTACACTCTCGAATGGCCAAACTCATTAACGCAGAGATTTCTTCTTTGGGGCCAAAAAACTCTTGGGAAAACTTTGGCTAAGCAAGAAATTAGCAGTAAATAAGCAAATAATATTAAACACCCCAAAAACTGCACAAAACTTTACTAAAGTAAAGTAAAAGTCCAATATTATTCGGCTTCACTTGCAGTCGCTGCACTTTGTGCCAAGTTGTGTGTGTGTGTGCGAAAGTGTTTGTAAAGTGTAAGCAAGTGAAAACTTTCTTCTTTCTATAATTTCTAAGCTCCAGAACTAAGTGACATGCCAAACTGAGCTCGAGTTAAGGTTTTATTATCAATGCTGTGCTGTTTAACACTCAGTCCGCTAACTCATTTGACAATTTAATTATGCTCATTAGAGCTGCCTGCGAAATTGTAATGCGTGCCACAATTTAATGCATGCCACGTTTCGCGCATAAACCGAACAATTTACGACTTTGTACAGCCGGCCGAGGCACGCGCGCAATTTGTCAATCGATAAATTTTGGCTCATAATTAATGCGGCTTATTGGCATTTCATATACACTCACTTACTTCAATAAATATCGCAATGTATCTTAACTTGTAGTAAATTGTGCTTGATTGTTGTCATTTTCTTTTTATTTGCAGTTACAAAATTTGTACGCATTGGTATTGCCGACAAGAACGACTCTCCGCCATATTTCGATAGATTTCTGTACGAGACTGAAATCGATGAAAATGCCGATTTGCAGAGCACAGTACTCACTGTCAACGCCAAGGATCACAATGAGTGTGAGTACACATAAACCATACATATCCTTTTAATTATTTAAGACGATTTGTCACTGTCGCTTAGCTATTTTCTCCATTCTGTTTTTGCTGTTTTCTCTTGTCTGCAATGTGTCAGTTACATTGTGTTAAGTTAAGTTAGATACGAATGAAATTCGTTTCATTGCGCTTTAATAAAGCTTAGGCAACATTTGTTGCATAAATTAGACATTGATTTAATCAGCTCCCGCTTTTAATTGTAAGTGCCGAAGGGCAAACGCCGGCCTTTTGAACGTTAGATCTAGCTGTCTGTCTCTTTAGATAATTGTAATACATAAAATAATACTTGAATACAAATTGTGTGAAGCGTAAAATCGAGTTAAGATGATTTAAGACGAGGTTAAGCAAAGACAATAGAACACACTTTGAACGGAACTTGAAGGTATTTTACATTGATCCTAAAGATACGATACGTTTTTGTAAGCAGCTTAAACATAAGTAGTTAGGACACAAACCTCAGTCGTACAATCAAAAGTAATGGCATATTTGTTACAAAGATACAATCAAAGGTCATCATACTCCCTGTAAACCCAAGATGATGACTTGCATCAACTATGTGAATGTTGCTTTGGTTACGTTTAGAGATGATGATTGTAATCAGAATGTCATCAGTAAGAGCTACCACATAAAGTAATATTTTGGCGAATCATTGTAAGGCGCGGCTTTGAGGGCATTAACTTTTTGACTCATAACGTTTAGATGGCATAAAAAATGCGTATAAACACATAAATAAATGATGATATAAACATTAGGAAAATACCAATTTGCCAATTTCCTATATGGCAATTTTTTTTTTTGCTGCCTGCATAAATATTAAAAGATGGCTTTGAATATTTTTCACATTCGAGCAGACACACAACAAAATATTTGGACGATTTCGTTTTGCGTTGGCTCGTAATAAACATTTGTTTATTTTAATATGCCGACAAAAGACCCTCTCACTGAATGTGTGTGTAACCATTGTGAAAATATTATTGCTCATACGCCATGTACGCCAAATATTTACCAAATATTAACAAATAAAGGCTCATTGAAGACAAAGATACATCGAACATTCGCTCGCCATGAATAAATCCATAAAATACAAAGACAAGCAAGGAGCTCCCTCCATTCTATTGATACGCTATGCGAAAACTATCATTGTAAATATTATGGCTCAGCCAAAAACTACAAGCATGTACATGTTCAAGCGTAGTTTATTTGAGTCGAGTTAAGGTTGGGGTGAAAAAAGAAAAAGATTTGCAGTATCGCAACATTCAAAATCTCATTGAGAACGTTTAACAACTTTGATAGGGGAGTAAAACAGGAGTGAACCACAAGACACACACACACACAAACAAACACACACACATGTACAGGGGACACATGTCGGATTTCGTATAGCAACAACCAACATGGAGCCAAAATCTTGCGTTCTGTTCGATTGCTGTTTGCTGCTGCTCCTTTTGTGCTCGTCAATGTCGCCGTCGTGACGACTGCGAAAAAAGCATTAACCCGAATTGGAAAAAATTGGCAAAAAAAAAGGAAGGAAAGGGGAGAAGACAAGGACGAAGAAAATGTTGAAGTAGTAGTCGTAGAAAAAAAAAATAAAGCAGCAACAGCAGCAGCCGTCATACAAATTGGAATGTATGTGTCTGTGAAAAAGTGTGAGTGTGTGTGCCACACAAAACAATAATACGAATACGAAGAGTGCTTGCCAAAGTTCAGCAACAGAACATATGAAAAACAAGCTAAGAAAGCTTTGCTTTAAGATACCCTTTATATAAAAAGTCAAAAAATATAAGATATCGATATACATCGATAAATTCTTATCGGTCTTCAAGAAAACTCTTGAGAAAAGGTATAGCAAATCGAAAAACAAGACAGAAAATTATTCAATCTTTTCAAACATAGTCTAATAAGTCAGACTCCTTTATGCATGCTTATAAAATGTAATATAAAATATATATTTTTTCATAAGGTCATCCTTCTACTATCTCATACACTCACACCACTCTACTCTATCCCACTTTTATTCATTTTCAATGGGTCCAGAGCATATAAATTGTTGGCTAGCCCAAATGTTGTCTACACATCGTAGTATCGTTTGTACTACGAGCAACGAGCGAACAACTCTCACAAATAATATATGAATGGCCCCACCGAAACACACACACACATACATACAAACATACAAATAAGTGAAATTGGGGGCCATGACAATCTTTTATGTGATTTCTTTTGCCTATTTTTCTAGTGCAAATGGCATGGAATGCTATGCACAAAAATGAAGCTGTAAAAACTTCGGTGCTTCCATCCATACCCCTCATTCCCTTTTTCTCTGTCCCTTTCGCTTTGGCAGCGCAAATACAACATTCGAAATTTATGAGCGAAAAAATTATTTATTATTCAAGTATGTGAGACTTTGAAACTGTTTTCAACATGCGAGCAACTTCTCTTTGACAGTATAAGCGTCTCTGTGTGTGTGTATTTCATATGAGGTTCTTAAATTTTTAAACGCATTTTGGCAATGCACAAAACATGTTTCAATTTTTTTTTTAAATGGTATGAGCTAGCTTTAATGCTTTTAGGTTGATTTTGGGTGAAATTGAGTGTTTGTTCAATTTATTATATTTGTAGAAGCTCTTTAGTAGGATTAAAATATTAAAAACCATTTTATAAATTTTGTGTTTTTTTTTTTTAATACTAACCAACAAAGAAAACATTTCTGATCCATAATTTATTTTTTTAAACTTAAGCTCTAGGACTTTTGGCTTTAAGTGCTAAAAGTAATCCTTTCTCTAGCATTTGACTGTACTTCCTTTTACTTTAGCTTACTGTGGCAGACCATCAAATGACTTTCCATTATCAGCTCAAGTTCTGTAGCCGTCATAAAGCATTTTAACGCCAAAATACAATTTAACAATAGAGCGGGTTCAGCCGTTGAAAGCAAAGCGTTCAGTCAATGGGCCACTGCAACGAGCAATAAAAGAACAAAAACACTTTGGCCACCAAGACGACCCAGACGTAGTCGTGGAAGCACTCAAATAAAGTAAGGTCAAAGAAATGGGGCATATACTTCTCGTGGTACAACAAACAAAAACAAAGAAGAAACAGGGAACATTATTCTCTTCTTTTTTTTGTTTGTTGGTATTTTACATTTTAAACTGACTTTTCATGCTAAATAAGTGTGGCATAAAAAACAACAACAGAAAATGAGACAGCAGCTGTGTGTAGAAAAAAAAACGGGGAAGCAATTTCCCTTGGTGTCTGTCTTGGTCTGTCTCTGTGTGTATATATTAATTTATTATCATTATCAGTGATTTTAAAATGGCGTCGTGACATCGTAAATTATAAATGCCGCTGTCTCTCTAAGACTCTCCTCCCACGCTTGCAGACTGGGGACTACTTAACGCCTGCCAAGATACACTTGCTGTTATCTTGTAACTCTCGCTGTGGTTGTTGTTGTTGCTTGGTGTGTAATTTGTGGCAGAAAGAAGCTCGACATGTGCCCTTCTTAAAGTGCACCATGTGTATATATATTTTATATGAGCTGCCAACATAGATGCGAGCAATGTAATGAAAAAATACTTTAATTATATTGCGAGGGCTGCTCAGATTTTTTTTTAAGTATTTAACTAGCTTAGGCTTAAGGAAAGTTTTAAAAGCTTTAAAAGTAGGAAGGTGTAATTTTAAGAAGTTAACAATGAGAACTTACTACAACTCATATGACTAACTTTTCACGTACTAAACAAACCTACTAAAAATCCATAATAAGCTCAAATCACAATCTAACAAGTCTTACTATAAGAAAATTAACATATCCACATTTCTTCATTTCATGTGCTTTATGTTAATCTGAAGTAACCCACGTTAAATTCTCTTATATGCTTGCTTGCTTAACACGCTTTAATTGAGCAGAAAGCTGTAAAGTTAACACACATACATACGTCTCACACTCCCCCCTCTTCCTAGAAGACTGCGGGTTAAGCGATTTACGCGTCGCTAATTTCCGCTAATGTTTGTCATTTTACATTTTTGCATAAATGAACTGGCAAACTGCGACATTGCCTGCTACTTCTACATCTACATCGCCGTCTTCTATTTGCATAGACACGCCCACATACGCCCACATACGTGTCGAATACATGTGTGAAGTTTTCCTGTTGTTTTTGTTTCTCTCGTCTGCTGCCAAGAACACTTTCGCAAGCTGTTTAATTATTTAATAAGTAAATTATATGCCACGCGGTACACGGGCAACAGCCACGCCCATCTTTTCAGTAGGAGTTGTGCTCTCTTCGCCACTGCAAACGTTTTTAATGAACTTAATTATGTTGGCCCGTTTGTTGTTGCTTCTGCCATCGACTTTGATCTTTCACTTGAGCATTTCAGGCACTCAAAAAGAAAATTGTGAAAAGTGTTTTGCTCGTTAATTAATATTATGATTTAATTGAACAACAAACTAACTTATTAAATAAACAGAAAATTTTAAGTAAATATTTCGATTACAAACCAAATAAATGTGAAAAGAGTTTATATTTTCAATTTAATATTTTTTAAATGTCAGTTTAAATAACTTAAATATAAATCAATTTAATTTTGATAAGCTAAGGCCAAGAAAAGGGCTTCTGATATTATTTTTGTTGTTGATAGTTGCTATGCATAATATTAAAATATATATATACATATATTTGCATGAGTACCTGTCCTGTATAAAATAAATTAAATTCACACAGCAAGCATAAAAGAAAATACACACACACAGACGCCCCATTGAGGTCTTAATTACGCACATGCCACATGACTCTCCTTCTATTTATGTATATTATGCATACGCCATGTGTGATGTGTGGAAATCTATTTAAGTTTTAATGATACCACAAACAGTTTTATATCAAGAATTCTTAGCATATATTCAATTGACACTTTTAGTGCACTTTAAATAATCTTTCTCCATTCCCTTCTTCTCTTCCCTTAGCGACGAATATTCGATACCAGATCACAGGCGGTAACATAGGCAATGCCTTCGCCGTACAAAATACCACAGGCGTCATCTACGTGGCCAGTCCGCTAGACTACGAAACGCGGCCAAGGGTAAGTAGTCGTCTTTGTATACAAATGAGCCAACCCCATTCCTATTCTACCCTTAACCCTTGTCAGCTGAGACACACACGAGAGCTTTGCTGACAGTAGAAGAGCCTACTCACAAGTCTAGCCTTAACTTTCAGTTCTTTCTTCTTCTTCCTCTTTTTTTTTGTGCCATCTTGCAGCATGTATTATATTTTTTGTGTTCGTTTCTCTTAACTTTTGGTTGTGCATGCATAATTTATATATTTATTTTTTGTTGGTTGCCTCCTGCCTCCATGAGAAAAATATGCAAAACTATGCAAAACTTACAGGCGAACAACTTTTCAACGCTGTATGCTGTGACGACAAAAAAAAATTAATCTCAAAAAAAAAAAAAAAATGTATGCGCACATGCAAATAGAAACACACACACATAGTGTGTTTGTGTGTGTGTGTGGCAAAATTATAAAAAGTCGTCTCGACTCAATGTTGAGATCTACAGCTGTTGGCACATTTCCCATTGCGAATTTTTTTTTGTTAACATGATTGCACGCACACAAATTGTAGAAATGTTGTTGGGAATTTCATGTATTTGTCAATGGGGCCATCGTGCAACAAGCGGCAACAATGCCACCAAAACATGTGTTGCCAGAGTTTTGTTTTGTTTTTGATTTGTTGGCAAAAGTTTTTGTCGGATATATTTTCATGCTATTGAATTATTATTTTTTTTTTTGCAGTATGAGCTGCGTTTGGAGGCAACACGCAATCGCAAAAACAACTATACCACCGTTGTCATCAATGTACGCGATGTTAACGATAATCCACCTGTATTCGATCGTCAAACATATCGCACACAAATCACCGAAGAAGATGATCGCAATTTGCCCAAACGCATTTTACAGGTGAGTTTCATTTCAAGAATCATAAACCATTACACTTCCCTGTATAAAACATATATCATCGTGTACTTAAAGTATTTTAATTAACCCAATTGCCAATTCTTTTGTGCCACACATATATAAAATCCAGGCACTTAATCAATATATAATATTCTTAAATATTGCTGCAATTTCCGAGCAGAGATCTACTTTTCGGTAGCTTTTGCCGCTGCTATCATTATTTTTCCATTTCACATTTATTATCGCCCGCTTTTGCTGCTCTTACGCAATTTAAATATTGACAGCAGCCCAGGCACAATATACACGCAATTTGCATAAAAATCCAATGCTCGAAAGAAAAAAACTATAAAGGCAAACTGAAAACAACGCAGGGAAGTCAGGGCCACCCAATACACAAACCGTAGCCAAAACCCAAACCAATACAATGCAGCCAAGCAAGAGTTCAAGCCTCAGAGATCTGGCCAGATCTGGACAAGCCCTGGCCTGGACTGGACTGGCCTGGTCCACGAAAAGTGGCCAACAACGATTCAGTGAGCCGCACAATTCGGCCGTAAATACAAAATAAATACTCATTCATTAATAATAACGTGATAGTTGCGCAATGCTCTTACATGAAATATATATGAACCTATACAGATGTAAATACACATATGTATATGTGTGTGACGTTTGTGGCAGCGACTTTTATTTAAGCCATAATTTACAACAATCAACAACATGAAAGAGGGAGAGAGAGAGAGAGAGAATATGAAAGAGAGAAATAACAATCTGTGTTCTTTCCACATGCCAAAAGGTTAAATGCTCTTTTTATTCATTAAAAACTCAACTCGAAAGCCAAGTCGACAAAGCTATAAAATTGAGTGAGTCATAAATAACAAATATATATACATATGTGTAATAATATTGTCTACATACCAAATTAATGGATTAATGCTTACTAAATAAAAAGAGAAAGTCATAAAAATGAAGACATAAAATAAAAACATTAAGCCAAAGTACAAAGAAGAGTTAAAAATGAGCATAAAAAAGTTTTGGCAATGACCAAAAATTACATAGACAAATATTTTAAATTTCAAGCAATAAAATTTACAACAAAAATATTTTTAAAGAATATAAAAATGAACCTAATGAGATTGGTAGAGTATTAACAATGGCCTGCTGTGCAGATAGTTGCTTGCCTGCTGTTCTTCTTCTGTTCTTGTAAAAATATAAATTTAAATTGCACAGCGCGGTGGCGGCGACTGCAATGGCGTCCACAGTCAGTCAACAACAACAACACCACTAACAGTAATGGCAACGAGCATTTTTAATTACACATTTATGCTTAAGTAAAGTAAAACGAAAAACTGAAAATTGAAGCGGCGCCAAGTGCATCCATTGAATGCCAGCGATAATCGACATTTCACTGATATATATTGTAAATATGTATTGAAAGTTGAGAGCTAAAAGCATTGCCTTCTCTTCTGTCTTCGACACCTTTGACCAAATTGATTTTTGTGGCTGTTGCGAAAATGAAATGCAAATATTCGTTTTCCATTTTTATTCGCGAGGCATTTTAAATGATGTATGCCACAATCTCTGTAAGTGTGTGTGCGTGTTTGTGTCTTGTTGAAAGGACTCTCATGCAGCGCGAAGAGGCACGTTGGCAATAATAATGGCACGTAGACAACTCTTTTGTCAGATGAAATTGTGCGAAACATTTAACGTAAATTGTTGTCGCATTGTAAATGGCCATCAGAGGCAAGCTGGCAGGCAACTGTGCAACGAACTCTTCTCCCTTTCCACTCTGAGAGTATATTTATTCTGGTTTCTGGTTAATGCTTACTAACTTTGCCAGCTGGTGTTTGTCAGTGCAATATGTGAAGCCATTTTAATTGCTGTAATTGGCTTACCAAGTGTTTGATAACAGGCATATCCTTCAATACACAATGTCTAAAGGAGTAAGAGGAGGTAAAAGTTGAAACAATAGCTTTGACAGAGACTTAACTCAATTGATATATGACAATGGGCATAGTTTTTGTAGCATTTGTGTTTTGAGATTTTATGTTGTGTGCTTTTAGGCTGCTCAAAATATATAAGTACGTAAGTAAAAAGCCATTAAGTCAGTGAGATAAAGAGCTTATGGATTGCATAAACAACTTTACAACAGCTTTGAAAAAGATAAAGGATTTAGTTGCCATTTTATAAGCATACAAGGAGTGCAGTGTCGTACTAAACACATTTTGGATAGTTGGTTTTAAGTATGCAGCCCGCTGAAGAACCAAACTCAATTATATCAAGAGTACCCGTCATAAATACTAGTACCCCTAACTCACTCACACACTGATTCCTAAGCTATTTATAGGTACTTTACTTGTTTGCCAAACAAGCCACAGATGCTTATCTGAAATAATATCTACAGACAAAAGTATGAAGCAAATTTGCTTACAAGCTAGTTTCCATCATAGAAATATAAGAAAAGAGTAATGCGCAATAAAATATTCCAAGCGCGCAGACAACAAAATAGCCCTAAACACAGATTTCATTTAGTGCGGTCACAACAAAAATAAACAAGAGACAGAAAAAAAAAACAGACAAAATATAATCGAAATAGACAAGCCAAGAATGAGAAGTAGAAAATACCACAAGCCGATTGAATAATTACATAAATCTCGGATCTCTCGGGGTAATATTAGCATTTTTCACTGACAATATTTTGTAGCTTAAGCAGCAGACGAACCAAAAAAAAACGGAATAAAAATACAAAATCGAAGCATAAATTTACATGCGGTACACCTCACCCCCACCCTCCTACTCCCCCTTTCACATGATAAGAATAAGTAAGCAAGCGCGCATTTTGCTTCCTCTTTTGCTTGCTCTTTATTGGACATTTAAAGGTTTTTTTGCTCATTTGCATATTTGATTTATAGACTGAATATTGTAAGTAAGGTCCAGAATGGCCAACCAATGGCTTAACAGTTTACCCCCCATTGGCCCCCCTTTTATCCAGAATTCATTGTAATGCAGTTTTTATACTCCTTCACTTACTCTCATTCTTTTCTTTTCTCTCTCCTTTCAGGTTACGGCTACGGATGGCGATGTAGATAGACCAATAAATATTGTATATTTCCTTACCGGCCAGGGCATCGACCCGGATAATACAGCAAATAGTAAATTTGATATAAATCGCACAACGGGCGATATTTTTGTACTCAAGGTAAGTGGCACTCAAAAATGTTTAAGCTGATTTCGCATTTCCCACCTCCCATCTACAATATCATAAAAACCCCCCCAAACCGTAATGAATGCCCCTTAAATTCACCAAACTTACGCTGAAAGCAGGAAAATCATCCACACCCCTCTCCTCCCTTCCCCCACCGTGTTAAGCGTGCAAATGGCGAACGCCATAACTTTGCTTTTGTTCTGGCCCACCTGCAGAGCTCAGCTTTATGATTGCCAACCGGGTGTGCGAAAGAGGGATATGGTGTGTAGGGGGTGTTGGCAACATGCTTGTGGGGACAGCTGTTGGCAGTTTACAATTGGGCCAACAGTTTATACACACAATGCTGCGCACAGTTTATATTGTGTGTGTGTGTGTGTGTGTGTGTGACGAGCGAACAGTTTAAAAATATGCCAAAAATAAACTGAGCGACTTTTCACTACACTAAAAAAAAGCTGAGAAAATTTATCGTACCAATTAAGTCAGTTACACAAAAGCTAAACAGAGAAAACAAAATAAATATAGATTTAATTTTAAAAAAGTTGCTTAAAGAATAAATATTTTAAATTAACCATAAAACAAACTTTCAAACCAACAGTTTTAATAGTTAATAAAATATTTAAACACTTAATTTTATTTAAATTAATTGTTGTACAAAAAGTTCTTATAACAATAAACTGGCAATTGGTTGCCCTTTTTTGTTTTTCGATCCATTAAAGATAAGTGATAAGCCAGATGTATTGACTTAATATACACTACGCGACAATTTGACAGCTGACGCAGCTTTTAAATATACTCTCACACACACACACACACACACACACACACTTTTGCATACATGTGTTAAATAAATAGTAAGCGGGAAAAATATTTTCAATACTTGACGTTTTTCGACTGCTTTTGATTGTTAACAACGAACAAGTGTGTGTGTGTGTGTGTGAATTGTAAAGCTTTCCACGCGCCTCGGTGGCGTATGATTAATTTAGAACTGTGTCAAACCGCACAATCTCACACACTCTCGCACACACACTCGCGCAGAAAAAAATGACATTTGCTAGTGTTAAAAAAAGAGTACTGCAAGCATTTGATGCCAGCTACATGAACTCCAATTAATTTCAGACAAAGTCCATAAAAACAACCAGTCAAATGGTACTGCCACGCCCCCTACACCCTACCACCCTACTCTACCTCTCTGACACCCACTTACTGCATCAAATGTTCAAATGTTGCTGCTAGCGGCATGCTTTATTTGTTTTATTGTTTTAGGACCTTGCTCTCTCTCTCTCTCTCTTCCTCTTTGTCTGTGTGTGTGAGTGTGTGGTAAAGGGTTTTTTATTTAGGGGGGTGGTGGGAGGTAACGACAGCATGTGGCATTTGTGGTTTTGACGCTCTACAAGCAACCACATGTAAATGACATTCGTCGTTCGTTATTGGTGCGTGGTTGCCTCGCATAAAATTGTATTTAAAATGCCAAAGGGTTGGCAGGGGGGGCTGTTGGAGGGTGTTAGGGGGTAGCTAGTCATTGAGTTTAGAGTGCGAACGACGAACTCTCCACTCGACAGCTGCAGCGCGCGCGGTATTTAATTTGTAATTGCTATTGCTATGCGTGTCACATGCCACTGAATTGTGAAAGTTTTCAAATCGTTGAAATAATGGCGAATGGGAAAATGTGGAAATGCTGCCAGCTTTAATTGAGCGAATGCCATTTACAGCAAATTTAATATTTGTGATCGGAATTTGCTGATTTTTTCATCCAGTCAAGTGCCATTCACGCATTTTTAATTTTACAAATAGCATTTGTTGGCCTTTTTTGTGAAATTGTTTTACTAGTGAATTAATTTTTAAAGAGGCACTTCATGTTTAAAGACTTTCCTAGTCAACTTTGTTAACATAGATTGTCCTATTGTAACTCCCAGTTAGATTTTAATTTGCATTCGAAATCGCTAAGCTTGTATCTAAAACGAAAATGTAATTGAAACAAGACCTAATCCACCTAGCCAAAAACAATTTCCCAATGAGTTGAGTAAGCAATATTTAAGGATAATTTAAATAGGATCACAGTCAAGCACACACACACACACACCTATTGAGAAGGGAAGTGGGAGGTTTTGTGTGCTGAAATTGAACAAATTTCATTTGATTTGATGGCTTTGTCCATTGAGGATAACTCATTTAATGCGACAGGAGAGGGAGAGAAATCTAATATGAGCCTGGGCAAATACATTGAGAGCTCAACCACAAAGATGTAAACAACAACAGGACTAGCTAATGGTCCTTTCGTCCCTTCGACAGGACCTGTAGCTGACAATGAGACATGTCATATAAGCTGCTGTCTGCAGCAAGTTTCCTTCCTCTTCCAGGCATAAAATAATTTGCAAACAAACAAGTCAAACGTTTGATTTACTTTCCCTGTCTCCCCCCCCTCCCTTAGCCCCTGGACCGGGATCAACCCAATGGTCGGCCGCAGTGGCGCTTCACCGTGTTTGCTCAGGATGAGGGCGGCGAGGGTCTGGTTGGCTATGCGGACATCCAAGTTAATCTGAAGGACATCAATGACAATGCGCCACAGTTTCCGCTGGGCGTCTACTTTGGCAATGTCACCGAGAACGGCACAGCCGGCAGCCCCGTGATGACAATGTCTGCCATTGACTATGACGATCCCAACGAGAGCACAAATGCCCGGCTAATCTACTCAATCGAAAAGAATGTCATCGAGGAGGAAACGGGCGCGCCCATCTTTGAAATTGAGCCCGAAACGGGCCACATTAAGACAGCCGTTTGCTGTCTCGACCGTGAACGTACACCGGACTATTCCATTCAGGTGGTAGCCATGGATGGCGGTGGCCTAAAGGGTGAGTATGATGACTCCCAGCTGGACTTGTCATTTACATAACTCGACAAACTTGAACCTATCAACTCCTTTTCCTCCTCTCCTCCTTTCCTCCTTTCCGCCCACACAGGCACTGGAACTGCTTCGATACGTGTTAAGGACTTGAACGATATGCCGCCCCAGTTTACCAAGGATGAATGGTTCACGGAGGTGGATGAGACAAATGGCACTTATATACCCGAGACACCCATCCTCACCGTAACCGTGCAGGATGAGGATGAGACGAACAGCTTTCAGTACAAGGTGGTGCCGAATAGTGGTTTTGGTGCGGAGAAATTTGCAATGGTGCGGAATGTAGATGGAACTGGTTCACTGAAGATTATACAGCCACTGGACTATGAGGATCCGTTGCAGAGCAGCGGTTTCCGCTTTCGCATACAAGTGAACGATAAGGGAGAGGATGGTGCCGGAGGAGCCAGTGATAAATATCATGTGGCCTACTCCTGGGTGGTGGTCAAGTTGAGGGACATCAACGATAATGTGCCACGATTCGAGCGAGATCACATCGAGGTCTCCATCTATGAGGACACCAAAGTGGGCACCGTTCTGGAACAGTTTCGAGCCAGCGATGCAGATCAGGGCGGACACTCGAGAGTCTCCTACAGAATCATCAGGGCCAGCAATCGTCGCAGACAGTTCGCAATCAGCGAGAAGGGCGCGATTAGTATACAGCGGCCCTTTAGATCGGGAGTCTGCGGATCGTCACAATGTGCAGATTGTGGCCAGCGATGATGGCAATCCTTCGCGCACAGCAACAGCCACACTCACAGTGATTGTCAAGGATGTGAACGATAATGCGCCAACGCTGGCCCAGGACTACAAGCCAACTCTACCCGAGAATGTCTCGCCACGCAAAATCATCGAAGTGGCCGCCAAGGATGTCGACGATCGACAGCGTGGCAATGGTGGACCCTTCAGCTTTCGACTGGATCCCTTGGCCAGCGATGATATACGAGCGGGCTTCAAAGTCGAATATGATCGCAGTAAGTAGAAATTCAATCTTAATGCTTACCTATCATTTCGCGAAAGAACTAAATTGCTATGTCTTACCGTTTGAGCTGTGTTTTGATAGCAGTCAGTCAGTAAGGACAGAAAAACATGCACTTGTTCAAGTCTAAAACTACAACTTTATTATTGACAACTCCACCCCAAGTTGCAATCACTTTAGAAGCAATACACTTTGCCTGCACATTGGCCAAATTTGATTCTATGTTCAACCGCAAGTCAATTTGCGTTTATAATCAATCGCAATTCTTTGCTCCGACTTCGGGGAAGTCGACTTCGAACCAATCTGGGTGCAGTTACTATCAAAAGGCCGCACTTGCAATTGGTTAGCAATTGTAGGAAGCACTTGTGTGTTTCATTCAGTTGAGTTGCGTTTGCGTTTACTTCATTCAGAACGGAAAATCAAACGCTAAGCCAAAAGTGTGTTTGCATAGTAATGGTGATTGAATTATGCCAGACAGACAATCAGCATCATCAGCATTGTTTGTGCAACGAGTTAGTTACCAAAAAGTCAAAAGAAACAGAAAAAAGAAAGAAAAGCTGTAGTATTGAAAGATATCCTGTAATGGTGACAGATACACACACAAGCTAGATACATAGATACTACCCCACTTTTGTAACTAAAAATAGGGCATTGAAAATTGGGAATAGCTAGAAACGCCTTTGGGCCAGTTTGCTTTGGTCGACATACAGAAAATGGTTGTGAACTGGCTTTGTTTCCACTGTGAATTCATTTGTTTTTTCTCTTGGGCGAAAATCAAATTGGTCTTCACTTTTGTAGCCACACTTTTGCCTTTAAGGGCGGGGTGGGGAACTGTCGCAAGGGTACAATAGTCATTAAAAAAAAAAAAAAAACAGCGAAAAAAATCGAACCAACGAACGACTGAAAAAGAAATTTGAGGTGTCACTTGAACACAAGCCTGCTATTGACAAGCCGTGCGTTTTTCAATTTTCTCCTTTTGGCCATTTTCTTTAGCCTGGCCCTGTTTGTGTTTCAGTACACGGGACAACAACATTTTTTTCCTTTGAATCTGTTTTTTTATTTTTTTTTTATTGGGCAGAAGAGCGTGCTGGGATTTCAAGTCTGTGTTGCCAGAATAAATAATTGATTCACAAAGCCGATTTAATTCCTTCCAATAAACACGATAAAAAATGTTGGTGCCCAAAATAAAACGCCATTAATTTGCATAGCTAATTATCTAAATGAGTTGTGTAATTAGTATTAAAAAACCCAATAAAAAGTATCAGGTAGCCTGGTCAGCTATAAATTGTTAATCAAGCTAATGCATTTTATATCATAATTTGCAAAATGCATTTTACATATGTTCAATTCGATTTGCCGAATACGCCATTAATTATGCCAAATATAAAAATATATATCTCACAAATAAAATGGATTTTGTTGCATTTGGTATTTTAATATATTGATTGCATACGCATATTGATAGCCGCATTAAAATACGGATAATCAAGAGAGCAAAATATCATGAAAAATGCAAATGCGAATGTAGAAACATAATTTACTATGCAGTTGTTGCTTTTGTTATATTTTTATGTGAACTATTTTTATATTTGTGAAATATGATAAAATACCACAAAGAAAATGTGAAACTAATCAAAAATGTGCAAATACAGTTGTAAATAATTATTACAATATTTATTGCCAAATTTACATGCAACATTATTATATGTTGAAATTTAAAGTATCTAATGTCTTGAATTTATTTTTGCTTTTTCTCTTTCATTGAACATCAAATGAAATTCATCTACTAAACATTTCAACCGAACCCGAACATTTCTACACAATCAAGGGGGCGACAATGGCAACGGGGTGGCCATCATCTCCTCGCTGCGTCCCTTCGACCGTGAACTACAGAAGTCCTATGACATACCCATCGAGATAAAGGATAATGGTGCGCCGGCAATGACTGGCACCAGCACTCTAACGGTGACCATTGGCGACGTCAACGACAACAAAATGCAGCCGGGCAGCAAATCGGTTCTTGTCTACAACTATCAAGGCCAATCGCAGGACACACCAATCGGACGGGTGTACGTCAATGATCCCGACGACTGGGATGTCCCTGACAAAAAGTACTACTGGGAGGCCCAGGAGCATCAACGTTTCAAACTTGACACAGACACAGGCATCCTCACAATGCGGGCAGGCACACGCCGAGGTCGCTATCAACTGCGCTTTAAGGTATGTTGAGTTAAAATTTATCGGAAATATATCGTTTATCTAACAGTTTTTCGATAAACTCCTTTCTTAGTGTTCAACACTTTTCCATCAATAATCTTTTAAATTTATCTATTGCCTGTTTATCGATTACTTACTATTCCACACCCATTTATCGTTCTTCATCTATGGTCTATCATCTTTCAAAAAACAGATTTAAAAATTGTTGACACCCTACAACCATCTTTTTCTAGGTCTATGATCGAGAACACGGTCAGGAGGATATACCAGCGAATCTGAGCGTTACCGTTAGAGACATTACTTCCGAGGCAGTTCAGCAAGCTGGTTCAATGCGCTTGGCACACATCACAGACGAAGACTTTGTGCGCACTTGGAATCCGCTGAAGCAGCAGGTGGAACCCTCTAAGTTGGAACGGTTTCGCAACAAGCTCGCCGAGCTGCTCTACACGGATCGCGATAATGTGGATGTGTTTAGTGTGCAGTTGCGAGCACAAACACCTTATCCGCTGACCGATGTACACTTTGCGGCTAGGTCGGCGACCCAACAGCCGTACTTCAAGGCGGTACGTCTCAATGGAGTGGTACAGATGCATCGCGAGGAGATTGAAAAGGAGGTGGGACTCAATATAACCATGGTGCACATTGACGAGTGCATGCACGAGGGTCGTGGCAAGTGTCCGAGTGGTTCCTGCAGCTCACGCACCGAGCTGGGCAAACGACCCTATACAGTGAGTGTGAACCGTACCGCACTAGTCGGAGTACGCCTGGAACTAAGCGCTCAATGCGTTTGCCGTGCTCGCAACTTTACGGAACAGGATCACAATTGTCGCTCACATCACTGTTACAACGGCGGACGCTGTGTGGAGACGAGGAATGGACCTCGTTGTGTGGCCTGCCCGGTAGGGTACGGAGGACCTCGTTGCCAGCAATCAACAAGAAGCTTTCGCGGCAACGGTTGGGCCTGGTATCCACCTCTACAGCTGTGTGGCGAATCTCACTTGAGTCTGGAGTTCATCACACGTGAAACGGATGGTCTTATACTCTACAATGGACCCATTGTACCACCCAAAGTGGGCGAACCGGTTATCAGTGACTTCATAGCCATTGAACTGGAACAGGGCTATCCTCGCCTGCTCATCGATTTCGGCTCTG
Organism: Scaptomyza hsui; assembly: GCA_018152825.1. Classification (NCBI taxonomy): domain Eukaryota; kingdom Metazoa; phylum Arthropoda; class Insecta; order Diptera; family Drosophilidae; genus Scaptomyza; species Scaptomyza hsui. The sequence continues at coordinate 739,807 of JAECXO010000280.1, forward strand.
GCACACTGGAGCTGCGTGTCAAGACCAAAAAGACACTGGACGACGGCATCTGGCATCGTCTGGATGTGTTTTGGGATGCGGAAAATGTCCGTCTTGTGGTGGACTTTTGCCGTACCGCTCTGGTCTCCGAGCTGGAGGATGGTACGGCGCCCGAGTTCGATGACAATGCGTGCCAGGCTCGAGGACAAATTCCACCGTTTGCAGAGACCTTGAATCTCAATCAACCCTTGCAGCTGGGCGGCCTGTACAGGCAACACTTTGACCAGACGCTCTACAACTGGCAGTATGCCTTCAGCTCCAAAGGTTTCGATGGCTGCATACGCAATGTGGTGCACAATTCCGAGCACTATGATTTAGCCTTCCCCGCCCTGGCACGCAACAGTTTTCCCGCCTGCCCCCAGACGGATGAGGTGTGTCTGAAGACCGAGCACACGGCCAGGTGCTGGGAGCATGGCAACTGTGTGGCAAGTTTGGTGCAGGCCAAGTGCCATTGTCAGCCGGGCTGGATGGGTGCTGGCTGCAATGTGCCCACTGTGCCCACAACCTTCAAGGCACAGAGCTATGTGAAGTTTGCGCTGAGTTTCGAACCGGATCGCTTCAGTACACAGCTACAGCTGAGATTTCGCACGAGGGAACAGTCGGGCGAACTGTTTCGTGTGAGTGATCAGCATCAGCGGGAGTATGCCATATTGGAGCTGAGACGTGGTCAGCTGCAGTTTCGATTCAATTTGAACTCGTTGCGGAATGAGGAACAGCTGCTGGGGCTGACAGCCATCGGAGTGAATGATGGACAGTGGCATGTGGTGCGAATAAGTCGTTACGGTTCGGCAGCGATTATGGAACTGGATGGTGGCGAGTCGAGGCGTTACAATGAGTCCTTTCACTACCAGGGACATCAGTGGCTGAGCATTGACAAGCAGGAGGGCGTCTATGCGGGCGGCAAGGCTGAGTATACGGGCGTCAAAACGTTTGAGGTGCAATCGGACTTTCAAAGGAGCTGCCTCGACGACATCAGGTACGAACCGAAACCTAACCACACACACTTCACACACACTTCACACACACTTCACACACACTTCATACGCACTGTTTGCTAATTATGCGCATTTCAATTTCTTTGTAACACACACAAAAGATTGGATGGCAAACATCTGCCACTACCGCCAGCTATGAATGGCACCCAATGGGGCCAGGCGACTATGGCTAGAAATGTTGAACGCAATTGCCCCTCGAATCGTCCATGCTCCAATGTTATCTGCCCGGATCCCTTTGATTGTGTCGATTTGTGGAATGAATACGAGTGCACGTAAGTACAACACACACCTCACCTTTTTCCAAAATGCCTTTTTTGGACATCACAAAAGTTTTCCCAAAAATTGGTTGCTAAAGGAACACACTTTTCACACTTTTTCATTTTGTTAATTGATTTCAACCTAAAGTTTACTGTATTTTCTGCAATTCCCTAGTTTGCTTTAAGTTTTTCACACCTTTATAAGCCACTTACAACTTTATATGAATGTTTATTTGCCTTACAATTGCACTGCACTAAGCTTGCCTTGGGGCAAAAGAAGGGAAAACCACATTCACACGTTATGTGTGTGTGAGAATTCACATCATTTCTACATTAACTGTAGCATAAACTTTAAACCCTGCTCCCTCCCCATTTTCCTAAAGGATGTTTTGCAGTGTTGTCCTTGTGTATATTTTTCCATACTCAGCTACATCTACACCTGCAGCTGCACACACAACAAATATCAATTGTCATCAGCATGTTCTGACACATTTCGATCCCCCCTTTTCCGCCCCCTGATAGTCACCGCAGAATGCCGTATGTGTATATAAAATATATATGCGATGAAATGTATTTGCATGCACATGACTTTGAATTGAAAAGGGGGGAAGGCAAAGGCTACTCCAACTGTGTGACTGTGGCAGCTGCCATTTGCAACACCTAGTCTCTGTGTGAAGAAGATGCGAGCAGCACATTTTCCACATCATTAGTTTTGCCGAGTGACTCCATTTGAGGAGGCACACACTGTGAGAACAAACAGACGTTGATACTCCAACTTCCGAATTTTCTTCTTCCCCATAATCTATGCCGCACTGCATCATGGCACGCCTCCTCCTCGCTTCGTGCTCCATTTACGCTTGCCATTATATCGGGATCTGCTTTTGCTCCCATTTGGGTAAGCAGAATTGAAGAGTTGGTCCGCCTTTAAGCAAGTTTTAAATAAGCGTCCCACTGAGAGGAAGCTATATATATATATATATATATGTATGTACATAAATACACACCTGTCCAGGTGGCGATGTGCCATAAATTATGCCTGCTTTTTAGCCTCAATTCGAATTTCATTGTGCAGTTGAGAGTTGAGGCTGTTGAAATCGTGTCAGCACCGTTCCAAAAAAAAGAAAATAAATAAATAAAAAAAAAATAAAATAATGTTGCCTCTCTTACTTTTCCTCTTTTAACAACCACTTCATAAGAAGATGAATTGACCCAAATTGCAAGTGTGTGCGTACGAATGATGAAAAGCGAAAGCGTTGGACATGCAATTTAAAGTATTTAAAAATTGAGCAAAATCCACTTTTTAAGCAAAAGCTTCAATGAACTCAATTTGTATAATTGCCGCGTTTCACAAAAGGTCTTCAGCATGGACCTCAGGTTAAAAAGGCTTTAGTTCTTTTATATTAAAGGCTTAAAATGCATATTTGAGCTGCATTTAAAGCGTCAACAAAATTTTAGGAAATATTCCTCAAACATTTTTATTTAAACTTTGCTCATGAAATAGTGATTACCGTGTTAAACTAGAAACTAATCCTTTGGAGAGCGAGCCTTTTTTTGCCCAGCGGAACTAACGCGCGCTTAATGCGCTCTAAAGCTGCAACAAACACACACATAGAGAAGACTCAAAGCGGCGGGGGTGCAACGGGAAGTACTACATGCTGCCATTGAAACTTCCCCCCTTTGCAGCAGCTTCCACAAACTGACCAACTTTTTTTTATTGCAACCCAAAAAAAAAAAAAAAAGTTTGTCGCTTTTAAAAAGTTATGCACAACATGAATTTTACAAATGCCACTCTAAAAACTCAATGCCCCTTGCACTTCCTTCCCCTCTTTCCCCCGGGTTCTTTCTCTCATTATGCACACTTAAAAAAAAAATGAGCGCTTGTTTTTAGTTAATTACACCACAATTATACATTTTATTGCTTTATATTTTTTTTTAAATAGAAAAAGACATGAAAATTTTATTTCAACCTTTATGAAAATTAAAAAATTATTTTTCTTTGCATAAAAACAACTCTAAGCTCAACATAATAATATTTTAATGATTTTCATCTAACAAATATTCTTAAAGTGACTCTTAGAAATCTTAAACTGTTTGTTTAAAAACTTACACAAATCAAGTCTTTATATCATAATAGCTCCATAAGATTAATAAACAGAGAAAAATAGATGAAACTAAACTAAACAATACAGTTTTCTAAGTGTACAACAAATTTTGGTATATTTCTACCCATTGTATGACAACTCTTTTTTCTTACATTCTCTCTCTCTCTTCTTTCGTTTCGTTTCGTTTTTGGTTTCCGTTACAGTTGCAGCGAGGGACGCATTATGTCGGCGGATACGAAAGGCTGTGTCGATCGCAATGAGTGCTTGGACATGCCCTGTTTGAATGGGGGGACGTGCATCAATTTGGAGCCACGTCTGCGATATCGTTGCATTTGCCCCGAGGGCTATTGGGGCGAGAACTGTGAATTGGTGCAGGAAGGACAGCGTCTAAAGCTTAGCATGGGCGCCTTGGGCGCCATATTCGTCTGCCTGATTATCATATTGAGTAAGTACTGTATGGAAGAGCAAACACACCCAGATGGGGGTCCCTTTTACTTGCTTGTACGCTAAGCTGCTGCAATTTGGCATGCATGTGTGTGTGTCAGTTAAAGCGGCTTAAGCCGCATTCGCATCCGCATTCACAAAACCCCTTAACCCTCTCTCAACACTCTCCCCCAGACACCCCTTGTGTTGGGGGTTCGGGCTTTTCCTACATGTAAATGCAATTTTCAGTAGCTTGGATGCGCTGCACTTAAATCCCAGCGAGAAAAACTCCCCACACGGATGCCGCCTGAGCAAGAGACAAACACACAAACACACAAACAAATACAAATAGAAATCCGGGAAAAATCAACGAGACTCGCATATGTTTCCATAGGGGAGCTATCATGGAAGCGGGAAGGGTGTGGGGGGAGTACCTAAAGTGCCACATTTCTTGCTTACTTTTTAATGCCACACACACACATGCACATGCACATGGACAATTTGTTTTGTTAGCCAAATGGAAATGCCAGTTGGCTAATTAACAAGTGCAAAAAAAATATATACATACGGAAAACAACATTAAATGTAATCTTTTTTCCTCTTTTTTTTATAATTCGCAGAACATGTGGTTAGAGTTGTCGTTGCTTTAAAAATTTATTGTGTGCTATTTTTATTGAAATTGACAACAATTAAGACAATATTTAAGAGAGCAAATAAAGTTGGCTCAGCTGTCGTCTAATTGGCTAAGTTGAAGGGGGAAATAAATGCCAATCTAGTAGACCAGAAAATTAGCGACAAACTTTTGCAAAACAATTTTGAATAGTCCTTTTAAACTTATGTTCCGTAAGGAGGTCAACAAAAATACTTAAATATTTGAAAAATTTCATTTGAAACTTGCTTCACTCGAAGTTTATTTTAAAATTGTACTATCTGGTTATGATAGGGATAATAATATTTTATTAAAATATTTTAATCCGATTATAGCATAATATTTTTTTTGTGCTTTGCATTTTTTATGGATTAAATAATGGATATTCTTTTGACTATTATTTGATCTCAAAGGTTTTTTCTTTTTTAATTTGAACAAATCGCGCAGATTTAATAAGTAAGGCAAAAAAAAAGTTAACACTTTTCAACAAATGTTCTAAACCAAAATGCAGTTAATAGCCAGAATGCATTCTACACTTGGCTAAAACAAGCCCCTTTCCCACTCTTCCCTCTCAATAACTTTGTCCATTCTAAACGGTATTTGGCCATTTTGTCGGATTTAGTTTTTACTTTCACAAAGATTTCATGTGATTTCAATTTGAACAGAGTGTTTTGTATGTATGACTGTATGGTTGAGTGTGCGTTAGCCAACACTGGCACTTAATGGACTTTGCAGCAAGCGCATAAAGTGGATTTGGTCATTTCCCAAATGCTCATACGAATACAGAGACTAAAGAGAGTGGAAGAGGAAGAGATACGCAATGTTCGACAATTTATTTTCGTTTGCTGGCAATTCGACGCGTTTTGGGGATTTCCAAAAAAAGGATTTTCAATTAGCGCAGCATTTTCATTCTTTTCACTAGAGAGAATTTTATTTAGTAGCCATATTTAAAAGCCAAAGCTGAAGCTGATTTATCCTCTGGGCCCAGAACAAAAAAAAAATTTCAGCTAGTTTTAATGAGCGAAAGGGATGCTGGTTTTAAGTTGCAACAACAACAACAGACCTTAAGCTAATTAGTCGCTTTTCGAGATGGTGGCAAAGGGAGGCTGAAGCTAATTACACAGTTGCCTGGTAGATTTTTGGTGAATGGACACAGCACGCATACGCAGTGTTGGCCATAAAACCGCTAAACCGCAAAATAGGCGCAATAAATAAACGCAAACGAATGGTCCCGAGCACAGCAGGGGACAAGAACTTCCTCGTTTTGCAGTCTGCCTACCATTTATGAAGTGAAAATTTTCAAGAAAACTGACACACAACAACAACAAGTCCGATTACTGCAAGGCATTTTAACGTTCGTTGGCGTTAAAGTGCCGTGAAGACAAAAAACAAACTAAATAATTATCTAACATTATTTACAGTCAACGCTTTTTGTGCTCGTCTCCCACTCTCTTTTCCCTACTTAAGTCCTGTGTAATCTCAAACTCGCTGAACTGTATTTTGGGCATAAAATTTCAAGTGGACCCAAGTTCTTCAGCATGAAAGAAACACCACACAAAAAAAGTAAACACAACACAGAAAAAAAAAGATGGAAAGAAAACTAAAACAGGACTTTACTAGCTGGCTCGACCTGATGAGCTTCTTCTGTGCTCGAGCAACTGACCTGACCTGGCCATGAGGCAACAAAAAATTGTGCCCTATGTGTGTATGTGTGTGTGTGTGTAGCTGAGTGTAAACAAGGAGCCCGAAAAGAACAGGACAGGAAGCTTTGTTGTTTTATGAATGGACAACGACAACTAGTTTTTTGTCACAGTTTTTCTTTTTTTTTTTTTTGCCCTAGCTTGCGTTGTTGTTGCAATTATTGTTTATTTTTGAATATAGTTACTTACTCTAGTGTGTGTGTATGTTTGTGTGTGGGTTGTATATTTGACCCAAATTGAGTAATTACGAAAAAGGGGACAGAAAAAGTGTAAAGTCCTTTACCATATAACTTAAGGCAAACAAAATAGTTTGAAAGCATGAAAACTTAATGAAGAACATTTTTAAAGAAAAGAACTAAGTTAGCAATTAGGTAAAGAAGAAAGTGACTAAAATAATTTAAAATCAGATCTTAATTGAAATTCATTTCCCCCAGTGCTAAAATACCTTTAAAGGTTCAGTTTCGACTTGTGAAATATATATTTAAAACCTTTTTTCACACGTTTTAAGCATTCCTCTTTTCCTTCTTCAGATTCCATTTGCATTGTCTTTAGGTATTGATTACCCTTTCATCCGAACTCTATCTCCAAACTCCCAACACCATTTGAATGCACAGCTTGCCTGCCCATTAAAAGGAATTCAGCACGCTAAGGTTTCTCTCGGCATTTGTTCTCTAATTTTTGAGTGGAGCGTGGGAGAGAAAGAGATAGGTAGAAATTGTGAAATAAATACCAAAAGGTAAAAGTTGTGCTTGTGGTGGTGGTGGTGTTGCCATAACAACAACTCCATTTACATTTAATGATGCTAATTAAATCTAGTTGAAAAAATGTTATTCTTCTCCGTTTGTGCCGTGGGAGGCGGCCAAAAGAACAAATGAACACCATAGAAAATAAACAAAAGCTGGTAATTTGAGCTGGGTTTCACTAAAAATTACCCTGTATGCAAGCATTGAAAATATATTCCTTTGAAAGATTTTCTCTAAGTTATGCTCAAATTGACCAACCCAAGCAGACTCCCAACCATTTAATTGCTTACAGGGTACAAAAAGCATTTAAAATCTAGTTGTACCTTTGAAGAGATGGATTAAGTAGGCAATGATAACGCAAGTAGAAAATATATTTATTTCTGTTTCTTATGGGACAGCTCTGCAATGAATATCTGTAATCACGGCGCTGATGCTCACTTAATTTTCAAGTGCTGTAAACTTTTAAATACGTTGCTATTATAAATGAACTTTAGCTTGTTCTGTTGTCCTGTAGAGCAGCTGCCACTTATTGCAGTCAAACTAATGAATCCGCTTAAGCAGAAGAGGCAAGAAAAGAAAGAGTAAACCAAAGCAAAGAAGTAAGAATAGAGAGGAATGAGTTTTAATTATTTTTACTTGACTGTCATGTTTGCTGAACTCGCCGACTACCAGTTAATATTGCTGTCAACCGAAGCACAAATGATAAAATGCACTTGCAACAAATAAAACAGCAAGTTTTTGGTAGCCAACTTGTTTACACGAAATACCAGGCAAAGAACACAAACATAGAGTAAGGGGAAAGAGAGGAGCCACATAAAACTTATTAATAACTTTATGCTACTTAAGCAAAAACTAACTAAAGCCAAAAGCGAAAGCCAAAAAAAAAATACACACTGGCAAGAACTTAACAAGTTTTCTGCATTTGGCATGCTCGGTTCTCTTCTTCTTCTTTTTCGACACTTAATCCGCTTAGTTTGCAATACTTCTCCTAGCTCTCTCTCTCTCTGTCTCTCTCACTCTCATTTAGTTTTGCTCCTGCCTTCTCTGTCTCTTTAAATGCAGAGCATCTAATGTCTCCAACCACTAAATACATGCGGATTTTCGCATGTGTTTGTTTATGGCTTCCATACTTGAACATACTGTTATCCCTTTACTCCCTTTCCAACACTGACTTGACTATCTAAAAGTTTAACCTTTAGCAGAAACTGTTGATTATCTGTTCGGGATGTAGAGAATAAAGTGCATTAAACTTTTAATTTAGCCAACTAACAAGTTTTTTGTATTTACGGGCAAAAGATTTTGGTTTCCATTTCATTTTACAATTATCGCGAAATTTGAGGAAGTTACGTAAAATATAAAAAAAAATAATTTTGCGATTCGAAGTCAGCTTAAAAGTTCTTTTAAGCACTTTAACAAACATTTTCAATTCCCATTTACAATACTTATTTAATGTATTTTTTCTCCACGTTTCCACTTTTCTTCCTGGCAGTTCTCGCATTAATATTTGTGATATACAATCGCAAGCGTAAAACCACCAAAAAGAAGAAACGCTCCGGAACGGAAAAGGATGTGCGCGAAACGGTGATTAGCTATGAGGACGAGGGCGGCGGCGAGGACGATATGACGGCATTCGACATAACCCCACTACAAATACCAATCAGTGCACAGAGCGGCACAATGCCACCGGACATAGCCGCCTGCAAGATGCCCATCATATGTGAGTAAACATAGAGATACATTTAGGTTGGGAACTGGTTTTCAGTACAGTGCTGAAAAGTATGCTTTAAAAAAGTATTTGGAAGATGCCTGGAGTCAATTCGAAACCAGAATCAAATTTTGTCCCCTTTTTTTTTAGATCCAGTGATGACGTTGTTGCCACCTGGTCAGGAATTGAATGTGGCATATCTGATGGAGGAGCGTAAGCAGCGCATGGACAAGGATCCGAATGCGCCGCCCTTTGATGACCTGCGCAATTTCACATTTGAGGGGAGCGGGAGTATTGCGGAATCGCTCAGCTCGTTGGCATCAGGTACGATTTGACACTGGGAGCCACAAATACACTTCCTCTTCCACTTATATACAACTACAACAACTATCATTGCAGGCACCGACGATGAGAATCAAGACTTTAACTATTTACAAAATTGGGGTCCACGTTTCAATGCCCTTGCCGCGATGTACGTGCATGATAAAGCGAAAACCAAACAGCAGCAGTCGTCTCCTCCGCCTCCAACTCCATCTGCTCAAGCGGGCGTGGACAGTGCGGTGGTGGTGGCAACGGGCAGCGGTGCTGGACCAGGCGGTGGCGGTGGTGGTGCGGGTGCTGTTGTTGCCCCAACAACAATAACGGAAGCCGGCAAAGTTGTATTATAAAAATAAATAGTTAAGTTGTAGTTAAAAATGATGTTTCAGCTGTAAGCGTAATATGCCAGGATATGGCAACGGATATGGATGTGGATATACACATCTGTGTGTATGTATGTGTGTTAGTGTGTGTGTGCAGCAATTTAAACTCTACTACAAACTTAAGTATTCAATGTGTGTGGCTGAATGCAATTGAATGAATGAATGAATGCATTTTAGTTTAGTTTAGCGTGTAAGCGACAAATACGAATTATACTAGAGCTCAGTCTTTACGTTTGTACTGTTACTTCTACCATAGATATTCATACATACATATAGTCAAATACCATACATAACAAAAACTAATAACGTAAAGAAAAATATTTCTACATAACTTTCTGAAAGCTTTCTATGTTTATTTATTTCTAAAAAGTTATTTTACATACTTTTATGACCTTTATTTACAATTAATGTTATATAAATTAATTTTTATATATTTTTTATTTTTAAAAATATTATTTTCTATTCTTTTCTAGTGATGAAATATTTCTTCATTTCCTATAATTATCATCCTGACGCTACAATTTCTTTTCACTGTAAACAAGACATCTTTCAACAAACCGTAAGTTTTTTCCATTTGTTTTTACCATTTTTTATTTCGATCAAAAATTTTCTGTCAATTTTCTCATAAACCATTTCAAAAATCAACCTTAAAAATATTTATAGTTAAATGAATAAAATAAAGAATGAGTAAATTAAGCATATGAAAATGAATACTACTATGTTAAAGAGTTTATAAAACTTGAGACGCAGTTAGTTACAAAAAAAGACACCCTGTATTATATATGGCATTAACTTTAGCATGTATGTTGCATCAGCTCCCTTACCCATCACCCTCCCCTTTAAAGCCCACCCACACATTTAAGCTGGCATTTAGGTGAAATAGAAAAATGGAAACTTCAGACTCTTGGCTGCTTTCTGCTCCAGAGTCTGGACAACGGGCACGTTTCCAATTGCCAACCGATTTCGCACCTGAAACCGACGCTAGCTGCATTCCTCTCCCCCTACCTCCCCCCGCAAATGTGGTCAGAAAAGTTGTCTGTTGCAGCAGCCGTCGGGTTGGCACCAAAACTTTCTGGTGAAATTTAAAACAAAACAAAACTAAAAAAAATAAAATCAAATAAAAAAAATCAAGCAACTAACTGAAAAAAAGAGGTACTGTAACATAATTTTGTACATATTAAATTCGTGTAATTTTAATATTAAATTAAAAGCCAAATAAAACGGCAAGAAAATAAACAAAAAACGCATAAGGAAATAATGGAACACACACAAGAACAAACACAACAAACGACAACAACAACTACTAGACTAATTGACTACAATTAAATTTAAAACTAAATTTAATTAATGCTCCCGAAGCAAAAACCAGTTGATCAACCAAAATTTCATATTTCTGCATTTACTAGCAAATACACGTGGTAAAAAAAAAACAAACAAACAAAAATCAAAATATGAAAAAAAAAAAAAAACAGTAAAAATTATTATTAAAAATAATATTGTAACTTGTAATAAATGAAATTATAATAAAACATTTAAATGGCTAATAACAAAACAAAATGTTAATTAAATTTACGTTAGTTAATGGACAATTTGTTAGTAGCTAGCATTTAAGCATAATTTTTTAAAAATCAATAAACCCCCCAAAAAAAATACAATAAAATTGAATATGCAAAAATATAACACTCGAAGCCAATTATTAGCTAGACCACATTTCTGTCAGCGTCTGTTTCTGCTTCTGTTTTTCTTTGTGTGCCTAACGGTCCTTGAATCCCGTCGAATCTGCTTACAATTTCCGGAAGAACAACTTTAATATGGCGTTAAGCTTAAAGGTGCCAAAAAGGTTCACCAAAATCGAGTTTTGAGAAGGTATTCACTTTATAAATACACTGTAAATACTTATTTTTGGGAATTTATTATTTTTAAATTGTTTTATTGTAAAACTAATTTTATTTTAAGTATATAACTTATACATTGAGTTAAATGTTCTATAACCTTTTGAAAACCTCCTTCCTTATTGAACCCTATGATGGCAAGTATTAAGCACAAAATAGAAAAACTTTCAACGCCTGTGAAGCCTTGAAAAACTTAACGGAGCATGTGACAGGCGACAGGACCGAACATGCAATGCGTTTTATAAACAGAGAAAAAAAAGGACCAAAAAGGAACCCTCTGGAACGAAGGCAACAAGGACAGCATAGAAAGTGGCAACTGCTTAAGCAAGGACAGCAATTTGATTTCTAAAATCATTACATACATACATAAATAAAGGCACAAACATAAATCTTGATTTGGGGCAAAGAAAGTGCCATGTGTATCAACATATTATAGGGAATAAATACGTTGACCTGAGGTTCATGTATGAAGTAGTATTTAGTGCAATTTAATATAAGCAACTTTATCTACAACCAATTGTAATGTAATTTGCTTCAGTCTTTAAGAACCTTTGTTTTCCTCCAAAAATTATTGTATTCCTCATAAAAGTATGCTATGTTTTTTACAACACATTGAATGTTATACCCCAGGCTCCATGTCAAAAGCTACTTCAACTGTGCTTATGGTCATAAAAAATGACTTAACGTGACCTTTAAGGTTTTTTGTGGCCGTCTGGCAATATTGTTGTCCTTGCCGTAACTGTCGTCCTTGTGATTTGCTTCGATAACAACTTTAGGTACTTTTTTTTGGCGCATAACAAATGAGACAGCTTTTTGCAAGTCAATATGAAATATGTAAAGAGTAAAAAGTAGACGAAAATTTGTTGATCAAATTGATAGCCTCAATTAGTTCAAAGATAAGGTGAAGAAAAAGAGCGAGGATTACGTGAGTGACTTTTTAATTACTTTTGCGTGTAAAATGAATAAATTTAAAAGAGGTTTATAGTTAAATGTAATGTGTGGTGAAAAAGCAAGGAATTAAGAATTCATTAGCTTAAAGCTAAAGTGTTTGACTCTTTACCACTTTAACTTTAAAATTCCTTACTTTTTAATACTTTTTCATGTGCAGAGCGTAATTTAATTAGACAGTTGTAGGTGCATGAAATGCGTAGCGATAGAATCGTGGCAAAAACAGTTTGGAGGAGGGGCAAGGGGCAGGAAATTACACACAAGTCACGATGTTCGACAGAGTTTGGACTTCTGTATTGGATATAAGGAGGGAGAGGATGGAGCGGATGGAGTTGGCAAAGCTGCTAATTGATGTTCGCTAACAATGCAACGCTCCCAACGGCAACTGAATCCTTCTCCACCACCACCAACAGCAACAGCAGCAACAACAGAAACAACAACGACTTAGAGTTGAAGCCAACAGTGCAAAACTACTAACCACAATGAAGTCAAGCCACATGCCAAGTTGAAGCTGGCAGTAGTGCATTAATTTATGGCATTTACTCTACACTCAGAGTGTGTACACACTGATTTCGAAGTAGTTGCTGCTGCTGTTGATGTTGTTATTGTTCATGTTGTTGATGTTGCTGTTGCACCAGTAATTGTAGCATGCAATTTGATTTAGAAGCTTCTTAAGCTTGAAATTCATCGGCAGTAAAGATCAAGTTAGAAAAAGTTAAGGAATTCTTTCTGGTTTCAGCTTTAAAGGTTTTTATAGTTAAAGTAGCTTTTGATAAAAATATCGATAATGCATTTTATCGATAGATTATGGATCTTAAAAAGACGAACATTCATTTCACTATTCTAAAAAAGACCTTAAAGTAATCTTTGGTGTATGGAAAATAAAGTGGCTTGACATACATTTTTGTATTTTACTTTATTTTTTTAAGACCTTTATTTATTAAAAATATGGTATAATAGTTTTTAAATATTTTGTGTATATGTATTTTTATACAATTTATTTTTATTAAGTTAAATCCCCTTTTCAATACTCTTTTAATATTATTTTTACCCATATACTGGAAGAATTACATAATTACTCATATTCACATTTATTTCTCATACCTTATCACATAAATATTTTAATTAAACTAAATTTATATGCATAAATATTTTGCTTTCCAGCTAATGCTTAATTAATTCTTGTTTATTTTCATATGTTTTTTTTTTTTGTTTTGCTCTTTGTATTTAATTTCAACACAATTACATATTTAAAAAAAAAAATAATTTCATTGAGTCAATTTCAGAAATAGGCGGCGTTGGCTGTTTCTATTTCTATTTCGATGTTTGTTGTTTGCTATTTTTGTTTGTGTGTGTGAAAAAATATGCAAATGATGTAGATTTATGCCTGATTTGCAGGCAGCATGACTTTCTAGTTTGTTTTTTTTTTGCATTGTTCAATTATTGAATATCATTGCACTTAATTTAATTATAATTATTTTTTTTAGTTGTTTTTCTTTTGCTTGTTTTGCAGTCAAAATTAATGCAAAACTTTGTGAACAGCAAAAATATATTTATGCATTCATTTTAAACAAACAAATGCAAAACTAACTGAACTAACACCCACTCTCCTTCCACCCTCTGCCCCACCCTTTAGGCTCCCTTTCAATTTGCCATTTTGGCCATTTAAGCCGAGTTCGATTTTCCAGCAGAACGCGATGTGAACATTACTTAGTTCAAATTGGATATAACAACATTTGTGCCCCGTTGTTATTATTTCTAATTGCCTTTTTAGCTTCCCTTCCCCTCTACTCACCCTCCCGCCCTTGATTCGTTGGGCAAAACTGCATTAAAAGGAAATTGGCCGAAAGCAAATGAAATGGGAAATGGGGGAAAACAGCCAAATATTATTAGTATTATTATTAGCCTGCCTGCTTTGGATTATTGAATTTAAATACGCATACATATAAATTAACGCATTAACATCAATTTTAATTAGACTTTTCTCCATCATTCTCGTCTTGTTCTTGTTGATTTTCTTGCCATTATTGCTGAGCTAATTTTCTCATTAGATTTTAGTCTTGTTATTGTGGTTTTTCTTAAGACAACGCAATTGAAAAATCAAATTTGATAATTAATAACATCATAACTCATTTAACCTTCAGTATTCACAATTTTATTACCACTATTTACAGCTACTAGTTTATTTTTAAAGCTAGTTTGTTTTGCTTTTGGGAAATAAAACTTATGAAGCTGGTAATTTCTTTGACTTTTTAATAAGTTTATTTATAGTTAATAAACTCTATTTTATATTTGGGGTACATAAATTATCAAATTCTGAACAGATATTATTTTTTATGGTTTTAAACCGAATACATTTTAAATATTTATTCCCTAAATATGTCTAAGCTAATTTTACAACCTGAGCCCCTGTTGGGTTGTTTTCCTAGCTAAAGCTCGGTGGGCAACGTTGTATAACAGCAGTTTAGACACGCAGCATATTCTTGAACCCAGTATAACTCTATCTTTTACAATGCTCCACGCTTAACGAATGTGCTATGCAAAACCAGTATTTTGTAGTGTTTTCCAGCACTGCACAGGCACACGTTAAAAGTCAAAATTGTTGCAAGATAACGTATTAAAACTATTTAACATCGATTTGTTAACAGACTTAACAAGACAAACTTAAAACAGTGTACTCCTTTCATATGGAATTATATTTTTATAAGTAGATTTATATACTAAAAAAAAAAAAAAAGATTTTTTCTATGGTGTCATCATATAAAATGTACGTACCATAGTTAATAAATATATTAAAGGATTTTATTATCTCCGCACTTTTAAAAATAATTTATTATCTACTTCCGACCAATCAAAAAACTTTTTCTACAAATATTTTTTATTTACTTTTATCTCCTTAAAATATTTCACTTTAATACAGAGGACAATTAACTTTCAACTTGCTGGTGCAGCAAAGTCATTAACGAAATATTTTTCTTTAGCGCGTTCCGCAAACCAAAAAAAAAAAAAGTATATATAAAAACGCGAATCCACTTAAAATGTTTTAAAGGCAGCTTAAAATGAAATAACAACTGCGGTCATTTAGAAAGGTCAACACTGATGCCACAAAACAGCTACAGCAACAAAGACAACAACCACAACAGCTTCCAGTTTCATCATCGATTTTTAGTTGCCAAGCAGGCAAAAAAAAATGTAGTTGAAATATTTTTAACAAATGTTTTTTGCTGCAGGCTGCTGTTTTTAACAAATTAACGCTTTGATTAAAAACATAATTTATAAATTATGTTTGTTGTCAACTCAATTTTGAGTTTTTCTTTTAGCCATTTGTCAAATGCATTTTAACACTTGGTTGAACTTTGACTATCCGATTTTTCATGGCGTATAATTAAAAATGATTTATTTCATTTTTCTTTTTTAGAGTCATACAATGTTTGTTTGTGAATAGCTTCTCCCACTAATTAAAATTAATATTCTATTGATTAAAACTATTTTAATTTCATGTTAGCAACTTTTCTGGTAGCTTTTTTTAACCCGCCAGCTACTTAAAATTCTTTTTCTCTACTCTTCTCATATGTTCAAATTAATAATTGAATGATTGATAGTTTTGCACAACGTGTGGTCTCCGTTACCCCCTCTCCCCCACATTGTTTGGCCAGTTTGCGGAGGCAGCTCAACGGGATGCTAACAACTACTCCGCTGGGAATCTGTTTCTTTTTTGTGGGCCAAGTTTAGGAGTTTTGACGCGGCGTGAGAAATTTTGCGTAAAACATTTTTTGTTGAATGAATGAAGTGCGCTGATTACTTGGCTCATTTCAACCTCAAGGGGGGTGTCAATATAACAATAACTTTTAAAACGATTATAACTTGAAATTCCTTAAAAGGTGTTAAGAGAAATTTTGATTGGGTTAAAGTTTAAGCTGAAGAATTTGATTTAACAAGTTGTAAATTCACATTAATTTTACAAATTCATCAATATTTCTTGTGCTATATAAAAACTAGGGTATAATTTTCAGTTTCTGTTTTGTTAGTTGCAAGTGAAACTTTTTTTTTATCGCGCTTGTGGCTAAAAGTGCAGGCAAATTTGTTTAGTTAGTTGGGTCGTGGAGAGTGGTCAAAAGTTTGCCACGCTTTTTTTATGGTTAAACTGCGTACGCGGCATCAGTTTTAATGACTCTGACAACGAGCTGACAAACTGACAAACTGACAGACGGACTAAAGCACGTGTCTCTGTCAGAACCAAATGTTGTCCACCCGGACACTCTCTCCATTCTCCATTCTACAGTTTTATGACCAGAGCGTCTCTTTTTTTTCCTCAATGCGAAACGTTAAGTGTCCAACGCACACCTTACGCACGTCTTTCTAACTCAAAACTTTTCCAAAAATCATAAAGAAAATAAAAACAAGTGTGGGAGAAGTTGTGAATAAGAAACGACTGGAAGATAGTCTGTAAAGTTAATAACTTAATAGTAAAAAATCTGTTAAAAAAAATATATAAAAAAATGTTAGTAGAAAGAATGTAAAGGAAACTTTAAAAGCTTATTACTTTTCACATACTCCCTACTACAATTTGTTAATTTTTACAGGGTATTTAAAAATAATAAACTGCCAGACAACGCGACTGAGAACAAAACGGAGACGAAGACTTCATAAGTTTGGTTTTTGGCTGCTGCCAGAAGAAGTTTATTACCAAAGGCCCAAGGCGACCGCAACAAGAGCAAGAGACAGGTAGAGAGAAAGAGAGAGGGAGAGAAGCCGTCAATTCTAAACGGTACTCATTCACATCAATGGAAAGAGCAAGCAACAGAGGAAAGAAGAAGCAAAAGCAACTGAAACTAAAGTGGAAGTGGAAGCTTTTTGGAAGAAGTTTTGACGGCTGCTGCATTCTACACACACACACACACACACACCTCGTATCTGTTTCAATTTTGAGGTATGTATGTACTGTTTTCTTCATCTTCTTCTTCTTCTTCTACCCAACATCTTGTGCGTTAATTCATCATTCGCTTAAATGGGTGTTACCTGTTAAGTGCGTTTATCACGTGCTGAGTCTTCCTCTTCTTCTTCTTCATATATTTCTTCTTCTTAGGCTTGTTTTTATGAGCTTTCCTTGCCACTTGTTGTTGTTGTGGTTGTTGTTGCGGTTACCCACATTTTTTTGTGGCGCTACTTAAAGTTTCGTGTTTCATTTTAAAGTCAATAACTTTTGATTAATTCAATAAAAAACGTGAGGCATTTTAATTAAAAAACTGTATATAACATCTTCTTGCTCATAAAAATTTAATGTCATATTATTATGTGAAATTTTTATTTACTTTTGTTTCTGGGCCGAAAAAGTTTTAAAACAGTTGGAGTTTAGGGCTTTAACTGGAAATTTTAAAAACTAAGTAAGAAAACAATGACTTTAATAATCATAAATGGCAGATAAACCATAAACATTTTTATAAAAGAAACCATTGTATTAAAAAATATTTGTTAAACAAAAAATATCTGTAAATAAACTGGAGCACAGTTAGGAATATTTTTTATTTATGCATCGAATTAAAAAAACCTCTCTAAATAAAATCGAATTCATCGATTAATATATGCAACTATTTTCGTATCTGCCAAAATGACCGCGCCTATCTAAATAATTAGACATATTTATGTGTTCATAAATTTCCACAGATATGATTACCTCCAACACTAAAAATTATATATTTGTATAGTCATTAAGCGGAAGAATCGTATCAAAACTTCGGCAGCTTTTAATTAAAACACGATAAAGTTCAAAAAATTCGTTGCGCTCGCTCCAAAACTTGAAAAGAGACCAAAGAAATAAAAGATTTGATGACGATTTCTTATCCCCATTTTTGGTCTGCACTTATTTATGTAAATCTTGAAAAAGCGTTCACAACAACAACAACAACAAACGAAATGCATTTGTGGCTAGCTAGCTGCCAAGTGCGCCGGAATACCTTCCTTTCCCCGTACACCTCCCCCACAATCACGGAATCAGAAACCAGAAAGCAGCAGCTAAGAAATCGAAACCGAAATCCAATCGACCACTCGACAAAAATAGAGAGAGAGAGAGAGACTCTTAAGCCAAAAGCCTATTGAATAACTTTGATTTGATTTTCTTTCCTTATGCCTTCCTTTTCATTTTAAAATACCCTGTACACATTAAAGGTGGGCTAAAAGAGCATTATGAACTTTAAATATAACAGGTCAGAGTAAGGAAAGAATTTTTAATATTTGCTTATAGATTTATTTAAATCTAGATTATTTTAAAAATATCGATAATTATGTTTTTTTTTGTATTTTTGTTAAGACTGTAAAGTTGTTTCTATAGAGTATTTTTAGTCGTTTCCCACACACCTTCCACTCTTGCTTTTTTATCTGTAGTGTTTTTCTGCCCGCTTTAATCACTTAGTTACTTGATTTTCCACTTTATGACGGATTATGTGCAAATGTTTGTCGACAAAAAACATCCACAAAAAAGGTATAAAAAAATAAATCTATTGAACAATTGTAAAATTTATGCGCATTGGTATTTTTCTTTTGCGTTTTTTCGTTAGCCATGACAAAGACTTACAGAGACTTTAAGCCATTAATCATTTCAGTTTCAGAGATTCGCTTATTGTAGCCAACTGGACGAAAAAGTCTTAAGAATTTATGACTTTATTATATGAGATTACGAACTGATTGAATCAGTCGCAATCGTAAAAAGATGAGAAATAGGTTGCCGTTTGATGAGGGATTTTTTTAAAGGATTTTCTTTCGCAAATTTTAACCGATTTTGAAAAGTCAAACCAATATGAGATCTTTTTTAAAACTGCGTTAAAGTTTTAATCAAACTATCACCTGTTTTAAAATAGCTTTTTAAAAGCTCTACTTTTCAACTTTGAGGCTTTACATTTATAGACCACATTACATCCGGTAGCTGTAAGCTGCTCCAGCTACAATCAGTCAATCTATCATTTCGTCATTCCATCAAAATGTGTGTTGGCCAGATTGACCATTTAGCGCTCAACGACTTCCGTTACGCTTGAAAAGAAAAGAATTTTTTGCGTTTATTTGTTTTGTCGACGCTTTTGTGGTTATTCAAAGCTTTTTTCTAGATGCCTATCTCTAAGAGCTTTGTTCCTCTTTCCCTCTCTCTATCTCACTCTCTCGGCGGCCCAGCATTATTCTTTTGTTATTGTCCGGTAGGCATTAATAATCGCGTTGCGGCGATCGCCTTTCATAATTGTCACACATTTTCAATACAAACTCGCACTAAATATAATGCAATGGAATTCACAAACTGGTTTTTAATGCAGCACGATTTTCACTGGGTCAAGCATTCTTCTTCTTCTATCATTAGCGGCATTTAAGTGCAGCAGCATTTCTCACTCTTTGTCTCCCTCTTGCTCTCACTTGGGCTCATAATTATTATTTTACCTAATCGCACAATATTTGCTTTATCATGTGGCTAATGAGTGAGAGAGGGGACAATAGTCAAGGTTGCTGAGAATAACGGTGCTAGCGTGAGATAATGTGAAGTGAAAAGTCAACTGTGCAGAAACAACAAAGTGAACTCTGCCGACATTTGAGTGATAAGAGTAATGAGTAATTTTATATTCATACATATAACCATTCAATATTATCACCATTAACAGTAACTGCACTTGATCTCACACTATTTGCCGCTTTTGCAGTTCATTCATTCGAGCAGTTCACTCAAAACATAAACAAACTATGGCTGTGTTCATTTTACCGGCTTTTTAATGCCGCAAATGAATAAATGAGCGCGCTCCCTCTAGCTCTCTCCCACTCTGACGCTCGTTCACTCACCCTGTCAGCAGCAGCAGCAGCAGCACGTGCACTAAATATCAACAACAACCACACAAACATGTGTGGGGGTCAAGGCGTGATGCACTCACTCGATCTCTTTGGCTCAAGAAGACAACGGAATGAATTGAGCGAGGTTCGTCGTGCTTACGCTCTCATCTCTTCTGCAGGCAAAGCATCCAGTTGGCAGAAGCGATCGTCGCATTGGGTTTTTAGTTCGATTTAAACCTCGGAGGTGTGCGCGTCGCGAAGCGGAGTAATTTTATTACATACGATTTTCCACATGGAATTTTATGCGCGCATTGCCAACAAAAGTGAAATGAAGTGTATGTTAAGTGTGAGTGTGTGTGAATTGCAATAGATGATCAACAGAATAAAGGGTGGAGGAGGAAGTGATGCGCAAGAATAACGCATATATTACAATTTTTACCCTTTTTTGCTTACATTAAGCGCAATGCAAAGCTATTAATAGAAGTTTTCATATTCGAGTGTGTATGCTGCGTCGGAGTTTTCAACGGTTAACGGTGAATTTGCATTTGCCTTTCGCGAGCATTTACAGTATTGTTTCATTTCCGTTATGCGTGCAGATATTTTCTGCTCAGATAATGCGCAGTTGGTGTAAAACGGAGAGCAACAAAAATACTTGGATTTATTTTTGGGCACCCTCCCCCCCTCCCAACGTCAGCCACACATGTGTTTCTAATAATGAAGTGTTTATTTTAAGCGCTTAAGTGAATTTTTATCTCGCTTGAGTGAGAGAGAAAGAGAGTAAAAGTTCTTGGTACCGTTTAATTTTGCCAAGTGCATCAACAGTGGATTATCTTTGAGCAGCGGATTTACTTTGTATGCGGTCACAAATTTGTTTTTTGGAAACGGTAAGTACACATTACACTTACATACATACATTCGATATACATACATACATACATATATTTATGCATGTAGTTTGCATCTACATATATTATCCAATATTGTACTTTATCTCTCGCTCTCGTTCTGGCAATTGTGATTTATACACTTGCACCAATGCACGTATTTCAAGTTTCCTTTCGGCTTGCAATAAAAGCACACACACTCACACACACACGCACACACTCGTATTTGTCTTGCGGGCGTTGGTGTGAAAAATGGCCAATTTAATGGCTGCTATAGAACTGCATACATAAAGACTACTTACTATAATTTGTGCGATTCCCTCATTGAGATAAGGTTTTCTCTTCTTCTTTTTTGTTGTACTTTATACAGTTTTAGGGCAATCAGCTTTAATGCTTTATCTTAAGCTTACTTAACAGTTAATTTTCTGCTAAAGCTTTTAGCGTTTATTTTAATCAAGGTCTTTACTTTAACGGGTTGAATTATGTAGCAGATTTTACAGATTGTGTTCGGTTTTTCTTTTAGTAAACTGATTATTGAAGTTATTTTTAACTTATGCTCAACATATTTTTTTGTTTTTCGTCTTTATGTCTCATATTCAAGTTTTGTCCCTCTAAAGTTGATATTTCCTGCGAAAGTCATTTGTATCTTTCCTGAAATATCTTAAGTGAGCTATTGTTTTGTTGTTTTTTGTTTGTTGGTTCGGGTAATTTTCCTTTTGTTATTACTATTGTGGAATGTCAACCTCAGCGGGAGTTATGCTGTTGCCAACTTAACTTGCAGCAGCATAGCTAAAAACTCGCCTTGAGCCAAAAACTTTTCAAAACAACAACACACAAATCATATTGCATAGCTTCCAGCACAAAAAACAACAGCTAAAACAAGGCGTCAACCCCTCTCCTGTGTCTTCTCCCCCTTCCCTCCCTCTCCTCTCCTACCAACTATTTGCACACATAAATCTGACTTATGACGCCCACTCGAGGGGCGGCTGATAGGCGGCAAGCTCCACTTTATGGGCACCGTGTACAGTTCCTCGGAAAGCTTTTCCTACACGGAGAAAAATTTGTGACTGAAGAAATTCGAACAAAATCACATTGCGTCGGATCATCATAAAAAAAATACGTTAAAAATATTTAATTTATTTGATTCTTAGTCAAATTTTTTACTAGTTTTAAAAAAATTAACAAAAAAAATTATTTATAAAAAAATATTATTAATTTTTCTAAAATATAGATTTTTTCATAAGGCTTTTCAAAGATTTTCCCTAAAAATCTCAGTGTATTTTCTAATGTTGATGTTGATGATGTGCGTTCTCCCTCTCTCTCTCTCACACACTCTCCAACTCTCTCTCTCTCTTTTTGCCACCCAAAATGGCAAATGGCAAAAAGGCTTTTGAAATGAAAAATGCTGATAACTGCAACAAATCACAAACACACATTCCCCACACACACACACACACACACACTTAAACACTCTCCACACACACTTATTCAAGCCCAATGGACCACTTGTCGGACCAAACGTTAACGTAAACTGAAGAATGTAAACTCGTTCATAAAAATCATTTATGGCCTCAAGACAATAACAACACCACGAACAGTCAAGAAGATGAAGAAGAAGAAGAAAAGCTTGCAAAATAATAGAAGAAGTTCCCTAAGCAGCCAACTAATGATGAATGCAATTGCCGCCATTTGTTTTTACTATTATGACACGAGAGCGAAGAGCACTCTAGGTGGGACTGAGAGGGGCGGGGAGGGGGAAGAGACTGTCTATGCAAAAGGCCAAATGATGCTGCCGCTGAGGAGATGAAGAGCAGGAGAGCGGAGAGGAAGTTGAAGAAGGGGGTGTTGCCAAAAAAAAAAAACAGTTGAAGATCGTAAAATCCGCAAAAACAACTTTTTAAAACACGGTTTAAGTGTGTTTTGGGTTTTAGGATTGCAAATTGTAGCCTTTAAAGCGACAGCAAAATCGTGTTTTATTTGTTTATACCCTAAGATTAAAGTCTATAGGATGACTTATTATGTGATTATTTAAAGTCAATTTTATATTCATATGTTTGGTCATAAAAAAAACACATTGATAACAATTTTTATGTCTAACCACGTATGTCCTAACCATTTTTTATTTGTTTATAATTCCCTTAACTGCCATTTGCGCGGTTATCAAGCACTTGAGAAAAATTCCGAGCGTAGACTTTCAATTGCAATTCAACACAGAAAATATATAAATGCTGTGTTATTGTTGTAATCTTCTTCGCTGAGCTTAGCTGGAATTGACAGCAAAATAATACGGCGAAAAATTGCCAAAAAAATAAGAAGTAACAACTAAAGGAAACAATCGACTAAAACGAGAGAGAGAGAGAGAGAGAGAAAGGTCGAAGGGGCGAAAGAAAGAGATGCTGATGATGAAGATGCGCGCGAAAAACGTGACGTACCCAGGGCCAGTTTTTGTTTTTGTTTTTCTTTTTCTTTTCCTTTGCATTGTTTTGTAAACAGTACAACAACAACAACAACATTAACATTAACTGCAACAAATGACAGTGAGAAATTTGCCTTCGATAAAAGCAACGTTTTTCTCTCTCTCTCTCTCTCACTTGTTTCGTTTTGTTTTTGGGTAACGGAATGCAATCCAAATGTCAAACTCTGCTGCAAATTGAGGGCGACATCGAAAATATTGTATTATCGATGGTTTGACAATATTGTCAGTTCGCTATTTTTGACATTAATAATAGTCGAGCCATAAGAACATTCTTTTGCAACGAACTTTGACAACGTCAAGGCGAAGCTAGAGTTGACAACGTGACACGATATATATATAGAGGAACTATCGGTGTTTACAACTTCTGTCGATGTGTAGTAAAAAAGAAAAAACTTATAGAATTAAAGCACAAGAAACACAGAAATAATTATACGATACACCTATCCCCCGATTTACACTGAAGACAGGTTACAGACAAATCCGTGTAAAATGAATTCTTTGTTTTTCCTATATAAAACCGTGTAAAACGAAAAAAACTGCGCAATTAAGTCATTTATGTTCCATTTGAAAAGGGTAAAACATATCCACAAACTTTAATCTAGGTATAGTTTGCCCAAAAAATGGCGTTGTGAACTTATTCTAAAAATGAAAACAAAAATAGAAACGAAAATTTTTTCAAAAAGTACCTGCTGAAACTTAACAAATTCAGGTATGTTCGAAATTTATTCGCTATCACTTTGAGGAAATATTAGCTTTTTTTTCTTGATTTTTAAAAATGTTTCGAATTTCATTAGTTTATGAACCGTGTAAAAGTAAAACCTAATCGGGGGATAGGTGTACTTTGTTATCTCATTAACTCGTGTCACGCTCCCATCTCTACTTTAAGGCTGCTGAGTGAATGTGTATGTGTTCATCTCTCCCACTCACTGTTATTCCCGTTGCGCCTTTGCCTCCCACTCCACCTCACAGTTCCTCACAGTTAGTTTCGCGCTGGCATTTTGCTAAATTTTTATTTGTTCCCACAGTTTGTCGCTTGGCATAAATACGTCGTTAGTCTCGTGCACACTGGAACACAGCTCCAGCTTCATCTTCTGCTTCTTCTTCTTCTTCAGCTCTACTTGAACGGAGGGAAAGAGAGCAAAAAAGTGTAGATAGACTTGCAGGAAGCCGCCGCAAAAAGTTGAACTAGACAACTAGACAACTGCAGCAAGCATTTCCAAGTCGAAGTCGTCGTCGTTGTCAATCCTAATAGTAATAGTAGTTACTGCCATACAAGCACGTTTAATGTTTCTTTGGAGGCGGCACACAAGAAGAAGAACTAGAAACAGAACACAACAACAACAACAACCACAACAGCAACAAAAAACTAAGAGAAGTGTCTCTGTGAAATGTTGCACAAGTGAAAACAGCAAATGGGTCGCCAGAATGTGTGTGTGTGTCAGTCTACTTACAAACAGGCACTGTACTGCGGAAAGAAGTTGACCCACACGTTCCGTTTTCTCACCCTCTTCTCCTTTCGATACTCCTCGTTTTTTTTTCTTCTTAGGTGCCCCCGTCGATTAGCTGGCAGTTGACGTCAATGTCTGTCGGCGTCTTCTTCTTGCCTCTTCGGCTGTCATGTAAAGTTGCACAATTGCTCATCACGCTAAAGCTACCTCTCTCCCCCTCTCCCTCGCTTCGCTCTCGTTCAAAATATGAGAAATTGTCGCCGATTGTCAGTTTGAACTCGGAACTCTCTGTAGAACGGCCCTCCTCGAAGCACTTATAAATCAACTGCAGCTCATAACTTTTTACTTGTGTTTTTTTTTTTTTGCACTCGCATTTGCAATTTTTGCCCAAAGGGTTGAACACAGAAAAAAAACCATGTGCCCTTTAAAAAGGAAGTCTATATTTATTATATTTGCCATAGTCTGGAGTTTCGAGATCATTAAGCACAAACTCATTTAAATATGCCGCAAAAGGGGTGCAACTATAAATGAAACTGTCAATTTGTTGCTAACTTGGCAAAAGGAAGTGAGGGAGAGATCAAAAATTAGTTTTTATGATCTCCAATTCAATTTCATTTAGAAGTTCTCAGAACTGATTAAATAATTCTATTAAACCTACAAGAGATCTTTACTAAACTTGATAACCTGCTCTTCACGTATTTATTCTTTCAGATTTATCTGTTCTTCGTTTGTTCTTCTTACCTATTCTCCTCTCAAATATGTTTATTCACTTTACTTTCTAACAGTCTTTTCTTTTTGTATATTCTTCCCACGATTAACGAAGCTGCAAGCGCCGCAACTAATTGTTCCATTAAACGAACTGCACTAACCTACACCACGACTCACTTGTACACTACTCACTTCACCTACTCCCATCCCACCCACTCAATGAGTAACCATATCCGGAGTTGCACTCGTCAGGCTGTAAGAAGAAGAAGAAGAAGAAGAAGAAGAAAACACATTTGGCTACCACTTAATTTGCAAAATAGTGAAGCGAAAGCTAAAGGCAATGCACGTTCTCTCCCATTCTCTCTCTCTTTCTCTCGCTCTCAAAATCGCAATGCCGATAAACATATTAGAAGACGTACAAAATACAATTACTTAAGTTACAGTCAAAGAGGGAAAGAGAGAGGAGAGGGGTTGGTGAAATGGGAATGGTTGGAGA
The DNA here is from genome assembly GCA_018152825.1 of Scaptomyza hsui. NCBI lineage: Eukaryota > Metazoa > Arthropoda > Insecta > Diptera > Drosophilidae > Scaptomyza > Scaptomyza hsui. The sequence goes on from JAECXO010000280.1 coordinate 765,773, forward strand.
ATTAGGTGCTGATGCTGCTAGTTTGTCAACCAATTTGAAAAGCCTTCGAGCCAAAGTCGCGTGAGAATCTTATTTTTTTTTGCTTTCAAAAGAAGACTCCAAAAGTAGTCGAAGAACAAAATAATACAAAACTGAAAAAAAAAAAAGCGCAAAGTCACGCGCAAGATTTTTTTGTTTTGGCCTAAAGCGTAGGTCGTCCCGTTCAGGTTCAACTACAACTTCAGCTTCAGCTTCAGTTTGGTTGCAATTGTTGCGACTGTCGATGCGGAGATGCTGTTGCTGTTTGCCACAAAATGTGGCAAGAGAGTTAAGGCCACATAAAGCAATGCCTTGTTTTGCACCAGTCTACAATGCTTCTATATTTTTGCTGTTTTTTCCCCTTATGGCGCGGGCGTGCAAATAAATCTTGGCCACAATTGCAGAGACTGTAGAGACACTTGTATCCCAGTCTGGAGACCTGTGTCTACAGGATAATAATATCCTCATGCTAGAGATGAATCTTTGACCTTAAAATGTATCTACTTTAAGTTGAACTTTAGCTAAATCCAATCTAAATATTATCCTACGATTTATTGTTTGGTCTGTGCGTTGATATTAAAAATATTCTATTTAATGATTTCTTTACACAAAATATTCCCAAGTTCCCACATTGTTCTTATAGGCTGAAGAAGATCTCACTGGGAATAAAAGTTTTTTACTAGTCGCGGAGTCAAGCTCTTTAAACGCTAAACAGTCCTCGTGGAATGCGCTGTGATTGAAGGCACAACAAACTATGTATTGAACAGCAAACGAACTGAACTTCAAGAAGAAACCAATGCCAAATCAGGTTGCACTTGTGAAGCGACTTTTTTTTGTTGTTTCTTTACCAATAATAACAATAATGATGATCAAGATCATGATCATGATCGAGTTGAACAGTTCCATGTTGCTACATCAATTTATTTGTAGTTGTTGTCAGTGCTGCCCACTCTTCGGGTCATAAAAAAGCTAAACTAGCCTTTGAAAAAAGCTAGAAATAGCCAGAAAATTGTTGTGGGTAGCTAAAAAAAAAGAATGTGCAAAATAACTAAAGAAGAAAGTTTTGCATTAATGCTAGTTGCCTTATTTGCATTAGCATTTCCCATCACTTCCCAACACTTACACTTATAAATTTTGAAATACCTCGTTAGTGATGGTATAAAACTCGTATCAATTGATTTCATAGTTAAAAATGATCAAATTTAATGCTCTTTTGCCATTCTAATGGAAAAAATACTACAAAGTATTTAAGTGTTGCAACGTAAAACATAAAAATACATGAAGTTGGAAAATAGCTACAATCTAGCTAGATCTAGCGGGGAAATAGCTAAATTGGCAGCACTGGTTGTTGTTGTTGTTGTTGTTGTCCACATGTTGTGACTTTGTTTGGCATACATAATAACAAGAAGATGTCGATAGATCACTGACTGATCATCAATTTCGCTGAATGTTGTATGTCATTGTTGTTGTTGTTGTTGTCATTGTTGTTGTTGTTGTTGTTGCTGTTCGTTCGTTTATTCATTCCTTGACTTGGCTCGGCTGCCTAATGATCGTCATGAGTTTTATATTGTTTGGCATGTTTATTATCTGCATCTTTCATGTTCGCATGTAATTTAACATTTGCCTCTTTAACTCGCTGATCTCTTCTACCTTCACCCTCTTCGCCCCCCCCCCCCTCTTGTTCTTTGCAACCTAATTAGCTTTTTGAGTTGTTGTCGCTGTCGCTCTCTGTCAATGTCTCTTCTGATTTTGATGCTGTTGCTGTTTTTGCTGTTGCTTCTTCAATCGATGCGATCGTTGCGTCAATTGTTCATGAGAAATAAAACGTGCTTTTTTTTTTAAACTTAAGTGCTTAAATGGAAATTGAACGTGGAATTAGCCGGGCTAACAAGCGAACAATTATAGATCGCAGACATTAGCAATCAGTTTAGCTGAGAAACGAACGTTAAAAACTATTTCTAGTGCAACTTTTATAGCTATTTGATCACATATGACATATTATCACATATCAGTAAGAAACTTCTTAAGGAATTAATAGATTGAAGCAGGTTTTTTTTATAAAGTCTTTATTGAATTATTTATTGAATTCTTGCAATATTATCAAAAAGAAACTTATTTCATCTCTTTTTATTGATTCACAAATATTTCCACACATCATAATTGATCTAAATCAGTCTAAATATCGATGAATTTTTATAAGCAACTATCTCTTTTAAGTTTAAACTATTTTTTAAACCCTTTTTAATTCAAATATTTCCACACATATCATAAGAGATCTTTATCCATCAGCAGACAAAGACAAATTGCCGCATTAAGCGATAGCCGATCTCAGAAAAAATAACAACAATTAATTTCATTTCCATTAAAAAAAAAAAACAGATAAAAAATAGCATCAACAAATTTTTGCCATTCCAAACAATATGCAAATTGAAAGGCCAAACAATTTGTGTATCCATAAACAACAACAACAAGAACAACAACAACAACAATATTATTGTGAGCCATCGGGGAGTATCAAAAGCCAAATACAAAATAGTTGGCCAGCATGCGATTTTATTGACCATTTCAGATTCAATTAGGGGTAATTTAATTTCAATAATAACTAGATATATGCATGTATGTATGTGTGTGTGTGTATGTGTGTAAGTTTGTGGCCAGCCCAAGCGTCACACACAGATACATAGATACAGATACATAGATACAATTGTGTGTGGTTGAAACTGGCTGCTGTTGCCGTTGTTGATAGCTCTGTGCCGCAAGCTTTTGATGCCTCAGTTGTTGCTGTTGTTGCATGTGGCTTACAGTTATAGACCAAATTATGCTCGTTGTTGTTTCAGACTGGTTTCTTGTTTTTGGCCAAGAGTCAAACGCTGATTTGAATTTTGCGTGTGGCAAATGCTTTAAAAATGAGTGCGCAATGCAGTTTTTTATCCCTGATTTCTTTTATTTTTCTTTACTTTATTACCAACTCCGATTAAGTTGCTTTGTTTTTTGTTTAATGATCATGACTGCAATTGTGATTTGTTTGTTCGCTTGAGGAGGCTTTAAAGACGGTTAAAAAGTACAGCTTTATCCTCTAAGCAAGATCACTTAATAAATGTTATGAATATTCATTAGCAAAGAGTTAATTTTGTTTGGAAACTTTCTGTCAAATTAAAGTTGTCAGCTTTTTAATTATTGCCTCTCCGTGTGTTTAATTTGACATTCTTCGATTCTAACCCAGTCATTAAATGCATAATCCAAACTTATTAGTTGAAATTCCAGCTGTCTGCCCCTCGTCAGCTATTTCTTTCCTTTTTTTTTTATTTTTTTAAATTCATATGCTCGATTTCAGCTAATTTGTTCGTCACTTTGCCCACCGAAAAATGCCAAAATACATTTTTTGTTTTCCCTTGTTTCTTGATGTGGGACGCCTTTACCTTTCTGTTGTGTGTGTGTGTGTGTGTGTGTGTTAACTTGTCGCGTGCAGCAGCTTCGAATGTGTCTGCGTGTTGTTATTGTTGTCCACTCTGAGGTTGACCAATTTTTGGAGGGGTCCGCATTTTGATGTCGACTGCGGCACCTGCGAAAAACAAAGAGCCGACACGCAAATGAAATTGAATACCCTTTATATAGAAGGTACTATGACTTTCTTAAGTATGTTGTGACTGTTTTTACCTTTTTGAACTCATCATTAAGTAATGGTATCTTTATGAAACTTGAAAGATATTTGATTTTAGTATATTATTTTGTTAAAACGTGATAATGTTCGATTTTAGTATAAAATATTAATCTAAAGATGAGTTTCCTAAGTAAGTTGTGAATTAATTGAATCAAGAAAAATATACTAATAAAACTATTCTTCCCGCCCTGAACTAATCATTAAGTAATTATATCTTGAGGAAACTTGGAAAATATACAATTTCAGATTATTTTATTGATAAAACCTGGAATATATTTGATTTCAGTATACGATTTTTTGATAGAAACTTAAACTTTTAACTCTTCCAAAGGTTTGTTAGAAGGATATGATATAGCTGCAAAGGGATAAATACTTATTTGAAAGAAAGTTACGGACACTTACCATTAAAAAACTAGGGTATTCCTTCTTCTTTATATTCTCTTGCAACTTTTCCATCTTGTTTAAGTTTCCTATTAATGTGGTTGCTGTTGACATAAGTCGCGTTTTTGTTTGCTTTTGCGGTATTTGAAAACCAATACGGAAAAACTTATAAAACTTTGGCGCCGATGCGTGCAGCTTGAAGTTTTCAAAAACCAAATTTCAAATCGAACAAAACGAAAAAAATTATGATACCAAATTTATGGCGGCAAACAAAAAGATATGACAAAAAAATAACACAAAACAAAAACGGCAGCCGTGAAAATGTTATTGTTGTTGTTGCGGCTACAAAAAAAATACAAAAAAACAACAACACGCACATTGTATCTATGTTAATTAATTAACAATTAATTAAGCGAAACAACAACAACAACTTCAGCTCCTTCATCGATGACGTCGCTAATGGTTAATGATGAGTTTTCGGATATATTTTTGGGTTTGGCCTCGTTTCATAGCCGGGTCAAGAGGCAATAGGAGAGTGAGGGTGGGGGAAAGGGGCAACCTTTGTCTAGTTTTTTTTTTTTTCTGTTTGTTGGTTACGGTTAGCGTGCCTAAACAAAATTGTTTAGAGCCACTTTCAAGCTGCCGTCTTTCTCTCTTTGCTTTTACTCTGTGCAGCTTCGTGGTGGTGCGGGTGCCACATTTGGTTGCATGCGTGCTCCAAACGCATATCCCAAGTCAGTTTTGTTGTTGTCGTTATCAGCGCGTATATCAAATGCGGGACAGCTTTTGTTTTTTTTATATTATTATTGACTCCTTCTGCTTTGAAGCATATGAAATTGATTAATACAGCATGATAAATATTTTCGATTTCTCATACAATATGTATTTTGTGGTACATGCACGATATCGGTTAAGCCCATGATGTATAGTTTTACGATAAGTCTCCGAAAATGTGTATGTGAAAATGCATTTAACAAAAACTTGATAAAAATGATTAAAGACTTGAAGAAAGTAGAACAAAATTGATTAAAATTGTATTAATATTAGAAAGCTTACTGATATCTAAAATCTAAGATAGTTTCAACTAAAAAAGGAAAAAAGAAATGAAACCAAGCCAGCACAATTTAATTAGTTGTCTTTCACAACTAGACAGCAACAACTTTCGAAGCCTGGAAATTCAATTAAAAGCACAAAATTACTCTCTCTAAGAACACCTTCAGACTAACTGAAAGCTGTTTGTGGCAGCTTCAGTGCGCCCATTTAACAAGTGCAAAATCTGCGTATAAATCTTCTAATCTCTTGGCCAGAATCGCGGACACCAAACACAAGCCAACGCCTTAGCACCTCAACCAAAAAAAAAACAAGAAGAAAGAAACCAAAACCAAACCCAAAAATGTTTCGAAGGGGGTTGGCGGAAGGGGGGGAGGCAATTTGTAGGTTATGGCCCAGAATGGTCTGGCGTCTGGTTCGTGTCGTCGCAACAACTAAAAATGAATCAAATTAGAATGCTTGCCAAGCCCAACACAAAACAAAAACACAGACAACAACAACAAAGACGACGACGACGACGACGACTTCCGGGCCGAAAGTGAACTTTCGTAAAAGGGTTAAAACCAAGTCGCGTCCAGGCCATAAAATCACCTTCTTTTGTTTTTTTTGGGTGAGGCATCTGCCTGCCACACTTTACTTAGGTGTGTGTGTGTGTGTGTGTGTGGGTGTTGAACACAAATTGCTTGCATGTCTGCACAGTTTAATGACTAGAATCGCAAAACCCAAAAAAAAAACTTCTTGTGTGTGGCTGTTAATTAATATTGTGTGTGCGTGTGTTTGTTTCAGTTCACAAATCCTGGAAACTTGCCAAGCCTTAAGCACATTTGCCAATGATTAATTCGTCACTTGATACAAACTACAATAGATTAATTACTAAATGCAAATTTTAATCATTTAAATACGTGCCATAAAACATAAAACTTGATAACTTTGATTAAAATTATTTTATTATGGTCAACTTTAACATAAAAATGATCATAAAAAAGATAAATAAAACTGATGATTGAAAACCATGAACAAAATTTAATTACATTAAGAATTTTAACAAACTTGAAACCATTTTTCATATTTAAGTACCTGTCAAAGCACAAAAAAATAACCCAACTATGAATAGCAAAAAAAAAAAAACAGGTACAGAATCAGATACAACAATTGTAGCAGTGTTAATAGACACGCCCCCTTATGCCCTTAAAATTTAACAGATGCCCATCAAAGAGGTCAAAAGATGTTTGCAAAAAAGTGCTGCGTAATGCAGTTAGATCGATGGCCCAAAAGTAGCTGCTAGCTGGTTCTGGCTTGCCTCAGTTCAGTTCACGTGGCGCAACCAACGACTTTCAACTTTTCATGTCAAATCTTTTAAAACTCATCAACATCATTTAGGAGAGTTCTCTCTCTCTCTCTCTCTCGCTCTGACTGCCTGCATGATAAATGATGCAGTTCTGTGTACAAAAAAAGGAGTCTCATTTTTATTTTTTCGTGTACATTATTCAGTTTACTTTTCTTCTAAGCGGAAGTTGTCAAGTTCAAAAGTGCATCATCATGATTATTTTTTCTAGCTTGATTATTATGCTGCTAAACAGCGTTTAAAGTGGCAATAATCATATCAAGGATAACTAAAATACATGCCAAAAGGAAATTTATAAGACTTTTTCTTTCTAAAGCGCGTGGGAATTTGTTTGTAACTGTGTGTTGAAGTTATGAGCACATGAATTAACCGCTAGCACTTATCACTAAACGCAGCGGGTGAGGACCTTTAAGATACAATACTTCAATTCTTATGAAAACCGCACTTGGATTTCTCTTCCTTTTCCTCAAAGTCGTTTGCAGTTTGTTATAATGCTATGTTTTATGCCTAAAGAAGAGTTTATGGAGTATTAACATTAAACAAATATTATTTAGCTATTTATATGCTTCAAAATCTCATTTTGCTTTAAAATAGATTTTTTTTCTTGGTTCCTTCGGTTCAAATAAATATTTTTCCTTCCTCCAAAGAAGAAACTTTTCAAGAAATATTATTTGTATTTTATTTTATTTTCACCACATCAAAAACAGCGTATTAAACAGTCTTTAGATATTTTTCACCTACAAGAAATATTGTTTATTGTGTGCTGTGAAGCCTAAATGGAGCAAACAATGGACACAGCTGGAACTTAATAGCTGCAAGGCGGCGTTTATATGCTCATACATATATCTTCACATATATGGCAAATGATAAATGATGTGATATACGCAAATTTGTTTATGAGTGCAGCGCTTTTTTTCTTTTTCGTTATTAATGGCTGCACTTCGTTTAAAGCGGCTTTTCAGTTTGGCAGTTTTCACAGAAATTCAAGTCTTGATTTAAGTGGTACAAGTTACAGATAATCAGGCATCACGCAAAGCGCGCTCTCAGTTGTCGTTAAATGTTTTATGAGACTCTTAAATCCAAGCTAATGACTCAATTTGGTCAAGCAAATTAAAACAGCGGCCGCAGCAGCAGCAAACTAGGCTCATAAACCTGCCCGCAAGGAGTACAACTTTCCCTCTCTCTCTCTCTCTTCTCCCTTTTCGAATAAATCAATATTTAAATTTTATTAGCCAATGTCCCACGGGGCGTATGCAAGCACGAAACGAAACAACTAAATTTTGTTTGCCCAAATGCCAACACAGCGCTCTCTTCTGGCTGTAAATAATTGTTAATGGCTACATAAATACAAACAAAGAGCGCACACAAAACACGCGTTAAGGTAATATAACTTTGGTCTCTGCCCACTAAAAAATAAATATTTGACTTTTCCACTAATTTAAATAAAAACACAAGGCTTTAAAAAGGCTTTTAAAATGATAAAAATCCCAGAATAAATATTTCTTGTAAATGAGAATAATGCATGAAACTAGATACATACATATATCAATTTATCTATCTTTTTTCAAATAGTCAAAAAAAAAGTTAAACCTCAACCAAAACCTTTTAATATATTTGCCAACTATTCAAACTTCTCCACTTAATAAACAAAGCTCGCTACAAATCTTTATTACTATTGACAAATTGCTCTATCAAAAAGCAGGGCAACAATGAAAATAGTTTACTTCTTTATATTCGCATGTTTGTATTTCTCCAACTCATAATAATAAATAAGAGTGTGTGTGTGTGCGGGGGGTTAAGTATCTGTGGGTTTATTTAACGTATGATTGAAGCTGTCTAGTAAATGATAAACATTTTGTTGTTCTCTGTTATATTTCGGTAATGGCAATCGTATGTAATGATTATGAGGCTACTTTTCTCATAAAAGTTCAAGCGGCAGCATCTCATCATCATAATGATCATGATGATAACACAATGATGAGCATGGCAAGTGAGCCTGATGATGTCAAAACAAGCAACAAATTAGACAGGCAACACAGCAAACACTTGTATTTGAATCATTGATAAACAAGCGTCGACTTCTATTGCCTTTGATTATGCCTCCCATGGGAGATTGAAACTTCTCTTTTTTTTCTTCTGATTATGCAGAAAGTATTTTCTTTCTTTCGTTTTTGCCCCACAGACCCAGACCACATAATAATCATTATATTTTATTATATGTATTAACACAAGAGCCAGAAAAACACACAAAAATCAACTTTTTCGTTGCTCTCTCGCCTCAAACGTCGTTTGTTTTATCAACCGAAAATGTTTCCAACAAAACAGCAGGCTGACTTTTTCCGCCCAATCTGTGAGGGGGGAAGGAGGGTGTTAGAGGTGAGGTTTTTATAGGGGTTAGGAAGCTTTTCGACTTCTTCTTGTTGCTCCTTGATTTGCTAATTCTGTGGGTGTGTTTTCTCGGGCATTTAACCAAAGCCAAAAACGAGCGTTTTTCTCCCTTTTACACTCCTTTGTTCGGCTTTGGGTTCGAGTTGCCTTCTGACATCGGATGCTCTTCCTTTTCTCCCCTTTCGGGAAGTGTCTGTCTCTCAATTGGTTTCCTGTGAAACAAAAAGCTTTCCTTTGCTTTTAATTTTAATTTAATTTAATTAACAAACTAAACACAATAAATACTAGAAGATAGATATTCAGTTCATTAGATTGCGCACCTTCCAATTGAAGATCTATGCCACAAAGACTTGTAAAGACGAAAGAGCACATCAGGCGTCTCTTGGGGCAGACACAAGTTTCGCCATTGCCAAGGAATGTTAGCTCCGACTTCAAGCTAGTATTCACCGCCGGATAATAGTAGCAAACAATGAAGAAGCCATTAAACATGATTGCGGCACTGCAGCCAATGAACTCCAATTTTGGCCAGATGAGTTGCGTCAAGTTGCCCATTTGACCCTTCAGCTGCTCCTTGATAAGATAATTTGCTTGAAAGTGCTTGCCACCAAACTCCAGGAACCAATGCCGCACAGTGCGTCCCTCCCATTCAGTGAGCACCTCAATATTACGCTTGGGCACAAACAGCGAATTCTGACCCACCTCGAAGCCACCCTGGCCAATGATACGACAGGTATCCCTATAGGGACGACACAGATGCAAATACTGCTCGGCCATGTGCTGCAGATGGATGTTCCAGTAGACCAGATTCATGTTGGACAGCCTCATGTCGTAGGCCAACTTATTGCGCAAGCCGTTGTGAACGTGCATCATCTTGGATCTGGTTGAGTGCGTCATCTCTACGGGCACAAAGCGTTTACAGTTCGTAGATACTTTCTTGGGATTCTTGGCACACAGGAAGTTGAAGGCACCATCCAAACAGGTGACATTCTGTGGACATATTGTTAGCTTGCTGCCAAAGTTATTATAATACGGATTGTCTTTATCGTATTCCTCGGTCAGTATCTCATGTCTGTTGTCCTTATAGTAATTCTCGGACAGCAGCTCATGTCCTTGAATTAGAATTAGAGAAAGCAATTCCAATATGATTATTTTCATATCTGACTAGTTTCAAAAAGATTACTTATTTAACTTTAATAACTTCAACCACAAACGAAAGGAGCAGCAACATTTTAAATTGAATTCAATTCCCCTCTGAGAAAAGAAATGTTTATCAGTTTATTGATTTTCTGAATAGAGAAAACAAACAAACTAAATACAATGTTTGACTGCTTTTTGTGTGGATTTTGTGCTGCATTGCAACATGGCAAATGTATGTATCCACATGCCCCTTGAACGTGACTAACGCCCTCTCTAAGACTTATGTCAAATGGCATAAGATCAAATATCCTGTGCTTAAAATGCGATTCAGTGATAAATGCCACAAACACACACACACACACACACACACACACACATATACAGGAAAAAGTTCAATCGGTTTGCGTTTCCTATTTTTCCTCTCTACTTTTCTATGGGCAAGGTTGCTCAATGGGGTCATTTGTGACCGTCACGCGTTCCACGCATAATGCATGCCAGGCCATCAATATGCTCCCCTTCCACCTCTTACCCCTCTAATCCCATCCTCTCTGAAACTTCTAGCACGTTTTCACCGTGTAGTTTTGTGCCAGGAAGTTGGGAGTTTGGCTTTTAGGTGTTCTTTTTTTGTTGGTCCATGACTGTGTTTGCGGTTGAAATTAAATTGCAATTTCAAACTTCCTTTTTTTTCTAGCCAGTTTCCATTTTTATGGGATTTGCGTTGTAGCCACAAATCCACCCCTGCCTCCCAACTACCCCCTTTAAGTATTGACTGCGTCTACGTGCAAAGTGCAGCAAAAGTTTTTGTTTTTGTTGTTGTTTTTGTTTTTGTTGCCACAACCAACGTTAAATGGATAAATGGTTTGGCATAGTGTGGCAGCTAGAGCTAGAGCCGAGCTAGGTGCATGGATAGGTGGATAGGTGGATTGGGGGGGGGGTAAGTATCCTACTAGTATTCTCAGTTACCGTTACGCTTAGTGCATTTGATTTGCACTCGTTAGTGTTGTGTCATCAACTATCTCTTTCGCTCTATCTCTGCCTCTTTCTCTTTTCATTCACTTCCTTTCAGTTTACTTATCAGACTATAAAAATGGGGGTCCCCTTAATTGCGCCAGTTGGGGTTTAATGATTTTGTCATAAGGTAAACGTCTTTTTTACATTATTAAAGTACAAGTCTTAAGCTAAACATTTGTAAATGTAACTAAAAAGTGATATGCAACTATCAGAAAAAAGGATTGAAGATTTTAAAAAAGCAGATTTTAAGTTATTATTCCGCGATTCTCAAAATTTTAAGTAAGTTTTCCTGATTTTGTTACGTTAGTTTTTCGTTACGTTACGTTTCCGTTAGCTTACGTTAGTTAACGTAACGTTAAGCTTACGTTACGTTTACGCTACTTAGTGCTTACGTTAGTTTACGTTACGTTAGTTTTACACACTTTAAAATTAACGACTATTAGGACACTGCTCTCCTCCTCGATTCTCAAAATTTCAAGTAAGCTGATTTTGGTGAAATTTGAGTGTGTAATAATAAATGCACTCATTGTTGTAAATCATTAATATTACACACACACATTTTGTTGTGTCTACTAAAATTACTCAATACAAAAATTCTTCTGTGTGAATGTCAAATAAATATTTGTCGTTCTCTTTGTTATACTCTAGCGGACAGGGGGTAAGTGGGATAATTATTATTTAAATAATTTGTACTGAAATTGCTCTGTAGGATTTCATTTATATTTTGTTAGTAAGGGTATTCCAACTCTCAAACCTTTGGTAAAGCGACTTCTCCTGTGGTTTTTTCTCCCTGTCTCTCTTTTTTTTTTTGTGATATTTTGTAACTTAACTAAGGTTCCATTCATTTAGCAATGTCAACAGTTGGCTGACCAACAGAGGCGCCTTTGTTCGCGCGAAAGAATGAATGAATGGGAATGGGAATGCCATAAAGGGCATTGAATGGTAAGGGAAAGGGATTCACACCCTTCTCTTCTCTGCTGCTTCTTGCAACTCTCACGTAGTCAGCTACCGCCGCAGTTAGTTTTTTGGGTCGTGTCAAGTGTCGTTGTCACTGGCGCGGAAATCCAAAACCTTTCAACTTGACTTGACGCACTGACTGACTAACTGACACTGAGCGCTTTTGAATGGTTGTGCGAAATCTGTGTGCAACAATGGCAACGGAGGCAACTTGACTTGACCAACAGCAGTGGCAGCAGCAGTTGCTGCAAAATGTGGCAAGAAAAATGATATGATGCCAAGGATTCCTCTATGTCTCAACTGGATTTTGGGCATTGCAAATGAATTTGATAAATGAAGCAAAACTTTTCTACAGCCTCAACATGGCACACAGAGATAGTGAGAAAAGGAGAGAGAGAATAAGAAAGAGAGAAAAAGTAGAGCAAAAGCTGTCAACTGTCTATAGTTAAGAAAATAATGCAATCATTAAACACAACTTTTTCGCACTAAGAAATGCAATTTGTTCAACTCACTTCATTCTTCCTTATAGTATATATGTAGGCGTTGCTGTCCCTTTCTGACTGCATTTAACGGCCAATGTGTGTGTTATAAAGCGTCGGAAGGGGAAGAGAAGGCGCCCTCGAAGTTTTCTGGCATGGAAATTAATTTTAATTGCTACAATTTAGATAATCAAATGAGTTTTGATGTTAAGTAAATTAAGCGAAAAGAAAAAACACCCAAGAATGCCACAGACACATAAACAGTGTTAAAAGTTGTTAATTGTTAACTTTTAACACTTGATTCGTTTGCTCATTAGGCAACAATTTTTTAAAGCACTTGTGGGTTGAAGCAGTAAATTTTTATTACATTTTATTGTGCTTCCTTTTAAATCACAAAAATGTTCAGTAAATTTTTATTGAGATTTTTATACAGAAGTAAAGTTGAATAAATAAATAAATTCTTCTTTAAACTTTTCAACTTTTTCAATTTCCTTTACACATTTCATTGAACCCTTTAACCTGTTAAAGCTTTTTAATTATGATAGCCGAAAGCTTTGTTTAATACATTTTGATTTGAGACCTGTGCTCATTTAATAACCGGATAGTTGGTTTTTTTGTTCGTTCTCTTTTCTAATCAATTAAACCATCCTCAATTATTAAATTTGTTATAAGCATCAAATTGCAATCAGCAACTTCCGTTTAAACTTTGACTTTACCTCTTCTTCTTTTTCTTTTTCTTGTTGTTGATGCTTCTCTCCTCGATTCATTTTTTATGACCATTGGATTTTTAAGCGCACGAACCCAACATTAGCCTAATTTCAGAGCTTAGCTACAGTTTTTCATTACCACACTTTTAGATCCGGCTTCAAATTTGATGAAGTTTGGTCTTCAGTTGGTGCTTTGGTAATTAGTTGATAGAATTGTTTGTGTTTTAATTTATGCACAATTTTTGAGAATTAGAAAGCACTTTCATCAAGTACAAGCAGAGTAAAAGCCTTGAATTTAAGGATTATTCTATACTAAATGCTTGATAAAGATGGTCAGATTCACTTTTGATCGAGTGAAGTCTGAGTTTCTTGCAATTTTAAGTTTTTAGGAAAGAAATAGTATGACTAATATTCTTTACCACCTTTTTAGGAAAGAAATAGTATGACTAATATTCTTTACCACCTTTTCACTACTTCTTTATTACTTCTTCACTACCTCTTCACTACCTTTACACTACCTCTTCACTACTTATTCACTACTTCCTCGCTCTAAAGTCGCTCTTTTATTGCCACGTGCTCTTAGCTCATTTATATAAAGTCCACTTTGCCCATAAAATATACTTAGAAGCGGCACAACTTTTGGCTAATGCCCAAAGCTTGTTCTGGTCGAATAATGAGCAACTTTTCGACGTTGCACGCTAAGCGAGACAGGTAGATAAAGAGGGAGAGGTCACTACTTGCAAAGTAATAAACGCTTAAGTGTTCGCCATTGTGTTTTGGCCAGAATATTGTTGGGACTTGTGGGCATTGGGTGGGTGGGTGTGTTAGTGAGGGAAGGGGGTGGTTAGTTGGTCCTTCGATGCTGGCAGATCGCCAGCTGTGTAACGGCACACACACACACACACACACACACACACATACACAGGGAGAAACTTATTAATAATTAATTTAGTTTTATTTATATACGTATCTCGTGTCTGGGCTGACTGCTGCATAAAAGCTTTCGTAATGCCTTACCTTTCCCTCTTATCCTTACCGCCCTCAACTATGTCCTTGTCGAGTGTGTGGTCATGGCTATAAGAGCTATTGCCTGCCATTGTTTTTTTTTTTTTTTGTTGGTCCTTGCTGTTGTTGTTCAACTCAATCCGCGTTAATGTTTTTTTTTTTTTTGGTTGTGTGTTGTGTTTTATTGCTGCTGCGTTTTCAACTCGATAGTTGGTGGAGGGGGGGGAGGGGGTGGGGCGGTGAGCTGGCCAATTGACTTCTTTAAACTTTGACATTTTTACAGTTTTGGCTTTTGCCATTTTTCGCTGTGCAGCTCTCTATCCTTCTCTCCCCACCTCTCTCCCTCTCTCTCTCTCTCTCTGTCTATTGCAATTTGTGCCCTTGGCATTTACATTTTGCATAGTTTTTAGGAAAATTGCTAAGCTATCAGAGTTCAAGCTTGAGGGAATGTCCTTTGCCAGGATAGGATATTTTGAAAGTGCAACATCATTAATTAAACCAACTACTCTTATGCTTTGTGATACTCAAAACAATTCTGGAAACAATCTGATATAAGTGGGAAGTGAAAATGGAAAGCTTTCATTGTAATTAAAATGGAATTTTTGTTTTAGAAGAATGTTGAAAGTGAGAATTGAGTATCTTTCAAAGCTAAATAAAGTGTATCCAATTCTTTCCTGTTTTTCATACTAGCCAAAGTCAGTAAAAATCAATCACAGCACAAAACTCAACAATTTTTAAAGACTCGCTTAATGAACAAGATTGAAAATTGCATACTTAACGCCTCTTTTTACCAATATGCAGTAAGCCAACAGCAACTGGCTTTCACTTTAATAATGATTATAAAGTGTTTTTTTTTAATAATAAACTTCCTTTTTTTATGTACGAATATCCACACCATAAATATACAATTGTTGTGGCAGCTGCTACGCGGATGCATTCAATTTATAATCAATTTGCCATAAAAAACATAACAACAACATGACTGCAATTGAGTGCCAGTAAACAACAACAACAACAACCACACTTTGTTTATGGTTCATGCAAATTTATTAAAATCCTTCTCCTCGTTTTTTGTTTTTGGCTAATTGTGCAGGGAGGTCAAAAAATACATTGCAGACACATAAATTTAAAACAGACAACAGGCGACGCTGTCTGACATTGAAAACAGCCCAAAATGTTAACTATGGTTAAGAGGGGGAGGGGAGAGGGAGGAGCATTTTCGCACTGCAGACGTGTTCAAGTGTCGCAACTCTAATTTATTTTGGCACTGTCCAACCAACCAACCAACAGCAAAAACAACTGCAACAGACGCTAAACTCTTAATTAGCCGCAAAAGGCACTTGAAACAACTTTTCTGTTGTCTCTTGAGAAAGAGGTGGGGCAGAGGCAGAGGGAGGGAGAGGGTAAGAGTTTGTTGGTGGTCATCAAGAACTCATTTCCTTCCCTTTTCACAGCTGCAAAAATTTGTTTGGTGTCATTAAATTATTAACTGGAGCGATCATAAAAAAAAACTTCAAGAAGGAATGCTTAAATTGCACTTTGGGATAATTTTTTTTGCCTAATAAAAAGTTGCACTTGCCTGTTTCCTGTTTCTGACCAACATTCCCCCTTTTGCTTTCCCACAGTTCTTATTATGTGTGTGTGTGTGCAGGATTACACAGGATATGTTTCTTTTGACCTCAGCTCGTTCATTCTAATTGAGTTTTGTGACAGACAGAAGGAAAAGAGAAAAATTGCAACTGAAGCTTTTCAGTTCTTAGTTTTCTCTCCTAGTTTGATGCATGGCATTTTAATAGGAAAAAGACCCAAGCAGGAAAAATGAAGATTAAGCTTCTACCGAAAAGTGTGATGAAGCACTGAAAAATTGGCCAAAAAAAGAACACAGAAGACTTACACAAGGATTATGGACTGTTTGTGTCTAGTCTAAGGTACAAGGTGAGCTAGTTTACAAACATGGGATTTAAGCATGATTGATTATGTACATATAAGATTCCTATTCATAAATATTTTCTTAGAAAACTTTGCTTTACTTCTCTATAAATATGTGCAAATATGCATTAAGTAAACTTTATGTTTGAAGCAACTTAAAAAACACATTGAAAGATTGTCAGAGGATGCTGTACAAATGAAAATCAATTTGGCCCAAGGAGTCAAGTCAAAGTTATAGCAAAAAGGAAGAAGTACAAACAATATGATTTTGAGTAGTATTCTGTGTGTGTGTGAGTGTGTTTCAATAACAGAAATAAAAATGAGACAGAGAGTGGGAGTGGGGGAAAGCAAAAGTTTATCGCTGGGCAAAAATCTATTAAGAAAGTTTTGCCACAGCGCAGCAGTTTTAGTTTTTGTTTCTTTTACTTCTTCTTCTTGGCTGGCAGGCAGCACAAGTCGAATAAGAAGCTAAAACCTAAAAACTTGCAGTTGTTCTTGGCCTTATGAGTTCGAGCTGAGTTCCAGTTGGTTGCCTGGCAAGCTGCCTAGATAAGTGCTGGCGATATTCTTGCGAACCCTCTTCTTCAAAAAACAAAATAGTCATAGATGAATTTGACTTTTACCAGATCAGAAACACTTCAGTCAACTGTTTCTGAGGGTTGCCAAAAAACGTGTTGTTCGACAAACTAATTTTTGAATGCAGTTTCCCAACCCCCCTTCCCTTCCTTTCCAGGAAAAGTGTCAGGAAAATGTCTCAACTGTTGTCAGCCGCGAGGCATTCACCAATTGAGTTTTAATTAAGAAAGTTATGAGCGAGTGGAGCAAAAGCATTTTGCAGTTCTAATTCAATTTCAATTTATTCAACACACAAAAGCCAACAACAACAACAACAACAAGAATGCTTGCTTGTTAGCCAAGTTTGCACTTTGTTGCGTTGACTTGTTTCAGCTGTTTCAGCAGATATTTTAAATGCCAACCACATCAATGCCAGACGACATATCAATTGTCAATATTTGTTTGGCATTGTCATTATTTCAAATACGCACAGTCACTAACACATAGAACACTTTTTGGCTCCTAAAAGTCTGCAAACATTTTTGCTGTCGAACTTGAAACTGCTTTTGAGAAATTATCTTTTTATTGCTTGATGCGCAAGAAACGCTGAAAATTTTGGGGTGGCAAGCAAAACTTTTAACATTGCTGCTATTTTGAGATTTTTTTTAGCTTGTGCAAACTTTCTCAATTGCCAAATTAAACAGACAAGTTGCGGGTATGCTAAAAGCGTCAGCTTAGTTTTAATCTCAAATTGTTATTAATTGTAATGCGATTCATTAGACAAAAACTTTAGACAGGGAGTAGAGAAGAGTGTTTAGTTGAATATATATAGCAAATTTATTAAGAGTATGTGAGAAATCTTCTGTTTTATTTTGTCATAAACTCTATTCTGACAGATTGAATGTTTCCTTTGATTTGTTCCACTTTAAAAGCTAATGAGCTTTGAGTACGAATTTTAAAGAGCACTTGACATCTAAATGCATATTTATAAATAAATAACAAATACGCATTTAACAAAATGCGCCACTTGAGCACTCCCAAAAATTTTTTTTTTCACAGCCAAAAGAACGAGAAGGAGTTTTCCTAGGAGCTGCGAATACAGTCAGTCCGAAATATATACGTACGTACGTACGTGACTCGACTCAAGTGTGAAACCACAGGAACTGTCGGAAAATGTGAGAAATGAAGATACTATGAGAAAGAGAAGGAGAGAGAGAGATTGAGGGGTTGAGACGGAAGCCTCAATTTCAACGCCTGAGAGAGATGTGGTAGAGGGGCTCGGGGGGAGGGAATCATGTTTGTTTGCACAGCTAAACTTTGAGAGAGCGAGAAAGCTGTAGCTGAAACTAGATGTTTGAGTTGTTGGTGTTGTAGTTATAGTAGTAGTAAATGATGATGAAGTTGTGGGGGATGTTGCTTTTACACAACTCAAAATTTAATTGAATTAATTAAAGCAGAAATATCTTTAAAGCTCTAACAAAACTTACAATCTATAGAAAATATGAAAATATATTGTTGCAAGCTTTAATAAGTTTAAAGAAAAATACTTTTTCACATTGGTATTCCTTTAAATTATTAAATGAAATACATTTGAAGCTAAAACAATGAATTTTAATTGAGTTTTATGCAACAAACAATTAAGACAAATATTGTTTGATTTATTTTCTGAATCTCTGAAGCTCTCTTGCTCTCAATTTTCATTACATTATAACTAATTCTTACTGTGTACCCCATGTCCCAGCCCCAACTAGTAGTGTTATCAGTGTTGAGCCATGTCCTTAGCTATGAGAAACACACACAAACACACAGGCGTCAGGTCAAACTCGCTCAAACTGCCACAAGCAGAAGCAGAAACAGAAACAGTCAGCATGTGTTTAGTTGGTAACAGCCAGGCTCTTCTCCAGACACATGACCAATGCCTGTTGTTCTTGTGAAATGATGATAAATGTTTAACTGTAAAGTTGAAAGGCAGCCAGGACGAGTGTCCAATGTGGTCAGCTCTGCAGTCTCTATAGAAAGAGAGAGTATAAAAGTTTTTGTAATGGAATTATGGCATTTGTTTATCCGTACAGAGATACTATATGCATATGTATCATAAGCTTCTGGGCATGAGAACGTGGATAATGCATAATGGAAGCAAATGCTTTTACACGGCTTACTGTCACGTTCTCCATTCACATTCTCCATTCACATTCACATTCACGTTAAATTAGCTTGAAATTAAATGAAAAAACTATTTATGGCAGTTGGATATGGTGAGGATATGAAGAGCAAATAAAATGGTTGTAGAGGACAAAGGGGTTAAAGGGCTACTCTGTGTTTAATTATTATTCTATTTTTTAATTGTTTTTATCAATAACATAACTAAAATTTTTTATTTATTTTTTTACAGAAAATTTCAATAAGGTAAGCCAAATTGTTTATATTTTATTCACAACTTATTATTATATTTTTACCATAAATTGTATTATGTATAAACTTTACATAAATATTCATACCACATTATTTATCTCATCATCTTTTTTTATCTTTCTAAAAGTTGCTATCTTAAGTGTTTTCATATTTTGCCCACAAAAACAAAAAAACAAACTTAAAGTTTTTTGCGTTTTTTATTGTTTTGTTATGTTTTCTGCTCTTCTGCTCTGTTTTTTTATTTCGCAATATTTTTTGGGCATTAAATTTTCATGCCCAATCGCCAAAACTCGAAGCGTTTCGAGAATATATGTATATTGCACACATCTATGGAATATTTTCTCCACATTTAGTATTCATGGCGCGTTTTGTTATTTTTATTAGAAGATGCAACCAAGCAAACCGCAACAACAACAACACAACAAAAAAAAATAAATGTTTATTTACATTGGCACGAATGGAATTTCTTTCTTTATTTTGCCTTCGTGTTGATTTTTTGTTTTACTTTTTTGGTTATTTCGCGCCACTTGTTTGATGGCAAGAAATTATTTCAGCATAATTTGTCTCATTAAAATTCCATAAAAGGCGCAACAATATTTTAATTGCCTTTTTATCTCTGTATCTCGATAAGAATTGATTGCTATTTGGTCTTAACACCTCACTTGTCAGCTTCTACTTTTGCTGTATGTCTTTCTGTGTCATAATTAAAAAATTGTGTCAGTTGTCAGTCTGTCGCTTTTTATGATATATCCTGCTGTGTTTTTGCCTTTGTCTTGTGCACATTTGTGCACATATTGCACGCACATGTTTTGTTTATAGTACAGATACTTTGGTATATGATTTAAATTCCCTGTAAAATGTTTAAAACAATGCATATGGGCATCTGCCCTCATAAAAGGTTCAAATTCATTGCATTTAATAAAATTGTTGACCTTTTGGTATCTCTCCCTCTCTCTCTTTCTTTTTGACATTCACGCACGCGCGTTCAGCTCACATTATTTTTTATTATTATTTTGACTTTATCTCGAATGCTTATCCATCACTTAATGCGACTCCCCTACTGAACTGATGCTTCATCCCCCCCCCCCTCTCTGTCTCTTTTGGGTGCGTGCACAATGTGGGAACATGCGTGGTTATTTGTTGGTTTGTTCGTTGGGTCATTCGTCTGATTATGATGACATTATTGGAACCAAACCAGCATCATTTTGTGGTCTCTTTGTGGCTTTAACATTGCCCCTGGCATTGGGTTTTAACATTGTGATCTCGCTGCTGCTGCTGCTGCTCTTCAGTTGAATCCTCCCCGCTTTTGATCACATAATTATATATGTATATGGAAGAGGGGCTTTAAACTCTCACTAGGTAAACCGCATCTGACTTTGTGCAACATCTGCTGCAGTAGCTGCCACAGTGGCGTGTCGTCGTCTGCCACATTTTTGTTTGTGTTCGTTGTTCTGTTTTTAATTTTCTTAATACCCTAAGCGAATTGTTTACATAAACAAGAAGTTTGCTTATTAAAAAACTAAAGGGTAACATTTTTTCTTAGGCAACTTTTCTGCTTCTCAAATATTCTCCCATTTACAGGGCATTAAATCTTCTCCACTTTTAACTTCCTGTTGCTTCTGCTTGCCTTTGTTTTAGTGCTTCCATTTTTTTTTTTTTAGTGCATTTCGATGTCACACAATAAGTAATTTAATGTGCGCTTCATTTGTCGTTCTCTCTCTGTCTCAGTTGTTGTGACATTTTCATTTGTCAGCAGTTCATTAGTCATCGAAGTCAGTCCTCGACTCCTCCAATTTGCTGCCACAGGACTCAATAGCCCTAATACAATATAGTACTTCAATGATATCCGATATCGTCTGACTTGAATGAATTGACACTAATTTATGGGCACATATCGACACCTTATGTCACCTCATGGGAAACTATTACTACAATTACAGTCAAGTAAAAGAGCGTGAGATCGGTACTTCAAAGTACTAGAAACGTTTTTTAAGGGTTGTAGTCGGGGAAAAAAATTATTATAATTATAATGCTAAGATACAAAAATGTTTGATGTTTTTATTGTATAAGCATATATTTCTTTTAGTTATTATTTAAATTTAAATGGATGCTTATGTAATCTTTGTGTTCACCTGTTTTAGCTTCTGTAATACAGTCGAACACCTATATAACGAATCCCAAGGGTATAAAAAAAAACTTCGTTATATAGAAATGTTTGATAACTTGTGTTTTTAAGTAGTTTTCTTTCTACAATTTGTACAACTTCTATTCTAAAAACAGTAAGTACGATAGTATCGTTAAACTATCGCATTCGAGCACGAAAGCGAACGTCAAGCGAGAGTATATAGAAATATTTGAAAACTTGTGTTTTAAGTTATTTTCTTTCTACAATTCGAGCTAGGGCCAAAAAAAAACTCGTAATAAAGATATATACGGAGAACAAAACACACTGAAAGTTTAACCAAAAGCAGTGTTCACGAAATTAATTCGTTATATAGAATTCGTTATATAGAATACTTCGTTATATGGAAGTTCGACTGTAGTATGTTGCCATCAAATTTCCCTTCTGCATATTTGATTTAATTGCCCTCATTCTCTTGTGCTTTTTCACTCACTCTGCCACATTTAAATATTTATTTACATTTTTCGGGGTTCGTAATTGCAACCACATTTTCTCTGAGCTTGTCTAGGATTTAATTCACATTTCTCGTATACCTGTTTTTCAACTGTCAACATCATGATTACATCTCCCTTCCTTCCTCCCTTCCCCCTCTTCTTCCTGCTTTCACTCTCTTTTGACTGTTCTTTAGCTGCACAGTTTAATTTCACAGCTATGGGTTAATTAATTGCGTTCCTTTTAAATTTGAAATTAAAACAGCCTTAACCCGAAACTTGGTAGTCTAAAACAAAGTTCCCTCCCCAACCCTCTCCACCCTTCATAGACCTACACAAGTATTGCCAAAAACTTACGCATTGCTGGCGTTTAATTACACACACACACACATACAGTTAGACAGGCACCCTACTCAGTCTCCCTGTCCCGTTGGTTCTCTCTCACTGTTCCATTTGCCAGAACGTTCCGCTAGCGCTCCTTGCTCGCCACCAGCACAATGTTCCACTCAGAATTCCGTTTGCTGGCGTCGCGTGCGGTCCGTGTATTTTATTCTGTTCCGTCTTCTCGGATCTCTCGCTCTCGCTCCCACTCTCTCGTTTCGGTCTCGCGTTGTTTGGCGTCTGATTGGGAAGCCGTGTGCGGAATTGTTGTTCTTTGACGCTAACGGTACTTTCGGTACCGCTGCAGACTCCAGGAACAACTCGGTTTACATGTGTTAGTGTGCGGGTGTCTGTATATGTATATATTTGTAGATTTGTTTGTGTGTGCATTTCCCACTTGGCGTGTTCCCATTTCGCTGCCTGCACTTTTATTTCGCTCACTTTTCTTTTGCTTATTTTTGTCGTTTCTTTGGCTAACTTTGTTGTGTGTGTGTGTGTGTGTGTGTGTGTGTGTGTTTACTTCATCATATGGCGCGCATTTTGCGTGCTTCTCTACGCCTTCCCCTTCCCCTCCCCCTGCCTCCTTGCAGCTGGGTCCCAACTTCCTGACGCGTCCTTTCTTTCCTTACGTTTTATTTTTTTCTTCTTCCTGAGTTGCCATCGCGTTGATTTCATGCTAAATTTACCAACTTTATGTGCACGTTTATTGTGTGCATAACTGTCGCTTCTGGGCTCCTTAAATAACTGTATATAACTATATTTATATGTGTGTGTGAGTGTGTGTGTGCATCATATAAAATTGTAGCGAATTATAATTCTTAACTGCAACTCGCTGCTCGTTTCTTCGCCCTTCTCGCCCTTTCTTTTACATGGGCTTGTGCAGTCAAATGCAAATTTCATTTTTATAATTTTTGCATTCATGCAAATCAGTATTTACGAGTTGAGTTCTTGAACGGCGCTTTTGCCTGCCTGACTGTGCCTGTTAGTGGCTTTCTAACTAAACAGGGTGTGGTTTAAGTTCTATTATGTTCAGTTAGTAAATCTAGTTAGCGAGAGAAACTTGGGAACTTTGCTAAGAAACACGAAGGAAAGCTTTAGATGTCTTGCTTGAAACTTAGATTGTTGAATAAACCTTCCAATGATCCAAAAGATCAGATATTATGGTTACTTTCTTTATTTTCTGTATTCTGTTATTAGAAAAGTTCTTTTTTTTTCCCTGCCACCTTTTATAAATTCATTAAAAGTTCTTTCTACTTTTGAAACCCTTTTATACCAAGGATGCCCAACACTCATTGAATAAGTCAAAAGTTTTATTTTTTTGGTTTTTTCACACCCCAAAAGTGTGTGTACTTTAGCAAGTTGTTTACGTTTGAAAAGCTGCCCCAACTAAGCACTTGCTAAAAAATGACCGAGGCCAGAGAAAAAGTCAAAGTCAAAGCCTTACAAAACTTATTAAAAGCAACTGCTGCTTTAGCCTAACAACATTTTTAATAAAAGCTACTAAAAAGCAAAAAAAATAGAATAGATAGAAAAGTAACTAAAGCGAGAGTCTAGGCGGAAACTCATGAAAATACAGGATATTACACACAAATACTCGGGGATAAACAGCAACAGCATTGCATATTCTAAGGCTGATGCTTGTAGGGGGGAGAAGGGGTAGTAGGGCGAGGTGTATAACTCTAAGTGGTATAAACGAAATGTAGAGGAAGTCAGGAAGTTTTTCATCTGCGGTTGGCACACAGCCAGGATGTTAGCCCTCTAAGCATGTCCAAACAGATGATGTGTAGCAAACTCTCTCTCTCTCTCTCACCCGGCCTCTCTCTCTTCGCTCTCTCTCAGAGAGAGTGTTTATTCCAATATGCGCTCTCGCTGCACAGAAGCAGACCTTTTGGTGGTGGGAAATTTTCGGTCTAGGCTTTAGCAGCAGCAGCAGCAGCCAGAAACTCTCCCGAACTGTTTTTCAACAATTTTTCATCATCGAGAGGACTTTTCCAGACTGGCTCGCTGCTGGCCCCGCTCATTGTGTCGATTGAGTTGCTCGTGACAGGACAACGGTGTCGGATAATAACGGTATATCTGTGTGCTGTGAATATTTTTTGTACTAAGCGCCGCGCAACTGAACTGAAACTGAACTCTGAATGCAAAAAAGGATATATATACTACACTCTACTACTATCCAGAGGAACACCCCCCCGCTCTCTCCCTCCCACTGCTCAACCACTCATGCGTGTGTGTGTGTGTGTCGCGTCGCGTGTGTGTTCGTGTGAGAGTGTGCGTGTGTGTGTGTGCTTGTTGAAAATGGGCACAGTAAAAATAAATTGTTAAACAAAATGTCGAAAATCAAATAAATCTGAATGAAAGCTCACACAAATCATATCCCAAAATATTCCCGCAGCTGCAGCTAGGAAAATATAATTCCAAACGTCGCGAGCATCAGAAAAATCAGAAAAAAATTGTTTAAAACATGTATATACACAAAAGTATATATATAGAGCAAAGTGCAAAGTGTGTGTGTGCTGTGTGTGTGAGTGTGCGAAACTAAACAAAGCGTTTTGTGCACAAAAACAGCGACAGCGGAAAATAATACAAAAAAAAAGAAAAAGAAACTCGTTGCAGAAAAACCACACAACGCGCACCGAATGAAAATCAATAATTTTTGGATTAGTAGCTGTTTGTTTGAGTATATATGTATATATATATATATATTCGGCAAAGAAAGGATTCAAAACAAAGTAAGCAAAGAAGAGTTAAAACTCTTGCCATATTTCCTTTAAAGTTTAAAAGTGTAAAGTTGAGGTGTGTTTAAAAAAGGGAATTTTTACAAAAATGCCGCCGCTTTTTCTGCCTGCAAAGTTTATAAATTATTAATTCTCCCTAAAATGCTACAGCTTCTTCTTCTAAGTGCTTTTAATATTTATTTTAATATATTTTGTTGAAAACATAAACTTTACCTGTAGCAAAAGCGTGCAAAATATAAAAACATTCACAATAAAAATTGTTTAATGCTCCGCTTCTTATATGTGTGTGTGTGCGCGCATTTGAGGTTAACACACCTTAGACATATACACACACGTCGCACACTTACACACACACAGAGAGAGAGAGCTCCCGCTCGTTGGAGCTCACAACTCTCTCTCTCTCTTGCTTTCTCGCTGTTCTTTGCTCCTGTGCGTATGCAGCAATTTTTTGAAGGCATGAAAAATCGATCGATTCCAACTTGCGCTCCTTCCCCACCGCTCGTCTGGCATTCCCCTTCGTCCCCACCGCGCCCCCCTACAGCCCGGCTGTCAAGCTTATCAGCAAGTGAAATACTCCTTCGTAGTATTTGATTCGTACTATGCACAGGAATTGGCAGCACTGTCTGCAAAATTTCTACGAGTACTACTGAACACACACACACACACACACAACACTGAAGCAAAAAAGTACACCATATGTGTGTGTGGTGTGTTTTATTTTTTGGTGGGGTGTTTTTTGCGCAGTTGTTGGTTAGCAGGCAGTGCAGAGAGAAAGGAAATGAGAGAAAGTTTGCAGATTTTGATGCGCAACGCTCTCTCTTTCTCTTCTCTCTGTTCTTTCTCTCTCTGTCATTTTGGAGCCGTTGGTTTTCTGCCATGTGCTGCACTTGTTCTTGGCATTTTGCTTTCGCTTGAGCTTTCTTGCCGGTTTTCTGCGATTTGCTTTCTTGTTTGCTTTTATCGTTTAGCATTTTAGGGTTTGAGCAAAACTGTGCGAATGAGAATGGAGAAAGCGGGAGGATAATAGGGATGAAACTAGCCAAACTTTTAGCGGAATTTCAACTAAATACTTGAGAGTCTCAATTGAAGTTTTGAAGTTAATTAACTTTCGAAATATTTTATCGGTGAATCAATACTCACAAAAATGCCTTTTATGACAAGTATATTTTGTTATTTGCTTTTACAAAACTTTAAAAAAAAGTTGTTTAACCCTTTTACTACCTTGTTCATTAAATAAATCTCTAGAAATTTTAATCTCTGACAGTTTCATAAATCGCAGCGCAAATTGTTTGTCAAAAGAAATGTTCATTTGATTGAAAATCATGTTAAACAAAAAAACAGAAACTAATAACTATAATTCGACAGTCAATAATAACAGCAAAAACAACAACAACATCAATCTAGCAATTTGCCGGCAATAATGTAATCAGTAAATTGCGTCTACACTTTGAGTAAAAAAGACGAAAAAATACAAAAAACACAAAAAAGACAAAGGCTCAAAGCGTTTCGAAGATGCTGCGCGAACAACAACAACAACAACACAAATAATATATACATAAATCTACGTGCCAGTCAGAAAATAATAAAGCCGCGTCTGGCCAGCAGACAAGAGGCAGCATGAGCAAAGTGTGGCACAAAATAATGCACAGTGGTATGAAAAATGTTCAAAAAGAGCAACTATGAAAAAAGAATTGTGAAATTAAATTAGTGACAAAATTTGACAACTTATGATAAACAAATGAAAATTTAAAAAAAAAAATATTTTTAAATAATATTAAAGGTATAGAAAATTATTGGAGATATATCTGATAAGAAGAAAATAGTTGCTCGATGAGTTGCTTGATGTATAAAGTAGTTAATGATTTCAAGAAAATGTTGGAATAGTCTTCTTTCAGATGGTTTTTAATAAATATCAAGCAACATCACAACTTTCGTGAATTGTGGAATTAAATTAGGGACTGGATTTAAAATTAGACAACTTATGATAAACAAATGAAAATTTAAAGAAAGATATTTGAAAATATTTTTAAAATAATATTTAAGGTATAGACAATTATTGGAGATATATCTGATAAGAAGAAAATAGTTGCTCGATGTATAAATTAGTTAATGATTTCAAGAAAATGTTAGCCTAACCTTCTTTCGGATTGTTTTAAATAAATATCAAGCAACATCACAACTTTCGTTCCACTGTGCTCGTTTTGTGTCTTAAGCCATTGACAGGCCCATTGGCAGCTGTGTGTTGATGTTATCGCCTTGGTCCACAATCCCCACACACAAAACAAAATGTGAACCGCTGAGGGCTCTTCGCTGCTCAACGGTGTGGGAACATTTTGAGACAGCAACGGCAAAGCCTAAAAAACTTATTTTTGCCACCTTAGTAGAGAGCTTTGATATTTCCTTTTGTGGCTGTTTTAGTTCTTCTTGGCCAACTCTCAATAATAATTGACTTATCTGAGCTGCAATGCAAGAAAAAAGACGCCAACATGCCGCCGCTTGTTGTAGTTGTAGTTGTTGTTGTAGTTGTTTTTAGAAGAGGTCTCTTCTCTGCGGTTTTTGTGTGAGGCTCGATATAATAAAGCTCGCTGGCCTCGTATTTGACTTATTGCGGTCGGAACTGTGGACCGTTGTTGCATCATTGATCGGCGGCGGCGCGAGAATTGAAAAAGAAAGATACACGTGAAATATTGGGTCATAACTATTGATTGGGTTTTTTTTTTCACTCTGTAGTAGTCTCTGCGGTCAAATTGAAAGCAAAAGAAATGTATGCAAAATAAACGCGTAGGGAGATTTATAGGAGATTGCCCCAACTTCCAGACTCATCAACATAATTATCATTCACGCCGTGCACAAAAAGTAATAATAATGATATGCAGTTAATTTTTTGCCATTTCAGATTGTTGCTCGTTCGTTTGTTTCTTTTTCTGTTCGCATAATTGTGTATAACAAATTCAGTTTTTCCGCACAAGGCAATTTTCCACTCTGCCACAGCGACAAGTCAGGCCGCAAATGCAATTTGTTTGAACCGAACCCTAAAGCCAAAGTTTAACTCTCTCTCAGACAGAGTCTTCTTCTGCTGCTGCTGCTTCTGCTCTACGCACGTTTTATTCATTCGTTCAGCTAGCAAATGAGGTATATAATGAATAAAATCGTACTTACTTTGTTTGCACTGCAAAATTGTATGGTGTAAAATAATTCATTTGACCTCCAATGCATTTTTGAGATGCACGAAAGTTAAATTTGCATGGAACGAAACTTTATGGATGTTAAAAGAATCTTCAAAAACCCATAATAAATTTGGACCTAGTTCCCACACAAAGAAATACTTCTACAACGTCTTATAGAATTTCCTTTACAATTCCAATCCTTTATACTATCTGCATATCTGAAGACATATTTACTTATTCCGAAGTTTTAATTTTTATGTTTGTTTGCCCGAAGGTCCGTCTGGCAGTTTTGGTATTTTCACTTGGATATTCCATGGGCGCATTCTCTGCCCACATTTAATGCCAATAAATCTTTCGTTTGCCTCTGCGTCCCATCTCCGCTCTCTCTTTCCCTGTTCCTTTTTGACCTGCACGCCTTCTGCACGCCTTGTGGCTGGGCAAAATAAAATTGAATCTTTATGAATGAAATTCTTGGGTTAATGCATTCGTTTCGACCACTGAGAAGCTGTCCACACATGTGAACCGCATGTTCTCAGTTCTTTCAGTTCTTGTTTCTTTAGTTCAACATCTTGGGAATGTGTTTTTGGTATGGCATATTTGTCTTTAAGTTTCAGCCTCTTTTAATTGAATTTTATGCCAGCTTCTAATGGAATTTCATAATACATATTTGGGTTTTTGGTTGCACATTTGCAACATCCGCTCTAAATGCAACATTTTTTTTTTTTTTTTTTAAATGCTAACGAAGGCCTTAACAATGGAGAACAAACAAGAACACCCTCAATTTGCATTTGCTCTTCTTCTTCTGTTTCTGCTGCCGCATTTTTTTTTTTTTTTACATTTTCCGTTTGCATTCCGTTGCTAATTGACGACAATTAAAATTTATTAGCTGGCAACAGCAATTAAACGCAAGAACCCGCACGCAATTTTCAACGCTCATCAGAGAACAACTCCCCCCTTTCCCCTTCTCCCCAATGCGGATTTCATAACTTTCAAGCAAAGTGCATAAAAAATGGAAAGCGTTTAAGAAAAGTTTGTACTGTAATGAGAGTTTTTATTTAAAATGCGTTCAACATGGAAAAATTATAAATCAAATGATTATATAAAGCCAAAGTTTAGAGTTCTCGATGTTTTTGATTCTAGAGCTTTATTAAAATTTATATCTCTTGATTCTTTGGTTAAAAAACTATCAGTAAACGTGCCCTAAGTCTGAAAACTACTAAGAAAAGAATTATAAGAGAAAGATTAAAATTTTTTTTTTTTTCTATTTTAAACTACTAAAAAATTTAAAAATAGCTTAAAAATATTTTTACTCTTAAAAATGTGTACTTCATAATTTGTAACTGATCCTAGCAATTTTTAAATGTTTTCCATGTACATTTTTGGCACACAGCTTCACATATTAAAAAACCCTTTTCATAAATTTTAAAACCCTCATAAGTTTATAATATGTTTCGAGGCAGCATTTATCTCGAGGTTTCTTTGTTTATGCCGACTTTGTAGAGGAAACAAACAGAAAGTGTTGTTGTCTTTCTGTCCACTGTGCGCGCATCCACTCGACAATCAATCAAACTTAAGTGGCTGCAACGGCAACTTGCAGCACAAGAAGATGAGGAGGAAGGGGAGGAGATGGAGATGGAGGCAGGCAGTTGGGGCATTAGCAGCTAATCTGCATATTGTGTCAAATGGGAAAATATGCAGCAGTAACTCCCGACTCTTCTTCTTTGCTTTATTTATTTGCCAAGTGGCACTTGCAACAAATTGGCAGCAGCTGCAACTGCTTTGTGTGTGTGGCAAATGAAAGCTGCGGGTCGCTTCAAGTTTATACAAAAGACAGAAGACAAGGAAGCAGAAGAAATAAGTGTGCATATTAACACTGCGCCACAACTTGCTGCAACTGCAACAACTCTGCAGCAACAATAACAACCAAAAGATGAAAATCAATAGAAAATTCGCAACCCCAAGCAAAAATCTTAGTTCAAAGCCAAAGTCTCTCTGCTACAAACGGGTGATTGCCCTCTTATGCCGGCAATGCGGCTTCTATTAAAGGATATGCCGACTCACACACACACACACACACACACACACATATATATGTATTAGCTGGTACGGTACAAGTTTCTAACACACAGCATACTTGGTTTTTTTTTTTTTTTTTTGAAGGCAGGCACAATTCCACATGTGAAATTTATGTGAACTCGCATCGCATCCTTTTTATTGTTCTCTCTCTCTCGCTCTCTCAACTGTAGCAGGGTAGTCTAGGGAGGGGTGAAGGGTATTGGCGACGACAAATAGTAACCTGAGTGCGGCAATACTTGTGACAAATCTGTACGGCAAAAAAAAAAAGAAGTTATGAGTGGCTGCGACAACCCTCACACCCCCTCCCTTGAAAACACGGAACAAATAAAAATAAAACTCAACTCTGGTGCTATAAAAATGTAAAATTCATTCAGAGCAGCCGCAACAACAACAACAGCAGCAACGAGAAAGGAAAGAAATAAGAAGAAATGACAGCAACAGCGTGACTGCGCATAAATACGTGAACAAAGAATAAAAAAGGAACAAAAAAAAAAAAAAAAAACAACGGTGTGTGGAAAAAAGAGAGACAGAGAAATGAGAGTTTTATAAAAGGTGGGGATGAGCAGAGCAGATAATCAATGAAATTGCTGCAGGACAACCGGAAAATGTTAGTTATTGTGCAAGTGTGCTTTTGTAACAAGCTTTAGAGGAAGAAAAACAATACCTGAAAGAATGAAAGAAATTACATATTGAAATATGTTTTTCTGCTTGAAAACTTTTTTGTGAATAATTTTCAGTCTTCATCTTCAACTAACATTTTTTCTTGGGTGTATAATTGGTTCACATGAACTTATTTAGGTTCTGCATTAATTACCCTTTGTGTGTACTTTTCTTTTTTTCGCACACAGTGTCAACGTTTATTTGTTCAAGTCGATTTTCAATTAATATTGTGTTCAAAAGAGCTTTAGGCGAATATGTTGCAACTGAAGAAGAAGAAGAGTGAGAGAGAGAAAAAAAAATCAAAATAAACAACCAGCTAAATGGAATGTAAACAAAACGCTATAAAAATGCAAATATTTAACCTTGATGCTAGTTACACAATTGTGAACCAGTACAGAGAGTGAGAGAGAGTGAGTGGGAAAGGGGGTGAGGGTGAGTGGAATGCAACAACCCTCCGCACACACACTGCTGGCCGCATGCCGCATGCCACAAAACGTGAATGCAAGTTGCAAGTTGAATGGCCTTTTGAACAATTTGAAACACCCTACCTCAATACTGACTAAACCAAATGCATTTCACATTCGTATTGATTCCGAGGCGAGGCAAAGTCTTTCTCTTCACCCCTCTCCCTCCCTCTCACCCCTTTGTGGATAGAGCTGCGCTCTACTTTTACTGCTGTTGTTGTTCTTTTGTATATTTTTCTTTTTGTTTAAATTCAATTTTAGTGCATTGCACTTTTTGCGACGCGACAACAACAACAACTGCAAAAAACAAGAACAACAACGATGACGACGCCGGAAGTGCGGCCAGGCAGCAGCGGAAGGTGCTTAGGCAGAGGGGTAGTGGAGAGGGGTGAGGGGGGCCAGACAATGTGCAAAAGGGTGGCACAAACATTCAGACAGACACTCATCACTATATACACTATATATATCTGTTGCTTTTGTTGTTCTTGTTGTTGCTTGGGCAGATTGCCAAGCAGCTTTTTTTTTCTGTTGCAATTTGTTGCTGGGTTGCACTTGGGGTAGCCCTAAATAATCTTTGGGTTTTCGTCTTTTCCTTTTGTTGTAGTATACCCCGTAACCATGAAAATTTCTAAGGAGATGTCTTTATACTAGAAAAGGTCGTATGACTGTTCAATCTTAAATAATACTTATACTGTCAAAAAATATTTTTAAATTGTAGTTTAATATTTTCTTAAAGGTTTTTTTTTTTTTTTTTAATATATACATAAACATATTTTTATTTAGCCTCTTCCAGCTCAAAACTAGTTACAGGGTATTCCTCCTATCCACCACTAACAATTAGAGCCTTCCGACATGTTTTCTTACCATTTTTGGGCACATTTCATGCTTGATTCAGCACTCAAAGGCAAAAACAACAATCGATCTGTTGTTCACATTGGCAACAATGAAAAAACTTCTATAGCTTCTTTCGAAACCTTGCAAAATTGTACCTTTTAAATGTTGTTTGCCTTAAAGCCATTGCATGTTAAACGCAAAACGCATTAAGTAAAAAACGAACACACAAATAAAGAAATTACTTAATTCAACGTAGCTGAAAAACAATGTAATCAGCAATTGGCCAAGTTCTTAATGGCACTCAAAGGAGTTTGCCATTTGCACGCAAAAAAGATTCTTTTCGCTTTCTATAACGTTTTTTTTTTTCTACTTTGCTTTTGGTTCATGCTGTCTGCAAATTTAATTAAGGTGTTATTACCTCTAGTCAACACCTTGCAGGCGTCCAGAGCACTTAAAACAGAGAGGGAAAAAAGTGAAAAAGTTAATTTTGCAGCAAAAGCAGCTTCCAGGAAGGCAGTTAAAAGGCGGCACAAGACCAATAAGTGGGGCGGGGCAACAAACTAAACGGAGGGAGGGGCAAGAAACTCATTCTCTTCTTCTTCTTTTCGGCCACACAGTTTCCATTCCAGTTTAATTGCTCTCGGTTCTCTCGGAAATGTAGCCAAAAGGCTCGTTTTGATTGACCAAATTGTGATTACAGCAAAACAAATACACACACAGTGTGTGTGTGCGTTTGAGTGAAAGAGAGAAAAAGAGAAAGAGTGAAAGAGAGAGAAGATTTAAAACCTTGGGGGCGCCAGTTAATGAGCTTATAATGGAAATTGTTTCGTATACATATCAACAAATATATTTATAATCGCATATTGTAAATGAAGTAATTAGCAATATCTGGTTTTGTTTTAACAACTAACGAAAAATTTAATGCTAAATTGGTTTGCATTGTTTGTCACTGTGTAACTAAATGCACAAATTTGTGGTGTAATTTAAATATTTAATGGGATTTTAATGTACGATTTTTAATATAATGTTGCAAAACCCGATTTTCACTCAAATATTAACAGATTGTTAAAAGCAACTGCATTCCAGAGTGGATTAACCTCTTTAATAATATGTAAAAAACTTAATTTTACTCGAAATTTAATTACTCCCTTACTAACTTCATTACCAACTGCTTACTTACCTACTTACTTCCTTACTAACTTACATACTTACCTAAGTAACACATTTTGTTAAAGCTTAGCTCTGTGACCTCTTAATTAATTCTCAAAATTCAACTTTAAAATCTCAAACATTTCAATGATTTCACTCAAATCAAGACATCAATCAGCTTAGCAATTGATTTATTAATACCGCTTATAGTTAGTATCTCAGCATTTAAAAGTGTTAACAATCATACCAAGAAAACACAACTCAGTTTTAAAAATAGGCGCCTAAGTTAAGCTACTTAATAAGCAACAACAACAGAGAGTCTCTGCTTCTTCTTCCGGACCAAAATCGTAAGCGGCTTAACTCGTCAAGTTATCATTATCGCTGAATTTCCAATTAGGGCCAACAACTAGAGCTGCATATGCAGGCAGAGAGGAGAGAGAGGAAGAGAGGGGCGTGTCACCAAATGTTGTTAACACGTAATTTGTACCTGTCTGGTCTGGCCCTGGCCCTCTGAAGGTATAAAACAAGGAGCCGACAAACGACTTTTGACTCTCAAGTGGAAGGAGTATGTGTTGAATATATATCGCGTTACCTGTGCGTGCCACAAAGGGAGAGTGGAGGGGGGGTAACAGTGGCTACTGTGTTTACCCTTTTTTTTCTTTTCATCTTTCTCACTCGTCGCCTTTGGGCTTCCCGCTTTTAAACACACATGGTATGCAAATATTTGGCACGTGAAGTACAAAAAAGACGAAAGAAGTTGTGCGTAATGACTTTATTTATGGGTTCTCTCCAACCAGAGCAGACAATAGCTCCCGAGGCGTTATGTGCAAGCCAGTCTTTTTTTTCGTTGCTGACAGGTCTTGGCCAATAAGTGAAAAATGTGTTGCATTAATGAGTTTTCCACTGAATTTTACAGATTGCAAATCTGTCATTTAAATAGCTCAAAAACAAAGACAGGGCAGCTCAATTAATCATTGTCTGCTCAAAAAGGTTTTGGGTTTAATATGTAAACCACAATTGGGCGAGTTTTTGGATGCTTCCTCTTCCCTCTTGTCGTCCAATTCATGTTTGATGAAGCACTTTGTTTGTCAAACCGGCCCCGGATATAAAATGCTCTCGACCCTCACGTCCCTAGACGCACACCCTGCACACCCCTCTTCAACTAAATAGGGCGCCCCTCTCTTTTGTATTCTATTTATTTTCAAATGTCCGCTGTGGTCGACTACCTGAATGTGTGTGTTTTTTGTGTGTGTTTGGTTGTGCCTTGTGCATTGGGATTTGTGAGCAGATTTGCGCAACGCTATAACAGAAAAAAGGGAGAAAGAGAATTTTCCCTTCACTCACACACGTATTGTTCACTCTTCTGATTGTGAGTGCCACGCGCTATGACAACAACAGAATGAGAAAAAAACAACTAGAAAATATAAAAATCCTTCCTTTTGACAGGACCTCGTGTGCGCGTTGTCGCCTCTTGATAAAGTGCGCTTGAATATTTTATGCCAAGCTAAACAAGACACAATGTGTGTGTGTGTGTGTGTGTGTGTGTATGTGTGTGTTCCCTATTGTACGCTTTAAATTGCCTGCTAAATGCTTAGTTTCAATTTACATAATTTCCTTTGCTCAGGGGTTCCTAGAAAAAAGCCCCTAAATAAGGAAGAATTTTTGTATAATTTAATAACAATTTTCTATTATTAGAAAAGGGTTTTGAACAGTTGTTGAACTTTCAAAAGGGGGAAATAAACATCAGAATATATTTTTTTATTTATTTTTAAACAATATGTTTTCTTGTCTTTAACAGTAGCAGAAAACTTGTTAATGAAATAAAATATACAAATATTTTGAAACTTAATATAATGAAATTAAAAAAGAATAAAAAAATATTCCTTGTCTTGACACCTCTTTTAATGTATACTCAAAAGCTCCAGAAAATATTATTATTCACTTTGTCACTGCTTATTTTATTTAACTCAACAATTTGTCAAAAATATTCCCCAGTAGCTGATTTGCCATTCAGCGAAATTTGACACCTAACAAAGTTATAAAATATTTAATGTTCAACTCTTTGGGGCACATTCCAATAGATTATTTACGAGCTGTGTTTTTATTGCGACGCCCACTCTCTAAAATGTATGAGGAAGAAGAAGAAGAAGAAGAGTTGCCATTCACTTTCAACGCCTTTTCAGAGTTGAGTTTTCGTCTTTGTCTTTTGTCAACATCCATTTGTTTGTCACCTCTTTTAAGCGCTATCTTTGTGTTTTTCATCTTAATTGCAATTAGCTATGAAAATGTCGTATAAAACGGTACCACACTCTATATCTACACTATAGATCGTGTTATCTATGCGATCTACTAATCAGTTTGCTGCTACTAGAAACAAATTATTTACTAAACAAAAATTAGCATAACTTGCTTTACCTTTTTACCAATGATTTTAATAAACCCGTTGCTCTGGGTAACAAGCCATCGAGATCTGTCTTTTACGATTTGTTTGGCCTCTTTATGTTTCTTCATAAGAGTTTTGTTTCATTGTTTTCACTAATTTGTGATTGGCGTCAAAAATTCATTTGCGATTCCACAGCGCAGCTGATTAATCAATATAAAAGCCGACATTTTTTTTTTGTAAGCTCTTTTTCATGGCAGATAAACGCAAATTTTTTAGTGGCACTTAATTAAAACCAGAGATAAAAAAAACAAGTTTTAAACGTTTCAAGAGAAACGGAAAAAGGGAAATATGCGTAGCGCTACATTTTGTGGCATAAATGAATAAATTATATAGTTTTATTGGAATTTGATTTGCTTTACATATGTACATATATTTATGCAATCATTCAAATGATTGATGCTGCCAGCGAAAAAAATCACTAAAATACTTCAAAGCGGTCGTTTTTTTTTTTGCGCTTAAAATAAATCTATTTCTGTATTTTATATATTTTAAATATTTTACCATCAATAAAATATTTTCTTTATACATTTTAATTAAGCTTGAAGCTTTAAACAAAGTTTTGCCTAACCCATTATTGACTTCAAAATTCTATTAAATCTTTGCCACGCCCACAAAGGGCAACGCTTGCGGCTCGATTTTGTCAGCCACTCCTCCACGCTGTGGCAACGTTTTAAAATCGATTAAAAATCGACGCCTGGGACCACCTGCTGTGATCGAACTTTTTGAAGCCGAAAAAAAAAGCCGCAAAACCATTTCTTGTGTTCCATATTTTTGTTGTTGTTGAGTTTCTTTTGAGCCAAGGCGTTGCCTCTAACATTGTTTATTAGAATTTTAAATGTAGGCAGCGTTTTAACATGTTTTCAGTAGCTTCGACAGCAAAAAACCCAAAACAGGCCATATATAAATATTTTCTTTATCGATATCTGTAAATTAACGCGTGCCTGGCAGTTCTTTTGTCTGTCTATATCATAAATATTTGAAAATATATGCTTTTGTGGGTTATTAACGTTGCATGCGGCTCAATGCCAAAATCATAATAAAAGAAACTTGCCTAATGAAGCTTTAATTGTCGCTTTTCGATACGATGCGATACGATATAAAACCAATATTATTATTGATTTTTGTTTCTTTCTGTTCTCGGGTTATCGGTCATGCAACTAAAATTCATGACTCTCTTTTTTTCGGCCACCCGCACAAACAAAACCGTTATGGACATTTTGATATTTCTGTAGCACTCGATGTCATTTTATGTTTGGCTTACGTTCTCCCCATAAAAACCACCAATAACATTTTCCAATAAGCTTTTCACTTTGTTCCACTTGATGGCCAAAATTTATGGGAGGCCTTTTCTCTCTCGCCCCCAAAAAATATTAAATTCAATATTAACAGCAACAAAAACAGAGCATAACTTTCATATTTTGTCCGTTTACCATATTTTAATGAAAAATAGTAGATTGAGTCAGGCATGTCAGAATAAAATTTTGCAGCTTAAATTTTCTTCATAAAAATATTTGTATAGACAATATGAATATATATATACTGTTGTAGAGCGGAATAAAAACTCTATTAACTTTGACTTTGGTAACGTTTAGGAATTTTTCCAAATTGATGCAGGTTAGAGATATGAAAAAAAAGCAAAGTTGATTAAAGGCGTAAATATTTTCTTCAAACAATTTTTTCAAATTTGTTAAAAAATATGTAATACTGATTTACTGAAAATAACTTTCAGTATGCTTAATTGTTTTATTTTGCAGATAATTTTTGACATTTTCTAACAAAAGTTTTTTCATTTAGCTGGAACTCGCATTATAAATCTTGTTGATGCAAATCGTATGCTTATTGTATTTCTCTCTGCTTACAAATTTCCCCTCATCTAGTCCCACCCTCTTTCCAATTCATAATTATGAACAAACTCTTGCAATCAACTTTTGCAATTTGTCAATGTTTCAGTTTGTGACAAAGTCAATAATTAACGCGGCTTGTTATATTGTATAGGATCGTTAGATTAATGATACAGCATGTTCTCTCCCTCTCTCTCTCTCTTCTCTCCCTCTCCCTCTTTGAAGTAAAGTGCATTTGCTGAAGCTGAAATCCTGCCGATGATAATTACGCGTAAAAAGCAAATAAAACTATTGTCAACACATTACGCGACTCGGGAAATGTGAAACGGCCAATATCGAAAAATAGGAAAAAAAAACAAACACACACACACACATGTAGAGGCGGCGCCTGTGCAGCTGTTGTAAATTCCGTGTGCAACCTTTTGTTGCTGCCACACAGGGGCTTAAATGACAGGGTGCGTGCCTCGTCGGCTCGCCTCGTCTCTGATCCGCACTTGGGTAATTAAAATAATGTTCACACACAACACACACAGCAAATTTTCAAGGGCGGCCATGTGTGGCACACATTTTTGACTAACTACTACTTGCATCAGGGTTGGAAATTATTAACAACTGAAGAAAAGAAAAAAAATCCAAAATAGTACAATAGCTCAGAGGCTTAGTTATGTAGAGCAACATGTCATCAAAGGGCAACCAACAAAAAACAACTCAAAAGTGCCCAAAATCCTTGGACTGTGTTGCCGACATGCTGACATTAGACAGAGACAGCACACTCTAACCCTCTCTCCTTCACTCTTGTGAGTTTCGTTTCTCTCCACATGCACGTGTGCCAAATATCTTGAATATTTAATAATTTCCTGCTAATGTCATTAAAAAGTTTGTGCTTTGTGCAACATTTTGTGCTTCGTGTTGCGCTTTGTGCACTGACAACCAATTAAAATGTGAAAAGTTCATAATTTATAATACCCTGTGACGTAAAGTGCTTTAGAAAGGGGTATATAGGGACAAGCAAAAGTGTTCAACTTAAATATTTAATTATCAAGTAAAATATAAATTTAGTATGAATCATATGTTTATTTCTTTACCTCTTATTTCTTACAGGGTATTTTCTATTGTTTCTAAAATCAATGAAAAGCTTTGTAATGCTGTTTAGGGTGAAAATGTGCTTGTTTTACGGCCTTCAAAGCAACCTCAAAGCAGTTGAATTTGTTTTTAGTTCATTATTAATTAGCAAGTTTACTAAATATTTAGTTTACTGACTTCTAAAAACTAGTTAAATAACACCATAATATATTAAAATGTTGATTATTAGTAGCTTTTGAACTAAGTGAGTTAATTTAATTGTAGCTAGAACCATTTCTGAATTAAAAATATATTTAAAATCTCTAGTAGTTTACAAACCTCTAACAAATCTCTCCTTTTCTTTCTCATTGCAGCTAGCCGCAGCTACAACCAGCCACAAGATGCATATTGATTAAGCGAACAGTCAACAATTAAGGGTAAACATTCCCAACTTTCGAAAGCGCCCCAACAGTGGGTCAAAAACGCAAACTCAATGAATAATTTGCGGGTGTGTAATGTGTAAAACCAACAATTAAACCGATACAGAATAAAGTCCGAAAAAACAAAACCCAAACCCAAAACCAGGATCAATTTAATAATTAACTTGCAACACAGAACACACACTGAAGCTGAATATACAACCGAATACCAACAACAAACAACAGCAACGCTCAACGCGTGCCACCAGGCAACAAATGGCGGCACGACGTTGCCCGTTGGCGTCGCCCATGTGGCGAGGAGGAGGAGGAGGACCGCAAAGGATATTAAGTAGTATTAAAAACATGTTGCTACTACTGCCGCTGCTCCTGACTCTGGCAACAGCAACACAATTGCAACCTTCTACTAGTTATGCAGGATTAAGTGCAGAGAATGCAGCTAGAATGTTAGCTGGCAGTCCTGGCGATGTCCCAGAGAGTCCTTTGCCCCAATCGAAAGTGACGCACAGTGAAATGTCGCTAGTGTTGCCACACGACACGTATCCGGGCTTCAGCATCAAGAAATTCAAAACGCATCCGCTGCAACAGCACAAGAACAACAATAAAACAGCAGCAGCAGCAGCAACTGTTGCTGCCTATCACATGCTGGACAGCGATTACTCCAAGTACTTCACAGTGTTGGATGATGGCGTTGTGATGACCACAGCGGATATATCGCCGCTAGTTAATCGACCCGTCCAGCTGGTTGTCGTCGAGCAGACTCCCAATGCCACCAACACTCACAATCTGCAGCTGTTTGTCATGCATCGCAAGGACATGTTGCGCTTCTCGGGCTCCCTGCTGGATGCGAGCGGCGAGGTGCGCGAGAATCACCCAGCAGGCACTAGGGTGCGTGGCGTGCCCC
This sequence comes from Scaptomyza hsui, assembly GCA_018152825.1. Classification (NCBI taxonomy): domain Eukaryota; kingdom Metazoa; phylum Arthropoda; class Insecta; order Diptera; family Drosophilidae; genus Scaptomyza; species Scaptomyza hsui. The sequence continues at coordinate 805,577 of JAECXO010000280.1, forward strand.
TAATGCAGGCGTTCAGTGGCTCGATCCTGGACGAGGAACTCGCCAAGCCGAAGAAGGTGCGCTACACGATCATCGATGGCAATGTGAATGATGCCTTTGCGCTGCAAGAGCGTCGTGCCAATCAGAACGTCCAATCGAATGCTAAATCCTTGACCATTGAGGGTGATGATGAGGCTGGAGTTTGGCTGGTCACAAATCGTCCCTTGGATAGGGAGGAGCGTGCTCACTATGATCTCTCCGTGGAGGCGTCCGATGTGGATGGACTCGATAAGACAGTGTCGAGGATACAAATCACGGTGCTCGATGAGAACGATAATCGACCCGTGTTCAAGTCACAGGATTACAAATTCGCCATTGCCGGCAAGAAGTCCTTGAACATGGAGAGCAACAATAGCGTAACCTATCAGAGATTTGCCATATTGGGTAAAGTGGAGGCCACAGATGCCGATGGCGATAAGATTGCCTATCGCTTGAAATCGCCCAGCAATGTTGTCATCATTGTGCCCCAGACAGGAGAACTCATGCTAGCTGGAGAACCTACCTCCAATGAACTGCTCCTCGAGGTAATTGCCCATGATCTACGTTATCCAAGTTTGCTCAGCGCTCAGCCTGCAAAGGTTCTACTCGAGTTCCTGGCACCCGAACCGGTTTCGTTTATAATGCAACATCTGGAACACGACGAGGTCAACTCACATTCGCATCATCGTGAAAAGCGACGCGTGACACGAGCTGTCCGACCCACAAAACGTATCGAATTCACCGAAGCCGATGGCGATACGGAGGGAAAATCTGTGTTCCAGTTGGAGAAGGAAACGGATAAGGAAACGTTTAAAATACGCGATGATAATCCCTGGGTTACAGTGGAAACAAATGGCGCAGTGCGTGTCAAGAAGAAGTGGGACTATGAGGAACTTGGTCCGGATAAGACTATCGATTTTTGGGTCATCATCACGAACATGGGACATAATGGTGAGTCATAAACAGAAATGTTACTTAAACTTAATCCTAATCAATTACCATGAAAGTCAAAGGGAAGATTTAGAGATACAATCGATATACGAAAATATCGATACTTTATCATACTCCTAATAGGTTTTCTTCATTTCATAATAGTGCAGGGCATTTAGTATTGTGTTCTTAGAGTATCTGACTACATAATTAGCTTGTCAATATTAGTTTCCCTCTGCCTCTCCCTGTCCTGTCCGTCTGGTATCTCACTTTTGTGGCAGCATAATGAAGCACTGACATTTCTAAATGCCTTGAGGCATGGTAGAGACAACATTTGGAAAATTGAGCAAGCAATAACCAAATCAGCAATCCATTAATAGCTACAACAGACGAAACTAAACTTAGCACAACAGACAAATAGAAAATACAATGTGAACATATTTATAGCTTAATTATTGGGCTGCTTCTGTGTGAAAGTTGGATGGAAAAAGCATTAAAAGAAATATTTTAAATGTCAAATCGTCAATTACCAAGGCTCAAGTGTATTGAGAACAAAACTTCAACTAGTCAGCAGAACTATTTTCAATTGAAACGAATAATCATTAAGACTGTCAACAGTAGTTAAAATACAGAAGCAAAGCAAAAATTCACAATTTTGAGATGTTTAAAGACCAGGAAAATTCCTATATGCCCCCAAAATTGAATATTCAAATCTTTGGTTGTCATGACAAGTAATTATGCTCGAAGTGAAGCACAAAGGATATCAGATAGAGATAGAGAGAGTTGTTGCCATCTTTTTGGCCAAGCAAACAATATTGAAGGCATTTTTAACACGAGAACAAACATGGCAGCAAACAGGATTCTCAAACTGAGCAGCCAGCAGGACGAATGACGAACGATGATTATGACGATGATGAGCATGAACCAATCAATTGTGCCAAACAATCTGACAGACTGAATAATCAAACCAACCAATCTACCTAACTACCTACATTCCTATCTACCTATCTACCTATCTGTCTGCCTGAATGGATAACTGTCTCTTCTACAGTTTGTCTCTCCCTGATTCGTTGACCAAATAGCAATGGTCATTGGACATTCACACAACCTCTCATACCTCATTCAGATGCCAATTTGACATGAGTCGCAAAAACAGTTCAACCAACTGACAGACATTCTCATGAATTGTTCAAAAATATGCACTCACTTTACAAAAACACACAAATACAGAGAGGAGAACTCAGTAGCAACAAAGTCAGAACAACAAATCAATTTCTGGTTGGGTTTGTCCTTTCTCGATACTCTGTAAATAAACACAATTGTACAGATAAAATTTGTATCTAGTATCTAGTATCTTCTTAACTTGCTATCCTGCAAATTATTTAAGAACACGTTTTTTATAAGTATCCCTAACCCTTATACGGTATTGCCTAGTCTGTTATATATTTCCTCTCTGATTTGCTGCACTTTTTTCCGCATTGCTCGCGCTAATTGTGATAGGCAATTGTTGTAGACGGGGTTTTTAATTTGGCTATGGTGGGTCTGGGTCTGGGTCTCGGCCTGGGACTACTGCAAACTGGAATTGAGGTTAGGAACTGTGACTTTTTCCACTGTTCTCTGTCTGTCTGTCAGTTAATTAAAAATGTTACCATTCATGTTTGCAGTTGAAAACTGTCGCACTTCATCTGTTTCATTTTGCCTGCGCTTTATGCACGCTTTCCGCAGTTGATTTTCATGCAATTTTCATTGCGTTTTCTCAGCGCACATTCCACAAAAAGAAGAGAATGAACTTAAATATGCATGTGGCTCTTAAGTGCAGTTTGCAATGAAAACGTTGACTGATTACTCATGATGAAACTTTTCCATCTTAACGCTTAACAACACTGTAACTTTTCTGTGTTTCTTTTAGTTAAACAAGTTGCAAGAAATTGAATTTCTAAGTGCCCTAATTTGGAAAAACCAAAGAAAAACTCAGCAAGCCACTTGACAATTCTTACATTATCCTTATCCCAAGGCACTTTTCTGTGTACCTAATCAATAGTGCTATACATATATCAAATATCTAAGAGGAGGCATGCTTAGAATATCATATGTACTCTGATTGTTACGGTTGCTGCCTCTTGTTGCAACTTGAGTTCATGTTTGTCACGCACAGGCAACAATGAAACAAAAAATATATATCTACATGTATACGATGCCAGAGGGAATGCCACTTGTGCGCTCCAGCCAGGACATAAATGCCAGATAAACATAATTCATTTAGCTGGAAAGGAGCCCAAAAAAAAAAAATAAAACTAGAAACTGGGAATAAATAAAAACACTTGGCATAGGCGTTGTTATTTGTTAGTTTTTTCTAAGCTAACAAATTTTACAACAACATTTTTTCATTCATTTAAAATGCTACGCCAATGCACAAAGCAGACAGCACTGAGAGAGCGAGAGAGAGCGAGTGACAATGGAATGCTGGAAATGAAACGCAGCGAAATGGAATGCTAAACAGCTGCTGAGCAGGCGCAGTTATATTGAGAGAGAGAGAGAGAGAGAGAGAGAGAGAGAGAGAGAGTGGAAGAGAGCGAGAGAGTTGTGCTCTGGGGTTGGGTTATCATCAAAAGCGGTCGCGTGCCAAGTCCAACAGGAAAACAGGCTCGTAACAATTAGACAAGAAACCCTCCTCCCTCTCTTACGGTCTCCCCCTCTTACACACACACACACACTCATATCGAATTGGGGTCTTTGTTAGGAATAAACGCATGATTTGATGCAGATTTCAAACATAGTTAAGTGACGAAAGAGGGTAGGGGGGGGATTCAGTTGATTGAAGTCGACTCCCACTTGAATAACGCGCTTTCGTGTTTGTTTGTGTTTTTAGCAAATTTCCAAGCGCATTGTTTTGCCCAAAAAATAGAGGAAGAAATTTATGCACTGCCTCAAGGGTTGGTTTTTGTTGTTGTTGACGTTTTTTTACTGCTTTGGCATTCCGTCACTAAAGGCACTAAGGGGAAGGCAATGCAGTCATACATAAAGTAGAAAAGGGAAAAGCGCTAAAAAAAAAAAAAAGGGTATGTAGTTAACTGGTACTTGTAATATCCTGTAGATAAAAAAGATTAAAGTTTATATAAATTAAGCTGCTTTTAGAGATTAAAAAGTAAATTCTGTAGGGTAATAATTAACAAAATATGTCTTAAGGTCGTCTATACTTTACCTAAGAAGCACTTTCGTATTAATGTACAGTAAAGAGTATCTCCTAGTCAATCACTTCCTTTTCCCCCTTTTTTTTGCCTTGTTATCCTTCGTTTGTTTTTTGTGTGTGTGTCATGTTCCAAAAAAAAAAAATAGAAGAAAAAAGGCATGCAATTTATGCAGTGCATGAAAAATGAAAACTTGCACGCATGCAAAACACAAACAACAATCACAAAAACAACAACAAGAGAAACAGGACACAGTTGCATAAGCTAGAAACAAGAAAAAGGGGGGAGTTGATAATGTAAAGTTATGCAGTAGCTTGTTGCGTGGCAGGTGGCATGTGGCATGTGGCAAGTTGGCTGGCGTTTTACCTTTCCCATTCAAGAGAACTGTTATTGAGCTTTGCTCTCACAGGATGTAACAATGTTTTTTTTGGTTTTTTTGGGTTTGCGATAAAAACTTTGCTAGCCAAAAAACACACAAAACTAATGTCTAAATACAATCAGATGGAACAGGACTCGCCAAAGTTTTGAGAGTGCAACTAAAATAGCTTATAGGTAAGGAGGGGGGAAAGGCAAGTAGTACTTAGATAAAACGTCATAAACTACGCGTTAAACATGCAACTGTGCAACAGCAGTGTTAATTTTCATTGCCCCCAACACACGACGCGGAAGAAGAGGAAGTAGAAGTTGCTGCAACATATTGTCATAAATTATGAAAATGCAAATTTGAAAGTTTCGTGTTCTTCAGCGGGGCAAAGTCATGAAATCGACTCACAAATATGCTTTCCACAAAACTCCTGCAAAGTTGTTATTACTCAGACGTGGGTTGACTTGGTTAACTGTTGCTTAATTAAGCATTAATTTCATGTTTTATATGCATGCAACACATACACAAGAAAAGACCCTTAAGTTCCACAGAAGTCAAAACTTTGCTAGGGTTTGGGACAACTAGACGTATGAGCATTTTTTTTTAATAGGTTCAAAGGGTTTAACCTTTGACATTTATAACTTTCATTTAGTTTTAACTTTAAAACATTTGACCATTATTCCATCTACCAATTTATGTTTTTCTTTGCGTTCTCCCAAAAAAATCTCTGTTTATTTAAAAACCAAACTAAAAACTGACTGCATGCAAATATAAATTAGAAATGTCGGAGAAAAAGGTTATTTTTTCATGTGTGCAGTATTTGTTTTATGTTTTATTTTTTCACGTCCATTTGAATATTCTGTTGAATTTCTAAAAGTTGCCTTGCTGAATTATGAAGCACATGTTTTTTTTTTTTTTTCGTTCTTGCTTGTTTTTGACCAGAGTTGAGTGGAAAAATAGCATTGAGTAAATATCATTTATGGCACATTTCATTTTGATGTTTTTCACTCGTTGCTCTGACTGCTTCTTGTTGTTGTTGATCCATCCATCTATTCATTCATCCATCCATCCGACCTCGGAGCTGCTGCTGCTTCTACTTCTGCTTCTGCTTCTGTTACTGCATCGTGATGCTCTTCTGGCTCCCAAAGTGTTTTGGCCTAAATTTTGAAGAGCTTGCCGCGCCACGCTGAGGAAATCGCATGGCGAAAACTTTCGCGGCATAAATTTGCAGTATGGTAAATTGTGACAAGGGGTGAAGGCAAGGGGTGGAAGTGTTTAAGGGCCAGGGGGAGGTGTGGGAGGGGGCGAAGTTGCACATCTGCGAGTTTTTTTCAATGTGACAGTCGAGCAAGTTTTGAGTTTTACGCTACATAAAATCTATATTGTACGCATATAAATTTTTACTGTGTGCAAGATGCACTTGAAGAAAAGCATGTGAAGAAAGCTGTAAGATGGAATATTGCTTTCAAAACTAAGTTATTGCCAACTTTGAGATAAAAAAAAATAAAATAGTAAGTTTAAGCTGGAGTATATTTATAAAATCTGAACCAAATGTAAAATAAACTTTCTTGAGGACTATGAACTATAAACTAATTTGAATCTTAATTTACATAAATTCTGATTTTTTAGACAGGAAATTTCTCTTAGTGTGTGTTATAAGTTGTAGTTTTTGTAGTACATATATTTAGTTCTTGTTCTAGTTGTTCTTGTTGTTGTTGTGCAACCTTCGAAGGCAGCGAAATGCTTGCGAAAACAATGGAATACGCACAAGAACAACAACAACTACAACAACAACAACAACAACAAGTGTGTCACACACACACGCACACACACACACATATAGCTATGTGTTTGGCTTGGGGACTTCGTGCTGACGGTTCAAGCTTTACCTTTGTCTGCTGCCTGTAAACTATATTTATATATACATAAATACTTTCCAACACATATGTATGTATGTGTATTTGTGTGTACTTGCAATCTTAACCCAAATTAAAAATGCAAATCGCTTTTGTGTGCTGGCCGGCCAACAACAATTTTTGACAGTCAATTTGATTGTTAACGATTGTTTTGCTATCTATTGTTGTTGTAGTGTTGTGGCTTTTATTTATGTTGCAATTGTTGTTTATCAAGAGTTCTCTGGCTGTCAAAAATCTAATTGGAATTGCATTCAAAATTGCATTTGTCGTGCGGTTTTATTCAACAGCACGTCCTTGACTTTTCTGTGGTTACTCTGTTGCAATTATTTAGAAAAATATTAGAGAACTGATTAAAAATGATAGTTTACATAGAAATTGAAGCAGTTGACAGCTCATTATGTTAGGCATTAACTAAATTTGACTTTAAATGGACGCCAGGACGCAAAATTATTTATACCAATTTTATGATACAGTTTCTCTTTTAAAGTTAAAGAGAATGAACATTAAACTCAATCAAATTTTAAAACTCAACACAACACACAATAATTTGCTTGAAGCAAATGAAAAATACATGAAAATTGCATCAAGTGTTGTGGAAAATCATATAACAAGAAAAATTACTCATGTGTATACAAATTCAAGATTTGTATATGTGAATTCCGGTTCGAATGTGATTTTTTGGCAAGAAAAACACAACACACGGCGAAGAGCGAAAGAGACAGAGAGAAAGAGATCTTGTTAGATTTCATTTTGCACTTAATGATGATTTTGTTTGTGTTTAGTAGGCAGCTAATGGGAAAAACAAGTTAAAACAAACGCTTATTTTTACTTTGTGCCATTTGTGCAAACATATTTACAAACGACGTTGTTTATTTGTTTGCTTTTCTGGTTTGTTTTAACTGCAGCTTTCAATTTGCTTGAACATATGTTGCACACACAAACACAAACACATACTCATACTTATTATAGGTTAGCCCTTCAAAGTAGGCAATAGAAAATTGCAATTCTTTTTTTTTTGCTGGTCAAGCGAAGCATACAATTTTCTAACTGGGCGTAGAAGAGTAGTAGCAAAATCTACTTTGTGTGTATATGATAAGCTTGTAAAGTTTTTCTTTTGCTCATTTGCTTTCTTTCTGTATGTTTTGTGCTGGCATTCTGCCTAAAAAGCTGCCATAAACAACATTTACTGTACTCTGTTCTTAGAAGAGTAAAATGAAATGTTATACTAGGTATTTTGTCAGAGTTTTTTTTTTTGTGGGTTTATAGTATTTAAAAACAGCTGGTGAAACTTTTCTTTATCAGATGTACTCTAAAAATTTTATAATTCAAGTAAAATTCTACTAAGAGAATCTTTCAATACAATCTGCAAAGTTAAATTGTTTGCTAAAGCTTTTCAAACGTTGCCCTCTTGGAATTGTAATAAGCTGATTCTCGCCTTTTTTTTGGCAACAGCAGTGTCAACGCCAACAACAACAACAACCAGCTAAATCAAAAGTATGACAACAACAACAACAAACGGCACTAACAACTTTATTGACAGGTCCCCAAAAAGAGTCAAAGCTCAGCTAAAAATTGTACGCTCTGTCGCATTTTCGTCTAGCACGTTGGCCAAGAAGCAAAAAGCAAAAAGAAAAGCAACAACTGTTGGCAACTTTTACCCTATCAAACATTTAGCTATATATATACATTTTTTTCTTTCTTGCTGTCATCTTTCTGCTTTTATTTCTTGAAACACTTTTGTGTGTGTGTGTGTGTTTACTTTTCGCATTTTTGGCAGCTTGTCCGTCTTCCTCTCTCTCTCCCCCTTTCTCCCTCTTTCCTTTGTGCCTGTTTGGCGTTCGTGTTATTATTCCATTTGTCGTTTAGTTTTCTACGAGCATTTCCTGTTTTGACTGCACAAATGTGCGCCATTATTTATCATTGGACGCCATTATGTTTTATGCTATAGCCATTGCATTCGCACTGGCCGCCATTTTGGCACAACAACAACTATGAAAATCACATCGCATCGCGTTGAGATTTCCCTGGCGCTTTTTTCTGCTGCTGCTGCTGCTGCTGCTGCTGCCATGGCAACAAAACGTGGCTACTCAAATCTAAAGGGCGCCATTTTGTTGCCATTTTCGTTTGTTTGTGTATATGAGTGTGTGTGTGTGTGTTTGCCTTTTGTATTGCCTAAAGACCCTTAGGCATTTTAGCTTGGAATGAAACTCTCTTTCTCTCTCTTTCTTTCGCTGCTTTTTGGCTTTTAGCCAGTTTATTTCGTTGCGCCTGCTGTCTCTTCCGATTATTTCTCTGTGGCTTGCAACTTTGCACCCAAAACAGGAAGAAGGGGCGGAAGGGAAAACTGCCTGCCGCTGACAGGATTTTTTCTCATCTGGCTTTTAAAGCCGATTGTTTGTACAGCGAGTTTACAAAGTCTGGCAACATTTGCGATTTGTTTGGTAATATATTTATTTGTCACACAACATTTTCAATTTGGTTTTGCATAATAAATTTTATTAGAGTCATGTGTCGATATCGAATTTGTATTTGTAATCATGTTTTGCATTTAAAATGTTTTATATTTATATCGGTAACTTATCGATTAATTGTTAAAGCACCTTTACCCAGCTGGTACATAAGCTGTTTTCAAATGAAAATGCAATTTAGCACTGTCAATAACAATCAAACTGCCATTCAATCAATCAATCCATAAAAAATTCAACACACACACACACGCAAACAATTTCCAATTGCTTTGCTCTTTGATAAATTGCATTTTTATAGCCATCAGTCGCACCCCTTCCGCCCTGCCAACTAAATGTATTTTAGTAAAAAGAAAAATAATCTACAAAGTTTTTTGTAACATTTTTGTACGTGTATTCTTGTTGGTCAGGTTGTAAACTATGAACTTCTGACCACGCCCTTTCCCCTTCCTCCCGTTTCCTTCGGTTCCTTGTCAGAAGTTTTAAAAAATCCTTGAGAACATGGTTTTGTGATTGCATTTGCTTTGTTGTTGTGTGTTTGCCTTGTTTGCCATTTGTATTGCTTGCGTTCGCACATCCGTTCTGGCGAACGCCGCAGTAATAATTCATGGCACAAATTGCGTTTATTACAATATACACTACACTACAAACATACATGTATACGGTCAGCGAAACAAACTAACCAACGAACGGATGAACGGACGGACGAACAGGCGTAGCCGGAATACGCCGAAAGGGGGTTTTAACTCTACACCCTGTTGTGTGGCGTAAGAATTTGCAAAGCAAAAAAGTATTATGTGCTTAAGCTACACAGTTAAAAATGGGGGGGGACAAATTAATCGACAATTAAAAAAAATTTTAATTTTAATATAAAAAGTATGCAGACTAAAAGTAGACTACAAACATTTAATAGTTGAATATCCTAATTTTCTAAGACACAAACCCTTTTAAGGTTTTTATCTATTCTGAATGAAATTTATTTTTTGTGCTGTGTAGAAATTTTCTTTTTATTGCGGCAGTTATTTATCGCAGTAAGCAAGCGACACCGTGTGATTTGTGTGGGCGTCCTTTGTTGTTGCTAGTTGGCCAACAACAACAAAAACAACAAACAACACGTCATGGTCTAATTAGCAGCGCACGCCAAAATGAAGTTATAACACACACACACACACACTAATACAGTGCCTACGAGCAGTTAACGCACAGCAGCAGCGTCTTTACACTTGATTTGAGTTGCAACAACAACAACAGCAACAGCAACGGCCACAAATCACATTCTCTCAATAGCAAAGTGACATGCCACGCCCCCCCGCAGAAGAGTGCGTGGGCTGTCAGTTGATCCATGAAATTGTTACATGTCAATGATTTTGATTTTGATTTAGCCACATGCCGCATGCCACGCCGCACGCTAATAAAGTTAGTGGCATGCAAATCGATAAACAAACTTTGCCTTTCGAATTTTGTGGTTATTTTTATTCACACCTTTTCTGTTAAACACGAAAAAAATAAATATTTATATGCTGTGTGCCATAAAGAAATCTATAATCACATTTGAGATTGTGTCAATAATATTTTACAGAATAAACGTTTATCGTAAAGAACCTTAAATCCAATTAATGGCAGCGCATTTTTTGTTAAATCCTCACAAAAGGTATTTAATTGTGAAATTAATGAAGCTTTTTAAAAAATCCCTATTGATCCACATAATTACATAATTACATTTTATAAAATGTCGTTTGATTGACAAATTTGAGCACACAACTCATTAACCCAAATCAAATTCACGGAACTTTTATAAAAATGTTGTAATATATTTAAAAATTTAAAACTTCTATCTAAACTAAAGTTCCGCTCTAAATCCACAAATATTTGCTGTACAAACTCGTTTTATACGCAACATTAAATAGGAAAAAGTGTTGTAAAAGTGCAGCAAATAAAATGATATTTGGCACACTGGCTGCTTAATGGATTTGTATATTTGAGGGCCCGATTTATATCAACGAACCGTGAATGCAAAATACAAAATACACAAATGCAATAAACTCAAACAAGTTTATTTATTTTTTTTTGTGTTGCGCGCACTTTCGAACACTGGCACACAAATCAAACAGCAGGTGGACTTTTCGCTCTGGCCATTTTGTTTTCACATTGCAAATACAAATTGTTCGACGGGATTTTTTTGTCTCTTTTTTTTGTGACCCAAAAAAAAAAAAAGTGAAAGAACTTTCCCTAGCAAACACTCTGTACATGCTGTGGACTTTGGGTTGAAATTTGTTTTTGCACAGAGCCAACATGAAATTGTGTGCAGCCCCTTCCCCTTTTCTGGTGTCCCCTGGTAGTACAGTGGCTACCAAATGTGCGACCCCCCGTCAACGTTTACTCATTAAAATGCAAAATGCTCACTGGTGCTGTGCATTTGGTGGTTACAACAGCACCACCAGCAGCAGACCCACCAGCAGTCCCAGCATCACAAAAATCTGATAGTGTTTGGATCGTTGGGAGTCCGAGGTCTTTAATGACAACATGGCCAACATGGTCAACATGGCCAACATGGCTTGAACCGAATTGAACTGAACTGAACTGAACTGAACATGGCGTGTAAATTGCTGTGCCATTCGCAGTGGTTTTCAACTTTATTCAATGAACGTACGTATGTACGTTGGCTAAAAAGTGCGTGTCACATCAACAACTACAAGCATCATTTACCATTATAGCTGTTGTTGTGTTAAAAACATTTACAAACATTTTTGTCTCGCATATTTACTTTTAATTTGTGCAATTTTCCATCACTCAATTTGATCACTTTCGCTTAAATGGTCGTAGGTAGGCGTTACACGTTCAACGCTATCTGTATTGTCTATTAGTATGCAGCACATGCGAGACACAAATCAGCATTAGCATTTAAAACACAGCCACTTGAATTGCTTTTTATTCGTTTTTGTGTGTGGAGATAAAAAGCGTTTAACACATTTTTATAGCATACTTTTAAGCGCAGCAAAAATGTGATTTTGAGCTGTATTGTTTCTGGCTTTTAAAGAGCACTTAGTTTAAAGGAAAATTAATGTGTTTAGTATTTTTGTTAACTGAGGTCAAGAGTGATTTAAAGGATAAGATAAAGTTAATAATTGTAAGTGCTATGCACGTTAGAGTGTTGTAAATCACATTTTGACCAACAGCCATGTTAATACACTTAGTTAGGCCATTAATAAAATGCAATGCAAAGTCATTGAAAACGCATAAGTCTCAGCAAAAAACAAATGTTGTTTATCAGTAGGTTTTACAGATCAATGCATCTTTTTCCTAAAGGAAGATTTATGTACTTTAAAGTGTGCTCCTCTCTCTCTCTCGTTGACTTTTAAAGCAATCAATTCGACGAGCAGAAAAAATGAGAAAACAAAGAGTAGGAAGAGAAACTAATGTGCCATGGCAATATGCCGTGCCTGGCAGGCCTTAATGACTAACGGGTCTAAAAAGAGATTCAACCAGATTCACCTGACTCAACTCCGCCTGCCATTGCTTTGATTGGTATGCAGGTGGCTGCCGCAGGCTGTTCCTGTCTACAGCTCCTGCTACTGCTTTCTGCTGTTGGGTTTGGAAATTGCAATCAAGTCCAGAGTCAGCGTCAGAGTGAAGCGCAGCGCAGTTGGCGCACACAATCGCCATCAAACTCAATCAGGCTCACGGCTGATGGCAGGATAACAGCCAGATAAAGCACATGGCACAGCAGCAGCAGTAACAGCAGAAGCATTGCTTCCAGTCATGTCTAAACCACCTTTTGCTGCCACCGTGTTAGCCGTTAAAGAAAATTTCATTAATTTTCGCTTAATGCCTGCCATGTGCGCAATTTTACTTCAGTTCTCCTCCTTCCTTCTATTTTTCTCTATGCCAGGGGCCGAGAGCTATTGCTTGCAAAGTCAACCGGATGGTTAAATATACTATAACACCTTACTGAATATAAAGTATATTATAAGAAGTTATAGTGTTAACTTTCTTATGTTTTATGTGCCTATGTGGATTTTTACTAAATGTTTTCCTTTTACCGCAATTTGCATTAAATCAATTAATTTTTAAGCTTGCTTTACTGAATTGATTCAATATTATATTCATTTTTTAAATGAAAACTACCCTTAAATATTTTACTAAATAGTTTTTTTTTATTATCTTCAATTACCATTTTAACTTTAACATTTTCCTAGATTATTTCCCATTACATTTGACTTTCTAGCTGTCTTGCATTTTTTTCAGTACCTCCCCTGACCACGCCCATTTTAATTTAGTAGGCTTCTGAGTTCTTTTGCGTAAATTTTAATTGACTCCACGCTTGGCTGGGCAGCCAAGAGAGTTCTTTCCTGCTCTGTCTTCTTCTTCCTTGCGCTAATTAATTTATTAATGTTGGTTTATTTTTTGTTATATTACTTTTTTTTCTTATACCGCTTGCTTCTCCGCGAAATTGGCAATTAAATAGACTGGTCGTTAGCGAGGCAAAATTGCAATATAGCATACTACCAAGCTGTGATGGCCAAAAGCTTTATGCTTTATGTCCACCCACATCAATGTGGCCAGAAAGAGAAGAAGAAGAGCTTAACGATTGCCTGAGTGCAATACACCAAAATGAACGTTTTAAATTGCAGGCTTTATTTGTCAGAAGCAACGCGCAGAAAGAGATAGATAAAGAGAGAGGGAGAGTGGAAGAGAGAGAAATGTGACACCTACTAAAGTAAAAGTCTTTATGGGCAGAGGGAGAAGCTGCAGCAGAAGCAGAAGCAGAAGCAGCATCCTCCACCTATAACATTATCTTTATCTCTGATACTGCCAATTTGCTGCCGTGACATGCGGCGAGGCGTGGCAGATAACCAGACACACAGCAGGCAGCAACAGAGCAGACGTTGCAACAGCATACACTGCCCAAAACAACTTGACGAAAGTCTTAAGTAAAGGTTTTAGTTGACTGAAATCAAAGTTGCTCTAAATAAATTTATAAAAATATTTAAGTGTAGTGTGGAAAAGGAATAAAATCTACAACTTAAATAGATTGTTGCACTGTTTTTCTCTCTGTGCACTGCAATAACGTATAACGACCACATCTCTACTCTATCTTCTCTCCACACACACACACACAGACATAGTTTTTGCGCCTCGCTTGTCGCATAATTTTGCATTCAAAAGCAGCGCGTTCTTCTATCCCCACTCTAGCCCCCTTCAACTTCTCCACCACAACCAAAAAGAGAAACACGTTGCTGCCTGCCCCACCAGGTGTTAACTCATTTGCGTAGCTCTTAAGTGACTCAATAAACGGCAACTGAAACTCAAACTGAGGACTGCACGCTGTGTCGCTGTGACAGTCTCGACAAATGCATAATATAGTATTTGTCACATCCATAAATGTGCATAGATATAGCTTCATATGAAGAGATGTGATAGGGTTGAGTTACAATCAAATTCTCCGGTAGTTGACTGGGAAAAGGAAGCTGCTGATTTGCAATGACAAATTTGTAATGCTCTCGAAACCAGTTAACAAAACGCTTCAAGCCATCTAAATTATGTGTCTAGACAAAAGCTATTTTCAGAACGAGAAGCTCAGAAATTACAAGATAAGAGCATTAGCTGCATAAATTGAATAAATTGAGTGGTGAGTTATTGGCTCTTAAAATTTGAAACTTGTTAAAGGTGATTTATGTTAGACAGAAAATCATCGAGAATATTAAGAAACTTACACTGCAATATTTTTCTTTCTCTTTATATGTGTTTTTCTTATTATTACAAAAGTAACTGTAGACTTAATCAATAAGTTCAATATTTAACTTTAGCTTTTTGGCTACTTCTTAACAACACAAACATTCCCTTTATTTGGCAGCAGCTTCATTAAATGCACGCCCACATTCCATCAGAAAGAAAAGAAAATAGCATATATAAAGAAAGAAAGAGGAGAAAAGTAAAGTACACATCAACCCCATAACGCAAATATTACGAGACTCATAAAAAGCATAGCGAATTTCTTCAGCACGTAGTATTTATCGAGGGCATAAACCGAAACCATAAGGAAAGAATAAATGAAGAAGAAATTCATTTGTGGGCTTGGACCACAAAAAAAAAAGAAAGAAGATGGAGAGGAAGTGAAGTAAGAAACGCATTTGGAATGCCAAAGTCAAGATAAATTTCAACCTGACTGCATTTTAATCAAGCTGAGAGCCAGAAAAAATAAAGAAACCCCTACCTTCGTTTAGGTCCACCCCAAAATATTAAGAGACTTGCCACCTTTTGATGCCCACAATGATGATGATGTCAGTAAGATATTTTAGGGTGGCTCAAAATGAATTGTTGCCAAAGGGGGAGCCCAAGAGCAGAGACGAGAGTTGCACCCAATCAACTGTCCCAAAAGTTAAGTTGCTGTTAAATTGCAAAAAAAAGAAGAAGAAGAAAGTGTGAAAATAATGAATAGAATGTTGTTCCATTTGCAGTCTCTCCCTTCTTCAAATTTGTTGTAGAAATAAATGTTGTGCAATGAATTGGAAAACAGACAAAATGCGGAAGTAAGCGAAGAATAATCTTGAAATAAATATTTAATAATATTCCCTCAACAACTTAAAATCTAATTTTCCTCATCTGCAATCTCTTTCATTGTTCTAAGACATAATTTATTAACTAAGTAGCACTTTCAGCTAGTGTCATTGGCATTTATAGCTACTCACACTAGGAAGCAACTTCAGCTAACTAGCGAGAATTCATTTCTTATCAAAAATTACCACATGCATTAGGTGACGAGTACTCCTCTCTTCGTCTCTTAAGAAGTCAAAACCATGGAGCCACAATTTTAATGTTCTGCTTATCACTTGCAAGGGATGGCTTTGAAAGCCATTCAGCCAGCCATTGTCATCATAAGCCAGAGTGCCAAGGGATGCTGCTGCTGCTGCTGCTGCTGTTTGCTGCACTCTAGACTTAAACATCTTCTGTTTCTTGGGGGTTAGCCGTGGCATGAACGAACTTTACCCAAAATGCAACCCGGAAAGGCGCCAGTCATTGTCTGGCATTTGCTTTGCACTTCAGCGACGTTTGAGACAACAATGCTGATGACGATGACGATGACGATGACGATGAGACAAAAAGAAATCAGAAAAGAAAGAACAAAAAAACAACAACATTGAAAGCCCAGAAAGAGTCGTAGCACGAGACTAAAAGTTGCCAGTGTTGAAAACAACGGAAATCTGACTTTGGTGTTTGACTCCTTTTCGTTTTGATAATTAGTATACACCGCTAGAAAAATACTTATCGATTCAATATAATAAATGTTACTTTCTGAAGATACATAAGGCTTTCTAGGGTATCTATCTACCAATCTCACTCTCACAACGTTAACCTTAGGTATATCTTGTTTTTAGTCGATCTACGCGTTGGGTAACAATACACGCTTGCCACACACACACACACACCCACACTCCAAAACACACGTTCGCTCTAAAAACAAAAGCGAGTCCAAAGCCAACGGCGACAAGTTCATTGGGATTGGGGAAAGAAGAACAAAGCTGCTTATTGTTTCAATGGATTACGCTGGAAACCAGCGACGCTGTGGATTTTGGACCTCTGCTTTTTCTTTTTATTCGCTTCGGTAGTGTGAAGTGTAAAGTGCGAGCAAAGCGTGAAAGAGAGAGGGAAAGAGAGAGAGAGAGAGTGTGGCATAAGATGTTGCAGAGGAGCAAGTCAATGGGCAAAGTACTCCAGAAGCAAAGCAGCAGCAGCAGCAGAACACACACTTTCAGAGAACCCCTGATGTCGTTTAGGGTGGCTGCACTGACGACAACTTACTCTTGTTACACTCCCCCCTAACCTTCCCCTTCTTGCTACTCTTTCCGTCTTGCCTCACATGCGTGGCAAGCTACTCGCAGCTAGCTAGCTTTGAAAGGCGCAGCGTCTGGCAAACTTCAAGTGGTTAGCACAGCTTCAAGTTTTCTTCTTTTTTTTTTTACAATGCACAACAAACAATTTTTGAGTTTAAATTTTAATTTTAATTAAATTTGCTATGGAAAATAATATTTGATTTATAATTTAAATCGTTTTACTTAAAATTAAAATTCTTTTTTTTTTTTTTTATGTGAATATTTAATGGTTGTATAATATATTCAATTATTTCGTTAAATTTCTTGCTGTGTACTCTTTTGATATGTCGCCTTTTGGCGTAACGGAAGTTGCGTGGGGAGCGCGAAACTCTCTTGCCCTCCCTTTCCCCCTCTCGCACTCGCTCATAAGTATCTAAATAAGCAAGGGGAAAAGAAAGAGAAGGCTGCTTGGGTGGTCCTACTCTCTCTCCCTTTTTCCTTCCTGCTCTTGGGTCCTTGAAATCTCTGTGTGCTAAAATTGATGCGCATAAAAATTGAATTTGTTAGCAAAATTGACAACTGAAAGTTGTGTTTTTTTCTCCCTTTCTTAGTACTTTATGTTGTTGTCACGCGTGTTACGTGCAACGTAAGCGAAATTTATTTATGCTTTACGTTTTGGAAATTTATTTTAATGGTCTCGTAATGTGATGTCATCTGACAGCAAAGGACGAAGTAGAAAATGTATGAGATACTTCATGGCTGTAAAAGCGACAGTTGATAGTTGGCAGCAAAATGTACAAAATACATTAAGAGAGAAAAAAAAAGAAACAGCTAATAGACTGTCATAAATCAGTTAGATTTGTGTAGACAAGAAAAAAAAAGACACGAGTGTAAAACAACTCTATTAAAAAGTTGGAACTGGGTGAAGGAAAGAAGACTTTAATGTTTAGTTGAGAATTTTATTATATCTTCTTTTCTTCCGGCCTTAATTAATAAAGCATATATCCTTTGAGCTGAAATTCAATTTATTGACTCAATTTGCAAAATGGAAAGACAATTTCCCAAGTAGCAATAAATAAAATACACTCAACAGGAAACTCTTCGATTATTTCTCAATTTCTGTAACTTATTTCAAAACTCAACTAAAGCAAATGATAAATTGTAGAAAAACTCATGTTGGAAATCTTTTCTCCGCTTGCCATTTTTCCTCAAACTACACAATAACAAACCTAATACTTCAAACCCTGCCCTTTACCCCACTCCCTCCCCTTCTTACTGCTCTGCTGCTGCTGCTGCCTGTTTTCATCGTGTGCATTGTCGCCACGGATATCCGCCATGTTGGCTGCTGCTGCTGCTGCTGCTTTGTGTGGCACGTCCCAATGCACAATGTTGTGCGCTCCCTTTGCAACAGGAACAGCAATAACAAAAGCGACTTTCATTTATATATATTTTCTCGTTTTATTTAAATTTCAACTTTACCTGCTACAGCTACAGCTACAGCTACAGCTGCTTTTGGCTCACACACACAATAAGCTTTAGAAAAGCGTTACAACAATGGCTAAAAAGCTGGCGAATAGCACAAAACTTGGCTGCCTTCTGAGAGAACATGAAAGAAAGTACAGATCTATCTGCATTATAACGAATTTTCATTACACTTGCTTGTTGAAAGTACCACAACTAATTTATCTTAAGGAAAGGTTGTTTGAATCTAACAAGAAAATTCCTTAGTCATCAAATTTATCTTACCTTAAATGGAATAGAATCTACAATAAATTTGACTCTTTTCCTTTTCTAAGTTTTTTTCTTTCCTTTTAAATCTTAGAGTATCTTAATTCCTTGTGCACCCTGTAAAAGTTACCTTTCCTGCTATAGATTTATACTCTTTTTTCATCCGCAAAATTGGCAACATGCCGCAAGGGAGAACAAACCCAACTCCCTCAACTGCCACACCACATTGTTGCATTTTGGTGCAATCTGTTGAGCAGCTGATATAGCTTTATGGATATATATCAATGTGCATATGTATTTTTATTACCATTTTACTTTTTTGGCAGTACTCCAGCTGAATTTGATTGCGCTTTGTACTTCTTAACGTGTCTCGTAGTATTTGTGACTCTTTTGTTTTTTAGCACGTATATTTGTTTTTTGAGGGGGGTTTGGTTTGTTTGTACGTTGTGCTACCTGTTTACAATTCACTTTGCTGCACTTGAGAAATTACACATGCTGTCCCCCTTCTTCCTCTTCTTCTTCTCATCTTGTTATTCACTTCTCTTTTTACTTTTCATCGCGCTCGAATTTCATTTTGTGCTTTGTGCTTCAGAATATTCGCCCTTAGGCAAAACGTGCAAGTAAATCGTCTGTCTTATTTGTCTACCACTACACTCGACACACACACACACACACACACACACATGTACACCTACACACTCCCACACACACACACGTTTCTAATAAGCGCCAGCGTCATCATTGGGGTTCCTTTTTGGCCCTTTTTATTTGTAAGGCTGCCAAGTTGTTGTTGTTGTTGTTTCTGTTGCTGTTTGCGCTAACCAACAACAACAACGACAGCAACATGATTGGTATTTTCCGCTGCAGACATTTCTTCTTTTTTTTTTGCAGAAAAGGTAGCAAAAACTCGACCCTCCTACTATTATTTTTTCTTTACCTTTTTCCGGCCTCGCCATGCTGCTGTTTTTTATTGATTATTTTTAACGCCAAGCTTGGTTTTTTTATTTGGCTAAATTCTAGTTGCTCGTTTTGTGGAATTTTCATTGAACCCAGCTTCTTTGAAATTCAAAACAGCTCTGTACTTGTTTCAAGAATTTGAGTATATTTTTACAATACTTGGGAAATGGTTTGACTTCTTTGTGGGAAATTAATTTCTGATGTATTTTGAAAAGGCTAAAATAACGAATGAAAGATTATAAAGATCTATTCATAAAAATGTTATAAAAGTTATTCATAAATATTTCATTAAAAACACCCTCAACTTTTGTTTGCACTTGTGTAAATTGCAAATAATTAGCATCGAAACACAGTTGTAGAACTTGCAACAAACAGAAGCAGAAGCAGTTGTAGAACTTGCAACATTTTGTGCCTGCCTTGAACGAATTTTACAGCTCATTGCATTTGCATTTGGCTTAAGTGAAATTCGAGCGCTTTAAAATTACACGCCCTGAAAAGTGCTCGAAAGGGGGTAGTGGGGGAAAGAGAGGGAAATTCCATTCTCTGCTATTATTTTTCAGTCTGGTTTCCCCTTGAACTAAACCAACTATCCATTAGTTGTAATAACAATGGCTGGCGAAAAAAAAAAACCGAAAACCAAAACCAAACTTTTTCGACATGAAACTAAAATTTCGCTTTCTACTTTTTCCAATTTGTTTGCAGCTGGCATCAAGTATACGGATAACCAGCGTGTGATTATCCTCGTCAAGGATGTCAACGATGAACCACCCTACTTTATAAATCGCCCACTGCCCATGCAGGCTGTGGTTCAACTGAATGCACCACCCAATACTCCGGTCTTCACGCTGCAGGCACGCGATCCGGATACGGATCACAATATACACTACTTTATAGTGCGGGATCGTACGGGAGGACGTTTCGAGGTGGACGAACGCTCGGGTGTGGTGCGGACTCGGGGCACAGATCTCTTCCAGCTGGACATGGAGTATGTGCTGTATGTGAAGGCCGAGGATCAGAATGGCAAGGTCGACGATCGTCGTTTCCAGAGCACACCCGAGGAGCGTCTATCGATTGTGGGTGGCAAGAGGGCGCCACAATTCTATATGCCTGGGTACGAGGCGGAGATACCCGAGAACCAGAAAAAGGACTCTGAGTAAGTATGCAAATCAGGCTGCCAATAAAAGTTATGCGATTTGGAGCATAACAATGCGAGAAAGTCCAGACAATTTTTGGCTCATTGAAATTGCAAATTGTGTGAAGAGAGGAACAACAACAACAAGGACGACGACAACGGCGACGACGACGAGAACGAAAACTGTCAAAAGGGCAGTCGACTGAGTGACAGAAACAAACTCAAGTTGTGTATTTGAAAAATCTAGTTGTTGTCCTTCTTCGTCTTCTTCCCTCTGTAATTTATGCATGCAATTTTATACAAAACCATTGGTCCGAGTTTTATATTGTGTATAACACGCTCATGGCACACACCTTGTAAAGCATTTGTGCTTTAAGTTATATTTTATTGCTGTGCAGCAGCAAGAATTTATTTTAAAGTTTAAGGTGTTTCAAGCAATTTTCTGTAGTTCAATCTTTACAAACAACTGAAAGTCATCAAAAGCATTTTAAGAAAGATTCAAACTGAAAGGAAGAGATGCTTTCTCTTAAATCCCTTTATTTATGGATAATACATTTGGTTAATCATCGGCTCTTCAAGCAATAATAGCCACAAACCGACCACAACTTTATTCGCCAACTGTCACATACACTTACCGTCTCTATCGCTTATATTCACAACCCACTCTCTTTCTCCCTCATCCTAGCATCATTTCTGTGAAAGCAAAATCGTTTGCGGACCGTGAGATACGTTATACACTGAAGGCGCAGGGTCAGGGTGCTGGCACCTTTAACATTGGACCCTCATCGGGCATTGTCAAGCTGGCCAAGGAGCTGGACTTTGAGGACCTGAGGCAGCCGCATGTCTACACACTGATTGTGACAGCCACCGAGGACTCGGGCGGTTTCTCCACATCCGTTGAGGTAAGTTCGTCACAAACCAAATCGATTGCAAACCCAATTATAAATTCAACCTCACACAGTTGACAATACGCGTGACAGATGTGAATGACAATGCGCCCAAGTTTGAGCTGCCCGATTATCAGGCACACAATGTCGATGAGGATATTCCACTGGGAACGAGTATATTGAGAGTTAAGGCAACGGATTCGGATTCTGGTGCGAATGCAGAGATAGAGTATCTAGTTTCGGATGATCATTTTGCGGTGGACTCAAATGGCATCATTGTCAACAATAAACAACTCGATGCGGATAACAACAATGCCTATTATGAGTTTATAGTCACGGCCAAGGATAAGGGAGAACCACCCAAATCTGGTGTTGCCACAGTTCGCGTTTATACCAAGAACAAGAACGATGAGGAGCCAAAGTTCTCGCAACAGGTCTACACACCCAATGTGGACGAGAACGCGGGTCCGAATACTTTGGTAACCACTGTCGTTGCCTCCGACAAGGATGGTGATAATGTGCGCTTTGGTTTTGTGGGTGGCGGCACCTCCTCGGGTCAATTTGTCATCGAGGATATCACAGGTGTCATCCGGTTGCATAGCAAAGCCATTTCTCTGGATCGGGACAAGTATGAGTTGAATGTGACAGCCATGGATGATGGTTCGTGTTGTGTGAATGGCGATCAAACTATTCACACCTCAACAGCTGTTGTTGTTGTCTTCATCACGGATGTCAACGATAATAAGCCAGTGTTTAAGGATTGTGGCACCTACTATCCCAAAGTTGAAGAGGGTGCTCCCAATGGCAGTCCAGTTATCAAAGTTGTGGCCACCGATGAGGATAAGGGCGTAAATGGACAGGTGAGATTGTACAGAAAATTTAAATGCATACTTTTCGGCATAAACTTAATTATGTGTGCCTAAGCAATAATTATAAGGCAAATTATAGCGAGATTTCGTGACAAGATTTCGCAATAAGTTCAATGCACTTGCAAAGTTTGCATGTGTGCCGTGTGGCAAGCAACACCTTGGCCATAATTGTATGCTAATTTTACATGTTTTTCACCCGTCCAGGTTAAATACTCGATTGTACAGCAACCG
Organism: Scaptomyza hsui; assembly: GCA_018152825.1. Lineage (NCBI taxonomy): Eukaryota > Metazoa > Arthropoda > Insecta > Diptera > Drosophilidae > Scaptomyza > Scaptomyza hsui. The sequence continues at coordinate 828,073 of JAECXO010000280.1, forward strand.
AATCAGAAGGGCACCAAATTTACAGTGGATGAAGAAACTGGTGAAGTTTCCACCAACAAAGTTTTCGATCGTGAAGGTGATGATGGTAAATTTGTGTCCGTAACCGTGAAGGCAACCGATCAAGGTGATCCCAGTTTGGAAGGTGTTTGTTCATTTACGGTGGAAATCACAGATGTGAATGATAATCCGCCACTTTTCGATCGTCAGGTGAGTTAACGATTATGAACCCTTTTTAACATGATTACTAATATATATTTCTTAATCCTTAGAAATATGTGGAGAATGTTAAACAGGATGCCAGCATTGGCACAAATATTCTGCGTGTTTCTGCCTCTGATGAGGATGCTGATAATAATGGTGCCATCGTATATAGCCTGAGTGCACCCTTCAATCCCAACGATCTGGAATACTTTGATATACAAGCTGAATCTGGTTGGATAGTGCTGAAAAAGCCGCTTGACGTAAGTGTTTTGTTATCCATTTAAACTCATCAAATACTCGAATTATTTATAAAGTTTTTAATTTTTACGTTTGCGAACCCAACTAACCAAGTTTTATGATTTTACTTACAACAAATCTAAAAGAAAATGTTTTTTTTTTATTTACCTTACTAACAAATTGAGAAGCTGAGTCAGAGATTTTAACGAAACGTGGCTTGTGTGCAGCAGATATTTGAGTATTTAGTTCTATGATTATTATTTCAACTGCACCTTTCTTTTGTTTCAAGAAAAGCCCTTTTCAAGCTTTAGGCAGCTATCAATTGTCAATATTTTTTTATTGATAGTCCAACAAACGAATTCGATGTGAAAAAGCAGTGCAAGTTTTTTTGTCACATTCGAAAACACGCAAACTACAACATACTATAAATATTTAAGTAAAATGCCAAATATATGAATTCCATTTTAAGTTAGTTTTGCTTTTCGTTTACTTCTTTTTTGTTTAGTTTATAGTGCGTAATTGGCTGTTATAAAAAAAAAAGAAAATGAAAAACTATAAGCAAAAAATGCCAAGCGAATTGATTTTTAACATTTTTTGAAACAAATCAACTGACACAAAAATAAAGGTATAAAATGGGTAGAATATATAGGTTGGGATTTGGCGCAACATGTAAAAAACAAAGCTTTTTACTGCCAGCTGCTGCTTTTAACTGGTTTTTTGGTCTTAGGCTTAAGCAAAACTGTACAAAAAAGGACAAATCTTCCCCTATATCTATATATATTACTTTATAACGATCACGCCTATTTTTGAGCATCGTTGTACACATTTTTGATGGCTAAACAGTATGAAAATATTTGAAACCACAGAACTTACCTTTTTTAAACGTATTTTCTGATTAATTTTGTTTGCCAATATTTTTAATACTTCTTTTTTGCTACCCCACCCGAAAAAATCCCAAAAAACCACACAACCACCCCAAAAAATAAATTAGAAAAAACAAAAAACGATTTTTGTCGAGACTATACGAATTTTTGAAGGTCTCTTGCTGACAGCTATATAAAATATAAATATTTTTGATTTTTTTTTCATCAGTGAGCGCATTTTTGCATGCTAATGGAAAATGTGCCTCAATATTCATAAATATTTTTGTATAAATATACATACTATATTACAAATATTCATATATGTTAAAAACGTAGGCGACTTTATTTTAAAATATTATTTTACTGCACCTTTAACAAAATATGATTTAACTAATTTCAATTCTGTGCGAAGTCAGCTAATTGAGGCGAGAAATAATTCTATTTTGTTTCTTTTTAATTTCCTGTTTATATAATTACATATGAAATGGTGTGTTATCGATATCTCAACAATTTAGGGTTGTTATCCTGTAAGTAATCGAAATTTATCTTAAACATATATGTCTAATGAAGTGTAATACTGTGCTAACCCAGCAAAAACAACAACTTGAGTTTCGTAATTCACAATCCAAAATTTGTAAGCTAACCACAAAAATGGAAACTAACTTTCTGTTGTATATAATCATAAAGTAATAATTACTTCAACAACTTTTCAATACACTTCATCATAACGTTGTCAGGATCTCAAGAGATAGTCTCGTCAAAAAAATAAAATTATCATAAAAATATTACTCCAACGCATATTTAATCCTTTGCTTATCCCATAACAAGTCCATCAAGAAGCTTTACTTAAAATACTCCCGAATTTTTTTTTTTTTAATTTTCCATTTTCATTTGATTTATGTTTTATATGTATTTATAAAAAAAAATATATACAACTAAATTTTAAACATAATGTGAACCCGTAACGTCAACGATGCCATTGAAAATACGTAATCGTCACGTAACGTAACACCCAATACACAAACCAAAAACTAACATAACATAACTACTGCCCGCGCCTTACATTGTGTGGCTAACATTTGGCTGTTAACTCTATGTAAACCCACAACTGTTATTCAATCAATCAATGAATGAATCAATCAACAGCGCGATCGTTATCGTCTGCGCGTTCGCGCCTCGGATCGTGGTGATCCGCCCTCTTATGCCGATGTTGATGTTGAGTTAGATGTCGTCGATCGCAATAATAAGCCGCCCATATGGGATAAGAGCATTTATGGGCCGATTCATATACGCGAGAATGTCACTGTGGGTACGGTTGTAACATCGGTTAAGGCAAGGTTTGTATAGCCAATACACACATACACATACACTAAACAACAACTACTACTAAAGATTATTCATAAATCAAACTTCTAACAGCTGCGAGCTTAACATAGTTAGAACCTGTTTTTTTGTGAAAATGCTAACGGCATTTCAGTTAACATAGCATTAAGCTTCCGAGTTCGTTTTTGTATCAGTTGCATTCGTTTGTGACTCACACTGTGTCTTTGCTAAGCTAAAGTGTGTGTCCTCACTAAACGAACTGTAACGCTTAACGAAGCTTACTCACTTAACGAAAGTAACTATAAGCTTTTCCAGTACAAGTATTTTTAACATGCTGTCTCTCTCGTCTAACATAACGTTTAAACTACATATTTTTAACATGCAAATTTTACGATAAAACATTTTTTTGGCATATCGTAAAAGCTCATAGTACTTTTTTTGTGCAATCAACAACAAATATATTTGACAACAAATTCGAAAATATGCCCAAAATTATTCTAAAAAAAAATTACAACAGTTGTTTGTTGGTGCTTGTTTTGAGCTACTCTTTTTGATATTGATGCCAATCTTTTAAATAAATCTGACGGGAACTTTTGCATTTTGCTGCAACTCTCTCACCCCAAACACATAACCCATTGGAATTGCTTATCCAACAACAACAAAAACTCTGACTTCTTCCAACCTACCCCAAGTCTCTTTCACACATGGTAAAAAATATATGCTTGAAAAATAACTATGAAGTTTGGTATACCACATTGGTGTTGGTTTTAATTGGGAAAAACGAGAAACTTTTAATAATATGTACTTTATAAAGGATTACAAGGTTGCAGTTTAGTTTAAGCTCTAGGAAACAAACAAGGTAAATACTCTTAAGTGTTGTATAATCTACAAAGTGTTCAAAAATGTTAAAAAGCAATAGTCGACAAACTAAATCCAAAAAAGTATGCTATGAAAAATTGTACTACTCGAAAATGCACAAAAGTCCTTCTTTTTAGTTTCATTTGTTATGCATTTAGTTTTCTATACCATAAATAATACTTAACATATATAAATATATATTTGTATTTATGCTCTCCAAACTGAATTATTATTATTTTATGTATGCGATTTTCAGTTTACTGTCCAGTACAGCAACAAAATACTATATATACAATACATTTTTTTGTTAACATTTTGAAGGCTAGGGTCGAGACTTAAACAGAAACAAAAAATTATTTGCACTGCGAGAAAAAAATACATTTTAAAAAGAAAACTTTTCAAGTTTCTTTCATGTTTGATTTTTAAGTTTTAATGCTGTCTACTTTCCCCAATAAAAGGTGTTGGTTACGACTTTATCAATTTTGATTTTTTGCTTCATTTGGTTTTCTAAACAAACTTAAACTATATAAACATTTTTTGTATTTTGCATTTTTTCTCAAAACGCGTCCAACGCTCGCTTGATTTTGAAACGTATTTTTGAAAAACAAACGAAAAATTGTTGAAAATTAAAAATGTTATTGAACAAATACAGCGCGAGACATACAAATTAGAGGCGATGGCCCAAGATAAGGGCTATCCGCCATTATCGCGTACGGTCGAAGTACAGATCGATGTGGTCGATCGTGCCAACAATCCCCCAGTTTGGGACCATACCGTTTATGGGCCGATCTATGTCAAGGAAAATATGCCCGTTGGCGGCAAAGTCGTCTCGATCAAAGCCAGGTCTGTTAGTTTTACAAAACGAAAAAACCACAACCAAAAAAAATAAAAATATAAATTAAAAAGGCATACCATTTTGCTTAGTTAAATTTAAAAAGCTATTTTATAAATATCTTTCAAGGTGTTTAGTTTCCGTTTCTGTTCATCAATTTTTTCTCATAATTTCATTTCTTGGTGTCGTTTCGTAGCTATACAATTTTATGTTTAAGTGTGTGTTCTGAATGTTATTCTAGTTGATGTTTAGATTCTCCCACAATATGCTTGAGAGTGATTTATAATTTAATTTTCGCACTCTCAGGCATTTATAGTTCCCTTCTACCCTATCACATTGCACATCCACCTGCTATATATATACTCTATATGCTGCACCAGTAAACAAAACAAAACACATTTCATTATCCTTAGAAACTTGCACAAACCACAAACAAAATGCACAAGATTTTAAAGTTTATTTTTTGAATAGATAAAAACTATTTAACAACAAAATGTATATAAAGCACATTTACGGAATAAAAAAAAAAATAATTTTTTAAGAATTGAGGACCCATAAATAAATTAAATAATTTTAATATACAGAAACGCATTAAAAAACGACTTCTCCGAAACCTTTCTTCATCTTTTCCTACTTGAAGTAGTCCCTTTTTAGTCTTAGGGTATATAAACTTAGTTATTAGTCTCTTGCTGTGCTTATATATTTTTTTTCCCAAGTACTCCACAATTTCTTCTTGGTTGCACCTAATTGACCTTCACTTGCTAAAGCAACAGCTGCAAGTTGTAAATTACTTGCCGACCGTTAACTTGTTGACCCTTGGTCAGCGTAAAAGAAGCTTAAAAAAGAGGGAGAAATGATCATAGACTTTTGCAGGCTTATGTCAAGGATGAGGAATGCAAAAAACTAAAAACTTTGTATTAAAAAATAAAGTTTTGAATTTTTGTATAATTGCAATTAAAAAACTTGAAGTAGCGCACTTAAATGACATTTGGCTTGCCAGCTGACTCTCACTTTCCCCTCTCTTTTGATTTGGTGAAGCATTAACATAACGGAATAGAGTTTTATCTTCGTGGCAAGCCAACCAGATGGCAACACTGACGTTTTAATTATGCCTCACTTTTTTTGTGGACAGTAGTTATTTTTTCTTCTTTTAATTGTTGGCACTAAAAGCAATGCACTTAAAAACGAAGACTGCATTTGCAAATATTGCACATACGCACCGTGCACATCTAGCTATTAGTTTAGAGCGTCAAAGCAAACAAAAAGAATAATTTCTATGCTAAGTATTTAGGAAATTGCCAACTATTAAACGTGCTTGGGCCTACGTTTTAACATTACGCTCGTGTAAATTATTTTCATATTTTCTGTTTGTTTGTGTTTATTCTTTACTTTTCTGTTTGGTTTTCATTTTTGCAATTATCTTGTCCCAGCACAAAATTGTAAACTTTATAAATATATATCTAGACATGTATATATGTATGTGTTTGTTTAGCCAAGATGCTATTAAGGAACAGAAACGTGGTGAGGGCAACTCTGGCAGCAATTTTCAAGTGTATTTTTGCTATTGTTGTTGTCTTGGTGCGCTTAATGCGCTCCTTGTCAAGTGTTTGCCTCTAGTGTGTGGCATGCATTTAAGACAAACACAACAACAACAACTAAAACAAACAACAACAGCAATATCTAGAATGTTAAAGGGTTTTAAGTTAAATGAGGGTTACACTTAACAAAGAGTGTTATACTCAACATTTCTTAGTTTTTTTTTGTTTTTCATAATTTTTAGCATTTAGTTAGAGATAAAAATTAAACTAGGCTTTTAGGCGACAACTGCAAACCAAAGAGAAAACTAAAATACCAAAAGATTTAAACAATTTTATCACATCAAGTACTACACAACACTATAGTTTCTGTTTTTGATTTTGCAATACAGCAACCAACGACAAATCTGAAATATATATATATATTATACACCATTACAACAACAACAACAATCATATACCACACCCAAAAACCATCCACATATCATTTTTTTTGCTTTACCTAATATTCATCGAATTCCTAGTCCTTGAGAGCAACATGTTTTGGCGCAGTTTGACAGATTTTCTTCTTTACTCCCAATATTCTTTATATTTTTTGCGAAGAAAGTTGTTTTTCTTTACTTTAGCTTCATCTTCTTCTTCTGTCAGCTGCAAGTGTTGTTCAAGTGCAAATAAAATTTATTTTGTTTGTTTGCCTCGATTTTGCCTAATTTGTTTTTCATTATCTTCGCCTCGTCTACTCATTCTCTCTCTATCCCACAACCACAACAACAACAACTACACTAAGCTAACAAAACAGTCATCTGCTGGCCCTTTTACCTACTCCACCTCACCCCCCACTCCCCACCTCGCAAAACAACCTTCAAAAAAAGAAAATAAACCCACTCCAACAACTTTTTGACACTCGAATGGCAATTAAATGTTTTGAAGCCATTTTTTTTTGCGCCTTTTTTTTTTTTTTCTTCTTCTTCGTTTGTTTGCCTGCTGTTGAAGCAGAGTTTTTCCTTCGCTTTTCCTGGGTTTTTATTTGCACGAAAGACGCTCACAAAACTGGTATACAATTTTTCCAATTTGAAGCGCAGCATTTTCCTTTTCTTTTCTTTTCCTTTTTTTGCAATCGAAAAGTCTTGAGAATATGTTCCTTTTGTGTTGTGTCATAAATCAAAACTTGTTTTTTTGTATTTTGATATGTCGCATGTACATGTGTGTGAGTGTGTGTGTGTGAGAGAGAGTGAGTGTGTATACCTAATCTAGCTTTTAATAATTTCTAACTTATTTTTGTGTGCAAGCACCTTAAGAATCTTTCAATTCTTAGTTGCTTGTAAATACATTTTTGAAATACTTTTTCTTTGATTTTTGCAAAAACAAAAAAGTATTTTAATCTCATTTTGTAGCATAAACTTAACTCTAAATTTCATGTAGTCAAAACTCTTTCTCTATCTATTTCTAACTCTAATAACTTACAATAAAAATTAAACAACCATCAAAGCCAATTACTTATATATCATTATTTTCTATAAATACTTTAACTCCTCCCCGGCCAACGTCTGCAGTTCGGGCATTGAGGGCAATCCGACAGTCTTCTATAGATTAATGCCTGGGTCAACGGCACAAACGAACAAATTTCACACGTTCTATCTGCAACAGAGACCGGATAATGGCGACACCTGGGCCGACATCAAAGTCAATCATCCGTTGGACTACGAAAGCATCAAGGAATACAATCTAACCATACGTGTTGAGGTGAGTCTTAAACTTAAACGTCTTTTTAACATTTAACACTTTGTCAAGTCGACCTATTTCAATTTAAACTTTGACAAACTTTGTTTGCTAAACGCAGAAATGCGTTAGAAGTTTAAAAAGTATTTAAACGACTATGAAATACTTTGATAAAAGTGTTTTAAGTTATTAAAAAGTAAACCAAAATTACGTTAGTTTTAAACTAACAAACTCATGTTAAATATTTACTTATACTTGCGCATTGTGTAAACACGTCACTAAAAATTACCAAAATCAGCCGACCTTAATTGAATTTTTGAGATTTGAGCAGTGTCTTAAAAGTCGTTAATTTTAAAACTAACGTAAACGTAACGTAAAAATAACGTAAGGTATCGTAACGTAAAAGTAACGTAACGTAAACGTAAACTAACGTAACTAAACCAACATAGTAAAAAAAAATTTTTTTACAGTTGATTTTCATATAGTTTTTTTTTTTAATTGTACCTTCTTTACTTATTGTTATGGCCGATTGATTTCTTAAGACATGAATATATCATAGGTTTTCTTTAATACTCAAACTTGCTACAACAACCAATATACTCGTTCTGTTCTCTTTACTCAAAACAGTGCATAAAATACCAAAAGTAGCCTACAAACCTAACAAACCCCAAAAACCAAAAACCTAAAAAGTTGTTTCAACTTGTTTCAAGTTTTTTGCTTGGGCTCAATTAAGCGGCACATTCGAGCTGTATTTGACTTTTGTATATAGTACTATTTGAAAATGACTTCCAAATACGTTTTGTAATTATTTTATTTGAAAAGTTTTAATTACTTGAGCGCGAGTTTAGCAAACCTTGCCACAACCCTACCCCCCCTTTGACGAGCTCACGCCAAATGCAAATGTGCAGTGTGGCAATTAGTTGTGGAATGTGGCAGATTGAGCAGAACTCTCTCTCTGATTGACTGTCTGTCTGTCAAGTTAAGTCAAAGTCAAAGTCAGTTTACGCTGTGATTCTCAATTGGAATTCAATTGGTTGGCAAGTCTATCCGTCTCCCTCTCTCTTCCTCCCTGTCTCTGTCTAAAGCAGCTCATTAGTGTTGGCCATTCAGTTCTGCTGTAAATTATTGACAAATTGTTTCAGCTGCTCAATAAATTAAACATGACCAGCAGTTGCAACAACAACAAATGCCACAAATGATTTTAATGCTGCCCCCAAAGGACATGCATTAGTTTTAACCCTTCTTCCTGTGTGTGTGTGTGTATTTTCCATTAAAATGCAATTTCGCAATTTCGCATTTAAATGCCAGTTGATTAAATATCCCTCGACATGACATTAGTTTTTTTTTTTTTCGGCATAGCCTTGATTATTTTTATTTCATTTTTCAAAATTTTTGTGGTCGTTGCGACAGAATATTTTTTTTTTAATTTTATCAAATATTAATTATAAACATTTTGTTGAATTTTTATTGCAAATTTGTACTGCGGTTAGCGACAAATATTTTGGTTGTGGCTTTCCGAGGCATTTGAAATGTTTTAAACTCTAACCAAAAGATACATTTTTAGCTATTTGTTGCTATTTAAATTCTCTCAAATCAAACAACATTTTGTTGAATTTAACTTTACAAATATTTACCCAAGTATTAGGTTGAGCATTTTGCTCGATTGCCTAATCAAACTGAATGAAAGTTTGCCTTAGTTTCTTGCATACTTGTAATTAGCTAGCAAACTAACTGAAAATTCATATTTACCCACAAAACAACTTGGCAAATATAAATAATTCATTTTGAAATTTCTTCGCTCTCTGCCTCTCAATATCCATGTATCATAATAAGCATTGATTAATACACACACACAAACTTTAAGCAAATAATAATAATAATATCAACACAACGCCTTCCCAACACACAGACACAGAGACATCTATCTATGTGTGGTTATTAAATGACAAACAGAATAATGATTGCTTCTCTATCGCAAAGTAATTTAATTCATTCTCGTTGAGCGAATTATTGATTGATTGATTGCATTTGCTCAATCAATCATAGCATAACACATGCTCAAAATGGATGAAGAAAAATAAATGCATATAGTTTCAAAATTTTACTCTCATTTAAACATTTAACAACACTCTTTAATATTCTCTATACACCTTTTTTTTGCTTGCTTTTCATGTGACATTACAGAATAACGGCGCCCAGCAATTGGCATCGGAAGCGACCGTTTACATAATGCTCGAGGATGTTAATGACGAAATACCGTTATTCACCGAACGCGAACAGGAAACGGTGCTGGAGGGCGAACCGATTGGCACCAAAGTGACACAAGTGAATGCCATTGACAAGGATGGCACATTCCCAAATAATCAGGTGAGCACTCCTCTCCTCCTTCTCTCTATCCACCAACCTCGCAAGCAAAAGCGCGAATAAATTGACATTAAGTGCTGGGAAGGGGATAGGCAAGGATAGGATGGGATGGATGGGATGGATGCCTGGTTGCCAGGATGATAGGATGATGGGATGAGGATGATGGGATGGGTTGGATGAGCAGAGAGCGGAAATGCCAGACGATTGTTGGCAAATGAATGACTCTCGGTGTGTATATGTGTGTGTAAGTGTGTGTGTATGAAGTGAAGATGACTAAAAAGAGTCATCACAAGTTGGCAGGGCAAGCGGTTTAAAGCGCCATTTGGTTAATGTGGCGATGAAACGAAGCTTAAATTTTCCAAAAAAGCACACAGAAAGAGAAGCTTAAATGCAGAGAATTTTAAGTGCATGTTAAACGTTAAGCACAATTGCAAATCTTCTCATGTACTTTACTCACATATTCATACAAAGTCTTTGTAATGCTTGTAAATGTGAAAATTGGCAATAAACAGGACCTAAGATTTCATTTAAATGAGATCAAATGGAAGTTTATGATGTGGGAATGTGATTTGAACTTCGGATTGTTTTCAAGTACTCGAAAAATTAGCTAGCTATAAGGAAAGTTCAACTGTTATATCTGAAGCTCATTGGTAATAATTTAAGAATCCCATCGACTGTTTCTATGATACGTGATAAGATTACAAAGAACGAAAAGGTTTTCTACATAAACTTATATCTAAATGGTAATCGGAAGTATAATTAAAGTTTATGGCCTGCATAAAATTCTTCTTATCATAACATTTTTGTGTGCTTATCAGAAAAACAGCTCAATTTTCTATAATCAAGCCGTCTCTGTCTAGCTTAGATAATGTTTTATGAGCTTCTCTCTTTTACCTTGACCGCACTTCCACCAGCTAGGGACTTCTCTATTAACAGCATGCAGAAGAAGTGTTCACACTTTCTAGTTTGTTTTTTCAAGCCGGCACTTTTTCCCTTTTATAATTGTATTTTTTGCTGCTTTTCGCTGCCTTTTGCTGCGCTCATCTGGGTAGCTGGGGCTAATAAATGTCAAAGAGTTGCCAGCTTTTTTTTCCTCACTCTTCCTGCTTCTTCTCCTCCTCCTAGCAAAATCAGCAGTAGTATTTTCACATGCCCTTAAGTACGCTAAGCCCCTAGTGAAAGTTCAAAGCGTGGGCGACACAAAAAAAAAAATATGAAAAAAAAATTTAAAGAAAAATGCAGAAAAAACTTAGAAAAAACGAGCCACAGTCAGTTCTACGTTTCCTTTTTAATGCGTCTGACAGCAGACCTTGAGGGCCCATGGACATTTTAAAGAGTAGCAAGAGGAGGGGTGGGAATGGGGGTTACAGCCTAAAGCCAGGCATTCGCGATTATAATAATATGGCACTTGGGTGATGGCTAAATGGTAAATGGTAAATGGGTAAACTGTAAAGTGGAGAATGGTAAAACTGGCCATTCTCACTGTTGTCTCTCTCCCTTTCTCTCTCTCTTTGAGCTTGTTTGTGTCCTGCAGCCAAGTAATTTGCATGTACGCGCAGAAATGTCCGCACTAATTAGCGTTTTTCTCATTTCATAGCCACAACTATATATACATATATATATAAAAGTCGCGACAAATAAGCTGCGAAAGGCGCCACAAAATCTGATTACCAGTAAAGCTGCACAGAGAGAAAACTTAGATACAAATCTAAAACCAAGATTTAAACAATATCGATAATAATCGATAACATATAAACCTTTAAGTTTGAAGATTGGGCTTCTAACTTCGCAGAGATATGCTAGATTGGATATTGAATATATTCATTTGAAGCTCATTAATTCTATTAGAATATTAAATCAAAATTCAAATATGTCTTTTATCTCTCTGTGTAATTCTTATAAACAACATTGCCAATATTAAAAAAGTACTGCACAGCTTTTGCTTGATTTAAATTCTTGTTTTTGGGCCATTTCCTCTTTCGACTCGACATGTTTTAATTAACTTCCTGGACAAATTTTCGATTTGTCAACCAAATTTTCAACATTTTATTTTTTTTCTGTTTGTTGGCAAAGTGTAAATTTAAACTGTAACTGTGTTGGTTTTTTGTGAACTTGCAGGTTTATTACTACATCGTCGACTCACCTCGAAACGAGGGCAAAGAATTTTTTGAAATTAATCTACAAAGCGGCGAAATCTTCACCAAAACCGTGTTCGACAGAGAGAAGAAGGGCGCCTATGCCCTCGAGGTGGAGGCTCGCGATGGTGCACCCTCCGCCCGTCCCAACAGCAATGGACCAAATTCAGGTAAGCACTAACTACTAAGTAACTACTACTCCCTTTCAATGAATACTCTTCCATCGATGAAAAACTTGATGCACTCTTTAATAATGTGACAGCTGCATCCAATTGCGGTCAAAGCCACTAGCTTTCAACCAGTTACCATTTAAACATTTGGCTTGTCAACACAAATTGCCAAAAGCTTCTCTCTCCCCCTTTCTCTCTGCCTCTTTCCTTTTTTGTCGTTTGAATATTTGCATTTGCCGTGTCCCAAATATTTGCAAGCAGTCCCAAATCGAATATCTCCGACGATAAATATTGACCACGTGGCCGACCCAAATAGGTGCGTGTGTGTATTTTGTAGAGTGCATTTTGGCTTTTACTGGTGCACCAGGCTGAAACACGCATTGTGCATTTATTGGAAAAAAAAACATTTTTAGCTTCTTTCCCCACACAAAACCAAAATCATTTTCAGCAGCCACAAAATGCAGCATTTAAGCGACTTTTTTTCCACTTTATTGGTAGAAAAATCAAGCATTTATTTACCAATGCAAATAATAATATAATAGTTTGTTCAATTCAATGTTATTTGTTTATACTCTTGATAGAATGCCGAAAAAATTATACAACACTTTGTATTCAATTAAATTTTTATAATAAAAGCAATTTAATTTTTTTAAACCACGAAAATTCATAGAATTCCCAGAAATGTTCAATCAACTTTTGTTGTGGCTTTAAATTCTCGCTGTAATTTGCCATTAAAATATACTTTCCGAGAAACAATTAATAGCTATTTTATTACTTTTAGCTTGATCAAATTGAACGCATTGGAATAAACAATTAGGCACAAATGTTCATTAAAAATTGCCCTTGAAATGGCAATCAAATTTTTTTCGTATGAGTTTTTTTCCCACACTCTGCGTTTTTATCTTTTGGAATAATGTTCGTGCTTATTTTGTTGTAATTTTATAATGTCCTTGCCAAGTGCTTTTCGATTGTTTAATATGTCGCTGAGCCGCACATAAGCGCTGCTAAATGGAAGCGAAAGCTGGGCGAAAAGCGAGTAGCGAAAAAAAGTCGTAGCATACTTTTTAGCATTGAAAATAATGTGCAATCAACACGCGCCAAAGCTAAAGCCGGCAAACCAAAAGAGACTCGCTCTGACTGGTATTTTTTTTTTTTTTTGTTGGCCCTGAAAGCGAGCACGAAAATTAAAAAGTTTTTCTCTGTTTGTTTGCCTTGCTTTTGTTGTTGTTGTTGTTGTGAGAAGTGAGTTCGCATGTAAATTACAACAGTTGTTGGACTAACCGGAGCTTACAAATATTGATACATATTCATTCGACAGTGGAAAAAGTTGTAAGCACTGTGTGTGAGAGTGTGCGTTGTGTGCCTGAGCTTGAAGGCTTTTTGCAACAGCTTGCGGTCCACACAAATTTTTATTACAACTGGTAGAAAGTTAAATGCACGTAATATTCCTATAATTTCTTTATTCATAAGCACAAATACATAACCCATAGTTAAAATTCGACTTTGTGTGCTTAAAAAAAATGTATTTAATGTATTAAACTTGCAAAACTTTTAAGAAACTAGAAAAATGTATTTGATTAAAAATATAACTTTTTAAATTTTTATTTATTTACTTAATTTAATGCTATCCTGTTACCTCACATTCATGTTGATTTCTTTTCGTTTTCCTTGTTGCCATTTTATTTGTATTCTATCAATGCTTTGAGTGCGCATTTGTTTCCAATTTCCCTTTGCCTTTCTCTCGTTGTCACTCTTCGCTTTCTGTTTTTGTTTCCATTTGCTGTGGGTCTTCTTTTGCTGCCATTGCAGTCTGCAACTTTGTTTGTTCATTGTTCATTGTCGGACTTTGAAGCTGCGGGCTTCCCAGAAGTAAGTTTCTTTTTTTTTTTGTGTTTGTAACAACAGGTATTGTTGCTTAACCCTTTTTACTTGAATTGAAATGTGACCCAAAAATCATTTGCTTAAATAATAATGATAATACAAACAGACATATATATACATACATACATGTGTCTGTTTATGCGCAGAGTTCCCTTCAAGCAAACAAATACAGTTATCAATAGCTTGTTTTGACTTCGTTATCTGCGTTGTGTGTTTTCTGAGCTCTGAGTTCTGAGCTCTCTACGTGCTCTTTTCTTTATTTATGCATACTTTTCGGCTTAACGCTCACTGACTTTTACTCTCCTCCCCCGCCCCGCCCCCATTTGACTTCGGGGCGCCACAACAATGAATTTGAGTGAAAAGCGGAAAAGAGGGAGGGGGGAGAGAGAGAGAGACAGAGTCAAAAAGGCAAACAAACATGACAAATGGCAAAAATGTGGAATTTTTTGTTTAAGTTGAGACGATTGAGCGATTGTGATTCTTTATTTCTGTCTCTTGGTCTGGCAACCCTGCGGCTGTCCAAGCCATTCAAGAACTCAATCCTTCAATTCAATCGCTTTCCTGTCAACACTGAACTGTAATATTGTCAACTTTTAAGCAATTAAAATTATACAACAAAGACTTTACTGATTGTTGAAAAAGCCATAAGCAATAAAAATAATAAATAAGACAATGAAATAAAAGTCTCATATATTCGATTTATAAAAAACTGCCACTTATAGTTTAATATTAAATAAAAGTGGCAAAAATTAGCATGACACACTTGACTTGAAATGCTTCCAAATAACGAAACACATCGATTGTTGTTACACACATCATAAATTCGAATCAAATATATATACATATATGGCCAACCAAAAGCCAAAGGGCTGAAACTAAACTGAACTCTTTCACTCGTAGAAGAAGTTATTAGAATTTTGTTCTAATTTCTGGGGCGGAAATAAGTGCTCGTAAAAAATGTTCTTGCTCATAAAAGATTGGCCGAATCTCGCTCGGATAACGCATATAGAAGTAGTATAAGCAAAAACAAAAGCTATAACCATAATATCGCCATTCACTAAACGCTGCTTCACTCACACTTTGCCTTTCGCTGCCTCCCCCTCTCTCTGTCTATAATGTTTTCATGTGTGCCTTCCAGCTAGTTTCAGTTTATTGTTCTTGTTGGTCATTAAATACTGGCTGCAACTATTGAGCAGTATCGGAGTATTTTTAGTATTTGTAAATAGTTTTTTGGTCTTTTTTTGGGGTTTTTCAAGTCCTTGGCCCTGGCCAGCGGGTCGTAAACTTTGGCTGTCATCATTCATTGAGAGGACTTTCACTCGATATTTCTACGCTGCTTTTTCAAGGGGAACACATTTGTCTGGGTTTAAAGTGGCGACAAGCGACACTTCCTTTCCCTTTTCTACTTCATCAATTTTGATTGATGTTTAAAATAATCCGACTAATATTAATCTAAATTTTAACTATGTAATAACTTTGTCTCCTCTTTTCATTACAGGTATGTGTAAAAATCTAAACTACAAATACAACAAAATTAAATTTTAAGGTATGTCAATAAGTTTTAAACATTTCTCAGTTTATGAATTTTTCTTTTAGCTTTAGCTATATTAAAAAATACATAAGAAGAAAGAAAATCAATGCAAATAAAACTGCTATGCCAGAGAAATGCATTTGTCGCATTTTCTCGCTCTTTCTCTCTGTCTAAATATACCTCCCTCTCACTCGCTCACTTTTTTCCTTTGCCAAACTCCATCATTGGCTGTCTTTCTGTCGCTTTCGCTTTGGCAAATAATGAAAAATGGCATTTCCGCATTGGCAACTTCATTTGCTGCTGCTGCTGCACCAAGTCAACAAGTTGCCTGCCACCCTCTAAAAACTGGCAGCTGTATTTGCAACACTGCATTCTGCAACTGCAACTGCAACAAACAACAACATCTGCGGACATTGTCTTGAGCACTGTCGAATTCCCAAGGCGCAAAAAACAAAAAGCTGAACAGAAAAGTGAATTGGTGTAAAAAGTAGAATCGCAAACAACCCATTCACAGGAAAGCTACAGGCACTTGTGTGTCTATTTGCACCCCCCCTAACCCTCCTCCTTCCCCTCTCGCACAAGTTGTAATTTTAATACGCATTCATAGCCAAAAAAGTTTTAAGCACAAAAATCTTAAATCTCTCTTTCTACTCGCGCTCTTCTGAGACGATATTCAATGGGCGCGTGTCTAGTGCAATAAATCTTGCAGATTATTTTAATTTCAAGTAAACTATGAAAGACAAGGAGGGGATGAGAGAGGAAGAGGGTGAGAGTGAGATGCCTGTCAACAACTTTTTGCGTACTTGAGTGCGTCACAGCAACAACAACAACAACAAGTACAACAACATCATCATCAAGAGCAGCAGCAGATAACAAAAACTTGCCAAACTAAATCCAAAAAAGAACACGAACACAATTCGAGTTCCACTTTGTCTTTTGCGTTTCCTTAGCATCTTTGAGACTATGTGTCTTAGCGTCGACAGACGAGACAATGCTAATATTGCAGCCAAAATAATCGTTCGAAATGAGGTTAAAGTCCACAAAAGTCCACGAAGTGAAACGAAGCCGAAACACAAATTGAGAGAGCAAGGTTCTCTTTCGGTCAGAGTTGAATTGAGAGGAGAAATGTTTCATCGAATTCGCAACAGCATTAGTTGTGGAACATGTTATTATAGTTATGTTAAAGTTAACATTAAAATGCTCCTCTTAGCTAAGTTCGAAATGTGTTGGATACTAACTTAACAGTTGCACATATTCGAATTTCTCCTTTTAAACTAGTCTTAGCAAAAGGCTAACAAATTAAATTCCCCTCTCCAACAAGTTCGATATTCTGTAATCCGGCTGCTGTTACATTAACAGAGTGTGGATGCTATGTTAACATTTAAATGCTCCTCTTAGCTAATTTGCTCCTCGAAATGTGTTGGATACTAACTTAACAGTTGCACATATTCGAATTTTTTCTTTTAAACTGGTCTTAGCAAAAGGCTAACAAATTAAATTCCCCTCTCCAACAAGTTCAATATTCTGTTATCCTGCTGCTGTTCAAGTTACAGAGTGTGGATGCTATGTTAACATTTCCCCATTGCTATGTCGAATAAATATTCTCCGTACCAATATCCCCCTTTCGAACTTAGTGGATTCTAAAACAGGTCCTGGGACTACCTTAACATTTCGCATTAGCTTTCGTCCCCTTTCTTAATTCTGTTATGTTCTGACAGCCCTCAAACAAATGTTGTTGGCTAGTGTGGAAGGCATTCTCTCTCGCTCTTGCTTTATTTGTTGCATTGCTGGATAATACCAGAGCCGGCTTTTGTAAGTTCTTTGAACTCTGCTCGCCCCTCTCTCTCTCTCTCTTTCATTCACCTCCCCTTACCGCCTTTCATCTACTTCTTTGTTGCCATGCATTTTTGAGCAGTGCAATGCTTCAAATGCTTTTCTCTCACTTTCTGCTTTGTTGTTGTCCTGCCAAGCGTGCTGAGAATATGTGAATGTAAGTCATTTTTTTATTCTGACCTTGAGTTTACAATTGACTTTTACTTATTTTTTTCTTTTGCACTTTTTTTTAAAGCTGTTCGCCATTTAACCTTTCTGAGATTTGTGCATGTCATGACCCTTGTCTTTAGTTGGCCGAGTCCTTGACATCAAACTGGCAACTAATGTGACACAGCAGAAGCAGCTGTTAACGCCCACCAGCCAGGCAATAATACTAGAAATAAAAAGGACAAAGGTCCTGCTGCTGCTGCAAGTCATTTTGTGGGCGCGTCTCAATTGAAAGCGAGGAGAGAACCACTTGACCATATTTATGACCCCCTAGAACCTATGTGCAGCTACCAACTTTCAACTCTTGCACTTTTCAATAAACTGCTTAGTCGCCTGCCTAGCTACCAACAACAACAACAACAACAGCTAAAGGACGATATCCAAGCAGTGATTTATAAGGTTCTCTCTCCCCTACTCTTTTCTATCCGTGCTTTTGCATCTTGTTGCTATCAAAGTGCATATAAATTACCATTGCAGCTAGTCCCTAGAACTGCCTGACACTCCTCCACCACCACCTCCACCTCCCCTCCCTGTGGTCATTTCTGTTCTGTCCGCTCATTTTGGCATAAATCGCCTTTTTCGCCTAGGCATGAAATGCGCTGCCTAAGCGTTTTCTGATTAACTGCCAGTGAAAAACAACTACACACAATCGCGCTTGCACCTGTGGCGCCATCTATTGTTGAAAGTTAGGGCAGTTCAAAGAAGTTATTATCGTAAACTTTAAACAACGATTTAAGTGTAATTTACTTAACTATGTTTTGCATTTTATCAAATTGAGACGATTGTTGGCAACATCTGTTCAAATTCCTACATTTATCTTGCATTCTTGCACCTACTATTTGTCTCAACACACATATTTTAAATGCTTGTAAGCTCTCTTTTCTCTAAAAGACTTCCTAAACAGTTAATTTAGTGTGGTAGGGCTTTAATCATTCTGTTAAATATTTGCGGTCAAGCCAACCAACAAGCCAAGCAGCCAGAATCGCAGCCAACTGAGCTGGCAAATTGCCAAAGTGAAGGGAATTTTAATTAGACCTCAGGCCACACTTTCTCACACACAAACACACACACACACACACACACACACATAGAGACAGAGTGTGAAAAGAATGCTGCAATTTAATTGTCGCCACCTGCGCTCTGACCGCAATTATGTCAACTATTTATGTTGTTGTTGCTTTTGCCTATCATTAAGCGAATGTCATTCACACTTTCACTCAAGCCCCTCAACCTTTCACTTTAACTTTCACTTTAGGCACAAGTGACACGTATCAAATGTCAAACAGCAACAACAACAACAACAACAACTGTAGCTGGCAATTGTCACGCCCACATGAAGCTTTTAATTGTTTTCTTTCTTCCTTTTGGGCTCTTTCTAGCTGTCGAAACTGTTATACACACACCACAAACAGGACAAGACTGATTGAATTTGTCAAACAGTGTTGGTAAATGATTGCAGTGAACCAATTAGAGATTCGTCTTGGGAAATTTGATTTTAAAATTTGTTTTTTTGTTTAGTTTCCCAACACCAAATATAAGTAAATATTTTATGAAGGACATTTAAAGTTCGTCACTCTAAAATGTATTTGCATTCATTCTCTTCTGTATTCTGTATTTTCTTGTTGTTTTGTGCTGTGCTCCAAAGATTAACGTCACCCACGCCGCTTGCCACCTTTTTGGCCAAATGATTAATGACAGCGACTTTGTGCTGATGCCCCTCTTTAACTGAACGTGCCATCTCCCCTCTCCCCCCTCCGACGCCTAGTGTAGAAAACTTTTTTTTTTTGGGGCATATCCTTTTGGCATTTGATGGAAATCTACTTGTTGGCGCCAGTTCTGCTGACGACCATCATGATGATAATGAAGATTACTTTGTTGGCCACTTGAGCGTTCTTTTTTTTTGTTTCCTTCCTTCTTTCTCTTCCCTCATGGACAACATTTACATAAATTAATCAGCGCAAAGCTTGGCAACGAACGAATGAAGAGAGAAAGGTAAAGTCATCATAAATCCACAAAAGTAACATGCTGCATACAAAGAGAACGAAAGACAGAGAACGAAAGAGAGAGCGAAAAGTTTCCTTTTGCATTTCTAATGATATCGCTCCTTTGAGAAAAAAAAAGGGTTAGAAGGAAAAAACGACGACGCTTTAAATGAAGCAAAGCGTAGCGAAAGCGCCTCATCAATTGTCAGCGTTGCCAGACAGCCAGAAAGCCAGCAAGCCAGAAAGCCGGAAAGCCAGATAGATAGATGAATGGATAGAGGAAGCAACTGGCAAATTAGTAAATAGGCAGGTGAAAAAGGAAAAAGAGAGAGAAGGATTCTCTGTCAAATTGAATAGTCAGCTAGAGGGTGATAGGTGGGGTAGGGAGGGATCCATGTCGATTGTCGGCATTTGTCATGTGCAGCGACATCTGGCGTGCGGCAGAGGAAGTGATGCGACCAAAGTCATCCTGTCGCGTTTTGTTTGCGTTTGATTGAAAGGCATCCCAAAAACCTCGAACCCCAAAACCGACGCCATTTTGTTTGCAAAATGTTGTGACTGCTTTGCATTTTATTGTTATTTTTATTTTTTTTTTTGGTGGAATTTTTAGTTGCCAATTGCAATGCGCAACAACACAATCAATCAGTCAGTCAGTCATTGAGTCATTCAGTCGGTTTGTCATGCCATTCATTTGTGCGCTCTCTCGTTGTTCACCATAATATACTCGAGATTATACACACAGCAACACATGCATATGTATTTGTGTGTGTGTTAAATTGATTGCCGTTGGCATTTTTGGGCCAAAACGTTGCAGCAATTGAGTGGAATGCGTGTGAAAATATTCACTTGGTAATTTACTGCAATAGTTTATTTTTTGTTGCTCTCTTTTAGGGGCAACATTTTGTTTGAAGTTTTAACAGCGTTGCATGCCATTCACAACAGTCGCAAAGTTTAAAAAACTGTTGAAAAACGTTCCTCACCTTTTTCAAACCGTATCTCAAGCCAAAGCTGGCAACCCTGACCCAAAAGCCTCAAAGGTATTGCAGCTGCAGCCTTGCGATAAACTTGACACTTTATGTGAAGCCTGGTTGACCAAAAACGAGCCATGAATGTATGTGGCATAAACTAACTTTTGTGACTTTTATTCTTCATTTCACTTGCCTGAAAAAGCTGTTCACAAATAAAACTCAATAATATCACAATTCAAATGAAGCTTTGCCAAAAATACCACAAAAGAATATTTTTTGCTTTTGATTTTTGGTCTTGTCTGTTATTTGCGCAACAAATTGTTGCAACATTTCAATTACATTTACCCAAGGCTTAGAATATTTCACGAACACACACACAAATATATGTATATTGCTTTATGGTTTGATTCACCGCAATCAAGTTGTTAAAGCATTGATTTTTATACAGTTCTTCTTCTGCTGTGTGTGTGTGTGTGTGTGTGTTTTTTTGGCTTTGGTCACGAATATCAATTAAAAGAGCTTAGCAGGATGTGGCGGCGTATACGCAATGTATGTATCTATGTTTTCTGCTGCTGCTGCTGCTGACCTGGTTTTTTCCATCCATGTTTTTGCCATAAACTGTGCTATGTACAACATGACAACAACAAAAACAAAAACAACTGTATGTTGCATAAACAACTAAGCGGACTTAGCTGTGTAATTTAAATTGCCAACACGCGTGTGGCACATTACTCTTTGCCTCCGCCTCCCCTTAAGCTCTTGCACACTTGCCACACAGTCACATAACCAAAATGCTGCTCTTCATTTGCCTCGCTTTTGTCTCCATTGTAATTATTAAACTTTTCTCTTTTATTTTTCTGTTTTGTGTGTGTGTGTGTGTGTGTGTAAGTACGCCCATTTGTAATTAGTCTCATTTGGAGACAAACACACTTTTAATAGCACAAAGTGGTGTTATTTAAATAATAATTACTTCTGTTGACAACATATTTACTTAATATTTATGCTTGATTTTGTGGACGATCTAAATTTGCAACTTCTAAAAGGTTTGTGTATTGGTTACGATCTTATAGAAACAGCTCACTGTTAATTGATCGTTGCTATAAAAAACGATACAACTTTTTTCACAGCTCTTTGTAACTTTATGTCTTTAAAGTCTGGTTCTATTTCACTTTGTATTCCATCATAACTAACTCAATTTGCTTCACTTCTGTGAATGCCAGAATTCCCATGTAAACGTAACGATTTAATTAAAAACTTTATGACAAGATGTCGCTTCTATAAAAAAGTGTACAGAAAAGGAAAATCCATTTTCTTTTTGTTGTTGCTGTATTATTTGAAAAAAAGAAAAAAGCACACAACAAGAAAAAATACTCTCAAACTTCTGTGGCAGACAATTGTGGCTAGCTAAAGCGAAACTTTTCCCATGTTACCAATAATAGCAAAATGAAAAGTCGTCATCGTTTGTTGTTGTTGTTCTTTGTTGTTCTTATTTTTGTTGAGGAATTGTTGTTGCTATGATATATTGTCATAAGCGTTGACGAAATGCAAATCTAAAAAAGCACAAGCTGGAAAATCATCCACAAAAAATATACGAAAAGCGAAGCGAGCAGAGTAAAATACACCGACAAAATGGCTAACACACATACACACACACACACACACACACACACGCATAGAATGTGCACACACAGCTGTGCTTGACATTGGAGAATCACATGAAAACAACATGTCGCTGACATGTTTAGAGATATATGAAAGATAGCTTTGCTTGAGTGAGGGATAGAGGGGTAAAGGGTGCGAGAGGCAGGCAGACAGCCTGCTGTAAGCCCACTTTAGACGCTTAAAAAGTTTCGAGCAAAACTTTTCACATATTTTACTTACAATTAAAGACAATTGTTGGCAGGAAAGTAAAAGGGGAAGTCGATTAAAGTACACAGAGAAAAATTTTTAGGAAATTTGCGAATCTTTCTTTCCTTCAGTAAACATTTACATACCTTTACTTTAAAGTCTCTCCCTTCTGACTACTTCTTAAAAACAAATGCGAAATAAAGTTAACATTGGGACAACACCTGAAGCAGCAGCATCAGCAAGAGAGGGATGCGTAGGGGGAAGGGGAGGGTCTGTGTCTGTGCTGTGGCTACGTAATAATTTATGATTGCTGCCTGCGCAGAGCGCGTAAATTATGAAAATCTACTTAAACTTGCCTCCAAACTCAAACCGCACGCGTTCTCAACACAAACCACACACACACATACAATATATAAGAAGATGAAATGAGGAATGAAATGGGATCGCCACAAAGCTAACGAAGCAAAACAAAAGTCGTGGTATACTTTTAGCTCTGTTTATTTCATGTTATGAATGCTGTGTTGGCATTTCTGCAATACATTTTTTTGTGTCTTATCTCCTGTCATATTTTATTATACCCTAGTATTGCCGACGGGTACTAAAACAAAGGAGAAGTGCAAAAGAAATGACAATTATGATTTGTTTGAACTGTGCACAGCACAATTGTGACAGATAATGCTAATTTATATACAGCTTAGGATCTTGAGGATCAAACTTAGCATAAATTAGAGCTGATTCTGTTAGTTAACAGTAGCAGTGATTATCGTAAATGAGAAAGTTATAGCATAATTACTGAGCATCTGCTAGTCAGCCAAGTTTTACACCTTTTTTGCTCCTTCTTATTTCCTGGGTTGAAGTTAAATTCACATTTGTCGCATTTGTGTTGCGGTTGGTTCATTATTCTCGTATCATCATGTCTTGATTACAACTTGCGACTTTTCATGCAAATTCTCTTTTAAGCTCTTTTTTTATGAAAACATTAAATCCACATTGAGCAAACTTTGTTCGTCTCCATTTTTTCTGGCTTCATGTTGTTTTTTAATTATTATTTTTAAGTTGTTGTTTTTGTTGGCAATTAGTTGTGAAAATGTGTTTTTAATTGCGTGTAATTAACTCTAATGAATTTTAATTGTACTTTAGCCTACATAAAATGAATTTAATTAACAAACAATTGCGAAATGTGCATGAAATTGTTGTGTTTGTTTGTTTAAGTTGTTGTTGTTTGTCAGCAGCTGTCAAGGCTGCGGTTTTGGCCTGAACAAGTTGAGCATTGATGTGTATAATTATTAATTTATGCACAATGTCATCAAAGCATCATCGTTATCGCTATCATCGTTATCATTCTCTACTCTTGCATTTGATAGGGGCTCTGTTAAATTAATTACGCACCTAGCAACAACAACAACAACAACAACAGCGAGTATAATTATCTAATTGAATGCAACAATTAAGCAATTTTCGGCTGTAATTGAGACGTGATTCATTAAACAATTATGTTGCACAAAGTGCTGGTAAATGGTGTTAATGACTTTAAACGCTTTAAATTTAGTGCAGTTTACGATATTTGTTAACATAACATACTTATGTTAAGTGTTGTATAACTGTCAATCAATCATTTTTAACTGCACAATTGAAGTGTGATTGTAAATTGCTGTGAACATCCATCAATCTTCATTTTGCTCTTTAATGCATATTTACCTTCCTCTCTGCTTGCTTCCTTTTCCATACACTTTTTCGCAAGTAGTTACAAAAACACAATTCAGGTCAAAACATGCATAAAACTGTCGGCATAATTCACAAGTTCCATTCAAGGAGCTGCTGACTTTACGAATTTTTGAAGCAACTTGGGTGCAGTTAAGGGAGGAGATAGTAAGTTAACAAAGGAAGCAATTACCAATTAGAACTTTCAAGTTTTCATCTGTGTTTGTGTTTTGGGAAAGATTTTTATTGCTATTTGTGATTTATAAACGAAAGAGAAATAAATCAACAAGTTTTTTTTTAAAGCAGAAGTTCTCTAACTTACTTTCTGAATATTCCCCAAATGTTTAACAATAAAATGTAGTTTATTATACAACAAATTGAAATGTGTTTCATCAGTTTTTTAAACTTTTCTATCGATATGCAACTTTTTTCCGCTTTCTCGCTCATTTCCAGAAACTTGTGTATAAAAGTTTCACGCAACAATTTTCCCATTATTTATTTTACACTTTATCAGCGTATTTTAATCCAAATAAGTTTTGTTTGTTGTGCCCAAACTTCTCTCGTGTGAATTTAATTAAAAACATTTTCCCTCTCTCTCTCTCTCTCTCTTTCTCCCTCTTGTAAATATTTTGCACTTGTAGATTATTAAACATTTAATATGCGAAAACACACACACACACACTTATACTTACACACATGCCACAAGCATGCAAAAAACATTGTTATTATTAAGTAATTTTTTAAGAGTGCCCCCCCCCTCCCTCTTGCAAGCCCCCTTGCTACCTTATTGCATTTTGCTACTTTGCGGTTTCAGACGACATGTCGCATTGTTGTCAACGCAAATTTCCGTGCCACATGCAACAAGGCAGAAGAAGAACAAGCAACAACAGCAGCAAAGCAAATCTGTTTTAACCCTCTTCTTAAACCAATCCCCCCTCCTCACTCCCTCTCCTCTATCCACCCTCGCCAAAAAACCGCTCAACGCTTTTGACTTTTAATATGCTGTCGCAACCCAAAGCTGTCGTTACCTTAAACCCCCCTCTATCCCCTACCCCCCTCCTCGCTTCTGCTACTTAACCCCCTGTTGGCTCATTGTTGTTGCATTAAAATTACATATTTTGTAGTTGCTGTTGTTTGAGGGGTGTGGAGGGATGGAGGGAGCGGTGGTTGCGTTGAGTGTTGCTTTGTTTGAAGTGCTACTTGTGTACCCCCACCCCCTTTTTCCCCTACTCTTCCTTTCTCTACTCTTTTCTTTCGTTTGCCAACACTGCAAATTTATGACTCGCTTCTTCTTCTCTTCTCTTCTCTTTTCACCCACTTTAGCATAGTCCTTTTGCACACACACACACAAGCAGTCTTTTTTATTAAAGTTTGCACATTTCGTTCTTCACATGCCCCTTCCTTCCCCCCTCCCTCCTGCTTCCGT
The DNA here is from genome assembly GCA_018152825.1 of Scaptomyza hsui. NCBI lineage: Eukaryota > Metazoa > Arthropoda > Insecta > Diptera > Drosophilidae > Scaptomyza > Scaptomyza hsui. The sequence goes on from JAECXO010000280.1 coordinate 853,687, forward strand.
TCTTTTTTTTTCTGCTTTACTTCTTCAACTCTGACAATTTTTCATATGCAACGAATTTGCATAGAACATATAAAAATACAAACAGCAACAACAACAACAACAACAAAAGTGATGCCCAAAAAGAAATTGTTGCGTTGCTCATTTTCTTTATCTGCACTTTCTCTCGCGCTCTCTCTTTCCCCGAAGGGGGTGGGGGGAAGGGGGGGTGTATGTGTTTTGGTTGTTGCTTTTACAGCTACGCCTTTTTGCCTCCTAAAGATATTCATGCAAATTTTGTTCTAGTTTTTCTTGTTCTTTTTTCGGTTAACATATAAATATTATAAATAGGTGTACCTCTTTTTTTTCCTTCCCTTCTTTCCTTTTTTGGTTGATGGCATATGAGTCTGCCATTATCATGAACATCAACACCCCACCCCCTTCCACATACTTAACTCTTGCCTCTATGAATAGCTTGTTAATCTTGTGAATTTAAGATACAAATTCATTTTCTGTTAAAGTTTTGTTGAAAATAACATTTAAAATATTTAAACATTTTTGTAGTTGAAAGCGACGGAATTTTTTTCCACATATGTTTGTTGATTGTTATTCGATATTTAACTGTTTTTTTCTGGGACGCATTGTTTCTGGCATAAGATTTAAAAAATTAATTTGTAGCTTCGATCGCTTTAATGAAAAATTTCCCTCATATTTTTTCAATACTTTAACACAGCGCTTAAAAATGTTAACAAAGGACCCGAAAATATGCAGTTGAATTGTGCCACGCCCCGTTTAAAGGCGCATACACACACACACACATACACACTTATAGAGGGGGAAGGGGTGGGGTGCAGGTTTTGGGGAAGCCAATAAAAAACGCTTTGTTGGCATAAAAAATTGAACATGTGTGAGCTGCTGGAAAACAGTTTCGAGCGCTCGCTTTGTGTGCAGCAGCCTTGTTTGACTTTTTCCCCCCTCCCCCATTGTAAGAGGGTGGAGGGAAGGGGTGGTGGCTTGTAGATTATCCCTGGGATTATCCTGTGCAGCATGACTGCGTTTTAGCTGCACTTTCTTGAGCGAAAAAAATACATATGAAAGAAGAAAGCTGCAACATCTGCCACACAGCATGCATGTATGCAGGCTGCCCCCCCCCAACCCCTCAGCACCCCTCACCACCCCCAACCAACCCAAAAAAACATATGCGATATTTGCATAAAGTTTGCTGCACTGCATCTGTGTTGGTGTGTGTGTGTGGCGAGTGTGTGTGTGTGTGTGTGTGTGTGTGTGTGTGTGTGTGTGTGTGTGTGTGTGTGTGTGTGTGTGTGTGTGTGTGTGTGTGTGTGTGTGTGTGTGTGTGTGTGTGCATGTTTGACGTATGTCAGACATGTATGGCATGTATTATAGCCTGCTTTTAGGCGCCGCCAGCAACTTTCTGCAACTGTTTTTTATGCATTTTGCATTTCTTTTCGAACTCGACAACAACAACAACAACGAAAGTGTGTGCTTCAAACTTTTCATTGCCTAATTGCAAATGTGTTTTTTGGCTAGAAAGAAGTATGCCAAGAAGAGGAGAAACCATAACTAAGTTAAGCTCAACGAAGTTTGCATATTCGAAGAGATTAAAAAAGCCAAAGATATTTTTATCAAAAGGCATCTTTTATGACTATTTAGTATCTTATCATATCCATTTTGAATTCAAAGAACTCTCCATTAATAAGTTACATATGCTGCGTGATACCCTTTAGCAAGAGTATTAGAACTTTTGTGGGTTATAATTTTCATAATTTTGATTCAACGCAAAAGTTTACAACTGTTTCACAAGCGAACGGTGCGGAAAGAGGGGGGGGAACAAGGGGTTCATGTTTACGCTGTGCACATTACGAATAACGTAAAATTAATTAAAATACGGTATACAAAGGATATAAACATACTTCTCCTCCCCCCTCGAAAAGAAAGAGAAGTAAATTCACAGCGTGTTGTTTTTGCATGTTTCTCTGCTTTGCCTTTCAGAGTTTTGGTTTTAATTGAGTTCATCAACAAATTGTTTTCGCAGAACTTCGACTACCCTTCCCCTTTTTCTCCTCCTCCTCCTTCTTCTACTTTCTTTCTTTGCTCCCTTTTTTTTTTTGTTCGGGATTTACGTATGTGTGTGTGTAATACGCTTAGTACGCTGAACGCGTGAAAGCTTATAAATAACACAAATTGCCATTCTGTGAGAAGAGGTTTTTTTCTCCCTCTATCTCTCTCTCTCTCTCTCTCTCTCTCTCTCTCTTTCCTGTCCTTGTCTCTGTCTGTCGGTAATCCGATGCGCTTAGTAATTTTTAGCGGTTTTCCGCATGGTCACGACTTTTTACACACACATCGTGTGTGTGTTTTGTTTTGCCTGCGATTTAAAAATTTGCTTTGCCTGCTGCCACAATTAAATTTTTAATGATTGAGTTGATTGTGTTGCACACAAGTTGGTTTCAATTACATGTGGCTATTAAAGGAAGGAGCTTTTTCGCTCTCTCTTTCTTTCTTTCTCTTTCACGTTGTTTTTTGTGAGGCTTCGCACAGTTGAATCTGTGTTTAGTTGTGTGTTAAATGTTAATTGCTATTCAACCAAATACTAATTATAATAATGTTAATGAAGAGTGAATAAATTTACTTTCCGACATTTAATTCAGTTCTAAGATTAACATTTTATTATTAGGGTTGCCTTGGCGATTGAAAAGGTAACGTTATTTAAAGTGCTTAAATCGAAACTCTCTCTCTGAGTAGAAATCGGGGCCAAAGCTAAAAGTAGAAAACCCTTAACAAAAACCACAAAAATGCCAGCCATAAGCAAACGAAGAAAGGCAAATGGAGAAATCCTCTAAAGCAATAAACAAACAAATGAACACACGCATGATTATGTGTGTGTGTGTGTGTGTGTTTGTTTGTTTTGTTGTGTGTGGGTCAGAGTTTGCGGTCAGTTAAAGCCTTTTGGCCAGTTTGGTGTCAAAACAACAAATTGTTTTTTAATGTGCCACGCCCCTCTGCCCTTCTACTTTGATACCACTCAGCAGGCAGACAAAAGGCAAATACACAAATACCAATAAACACACGCACAGAACAGGACGCACTGTTTAACAATGGGCGAGTGTAGCGAAGGGAGGAGAGGGGGCGTGGCATTCATCCATTTTGGCTGGCTTAAACAGAAAGCCTGCTCTGTGTTCTGTGTTGTTATTGCATTCTCTCTCGGTTAGGTTAGGATAGGTTCTCGTAGCCAAAGTCTTCTCACCGGTCAAAAGTCACAACAATAGAACATTTACAACCTGAGGGGCTATTAGAAAACAAATAGAAAACACAGTGGGAAACGGAGGGGGAGAGGGGAGAATGAAGAGAAGCTGTTCTATAGCGCCACTTAAAAACATTTTGCCTAAAACTAATTGTTAGCGCCACTTGCCCAAAAAAAAACAACCCAAAAACACAAAAACAAAACACACAGCACTCGCTTTGGGCCAGGAACGAAAAAATGAAGTGGGAAAGGGAAAATAGAAATTGCCATGTTATGAAATAGTTTTCTCAACACTTTTCACTCCTTTTTTACACCTGGTTAGACCCGACAAAAACCCTTTTGTTACATTTTCAGCTTCTATACATGTGTCTATAGTACGTGTGTGTGTGTGTGTGTGTGTGTGTGGAGGGAGGGTGAAGTTGTTTTTTTTCCTGGCACTTGATGGACTTTTGTTCTCTCTGACTAAAAGCTGTTGCATATTTCAAACGAAATTAAATAGTTTTTCAACAGCTCGCAACGTTTGAAATGTTCTCTTAACTTGTTACGGTTGGTTTTCAATGTTTTCGAAGGGATCTTGACGGTTTTAGATACATAATGAAGTATTGAACTGAATGTGTTAATCGACGAACTAACTATTCTGTTAATAGATTAATGTTCTTCTGTAATGCTACAGAGTAATGTTATTTAACATAGAGCCTAGATTTTATTACAGATTAATGTTATTTAACAGATAAAACTGAGATCAATTATGCTGCTTTTAGAATGGCATCGATACAGTTAACTATGTTATCCTGAAACTATTAAAACGAATAACATGTAACTCTTGTGTCTCTTTCACACCCACACACACACACACGTACACTCTTCCTGTCTACACCTTGTAAACTGATTATATATTGAGTTCACACCTCGTCAACTGCAAATTGGGCTAACTGAATGCAATTGGGCTGGCAGGGACAGAGACAAAGAGACAGAAGAAGTAGATTTTGACTGCAAAGTTTTACTTCATGCAACTCTCTCGTCCCCCCCGTCAAATCTACCTTTACGTTTTTGTCAGCTAGTAAATTGGCTTTAATTTGCATTACCGTCAAAGTTATTTGCACATGTGTGCACTTTTTGCACGACGGCTGCACGCTTCAACAAATTGCAGCTACTAAAGCGCTAAAACGTGACGACAGTTTTGGCTTGTCGAAGAAAAAAGAGAAGGAGCGAAAAGAAAAAGTAGCACTCGAAGCTATTCCAAATCTTCAAGTGCAACAAGCCGACTGGGGGTGGGGGAGTGTAAGGGTTGGGGATAAGGTAAATGTGCCAGTTAAACGTAACAATCTTTCCCCCCCTCTCTCTCTTCCTGTCTGTCTAGTCACGCCTGTTTTTACTTAAACGCTTATTGGCTTAGTGAAAATGCAGCTGCAGCTGCCATCGACTCAATAAATGTCATATCCTTGCGATTTGCGTGTCCTTCGGAGTCCTTTTAAACCTTGCTGTCTATAAGCAGCTTTTCTTGCCCCTTATATCGCTCCACTGAACTAAGAAGGCGTCGAAACAAACGAGCTATTTTACGATCTTAAATACGATACAGTTTTTAGTTATATACGGTACAGTTTTATTTAACATTTTTATTCTTTTTTCTCATTGCAGGTATGTTAACTGCAATTTCATCATCTGGTTGTGCCAAATATGAAATGTATGTAAAATATGCAATTATTGATTACATAAGCCATCAATTTAACATTTTTAATTGGGGGATATTTGGAGCATTTGAAATAGCAATTCCGCTGTACAAAATAGATTTCAATACAAGATTAGAAGCTTTTCAGCTAATATATGCCCATAAATAATCTTCCATTTCAATGGCTTTCAATTGAAGTGAAAAATCAGTTTGATGGTATGTGTGTGTGCCAAAAATGTGTGTGTGTGTGTGGAATGCGAAAATAAAATGCGCATTATAAGTTAGCAGCGCGAGCTTTCTCTCCCTCTCTCTCTCTCTCTCATGTGGGGCGCAATCAGGAAGCAAAATCGCTTCATAATGCATGCAATCATATATGTATATAAATATATGTGTGTGTGTGTGTGTTGTAAAAGTGCCATTAAAATGAGTTTAAAAATCAATCGAGCAAATATTTATGAATGCACTTGCACAGAATGCAAAAAAATACAAACAAACATACATATATACAAACCACAACGACAACAAAATTAAACGCATACAACACAAGTTGGCAACTGAAAGAGAGAGAGGTAGGGAGGCCGTTAAGCAGTTACCTGACAATGGCGGCGACGCCATTTGCAACCTAGCTAGAAATAAACGCAAAATGACAGCCAACAAGCGACAACAACAACAACAATAGCAACAAACAGGTACTCAACTTGTGGTGCCCAAGTTTGCGAGCGCAGTTAAAGTGTCAAAAACACACGCACACCAGACACCACGACAAACAGACAGCAAGTGTGTGTGTGTGAAAGAGAGAGATAGACTGCCAGCAGGCACGTCCGCAATACCCTGTAAACAATTGAGATGTTAATGGGAGGTTCGAGCTTACGAAATATTCCAATCAGTTTTTATTAAAAGAAAAATCTTCGAGTTATTCAAATTGATATAGTTTTAAGGATTTTTATTAAGATTTCTTAGAGTATGTCCTAGTTGGCTACTCTTTCCAACAACTGCACCTTTTTTTCGCTACAGCTAAAGTATTTTAGACGCGTCATTTATCTTAAACACTTCTGCACACACACACACACACACACACTTTTGCTAGCTGTTGTCTGCTGACTGCTGCGCTGCGCTAAGCTGCGATGCCGTCAGTGCCATATTTGTCATAAATATCGAGCAAGCGCACGTGCTCGATCGACCCAACCACCCACCCACCCCCACCCACCCACCCACACCACTCCATTCAACATTTACACCCTCTTAAAAGCTGACTGATTTAGTTCGATGGCGCTAACCGATTGATTTTAAGCTGTACTTGAAATTACTTATGCACATATACGATATAGTTATTAGTTGCCTGATATTGCCATCAGGTTTTATGCGCATATATATGTATATATATTTTAAATTCAGGTGTCTGACAGCCGCTGCTAACAGAGGGCGTGTGTGTGTGTGTGTGTGTGCTTTTAAGTTATGAAGACAACAGCGCTTTTGTAATTTATGACTTTCAAGTGCTGCGCCAGGCAAACCAACTATTGTTTCTGTCTCTCCCTTCCCCACCCCCTCTCTGTGGCTCTGTCTGTGTTGGTTTCTGGTTTTTAGGGGTCAGCTCTTTTGGCCATTGTTTATGGCATCAATATGTCGCACACACACACACATACAGAACGGTGCCCACAGTACTAGACAAATATGCCCATTGTACATGTAACATATAAAAAAGTAAATGACATAAAACGCGACAAATTGCACTTCATAATTTATGCGTTATGTCAAAATGCGAGTTTAGAGAACAATTGAATGCTTTTTAATTTAAAACTTAGAATTTACAACTTTACAACACTAAAAACTTCAAACATTATCGTAAATTTGTAGAAAGTCTTTTAATTCTAATTTTTTCTGTCAAGTTTACGATTAATGAAAGATTTTTCTAGCTAATAAAATTGTTGCTTATTTCATATCTTCTCACCAAGTTCATATTTTTTGTTGCTTCACATTGTAATAATTTTTTGATAGGCAGCAACTTTTTTTATAATCAAAAAACTTTATTTGACTTGCAGCCAAATTGTTGCATTTAATAAACCAAAAACACACACACACACACTCATGCAAAATACTGGATGAAAACATAAGTAGTGCTATAAAAATTTCACAGCTCAAGTGTTTATGGCAGAGAGTTCTTAAATACAAACTCAAACTCAACCTCAAACTCACAAACTACAAAATCTAACCTCAAACTATGCAATTTCATCATCATCATCAATAACAGCATTGCTTTCCCCCCTCTACACTCCACCCCCCTCTCTCCATGTAGCCTGCATTTGAGTGCTGTTTTGGTTATAAAAGTTACCGTAAAAACAAAAAAAAAGTAGAAATGTTTAACAGCTGCGTATGAAAACCAAAAAGATTTTGCATTTAACATTGTAAAGGCGAAAAACTCGCGTGCATGATGCTGTCAAAATTGTGAAGCTAGAAGTTGCAATATTTTGAAGGATATTCGGTTTCGGGTAAAGAGAGAGAGAGAGAAGGGGAACCTCAAACTTAATGAACTTCTTTTGGCCTGCCAGACGGGGCATGCTAATAAACTTTTACATCCATCCCATCACTGTACACTGCACTTCAAAACTAGACAAACTTTTTACAGCTAAAGGCTTCAGCTTCTTTCGACTTTGCCAGTCGCGGCTTAAGAACTCTCCCCCCTTTTACACAGGTAGCTTAGCTTAGAGTATTATGACTGACAGTTGCGTTTTAACTTGGGTTAGTTTTTAATGCAATTTCGAGAACAACTTAAGGATACATGAATTATAAATGCTTCAAATCAAGCTAGCTGTCTTATACTTGGCAGTAGCTTCATTCATTCAACTTCTAAACTACTCTCCTAAAATACTCAACAACAGCAAGTCTACAAAAATATTCTCTTCACTTTAAACCTTTCGTTAAAAGCTTCACACTTTTCTGCTATAAAATATGACAAAGCTTTTAAAACAAGCTCTTATATTATTTTATACCAGTTCACTTATAAAACAGCATTGGCATGTATAAGCTAAAAGTCCCTTGTCTTATACGCTTATGCCTTTGTTGAACAGGACCAAAGAGATCTTTTGTAGCTTATAAGGTACTTTAATTTAAGTACATTAATCTTATAAATCCCAGCAGGCATTGTGTATAAGGCATTTATAAGTACTTTCCTTGTAGAAAGTACTTCCTTAAAAACCTATAAGTCGCAGCAGGATATTTCGCACTTATATAACCGTTTTCCAAAGCTTATGTGTTTCATATTTCGGAAATGTATTTTGTATGCTCAAAAGCACGAAACAAGCTTGCCCAAAAATACTAGTATTTGCTGCCATAATTTTTATTATCCGTATAACAGTTTGCTTCTGTATCTTAAGAGTATGTCGCTTTGTTTGTTTTCTATTCGAAGAGAGTTCTCTTTTACTCAGGCCTCAGAAGTTAAGCACTTGAGGTTTTTTTTGCAAAACTTGTTTGATTTAATTATGAACAATTTAAGAAGTTGTTACGAAGCGAAAGGGAAGTAAAATAATTGGCAAACAATCGGAACAAACAATTGTCGATTGTTTAGCATAGCACGAACTCAACTTGAGTTGTTAACAGCTTATGTTAAGATGCTAAACGTATTGTCTGTTGAGTCTTGTAGTATATTACCTGTTGTTCTGTTCTGTGTGAACTCTGCATGACAAATCCGCCACCCGCTGTTACCTAAACAAACAACAACAACAACAAGTGAATGGCAAACACACATTTGTCAGTCAATTTTCAAACGACATTTGATCCTTTGAGCCTGAACGTAAATTTGTTTGCTAACAGAATGGCGAATTAGAATGAGAATGGGAACGGGATGGGATGGGAGGATGTAAGCGTTAAATGGAATTACTAACACAATTCCAATTCAAATCACAATCAAATTCACGACTCATGACTTTTGTGCTAGTCAAAAACACCTGCAGAGAGAGAGAACGAGCGAAATCAACTGAAATACACACGATAAACAATGTTAAGCCTTGTATGCGATGTGTGTATGTGTGTGTGTGAGTACTTTGTATCCGCATAATGCAGTCAATTGAGTTTATGCCAAATTCTGCTGTTTGGCTAACACATTGTTGCATCTGGCATACAAACAAATAAATACTGAATTGAGTAGAGATTGGATTTATTATACGCAAATCGAAATGCGAAAATTTGTGTATCGTAAATAGAAATACAAACAGCAGCATGTGTTTTGATACTATTTATTTAGATATTCATAATTTGTTGTGAAAATAGTTATTGGATTTAATTAATAGTGTCAAAAGTATGATTATTTTCATTTCCAATTAAAAAGTCAACCAAATTTAGTTGATTTAGTTTAAATCACCCAGCTCAATCAAGGTGACAAAATATGTTGTTAACACTTGCTCAATAAATAATGTTGCCTGCTTTTAGGGCTGCCATCAAATTCATTATGCATCAGAAAGCTGGCTTAAATTTTATAACTAAGCCAACATTATCGCAATTTTACAGGCCTCCTACGCCTCCACCCTCCTTCTGCCATTCGAATTTAGTGCACTCAACTGTCAAATAGTCAACGCAAAAATAATTCTAATCCAGTGGACTGTAAAGTTTTAATTAAGCCAACGATGCATAATTGTAACTGCCATGCAAAATTCCAAAGCAGCATGCAAAATTCAAAATTCAAAATTGAGAATATATTACATATTACTTACAACATTTGCATTTGTGAAAAATTAAATATTTGCATGTGAGTGTGTGTATGGGTTGTATATATCAATTATGTGCATATAGAAACGGCTTTTATGCCCTTAAATATGTATGAACACCCTTAACGTAAAGCCTTCGTCCTACTTGACACCCTTTACCTTTACTCCGACCCAATGTAATATTGGCATCGCATTTCCTTGAGGAAATTACAATTATTAATTACAGTTTATACATTAAATGCGCTTTATTGTGTACGCTTAATGCATTTATTTTTGATTTATGAGCGCGCTTATTTAATAACACAGTAACAATAACATTCTAACTTACATTGTGTATCGTAACCCTTACCCAGCCTATGTAAATGCGACTTATTGTTTAACAGTCGCCTTAATCGCTCACTTTACTCTTTTTTACGATATACATAAATCAAACATTTGTCCTTGCAAATGATAGATATTTTTTTTTGTGGTTGGAGACATTTCTGTTCTATTGATTGTGAAAAGAAAAATGGTATGAAACAGGAAAGCAAACAACCATAAATTTCTACTTCGATAATAAGGCTTTAAAACGTTCACTATTACTTTCAATTAGATGCGCTTAAATAAAGTTGTCCCATCATTTTTTTCCCCCTGTCTGTCTGTGCACGAAAAGAAAAAGTTTTTGAAATAATTTTTCTAATTTTTAATTAAGCAACAATCAGCAATGGCACAAAGCACACACAGCAATAATTTAGTTGCCAGTCGACAAAAAAAATACTAAAAAGAAAAGAAAAGAAAATGTGTCGCAAGCAGCTTGTGCGTTGCTGTTTTTTTTTTTCTTTCTTTCTTGGGGTAACAGTTACATTTACAGTTACCCATAGCAGTTAGCAGCTAACAGCAAGCAGTTTCTTGTCTGCTCCGCCTGTCTGCGCAATTAATTTGCAGCCAAGGCGGACACAAATCAGCCTGAGTAACACGAACTGAAAGCAATTGCAGCCAGCAAATGCCAAAGAAGGATGCAATTCCTACTTACGGCCCACCCTACTGCTGCTTGTATTTTTTCTTCAAGCTGAATACGCATAAATTCACATCCGGCGACAAGATGCTGTTCTTTGACAAGCGGAGGGTGGGTTGAAGGGGTTTGTCTTCTACCTCTCGCTTGGCCAAAAAAAAAAAAAAAAAAGGGGGGGAGAAGAAGTAGAAATTGTCAACGTTGCAGCTTTTTTGTGCTCGTCGTTTGAGTTTCAGTTCGAGTTTGGCAACATGGCAACTTCCGCTAAGCGAAACGACACCAAAAACGAAAGCGAAACGAACGGAACGAAACGGAAATGTGCAAATGAGCACCGCCATGCATATCTTAAGCAACCAAAAGGGGTGACCCAGGGTGTGGAGGGGGGGTAGGGTAACTCCTTTGACCAGTTGCAATTTCACAGTTTTGTGCGCTGTTTTCATTTCGGTTTGAGAGTTTTTGCTGTAGTGTACCCAATTTTATTTCAACTGCTTGTCACTGCAAATTTTATACTTATTGCAAGTGCTTGTTGTTGTTGTGGTTGTTGTTGTTGTTGCAGTTGCGCCATTTGTGGCAGCCATAAACGAAGATGACAACAGCAGCCAGCCAGCCAGCGAATGTTTTACTCACTTTTGTTTTCTGCTTTTTAGTTTTAGTTTTTTTTTATTTATTTTCCTCGCCTAATTGGAAAACTATACAGCAAGAGATACAAACAGAGATACAGATACGGCTATACTAACAGTAACAGATACATGAATATGCAATGGTTGGGCTGAGTTTGAGGAATGTTTGCCTGCTTATGAATTGCATGGGCTCCAATATGGCGTATAATAGGTTTGTCTGTGTGTGTGTGTGTGTGCATAATGCTAACAATGATTGGCATTGTGAAATTAGAATTTGAATTTGAGTTTTGCGTTTGGTTTGTGAAATTAAATTGCCTCAACGTTAAATCATCATATTAAAGGGGTAATAAAGCTTTAATCGTAACTGTTTAAGCAGTGCAACAAGCAGTGCAACGCACTGTTGGAGTTAACGATCAAATAAATACATTTTTCTGTATCGTAATTTAAGAAACAGACTTTAATATTGCAAGTGCAATTTGTGTTGTCATCGAAGTTAATTCAAAAGATGGCTACCAAAACAATTTTAGCCAATTTGCAAACAATTGAAAAACCTTAACCTAAATAAATGAAAAGGGCTGGCACACAGAAAACCACAATGAAAATTGTTGTTGCTTAGCTATTTCAATTTGTTACTCATTTGCACGTCACAAACAGACAGCTATGCCACGCCCACAACTACGCCGCCCTTGCCTCCACACTCCTCCTTCGGCCTTGCCAATTGGCACCGAATAGAAATGTTATTCCTCTGTCATGTGTGTGTGTGTTTGTTGTTGTGTGTGTGTGGGTAGTTTGTTGCCACAATGTGTGCCTTAATTAGATTGCATTTGCACTTAAAACAGGAAAAACATTGCGTCAATAGAGCAAGAGCAAGAGCAAGTGCAACAATAACAGTAGAATACCACCACAACAAATGCACAACTGCACACTAGGTGGCGCTTTAAGAGTAATTGCATTTGTATCAATTGTCAAGGTTATGTAACACACACACACACACACAGACTCAAATGATCAACTGAAAGGCAGAAGAGGGCAATAAATAAAAACAGTTTGAGTGATGTAACAAGGAGCTTTAAATGGGGGAAACTACAAATAAAAGACTGTACAGGGTGACTCAAGTTTTATTACATAAAGTAGATTTTACGTATAGTTTAATTATAGAAATCTTAAATCATATTCTTGCTCGCTCTGCCTCTGTACTTACTGCCTTAATTTTTCACCGAATGCCATTCAAGTCAACCGCAAATGCGAAAGCACACAAACATCTACAACACACACACACACACAATGACACACACCACTTACCACACACAACACACACACACACATAGAGAGAGGATAAAGCGTTTTGCGTCTAACTTGTGACCGCAAAAAGCGCGTGTCAGAAACGCTGCTGCTGCCGCTGTTTCAAGCTGCGCTGTCAGCGTCAACATCAGCGAAAGAGCGAATGGTTTGGTAAGGGAGGGGGTGGTGGAAAGGAAAAGCGCCTGCTGTGATGAATGACAGCGACGAGTGTGTGGCATCATTCATCAGGCTTGAGGCAACACACACCCCACCCCACCTCCTCCCTCCCTCCTTAGCCGCCCCACGCCAAATAGCGTTAGCCAAAAATTGAAAAATTCATTACAATTAGTCGACACCAGACTGACCAGAATTCTCTTCTCCTCGCCCTCTCTCCCCTCTTCATGGCAATTATCACATGCTGCAAAAACAGTAAAGAGAGTTCTTAAATTGCACATAGAATGTTTGACATCTGATGTTCAGCTTCTGAATCATTTTTCATATTTTACTACAAGCTTTATTGCACACATTAATGTTTTATACTACTTGCTACTAATGTTTTTATGCATTGGAAATGGGCTCACACACACACACACACACACACCCAGACTTTACGTTACTCATAAATGTTAATCTGCTCTGACTACATCAAACTTCACATTCATTATGACTTAATTCATTACTTTCTTTGCTTTACATACTGTCACCAATGTTATTTTTGTCTTTCTGTTAAAATGTTATTGTTTAAATTAACATGATCGTAACTTCTTTTACATTACGGTACAAAATTATTTTCTGTTCTTAATTTTCATGGAGTCTACTTCTAGGGGCTCTTTTAATTGCAAAAAGTTACAACCATATTTCATTTTATCGATAACTCCGGTGTTTTTTTTTTCATTTCGTTTTGTTAACCGTGCTTATTGTTATTTCCAATCTGTGTATCTTTATTAACACGGGGCCAGCTGTCAGTTGCCTTTGACCTTTATCAACAGATAAAACATTTTCATTATCGTGTCAGCTAAGGCGACAGCAGTCGCAGACAGCCAGACATACCCTTCCCCTTCCCCCGCCCTTTCGTCCCTCTCTCTAATTGATCAAAAAGAAATTGGAAAAAAAGAAGAAAAAAAATGTGCAAGAAAATCAAATAAAATAAAAGTTATCTTAACTTGTGTGCCTGAACAATTTTCACGGCAACTTAAAGCCGCTTAAGAGCTACTTAGGCGTGCAAACTGAGGGGGGGTTACTAGAGGGGGTCTAGGGGGGTGGGGGGTGGTGGATGAAGGTGAGTGTTAAAACTTATGCCTGAGTGGGTTTTTCGGGCGAGCTCTTAACACTGTGAAAAAGGCGAACTCCTTCAGCTTCTTCTTCTTCTTCTTCTTCGACTTGGTTGAACTTTTTCATGCCGCTTTCGCTCATTAAGATGCATTGCATACCTGCTCTCCTAGCACAAGTCAGCAGACATCGAAGGGGGTGGGGGTGGGGGTGGTGTGTGTAAAGGGTATGCATTATGTTCTCGTTCTGCGGCAGCTGATAATAACGCAAAGTTTTTCCACGGCTCGAGTTGATTATTAAACATGAGTGAGCGAGAAAGAGACGGAGAGAGAAAGATGCTGCGACGTGGCAAACTTGGAATTGTTAGTGCGTGTTAAGGATTTTGCATTAATTATCTACACACACACACACACTGCAACAGAGAGAGCGAAAGAAAGAGAGAGAGAGAGAGAGAAAGTCAGTACAAGTTTAATTAAGTCATTATGCAATTGCATGCAAACTAATTAAAAATGCAATTAGATATGTGTATGCAATTTATCGCGGTGTGTACACGTTATATTTCGCTGAGTGTAGTTCAATGCCACACACCAACATACAAAGATTAAACAGCAAAAAACAAAACAACGCAAAACCAATAGAGCGAATATCAATAAACTATAAAAACTAAAAGCATGAAATGAGATGAGATGAGAAAAACAAAGGAAAGCAAGTTCATATTATAGAAAGTAGAACATTAAATACCCTAACTTAAAAGTAGATCAGAGTAAAACATTCAATACCCTAACATTTTTAGAATAAGATAATCAGAGATAAAAAACAGAATTAATACACTTGTTCATTTGAATATATGAATTAATTGGCAGTTTTTTTTTTTTTTTCGATTGAAAACAAAGTTTATTTACATTGCTAACCTATTTCAACAATCGGGGATAGTAATACCCCTACTGTGAGAGTATTAACAAGCACACAAATCGAATAACGATAAATGCACCAACAAAAGCGAGGAGAAAGAAGAAGTAAACTTTTTTCTTTTGTGTGCGTGGGGCAGGAAAGATAATGCCATAAAATGCTAAAATACATGTGCCCCAAAAGAAAGTTTTAGCAAAAACACCATTTTATGGCCAAGCGAAGTTTTTTCTTTCTTTCGTTCATTTGTTCCTCGTTCGTTGGTTCGTTCGTTCAATAATCAACTTGAACCTTTCGTCAAGTCCAAAGTTTGAACTGCGTGCGAATAGTTTTTTATTGCAAGCACTAGTTTATTTGACTTTAGTTTTTTATTGACTTTGGCGAGAGGTGCAAACAGAAATAATGAAAAGAAGAAGAGAAATCGATCAATGTCGCTGCTGACGTCAGTGTCAGCAATTCAATTTGGCTTTAACAGGCAGGCAGCCATCTCGTCAGTTTCGTCAACTTTAAGCCAAGTTTAAGTTAAGTTCTCGCTAAATTCTTGTTTGTCCATTGTGTGGCCAAGCTTATTGTTGTTGTCTCTCTCTCTTGGTGTGTGTGTGTGTGTGTGTGTTTGTAATTCGCATTGTCAACGCGTGCACAATTGAGCTCAAGTGTTTGGCCCTTGGCGGTTAACTTGGCTGGCACTCTCCTCACACTCTTCTCCCCCTTGAGCTCATAACAAGTTTAAATGCCTTGGCACTGGCGAAGTTGCTGTTGTTGTTGTTGTTGTTGTGGGGCATGTGGACAATAATAAGAAAAACAGCTAAAAACTAAGTTTGCGGGCATTTTATTTGTGGCCTTTTCAAAATGAAAAATTTGATATTATACATACATATTATATCATAAGCTTGTTGGAATTTATGTGGACTTTCTGATGCTTTGCAATTTAATGAAAAATACAGATTAAGTGATTCAGTTGTAAGAGGAAAAATCTTTTAAGTATTGTAGTTATTTAAAACAAGAAGAAAACTGCAGATTGTAAATCTTTAAAAATCTGAGAAACACAGAGACAGAAGATTAGCTTGTTAACATTTTATTACACCAACTATAGACTGTTATTATTATAATCATCATTATTATCATCATGATCATGAGAGTAACGTTTATTGTGCTTTGCTTCGTCAGCTTCTTCTTCTTCTTCTTGTGCTTTCAGCTTCCAGACAGACAATGTCATTGAGTGCAATTGTTTGAACTCCCAACACTCGACTCCATTCCCTTCCCTTCCCTTCCCACTCCCTGTGCCTTCTACTATTATTTTATCTGACTTTCGCCCACTCCTGACAACAGTTTAGCTTCTGCAACGACTTTTAACTTCTGCCTTTTTTTTTTTGTGGTCACATTGAGAGACGCATAATTCACAAAAACGAGAAAAAGTTTATAATCAAAAATGGAACAGAGAGGCAGAAGAGAGAAGAAGAAGCTCTGTTAACAGCTAATTTAATTTTCAGCTTAGAGACCTTGTGAATTGGAGCATGATTTAAATACAAGTACTACGAGAAGACTAAACTAAACATTGCCCAACAAACACAAATTAAGAAATCTCTCTCTATCCAAGCAGATGGCCAAAGTAGGAGAAGAAGAAGAAGAACAGTACGAAGTGAACTGTGTAACTAACAACAACAACAACAACAACTTATAGAAGTGGTCTTTACTACTATAGCTTTTATTGAACCTGCCCCCGTTGATTGTTGAGCCCTAATTTTGTGTTAGGTCCACAACTGATGTACACTGATTGCCATTTGGGGAAAAGAACACAGTTACAAGAGCGTGGGGGGGGGGAAAAGGGGGTGGCGGTGTAGGTAATATGTAGGTAATAGGTAGAAACGAGGTCAGGCCTTAAACACGGCATCGGAGAGCAAACAGAAACCAGAAGCCAAGAATCAAAAGTCAACTAAACGAAACTCAACTCAACTCAAGTCAACTCAACTCGACTCGAAACGAGAGTCCAGAGTGCAACATCAGCACAAAACGGGCGAGCGAAGGAAGAGAGAGAGGAAGAAAGCAAAGAAATAAATATGACAGTGAGAAGCAGCTCAAATAACAAAATGAACTTCAGCTTAAACACGTTAAAAATAAACAAAGAATGAAAATGTTTTTTTATTGTGTCTAAAGTGATTTCAAATAAAGATAATAGGAGAACGCAGACCACAAAAACAAATACTGGTTATTAAAAGTTTCTTTATAATCCTAGTAATCACTGTAGTTACACAACAAGCCTGCACAGAGGGCGCCACTGTGCTGGGGCAATTGAAAATGCGCTTGCTAAACATTTAACAGCTTAACTTTTGTGGCAATGTTAAGGGCTGCTTGGTGGTTGGTTGGTTGGCTGGTTGCCAACTGCAATTAATCAGTGTGGTACGTGGCACGTGCCACGCCCAAAAAAGTCAAGCGAGAGCTTTCCTATCGTCCACACGCACACACTCATCACACACACACACACACACACACAAATTATGGACAACACAACAGAAGAAGGACAAGAAAAGAGCAACAATGGCTGCGATAAAAATGCGCGTTGCCACTTGCAACGTGTTGCCAGATTGTTGACGTGACTTTTTACTGCTGCATGTACTGCCCCCTTTTTTTTTGTGTCTGTTTGTGTGTTTGTTGCAAGTGCAACAATGCGGCAACTATTTTGATATTTTTTGTATGTAATGGAAGGCAGTTTTTTGTGTGTTTGTATTCCAAATTACTTAACGTCAACAATGATGATGTTAAAGATGATTATGCTGATGACAATCACTTTCGATCAGAAAAAGTGGCCGGAAAATGCGTGCAACACTTGTGACATTTTTCCACAGAAAGTAATTAACAGCGATGGAGAGAAAGTGCAAAAAAAACAAAAGTGGAAATATGATTTCATTTTGATTATAATTGCATTGAGGCAGGCTCTGTGACGGAATTTATGTCACATAAGCTGCACATCAAATTTTAATAACTGTAAACAAAAAATACTTCACCTTACAACAATAATTTAAACGGATTGTTGCACTGAACAATTATCGATTTTGTTTTCTATCTTTTCGCTCTGTCAACCATATGGAATTTATTTTTGCCACATGTGGCGCACAATTTTCCTTTCTATGGCAGCGGTTTCAAACGACAAGCTCTCAATTAGAAAACTATATTCTTAATTAAAAGCAAGTATTTGTAGTTGTATTTGTGTTTGAGGATAGCCGCCAGCTGTTGTCATCTGAGCAACAGTTTATTTTCTACTTCTAGTACTTGGTATTATCATTTATAATATAAGGATTCATCTTCACTGTACTTTTTTTCGGTTTACTTTTGTAATATCTTCAAGTTATTATATTACATTTCTCATTTCCAATTTACTGACTTCATCACACTCAACTAAATTAAGTAATACAATACTCAACAAATCAACAATAGAATTTAATTAAAATTTTTCTTCCTAACATTGTCTTGATTTAATTTGTTGAGGTACAAAAATGTCTGCACTTGACATAAGCACAATAATGAAATTGTTTTTTATTTATAAAACAATTTGTATATTTAATTAAAAAATGTACGCTTATTTTTGTTGAAATGTTGACAAAAGAGTGTGAATTTTTCTCACTCTCTCCATCTCTTTCTCTCTTTTATGTAAGCTGATGAGGTTAGGGTCGCTTGCAGGATCACAGAAAAATAATCACAATAAAGCTGTTGTCAAAAAAAAAAAAAAAAAAAATTGAACAATAGGGGGCGCTGCCTTGTAATCAGCTTAAGCTTAAGGTTTGAATGATTTTCGGGTTTTGCGTTATAAGTTGACTGTTATATATTACGATTTACCTTTTTTTTGTGGTGGGTGGTTAACATGATGATGGATTTTGTGTGATTTTTTTTTTTAAATAAAGCCATTTGTCAGCGTCGAATTTGAAAAGGTGTGTCCACTTGCTGTTCCACCTTTACTCTGTTTGTTAGGTTATATTTAGTATAATCAACGTTTCGAGTAACTAGATGAGAAATTTCATGGCTGGGCGCATCTCAGCTTCAACTGTTGATGTCTCGAGAATGCATTTAATTAACTTTAATTTGTTTTAATTAAAACTTGAAAATGCTCTGCGCCGCCTTTTGCTCATTAAATGGGCTAACGAGATGCCCAAACACACACAGGCATACATAGTATATATAAGCAAATGTGCAATGTGCCAAGTCTGCATAATCCTAAGCAACAATAATAACAACAACAACAACAACATCAGGCAGCAATAGCAACCAGCGACAGCGAGAGAGAGCGAGAGAAATAACATAAAATATTGTTAAATGGCGCCCGGTTGCATTTTAATTACATTTGCATAAGATGCAGCTTATCTGAGCAGCGTACAAAATTTTACATACATATTTTGTATATGTATATTTAGCAGCTTACAGTGCCAGTTTGCAGTTTAATAGTAGTAAATGTTATATACGATAGACATTTTTACATTACGATATTCAGCATACGATACAGAAAATAAATTACTGATCTGCTTGCTCAAACAATAATTTTAAGCATAACTTGACTTTAGAAAATTCCTTTAGCTGATTTATTTCAACTTTACAAAGTGACTAAAACAATATTTTTACTTTTTTTCTTTGCAGGTAAATTAATCAACTTTTGCACTGCAAATAAAAGAACAGCTACAACAACAAAGCTGCAGCTGTTGCTGTGGCTTTGAGAGTCAGGTTTGGGTACTTTTTAACTGCACTTTTTTGCGATCCGGGTAAAACTTTAATTACTTTGGCGCTAAAGTTCAGCGCACTTAACTTTGTGCAATCCACAAAAAACTTTAAGCCGCTTACGAAATACGATTACCTAACCCCAGAAGCAGAAGCAAAAGCAAAGCGAAACCTTAGCAAATTGCTGCAAACAAACGGAAAACGAAGCTTTCCTCTTTACTTCTTCCGTCCGTTTCCCCATTTTTTTTTCGGGTCAATAAAACAAAGTGCAAGCTGCAAAACACAAAGATAGGCAAAACAAATCCGAAAGAAATGGAACAAAGTACAAATATTCATGGTTAAAAAAA
Source organism: Scaptomyza hsui (assembly GCA_018152825.1). Taxonomy (NCBI): domain Eukaryota; kingdom Metazoa; phylum Arthropoda; class Insecta; order Diptera; family Drosophilidae; genus Scaptomyza; species Scaptomyza hsui. Next base: position 873,403 of record JAECXO010000280.1, read on the forward strand.
AAGGTTAAGATAGTAAGAAGATTTGTAGACTCGAACAGAAAAGTGCAAAGTCAACTAATCAAAAATCAGTAAAATGTACACAAACACATTGCGTAAAACACAAAGTCCAACATGAAATCCGTTTTTGACTCTTGTTAGTTCATTGTTGCTTTTTGTCAGCCTGAAAATTCCCTACCTACAAAAATATTCTCCTGTTTTCATATCCGCAATCCTTAAAATACATTTTTATTGCCAAACATTTTCTGTTGCTGTGCTGCATTCTATTCATTTGTGCAATAAAAATAATTTCGCATGAATGTAATACAAAAATCACATCCTATATATGTATGTACAAACAGAAGACCAGCATTGCCAATGTGACCAGATAAGCCGTGATTCCGTTTGAACATTTCAAATGAATTCCAAAAGTATAAAAGAATATCAAAAATATATTCTTTTTTTTTTTGTCTATACAAATTTTGCAGTTAGCTTTGCATAGTTTTCAATATGCATAAAATACATAAATATATATGTTTTTGACTCTGTTTGAATTCTGTTTTTATTGACTAAAAGTGTGTAGGTGTGTGTGTTTGTGTGTGTGACTATATCATGTGAAATAAGCTGTGCAATAAAATGCACATTTATTTGGCTGGTTGGTTGGCATTTTCAGTTTTTGAATTAAAGTCATGTGCTCCTTTCTGCAACTTCCTGTTGTATACACACATATATATAAAGCAGACTTTCAACTTGGACACAAACACCACACACACACACACTAACACTCATAATAACAGCTGCCCGTAGGAAACCAATCACTATTCATTAAATCAATAATAACAGTCTGTTAAAAATACGATCACATAAAATGCAATTTAATGCTTAGCTAGCTTGCCACAAAACATGCCATACAACTGCAGAGAAAGACACCAAGCACACACACACACCCACACACACACACAACAACAAGCAGCATAAACAATATTTATAGTTAAGGGGCGTGGCTCCTCCTACTTTCTTCTGCGTTACACACAACACATAACGACCATGAATTTGCGGCCATAAAAGCCAAACATTGTGTGACACAGCTGCAAACTTTCTCTCTCTCGCTCTCTCTGTCTTTCGCCCTGTGACAGTAACAGCACAGGGTGACACAGGCGCACATTTTATTATTAACATTGAAGCACATTTCAATGGTTTTTATGGCCCGCAGCAAGCAAAGAACGAACACATCAATCAAATAGTCGAAATATTATTGACAAAACATGTGATTTCAACATCAACTACTTTCGTTTTTTTTTTACTACCACACGCAATAAAATTAAGTGACAAATACAAATATATAAGTTCTGTTATTTGGAGGCGTGCCGTTGCAAACTAGGCTACAATTTTAATGTCAAATTGACGAAAATAAAACACAAGACGCGTCCAGTTTTGTGCGTAATAGTTTGATAAATTGAGCTAAAAAATTGATTGATTGCCACAAACCGAAAGAAGAAGAAGAGTCCACAAGAGTCCACTTTGCAGGCGTCTGTTTTCAATATAAATAAGCACAAATTGCGTCTATGTCACTGTTGGTCATTTTCCCTATAAGTCAAGTCCATCTCTCTCTCTCTCTCTCACTATCTATCTCTTTCTGTACGCGCCACAGCATAAATCAATCTAATTAATGCGAATTTAGCAAATGCGCGTCGGCATTTTCTCTGTCCTTGAGGAGAGAACCTTAAGTCCTTCACTAAATGTCCTAATGGCAATGCGAGTACTATAATTATCCACATTTGTTTTCTCAGCTCTCATTCTGACTTCATTATTTTCTTTGGTTCTTTTGTTATTGTTTTACGTGTGTCTATCATTATTTACACGCCTTACAAAGCAGACACTTGAGAGCCAAGGTCAACTCAACTATACAGCGTTGCCAGACACAAGAAAAAGAGGAGAGAAAAAAAGTGAAGCCACAGTAGAGTAATTTATATAAATAGCATTCTAATTTGTTTGGCACCAGAGCGCACAGAAGTCTAACTACTTTCAGAGAGAAGTTTAATAGTAAACAAATAACTTAAAAAAAGGACTCATCTTGTAAACATGTTTATGTATATATATTATTTCATGGAGTTTTATGCTCAAATGTCGCTTTTAAATTTCGATTTATCTTTTAAAGATATTCCAACCAAACGTGTTAATTGTTTTAAATTCCTTTGTTCAGTCTTTCTGTCATCTATCAGCAACTGGTTGAAACAAATAAATATCCTTTGAGAGCATGCAAGCGTATCCTTTTACCAGGGCAGGTCAGTTCTGTCGAGTTCAGTTCATTTTCCCTGACTGCCTGCCTGCCTGCCTGTCAATGCAAAAGGATGCCACAGACAAACAAACAAACAAACAAAACTTTTCGCGCTGAAAGATACAATTTAATGCTTGACTGCCGCAAAACTCATTTTACCCCAATTCGACAGTTGTTGGCCTGGCTGGGCTGCTTGGTTGGCTGGTGCTAAATCTGTCATGCCAGGCACGCGTATGCTTCTTAGTTAGGGACAAGTTGTTGGCCAAGTCTAAAAGTGTTACCTGCTGCTGCTGCTGCTGCGACCCAAGCTTGCCTCAGAGAGTCTAATGGATAGTGTAACCAATCAATGCGTAAGCGTTGCAACATATGCCAACTGGCAACTTGGCTGCCACTATGCTATTAAAACTTTGCTAAAACTTTCGCACATAATTTAAACTATGACACACACACACACACACACACTCTGTGCCCTTTTCGTTCAACATGATTAGTCACTGTAGAAGGTTTTTTGGCAGCAGGTGCTTGACTTGACTTCACTTTGCTTTGCTTTGGTTGGGTTTGTGTCCGCGCTGATGATCTAGCACTTTATTCGATTTTGGAAACGTTTCGTTTCACGTTCCACAAATCAGCGGGCTGTTAAATGACAGCCAATTGAATTGGTCTTTTACTCCAACAACAACTTCAACAAAGTTGTGCTCAACTCAATTTACTGACCCGCTCAATAAGTGCCATCCATTTATATAAATGGCCGACGTCTGGTTAAACTCAGTTGCAAAAGTTACATTAACAAGTCAAGTGCACTGCAGATTTGTATACTTTTTAAGTGTAGTCCCAAAAATACGACTACAATGGCCATTTGTTAATTGTTCAACAGCCAGCGTCAGCAAAATAACAACAACTTCTCTTTGTTAAACATGTTGTCCAGACATTGGCTCTTGTGTTATAGAATTTTATTTTTAATTTTTTTTGGGCGCTTAACAGCATTTTATTTACAAGTCATAATAAAAAGATGAGATTTCAACTTGAGTTAATAATTTAATATTTACATATCAGTTTTTAAATTCTTTCTTTTCTTTCTCCGCATGCTTTCCATCTTCATTTTTTCTCTCTCTTAAAAGTATGCTACAGAGAAATTATTTTCCTTTTGTGCAAAATAAAAAGCTAACCAAATGCAATTTGGCTTATTATGTTCATAATTAGCCGCATTTAAACTTGAGCTTTTAACTTTTTTTCTGTGCGCTGACGCTTTAATTAAGGTGCCACGCCCCCACACGCCAACCCCTTGACGCATTAACTGTTATGCACGTGCATTAATATTTACACAGTGTGCCATATTTGTTGTTGTTTTTGTTTCTTTATTTATTTTTTTTGTGATGCTGCTGTTGCTGTCACACATATTTTTCATTAAAATCGGCTCGCTACATTTTACCCTTCACTGACTTTATTACATCAAAATTCAATTTATTTACATGCACACACACACACACATACGAATAAGTATGTCAATATGTATGTACATTTATGACCTGTATTATTTTTTTTATAGGGGTAGAAAAAGCTGTAATGTTGTCGTTTGCTGTACACATATTTATTGAAAGTTGACGTTTAAGTTATGAAAATTTCATGATGCATGTTATTCGAAGCAGATTCTTGCCGCATGCCGCATGCCGCATGCCACATGCCGCGAAAGGCCAGCGTGCTTTCCACTCTCTCCTTCTCTGTGTGACATGAAAGCAAATCAAATTTTATTGCTTTTTGTGGCGAAATAATTAAAAAAAAAAAACAGGTCAAAACTTTGTGTTATAAAAAAATAGCAATAAAGCAAGTAGACCAAAATTTGCATTTTTAAGGAAGCAAAAGAGTCCTACTAAAAGAAACCCTGATCACATAACACATAACTAACTTTTCGTGAGGTTTTAAACCTCTTCCCTTTGAGCATAAAATCCTTCTGCTTAACAGTCTTGAATATCGTAAGTGATCTTAACATTAACATTTGCTGACTGTTGTCAGCTTAACGTCTCCACTTGACTTCAAGTCTGTGCAGGGGGTGTTAATTTTAATAAGCTGGTTGGTTATGTATGATGTATATGGTAAGTATAAAAAACTACAAAACGGCCACTGCCGATATAGGAAGAAGTATGTAGTAGAGGAATAATTGCGAAAGTGTTTTTGTTGTTGGGGTTACATTTTTTTTTATTATTATTGATTTTGATTAGTAATTTTTTTATTGGTTTTCTTTCTTAATTTTATGGGTTTTTCTTATTTATTTATAAATATCGGTTCTAATTGCTTTTACTTTTTCAGTGTTACCCAATATGTATGGGTTTATTGTGGTTAAGTTCGGTGTATTTTATTGATTAGCCTTTTTCCGTAGTTTTTTTTGATTGTTTTTTTTGATTTTTAGTTTTTTTTTAATTGTTTGGGTATTAGTTTAACTTGTTTATCCTTTGGTTTCTCTACTTTGTTTGGCTTTTTAGATCTGATGTGTTTATTCGTATTCTTAGGTTTTTTTGCTCTTTTTGGTAAACTTTGGCTATTGCTTTGTTTATTCACTGGTTATAGTTTTTTTTTTGTCTCTTTTCCTTAATGTTTGTTGTAATATTTATAAATCTGCGGTTGTTTGTTTGTCTTTATTACTACTTGTTTAATGTCCCTGGTTTTGTCAGATGTATTTTGATTTGTTTATTTAGTAAGCTTTTTTTTCTTGCTGTCACCATAAGACACTTGTTTTTGTTTGTTTGTTTTTTGACTAGCCTTACGGACTGTTTTTTTTCGTTTTTTTTGTGTGGTTTCTCGTATGACGTATTTGTTTTTTGCCTGGATTTATGTTATTATTTTATGTTTGGTTTGTGTTTTGTTTTTGTTGTTTGATGCTTTTTCCTGATTCTTGTGCGGTTTGTTTGTCTTGTTTGTTGGTTTTTAGAGGATGTTGTACATAATCGCCACATTCTTTGTTTGTGTTGTTGTTTTAACTGCTCGCGTCCGAACGCCCCTTGTACTTAATTGGGGCGATGTTTTGATGGTGTGTTTTTATATTGTTGATTTAATAGTAATATATACCCTAGAATAGTTTTTACACCTATGGTAGTGATACCTTGTCAAACGTTTACGTGCGTATTCCCGCGTTAGGATGGTGTTTATGTGTATATCCAATGTTGGTTTGCTGGTTGTTTTTCGTTTTTTGAATGTGTATGTTCGGTTTTATGTGGTATGTTGAGTTAATAAAATCCTAAAAATCCTCTAGTTGAGCTAAGCGCTTTGTCTCTGATTTGCGAGTGTTTGAAACCCTTGACATCAGCAGCAGCAGCATCACAATGAAAGGGGAGAAAAAGTCTTTTGTACTGCCATAAAAATTGACATTGAAGCAATTTCGAGTAGAGTGTGTGTGTGAGTGTGTGTGTGTGTTAGTGTGAAAGTCAAGCCTGAGCGAGTGCCAAAATCAAAGTCAACTTTATCACTTACTTAGCTCACATAAAAATGTGTCACAGCTGGTGTCTTTATGTTAGTGTGTATGTGTGTGTGTGTGTGTGTGTGTGTGGACCCAAATAAATAGTGTTCCATTTGCCCAGTTGGCATCTTTAGTTGCTACGCTTTGCTGCACATGCCCACACACACACACAACGAGAGGAAAACCTCTTTTCTCTCCACTTACTACTCCCTACTTTTGAAGAGTCACACAAAATGTATGCGCTACTTTTTCGCGTGTGCACGCACGCATACAAATACACACACACACACACACACACAGAAACGTATAAGTATATAAGTATGTACATACTTGTCAAAATCGCAGATGCCATATTTTTTGCACGCTTTCTTTAACAATTTTTGTACGCTACTCAACTATTTATATGCCGCACATTATACACTTTCTTAGGGGGAGTACATGTGACAAAGTTGGCGAGTTTAATGCTTAACATTAAAAGTCTTAAATTGTAACCTTCGATCCTTTACTGTTAAAATTCAAAATTTCTACACATCTTGTGTTATGTTAATATTAACATTACATTTTCATGTTAGAGTATCTATGTATCGGTTAAAAGTCATAATGTAGTTGGTTCGCTTTCCACAATGTTTATCGTCAAGTCTTGCACTTGAATGAACCTCAATATACGATATTCAATAGTAGCAACAAGCAGTCGAATCAATTTATTTTCCCTTCTTCATTTCAGTTGCTTTAGGTTGTTGGCCAACTTCTGTGGCTGCAGCTTTAAGACAACTAATTGGTAACTTGGCCTAGATACGAAATTTTTAAATAAAGTTGCAGTTTATGACCTGATCCTGAACATTTTACACATTGTGTGTGTGCTGCGTGTGTGTGCGTAAAAGGAAATCAAAACCCAACAATCTAAAGGCTAAGGGAAGCGGAAATGTGTAAGGGCCATTAATGGCGCTTAATGTGGCCGGAACGCCATAATAAAGTCAGCTAACTGCATGTCCAAGCACTAGATATCAAATGTGTGTGGGTGTAAGTTGCAACAACGCGTTGGCCAACGGCATCTAAATTGTTGCAAATGTTTTATTGCCATTCTTCAAAAGTGTCCCATCTTCTTCTTCTTCTTCTTTTATTTTGTGGCTGTGTTTGGTCGTAAAAACTGCTTGCAAATGCATTTGTCGCTTGGCTGCTTCGTTGATTTTTTATGATTGCCTGTTCCCCACCTTCACTTCTACTCCTATTTTTCTCTATCGTTCGACAGCTGTTCACAAATTTATTCAACATGCGAGCTGGAGGTGGCAACAACAATGTTATGTTGCGGTTTACTCAGCAGCACTGCACTATGTGCAATAAAAACTTGTATTTGATTTCTATGTGTGTGTGTGTGTGTGTGTGTGCCATGTATATGATTGTCATGTTTGCGGTTCTTGAGGCTTACATTCTTTCCATAGCAAAACAATTCAGAATTTTCGAAATTTTCTTGCGGTTTAACAATTAGTTGAAATAAAAATGTGGCATACTTTTAAGTGCCAAGTCAAGGATGTTGAGTTTAAATGGCGCCCTTTTTCTGTGTATTAAAGGCGTAAGACAAATTATAAACTGTCTTTAACATGTTTCACTTGCTTAACTTTATCCACCCCAACCCCCGCGGTTGAACAGTTTTAATTAGTTTATGTGCCAGCGACAGTTTGAAAGTCATTTAAATCAATTGACAGGAGACGGCAAGGATACGTTAAAGATACTTTTCAGCTGGCAAGCTGTAAAATACCTAATGGAAAATCAACTAACTAATTTTAGTCACGTACGCATGGATAATTTATGAATGCCCGCAAATTTTGGCAGAGCACATCAACAAATTAATTGTTAATGGCATTTAAAAACAGTCAGGTGTTTGATAAATTGCCTTCCCAAAATAAGATTTATGATGATGATAGAAAAATACAACTTTAAAAAGTGTACAGAACTTTTTAAAGCATATATTCCATATGCCTTGTGCAAGTTTGTCTTGGTTAAGTATTTCTTGTCGTATTATTATCATGTGTGTGTGTGTGCATTAATTGGCAAGTTTTAATTAAAATGTCGTCACATGGATTCAGTTCAGTTGGCAATTAGCAATGTCAGTTGACATAAATTTCATTGTGAATTGGCTCAAACATTTGCCAACACACACATACACACACACACACAAAGAGAAAGTGAAGACAGAGAGGGAGAGAGCAGGACAGGAATAGAGATATCATATCACGCATACGTCAAGTGAGCTACACAGATGCATTGTCAACCTGGTAACTAAATGTGCATAATTTTGGCTAAGATAAGAAGCCAAGTGCAAAATGCAAAATGCAAATTATAAGCCAAAATACACAAGATAAACTCATAAACGAGTATATATATGTATATAAGTTGTTAAGCAGCCATCTTTTCAACCTGGCTAAGAACACACACACGCAGACACACAGCTGTGGCTAATAGGTTGTACATATGTGTGACCTGAAAAGTTTTGTTGTTGTTGGACAGAAAATCTTTTGCTTGGTCAATGCTCAATTTATTTAATTAAAGCAGCCCTTTTCCATTGTTGCTTTTGTTGTTATTGTTATTGTTATTATATTGCAACAATTATGAATGATTTATGTAATTTAGTTTTGCCACACGAACAATTTCAACTCACTCTCTCTCGCTCTCTTTCTCTTTCTTGTTGCCCTTATTTGCACTTGTCTGGCCAATAAACAATTGTGTCCAAAACGCAGTCGCTTGTATGCAATAGTTGGCCTTGTTTAGTTGCTTATTAAATTATTTATGCACCAGCTGCGACTAAAAGTTGTGAAACTTATACAACAAAAGTGTGTGGTCATTGTGAGAAATATATAAATAAATATTAACAATTAACTACAGTTGAAGAAACCATACTTTTCATACTCAAGCTCTTCAATTTCACTTTAAATTGTTACATCAATATCACATAAATTACATCATCAGGCAACCAGATGTAAACAAATGGCAGGAGTACAAACTTTTTAACTATTTAATATGCAAAACGCGTCAAGAACGTTTGCCAAAAAAAAAAACCCCCTCAAATGATTGTCGCCTTCTTGAATAAAAGGCGTCAAATTGTTGTCTGCTAACTTTTTACTGCTGTTGAATTTAAAGCCAATGTTTGTCTAGTACGTGATAATTGCATAAATAATCAATGCTGTTCTTCTTTGCTTGTCTTTTTGTAGTCACCAAATTCATACGCATTGGCATTGCCGATAAGAACGATAATCCGCCCTATTTCGACAAATCGCTGTACGAGGCGGAAGTGGATGAGAACGAGGATATTCAGCACACAGTGCTTACAGTGACAGCCAAGGATCATGATGAATGTAAGTGCACGCATACATACGCATATTTGCATGTCTCTCACTCAACCATAATTATTATGATTATTCTCTCCCATTTTAGCCTCACGTATTCGCTATGAAATCACCAGCGGCAACATTGGCGGCGCTTTTGCGGTTAAAAATATGACGGGTGCCATTTATGTGGCCGGCGCTTTGGATTATGAAACGCGACGCAGGGTAAGTTGAGAAATATTTTTCCAAGAGTATGTTTAAGAACCAGTCAGTCGTTAAAAACTGTTATACTCTGTTAAGCATTAGAATAACTGGCATATATGTGCAATTAAAGGAGAGAAGAAACTTTCATTGATTACTTAGAGAAAGTAGTTTGTGCAATCAATGCAGCAATCTGTGAGAGTATAAAATTCATTAAGAAAGTCAATGGCAAATGAATTTCAACCGCGAGGCTAGTTAAATATTTAACAGTTCAAACAAGTTTAGTTACACGCTCAAAAAGGACAAAGCAATTGCAAAAGTATTCAGAACAAAGCGCAAAGCATAGAAGGAGAAGAAACATTAATTGAATTTCAATTTAAACAATTGGCCAGAGTTAAAGTTGACTCGTGATTGAAACGGGAGAGGGAATAAATATTTAATGTTATGCAGTGAAGTTGACAAAATTGAAATTTAATAATTGAATGCATGACACACTTAATGAAATATACAAAAAAATATGTAATTTGTTCGTTCAGTATGAGCTGCGTTTGGCCGCCTCCGATAACCTGAAGGAGAACTATACAACAGTCATTATCCATGTCAAGGATGTCAATGATAATCCCCCAGTCTTTGAGCGACCCACATATCGCACACAAATCACCGAAGAGGATGATCGCAATTTGCCCAAACGTGTTTTACAGGTCCACATGAATGATATTCTATCAGCATTTATAGTTGCAATGATTTTTCTTAGCTTAGTTCGAGTAGCGCTTTTTGTTTCGTTTTCGTTCATTTGCATATGTGTATATGAAGCATACGCCACGTTTGCCCCTCCAAAAAACCATCCATAAATTGTTTTTCTTAGATTTTTTTGGTTTTTGCATGTCAAAACAATTTTTTTGCTCGAGTTTGCTCAACAATTTATTACGTATTTATTTAGTTTAATTAAATAGTCAACTGCTTTTTTATCACAAGCAAACACACAAAAATTAAATAAATACGCATATTTAAATTAATAGGATTTCAATTTAGTTAAATCAAAGCTAATATTTATTTAGTTTGTTCACATAAGCTTAAGGCTAAAAAGCTTTGTGTTTATTTTTCAATTTCTCTTTTTTTACGATACAATATTATAACAGTGTATCGTGAAAAATTATAGAAAACTACCGTTAAGCAAACAAACAAAATCAGTTTAAATTGACGGTAAAATTAAAATTAAGTAACAAAGTTTATATTGTTAAGTAGATAGCCCCGACAAATTATGTAATTAAACAAATTTAATGTTAATAAATCATTAGGCCTATCATTTTTCAAGAAATCAATGAACAAATATAGAAAATAATTAAAAACAAGTTTATTAAAATTGAATTTATAAAAAATCATGTGAATTAACTAATGGACACGTCGCAAATCATTAAACAGTGGACAGTTTAACACATAAAAAACCATACAAATTATTTGTATATTATAGTTCAACAATATTTAAAGTTTATTTTTAATTTATGTGCTTTTTATTTGTGTTATGTATTTACATTTGATTGTTATGTTTTTCTTCTCTTGTTTTTCTTTCGGTTATTGCCATACCCGCTTTTGTTTTTCTCCCCTTATTTATGGCTTTATTTATTACCAAACTCACACACACACTATCCACAAAACCGATTTGGTGTTGTGTAGTACGAGTTGAAATTGGTCGCCTCGGATAGTTTAAATGAGAATCAAACAACAATCGTGATAAGTGTGCGAGATGTCAACGATTTGCCGCCAGTGTTTCCACAAACATTATATGAGCGCAGTCTCAACGAGGAAATGTCGACGCCATTCACCATAATGCAGGTCGCTATACAACCATAAAAAAAAAAAAAAAAACTTCTATCGTATGAAAAATTGTATATATCGTATGTGTGTATATATAACAAAAGCTGGCAGCTCTCGTACTTTAACAATTAATATAACATGACAAGAACAAAACCTCATTGTAAACGTAATTTCGCTCTCATGTAAATGATGTATAAAAAAAACAAACCAACAACAACAATAACACACATACACATAGTACTTACATATGTATTAAATATAATGAACATTCCCATTTGGTATAAGGTGTACAAATTAAATTTCATTGAACAGAGCAATGAGCGTGTAAAACGAAACGTAACGAATTCAAATTGAAAATTGAGAGGAAATCTCATTGGCAAATTTTTGTTATTGAGGCCAATTTCCAATTCAATTATTTTTCGCCAACATTTTCTTCTGGGCCGCGTTCCTAGAACCGATAACGACCTTAATATTTATTAATATTAATTGAAATATGATTTTTCATTTATTTTAAAGCTTTATTTGTAGTTTGTCTGCGGTCAGACCATTTTGCGTTCGGCTTTTAATTGTATGCATAAATATTTTGAGCACTTTGGCAATTTATTTACACACACACACACACAAACTGCTTCTGTTGTCGTAGCTGCTAATTAAACTCAATGCGTTATTTCATTTTTAATACGACATACTTTTATGCTTAAATCGCTTGCATGGTTTCACAGTTTTACAGTTTTAGTGGTTTTTTTTTTGGTAGCTTGTGGTCTTTACTAACGTTTAGTTGCAACTAATTTAATTGAAGTAAAATATCCATTGTAGAATATGGAATAAATTTAAGTCCACCCAATTTAAATCAATATTTGAAGTGCTGGGATTTAATATTTGTATGTTGTGCATCAAAACGGGATTTCTATAAGCCAAACTAACAGAAATAAAATTTGTAAAATATTTTCTGAATGACTAATACGCCATCTAGTGTTTATTTTGTGCGCGCACCTTAATTGATGCTTTTGACAGAGACTTAAAAGCTTAACCCTTACACACAATATTTGTTTTTGCATGTTTTTAGCATTTGTAGCTTTGATTTTATACCATTCAAATAAGAAAAACGACAAAACTAATATTCGAAATATATTTTTGGTTCTCTTTTTCAACTGCACTGCATTGGATTTGGGATAACAGGTCACGGCCACAGATGGCGACAAGGATCGTCCACAGAATATTGTTTACTTCCTTACGGGTCAAGGCATCGATCCCGATAATCCAGCCAATAGCAAATTCGACATTAATCGCACCACTGGCGAGATATTTGTGCTTAAGGTAAGTTTGAAAAAAAAAAAATCACTTTTTTAAAGTGTAAATTAAAGCGTGAACAAACTGTCAACCAAAACCGCAACAAGCGCGGTGAAAAATAAATATATTTATTTAAAAAAGCAAGGTAGGCGGGTACCTGGCGAAAGCGCATCACTAAAAGATACCCTGTTTAAAAAAACATAAAATTTAAAGTTGATAGAAAGTGGTTTGGATGGAAATCGATTATAATTAATAAATAGAAAAAATCATTTCATCATCCCCCTTGTTCCCATAGTCAGATGCGTACTGGGAATTATTAAGTACAGTGCTTAAAAATTGCATTCGAATACATTCACTATTATTTTTTGTATGCGACGCGGTGGCAGATGTTGTGGCCAGCGGCAAATAAAAATGATTGCGAAATATGCGCGCTGATTAAGGCTTCATCAATGCACACTTAATCCCTGGAGGCAGCTGCTGCTGCAACGACAGCCCCTACTTAATACCAACCGCAGAATCCAACCCAAAACCAACTCAACGCAACTCGCGAAACGTGCGAAACTCATTATTAAACATTTAAGTTTTGGGTGAGAATTGTGGGTCGGCCTTTTTTTTTATTTGAGTCAATGCGAAAATAGAATTTTCACTGATTTATGAATGTGAGGTGCGTTTTTGTTGCTGCGTGAAATGTTTTTTAATTGGGCGCGACGTGTTTGAAGTGCATCAAGTGTGCTGTGTGCTGTGTGATAATTAATAAAGTTTTGCACAAGTCAATTAACTCAAAACCTAATAATGAGCACAACTCCCAAGTGTTTGTACATTTGGTTTGAAGTGCAATTAAAGAATAGTGCGTTAAGTTTAGACAATTACCACACCCACTCTTATACAGTTCAGCTGTTCTCATTAGCACTGTTAGCTGAATGTTAAGGCTATGTTAAACAGTTTTTAAGCTTACAAATATAAAAAAAAAACCAGCCATTTAAACCCTGTGTAAGCCAACTATTTAAAATCATGGAGCCATGAGAGTTTAAATGAAATCCCATTAGCGTTTCATAGAAGAAAAAGTGGCAGCAAAAACAGAATATGTCGAATGTCGTATTTTATTATTGTCCGTTTTTTTGACCATTAAGTAAAGTAAATTGTTTCAAAAATACACACAACTAAAAGCACAAAAAACTTTTGTGGTTAAAATAATAAAGACAGAAACACAAATTTCTGAACAGCAAAAAAAATATATAAATAAAACGCAAACGAAAAACATAACATTGCGCCAAAGGAATACAAACGAATACTATCCACACACACACACACACAGAGATACACAGACATATGGACACACTCACGTAGCTGAACTAATCCCTTAAATTGAATATGTCATAACAATGCTGTCAAATTTGTCATGCAAATTAAAGCGATGACGACGCATGTGGATTTCTTCTTCTTTTTTTTCTGCATATGTATTCTATTTTTTGTGCTCCTTTTCATTTTTTACGACTAATCCAATGTCAGCGCGTATGAAAAGCTGTTCCTGTCCCTGTTTCATCCGGCATGGTCCTGCTGCTGCTGTTATTGTTGTATTTGTTACGTTCTGTGTGCGGCTGTCATGTCACACAGGCTGGGGTTATAAGGTTAAGGGTTGGGGAAAGGGGAGAGGGTAAAGGGGAGTGGCCTGGGTTTGAATAGGGCCGTGTGTCCGTATCCAGGATTCAGAATCCAGGGACTGTGCTGCGTAACATAACAACAAGAGCCAAGAGATACAAAGTGCTGATTAAAATCGGTTTTTATTTTATTTTTTTTTTTTTTATCCAATGCTCGTTATTATAAAGGTGGTCTGCTCCCAAAGGTGAACTAAGGGTAGGGGTTTCGGGGGTAGCGTTGGGTAATGGTTTTTCGAGGGTTTTTTTTTTTGCCAGCTTCACATCACATCACTCAAGCTTCTCTGCCGGCCTCTTCCCGCCCTCTTTCCCTCTCTCTCTCTCTCTCTGTATGCATATCAAAGTCAAAATCAGCACCAGGGACATGAGACGGACTCGACCCACAGAGCTCAGCTGGGTGTGTGTGTGTGTGTGTGTGGGCTGCCATTGTGAATGGATAATTTTACACACAGCCACACACACACACACACAAACATACGGTGATTTTACTCTAGAGTTGAGCTGAACTTGTGTGTTTTTATTGGATTGAGAGGAGAGGGTTGTGGGGACAGAGCAATGTTTTCACTGATGTTAATCGGTTTTGTGGTTATGACAGCTAAAATTACACAATAGCCCAGATACTCTTACATACGACACACGACAGTGTTGCACAATTTACAATGACCTAACATTCTTATACCCTTACTAAATATTAATCCACTTATTTCTCTCTCTCTCTCTCTCTCTCTCTACAGCCCCTGGATCGTGATCAACCGAATGGAAGACCGCAATGGCGTTTCACCGTCTTTGCACAGGACGAAGGTGGCGAGGGTCTTGTGGGCTATGCTGATGTACAGGTCAATCTGAAGGATATCAACGATAATGCGCCCATATTCCCGCAAGGTGTTTACTTTGGCAACGTGACGGAGAACGGTACGGCGGGCATGGTGGTGATGACAATGACCGCTGTGGATTATGATGATCCCAATGAGGGTTCGAATGCAAGGCTCGTCTACTCGATTGAGAAGAATGTGATTGAGGAGGAGACGGGTTCGCCTATCTTTGAGATAGAACCGGATACGGGTGTGATTAAGACGGCCGTGTGTTGTTTGGATCGTGAGAGGACGCCGGATTATTCGATACAGGTGGTGGCCATGGATGGCGGGGGGTTAAAGGGCACGGGCACGGCGTCTATACGTGTCAAGGATATTAATGACATGCCGCCGCAGTTCACCAAGGACGAATGGTTCACCGAGGTGGATGAGACCGATGGCACCGCCCTGCCCGAAATGCCCATACTCACGGTCACCGTGCACGACGAGGACGAGACGAATAAGTTCCAGTACAAAGTTATCGATAACAGCGGCTATGGCGCCGATAAGTTTACAATGGTGCGAAATAATGATGGCACGGGCTCGCTAAAGATTGTTCAGCCCCTGGACTATGAGGATCAGCTGCAGAGCAACGGCTTCCGCTTTCGCATACAGGTCAACGACAAGGGCGAGGATAACGATAACGATAAATATCATGTGGCCTACTCGTGGGTCGTGGTCAAGCTACGCGATATCAACGATAACAAGCCGCACTTTGAGCGCGCCAACGTTGAGGTCTCTGTGTTTGAGGACACCAAAGTGGGCACCGAGCTGGAGAAGTTCAAGGCCACGGATCCGGATCAGGGTGGCAAGAGCAAGGTCAGCTACTCCATCGATCGCTCCTCGGATCGCCAGCGACAATTTGCCATCAATCAGAACGGTTCGGTGACCATTCAACGTTCCCTCGACCGTGAAGTTGTCCCTCGCCATCAGGTCAAGATCTTGGCCATCGATGATGGTTCTCCGCCCAAGACGGCAACGGCTACTCTAACGGTTATCGTGCAGGACATCAATGATAATGCGCCCAAGTTCCTGAAGGACTATAGACCCGTATTGCCGGAACATGTGCCTCCGCGGAAAGTTGTTGAGATTCTTGCCACAGACGATGATGATCGCTCCAAGAGCAATGGTCCACCCTTCCAGTTCCGCTTGGATCCCAGTGCTGATGACATTATACGCGCCTCCTTCAAGGTCGAACAGGATCAAAGTGAGTACGGTAGTTTATAAGTCAAATAGTTTTTAAAGGTGTAGAAGGGAATAGCTTTAAAAACCTTTCAGCTTGGCACACTTTGTAGTTGAGTTCCCTTTTTTTCATACGCCACAGCTCAACTTAAATATTTATACGAACTTTGAAGCTTTTTTGCTCAAACAGGAATATATTTAAAGCGTTTGATACACTTAATAAAAATGCATATACGTTGGAAAATTGCTGCACGTAACGTATGCGAAGCGTTGACCAAAGGAAAAGTTGAAAACAAGTTTGCGAATTGCGTTGCAACGCAACGTTAGAAAAAAAAAGAGTTGGCCAAATATTTAGGTCAAAGTTTAAACAATGCGAATACGCAACATTTCCTGAAATCGTTGTTGTTAGTTGTCGTCCACACAAACTAGTCTCTATATATAGTATATAAAATGCAGTTGAAATTTGATAACGAATACGATTCGTACTACGAAATTCGAATACTGCAAAAGCATCTTGCTGTCACACCATACATATGTGTGTGTGTGTGTGTGTGTTAGCTTTTAATGTTGTGTGTTTGGCAAAAGCCAAAGCATAAAAATGCAATTACCTCGAGAATAACCGAAATGAATAGCACGAAACATGGGGGCTCATAAAACCAGGAAATAGTCGAACCGCAAAACAGCAGCGCACACAACATGAAAATTTAAATTAAATAACCTAAAGCACAGATACACACACACACACACACACACACAACACATACATACATATATAGAAAACACACCTGCGCCTGGTCGAGTTGAGTTGAGTCAAAATATAAAATGGCAAAAGTGCACAAGTTTTCAATTAAATTACCCCAAAACGTTGAGTTCACTTTCTATCTCCCTCCAGTCTTTCTTTCGTTTTGGGCCAAGTCAACAGCATTTGCGTATAAGCCCAGTTTGGTTCTTAGCTCCCACAGAGAGAGAGCCAGCGAAAACAAGTCTGTGGAGTCGCAATTTGTGCGGCTTTATGAGTCTATCTTTGTGTGTGTGTGTGTGTTTGTTGTAGTTGTGTGGGTGGCAATCCAATTTTGATGCGCCAACGGAGAGTCGAAAAACTTTGCGCCTGTGGCTTGACTTTTGTGTTGTACCTATAGACAGTGTTGGACATGGCAGAAAAAAGCTAGATTTTAGCGGGAAACTGATTGTGAAAAGCAGGCAAAGACTATTCTTTACACCTCTGAAAAAAAAAGGCCAAACTTACCAACACTGTCTAGCTCTGCCTTCATGCAACTTTACATATATGTATGTATGTGTATGTGTATGTGGTTGTGTGTGTGTGTGTTTCGGTCTTGTCTGTTGAGCGTATTTGCATACAATTTGCCTAAAAACACACCATGGAGTGTCTTTAAAAATACATTTGAAATGTGCGTTTTGGCCCCATGCAGAATACTCAGTCAGTTACCAGGAAATACGAATAGGGAAGATGTAAGAGGAAAGTCGGATTAGTAGTGGAATTTGTTGTGTGGTATGCACAAGTACAAAAGGGAGAGGAAGGGAGAGACCGAGTGCAAGTGGGATAGAGAGACTTAACACTTGTTGGCTCAAAGGCGTAATTGCAACAAATGGAAGCACACACAGCTCAGCTGCTCTGCTCTGTTTTGCTCTGCAATCAGGCGGAAACGTGCGGGCTAATAAAGGTGCTTAGTTTTTGAGGTTTGACTGGCTGGCTGTGTGTAAGTGGTAAGCAGACAATACCAACATAGCAATCTCTCTCCTTCTCCTTCTCCTCCTCCTCCTCCTCCTCCTCTTGCTCTTGAGCTTCACTTCATTGCACAATTAACTAGAAAATGCTTTTAAGAGCTTAGCAACAAAGCTGAAATTTGTCATAAGAGGTTTCTCTAATTATCCAACCAAAGAGTTGAACACAGCATACAAATTATATTAGAAATGTGCGAGGAATTGTTTCTAACGCTGTTCCTCTTCTTCTTCCTTCCTTTCCTTTCACAGAGGGTGCCAATGGTGATGGTATGGCTGTGATTTCATCACTCCGTTCCTTCGATCGCGAACAGCAAAAGGAGTACATGATACCGATTGTGATTAAGGATCATGGTTCGCCAGCAATGACAGGAACGAGCACTTTGACAGTGATTATTGGCGATGTGAACGATAACAAAATGCAGCCGGGCTCGAAGGATATATTCGTGTACAACTATCAGGGACAATCGCCAGATACGCCAGTTGGTCGAGTGTATGTCTATGATCTGGATGATTGGGATTTGCCCGACAAGAAGTTCTACTGGGAGGCACAGGAACATCCGCGCTTCAAGCTGGACGAAGACTCCGGTATGGTTACGATGCGGGCGGGTACGCGAGAGGGTCGCTATCATCTGAGGTTCAAGGTGTACGACCGGAAGCACACTCAAACCGATGTACCAGCTAATGTTACGGTAATGGTTCGTGAAATACCGCATGAGGCGGTCATTAATTCGGGTTCGGTGCGTTTGTCCGGTATTTCCGATGAGGACTTTATCAGGGTTTGGAACTACCGCACACAGAGTTTGAGTCGCTCGAAACTAGATCGCTTCAGGGATAAGTTGGCTGATTTACTCAACACGGAACGTGAGAATGTGGATATATTTAGTGTGCAGTTGAAGCGTCGCAATCCTCCATTGACCGATGTACGTTTCTCGGCACATGGTTCACCCTTCTACAAGCCGGTACGGCTCAACGGAATTGTGCTAATGCATCGCGAGGAGATTGAAAAGGATGTGGGCATCAATATCACCATGGTGGGCATTGATGAGTGTCTGTACGAGAACCAGATGTGCGAGGGCAGCTGTACCAACTCCCTGGAGATAAGTTCGCTACCCTATATGGTAAATGCCAATAAGACGGCTTTGGTGGGAGTTCGTGTGGATACGATTGCTGATTGTACGTGTGGTGCTAGGAACTTCACCAAACCCGAATCCTGTCGCACGACACCCTGTTACAACGGAGGTCGTTGTGTAGATACACGTTTCGGACCTCATTGCTCCTGTCCGGCAGGTTATACGGGTCCACGCTGCCAGCAGACGACGAGAAGTTTCCGTGGCAATGGATGGGCTTGGTATCCACCCTTGGAGATGTGCGACGAGTCTCATTTGAGTTTGGAGTTTATAACACGCAAACCCGATGGCTTGATTATCTACAATGGACCCATTGTTCCACCCGAACGCGATGAGATGCTCATCTCGGACTTTATAGCACTGGAATTGGAACGTGGTTATCCTCGACTACTCATTGACTTTGGCTCCGGAACGCTCGAGTTGCGTGTGAAGACCAAGAAAACTCTGGATGATGGTGAATGGCATCGCATCGATTTGTTCTGGGACACGGAAGATGTTCGCATGGTTGTCGACTTCTGCAAATCGGCAGAGATTAGTGAAATGGAGGATGGTACTCCACCCGAGTTTGATGACACATCCTGCCAGGCTAGAGGTGCTATTCCGCCCTTCAATGAGTATCTGAATGTGAATGCTCCCCTCCAAGTTGGTGGCTTATATCGTGAACAGTTTGAACAATCCCTCTACTTCTGGCACTATATGCCCACAGCCAAGGGCTTTGACGGTTGCATCCGGAACCTCGTACACAACTCAAAACTCTACGATCTAGCGCATCCGGGACTGAGTAGGAACAGCGTAGCAGGCTGTCCTCAAACCGAAGAGGTGTGTGCTCAAACCGAGACCACAGCACGTTGCTGGGAACATGGCAATTGTGTGGGTTCCCTTTCCGAGGCTCGTTGTCATTGTCGTCCCGGCTGGACAGGTCCTGCCTGTAATATACCCACGGTGCCAACCACGTTCAAGGCTCAGAGTTATGTCAAGTACGCCCTGAGCTTCGAACCGGATCGCTTTAGTACTCAGGTTCAGCTGCGTTTCCGCACGCGAGAGGAACATGGCGAACTGTTCCGAGTTAGTGATCAACATAATCGTGAATATGGCATACTGGAGATTAAGGAAGCTCGCTTGCACTTCCGCTACAATCTGAACTCACTGCGCACCGAGGAGAAGGATCTGTGGCTCAATTCCGTGGCGGTCAACGATGGTCAGTGGCATGTGGTGCGCATCAATCGCTACGGCTCGGCGGCTACCCTGGAACTAGATGGTGGGGAGGGCAGACGCTACAATGAAACATTCGAGTTTTCCGGACATCAATGGTTGCTGGTGGACAAACAGGAAGGTGTCTATGCTGGTGGCAAGGCGGAATACACAGGAGTGCGTACATTTGAAGTCTATGCGGATTATCAAAAGAGCTGTCTAGATGATATACGGTGAGTGTTCCTTCTCCTTCAAACTTCCTTTCGACGGCCTTTTATTTTTCCCTTCCCGTTTACAGTCTCGAGGGCAAACATTTGCCACTGCCGCCTGCAATGAATGGCACTCAATGGGGTCAGGCGACAATGGCGCGTAACCTGGAGAAGGGTTGCCCCTCGAATAAACCCTGCTCGAATGTCATTTGTCCCGATCCCTTCGAGTGTGTGGATCTCTGGAATGTCTACGAGTGCACGTAAGTATTTTATATTCAACACTTTCCGAAAACATTTTTCGCATTGCATTTTTGTTCAACCAAAAAAAAAAGAAGAAATTTGACTGCTCTCGGACTGTTGACCATCATAAAAAAAATACCCCCAACAAATTAAACAACACATACTGACGAAATCAAGCATACGCCACGTGTAACGACAGGAACAAAAAAAAATATGTATAACAAGCGAAGGCAGAAATTTGATGCCAATGTCGAAAACGGCGTTGAACATTTGATAGGCTTATTCAATTAAAGGCTGGTGACAAAAGAAAAAAAGGTGAAATTGTGCGAGGTCAACAAAGAGAGAGAGAGAGAGAGCGAGAAGCTTATTGTATGTCAATCAACTGACGCTGCCACGTTGTCCTGTGCAGGACATGCATAAAAGTGAGAGGCTGTTAACGTTGCGTGACAAATCAATCGGATTAGGTTTTAGGGTTTTAGGGCAAGGCAACAGTCACAATCTCGTTATGTTCTTGTCTCTCTCACATCTCACACACACCTACACACGTTAGCGCAACAATCACGCTTTTTTCACCACTCATACACACTCACACACACACACACACACATTTTTGTGACATTTAGCAACACTTCTCACGCGTAGCGGCTTCACTTTTGTGTTTTGTCAAGCACAGCTGTACCTCAATTGAACCTCGAAATCGAAATCTGTTCAAGAAGTCAGCGTTTAGTGCTTTATCAAATCAGCTTAAGTTACATTACACCTTAGTTGATTTAACGTATGTGTGAGTAAAGTGTTTGTCAATCGGTTAAGAGATGAAACGGTTAACAGCAATCGGTTAAACTGGTAAACACAATCAGCTGGACATGATACCTGAGACCTAACCACTAACAACATTGGCGCATTTAATCCCACTTGTTATATGATTTTCCTTATGCGTTGCTCATCAATCTAATCACTAAGAACCCTTAACATAGAACTAACAGAATGTTAACTAAATGTATAAAATAAAAACACAGTTGCGGCGAGGGACGCATCATGTCGCCCGATTCAAAGGGTTGCATGGATCGCAACGAATGCCTCGATATGCCCTGTCTGAATGGCGCCACTTGCATTAATCTAGAGCCGCGTCTGCGTTATCGCTGCATTTGCCCCGATGGCTTCTGGGGCGAGAGCTGTGAGCTGGTGCAGGAGGGTCAGACCCTCAAGCTGAGCATGGGCGCCCTGGCGGCCATACTTGTTTGCCTGCTGATCATACTGAGTGAGCAATCTGAATCCAAAAAGAATATATGTATATGCAACAACAACTAGCCAGAATTTAATATATATATACATAGTAAGCAACTAGTGCTTTAGCGCCTGCCTCTAACTAGACATTTAGTTACCCGTTTTTTATTATATGCAATTTTATTAGCTGCTCATTTATGCAAATAACCATATCATATTTCATGGCTTTTCATTTATTTTTACCCCCATTCGAAACTCATTTAGTCAATATATAAAACTGCACAAATCCAATCATTCATTCATTCATTCAGTCACACATGCTTCGATTCATTCATAAAAAGCATCACAGCTCACTGAATTACAAAATTTGTTGACTCAATATGAAAAACAAATTCTCCATATATTTAGCAACCATGTGATATTTACTTTTATTTGTATTCCAAAATGATATTAACTTTTGCAAATTTCATATTCATCATCTCTTACTCTTTGTTTATGGCACATTTTTCTGTTTCTGCCTGATGAACCCCCAAACACACATTCCTGTTGTGACTTTTGTACTATATATGTGTGTGTTTTAAACATTTATAATAATAACAATTTGCCTTTTAACAAACTCCAAACTAAAAAGGTATGTACTTGTGTAAATGTTAATGTTTCATGTAGTTTCATGTTCTTTTATTACTTGTTAAATATAAATAATCCAAACAATTTGATGTGCTATGTTAAATATTTTAATAACACTGCAATAACCCCTAGAGTTAAAAGCGTTTTTAGAGCAATTTAAAAATATCTTCAGCATATTTAAAGTTATCTAACTGCAAAAGTAAAAGAATTCACTTTTCACATACACACACACGCACACCTTTGTGTGTATCTCAACCTTCAGCTGTCACGCCCCTTTAACCACCATTTAATACACACACATACACACGCACACCCACGAGAATTGCACTCAAAGAAGCCAAGAACAGAGACACCCTAAGAAAAGAAGATGAGCTCAAAATGGCTTCAGGTAATAGGAGCGAGATAATAAATGTGCAGTCAAAGATACACTACCATGTGTGTGTGTGTGTGTGTGTGTGTGTATGCCAACTGACAAGTTGGCCAAAAACCAGATAGGAGACAGGACAAGGCCAGGCTCGAGACAAGTGAAAGAGCAATGGCTGATTTTAGCTTTTGGCATTCCGCACAAAAATCACGATGCACTAAATCCACTTGAGCAAACAGTTAGCAAGAAGACATAATACATACTTAATATATATGTATGTATGTATGTATGTGTGTAGGTAGTACAGCAATTGTACAAAGACTCAAGAGGTCGAGAGTCGAATAGTCATGAGAGCTCAAAGGAGCTGCCAGTTTCATTTGTGGAGCCTCGCGAGGATTTTGTCAGACACACACACACACACACACACACACACACATGCTGAGGGCTTTTTCTGCTTGTTTCGACTTCTTTTATTTCGGCTGCTACTTGCGAGTTTTCATCTTCAGAATCTCCTTTTCTTTTTAAATACAAGTTAAGAGCATTTTCCGCTGAGTAGTCATGTGTGTAAGCGTGTGTGTGTGTAAAATACATTCAGTACAAGTTTAGGGCAAACATTTTATAGGTAAATAATGTTCAAAGAGCCAAGGGATGTAAGTTTTAAAAATAAGATGTAGTAATGCTTGGAGATACCCTAAATATATATTCGAAATTCTGTTGGATATTATAAATATGTTCGTTCCTGTTGGTATTTTAATTAACATTAACCCCTATAGACTTTCTATCCAGTGCTTAGAAACCTTTCAATTCAACTCGCCTTTACAGGGTATCTGAAGAAATTGTTTCTTGCCAACTTTAAGTAAAACTTAATGACGTAAAATATGGCAAAGTTCTACCAAAAGCGTACCAAAAATAAAAATGTATATATGCTCTTCTCTATATATGCTATATAAAGTACCCACTTTTGATCAGCTTAAACTACGCACTTGGGAGCAATCACTAGAAGGCGCAATGTAAAGAGAGGAGAACAAAAAAAAAAAAACTATGCAACTTTTTCTTTTGCGCCCCTTGTTTGCCTGCCGCTGATTTAGTGTGAAAGTTTTTGCTGGCTTTTCTACTCTTCTTTTTCCACTATTTTATTTCTTGGCAGCTTGCTTAACTACTGCAGCTACTGCCCGCTGTGCGGCGCTTTTGTGTGGCGATTTGTTGGCTCGTTGGTCAAGTGAAAAGAAGAAGAAGAAGAAGCCTCTGCTATTTGCCCAATAATCGTCAATATATCAAAAGTGTCTAATGTCTGGATTTGAAAAGTATTCAGCCGCAAAGCTCGCTGTTGACTTTTTACTTTCAGCAACTTTTCATTTAAATGGAAATGGCAAGCAAGCAAGCAGAAAGGCGAAAAAAAATGCAGAAGCAACAATCGAAAAACATTTGTGTCATTATTTTTGCATTGCTGCGCACTGAAAACTGAAAACTAAGAGAAGCAGCTAAGTGGAAAATGAAATGAAAAACTAGAAAATAAAAGAATAAGTTGCACAAAAGCATTTTTTTTTTTTTTTTTTTAGTTTGAAATATTATTGAAGAAGGTATAGAGGAGAGAGAGAGAAAAGTTTTGTGTGGCTTTTCAAAATCAGTTTTAAAAGTTAAGGTCACACACAATTATTACTTAAGGGTGCCAAAACTGTACACTGATTTATCTTGAGGTTTCAATTCCCGAAAACCCTCAAAACTAATCAAAACAAAACTTCTACAAGTGCCAAAATGCACCAAAACTTTATTCAATTCTATCAGCAACAACTGCATCATAATCATAAAACAACTAACAAACAACAGGGGGAAAAAATTGCACTTAGGAAGCACCCACTGTAGCCAAGGGTGGGGGGGGAGTGTGTTATGTCTTAAGCAAATGCATAAAGTTTGTTGCAGAAACAGCAAAAGAAAATACCGTAAACTGTTATGGCTGGCAAAAACTATGAATGGAAAAGCGCCAAAGCGCAAAATAATAACAACAACGACTTTAACAATAAAACCGCCAGCGAACCAAAAAAAAAAAAAAAGAGAGAACCGAACCGTTTTCATAAGACTTTGTTTGACAGTTGTAAAGTAAATTTCCATTCTCAAAACTAAAACAAACCAGACAAGCAAAACGAAGTTTTTAATACTCTGCGATAACTTTGCAACACTGTTTTCTCACACACACACACACTCACACTCTATGCCGCCTTGCATGATGTACAACAAATATTTCAATAATCTCTTTTTTTCCAACACTTCTCACACACACACACACACAACTCTTACACCCCAACAACAACAACAATATTTGTGTGTGTTTTTTGTTTTTTTTGGGGCTCTCGTGTTCGTGTAGCTGTCCTGCGGGCTATAAAGTCTCTGGCAGCAGTTGCGTCAACGAGAACGAATGCCTGCTGTTCCCCTGCCGCAATGGGGGACGCTGTCGCGATCATCATCCGCCCAAGAAGTATGAATGCCAGTGTCCGCTGGGCTTCACCGGCATGCACTGCGAACTGGAGTTATTGGCCTCCGGGGTGTTGACACCGTCGCGTGATTTTATTATTGCCCTGGCGCTCTGCCTCAGCACGTTGATACGTAAGTAAACCAAAGTCAGTAAGTAGCTAAAGTCCAAGGGAGCAAGGGAGGAAGTGCGTCTAACTTAAGGTTAAGTAGCTTTCACGCAAATGTTATCATAAGAATCTTTTTGAAGTAAGTACTAAAACACAATTTGCATGACCTTAAATAAATTAACACTTAAGTTCGATTAAAATTATTAATTCTTGGTTTCTTCGCATTTAAACTTAACTTTTAAGAGAACTTCAATAACGAAAAACAATTAAACTGCCGAGTTTTAAACAGCATACAGGCAATATAATCATTTAAATATTTATGAAATCGCCTTTTGCCTGAAAATTAATTAAGCCATACATTTTACCCATCGAAGCCATCAGGCAAGGCCGAAAGGCAGAAACAGAGAGAAAAGCGAAGCTGGAAAAACATATCAAAAGTCATTTCCGCAAATTACATGCGGCTGACCGATGCACATAAATTAAAGTTTATTGAATGAATGGATGCAAATAAATGAAAAGTTTTTCGTTTCTTTTTAAAGAAATGCCAAATTGAACGATGTAAGCGTATGTGAAGCGGAGACTAAAGAGAGAGAGAGAGAAAACACGAAACGCGAATTTGAGTAAGACAATAATTGCAATTACGCGACTGTCCGTTTTGGCCATTGCCAGCTGCTTGATGCAAAAGTTTTCCATTTTGTTAGCTTCCTTTTACCTCTCTCTCTCTCTCTCTCTCGGCTTGCCACAAATTACTTGAAGGGGACTGGGCTGGCTGGCCAAAAACTTCTACGGTTTCTCAAAAAACTTTTTCGCTGTGTTTTGTGTGTGCAACAGATGCTGCAATATGTTGAAAAATACACAAACACACACACACACACAAAATTAGAAAAACAGCAGCCAAAAAGTAACAGAAGCTTAAACCTAAATAAAACGCAACACACACAAACGAAATGAAAATGAACAACAAGTTGGCCAAGATAAAGAGAAACGCGACATTGCCAACTGCTGCCTTTGTTGTTGCTTTTGTTGTTGTTGTTGTTGAGTTGTCTGCCTGCAGCTCGATTTGGCCATTTTGGCAGTTACAGTAACGCAGCCACAAACTGTGGACAGCCAAAGAGCGAAAGAGGTAGTTGAGTAGAAGTGGCAAGAGGCAAGAGGCAGCTGAAGCAATATGCGCCATATTTGTTTGTACATTTAAATGACCTTTCACAGAGAAAGAGTATACTACTAAAATGTCACAAAATGTGTATCATTTCAATTAATTAAAAGGTTAAAAAAAAAATTGGAATAAACGAAATAAGAAAATCCTTTTTCTAAACTTTAAATTAATTTTACAAATAATCAAAAATCTTTTTTTTTTAAAGAGTATCAAATCTTCGTCAGGCCAAAGCAACTTTAACCTTTACTTTTCTATCTTTCTTTCATTTCCTCTTTATATGTATTCATTTTTTTATTTTTTCAAAATGCATGCGCGTGATTTTTTTCCATATTGCTTGTGCAATTTTATTTTTGCTACAATATTTCTGCTTTTTGCAAGAATTTAATTAAGAATCTTTTTTGCAATTGTAGCGCAGATTTTTTCACTTTATTTCGAGTATTTTTAAGTAAAATTGCTTTGGTTAAATTCACTATTCAAAATGGCATTTTGCATGCACTCTAAACTAAATCTTTTCATGTGTCGTTGTAGTAACTTGGCAAATTGTTGTTGCATATATGGTATTTACGAAATGAAGAGTTGAGAAACTAACTAAATAAATTTTCTGATGATTTCATACAGTACTCGTTCTGGTCTTTGTGGTCTACAACCGGCGAAGAGAGGCGCATATCAAGTATCCGGGACCCGATGATGATGTTCGCGAGAACATCATCAACTATGATGATGAGGGCGGCGGTGAGGATGATATGACTGCTTTCGATATAACGCCATTGCAGATACCAATCGGTGGTCCAATGCCACCCGAATTGGCACCAATGAAGATGCCAATTATGTGTAAGTATTTTAGTTAAATTTTTCTCTATCTTAGATTTGCAGAGCAACTAAAATTAAACTCCTTTTTTAACACATTTGAACATCTTTATTTTGTAACTTGCAGATCCTGTGATGCAGCTAATGCCTGGCCAGGAGCCAAATGTGGGCATGTTCATTGAGGAGCATAAAAAGCGAGCCGATGGCGATCCAAATGCGCCACCTTTCGATGATTTGCGCAACTACGCGTATGAAGGAGGCGGCAGTACAGCCGGTTCACTCAGCTCATTGGCCTCAGGTAAGGTTTTAAGCGATTATGAAATACATATAGACAAACACATCTGAACCATTAGCGAATAACTAGATTTTGCACCCAATATAGCGGCAGTTGCTACACACAAACACTGAAAATGAAGTAGTAGCTGAATAAATAGCTGCTCCCACCTAAAAGTATGCTACAAAGTAGAGCAAAACGCAAGAAAAAGTAACAATTTATTAAAGAATTGATTTTTGTCAATTATTTACAGGGCTGCCACGCTCAAAAAGCGCCGAATATTGGGTGTAAAATTAAGTAAAAAATACTCAAATACACTTAGCAATAAACTAATGACAAAATTTCTATAGGCAAACTCTTAACATATTTTTTTTGGGTTTATTTTCTGCTTACAGGCACCGATGATGAGCAGCAGGAGTACGACTACCTCGGAGCCTGGGGGCCCCGATTTGATAAGCTGGCCAATATGTATGGCCCCGAGGCGCCCAATCCGCATAATACTGAGCTCGAATTGTAAGTTTCCAGCCAAGAAGAAGAAGAAGAAAGTATTGAAGTAGCCACAAAAGTTGCATTTAAAAAGATACAAAAAGTACTAAACGAAAGATGAGGTTAGGATAGATTGTAGGAATCGTTGATATCCCCACACTGCTGACTCAGACACAAAGAAGCGCAACCAAAGAAGCATGGCAAACTAAAAACATTAAGAAACAAACTCTAAACAAACAAAAAAAATCAAACACATATGACACGAGAAAAAAAATGACATTTGTAAAAAATATTTCATCAGCATTTAAATTTAAACAATTATTATAATTAATTTATTAAGTGTATGGGGCAGAGGGAAAAACCAACGCAAAATATCGAAAATTGCGTTAGAAATTTCAGAAGTTTAGGAGTGGGAGCGAAGAGCATACCAAAGTTTAGTTTAGGCGAGATTGAATAAATTTTCCAATTAATTATATATAATTTAAAATGAGAGGGAACTAAATTTATAGACATATATAGTATATATATTTGTTGTGCATATTATTTTTAGGTTTTTGCAATATTTGTAATTATTATTTTTTAATGTTGGCTATAAAACAAGTCATTTAGCGCTTAATATTATTTTTAAATTTAATTTTAAATGTATAATTTTACTTAAATTGAGTATTATATTGTTTTGATTTCGAATTTACGTTTTAAGAATTACAATTAAAAAAATCTAAAAAAAAAAGGGAAAAAAACATAATTAAAATTTATATAAATGAATACCCAAAGACTGTTTTCGTTCCATCATAACAAGTACATACTTATATACACATAAATAATATATACACACATATATTAAAAAAAACACAATTTTTAACTGGCATTACAACAACGGGGCGTTACGCAATGTCGCCTACAATTTGTGTATCACTAAAAGTAAATTAAAGAAATCGCTCGAACTTTAGCAGTTTAAGGCTAAAAAAAAAAAAACAGTTTCTTTCCACAAGATGAAAAAAATACTCCTAAAAAAAGATATTCTAAAAAAAAAAACACCCTAAGCTTAAAGACGAAAAAAAGTTAAGCAGCAGCTGATGACGAAAATGAGAAAATTACCTTTAGATGAACTTAGCGCAATTGATATAATTAAATGGAAATACTTAACGATGAAAACCATTATGAACAACAAGTATTTTACATTGTATATATTATTAGTTTTTAGCACGTTAAGCAACAAAGAAAAAAAAGTAATTAAAGCATACGAAATTGGTAGCAGAACCTAAAAGTCTTATTAAGTCATTTAAACTAGAGAAACAACAAGAAGCAGAAAAAACATAACAACAAAAACACACATTTCATATAAAATATATATATAAAAAAAAAAAATATACTAATCGTACAAAAAAAAAAACTTACTGCATTTAAAACTAAACATTTTTCCACACAACAGTTAAGTCAAATTTATTTGGCCAATTTAATTTAGATTTTAATTTTGCAGCCACTTTATGAGTATAACAATAAAAAAAAATTTGTTGCATACACAAAGGGATAGTAATAGTAGTTACATATATGCATAGAAACAAAAGAAGAGAAGAATCCAATTGGGAATGACAGTTGTTGATTTTATGTGTGTGTGATAGAGAGAGAGAGAGAAGTCAAGTCAAGTCAAGTTTAGATGGAAACGTAAGTACACTGCAAGAAATCGGGGTAGAGTGCATGCATAAATCATTTAGTTTTCCAGGCAAACCAAAACTGCCCCAAAAAATTCCTAAAGCAAAAGCAAAATACAAAAAACTCAATATAATTTTTCTTCCCAAAAAAACAAAAACGTAAGAAAAAACTACAACAAGAGTTGACTATTGAAAAGTGCAAAGATTTTAACGTAATTGTTAAACCATACAGCGAACAGAAAACAAAAAATAATTCATAAATAATAAAATATAATACGCAACACTTTGCTGTACTTGTTTAAAATTCTAACAATTTTAAAAGCACATTACTGTTAAAATTACATATATATATATAAACGAAAATCAATATAAAGTAGCTATGACACACAAAAAACAACAAAATATGGAAGAAAAACAAACACAAGTTTATATTGATGCTAAAGTTTTTATATATATTTTGCACAGATTTCATTTCAAATGCTTCTAAAAAACAAACGAAAACGGTACAGCAACAACAAAAACACTTTAAAACACTGCCAATTTAATGAGATATATGATTTCTAAAAGACTTGAAAAATCAGCTTACGTTTAATTCAACGAATTTTGATTAAAACTTTCTGCTTTTTTTTAAGAAATACTTTTAGTTAAATTTGCATTTAAACGGATTACTTAAAGCACAGATATAGTTATCAGATAAAAGCTATTAGAAAACATTTAAAAAAAAACACACACACACACACATATTTGTTATATATTTTGTAACGTAAGTTAGAGGCATATACAAAACATACATACATAAACAGAACACATACGCATACATACATATAAATCACACAAACATACACAATGCGGAGGCATCATATACTATTTGATAACTATGTATTTATAATGTATGCATTTTTTACAACAATAACAAACAAACAGAGAACAGAAAACACCAACAACAACATTCACAAATTGAGTCAAATGAAATGGAAAAAGAAGAAAAAAAAACCGATTTCAAATGCAGTTTTAGATAAATTTGCATATAAGTACATTATTATATGTAAAATCACTTAAATATACAGTAAAAATAATAACAAGAAAAACAAATGGCAACTAGTATTAAAATAAATAAAACGAAAAAAAGAAAATTATGAATAAATTACGAGTAATATTTAATAAAAAGTACTAAAAACTGCAAAGCGAAAAACTAAAGAAATAAATAAATAAAAGTGCGAATTCTTCACATGAAAAATTGATGATGAAGAAATTGTGTAAGCAGCATGGGAAAAATCTTAAGTTAAGGCAATTTATACACACATACACAAGCACACAACATTTACACACACACATACATACACACATATTTATACAGACAACAAACAACTGCAATTATATTAAACGAAAATTATTATAAAAGCAAACAAAATGCAAAAAAAAAGAAAAGTGAAAAACAAAAGCGAACGAAAAGAAAAAAAAAGAACTAAATAAAGAATCTGTAACGTTATATGGAAAACCAATTAAAAGCGCATTTTTCAATTTATGTTGAAGGGTTCTTTTCAGCAGTAAGTATTATTTATTTTATTAGAGATGTGCGTGAGTTTGTCGTGAGTCTGTCACGAAGTTCTCGGAAAATGTATAAGTAAGTATTTTGGATAGAAATATTCAGATTTCTACGAAAAGTTCTTCTTTTAAATAAAGTATCTAAAGAGCTTCCATCTCTATCTCTTCGAGACAGTCAGCAAACACTTTAAACAGAAGCTGCTTAAGTGTACTTAAAAAAAATTGACTGCATACATTCACTTTGTACACAATTTCATAAACCACAGCACTTGGGCGAAAAATGTCTGAAATATATATTTCTAAGAGACATAAACAAAAACAACAGCAGCAAAGAACAAACATTGTGAGCATTTAACAACCTGCACTAAAAAAAAAAAAGAAAAAAATAGAAAAGAACAGCAGCTGAGAGAAAGAAACATGGACTAAGCTGGCTGCTCATAAAATTTGCCGCAAGCCAAAATCAATACAATTTGGCCCTAAAGGGCGGAAAAGTTGGGGCAGGAAGGAGAAGGGGAACACTTTCTTTTACTGCAAATGAGCAACGAGACAAAGTCCAGAAAATATTGGCAACTTATTCGAAAAGCAGATGAATGATGAGCGCAAAATTCATAAATATGCGAGCAAGCAAAAGATATGAATAAAAAACGCTCCAAAAAACAAAGATAGCTTAAAATAGTTTACGCAAAATGTTGGCTTTAAAATATTGTTGGGGCATTATTCATTGGCTAGCACAGCGTACAACTTGTCGTATGCGCAATTTGTTGGACGCCTTAAACAATTGCCCGAACGTGCCGCAAGGATAACTGAAAGGCATGCCTAGGATGAAGGAAGGCAGGGAGGGAGGGTAGGGGTTGAGTGGTTGGAACGCTGAGACAAATGTTCAACAGGGAGCAATAATATTGTAAATTTGATGCTTCATTGGCAAGCAGAATGAGAGGGAGCGAAAGTGTCGAGGAGAATAGAAAAGTACACAGGAAGAAATATTTTCAGATTGGCTTTAGTCTATAACATCCGTTCGCCAAACTGTTTTCCTCAGTGTATAGCTTATTATATTTGTCTTGTGGTTTGGTGCCAAGGACTCGTGTGTTTTGCTTTTGGCCAACCTTTGCCTATAAAAATGCCAAAATGAAGTCACACAGGACACGAAAAAAATGCCAAGCACAAAGGCAACGTTTCTGTTGTCGTTTCTTTTACTTGGCAAATTTAAAAAGAAAATAACAAGCAACAAAAAAAAAGAAAAGGAATTGGAAAAAGAGAAAGAAATAAGCCACACACAAGCACAATATTTGTTGAGGAATTTTTTGTGCCAGCAGCTAAAAAGATTTTTACATACTACAATTTGTGGCCACAGTTTGTTACTTCTACTTGTCGCATGTTCATGTTTGTTCGTATGTGTGTGACTGTGTGTGTAGGTGTGTGTGTGTGCTTATATTTGTCGATGGTGTTGGCTTTATTTGCTGATAGTGCAACAAACAAATGCCGAAGCAAAGGCAAATCCAAATAAGGATATACTAAACATATATAAGGTATATATTATATTCGTGTGTGCGTGTGTGTGTGTGTGTGTTGATCCTGACCTCAGGTTGTTTAACTGTCTATTGGTTTTCGCTTGGTTATACAATACATGCATTTGCCACTCGACTATATGTGTACACACACACACACACACACACACATACAGTTGGTATTGTTTGTTGGCCACAGCTGATAAAAGATTACAGACTGTTGCATAAATATTTGCACAGTGTTTCGATTAGAGTGTTTGCGTGTGTGAGTGTGTGCATACAGTTAAATCGATTTTGGATACACTTTCGAAATTAAAGATGAACATCGTTTATCAACACTGGACAGCTTATAATTTCGTCTTTTTCCTTTACTCTTTTAAAAACACTTGAAAATTGATTTAAATTAAAAACTCTTTCTACCCTTAACCCTCAAAGGCAAAACGTGTCTAAGAGCATTTTCTTTAAAGCCTTTTTTCTATTTTTAGACAATATTTGCCCCCTTACAAATCTGTAAATTCTATTATTGTTTGAGTATATGCGACAAATACGCCCACAGGATAAGCACACACATCATCTGTTCCCTCTCTTTCCCTTTCTCTTTGGAACGGCGTCTGTTTCCTCTGTTTCATCTAGTACATATTTCAATATTTTGTCAACATGTCACACAGACGACATTCATTTCCTACCGTCAACACGCACAATTTGTCGCTTTCAAATGAAATGAAATGCTTCAAGACAACAACAACAACAACAATGACAATAACAGGGCATAACAAAAACAAGTACAAAAATGTTTGATAGAATAAAGTGATTGATCGGAAAGGTGCCCTTTAACAATGTTTAGTTACTGTCAACTGTGAGTACCTAAAGGAATATTCTTTTCAGATACACAGTGTTCAAATAAGCTCAAATCTATTTAATTCTTATAAATCTTGAGTATTGACATACCCCATTTGAAATTTATCTAGTACAGGGCATAACCGAATCGGTTAAAAAAGCGTAAAAAAGTAACAAATGCTGCACCGGAAAAACTTTGCGAAAAAAGAATATACAGCTGGAAGTATAATATAAACAATCTATGCGACTAGAAATACCCTGCGAAAAAAGAATTAAATTTAAAAAATAAAAAGATTTTAAGTGGCTAAAAGTAAAACGATTGAAGTTTTGAATTTCTTGCGCTTTTATGTAAATATACATTTTTTTGAAGTTCATTCTTGGTCTAAGATAATTTCCTACACTTTTGCCCCAAAAGCAAAAATCAACAAACACCCAAAGCACAAAAGGGGTGAGGAGATCAAGAGGGGGTAGACAGGGATACTGTTGTGGGATAACCGCTAGAGCTTCAGGCGAAGACGGCTTGAAAAAGATACCAAGAGTAAACCAAAGTAAAGCTAAAGGGGGGTGAAAGGGGGGCTTGTTTAACTAGAGCGAAAGACACGCGTGCACACAGCACGGAAATACTTAAAAGACATAGCAAGACGAGGATGAGGGGGTGGGTAGGTAGGGGAATCCAAGGGGTAAGGCATTTTCATTTGATTTCAGCCTTTTTCAGATCAGGAACCCTAAAAGTTGAACGAGAACAATTTAAGCACCGCAATCATCTGGCGGGAAGAGAGAGAGACAGAGAAGGGGAGGAAAGGACAAATGCTCGTTAAGGCCAACTTGTCAGTCAATCAAAGGTCAAGGGTTAGAAATGGACACAAAATGCCACGCACCCCCTCACCCCCCCCCGCCACCACCGTAGTAGACAATATAAAAAGGGACACATTTTGTGGAGAGTGTGGTTCATGACAAGCATTAGATAAATAGCGTTGGAAACATATTAAATTTTGTGGTTACAAATTACTTAATGAATGCGAATCAAACCGCAGGCACGCACCAACAATGTCCGGTCGAAGGCAGGGTGGAGAGGGGCATGAGGGGATAAGTTTTTTGGGGCATGTGTGAGTCTCGCCACATAAAACATATGCAAATAAACTCATACATATACTTAGTTGTCTCAGTCAACCAAAATGTGGTATAAACAGAGGAAAGGAAGTTTGGGCTAGGAGAGAATAGAAGATATCCTGTATTCACAAAGGAACCTTTTTAATTAATATATCAGGCAATGTATCCATACTTTTCCTTACCATATCTAGCTGAAACCTGAACCGATTTTGACCTCTTTAATATGAAACTTAAAATTTAGTTAAAAATCCAAAGCTTGTAATGTTAACTAAGAACCTGTTGTTAATTAAAGCTAAACTACAGGGTATTTTGCACATATTTGTCTGAGTGTGTCGACTAAAAATGTTCATTACTCGTTTTGGTTTTGGCAAGGTTTATTTCATTTGCATAAGCTCAAGTCCAATCTGAAGTGGATGGAGCGTGTATGTTCATACTCTGACTAAATAGGTTTCCCAAATGTTCCAAGGGGAGAAAGACAAACAGTTTTAGGGGCTTGGGGGGCTTTGGGGTCACATCAAAATATGCACAACTTAATTGTGCCTAAAAGAGTTTTTGGGTGATTTGTTTCACTAAGCTACTTTTAATTGCATTTTGCAGGCTCTCAAGCTCTGATTTAACTCCAACTCTCTTAAAACTCACACACACAGACAAATTACGTATCAAGCGGTTAACCGCTATTTGTGTTATTAATTGGTGTCTTTTTGGCCTACTCAACTATAAATGTAGTTGACCCATACGTTTATTGGATTTTGGTGTTTGTCAAATGACTTTTACGGTGCGATGAATACTAAACTTTAATGTGTTTAATATTGAAATGATTTTAAAGATTTAAAGCAGTAAGCTAATTGACAACTGCTGCTCTCAATTGGGCGTTTAAAGCAAATCCAATTAATTTCTGAACGTATTTTATCCTCAGCTTGACTTGAATCACCCTGTGCTAATACACCTGTAAACAATGCTCTATTGCAATTTAATGGGGCTTAGTGCAAGTGCATTTCCAAAGCTTTCCATAAGCTTACAGAATGAGTGAACGAGCGAGTGTGACCAGACTTAAGTCGCTTGAGCACACAGCCAAAAATTATTATGAGGAATTATCTAAGGTATGACCTAATTAATATTGGATTGTATGTGAAAGCAAGTAATTCGCAGAATAACTCACTGCATACTTTTAGGCATGAACATTTATTTATACAATATCCACACTTAAAAATTAAATTGCCTGTTATTGTTTCGCTTGCCACAAAGTGGCAACAAGTCAAGAAATCGTTTTATCGCCTTTACACTGCGGCATCGGGTTACAGCCAAAAATAAATAATTATTTCTTGAACTCTCCGTTGCAATGATGATGAAAAACAATTATACTTAAAATTATGACAAAAAGAAGAAGGAGGAAACACAAAAGAAAAAAAAATTGAATTTTACTTCGCATAATTTCCATGCAGTTATTAACTTTCTGCCTGCAACGTGTGCTTAAGAAATATGTATGCCCGATACATACATACTTATATTTGTTTGCATGCAGCGTTGGTCCATAAAGAGTCACTGGCCAGTGCTATTTTATGGGAATTAATCAGCGCAATTATGCCAGGGAACGAAATGCAATTTACATAATGAAATATGCGCACAGTGGTGCAAGGTTGGTAAGAAAAACAAACAATAATGTTAGTTGCTTAAAAGGTATGCCCTTTAAATACTCTCAAAAGTAGTCTACACTTTTTATTTACTGAAAGTAGTGCTGGGTAATTTTTTAACTCATAATTTACCGCTTACTTTTCATATCTCCTCTTTATGTTGCATTGTTGCACACTGCTCGGGAAGGAGCAGTCAAGGAGATTTCTGTGCCATTTTTGACGTCTTTTCTGCACCGCATCCATTTAACGGTAAATACACAATGACTACACATACACAAAGAGAGGAGGAGTGAGAGAGTGAGAGAGAGAGGGAGAGATAACCAATTGGCTGCTTCTATCTCTGTCTGTCTCTCTTTGCACGGGGCACAAATGAATTTTACACATTTTTTATTTGAGTGCACACTGCGGCTGCCTTTCCCCCTCCCCCCTACCTCTTGACACCCCGCAGCTAGTGTCCTTTCGTCCTTTGCTGGCGTATTTATTATGTCCTTTCAGCGGGCAACGGGAAAGCACATCAAAAGCGCCGCCAAAGAGTTTATCAGTGTGCATTGCAATGCAAGGAAACCCGCAAGTACACTGAGGAAAACCATGAATGTTAAACTCAACCCAAGAGGATTTTTGTTTTTAATAGATTAAATAGTTAAGGAACTTCTATTTCAAGTCTAACTAAACCCAGCTAGTTTCTGGAATATCTCGATTAAATTTCTCTCAGTGCATCAGCATTCAGGCATTGATATAACGATTGCAGCTGCCACAGTTGGAACTGCTGCAATTGTTGTTGTCAATGTTGGTGTTGTTATAGTCATTGGTTTACTTTCTCTCTTCGAGCCTCAGGCTTAAGCTCTTCTACCCCTCTACACACACCCCTCCCCCCACCACCAACTACACACACACTCACAGAAAGAGAAAGAGAATTGGACAGCATACACTCACGCATTTGCACTCTTTCATTAAAACTGGTTCGCTGTTGGCTTTTATTAAATGAATATCCATATGCCCAGCACTCGACTGCTCTCCCCCTTCACCACTTTACCCCTCTTTTGTGCACCTGTTCGACTGTTCCTGTTACTTTATCCGCTTGACTACCAGAAATCTTTGCCAGCCAAAATGAAATGCAATCAGAGCGGGGGGTGAAAACAGACAGTATTCAAATACAACTTCAACTGCAACAAAAAAAAAGGGGGACAACAGCTGCAATTTTATACATACAACTTAATTGACATTCTCTGTTTTGGAAATTAATTGAAAGATTTAAGCATATAAGTATACTTTAATCACTGGCTAAGGTGTTTAGTGTATTAAAAAAAAAATAAGGAAAAACACTGCTTTTTGGTTCATCTTTTAGCGTGTTTTGTTCTCCATATAACGAATTTCCCTATAGCGAGTTTTTTTTAAGGCCGTAGCTCAAGCGTTTTCGATCTACCTATAACGAATTTTGTTTGTTATTGTTTCTTATAATGTACGAATTATAGAGCTGCAAAATTCCATTGAAAACTATCATTTAATAGAAAGAATTCGAGTTGAATAGCGCATAATGAGAGGTAGACAAAAAATAGTATGGGAGAATATGAATAGTAGCGTGTGTCGATACTAATATTCATCAAAATTCATGAATATTATGAGTAAAAAACGGAGAGCCCAAATGAAATGCGGTGATGATGCGAACGATATGGATTTATTTAATACAAGCAAATATCTACAGACAATTTGTTCAAGAATAACACACACACACAAAAATATACTCCAATGGGCTAAAATTAATAGTAGAAAATTTTTTCAAGAATAACACACAAACAAAAATATACTCCAATGGGCTGAAATTAATAGTATTGATCTGCTTCACAAACAAATTTAAGGGACCTCGTTGGATTCCGCGAAAAACGAAAACGACGCTGTTAACGAGAGAAAGTATTAAATATCTGGGGACATAAATAGATCTCAATATCTACAAACCCAAAAGGCAGTTATTCCTCGTCCATTTTTTCCATTTTGATTTTTACAGTTTGATAGTCCGAGGCTATGCAAAATGCGGCGAAATCGAGGTTTCCAGAGCCACTGCTGTTTACAGCATTTATCATGTCCTGGACTTCGTTTTCGTTCTGCTCGAAGCCCATTAGACGCATTGTGGCCGTCAGCTCTTTGGCCGTTAGATAGCCCTTTTTGTCAATGTCCAAACAATCGAATATGCTTTTTTTGGAGCACGAAAATCCTTGCGACATATTTTTGCTTTCGTGGTTGAATTACAATTTTAAAGAGATATTTGCTTTTGGTTCGATTTTTTAAAATTGTTGTTGACCAGTTGAGAAGTTGTTGATAATGTCTAGCTTTTTTTCTACTGCTGTACAGCTCTCTCAAAATTCGAGGGGGGCTACTATGATAATGTTTCGGTTTGCCAAAAAATCTAATAATTTGTACTTTTTAAATTTAAATATGATTTCCGACTACATGACTTAATAGAATTTTCGTGTAAATGACTACTGTTCTTGTTTTAATTATTTACATTCAATTCTCTGTAATTCGTATTCAAATAAAAATCAATCAAATCCGCTGGCAAATTGAAATAATAATAACATAAGCTCATCTAAGTCCTAGGCTGTACAAGTTTGTTTCCTATTTTCGATAACTTTTTCCGTTTCCGATATACACATATTAACGATAATCATTAAAACTTGATACAAAATAATCTAAATCGGTTGAGAAACACCAGAGATATCGAAGATTGAAGTTTAGTCACAGATGCATACAGAACGGAAGCTTTAAAAAACCTTTAAGCCATTGGCAATCGCAATACTTAGCTTGATTAAATCAATTTCATTAAAACACAACCACTTTATATTATTTATTTCTGCAGTTTAATGTTCAATTTTCAATTTTTAGTCATAAGCAGCATTGTTTGTATTCCCCTCTTCACACCCCTCCCAGCCACTCAGGTATACAGCGCAGGAAACGCGTGACATTTGGCCATGCCCCATGTAGACACAACGTTGCACACATTTTGTACGCTTGCAACACTGTTGAAATCACGTAAATTTCATTAACAATACAACAATCGCATTCGGACAATAACAGAAAAAAGTGTGTGCAATAAAAATAATCATAATAATTGCAACGAGATTTAATTGTGCCCCCAAAAAATAACAACAACAACGACAACAAATGCAACAGCGGAAGTCACACACGTGTATATGTATTTTTGAGTGTTGTGTGTGTGTGTGTGTGTGTCACAGTGCGCACAAGGTGCAAAAGTATATGCGCCATGAAAAATCCATGTGCTGTTAATGTTGAAAAATGAGTTTGTGAGCACGTTCCCATTGCCCCCATGACCCCCTTACCCTACTCCCCCTTCACGCACCCACTTCACACACACACACACACACACACACACTCTGGCTAGCACTTTGTGTGTGCAGCGAAGCAATTTGGCGTATGAAACGGGTCAGGTCAGTGCCGTGCTCCCTCTCTCCACACACACACACACACACAGCACTTTGGGGAAAAATGTAGCTCTTGTTGTTGTTGTTGTTGTAGTTCAATATATGCACTAACTGCAAAAACCACGCCTCCTTTAACTCCTACTCCTTCACTTTAACTGCACTTTTATTTATTATTTTATTATTATTATTATTATTTTAAAATCAATTTCCTAGATATTCGTATGATGCAATTTACTTTGGCGCAGATGTGAATTCAGAGGAATCCAATATAAATTTAAATGTAACTGTTCAAACTCAACGCATTTATTTGGAAAGTTAAGTTTAGTTAAGGTTCTTGGAAAACTGAAAGCTCTTTGTACCAGTTCCAGTTAATCCAATTTTATGTAAGTTAGCAGCAGCAAAAACGTTATTAAACAATGTGCAACAATGTGAACAGAATGTTATTAGAGTTAAGATTCTTAAAGTATAGAAAAGTTCCTCCGTAAATATAAAACTCATTGTCCTGACTAGAGGTGGGAGCGGGCCTATTTTCTTGAGGGCCCCCACACGAAGCTCCGGGCCCGGCCCGAGCACGAACTTTTTCATGATAATGAAACAGTCATTTAAAATCCATTTAAATGATAGAATACTTTCCTCAACCCATTAAGTACTCATTGAAAATTAAGATTTGTAAAAGTCTAATTTTGAAACGTTTTTTGATGCAAATAGTTTTTCCAAACAATTCTTCTTTTTTTTCAAAAATCTCTTCGTTAGTATTTTTTATGATTTTTTTAAAATTGCTAGAAATCAATATTTTAACCACATTTCATACACAACTATTTAGAAATTAAAAGCTAATAAAAATGGTTTGTGGTTTCTTGTCGGGCTTCCTGGCCTGTGCAAGCCCGCGGGCCACGAAAAAAAGCCCGGCCCGCGCCCACCTCTAGTCCTGACTGATTGCTATTACCAAACAGCCAACATAATAAGAGCTAAAAGCCTGCAATTGTTACACAATAAAGATTTTATGCCCTAGGGATGCATTTAGGCAGGATTTTGCGATATTTCAACAGCAAGGAATATTTTTATTAGTTTTTAAATCTCTGAAAAACTAAAACAACACTTACCACACACACCACACACACACACACACACACACACACACACACACAAACAGAGTGTGCTAGAAAAATCAAGCGTTATGAGTATTAAATTTTAACATTTACCTGCTTCGTTTATTTCCGTTTCCGTTGCGCTCTGCGGTTTCTTATTGATTTCTGCTACTTCTTCTGACTACAGTCTTTTCCTCTTTCAGCTCTTTGCTGCTGACGCACATGTTGTGCGAATTGAAATAGTTATGACAAGGGGGCGGGGGTACAAGTGCGTGCGTCAAATTACCATATAAATGGATTACAGCGCAGCTGAGCAAAATATAAAAAAAAGGGTTTGGAAGATGGAAAAGAAAATGCGCAAGGCAACCGAACTCAGGATTCAGAGCTCAGAACTCAGAACTCAGCACTCAGCGACAGCAGCCGCAAAACGTTTTTCCAATTTGCCAAACGGAAATCATTTTCTTATTATAGTTGCAGCTGGCTGCTGCAGCATGAAGCATGCAACGCCATTCCAATCCACACACACACACACACACACAGAGAGAGAGAACTGCAGAGCTTGATTAGCTTGGAGGCTCTTTTGCCACATTAGCAACACTTTTGCTGTCAACTTAAAAGGAATTATGAGCTTGCTTCCCACACACACAACACACACACACACATACTTATGCTTATACACAGGAAGCTGGAGAGTTTGCTTTTGGAATCTCTCTTGCCGGAAATTGGCGCAGTAAACGACAAGGCTAAGAAATCACAAGTGTTCCGTCTGCCGCCTGCAATTCACAGTATTTATGAAATTCCCTCCCCTAATCCACGCCCCGCTTCCTAAGAGCTAAGTCGCAAGCAGTCTGTGTAGTTTGTGCAACTTTTTTAGCTGTACGAAAGTTTTGGGTTAAGAAAGCTAGTAAGTAGCAGGAAATTAATCGAAATGTTTCTTCAACGACAGTTAAAGTCGTTGGCAAAATATTATTTACGATTGCAAAAACGTGAAAATTTTTAAATAAGTTATTTTCAAGTATTTTTCGAAATAGTAGAAAGTGATTCTAGATTGTTAGTAACATTTCTACATATGATTAGATATTCTGTTCTTTCTTCAGAATACAACTATCTTAAAGATATTTAAGAAACAAATCTAAAACTGTCTTAAATTCACACATTTCTTGCTTTGTCAAGTGCATTTGTTCAAGTATAAATAATGCTTAAACAAAAGTCATTGGCCCATTTTCGAAGCATACTTTTAAGCGTTCACATAATCATCATCTGCTTCACACAGCTGCACAGACAAAGGCCCAAGCTGAGAGGCAACCAAACAACATACTGGCAAAAATATGGCAATAAATTAATAATAAATTTAATTAGTTTTATGAACACATGCAACACGGTTGGGCGCCAAAAAACACACACACACAACACACACATATGTTGAAGCATTTAAAAGGATTTTGCTGTGCTCCCAAAATGAGCAAAACAGTTACAATTTTAGAAATCTTGTTGTTGTTGTTGTTGTTGCTGTGGCCAAAACTAATTTAAAACATTTTAACACTTGTTTCTCTAATGTTGCAAGCAGCGCCAAAGGGGCAACATTATGTTGTTGTTGTTGTTGGTGTTTTGTAATTTTATTAGATTTCACTTTTGCTTTAGCCAAACCAACCAACAACAACAACAACAGCAGCAACACATTCACAAACACGTGCCCCATTTTGGCCACATTAAATTTGCTGCCAAGCATTATTATTACACACTCTCTCTCTCTCTCTCTCTCTCTCATTTGCTCTCTCGCTCTCTCTCTCTTTCCAGCTTAGTTGCTCTTATTTGTTTGTTTTCGTTGTTTTTATTGCCCAAACATTTGTTCAAATATCAACGGCAACAACAACAAGAGCAACAGCATAAAATATGTATTCACTTTTATGGAGTTTTAATTTGTTTTGTCGCCAAATTTGCCACCTCTTCTTCTTCGTATTCTGCTTGCTCCTTGGCCCAATATCCGTTACCGTTTGAGCCGGATTTTTCCCGGGGTAAACGCTAAAGCACTCAAAAAGTGTAATTACCCAAATGGCGTTATAATTTAGACATGTGCCGAGTGAAAAGCGAATTTCGCTTGTTGCGAAAACTCTAAAGAAAGTTTTCAACTGAGAAAAGGGGGAAAGCGAACCCAACGAAAATTATGGCAATCATTTAGTGTAGTTTTGAAACAATTTTAATATGTTTATGAGGATTTATAAAACACTTTTACAATTATTTGTGTTTATCAGATTCTTGGTATTACGTCCCTTGTTGGCACTTGCAACATTCGAACTAGCAAATAAATTCACGTTTTTATAACAATTCACAATACGCAATTCATTCTCAGATCTACTTCAGTTTGATAAATCACTTAAATGCAAAACAATTTTGCAATTTAATCATTTGGATAAATAGTTACACACAACTACCGAGAATCAGCTCTTCACTTCCCTCCACCCTCACCTCGGCAACATCAACAGATTTGCTAATAAATTACAGGTCCAAACAAGTGGAAGTAAGTCGGAGAGTATTAAACGTTGAGATGCTCTGTAATCAGACTTCAAATAAATAAGATTAATTTCTACTAAAATCTATCTTATAAATGTTTTTCATAAAGCTGTAAGTTTATTTCTTGAAAATGTATCTTCTATTACCCTCCCACCCCTTGTTTATATTTTTACAGGGCATATAAATAAATACGTGAGCTAAACTGAAATATGTTTGTGCAGCAAAATGCCGCCAAAATTTGTTATTTTTTGGGGCAACATGTGCGCGCCTCTTGCTGTAACATTTGCAATAAATTTCCGTGATTTACGCGAATGGGGCAAGCGCGACAAGGATGCAACGCTTAACTAAATAAATGTTGTTTGCAACTCTCTCTCTCCCTTTCTCTCTTCCTTAACTCCATTCAAATAATTTGTTGCACTTTAATTCCTTATGCAAAGTACAAAAAAAAAAGGTTCCAAGTAATGTTTGCTTCTTTTTTTTTTGTGTGGGAATGAATTAAGCATGCCACATTTGAATAATGCAGTAAAAGTAGCAGCAGTTGCTTCAACAGGTGTGGCCGCGACTTTAAGTGTGTATTAGTGTAGGTACGTGTGTGTGTGTGTGTGTGAGTGTTGTAAAAGCTTTTAGCGCCTAGAGCTGCATACATCTATGCTAAGCAGTGTTAACAAACACAAGCATACAAAGTTGCAAGTTATTACACGTTAAGAAAATAGTAAATGTAAAAAGAAAAATAAGAAAAATATATTCTTAAATCAGTTTCAAATAAGCAGCTTAAACCATGTATAAACTTTTTACTTAAGTATTTTAAGTAGCAGTAAATAGTGTAATTCTGATTCATTTCTCTACGTGTACCTGCCACGTGCGTTGCAAGTGGCAACTGGCAACTGGCAAATGGCATGGGGCAAGTTGCACATTTGGAATGCAAACTGCAGCTGTCATTAGCCTTGGTTTGCTGTTACTGCAGCTCTCCCAGCTCCAATCTTTTCGAACTGAGTCACATTCCATTGCATTGTTGTAATCTTTGGTGGGAAAAGTTTTCGCATTAAGTCGACTCGTGATACTCGAAAAACTATTATAGAAAAATATTTTTGCTAGCTTCGGCACTCTCCAACATTGTATTAGCTGTCAGCGTATGTGTGTGTGTGTGCTGGTGTGTGTTGGTTTGTGTGCGTGTTGCAATGAACTAGTCGC
The DNA here is from genome assembly GCA_018152825.1 of Scaptomyza hsui. Classification (NCBI taxonomy): domain Eukaryota; kingdom Metazoa; phylum Arthropoda; class Insecta; order Diptera; family Drosophilidae; genus Scaptomyza; species Scaptomyza hsui. The sequence continues at coordinate 917,947 of JAECXO010000280.1, forward strand.
TATTGACAGCCAACACGAAGCCCGTCAAGCATGCCTCTTCTTTGTGGGCGTGGCACACAGCCTCTGGTAAATACATACAACTATTTGCCACTTTGTGTGTGTGTGTGTGCCACGTAACAATGTGTGTGTGAAGAAAAGTTAAAGCAATTGCACAGTGGAACAAATCAATGATTTTTTGAGTGATATATTTATATTATAATTCAAATTTTTTTCTGATTATTTGAATAATAAAATGAAATTTTAATGGAGTATAAAATCCTTAAATGTAAAAAATATGGATTTGGTTCCACTGTGCATCATTCTATTCATTCTTTATTTCGGCTGTTGCAAGTACAGATTGACACTCGATAGACGCAGCAAGTGCATTACACATTCCCGCAACGTCACTGGCACGCAATTTTCCTCCCGCCCCGCTGCGCCCCGCTCCACTCCACACCCACAGTATGTCATAGAGTTTTTCGGGGGGAAGAGGGGGGAATAGAGAAGTTGTACGCATTTTCAGCTTAGTTAACACAAAGGCACATATTTACTTTTTTCTCGACCAAAAGTTGCCTTGCATAAAATTTGGGAAAATTCCAGCAGGAGCTGAAGCCAAAGAGAGCAAAAAGCAAAAGCTTTCTGCAGCAGCACAGACTGCAAATTCACTGACTGACGGCAAATCTAATAAAGAATGCCAACCAAACATGTGTGTGTGATGTGTGTGTGTGTGTGTGTGTGTGTGTGTGTATGTGTGTACTTAGGTATAAGCCAGCCAATGCGGTCAAAAATTTAAAAGGCTGAGTGCTTTGCTGCTGCACCAAATGACAACAACAACGACAAAAAAAAAAAAACTAGAACCAAGCTAAACTCTTTTAGTTATATCGAAAGTCTGTTGGCTTAAGAAAATTGTGATAATTTTAATATTCAAGCTATTTTAACTTTTGCAGCACAGAGAGAACGAAAAATGTAAAAGGAAGTTTTTTGATATTCAACAAAAGCATTGCATACTTTTATGCTTCTATCTTAAGCCGAAAATTTCCTAAGCTTTTAATACTTTCTTTTTGTGTAGCCAGCATCACTTCCTCCCCATTATTTCCCCAAGATCACATAATTTAATTGAAAATTTGTTATTGCAAATGACAAAATGTGTGTTTTTGCCTCATGTGCATATCGAAAGTTAAGCAGCAGAAAGAAAACACAATTTACCCGAAACTTCATGTTAAACTAACTCCTCTCAGCTTTCGTCATCATCTTCGTCATCGTGTTCGGTGTGAAGTTCAACCAACTGTTGCCCTGGTGATATGTAACTTGTCAGAAGTTTGTTGACGCGCAGATTAAGCGATGTCTGGAGCAACATGTTGATGCCGCAGCAACCGGGGATCATTTATCAAGCAGCTGCTGACACCAACTTCACCAACCAACCAACTTTACATCTGCATATATAGTTCATAAAGTATATATGTATGTGAAAAGGTATGCGCTTAGCATAGCTGCAAGCAGATTTCATTTATGACTGTGTGTTGAGTTTCCATGTTAACATGATAAAGCACGAAATATGAATCTTGAATTTGGGCCAAGTTTTGCTCTTACATTGACTTAACTCTTAAACAATGGTAAGTTGTTTCTCTTATAAACATGGTGTCATTTCCATCAAAATTAACTACTTCTAAATGCTATCATTTCATGAAGGAAGTCGATCGCCTTTTTTTTAAGCTGTAAATCTGTCAAATTGTATTAATAAAGTAGTTTGCGACTTCTTGAATATCTTGATATAAATCATTTCATATTTATTACTTAAAATAACTTTAAATCAAAATTAAATTAATAGATTTAGGCCTGAACTCAACGGGATGTATGATTTTCTGGCGGAAGGAAACTTATGCAATGCTTGGTTTAATTTTACAAAAGGAATTAATGGAATTGTATCAAGCAGACTTTTGCACACTGTGCTCTCACACAGTGAACGAAAGGAAGACAAAAGCCAACTGTTATGGCACCACCTGCTGTGTGCTGTGTGTTGATTAAGTTGTGTGGTCATAAAATCGAGAATTAGTGCGTGCCACATCATCTTGAGCAACAGCAACAACAACGCTACAAATCACAACAATCATGCGTGTTCAATTGCGCATATTGATTGTCAGGCAGAAACAGAATAATGGGCCACAAAAGCAGCCCGTTGCGAATAAGGAGCAGCAGGCAGCAGAAGGATGTGGCTAAGGATGCTTGCTGACTGTATTTGTGTATTGGTGTTGATTACGTTTACAGGTCACATAGCCAGTCAGCCACCTCGCCCACCAACTGTGCCACAACACGCCGCCTGCCACACGCATAGCTCAAGTCGTTGAGTCGAGTTGAGTTTGAGTTGAGTTGAGTCCGTTATGTCTACTTTTATGCCTGACACGGCTGCTTGGCCTTGTCACACTCTAGGCTTTGTTGTTATTGTTTCTCTCTCTCTCTCTCTCTCTCTCTCTCTGTCTGTCTCAGTTGTCATTTGTCTGTGTCAGCGCGTGTGTATTCCCAGTCAGCGAGTACGAGAACAAGGACGAGCTTCATCCATCTCTCACGTGTGTGCCAGAGTCGTCTAACATTGTCGCGTTGCTGTCTGGCCTTTACACTGGGGCGAGGGGCAAGGGGCGAGGGGCAAGGGGGCTGGGTAGGTGGTGCGACAAAATCCCAAGGTAACGGGGCAAAAAAAAAAAACATACAACAATACACTGCACAAGAAAAGCCATCTTTGTTGAGAAAATCATCTTATCCAGTTCTTGCCACTATTTAGTGCTTTCTTTCAGTGTACTAAGAACACTGCGTGTATGTTGCGTATGATGTGTAATTGTGCGCACCATGAGGTTAGCCTCGTTTGTCATTGTAAATTATACGGTTAAATTGTACGTATGGCCCCCTTCTTAACTGATTCCATCTTTCACTCACTGCGACGTAGTTTTCATCATTCGTCTTTAAGCATGAACTAGATATATATGAATTTATTTTAAAGCAACGGATACAGAAGTTGGACCAAGTTTTATTGCAGCTGAATATTCATAACCAGCCAAATAAAATCTGCTTTTATACAGCACTCTCTGGCCCTAGTCCAGGCTTAACAATTTCCATATCTTGCACATGTGCGCAGAAAAAAAAAAAAGTATACATATTAAAAATATTTCTACAAAAGTCCAGTTAAAAGCAGGCCAAAGCCAAATCTAAATGCAGCAAAAATAAAATAAAATAAATAAAGATGTAAAAGTGACGCTTAAAAGTATGCAAGCTAAAATATTAAAAAAAAATCAAATCGTAAAGATTTTTGCTAGTTGAAAAATCAACACTCTAAAATAAATGTAAACTAAAAATTATATTGGAATTATTGCAAGCATTAGCAAAATTAATTTATTATGCTTCAGTTTTCAAACAACTCTCACTCATTCAATTATGCCCATTAGAAAGCGTATTAAGCTGCTTTTTAGAACAAACTATGACCTTTACGTTTGCTCTTTCTCATAAAAAACACAGAGAAAAAAGGATGGAGATGAGTGTTTGTTTTTATTATGATGAGTAAACTGCACACAACTGGCACAATTTGCATTTATGCCAAGCACTTGAAATGCGTATATGAAAATAAATAAATGCACTTGATTCAAAGTTTGTTTTTTGTTAGTGAGTTTATTAAATTTCACAGCTCAGCTCATAATTCAAGTTAAGCTAAAAAAAAAACTATATGAAAAGTAGCAGCAAACAGCAAACAGAAAACTTGAAGGCTAAGCCTTTAATTAACACTCTCCAAGTGCATTTTTAAGCTGGCAAAAATCAAGCAAAACTCACACGAACTCGCTAGAGAAAGCAGCAGCTCTGCTCTTTCCATCCACTTTCCGTGATGAATTAATCTCTATCACATGTGAGCAGTTTACTTTCTGTTTACGTTTCTAAAGATACCCTGTAAAGGTTAAGTGTGCGGAAATACTTAAAATGTGGAAGTTTATCAGTCTTAATGAAGTGTATTTCAATTATTTCTTATTAGTTTACAGGATATCCTGTTATTCATCATTCTCTACTTACATGTTTATATGACTTTTTTGTGTATGTTTGTTTTTCGTCGCTGTTTTTCCCAGTTGTTTTTTTCACTCATCCACAGCCCATTCGTGGAGTATATATATATATATATATAGTGTATGCCTGGCATCATAAAGTCATTTAAGCATATAAATTGCACTTTTATTCAGCCCGCTGCTTGTCACACACTCACAACCAAAAACACAATTACCCAGCCACACACGTTTCGTGGTTCTTCGCGGGCAAAAAATAAACTTATGAGCCAAGAGTTCACTTTTCTTTTGCATACTTTTTGGTGCCAGACAGAAAAACAGTTCCTTAATCATGCCTCAAGAACGTGTTTATGGGTTAAGCAAAAAACAAGATAGTTGGCCATAAGTTGAGAGCTTTTAAAAGATTTTAGGGAGAAATTGAGAATCAAACTTCACTCTCACTGTCTATTTTGTACTTTTTACATGTTATAACTTGTTTTTCTTTCCCAAAAGAACAGGCTAATTAACGCAGCAGACTCCTAAATTTCAAAACAGCAGATCGGGCCTATAGTCATAGTCATAGTCATAGTTATGCGCCATGTGTTGTTTGTGTGGTAGCTGGCTTGCCTAAAATTATGCATTAATAACGCTAGCACCCCCCTTACTCCACCTCTATCATTGCAATGACAACAAGCTCATTTTGGCCACAGAGTGAGAAAGAGAGAGAGAGAGAGGGAGAGGGAAACAGGATGCACGCACACACACTCTGGCATTGTGTCCTGGTGCCGAGTGCTTTGCATACTTTTGGGGCGTGCTTCGAACGCAACAACAAATTACAATGCAATTGCCCTGCCTCTGTGTATGTGTGTGTGTGTGTGTGTGTGTTTGGCAGCATTTCCTGCATTGACATTTACTTGCGGTTATTACCGATGCAGCTTTTGTAGAGCAGAGAGAGTAGAGAATTACAGCGAGTAAAAGAGAAAGACTAATTTTGCATAAATGCCAGCTGAAAACCGGGAAACTGCAAACTGTGAATAGTCGAATAGTGAACAATAGTAACTACCAGTTGGTAATAGTGATGCAATAAATAGTTCTTTGAACTAGTTCTTTAACAGAACGCACTTTGACCCTAATCCATTTGAGCTGTGCGTTGATAGCAGTCAGTCAGTCTTATTCCCGTCGCGTTACAATTCGTTGTTTGTTGTTCCGCCAATTGTTTTGTGGCAGGGGGCAGGCTTTTCAACACTTTTATAGCTGCCACTTTTTTTCTGCGGTTGACCGACATCCTGAACCATGATGATGTTTCCTTCTTCTGTTTTGCGTGTCTGTTTTTCGGGGGTGGGAGGGAGGGAGATGCCCTCCATTAAACTTGACTTTAATGTGTTGTTGTTGTGGTTGCCTCGTTATGCAGCTGTTGCTCTACTTTATTTACCAAAGTCAGACAATTCCCACATTGCCAAAACAACAACAACAACGGCAAGAACACAACAAGCACAAGGTATACATAAACTACAAGTATTCCACCCAATATGCCAAAGCCATTGTGGCCCCCAAGGCAGACATTGAAACATCTGCAGTGAGAAACAATTGCAATCATGAGAGACAGAAACAAGGCCAACACCCGAGTAACAAACGATTGAACGAAATGTTAAATGCCCTATCGATTATTATCGATAAGTATCAGAATTTATAAGGGAGTGGATTAACACTAACATTTAGATTAACTTCTCAGCTGCAATCTTTTTAATCTTTATCATCAAGAAAAAAAGGGTATCTCTTATTCTCAAGCACTCTCAATGTTGAAAATATACACACTTTAGGCTCTTGTTAAAGCCTGCAACATTCTCCCTGTTACCATTATGATAGAGGCTCGGCACAAGTTGAAAATTGCTCAAGTGCATTTCAATTTGGTAAATACCAAGCGATTTCTCTCTAAGTGATTGTTGTTCTTGCTGTTATCTGTGTAGTATTTAGCTAAAAGGCAACGAGCTGTAGTAGTTTTCTATATGTATACCCAAGAGCTTCTCTTACTCTTTTGGGTTTTATCTCTAAACTTGAAAAAGCAGCAACTTGTTGATTATGCGAAATAAACAACCGCAACAACAACGCAAGCAGCTTTAATAGAAAAACTTCATAATCAGAGGCCAAGCTGTTGTCTGGTTAACAGACAGGCTGCCACAAAATTCGATAACTTTTGACACGCACTGTATAGCACGGCGCAGAATTTCAATGCTTACAAGCCCAGAGCAAACTTTAATTAAAACGACTTTGGCAGGCGCTAAACAGCAAACGCCGCAGGCAGCTAAACAAAGATAGACACACAAATTAATATGAGAGCTAGAGATGGTAAAGCATATTAATCGCTTTATTCATATCTCATTTTCAACCATCTCTAAAAACATAATTTATTTTTTTTTTTTGCTACTTGACATGAACCTTTTAATGAAGTGCATGAATACCTTAACAGTGTGTGTGCTTGTTGTGTGTTGTGTTGTGCCTGCTCATAATCATTTTGATGGGCACGTAAAATTCAAACTAAAATCACTCGAGCACCAGCCTCGAATCTCCCTATAGTATATAAATGTGTGTATAAGCGAGGAGCGTTGCCAGCATTCCCAAAAATAGTAGTTGGCCAGAAAACGTAATATACAACATTTGCACGTGACTTTGATATTGAAAGCATATTTATTTGAGCGGAGCAGAAAATTCGTTGGCTTTCTCTCCAAGCGCCCCGCTAAGTATGCTATACAAAACAGCGTTCAACATTCATAGCTTACACACACACACTAACAAGCGTTTCTTGTTACGGATTTATGCATAAAGTTTGGCAAAAATAAAATATATATATGTATATATTTAATAAGTATATCTTTCTATTTTTGTTTTTTGTATTATTTGTGAGTTTAATACAAAAGCAGCTTAGGGCATATATATATATATATAAATATATTTATCAGACACACAAACAGGGGTGATGGTGTGTGTGAGTATGTATAAAAATAAATCTATAAATATACAGCTTAAAATTGACTTTAAATTCCAAGCCGTTTAGCAACACTTTAAAACTAATATTAGTATTAAGCAAAGGAGAAAATAAAAAAGATTTCGCAAATAAATTGAATGACAATCGTTTAAAACACACACACACCCATACAATGTTGACCCCAATTTATACAACAAACAAGTAAAGAATAGAAAAACCATCAGAAAAAAGTGAAAATCATTTTCTATACATATATATACTGTGTAAATGGCTTTGGCATTCAAGTTGTTCACAATGCTTAGATCGAGTACTTGTTGTATTCATACTCGTGTCCAAGTGTTTTCGTATTTGAATTTGTATTTATAGTTTCTTTTCTCTCCTTCTCTGCTTTTTGTTGTTGGTCGCACGTGTTTGGAATTTCAATTCAAATATTTACTAAAGAAGCCTTGTTTTCGAGGGTTCAAACTGTTGCTGTTTGACCTTTTTTAACAGTATGTGTGTGTGGGGTGTGTGTGTGTGGGGGCGGAAAATCAATGAGACGAGTAAATTTCTATAGAATCTATGTTGGTTGGTTGGTTTGGTTGGTCCCTTTGGGCCTGGCTCAATTATTAAACAAAAGCAAGTCTGACCGCAGGTTAGCTTAAAGATACAATGCCCACAGCTGCCGCGGGGCTAATATAATACAATAATTAGGTAATTAATCATATAATGCACACACACACACACACACAACACACAATACTCCAGGCGGGTCATTAAGCTAAACTCTCCCTCTTTCGCTCTCTCTTTCTCTTGCTAATTAAAGATAAACAAAACACTTTAAAACTCACATCTAAGGCTAACTAAATGGGGCATGGGAGAGAAAAGTGGCAGGGGCACATTATGAAAATTGAAAATGGAAAATTATTTAATTATAAAGACTGCACAGAATACAAGAAAAAGTTTACCTGTTGCAAAACACAAAAGCACATTGGACAAGATAGGCGCAAGAAGAGAGAGGGGGAACGGAGAAAGGAAAAACTTGGGGCAACCTAATGTAATTTATTATGCTACTTGGCAAAACTTAGAAAACATGTTTTTGGTTGGCAAGAAAAAAAAAATTAGCAAACTGCAGAAATGTTTCTAAGAACAACTTTTAATAGTTTCAATTTATTAAATTACAAGAAAAATGTTGGAAAATTAATAAAATCAACCCACAGACCTGAAAAAATGGAGAGTGAAGAAAGAAATATGGCCAAACAATTTAAAACTCATCAATTTAAGCGCGAAAAAAACAAACAAACAATTGAGCCATAAATGTTTGTTAACTTAAGGCGACAAAATGACAAAATGAGTGAGGCAGGCAGAGAAGAAAAAAAAAAAAAATAAACGAGACAGCAAAAAAGCCACAAAGAAATTACTTTCCACGTCCGAAAAAAATCAATTTACGGGTCTGGTAAAAAAGTTTTCATAATTGAAATAAATAAAATACCAAAAAAAAAAAAAAACATAGTCAAAAAGAGACGAAAATGATAGAGAAGAACAAGAGCATTTTTATGGTCGGCCGAGTTCGTAATGCGCCTGGGAAATGCTGTGGCACACACACACACATACACAAGCACGCAGCAAATCAAAGTATCAATGAAAACTCATCCCTATATATATATATATATACATATATGTATGCGTGTGTGTGTGTGTGTTTGTATGTATATCAATATAATATGCCGTATGCCCGGCGGACTCGTAGCGAAAATTTAATCAAGCTTTTGCCTGGGCGCACAAATAATTTTCGCAAATTCGTTTACGGTATTTTCTTTGCTCACCCCTCACCCCAACACCCAACCACCCACCCATTTAAGCCTATGCTACCCCCCCCCAACCCCCTCCGTAGTCCACATTTGGGTAATGGACATGCAAAACGCTTTTTAATCCCAGCACTTCGAGTTACGCCGGACAAACGCATTTGGCCAATTTACGCCTCAGAGAAAAAGAAGAAGCTGAAAGAAAAAACCTTAACTGAAAGCTGATGGCTTCGGCTTCGGCTTGTGAATAAACTGACAGTTACTGAATGAGTGTGCATGGTTGTATATAGATACGAAATTAAATATATATGTATATATGGAATTTTTTATAGAATTATGTATTTTTGATTATTCATGTAAGCTGATTTATTTGGAATATTGTTTTAGCTGCATTTGCAGTTGAAGCAGTAGAAAAGTAAATTCAAGAATATTATTTAATGTTTATTCTTACTTTACTTTATTTTATACAAAAAATTATATTCAAATATACACAGTCGCAAAACATTCAAACGTAAGGCCACGGACTAAATTGCAATAAGATTTACAGTTATATTTGAATACAGCTGAAGGTATTCGAGTATCAAGTCTGCTATATATGCATGTTTGTGTTTTTTTAATAAGACATTTTCAATTTGCCAGCGCATTTGATTGATTTTGATTTGAATACGAATTACAGAGAATTGAATGTAAATAATAAAAACAAGAACAGTAGTCATTTACACGAAAATTCTATTAAGTCATGTAGTCGGAAATCATATTTAAATTTTAAAAGTACAAATTATTAGATTTGTTGACAAACCAAAACATTATCATAGTAGCCCCCCTTGAATTTTGAGAGAGCTGTACAGCAGTAGAAAAAAAAGCTAGACATTATCAACAACTTCTCAACTGGTCAACAACAATTTTAAAAAATCGAACTAAAAGCAAATAGATCTTCAAAATATGTCCCAAGGATTTCCGAACGCCAAAATCATATTCGATCTTTTGGACACTGACAAAAAGGGCTATCTAACGGCCGAAGATCTGACGACCAAAATGCGTCAAATGGGCTTCGAGAACAAAGAAAACGATGTCCAGTACATGATAAATGCTGTAAACAGCAATGGCTCTGGAAACCTCGATTTCGCCTCATTTTGCGCAGCCATGGAAACTTGCCGATTGGCTTGTGCCGACGACGATCAAACTCAAAACATCAAAATAGAAAAAACTGACGAGGAATAACTGCCTTTGGGGTTTGTAGATATTGAGATCTATTTATGTCCCCAGGTATTTAATACTTTCTTTCGTTAACAGCGTCGTTTTCGTTTTTCGCGGAATCCAACGAGGTCCCTTAAATTTTTTTGTGAAGCAGATCAATACTATTAATTTCAACCCATTGGAGTATATTTTTGTTTGTGTGTTATTCTTGAAAAAATTGTCTACTATTAATTTTAGCCCATAGGAGTACCTTTTTTGTGTGTGTGTGTGTGTTATTCTGGAACAAATTGTGTGTAGATATTTGCTTGTATTAAATAAATCCATATCGTTCGCATCATCACCGCATTTCATTGGGGCTCTCCGTATAAATAAATCGTTGAAAAGAGTTTCCACACCAGGGAAACTAACTAACTAATTCTCTTAGAAGCAGGTCTACACTTTTCTTTTTAGAAATGCAGAGCCACAAGAGCATGAATTGCGTTTTTAACTCATAATATTCAAATTCAATGTCATGAATTTTGATGAATATTAGTATCGACACACGTCACTGTTCATATTCTTCCATACTATTTTTTGTCTGCCCTTAATTGTACGCTATACCATTCGAATACATTTTATTGAATTAAAGTTTTGAATGGGATTATGCAGCTCTCTATTTCATACTTATCAACTTTAAGTTGTAGTTTAACCTTTTTAGCTTCATCTGCCTTCTCTGCTTACCTATTTTCTAACTGCTAAATATTCCCAAATAGTATTTGCTTTAAGTTTTGCCTTCAACTCATTCACAGCAAGCTTTGTTGTTGTTGTTGTTATTGCTATATTTTCTTCGCGACCTTTGACCGAAAGGGTAAAAAAGATGGTCGCATTATTATAATCATAACTGGGCTGCTGCTTGGCGCTTATTTTCTTTTCTCCTCTTTTCTGCTACTCTTTTTGGCTTTTTGTGGTTATTTTTCGATTTTGCCAGCTTTATTCGCATTTTCGCATTTTTTAATATTTTATTTGCTTTCTTCACTGCCCGCTGCTGCTTTCAATATAACTGCGAATAAAATGAATAGATGGCCTCACTTTGGCAACCTTGCCACACCCCCTGGGGGCAAGCAGCAAGCAGCAGCAGCTAGTGATTCTTTGTGTTCACAATGCGGTTTATTAAAAATAAAAAATATATATATGTAAGGATTTAATATAGTTTCGCTTCAGATGACTTTCATGTTTAGCCTTCTTTGTCTGCTAAATTTAACAAACTTTTTAACTGGCGGCCAAAGGCCATTGGCCAAAATGTTAGCTGAAAGTAGACAGCTTGCAATTTTTATTTTCCTGCAAAGAGGGGGTGAAGAGGGGTCGATTTATGCACACAACAAGTTAGAGTGTTCAAGTGTCTAGACTCTAGAGTCCTTGTCTATGAGATACCCTGTGTTCTTTATATCGAAAGATTTTTCCCACTCTTTAAATACTCTTGAAAATATTTTATCTGAATAAATCATAAGTTTAAGCTAAAAACTCCCTTTTGTTTGTACAGAGTATCTAAAATAAACTGATATTTAAATGCGAGCAGCTTTTCCGTTTTTTGTTTGGACATTGGTTTTTCTGTTGTTGTGTTTTTTTTATTTTCTCGTATTGCGTATTTGCATTTTGTATTCGAGAGTCCAAAGATTTATTTGTCAGATACGCATTTGTTTGGCTTGATTTATGAAGTGTGTGTGTGTGTGTGTGTTGTGTGGAGGGGGAAACGGGGCTCACTGGGGAACAGGCTAACTAAGTTCGCGAGAATTGATAAGAACCAAGCAAGCTGTGCTTGGCCAGTTTTGAATGTCATTAAAACACAAAAAAATGTTGAGCTCAAAACCAAAAACGAGAAATTCAAAGTGAAATTAAAGTTGAGGCAACCTCAGCTGAGACTAAAGCGGCTGCAAAATGAGCTTGCTGACACAGCAGGAGGAGCCACCGCCTCTGGATCCCGAACAACCTGTCCTCTACATCGAATGCTGTCTCAATCGCAGAGATTATCGCAAAAGTGCTCTCCAACTGCATTCGGGTCTGGCGGACGCCTTGCGCACCATGAAGCCCAGCCTGCATCTTCAGCTGCGTCTCAACGAGAACAATGCACCCAGAGAAGGTTCCTTTGAGGTTGCCCTCTCGCCCACCCCCACCGAGGCTGCCAACGATCGCCATCTGCTCTGGACGGGCATCAGACGGGTTCCCGTCTCGGCCAAGGTGCCCAATGTCGATGATATTGTGGCACCTGCCTGCCTAATCCTGGGACTGCGTTTCAGTCAAGCAGGCGCTAGTAATGTTAATCTTCTACGTTCCAGCGATGGAGATATCAAGAAAATATTGCAGAGACACGGAAGGGGCAGCTTGTAGCTTCAGTTTCAGTTTCAGTTTGAGTTGTCTTTAATTTCTAAACAGCTATCAATAAATTTTAAGTTTCCTTTGATGCAACTGTTGATATTCTTCTTGCGGCACAAGCATAACATTTTCACGCTATAAAAGTTTGCCTGTCACGGGGGCAACAACTTAAAAAGAAAGAATAGAGAGGGAAACACCAACAATACAAAGAAGTAGAAGAAGAACTCGAGGCAAACTTCATTATAAGTAGACGGCATCATATTATCAGGATGATGTGTAATTGCCGGCAAGTTCAGTTCAGTTTCTTCGTTCTTCGTTTTACTTTATGCTAAAGAGGCACAAAGTGTGTGTGCCGCTAAAAAAAATGTTGAAAGGGGGTGAAAGACAGTGGAGCAGGTCCTGTTTTGTAAGACAGGCGACTGCTCATTTTCACTCTTGACACACAAAGCGCTTGTGCTGGTAGACGAAGGGGTGTGTGTGTGTGTGTGGCAGTTAAGACTTTAGCTTGGAAGTGATAGTTGCAAAAGCGGCAAGCTTGAGTGCTGAAATTCAGCATCATTGCACAGACGGACAATTACACACAGAAAAAAAAGGATGAAAATGGAGTTAGAAATTATAAGAACTTTAAGTATATAAAGTTAAAAAAATAAATATAATTATCTTAGAGTTTGCAGGAATATTTTAATAAAGTATTCTTTAAAAAATAGTTTTTCGTTCAGTGTAGTCGACGTATGCATGGCGCACAATAAATCCCATTTTAAAGTAAGTACTGAAGTGAAGATATGTTTGTGCATTGCATTTTGTTTGGCTTGTTGTCTGACGCTGCTGCAGCTGCATGCCTCACGCTGCTGCATGCCTCACGTTGCTTGGCTTGCAGCATGACTTAAGTTTTCAACACACACACACAGACACACACACGCAGACAGAGACTGGAAGCAGTCATTAAACCAACACATGCGCACTTCTTTGCAACTTGTCAGAAAACGTGCTCGTTGTGTGCGAGTCCTTTAAGAATCTGGCGAAAGCCTGAAAGGCAGCATAAGTAGTAGAAAACGGCAGCATATTAATCTTTACAACAGTAACAACAAATGCTTTAAACAATAACAAAAGCTGCACTTGCCAAGAAAAAACAAAGAATGAAAAGGAACTTGATATTAAAGATCCTTCGCCTTTTGTCTGCGGCGCACAAAGACTGAAAATGAACTTCATTATAAATACAAGTGTTTCAAGTATTTTTGTGTCTCCTTCGATTTCCTTTTTAGAGTCAGAGCGATTGGGACGCCTTTTAACAAACATACTTTTCACTCAAAGGACAAGTGTGTGTAAACAGAAAATATTGTTGCCTGCTTTTGGGGATAGTTTTATTTTTTGTTAGCAAATGATAATTTGTGTGCTCTTGATGTTCATTGTTCCTTCTATTCAATTATTATTTGCAAATCACAAAACCAAATTCAATTTCTTTTTTTGCATTTTTAATAAACGCGCGTCATTTGCAATTGCTGTCGGTGCAAGTATTTAACAAGAGTGCTTCATGATGGTGTGATCAACATTTAAATACCCTGTATGACAGTTTTTAGATTTATATTCAAAAGATATAATATTATAGGGTATAGAAAAAAGTTGGTTAGTTAAGCAAAGAAGAGGGAAACTGCATCTTTGCACAATTTAATGCTGTTGACGCACATTTTGACAAACTGATTCTTTCTCTTTTTTAAGATGCATTTCTTGGGATTCAAACAAACGCCAAACTGTCAGACGCCTTAAGGACGATGACGTTAACGCAGCGTCCATTTAGAGCTTAGTTCTTTAATAGATTTTAGTTGTATTGGTGTAGACTTGAATAGTTTTATTGAAAAATATTAGAATTATGCATTTTTAGCCCTATAAGTATTTATCTTTCAACAAAATCGGTTTTGACAAGTTAATTAAATTTTTCAATTAGATTCATTGACGCAAAATGCATATTTCAACAAATGCTGGCCATATTTTTTTATAAATAAAAAACATATGAGCGAAAACATAAAGCAAACATGAACCAACAAAGTTATGCCCTGTCCTTTGTTTCTATAAACAGATATAAAGGCAAAGTTGAATGGAAAGTGGAAAGCTTTATAAAGAAATCCTTTCACTTACAACATTTTTTTACAGAGCATTTGAAAAGTCATAAAGTGCATTTTGTTGTTGTCTATTGATTGTGCAACTAATTGGTATCTATGTGAATTGAATTGGTTGTTATCTCTGTACGATGAGGGTACTATAATAAAAAGTGTTTGGGATTAAATGGCGATTGGATTTTTGATTGTAATCAACTGCAGGCAGCTGTTTTTAATTGAGGAAATTAGCATTCGATAGTTGCGTTTCATTTGAGTGAGTGAGAGGAGGCGAGAGAGACAGAGGGGGAGGGAAGTCAAGTAATTGACGCTGCTTTGACCATTGTTCTATTATGGTTTCAGTCAAGGTCAGCAGATAAGCGGGAACTGGACCAGAACTGCATCTCAATTTCAATTAAGAGAGAGACAGCGAAGGAGTGAGTGAAAGAGATATATAGGTGGATGGCAGGTGGCGGCAAATACACGTAACGAGGTTGCATGAAGAACAAGTCCACAAAACGAAATGGGAAAAAAATGCAAATACGATTTTGACATATTTCCTGAACGATGGTGCCAGAAGCCAGAAGCCAGAAACCAGACGGACAGAGGGACAGGGGAACACGGAAAAAGGTGAACTGTGAAGCGAACGATGCCAAAAAGTGGACAGACTGAGGAGGACTAGAAACTGGATTGGAGAGACTGACTGGAAGGTCAGTCAGGAGTATTGCGGTCGGTCACACACACAACTGACAACTGACGCGACTCACTTTTTGAGCCAGCCACTGAGCTAGTTCAGAAGGAGCAGACGTAATTGAGGTAAGTACACTGACAGAAAACAACAAAAGAAGTGAAACCTAATTGGTTTTTTTTTGGGAGGACATATTTCTTAACTAAACTTTTGTGTCTCAAAATGAAAAATAAAATTTTGATAATTTAAAACTTAATTTTACACCTTTTTCTTAAATTGCACTACCAATATTAGTTCTAAGTTTATTTTCTGTGTACTTATAGGTTCTAGAAACTATTTAAGCGAGAAATGAAAATGTCTGGAAAACCAGAAGGAAATTAAAGCGTTATGAGTTTTTACAGAAAGAGAGAAAGAGACTAAATCAAAATGAAAGCCAAGGATTTATCAATAAGGATTCAAGTGAATATTGTGTTTACTCGTAGTATATATGAAATTTTTTTACCGATACCGTATAGTAGCAAAGTTTAATGTGAATTGAATAACCCATTTAACAACACATATAAAAACCACAAAATAAAATTATGAACACAAATTTTTTTTGTGCTTTAGTACAGAGGAAAAAATACGTATCATGAATCATCAGGAAAATTATTGCAGTAGTTAAATTAATGCGTATAAAAAACACTTTGTAAATTAAGAGAAATTGCATTATGGAAGCCAGTTTCAATAAAATATTATTTGAAAACGGAACTGAAGTGGAAAAAAAAGAAGAAGTATATTCAATTTCAAAAGAAGTTTTTTTTAAAGCAATCAAACTTTATAAATCGAAATAAAATAGTTAAAGAAACTAACTTCGTAATTTACATAAATATCTACTAATTTCCTTACTAACACTAACACTAACGAAAAATCGGTTGCAAGTGTCGCTGTCGCTGTTGCATGCATGATCTATGGCCGAGCATAAATTTTAAGTTGCATTGGGGAGAAACATTCTGTTAGCCATGGCCCGCATGTCAAACGTCAACAACAACGATGCACATTTCGATATACGATATACGAATCGAATATTTTTCTGGAAATTGTTATTTTAGCTACAAGAGGGAGGAGAGGGGGAGGAATTGTTTTGTTCAATTGTAGGCCAAGCGCTAAAAACTGATTGCCGGAAATGGGAGTAATTGGTTGAGAGGGGGGAATGGTCGGGGGAGGGAGGAGTATTGTTTTAGACATGCCACATGCCACATGGGCATTTGTGGCAGCCGTCGACTGTTACAGTTTTTAAGCATTATTGTTATTATTTTTGCGGCAGGCAGGCAAAGGGGCAGAGGGGCAGGGAGAAAGGCTGGCTGGTTAATGATTTATGCATTCGCTGTGCATAGAAATGACATTGCGGGGGGTCCTCGAAATGTGCTCGGCTAATTTAAATGCACATTTGGGGCAGCCAAGCAAAAACTGGGTGCACTCTCTCTCTCCGCTTGGGTGGCAAGTGTGGCAGCCAAGTTAACAGTGGAATGCTGTGAGCGACTGCTGTGATTTATGTTCAAGACTGTTAACTAAAACTGTTAACGGTAACTGTTAACTGCAACTGTTAATAACAGTTGAAGAGCGAGAGCGCGCTCTGAACAAAGAGCAAATGTCCTTGCGAAGAGTAAATTATGTTAACAGTCACTGTTAAGTGTTTTAAGAGTTGATTTAACAGAGTTGGACTCTTTGCTGTTAGTTTATCAGTAAGAAGAACAAGAAGCAATTGTTTAGCGTTATTATGTGTGGCATCGTAGGTCAGTTATGTGTGCGGCACGTGCAACAAACATAAATCAGAGGCAGGCCCTTTTTTCTGTAAAACTTGTATTCATTTACAATTATGAGATTTAAATAGTTAACATAGCATAAAAAACAAAAATATCGACAACACTTTAAAAGCTTCTTTCTATACATTTTAGCAAAGCTTATGTTTAGCATGTAAATTATGCATGTAAATCAGAAGGTAAATACGCAAATTTGGCTGGCAATTAATTGTTAAATGAGCCGGAAGCTTTGTGATTTACAAATTTTGTTGCTGTTTGTCATGCCACACACTAAAAGCCATAGTCCCCAACAAATCGCCGTGCATAAACACATTTAAGAGGCTAAGCCAAAAACAATTTACAAAATTGTTGCTTTGTTTTAATTATGCGCCAATAATAACAACCAAATTCTATGCAATGTCATGCGATCAAAGTTTTTGTCCGCCCCTCGCATACCTTTCCATTCCCTATTAAACTGCCAAAAACACATTAGCAAAAATGAAAATCAGCTTTTTACAATACAGCAAAGTCATTGGGCAACAAACACACAATTAACCCTCGAGGTTTGAGGCTTAAATATCGGCTCTAAAGTCAATAGCTTTCTAATGGAGTTTGTAATCAAATCGCAAAAACGCAAAACACAAATACCAAAACACAACAACATGTGCCTATAGGCATATGTATATGTATTTAAGTTCAGTTAACTGCCAAACAATGCATCGCAAGCCGAGGCAACAACAAAAAGTTAGCCTGCAGCTAACATACACTGCAAATGTTAAGCTGGATGTTAAGCTAATTGCAAATGTTAAGCCAAGTGTTAAGTTGATTACAAATGTTAAGCTAGACATCAAGAAGGACTTAAACAAGTTCTTTGATGTTAAGCTTTAAGTCAGACAGCAATAAAGATAAAAGATATAAAGAGATTGAATGCAAAAACAACTGAGTCCTTCAAACAGAACAGAGCATAATGAGTCAATAATAGAACCATGTCCTGGCATTGTGAGGCAACTGTCCGAAACTGTCGAAATTGTCGCCCAATCTTTTCTGGTTTTGTCTGTTTTTGTTTCTGTTCTGTTCTGTTCTGTTCCTCTTGTTGTTGTTCGCGTGAAACAGCAAATTTGGCAACAAGGCAACAACAACAAGAATGAAAAGCAGTTGACTGCCACAACAACCACAAAACAGCGGTTTTGGCCAATTGGCGATTTGCGTCACACGCGAAAAAGCACTCAACAAAAGAGGAGAAGAGAAGGATTTTTAAAGCCAGCTAAAACCGATATGCAACAGCAAGCAAAACAAGTTGGGAAAAAGGTAAGTGTGTGTGTGTGTGTGTGTGTGTGTGTGTGTGTGTGTGTGTGTGTGTGCGTGCGTGGGATAAGGTGTAGTTGCTTCTTTGAGCTGCTTCAAAGGCAGCACAGTCCAAAGGACAGCAGCTAGAAATGTGCCACTGGAATGCAAGAAACAACAAAAACAACAGCAAAAGGCGACGATGAGGCAACAACACACGGATCACATCAACAACAACAACAACAACAAGAACGGCTAGAAAAAACAAACAAATGAGCATGATATAGTAAAGAGCTGATTGTTAAGGTAGATACCCTATAAAGTGTTGCAGAAGTTAACAGCAAATATATATTTCTGCAATCCATAATTAAGAACTATTCCCAATTATATGCTATGATTTTGCACACAATAATAAGGTTGCTAAGTCTTACCGCTTGAGCTGTGTTAGAAGATACTGAAGAGGTGAAATTAAGAACTTTTACTCATAAACTTTCTTTGCCTGTGTTTTTTACCATTTTGCTTCATAAGATCGATTGATACCCTTTTGAAAAGCATAGTTACAGGGTATCTGTGGTCTGTGACAGGCCGCAGACAAAGGCGGCAAGACACCCGAGAGACAATGACGTCGAACTCGAAGCGTCGCCAAAGCGCCAAAAGGCGCCCAACGATGATGAGTATCCGCCACAAGAATGTGAATTTCAGAGCGTGAGCAAAAAAACCGCGACGAGTGTCAATATGAAAATGTATGCGTGTCGTTTGTGTCGATCCAACTCAAGAGAGCTTCTATATATGTATGTGTGTGCGAGTGTGTGTGTGAGTGTGTTGATATGAATTATTCATAAAATGGCAATGGTTTCGAGTGCCACACACACGAAAAAAAAAGAAAAATAGAGGAAAGCAGCTGAAGGAGAACTTGTGACGTTTTATTCGGCAAAAGAAAAAAAAATTTAATTCCTTGCTGCTGCTGCTAAAGTTGTTATGGCTGTTGTTGTTATTTTTGGTGGTTTGTGGCAACAACAAAAAGCGCCATTTGAGGTGACTGAGGGTAAACACACACACACACACTATCACACACTCAAGCTGCAAGCATTGAAGTGGCGACAAGTTGCAAACGAAACTTAACACAAAATTATATTTTTTTAAATACTTAAGTGCAATCAAAAAGAGGAGAAAAAATCTATGAATGTTAAAAGTATTGAAAGCTTATTAAATATATAGGGGTAGTCAAAAGTATTTACACAACACTTAAAGTTACATATTTTTCAAAAATCTCTTTGCATGTATTTTTTATGATTTTTTGAAAATTGCTAAAAATTACTATTTTAAACACTTTTCATACAAAATAGTAAATCTAAGCAATTTTCAAAAATATCATAAAAAAATAATGCGAAGAGATTTTTGAAAAAAAAAAATGTTCACTCACTATTAGAATTGTTTGAAGTAACTTTTTGCATCAAAACATTTTTTGTTTGAGCCAGGGGAAAAAAGTTTCAAAAGTAGACTTTTATAAGAATTTAAAACTTTCAATGGGTAATTAATGGGTTAAGAAAAGTATTGTATTGTAGAAAAATCATAGGTCATAAGAATGAATTCAAAATTAATGTAATATAATGTAGTGATAAAAATAAATTATGGTTTTTCGCACTTACCCCAGGCTTAAAATGATTTCATTAATACTTTTTATGAATACCTGAAAGGAAATTAAAATAAATGTATTAGTAAGTTATTTATTTAGTGAGAAGAGTTTTTCTTTAAACTACTTAAAAACTCTCAAATAAAAATCTTTTATGTACAATAATAACTTTATATATTGAATAAAATAATTTAATTTAAAATTTGTGTATATTGAAAGGGAAAAAGTATTTGCATTAAATATACAATATAAATTAAAAAGCAAAGAGCTCTTTCAATATTTACACATATTTATTGTGAACAAGTGAATTATTTGTGTATTTTTCACCTCCCCACACAACTCACACCCCTTTGCCTGACGTTAGTTTGACTTTATTGATATGTAAATGTCGCACACTTATGTATTGAAGGAAAACTCAATTTTCCTCCACTCCACCCCACCCCCCCCACCCCTCCCTCACTGAATGAGTGCAAAAAATGCTGTGCACGTCTCGCAATTATGGCTCTAATATGCACTTGACAATGTAATGACATTTATTGAGCGAAATCTTCGAGACGATTGTAAAGTACTCTTCTTCTTCTTCTTTTTCTACAGAAAATGCTGATTGAAAGTGTCAGCAAAGAAGGAGGGGGAGGAAGGGTAGGGAGGGGGGTTTTTGCAGCAGACATTGTCGAAATGTAAAAGAATTTCGTTGCGCCTGCGAAAGCAGAAGTCTGAATAGCGTTAATTCCATACTTATGGCTGCCTCTGCTGCTGACATGGCAAATTGACAAGTGTGGCATTGAAGTCATCCTGCCACACAGTCAACCATGCCACGTTGTCGTCGTCCTGTCTGCGGTTTGTAATATTTGTCAATATCGGCACAAAAGCGCACCATTTATTAATCAAGCCATGTGGAAGCCAATCAAAAGTAGTCGAAGAGCCAAAGCTCTTGCGATATCTGATTGCGAACGACTACACAGAGAGAAAAACTACTAACTTTCATTGGCAAAGTAATTGAAAGATGTACTAAAATCTTAGAAGAAATATTTTGCCACATTCCAAGTTTAACCTTTTAACATTTCATTCTTTCCACTCTTTTTCTCCCTGTGTATTCTCGGCTGCGTCGCACATTCAATCCGCCAATCTACGCATCCACTCACCCACACCCTTCCCCTCAATTGCCACCCATTTTGCTATTCCCGGGCTCACTTACATGGCGTATACGTAATGCCTGAAACGCAAGTTGCAAATGTTTGCAGACACCTAATCAAACAATTTTCACAGTTGCATATTAGCGGCCCCCTCCCCTCTTCACCCCGCCCCATAGACATGCAATTAAATTTTCACTTTGAATGACAGAGCGAGAGAGAGATAGAGAGAGTTGGATCAAATTATTATTTATCAAAATGTTGCATGTTGTAGTTGCATCCAAACTCTTCCTCTTTCCTTTCATATGCACGGCAATTTCACTTTGACGAAATGGAAAAATAACATATACACAGTTCATATATGGTTATAGTATAGAAGCAAGCATTCGAGGGGAAGGGAGGTGGATTTAAAGCTATGGATACAAAAGATTTGCATATCATTTTCGAGGGATGACGAAATTTTTGGGCGAATTTTTGCGAGTGGTATAATTTAATTTGAAGAACATGGTGAGAAAAAGAAATTAGGGTTAGAAAGAAAAACTGTCTGAAAAGTTAACAAATTAAATGCCTTATTTTTGCATTTAACATTAAAATGTAATGTAAACACAAAATGTTTCAAGGCAAAATAAACTCTGACAGTTGGGCAACAACAGCAATAAAAGAAAAGGTCCTTTCGCACCTTTTTTTCTGTTAACTGAAGCCACACGAACATTAAATAAATCCACAGCTTGACTTTCGAACCGGGTTTTTTGTTAACATGCCTTAAAAGGTACTTGCATTTAAATTCGCATATCGTTTGTCTCTCAAAGCTCAAAGCCAAAGTTATGCGTATGTATTCAGAAACAAACACACACATACGCCCCGTGGGGCGGCCACTCAGTCATTGGGCTTAGGCTAACAATGTTTGTGGATTTTACTGGTAGCTGCTGCCGATGCTAACGAGAATGAGAGCGCTAAATTGCAATTGAATGAATGTCTATGGAAATTGCTAAACTCATTTCAAGTGAAGTGAAAAAGTGGTTCGGTTTTGTGTTCTTCTGCGTTTTTTGTGGGGCGTGAATTTATGAAACATTTATCAGCGAGTGCATTTACATGTGATTTATTAATGCATTCAATGTGCTTCTGTTTTGTTTGTGCGGCTGTATAATAAAATTATTTATTACATTATAAATATTACAAGCAGCTCGTAATCACATTTCTTATTCCTTTTCCAAAAGGTTCTTTTCAATTTCGATTTGCATCAATAAAAAAAAAAGGTAAAGAAAGAAAGAAACTTCGCCTTCATCTGCATACAAAAAGCCAAACAAAACAAATAAAATTACAAATAAAAATTTCTCTTTTCACTGCAGCTAAAGGACGAAAGGGGGAATGTGTGTGTGTGATTTTATTGTTTATCGATACAATGCTGGGCAATAAAAATACCTGACGCCATAAACACACATGTGCCAAAGAGCTGAGAGCTTCAACTGTGAAATGTGAAGCTGCGAAAGTTATTGTAAACAAATATATTGTAAAGAAATATTCAAGCAAATATGTTTCTAAGCTAAGAAATCTAAGTATCCTAATAGTTTCTCAGTGTATTTTGTGCACTTAATGCCACTTCGATCAGCTCTATCTATGCATGTTTGTCTCTATAGCTAGCTAACATCGTTTCTGTTTCTGTTTCTGTTTACATAATTGAAAATTTCTAATGACTTTGCTCAGGTTTATTGTCCAAACAAGCCAAGCCCCAAACACACACACACACACATACTCATAGAGAGACAGTCAGACTGTTGGGCTTCCACAAATGTGTGTGTAATAAAACGACCACGCCCCCCCCCCCCCCTCCACTCCTCATAGCAGTTTGCTAACTGTGACTGTAATGCCTCATGCTCATTTTGGGCATTGTTGAAATCCGC
The DNA here is from genome assembly GCA_018152825.1 of Scaptomyza hsui. Lineage (NCBI taxonomy): Eukaryota > Metazoa > Arthropoda > Insecta > Diptera > Drosophilidae > Scaptomyza > Scaptomyza hsui. The sequence continues at coordinate 940,759 of JAECXO010000280.1, forward strand.
TCATGTCGCTTGCGGCTGACACATTTTGCTTTTAAAATACAGCAACACACACACACACACACACACATACTCGCTCATTTATACAAAATGTTGTTGCATAGTTTTGAGTATATGTGTGTGTGTGTGTGTGTTCGCTGGCCACGCTGCGTATGCGTTATAATTCTAGTTGATGCCTTGTGGGCGTCATTCACATTAAATGCTTATGTGTCTGTCGTCCATTCCCATTGTCATTTGCCTTCCTTCCTCTCTCCCCTTTCTCTATATCTCTTGTCTCTACAACTTTACCTCTCTCTCTTTCTTTCTCCTTTTCTCTCGACCTTTCGGTGTAAATAATATTAGCACTAAATAGACAGGCAGCAGCGGCAAAATCTGAAGCCTGCTTGCAGTCATATGCCACAGTGGGATAAATAAACTCTTTTTACAGTAAAAAGAGAAAAAAAATTTAACACAGTACCATAATTCAACTAAAAGCTTTAAAGACTTGTTTATGATTAAGTTATATTAGTCGAGTTTTAACTTAAAACCGCTTTGATACAATTTTTTTAATATTTTTATTTTTATTTTTTTACATGCTTTTATTTACTTGACTTGTCTGTTTGTACTGGAATCTTGTGATCAATTTTCACCAGTTCCCGACTAGCTAGAGCTCCGAAATTTTCATTAAAGATCTGTTTCAGATGACAATACATGTTTTTAAAGTTTTCGGCACTATAAAATATGTAATATCATGGAAAACCACGAAAACAGTTTTCCTTTGCTTAACTTACTAATTTGACTGCCAAAATTCACAAGGTCTGGTGGCATGGAGGGAAGACTGCCGCTTCCAGGTCGAAGGACGTGGGCTCCCCCGACCGAGAAAACATTTTTTTATTTTTTTTTTAATAATTTAACTTTTTTACACGCTTTTATTTTATTTGACTAAGGTAGATTTTGCGAAAGCGTATAAAAGCATGACTTCAAATTTTTTTTTTTATTTTACTTGTTTTTATTTTAGTTTGCAGATTTTAGATAATTTTTTTTGAATACTCAAGACATTTATTTCTTGATTTTAGCAAATTTCTTTTATCCCACAACAAGTGTACTACATATATTTTTTTTCTATAATCCCACGCTATAGTATGCTATAATATAATTTATGGTGCTCTAAGTATTATGCCCCTTTGGCCATAAACTTTTCATTAGCAAGTCAGTTTGTCGTCATTGCTGTTGTTCTTGTTGTTTTTGTTGTTGTTGTTGTCAAAAGGCCGCCGTAAGTGCAAAAGGAGCCTGCCATAAAGTCAGCCAAGCAGCAACAACAAAAACAACAAAGAGCAACAAACGAAATTTGTCAAAAGGCTTTTATGTCAGCGAGAAAGAGAGAGAGAGAGAGAGAGAGAGAGATATCGCGGCGGGACTATAATTGTTTTATGCATCCTTTTTGTTTTTACTGTCTCTAACAAACTATTACCGCAAATGAAGTGTGTGTGCGTGTGTGTGTGTGTGTGTGTGTGTGTGTGTGTGTGTGTTGAGTGTGCCAAATGGCCATAAGGAGACAACGGAGGCAACACAGGCGCAAGGCATTAAACATCAAGCATGACTCGGCAAACAACAACAACTACTACGAGGGGTATTTGTGGCAAGGACACGAGCGCATTTCTCAGGACCAAAGAAGAAGCAGAGGAAATGGGGGCAGAAACAAACAAATCAAAAGCTTAAAGTAGGATTTTAAAAGCGGGAGGACAGCTTGTAGCCAATTTCTATGATTTGTGTATATAAATGGTTAAGGTATTTATATAATAATAATAAAAGGGCAGAAGGAGAGATTAAAATTGAAGATTGTTTTGAGTATTTAAGTCAAAGATTTGAAGATACAAAATAAAGCTAAGATACATATCTTTCGATAAGGATTTGAATCTACGAAACACTTAAAAGCAATCAAACCATTTAATTTCCTATTTATTTCCACTCTGATTTGATTTCTTAAATTACTTATTCGCAATTGTTCAATATTGCAACAACTAGATTTACAATTAATCTTGTTTTTTACCCAGCACCCAGACAGAGAGATAAACAATCAATTTCTGCAATACTAATTCAATTACAGATTTGATGTTTGTGTTTTTCATGCTGCTGCCTTGCACCTTAAATGGCAGACACTTGAAAAACTGTTGGCTAATTAGGCAAATTGCATTTAGCTTAATTCGAAACGATGTCGATTGAAAAACTTTCACGAGCTGCTGCGTGGATTAAGTGGCAAAAGTTATTTGCGAGCAGCACAAAATTTTCACAGTTGACAAGCGATGAAAAATGTAAAGCGATTTTCCAACGAACAACAACAACAACAACAACTTCCAGCTTTTGCTTATCCCTGTGCATAATCTCAACCCTACAACAAAATTCATAGAAAAAAAAAGTTAATCGAAACTCAAAACTTGCAACAACAACAACAAAAGAGCTCTGAACAAAAAAAGGGTAAAAAATCGAAGAGCTAGAAGAATCAGAAAAGATGAGAGAAAAAAACCTGAACTTGTGCGTTGTGAATTTACATATGAATATCACAAGTGTGTGTGTGAGTGTGTGTGTGTGTGATTTTCATCCTTTTTTTCTTTTTTTTCGGTTAGCATTGCAAATGTGCGCGACTTTTGGGGCTTATTCAAATGTGCTCAAGTGTTTGGACTTTTGATACATGTGGGCTTAAAAAGAGCCAAGAAAAAGCAACAATAGACACTCAATTGAATGTTAAGTCATGCATGAAAAGTTACATAATTAACCTAAGAGGAGAGAGGAAGAGAAGCAACAGAATTGAATCAACTTAAAGTTTACCTTAAAGTCTGGACTTTGGCAGTCAAAACAACAAGAATATTGCACCAAATTTGTTTAACAAAATACGCGTAATTAAAAATTGTTCATTACTAATTAATAATACTGAGGAAATTGTTTAACTTTATGGCTGCATTTGTTTGACTTTGTAAATTATTTAAACGAATGTAAACAAACTTTTTACAACAAAATTGTAACCAATTAAAATGTTGTGTGGCCAAAACAAACAAACGCAAAAAAAATAATAAAAAACTTAAAGGGAGCCGTTTTAATGGCAGCAACAACAACAAGAAATGCTTAAAGCAAGCTGCGTGAAAATTGATAGAAAAATGCGTTGATGAAAAGTTTGCAGTTTTTCCGGAGAGAGAAAAAAAGGTTCAGACGGCTAGAGAATATTCGTATTCGCATTTTCCAGCTGAACGCTTGCAGTCAAAACAGAATTCATAAACCAAATGCACGTTAACTTGCCACGCCCACAAGCCCACAAGCCCAAGACCGCAGGCCAACAAACTGTTTGTCTGCGGCTTTTGAGGTTGCTGCTGTTGCTGTTGCTGCTCCTGTGGCAAGGACGACAAACAGCAACAAAAAATAATTTTACTGGACTTTAGCCGATTGCCAGGACATTGGCCAGGACATTGGCCCTTTTTATTCTTCTTGTCGCATTTCATTTATTTTTTTCGCTTGTTCTGGAACCGCGATAAAATTGTGTGGGCGTGTTTGCCCGCAAGAGATGGAGAGAAGGAGAGAAGAGAGAGAGAGAAAGAGAGACACCAAAAGCAAAGACATTGTTATTAGTCGAAATTTTTTCATATTTCGCGCATTCTATGTTTGAACATTTTTTATGACCTATCTGACAGTCGTGTGGTGGTCAAGTGGGGGAGAACGGAAAAGGAAGGAGGGGGGGGGCAGGGATAGTAACTAAGTCGAACAGGCAGCATCAAAAATAAAAAAATAGCGAGGTAGCCAAACAAAAAAAAGAAAAATTCACAGACACACAACAAAAAAATTGCAGGAAATAAATAAGGTAGAGGAATTTTTTATATAATTTAAACATTTCTGAGATAATTAATCTAATTTTTTTGTAATTGTAAATAAGCCAAAGAAAAGAGAGAATTTTTTAATAATTGTCTTCCCCATTAACCTTAGTGTTTTTCCCACTGTACTAACCAAGTCGTAACAGACTGTATAAAAAGGCAAAGTGGGCAAAAAAAAAAAAAAATGAAGCAGAACAGAAAAAAATTGAATTCTACGAAAAATATGCAGTTAAATTTCTTGTTGCTTGTGCGCCAAAAAAAATTTATGACTATCGAGCATTCAGCAAACACACGAGAAAAACTAAAAGAAAAACAACTATAACAACAAAAGTTGGCAACACTCGGATAACGGGTTATGTATTCGGATTCGAGTTCGAATTTTTCGACGAGCTCTTGAACAGTTCTTTTTTTCTACTCGTTAGTGTTGTTGTTGTTCGAGTGTAGCAGATTTATGTTTTATGACTGTCTGGAATAGAATTTTAGCCAGTTAGCAAAACCAAAATAAAACACAAACAAAAAATGCTGAAAGTATAGTACACTTCAAGGCTTATGCAAGTGTGTGTTTGTGTGTGTGTGTGTGTGTGCAACATGGTGAAACTCACTTACCTATACATATGTTTCCGTATCAATTGCAAAATGACAAAATTATGAGGTTTGGCTTAGAAAATAACAGTTTACAGTTTATTCAAGCTACAATCTACAAACATAAGCTCTGAGCCATAGAAAGTTGCCCTGCTACACTCAGAAAAAAATTCACACAATAATCAACTATAAATATATCAAATGTCTTCTATAGTCTTGTATAGTTTATTTTATAACTAAATCAAAGTAATACGTATCAAATGTACTTGTATACGTTTAGTGTCTTAATAGTCGTTACGTTTAATTACGTTACGTTAACGGAAGTTTACGTTGCGTTACGTTACGTTACGTTACGTTAGTTTACGTTTACGTTTACGTTTACGTTAGTTTAAGTGACGTTACGTTAGTTTAAGTTACGTTACGTTTACGTTTACGTTAGTTTTGCACACTTTAAAATTAACCCCTATTAACACACTGCTTTTCTCAGTGATTCTCAAAAATTCAAGTAAGCTCGGCTGATTTTGGTGAAATTTTAATGACGAAGTGTTGGTGTAAGTATAAGTAAATGTTTTAGCATGAGTGTGTTATTGTTATTAAATAAAACTTATTTATTACTATTTACTAATATCACTAATACCACTAATATCAATACAAAAATTCTTAAGTGTGAATGAAAAAAATGTTTGTCCAACTATTCTCTTTCTTATAGGTAAATGGACAAGGGTTAAGTGGAAATATTATAACTGTTTTAAATACAAAAATATATTTCGTTTTTAAGCACTTCATTAAAATACACTTGATTTTTTTACTTTTATGCTCTTTTAATAACAAACATTTCTTGAATTCTTTTGTCTGTCTGTAATATGGAACGTTTATCCCTTACCTTTTTTTCTGAGTGTACCAAATTCTGTCAAAGATTGAGTTATAATTTAGAAGCCCTGAACATGAAAAAATAAGCTTATGAGGTTTTAGAAAGTTTGCTTTAATATATGATATTAAAAAATGGTTTCAACTTACTTTTCTCTTGCCACACTTTCTGGGCAATCAATAGACACGTGCTCAATAAATTTAGTAGAGATTTAGAGCTGCCCAAAAATAGAATGTGGATGAGACACGACCTGTTTTCTATAGAATTTTATGTGCTAGCCAAGAATTTATTTGGATTGATTACAATAATAGGAATTACATTGGTTTCGCTTTAGTCGTTGAGAGGGAGCGAGAGAGAGAAGGGAGAGAGGGGGGTTTGGTATTGTAGGCCATGTCTAACGCACTTTGCAAATCATTTCCAGCTAAATTCGCACAAATCCGTTTTTGGCTTAAATAGAAAAGCAGGCCAAAAGCAGAAGCAGCACCATTTACCATTTCCTTTCACAGCTAGTAAATATTTATCATAAATATTTTTCGGAGGGAGAATCGTTGCTGTTGTTGTTGTTGTTGTTGGGCTGTCTGCCACACTTGTGGCGTAACCATGTTGCCAGTAATTGTAACTGCTACTGTGTGTTTGTGTGTGTCCTTGCAACACTGTGTTGCTGCTGCTGTTGTTGTTGTTGTTGTAACTCTGGTTGTTTTCACATGAGTGGCGCGTGGCAAGCGCGATAAGTTAAATCAGTTTGCGCCTGCAGCAACAACAACAACAACAGCAACAACAACCAAAACATGAGCTACAAATTGTTTAACACAAATCGCCAGCGAATTGTATAGAAGAGTGGGGGGGGGGCGTGGGGGGATGAGTGGACAGTGATAGCAAGTGCCGTTAGCTGATAGCACAAAACAAAATGACAATAGCAGGTAAAAGTTATAGTTTTGTCATATTCTCTTTGCATTCCCGTCATCAATTTTCGATAACACAGACACAGAGTTGACATACAAAATAATCTGTAAAATGGTATTAATCAACACTATTCGGGTAGTGTAAATGTCATGTCATTATGGAGAAAATATTAATAAGTAGACATTTTTAAAGCCATATTCTCAGCTTTACTTTAAATATTTTTAAAATTCCCTTGCGGCTGTCGCATATTTTCTATGTACAACATGACAGGACACAAATCGAAAACACGTGCAAGCCAAAAATAAATTTTTTACCTCATACGAGACATGTTATGACGTCATGACAAGAGCGCACAGAAAAGACACACATATACACGCACATTTTTCACACATACATACGTATTTTACTTCAATTTTTTTTACTGTTTTTTTTTGCTTAGTTGTTAAGCTTTGAAATCTCATTTACTTTTATTGCAGCTATTTAAATTATTTGCGGCCATTACGATTTAAATAATAGAAGATGAAAAAATTAATGTACATTATTCAATTAAATAAACTTTTTATGCTGCACACATAATTAATTGAATTGCTAACAGCAACCGCATTGCAAATTACACCAAATAAAATATATATATATATGTATGTAGGTTTGTACTCACTAGAATCAAATAAGCCGTCAATCATTTTAGCTTAAAGAGTAATTAAATGTTCACTCTTCATTCTGCAGTTCTTTTACACTTTTTCTTTCTATCACACTCACTCGCGTATGCACAAAAGTAGCAATTATTAGGCACTCGAGCAGTTCGACTAGTTTTGTCAGAATAATTGCCGTGTCACTTTTGACTAGAGATGGCATGAACCCAAACCACTTATTGGTTACAGTCACGATCACGCACGTTTAGTATCGATATGTCTTAACACGATAGACACAGTAATTAATTTTTAAGTATTGCTTCGTTTATTTGTAAATTATCGTATGGGAAACTTTTTGCTGTTTTATATTTGTTTTATTTTACAAATGTATTTCGGCAGCTCTTCTCTATATTTGTAAACAACGCGTTTCACTCTCATCTCTACTTGAGAAGAAATGCACACGCACAAAAACACACACACACACACAGACGCCAACTCACTCTCATATGCAGCTACGTGCCAATTGTGTGGACAGTAACTGTTCTGGCGCTCACCGTACAGCAGCCTCTCCCTCCTCCCTCCCCCTCTTGTCTTTCCAACGCAACCATTTGTCTGTTCTGTCAGCGACGTTGTGTCTCTCTTCGCCGCATGCGTTACAGTTATTTTGCCAGCTACGTCATGATGTTTAAATCACGTTAAGATTTGCAACGCTACGGCTTGGCATGTTTGCTTCCTCCCTCTACCCCTCACCCTTCTCATCTTACACTGTCTAACTTTTGGTGTCGTCTGCATGGAACACGAACACGCGAAACGCCAAGAGCCAAAACACAGCACACCCCCCACGACTCAGCGCCCATCACGCACTGCACAAACATGTCGACAATATTGTGAGCCTGCTTTTGCTATACAATCACTTCACGCTATTTCTATAACTACACAAAACAAATAAGCTGATTTAGTTTCTCACGATCTCTATACAATTGGCAGGATTAACAAACTTTTTAATATAGTATTTATTTACGCGACGATCAAACTGCGTGCTGTCTGCCATACTTATGCCGGTGTACTGCTGAGTGAGACAAATGGGACAAGAACAGAAGATCAAAAGGTACTAATCTCTCTGTTGGGAAATTTGATATTGATACCTTGGGGAAATGATCTCACCTTTGCCTCTGTATGCTATAGTGGTATTTTTTGATAAGAGTTGTTTTTTTTTTTTGGTACCATTTCACTGTTTTTATATCCTTTGGGAGAGTTTGTTTCGGATTTATTGGCCCGTTCCAAATCGCTGGTCTGGTTTTGATTAATTTGTCTGTTCCGCAATGCCGTCACTTGTTCCACCACCTGCTGTTGTGAAACCACTTGAAACGGCAATATCTGTGCTCGCAACCACTTGAAGGTACCAAAAAAAATAAAAATCCAATACGTGAGGTCGGCATTTAAGCTGGTTCAGTTTTTGTTCCTTGTGTTGCTGCTGGTCCCAACAAAATATTTACGACTTTGCGCCTAAATTCCAATTAAAAATGGATAGCTTTAAGAGGTTTTAGCCAGTGTGACCATACTTTTTTGTTGACTGTGGGCGGCTGGTAGGTGGCGGAAAACAATATTCAAACGATTTGTGTGCATTCGAAAAATGGGAAAAGCCGCCATTGCGGAGGCCATTTTGTTGCAGGCACCTTCGTCGCATTGGGGCATGTGGCATGCTGCATGTGTGGCATGTGTTGCTAGCAAGTCCAACTCAGTTCAGTCGATGCCCAGCAATTAGAGTTCTACGGCGGTAGACCACACACACACACACACACATACAGATATCAAAAAATTGCCAATACAAAAAATTGGAGAGGAAGCAAAAAACTGTAAAAGAAAATAAAAGCTAGGTAGGGAAGAGCACAGCATAGAAGAAAATCGCACAATCAAAACGAAACTGCTGACCAGCATTGAACAGTAACGGGAATCGGAATCGGAATGAGAATGGGAACCGGAATGGGAATAGAAATCATAGAATAGAATCAGTATCGTTGCTAGTTGTCTGCCAGTGTTGGCAATTCAGCGGGAAAAAGCTATTTAGCTTTTTTTCTTGTTAAGTTTGTAATATTTGTAAATCTTTGGATTTGGCATCACATGTTGTTGCTGACCATTAAAGTGTGAGGGAAAAAGTTACCGACTTTTGGTAAAAATGCATGTTTGCCAATGTGTCCAGCGTGTCCTTCTGATCTATGCACACTGGCGTCCTTCGGGCTGCATGTGGCCTCTAACAGCGTTGTCCCATTTACGTGTGTATGTGTGTGTGTTTGTGTCGGACTTCATGCATTTCAATCACCAACACAACACAATTTAAATATGCTGATTGGGTGCGGAAATTTGGTTGCTCGTCACCAGAAACCAGGAGCCAGGAATAACAGGAGCAGCATGAGTAACCAATTCTCATCGAGTAAAAGACAGGGAGAGAGGGGGGAAATGTGCTTCATGGCTTACAGCATTGTGCCACGCCCACATTGGCTGCTGTTGAGGCGTGTCTTTAATTGGCTTTGGCTTTAGTTATCGCCTTTTTTGGCGCCCCAAATTTTAGGGCAGCTCTTTTTGTTGTTGTTGTTGTTTGTAGTATCCTTTCCGTGTTGGCTGCACAATTGTGTTTTTAGCCATAAATTTTGTTTATTGATGAGCTTTATGGTAGTGCTCCTGCATGGCATCTAAACCGCACATGTGACATTTGCTTAGCTGCAAATAATTTAATTAATTTTCATTTTTGTTCACATTTTGGTCTAAAAAACAAATGTGATATTCACATTGTTGACATATTAAATGGTTTTCTATAATTGCTTGGTGGGCAATTTTTGACAGATATGACAATAAACAATGGGAACATGAATAAAGTGTGATGAAATTATCAAAAATGTAATTTATGGATAAAATAACACTGACAGTTAAAGAGGTTAATGTATTGAAAAAATCAAAATTGAATTTTCTCCTATATACAGCATATTAAAACATATTCAATTACTTGATAAGGAATTTTAGCTTTAATTTATTATTGTTCAAGTAAGCTGCTTACTCTTCTTCGGTAAGTGCTGTTAAGTAAGCTGCGTACTATCCTTCGTCAAGTGGTTCATTCCCTTGCATTCCAAGCATAAATCATAAACGCTTGACAATCGAAAGTAGTGTTCTTGAATCTAGATGACTATAAAAGTGGATATCATAGAAGTATGTCGAATACATTGCGATAACCTAATAACACACTGCAGTTGCATAAGAAGAAAGATGTAAGGAGAGAGGAGTGGCGGAGTGCACACCTCTTTAACTCTGATTTCCCTGGACAGTCTCCGTTAGCCGCATAGCTTCAATTCGGCTGCCAATAAAGAAAAGTAAAGAGTATCTGATGCTGCTGTTGTTGTTGTTGTTGTTATCTGCTGTATGCAGAGGCGTCGCCAAGCTAATCTGGTGGCTGTCAAAAGTCGCAGAAACAATTGGAAATGACAACAAATATGAACCAACACAGAAAGAAAGAGAGAGAGAGCAAAAAATCCCGTACACATTTTGTACATTGTCCATGTAAGCTGAGCCAAAGCAAACATACACAACAAAACACACACACACGCACACATACACTTTCGTATGTGTAAAGCAGCCAAGTAAATCTCCAATTGTGAGACGAAAACTTCCTCAATGAAAACTGCTGACAGTTGCATAAACAATAAAAGGCTACCAAAAAAATGAGAAAGAATGAGAGCGGGAGCGGGAGCGGAAGAGTGAACAAGCGAATGCGGTCAACATCAAAAGGAGTACAATAACTACTAAGCTGCTGAGAGTGAGGAAGATGCCGGAACAGTACACTTTGGCACGTCGAATAGTGCATACGCTTCTACTCCGCCTGTTCACATGTCGATCTAATAAAAGTTAACTGTAAAATCTTAATCATCTAGTGGTAAAAGCAAAATACTGTAATTCAACACACATAACAAATAATAATACCTTCTGCAAGTGTATAAAGTGCATCAAGAAACTAGAACTAGAACTCTTTGTGGCTGCACTCACTCACACACACCCACACATGCACACATGCACACATGAATTGTAATGCAGAGCCATAAGCGACAAGTGTGTAGGTGATGCGAAGTGAGGAGGCGGGTGTGTTGGCTGCTGGTTGCTTGCTAAAACAACAATCTGACATTTTTTGCGCTTTGACGACAATTTCCCTCGCGGGCAGAGAACGCCAACGCCAACACCAAATGCGAAAGCGAATGTGAAGCCGAACTTAACGATACAAACGGCAGCAACGGGAGTAACATACGAAAAAAATTTGAAGAAAATAAAACAAATGTGCAACAGACTACACCCTAACAAAAATGTTAGTACAATCAAGATAAAGTGTTAAAAATAATTGTTAACTAAATATGTTCTTATTGTTTGGTATGTATGATTTATGATATTTTTTATACATATTTATTTATATATTATTATATTATAAATTATTTGAACACGGATTTGATATGTGCGACAGATCACCCAATTTTATATTAACTATTTTTTTTTGCCCGGGTGTATAGCAAAAGAAAAAAATGAGAGCGTGGGAGCGTGAGCAAAAGTAGTATTAGGAGTAGTCGTGCGCTCGCCGTTTCGCATTTGCCGTTCGCCTTTTGCTTGGTGCATCACAAAAGCTCGAAATTGATTGTGTAAATAAGAAAACGAAAATGTCGTTAGTTTACGTTTTCCGCTGACAAGCTTTGCAAACGGAATAGCAACTGAAAAAAAGGAGCAAAATCAAGAAGCAGAGCAGCAGAAAAGTAGCAAAGCAGCAAAGCAGCAACAGCAATGCCCAAGAAGAATTGGATAAAATGGCGTTGAAAAAGACAGAGAAGAAGAAGAAGCACAATGAAATTAAAAATGGAATTTGGCTCGTTAGTAGTTACTCGAGTTTATTGGCAACTGACTTTGATGCGAAGTATTTTGGGCGAAAAATTGATAGTAGTAGTTGAATTGGGGAAATCGTAGACAATGAGAAATAGCTGATATATTGAATGGCCAATAAATATGTGTATGTATGAATGTGTGTGTACAGTTTGGATTAATGGCTAAAACCAATAAGCCAAGAAATTGCAAAGGAGCAAAGATTTAAGTTAAAGGAATGAAAAATTATAAATGATATTGAATAATGATGTTTTTTACTGAAAGTTGGCAATTTAATTAAATATCGTATCGGCTACAAAAGGATTATAAAGAACTTTCTTGTGCCTATTTTTATAACTAGCTACATTATTTGGTCAAAATATGTTGAATTTCAACCCATACCAATGCGGATACATATACATACATACTTTTATATAAGTGCTTAGCTGACAATCTATCACAAGAGTTTCCGTTTTTACCGATAAGCAGCTAAACCGCCCATAGTCTGGTGTTTTAGGCGCCATCCACTCTTGGCAATAGTTCAAAGTTTTCGTCAGCCCTTTATGCCATTGCCATTGCCCTTTTGGCCAGCATACACTCAATTTTCAAGCAGTTACACTCAAAGAAAACTGATGCATTTTTTTTTTGGATTAGTCAAGTGAGAAACTTAACAAATAAATAAGTAGGAATTTTTCAAAAGTTTTAAATATGTATTTTTCCGATTCCATCATCAACTATTTCTTCACTAATCTTAAGCAGTTTCTTTACTGTGTACTTTGCCAACTTAGCTTCTAAATTGAATGAAAGCACATTTTGATTGAAAGGAAATTTACGTTAAACTTAAGAGACACCAAGGACTAAAGGAGCGCTAAAAGAACTCGGACTTGAGACGCCCACAATTTAGTTCGGCATGCCTGCTTTAACAGGCAATGTAGCATCATAGCCCCCTCCCCCCACCACCCCCTCTTTTGCACACCAGACTCGAGATATATCAGTCAATGTTGGAAAATTAGTTAAAGGCTTGGCCAAAAGAGAGGAACAACAAGAAAAAAACTTTCTTTACGCCAAGTTGGTCAACAAGTTGCAAAGTATTTGCCAAATAAGTCAAGTTAAAAAGGACGAGCGATGGATGGGGTGGTTGGGTGGTGGGGAAGGTTATTCGTTTTTCTTTCTTCTAGCGGTCACATTTGATGATGAGTTTGATAAACTTTTAAAAGAACTTTAATATTTTAACTTTAAAGAATGGGGATATATAAATTCTGGAGATCTGAAAGATGTGACAATGAAATGTATTTGTTTTTCAAGCGTTTGAAATGGAGAAGTTTTTATTTGTAATCGAGAATTTTATTTTCTTATTATTATTATGATTACATTCAAGTTGAATATTTTTGGTGCATAGTTACTAATCTATTGACTTGTTTTCTTAAACATTTTTGCTAGAGTAACGTTTTCATACATACATATATTTTATTTAAGACTTGTTTAACTTTTGTGCCCTTTTTGTGTTTCTCCTGAAACCCTTCAAATGGGAAAAAATCCTGCCAAGTGTTTTCAAAAGCTGTTTGATTATCTAGTTTGCAGTTAACTATCATATTATGCAATATATATGCATGTATAATTTTTATATGTATATGTATTCTTCAGTATATATATATATATATAATTGCATCTTAGGTACCTTTTGACATATACATTGCACATTTATGTTACTTTCATATATGAATATATAAATATTTTTTATGATTGATTAGACAAGTAATTGATACTACGGAAAGCACATTAAGTATTTGTTCTTAGTTTGTTGATTGTAAATAATTTTCTTTGCAGTCGTTGCTCGAAAGAAAGAACTCTTTCCTCTTCTAACTTCCGAGCAACGACTTTAACTGTTTTGACTGCTTTTTGCGACCACGCTCAACATCTTTCTTATATATAAATATATCCCTGCAAGTTCCCAGAAAAATTGTAACTTCTTGAAAGAAGCTAGTAGTTGGATTATGTTGGGCCTTCGGTTTTAGTTGAGGCGCAACAGTTGTCTGTTAAGCTTTTAACAGAAAGCTTTTAGCTGTGGATTCTAATTTTTGGTTGCTGTCTTTGCTGTGGCACTCAAGTTTACAGTTGGCTCGTGTAACGGTACCCATTGAGCTGTTGCATTCTTTGCCCGAAACATTTCCTCAAAGAATATTTTCTCCTCATGCGGCACCTCGGCTGAGTTGCCAATCAAAGCTCGACCCAGAATTTCACTGGAACCTGTAAAAAGCTTTAGTCAGTAAAGCTTCTACACGGATAAAATTTCGAACTTACCCAAAACTCCATCATGCAACACTGTCAACTCTAGCAGGCAATTCTTGAGTGTTTCCTTGCCCACATCGAAGGCCAGAGCCTCGTTATAGACGGGATTAACGGTATTGCGCTGCACGCCAGTTTTGCGCTTCTTAAGCTTCTTGCCACCGGGTCCCAGCAGCGAGACCTTAATATACGGATCCGAGGAGTTGCGTGCATCGTCCACAATACGCAAATTGCGTGCCTTAATCAGCACAACCATCAAACGCTCCGCCGAGGGCAAATAGGCCAACGATACCATTATATCGCCCAGCTCCACCTTCATGTCCTGCGCCGAGGCCGATGTGAGCGGCGTCCAGAGACTTAGCTGCTCACTCAAATCCAAATTGGCCAAATGCAATTTGCAGCCGCCAATGCAAACGTGTCGCGAATATGCATCAAAATCGTACAGCAGAATTTCAACGCTGCGCTTATCGATAACTCCCGCGGTGACCTCAAACACAAACTGTTCATCGAAAACGGGATTGAGGGTCTTTTTGTGTATGCGCGTTTGCCAAAAGTTCTTCTTGTCGGGCAGCAAACGAATTTTGGCATAGGGATCAGCGGTGCCACTAAACTGACGTGGCTGCAAATTCTGTGCCTCCAGCAAACGAACATTGAGCAAACCTCCGACAGGATCATAGCTGAGGCACAGATGCAAATTGCCACGCAGCTCATTAACAGGTGCGGCGGGGCAAGTAGCTTTCGGTTGCGAGTGCTAAAAAAAAGGGAACATTCAATATACAAACTGGATAATATCTCGACTAAGGCCCAATTTCTCAATGTCCAGTTAAACTTGGAATAAGTTAACTTCAGAATAACTTTTATGCTCGAGCTATACTGCAGTTATCCAATTTTATTTTCTGTTTTGTTTTGGCCTGTATATAAAATAACTTTCTATGAGCCCTGTTTTAAACGGCAACGAGGGAAAAACTTTTTAGCTGTTGAGGAGCATGTGTTTGTGGACCTAGAAGACTCAAATAAGCATTTTGAAAATTTGCTTCATAAAAAAAACAAAAAACAATGCAAGTGTCAGCTTGAGTCAGCTGTTCGCCTTACGATGATTGTATTGATATTTATATATCGGGACTTAGCATCGGTATAAGTAGTAAACGGACCTCCATGCATCGGATAAGTAAGTGCTTACCGAACATTGAGAAACTCAAAGTTGACTAACTGGACATTGAGAAATTGGGCCTAAGTTACTCACGCTGCGGTACAAGGTCATGTCGATTTTGGTATGATCCAGTTTGGCGTTCATGGAGGAGACTCGAGGTCGAGCCAGGACCACATGCTTGTCGGAACGAGCAATGGGCACCGAGGTGGTCGAACAGAAGGACAAAGTGTTCGACTTGAGACTGCCAGTGGGTGAAGTGGGTGTGGGTGGTGCCGAGTCCTCGGTGGTGTTGGAGACCTGCTGCTGCACCGCTGCCGTCGAGGAGGAAGTCACTGAAGCGGGCACCCAGAAAGCCGGATCAGCATCGGCCTCGGACTTGAGCGAGGTGGGACTGAGATTGCCCGCATTGTTGTAGTTGAACTTGCCACTGCCACGTGCAACGCCCTCGTTCACATTATCCACGTTGTAGCCGGCGGCGCCAGAAACAAGCGCCTCGCGGCTGCCAAAAATAACAAACAAAAATACCACAAATGACGCATTACAAAGGAGAAAATGTGAATGGGAATGGAATTAGCTTACCTTTGCTGCTCCTCATCCTTCTCGCTGGCTGACTCGAGCAGATTCTGCTCGAACCAGTTGAGACGATAGCGTTTCGAGCAGGTGGTGTACAATGCCGCACCCACCGCTGAAACCACCAGAAAAGACACCGACGCATATACGCCAATCTGCGTCAACGATAACTCCTCCTCACGTATAACAATGTCCATGTCTCTCTGTGAATGACACCCAGAGAAAACAAAGGAAGGTAAAAATACTTTATGCTGACAGTTCTTGATATTTAATATATGTAGGATATATAGAAATTCCTCTGGGAGAAAACCTCTCATTTAGTTGATGTCCCAGAAACTTTAATTGCACCACAGCAGAACTACTTGGCCATAAAAGTTTCATTAGAAGTTCCAAAGCACCGAGTGAGGCACCTTATAAATAAATCAAGGTAGAGCAGTCCTCAAACCCCTTAACCAAACAGCAAATCTCCCACAAACCCCTCAACAAACCTCCCATTCAAAACCCGCTCAGGTGTAGGAAGCTTTTGGGTTATTAATTGCGCTGCTTAAGGCGCCATTGTGGCCAGTGGACCAAAATGAACTTGTGACTGTGCCGCACGTGCTGACAGTTGTCCTCTTCGCCTTAAAGTCAAGGCCACAAAGTTGGTTAACAGTGGGCTAAATGGGAATGTGGTAGGAAGGAAGCAGACTTTTTTTTTCTTTGCAATTAGCTGCGAAATTTAAGAGAAAAACAAGAACAAGTGTTTAAATACACAATTTATTGCCATCCTGTTAATTAATAAGCACTTTTTGAACCCGTTATACTTTTCACTTTTCTTTTTCTTTTTTCTCCCACTTTGCCTTCTTTTATGCAATTTGTTTTGAGTTGATTATTTATTTATGAAAACTTTGCCTCTTTTGTGAGGTTTCTTTTGAGACAGATTTTAAATGAGGTAAGGGCTTTTTTTCCGCTCTAAGTGTGTGTGTGGGTTTTGGTTACATGATTTATAAGGCTCTGAACCAGGCGCAACTGGTTCAATGATTTATGTTATTATTAAAGGTGCATGTTTGCAATTTGAAAGTCAGCAAAAAAATAGATACAAAAACCTTTCGTTAACATAAATCAAATGATGTGGTATCTGAATTGGATAAAATTGATATACTATTGGATGTTTAAGGAGTTTTTAAAAGGTTTCATAAAATGAAATTTAAAAATAAAATGCTTATTTTAATAAAAGTCTTTTTTTTTGTTACAGAATATACTCTTATCTTAGCTTTAACATTACTTTTTATCTTGATATGAACTCAGCAACAAGTTGTCTACAGCAGTCAATCCTTCGATCAATCAATCAAACAGTTAACCCCAGGGCCATAATTTTGCAATTTGTGTACTAAGCTTGAGCAGCTTGAGCAACCCTCGCTCGCATCGTAAATAAATCTCAACTAAACCAATCATGTCAAATTGATCAGTTCGTAGGCGGGAGCTGTAAATCGATGTCAGTACCTGCACCTCTCTTCTTCTCTCCTTCTCTCCTTTAGAGCCTCTGGTGACGAATCACACACGTGGTGCAGTTTCTGTGGTTTGGTGGGGCTTTAATGGATTTTAGAGCCTTTTAGCTGAAAGCGTTGTTTGTATTTTGGTTATATTCATATATTGCGCCTGCAAACGATTTATGACAGTTGCCATAAACAAAGTGTTTAGCTTTTGTGGCTTTTGTGGCATGTCATTTTTCGTTCGTTTATCGCCAACAGATAACTAACTGTACTAACTATTTCCGCTCCACACACACAAAGTCAAGGGCACTGTGTTGTGTTTAGTAGCCAGCTGGCCAGAGAATTTATTGACTGGGTGACTAAAATTAATTTTATCTCGAATCGATAAGCATTGCGAGGGGTGTTAAATATTCATTCATTCATTCACCTCCCATGAGTCTGCTCCTCTTCATGCCACGTGCCTGCAACTGAAACTGATTTCACAACACAGACACAACGTATTTTATTCACTTTTATCACAAGAGAATAATGAATAAAGTTGCCAGAGGCTAGCGACATCAAATTCCACCACAATTGCGGTTAAATTATGTTCATTAGTCTAATGAAGTGTTTGTCACACAAAGAAGCCAGGCGACCCTCAGCCACGCCCACATCCTGTCCTTCGTCCCTGCTGTTGCAAGTCTGTTAATCACACAGTTGCTTCTATATACCCTACACTTTAAATGGTAGAGAATTATGGGAATTATTAGGAGCTTTTCTGTTATTTTCTTTTTAAACTTAGTTTTGCTTTTAGTTTCAGTTGATTTGCTCAACTTTTTAACGATTCAAACAACATTATAAAACTCTGCTAACTATTTTACTTTTCCCATTAAACTTTCTTCAAGGAAAGCATTAAGAAAAAATGTGTCACAATTAAATTGAAATTATAATTAATGCCGTAAAAACTTTCTCAAAGCAGTAATCACTTAAGAAATTTATTTTTTGTACATAGAGTAGCTTGAGGCAAGTTTATTGCTGCCACAGATGCGCTCAAATGGTGTATACATTAAAAAGTTTCCAGCTTGTTTGCTACGCGAACGCATTGTCATAATTAGATTACCAGCGCATTGAGTCGCAGCTGCGAAAGCTGCGGGTAAAAAATGAGCAGCAGCCATATGAAGGTGTGAATGTGTGTTAGCGGGCTCTAGGCAACACAGCAAACACACTAACACACACACACATGTCAAGTTCATCCTTTAACCAGGTCCTCAGAGAGCTTTAAGCTGAAAAAAAAAAATTGTGAACTTGTGACAAACTTGATGAAGGCTACAGAAAACGTCTCGAGAGTCAACAAGAAACAACAATCAGTCCATCAGCAATTTGTAATGCCCATATAATGATATGGACACACACATCCACACACACATTTACACACATCGTCAACAACAAAAAACATCATTATCTGGCTGAACTTCTCCTTCTCGTATTCTGTTTACTTGTTGCCTATTTGCTATGCGAGTTGATTATTTGCCTGCCACTGGCATTGACTTTGGCCAGCCCATTCCCTTGCCTCAAATGGCATCAATGACAACAACAACAACAACTGTCCAACTGGGCAGGCTGTCTTATAAAGACTCGTGTAATTAGCAGCCAATGAATATTTATGGCTTGTTGGATTTTAAGGCTTTTTGGCTCAAAGCTCTGGGTTAGGTGTTATAAGCAGCTGAGCAGCTCCATGGAGATAAATACAAACATACGTATATACGTATTTGTCGTAAATTCCATCAGTATAATGAGCCAAAAATTCCACAAATACAATCCGTTGGAATTTGAGCTAAGTTAATGTTGCATACTTTCAAGGGCAGCAGAAATTGTAATTAAATTGAATTCAAATGAACTTTATCTTGCAATTTTGTTATCCTCTTAAATTCTAGGCTAGGATTCATAGCACAAATTTATTTTAAATTGGATTATTTTCAAATGTGACTAGACCACAAAAAGTTTGACACTTTAGTTAGTTTCGCAAGCTCCTTTTCTGCTCAGTTCTTAAGCTGTTTTTCTTAGAAAAAACATTGATGCTGTCCAAAAAATAGCTTGCAAAATAAAAGTTTTTCCTCCACTGATTGCATTTCATGTCACAAACAGCTTCACAACTTTAGCAAAAGTCAACTCAAGGACATAAAGGGGAAAAGTGATTTCACAAAAACATATATTATAGCATGTAATGAAAATATGAATGCCCATTAAAATCCAACAGCCATATGTCAATATACCACAGGCCATTAAACAATGGACAAAAAGCGACCAACAACAACAAGAAAAACTTGTCAAAAGCAAGATAAACAGCATTTTAATAATAAGGCATCGAAAAAAGCTATATATATGTTTATGCGTAGCATAAAAATAAACAAAGTAAGAAATCAATAGGTTTGCTAACAATTGAATACTCTTTCGGAAAGATGTCTTAGGAGTACTAACTTAAGGAGTAGAAGCTTAAAACTTCAGAATATATATTTTTCTCCAACATGACTTACTTATTACTTGTTACAAAAATTTAAAAAAATTTAATTTAACACTAAAATATTTGTAAAGTTTTTTTTCCTGCTGCATAGTGCTCCCTGCTTGTAATGCGTTACGTAATGCATGTAAACGCTGTTACACTCTCACCATGTGGCAGTGTATTTGGAAATATGATCATTAAAGCGCAATATGCCCAAGACACTTGTTGTTTGCAAACACACACAACACACACACACACACACACCAACACACAGCACTCATCCGCGCATAAAGCTACAAAGAGAATAATAAGTGGGCTATTAATACACACACACACCAAACACCCACAAGAACACACAACTTATATACGTGCGCCTGTGGCTTTATGTGTGTCTCTTTCGCTCTCTGTGTGTGTGTTTGTGTGTGAAAAGTTGCAGGAGCATTTTTTTTTGTTGTGTGTTCCACCCAGCCAATAACTCAGCATGTCAACAAATATTGAGAAGTTGCCATCGGCATTGAGCTTCCTCCTCTTATACGTCTCCCCCCCTACCGCTGACATCTTGTCTCACATTTTATTGGCGTCATGCCCCAGGACATCCAAAGTAATTCTTGCGTCCTGTGCGTTATTAAAAATGCATTAATCCTGGACAAAGTGAATGGCATTCAATTTTGCAAAATGCAGCCTAAAACGCAATATGTTAATAACCAGTCTCTGTTTGTCCTCTTGCATTGCATCAGAAGGTCAAGGCTATGTGTGTGTGTGTGTGTGTGTTTCAAGGGCGTGTCCGTGTTTGAGTGGCCAGGGCCAAGGTAAACACCAAATGCACTCTTATCTTCCTCTCTCTCTCTCTCTCTTTCTCTACATTGTTTTTCCAGAGCACACAAATCTCAGTCGGACACGTGCGGTAAATTGAAACGGAATGAAGGCGTATTTATGTTCCTGCCTGTTCCCTCTGCCCCTGAATCTCACATTAAAGTCGTAAATATAAACAAAATGTAGGTTGTCGTCTTGTTCCGCCCCCGTACATTATCAAATTAAAATTAAAATATATAAAACATGTATTCTTATTTTCATTTCATTGTTCTTTCTTGACTTTTTTTTTTTTTTTTTTGGTGTTTTGCCGCCGGGGGACATATGAATTTAGTAAGCAGCCCACACTGCGTATACATGTTGCATGTACGCACGATTCCCCAATCAACGGATAAATATTCAATTATTTGTGGCAGCCAAAGGTACAATTTGTTTTGATTACAAGCAAAGCTGTTTCAATTAGTTGGCATGCAACTTTAATGAACGTAAAACAAAGCCAATGAATAATAGATAGTATTAGCTATTCAATTATGCTGTGTGGAATTCAACTTTGTTGTAACTTACAACAAAACATAATAAAAACAAATGCTTAAGAATAATTAAAGAAAAAAATTCTTTAACAGGAAATTTATTCGGTTTAAGTAGGAATATATTTAAACAAAACGTATAGCAAAAAATTTTCAATAAAATATTTAAAGCCTTGAAAAAAGTTTCTTAAGGTCAGGTAATGCATTTTTAAATACCTTCTCGCTGAATATATTTTTTCAAAACACTTACATATGAATATGTATTTATAATATTTATAATCTACTTATTCAAGCATTATGTAATTCATATTGTATTATTTCATCATTTCCAAAACCAATTTTACACTTCAAATATTTTCCTTTAATAAGCTGGCAGCACTTACCCTTTTTTTCAATTATTAACACACACACAGAAGAACACACACACACACACAAGCAAGCGTAAAGAAGCTTAAGGAATTGATGTTCGCAGAATTGCTGCACGTAAATATATATATGTTTTTTCGCAACAATATGTTTGCTTATCCTTGCGTTAGACGTGTCGTATGCACAATATGCTCTAAGTACAAGGAACGTTCGAACGCGACATTCTGTTTTGTATGTTATTTTTCAAAGAATAAAACGATTAAATTCAATTTGTTTTAGCTCTGTATTAATATTTAATTGTATTAGCTCAGAGTTCACTTTGATAAACGATTGTGACAGAATATTTATCTCTGTATGTAAAAATGATGCGTTCGCCTCGGAGCAGCAACAACTTGGCCAACGCGTTGCTCAAACTCGACTGTGTTGTTGTTCGCCAAAATTTACACGCAGATGCCTTAAGCACACACACACACACACACACACACACACACACTCACTCACACTTATGCATACGCTTAGTCAGAAAGTTTCGTATCCTACCTTTTTTTTAGCAGCTGCTCTTATCAAAGATAAGCGATATATTTATTTATATGATTTTAGTGATTATTTGTAAACATTATGTGTACAAATATTTCAGATGTTTATCTTTGGATATACCTATTACAATTTCCACTTAATGTTTACTAAAAGCCGGCATTTGAACAATAGTAAAAAAATAAATACAAAGTTTGTTGTGAATCGTGTAGGAAAAGTTTGTCGGCAAAAGCTTGATTCATAAGCAACAGCTGTCTCATTATTAAAAAGCTCCTGCCCATGGCCAAGCCAATTGTTGCTCAATGTCAACAACTTGCTGTCATACAAGCTCTGCAAAAACAGAAAAGCTTCCTTGTTTACAGTTACGTTTGGCGTTGCCACAGGGTTGCAGTTAAATTTGAATATTTATTCTTTAACTTCTTGAAAACATTAATAAAATCAAAGGAAAAATTAATCTCTCTTAAACACAAATGAGGAAAGTATTCAAAGGTAGTTTTAGACATAAACATTTGTTGAACTTGTCACTTTAATCACAACAATGGGTGAACTTAAATATATTTATTCGCACGCTATTGATAAGGTCTTTTTAATCAGCTTATAGGATTTGCTATACCCTTAACTCACAATCATAAAACCTTTCTTGTACAGGGTATTTTATGATCACAGCCTAGACGCGTGCTCTAGAAACCCAATTAGAAAGAAATTTGCAAATAATTTTTATTTGTGGTTTGTTTGAGTAATAATAGTTTGGGAGCTGATACCAAGCAGACAAACGCTTAGCTGGCTTATTTTATTATCTCAAGTTCAAATATGTGTATATGAAACATGATATGGCTTGCGGTTGACAAACACACACCAACACACACACACATAGCTCGCGTTGACCTCCAAGTCAAAGTCAAGTCGCGTAACCCAGTTAAATACATATATGTATGCATATTATACGCAATAATCGCATAATACTTTCGATTATACATAATTACGCATTGACTTTTGTGGTTAGGTTTGGACTGTTGTGGTTTTGGCTCTCACATTCGAAAATCGACATTTGCTAGCTGATCTTAACATTGCAATCACATATCAAATTGCGTCAGATTTTTTTGTTTCCCCCCATTTCACAGACGCACACTAAACTAATTGCGCATATTGTTTAGGTAAAATTTAGCAAATTAATAATAAAAATATTTTTCATGCAAATTTAGGACACAAATATTATTGTGGGGTTCTTTTTTTATTATTTGTTGTGAATTGCGCATTGTATTAATTAATTTTCTTTTAACATGTGTTAAAAAAACCATATTGTTTTCAAATAAAAATAAACTCTTCAAAAAATTAATTATTGTTCAACCCTTTCCTACAAAACTTAAAATTTTTTGAGTTTCAAAGAAAAATAAAAATTCTTTGATTATTTAAACAGTTTGTTCTCATTTAAAAGTTCATTAGATGTTCTTTAACCTTTTGGTTAAAACGAATTTATAATCAGCTTTTAAATGCTTTTACAAATCTTTGTGTTATCTCTGTAAGAGTTCATTTTTTGGCAGTTTTGAAGCAATATAAATCTTGAAAGCAGACTGACAGCGACAAATATTAATCATTTAAATGTGTGTTTTGTTTTATATGAAAATCGGTCTTTGCCATAAAGGCAGACGTCATACGTAAATCATTTTAATGCATTATTAACTGCATGCAATTAATCAATTGCAATAGCCGATAAGAGTCGAAGGTGATTGGCTTTTTAAACCTTGTATTTTAAGCGTAACTTGCCTAGTACAACTGTTTAAAATTATTGAAGAAAAGAAGTTGTAAGCTTGACTGCAAAGATGCCCTGCAAAATTTCAATCCGAGTTCTATAAAGTTCCATCTAAATAATCATGGAATAAATATGTTTTTAATATTCGAACCTATTATTCTTTGTTGTTTACTCTTTCCTATTATTACAGGGTATTTATAACATCGCAATCTCGTTACTAACTCACTGAATATGTCGTTGTCTATAATAATTTTACGCTTAACTAACCCAAGCTGATAGTTGCACAAGCTCTCTCGACTAGAGAGAGGGCGAGATAGTGTATATATAGTATTACAAATTTGTCAGATCATTGTGGCTGGAGAAGCCTTATCAGCGCTTGGAGCGCACTTGCTTCACGTGTCGTCACTTATAAAGCGATTACAGCTGCCGGCACGACTGACACTCGATTCCCAGTAGCTGCACGAGCCGCAACTAAGACCGGACTTCAAACAAATAACTTAAATTCAAATCAAAATTCAAAAGAGACTTTGACTACGCTCCAATAGACACGCTCAAGTGACGTCATCACAACGCAGCGATAACGCAACATAAGTAAAAAATAATAATAAAAAAAAAGTGAAAGTTTAGCAAAGCGGAACTGAAAATGGCATCGGCCTTTACGAATCTGCTGCAAACATTACGCATTGGACCCTTGATGCCGAGTAAAGCGAATCCTGGCGATCTGATCATCATGCCCACCATCGAGAAGAACAAATCCGTGCCGGAAATATCACTCGAGCAGGTGGCACATCATGATAGCTACGACGATTGCTGGATTGTGATCTATGATCGGGTCTACGATGTCACACACTTTCTGCGCGAACATCCTGGCGGCGATGACATCATCATGGATCATGCGGGTCGCGATGCCACAATTGCCTTCCATGGCACCGGACACTCACGTCATGCCGTGGAGCTCATGCGTCAGTTCCTGATCGGTGAGCTGCCTGCAGCACAGCGCATCTTTCGCACCAGCCACAACAAGGTTCTGTCCTCGGGCATACCGGAGTGATGAAAGCACTTCCTAACTAACTAACTAACTAACTAACTATATACTATGTGTATCATATTTTCCGTCCGATCTATTTGTGTGTTTATTTATTATACTGTTTAGCTTTTACTTTTTAATCAGTGTTTTTCATGTTCAATTTACATCTACTATATAAAAAGTGATTTACAGACAGATTACATTGTTTTGTGTACTTACACAAAAATCACATGTCTAAATAATAAATGATTATTATATTCCTAAACTAAATCAATGATTAAGCGTTTTTAAATTGCTTGTTTTGCTAACAGTTGTTATTCGAAAAACCCCTTCATTGTCTAGAACATTTTTCTCTTTATTTCTTGTACTGATTACAGACATCTTAAGATCTATACACACATTATAAGTATATTATGTAAATGCATAAAAGGAATGCTTACAAAAAAGAACTAAATATCACTTAACAGATTCTCAACCTCTTGCTTTCTTGTTGACTAGTACACAAATTGACTTGAATGTAAATTGTATTCGTATTGCTTTCTACTTTCGCTTAGTTTACAGCCCTATTTAACTGCTGCCACTTGTGTTTGGCTCATTGTGAGGTCCTTGCAGCAGAGCCTGCAACTTGGCCGCTGCCGGAAATGCGCCCAAGTCCAAGGGAGCAGCGCCCGTTGTGCTTTGTATATAGGCAAGCAATCTGGCAATAAAGGTTAAAGATTATTAAAGATTTCATTCTGAGTAGAGTATTCGAGTAGTTTACCTGCGCAGCTCTTCCAGCGCATTCTGTTGCATCAGTATATAGTTTTTGGCCAGCAGCAGTGTTGCAATCTTCGATAGTTTACGCACTGAGGGTGAATGCGCATAGGGAATTACACTGCAAAAACAAAGCTTAATTAGAAACTATTTAAAATTTTAGTTCGATTTTAGCTTACCTTCTCAACTCATCCAGTGCATCGTTCAAATCGTGCATTCTTCGACGCTCTCGGGCATTTATGTTCAGTCGCACAGTTTTGCCCTGACGATTCTTTTGCTTGCCGCCGTTGGAGCCGCTGCCTCCGGGTCCACCACCCAGTCCAGTGCCAATGCTGGACATGGCTGCTGTGGTGGTGCCACCGCTGATTGCTGCTATGGCCACTGCAGTTGGACTCAGTGGCTTCTCACCTGGTCCACTTGGTCCAGGCTTGTTCTCATCCGTCGGTTGTTGCTGCTGCTGCTGCTGCTGCTGGGCCATGCCCAGGCCTTGGGCATAAAAGCCGCCCAGACCCACGGAGCCGAGGGGGGTGCGACGGCCGGGCACACTCTGTGGTGGGCTGGCTGTGGGTGCGGGATGTCCGTGGGCACCAAGCATGTTGGCTGTGGGCGGTATGGGCATGTGTCCATGGCCAGGCAAGCCGGGAAATCCGAAAGCCAAGTTCGAGGGATCCATTTTGTTTATTTCTATGTATGTTGGGGCCTGTAAGTGCAAAAGATGTGTAATTGTAGGGTAGAGTCGCCAGAGCAGTTTACACAGGGTTGTCAACACTACGTTAAACACACGACGCCATCTAGCGGTAAACGTTACAAGCTTGAACTGCACGTTGCTATACACAGAGGGCGCTTTAATATGAGCTCACGAGTTTTTTTTGTTTATGCTCAGATTTGCAACTTTATTATTCACTATTGTTTATTTGTTTTATATTCTTAAGCTTTCACAAAGTTGCTAACTTCTGTTATGGTTTTTGCTTATATTCATTTTTGTTTGATGGATTTACTAATGGTTTTTTTTCAATTGCACTGGTCGTTAATCTTTATATATGTAGCTGCCACACTTTAAGGATTATTTATTTAAATTAACCACAAATCACAATACAAGTGCCGCAACAGAGCGAGATGGCAATATACTATAGTATATATTAAAAACGCACGAACCACAAAATTAAAATGCGGCTGCTGCCGTTGCCGTTGCCGTTGCTGATGCTGTGGCAGGATTCGAATTCGATGCGCGAGTGTGAGTTTGCCAGGAGTTGCGGGTGCCGGCCAAAAACAACACAACAACACAAAGTAAAGAGATGCCGCTGCCGACCGCGATTTTGTGGTGTATATGCCAACGTGGAATAACGATTTTCCGATTTTTGTGCTGATGCCAAACGCCAGCAACGCAGCCCCGATTATAATTTTGTGCCACGCCGTTGCCGACGTCTGCGTTGCCTGGTGTTAATCTCGGCAGTGAAAGAATATTACGAGCACACTTACACACACACACGAAATGAGTAAGTGTGTGTGCGCCGCGCTGGTCTGGCGTTGACGTTGGTGGTTGACGTTTAGTGGTTGTCCTTAGACTCGTAATGCAGCATTCAAACCAATACCAGCCCAAAAAAAAACCATAGAGAGAAGGCAGAAAAAGTTTACGTTGTTGTGACGAAGTTCAAATACCCTTCCTATAGTTAAAATTTTTAATTTGTTTATGATTTTTGTGTGACATTTAAGCTACTAAGCTATAGAAGCTTCTAGAACATTATCTGTTAAAAATGGAGCTGCATACTTTCGAGGGACCCTTACATTTTTATAAGCTAGGAATTCACAACTGGTTCTAACTTTGTCAGAATGGTATGGTTTTTGCCAAGCAGGTATAATTTACTTCTGATAGTACCGCTTGGTACTTGAATTAGTCATACCTAATTTTTTTTTTTTTTTTTTTATATTTTTTTTTATAATGTTTTTTATGTCCCATCGCAAATTTTTTTTTTTAAGTAGGAAGCGGTCTTGTTCTTAGCCTTCCTTGTAGCTTTTTTTTTTTAAATTAAGTTCTGGTTGTTCAGGATTGGATATGTTGTACGAAGTTGATAGTAACCACCATAAGGGCAAGAGTATGCACAGGCTCACTGCTGCATGCACTACCAAAAATCATTTATTCTGGTTGGGCATCATTCGCATTTTTTTTTTTTGCACCGCGTCGCACACGCAACCCTGTTAAGAGTTAGGAGGAGCAGCAGCAGAGCAGCAGCAGAGCAGGGTCCGCTACGCTTTGTCTCTGATTTCAATTTCCATTGAAACTGAATCTAATCACATGTTCTTGCTGCTTGCCCGTCGTTGCCGTCGCCTGCCGCTGATTCTAGCCCGTTTTGGGGGTTGAAAAATTGAACGCTTGCCTCTCACTCGCTCATGCATCACAAATGCGAATGTGAATGCCAACAACAACAACTACATCTGCATCTAGTTTGATATATGAATGTGCGGGTCCATTCCTGAAATGGTGTGTGCCTGGAAATTATGTTATCGCTTTTGTATTCTGGGTTTGTTGGAACAAAAGACACATGCCAAACATTTTTCCCGTTGATTTAACGTTTCCAGTGATGACTTTTTAGTGAAATACGATAATTTCATAGATTTTTGGAATGTTACAAACTTTTTTTCTTATCTACCAAGTGTTGGTGTAGATACTGTAAATTTTTACAGTTGGCAAAGCTAGAGTTGAATTTCATTAAAATTTACATAATTCATGAACGACCGTGATTTGCATAATTAAGATTTGTACATTTGCGTCCAGTCATCATTAGCATGATTCGTTGGCTATGGAAATATTTTCCCTTTGCTAAAAGCAATTTGGAAACCCAAAAAGAATGTTCTGGTGGAGGGTATCAATCATTAGCATTTTATTATTGCTACCCAAATTGGGAAAATTTGCAAGTTTTTATGGCCTTATCGATGGGTCTATGTGCTTTTTTTGTTTTTCGCCTTCACTTTATGATTCCCCAACGTATCGTTGTGAAAAGTATGGCTTCAGAGAAGATCGCTTTGTTGCTTTTATTGCAAAAATGTGTCAATTGCACGCTGGGGAAATTGTCTAGCGAAGAAGTATATATTTATTTATTATTATTTTTACATGGGTTTTCTTTCTACCATATTATCGGCCAAATATTTGTTGCTTTGTTTGACTCTTAATAGATTCTTCATATAAGTTAGTCTAAGCGTCAGTTATTGTATTTAATAATTGGCCTTAAATTTTTTACTGATTACATCTACTAATGCTAACATCGTGTTGTGTGTAATCAAAATCTCAGAGAACAAAGAAACAGCGTTCAATGTGCAACATCCTCTTGCATTGTTGCTTCTTCTTCAACACCCCCCTGTATAATGAAACCGTTGCCAGGCATTACCATTGTCGTCAGATTCCTATTCGGAGCTAAAAGCACCCAGAGTACACACCAATTCCAATCCCAAACTCAATTCTCTCCACCCAAAGCGCACTTACAATTTATCAGCATCAAATGGAAACCAAACAGAGTCAGAGTCTCGGAACAGTTGTAGAATGAGAAGAGTGCTCAGAGACGGCAACAACAGCAATAACAATGCCTCTGCTGCAATACCAATTCGAATTAAAATGCTGCCAATGCGAATGAGAAGTGGAAAGTGTGTTTGTGTGTGTGCAAATCTGCCACCCCGCAGCGTCATTTACATCGATCGTCATCCTGCCCAAAATGAAAGGGTGGTTTTGTTGTTGGTTTTTTGTTGTTGTTTTTTTTTGCGCAATGTGTACCCAGTAAAAGTGTTTTTCAGAGAGGGTACAAACGGCTCTTTGCTGTTGTTTTTCTTTTTTTTTTTAATTATAAAAATATATCAATAAATTAGCTTTGGAAATTCGAGTGTCTAATCCTGTTTTTTGACTTATGAAAATATATCAACAAATATGCTTAGGAAGTTTGCAGCCTCTTCTTCATTTGGCTCCAGGTCTTGCTAGCATATTTATTTGTATATAAATTATTTTTTTTGAGCGCCTAGTGTGAAAGTCTTGCAGTAGCCATTATTTTCAACACAATTATGGCTGCGAATAAATCTTGCTTAACTTTTTTTTTTTAATATTCTCAACTATTCTGCTTAAAGTTGTTTAGTGGAATGCATAAGAAAACATTCAACTGAAGCCGATAATCAAAAATTTATTCAAAATATATGTGTTTTTTTCACAAGTTGCGAAAGTGATTTTTTTTCTCTTGTTTTATTGAAATATATCAACAAATCTGCATTAGTGGGGAGTCTGGTCGTAATTGTCGCATGCTCACAAGTCTTTCAACGTAGTTATTGCTGCGAATTGATTTCTTGCTTAACTTTTTTTTATATTTTAATATTTCTTATAAAGTTTTTAAGTGAAATGCATAAAAAAAATAGTCGTATAAGTTTTATTTTGACAAGTTGCGAAAGAGGTCCGGTCCTGTTTTCCTTTTCAAAATCCACAATTCACTCACGTACACGCCGCGTACCTCCCACCCCTCAGAGTTGCTTTTCTTTTGGGATTACACTCTATACGAAAACGTGGATGAGAAACACGCACATATTTCGGACCCAGCAATTACGATTTTACTTTGTCTGGTACGCATGTACGTAGCCGTTGAATTTTTGGTGTGTGTAGCTGATTGTGTGTGCGTGTGTATTCCTGTTGCTGATTGTGATGAATTATGCACCCAGAAATCCCATTGTGAGTGCGACGTGGGTTAAGAGGAGTTGGCATCAAAATTCTCTACGTGGTTGGTTTATGCCAAAAATAATGCACTGTGACTTTTTTCTTCACACACTGTGCTCTGCAAATGGCGACTGCCTTTAATGATGTGTATTTGTTTCTAATGCTTTCAACACAACACACACACACACACGTGGCGGACGCAGAGATTAGTTCAGTGCCGGAGCCCTTG
Source organism: Scaptomyza hsui (assembly GCA_018152825.1). NCBI lineage: Eukaryota > Metazoa > Arthropoda > Insecta > Diptera > Drosophilidae > Scaptomyza > Scaptomyza hsui. Next base: position 971,095 of record JAECXO010000280.1, read on the forward strand.
GTTATTTATCAAGCGTTGGCTATATAATTATTTTGATTAATGTATTTGTAATTCATTTGAATTGTGTGCTTTATTTACTTTCAAAGCTATTGAGAGTGTGAGAACATTTTTTTTTTATTTTTTTTTATCTGCTGATTTGATTATTGTGTTTTATAAAGTCTATATATCCTGACATGGTTTTTTTTACTGAACGTTTCAAAATGATTTTGTTAGGATTTGCATCGCGGTTGGATGCATGTTTCAGCCCAAACTTGTGAAGAGGCGAAGAGAATTGCTGACATCGTTAACATCATCAGTGAAGCAGTCAAATGCTAATAGCTGCCATTTCCTGCAGGTCCGTCGTTCAGGAAAATTATGCGCACAAGCGAAGCTGGATTTTTCCTCCTCGTTTCATTCGTCTCTTGGAGGTTTTATTTATTTTTCATAGTTTGTTTGGCAGCAAAATCAGCTACCAGCAGCAGCAGCAAGCTTCAGTGATTATGCTTTGTAGCAAGTAGCAAGAAAATCTGTTGATGCATTTACATTTTAGAATATGCAGCAAATTAGAACAGGAAGAAGAGAGAGACAGAGAGGGAAAGAGAAGTCTTGAGTTTAATGAAAATAACCTTAATGAAACTCGACTTTAGTGCCAACTATAACAATAATCTGGCATTTGCCAAGGCAAAGTAATAATTTTCAATAAGAAAATTCCACAAATCATTACGCAAAACACAAAACTCTGGCCAACAAGTTTCTGACAAGCCAGAAGAGGCGGCTGTTCTTCTTCTTCTTCTTCTACTTGGCCCTGACAGCCTCAAATAAATTGAATCAAACAAGGATGAGTACTTGTGCCAACAACAACAACAACAACAACAACATCATCATCATCATGATGAAGGAGAAATACTCGGGGAAAAGTTTTTTTTTCGTTGCGGAAAACTTTGCATGCTTCGAAATTCAATTCTAATTAACATAAATTTGCACAAATGAATGTCAACCACAAGAGGCAGAGCAAAAGGAATATACTATACACCCACCACACACACACACACACACGAACAAAAGTTGTAATTTAATTTGTGTCGCTTGGCAACTTTTTCGTGAGTCATAAGTCAGCTTCCATAAAGTCAGATGACGACAACAGGTGTGGGGGGAAATCATCCTTGTTGGTGCTTTGATTAAAGTGCGCTTAATTCAAGAAAGCAAACTCATATGTGTGTGTGTGAGTGAGTGTGTGAATGTGTGCACTGTTTCCGGTTGCTGTTCGTTTCTGCTTTTCTGTGCTCTCGTCTGTTGTTGCCAGCTACTAATGAGCTCCACAGCGAGCACAAACATTATTTCAATGGAATTAATGCACAAGAGGAGGGAGGAGAAGGTTTGACTTCTACAAAAATGTTGATTGACTCTTACAGAGAGAGCATGCACAAATTTGAATACATTTTGCAACATTTGAAATAAACAACTTTTTTTTTTTTAAAACAAATCATTATCATGTGCCTTCGAATTTTTTTTAAATTTTTTTTTTAAATAGTTGTAAATACATTTTGCGTGTTTTATGCTATATGTCAAAAGTGTATAGAAGCTGAGGTATTTCAGCAAAATTCTTTTTCTTCTGTTCTTTGTAAAACTTGCCGGAAACGGAAATGGCATTTTGTGCGCACTCCCACCACTTCTGCTGCTGCGGGCCAAGTTGACTTAACTTTGCACTTGAAGTTGCCGAATAAACTTGGAAATGAAGCGGAGAGCAAAGGATTCTCTGGGGAGAGGAAGAGGGAGGCAATGGGAAAAGTCTCGATGGCAACGTGCGATGCAGCGATGCAAATGCACAGAAGGCAAAAGTCCCTTCGAACGCGTGTGTGTGTGTGTGTGTGTAGGGCAACAAATTTGCCAGCGGTTGTCAGGACAACGGGGCAAACAAAGGCAACCGGCGATAACGGCAATGGTTGCAATGGCGGCGGCGCATTTCAGGATGCGCACCAACGATGTCGACGGCGATATGCAAATTAGATACAAATAATAGTGAGGAAAAAAAGAACGGAACCGAAAGAGAAAGAGAGAAGCGCGACGAACCGAATGTAAATGCACAACAAAATAAATTCCACAAAATCCTTGCACGTATCCTGCTGCATGTGTGTGCGTGTGCATCTTCAGGCCAGTTCATTTTTAAAAAGGGTGCAAGGCTGGTGTCCCTGTGCTCTGTGTCCTGTCCTGCCTGCCAGCCCATTTGATATGCGGCAGCGTCATAAATAATGTTCAGCATTTAATTTCATTTCCATTTCCATTTTACGATATTCAGTTCTCTCTCGCTGTTTGGACGCAGCTGCCAGAGTCCTCCCAAAAAGAACAAGAAGAATTGACTGAATGGAAAGTGTAATAAAATTTGAAATTGTATTTTCCTTTCGCGCGCACCGGCATTTAATTTTATGATTTCTGATTTCGATTGCAACATTTGTGTGTGCTGCATAAAACTTTTTTCCTTGCGTTGTGTCTACCAATTTTTTTTTACTTTTTACAAAATCTAATTTTAATAAAATATTTTCTATATATCGGCTTGCAAAACTTTGCATTTTTGCTCCTCTTCTTTTTTTTTTTGCATTTCTAACTGTTTTTTCTCTTGTTTTGCTTTCTGGCTCTGCAATATGTAGCTTCCGAAACTTCCCGTAGCTATTGCAACATAATTACTAATATAATATAGAATGTTTAGCTGTAGCCAAAAACTTACAAAAATTGTATGAATATAATTGAACAGTATTCTACAAAATTCATGAGAATAAAACATTAAATTTATATTGTAAATGCCAAAACAAATAATTACATGTACAAATATTTGTGCACAAAAGGAATAGACTTTATATGTTATATGTTGCTTGTTAGCTTAACATAGCTGTTGAACAAAGCTTTTTGAAGGTATTTTGAGTATATTAGAGAAATGCATTGAATGCTGCTGCCCGTCCAGATAACAAAGCCAATTATTGTACATAAGCTTTGCCTTGCCTTGCCCACAGCAATGGTATTGTCTATTAAAATAATCCATAAGCACACACATTCTATGCACATATATAGAGTAAAGTAGTATCAGCAAAGTCAAAATGCAGTCGCCGCTGAAGACAAAGGGTAACTGGCCAGAGATTAATTAAATGAAATGCATTAACAATTGCTTGGTAAGCAGGTGGTGCAAGGGAAGGAGGGAAGGAGGAGGAGGACCAGGACCAGGAACAAAGCACAAAGACATATCGAGTGCTCGCAGCTTCTAATCGATAACAAAGGCTTGAGAGAGCCTAATAGAAATGTTCACACACACACACACACACACACACACGCATATGTATTGTGTGGATTTGCATTTGGTATTTATTTATTGATTGCTGCGCTGATGCAAAACCAAAGTCCGACCACACCTTGACAACACACACCACCCCACCACCCACCCATTGTTGAAAACCCCTCAGGCTCAACGGCAGTCACTCAACAGAAGCTTTCATATATCTTCTAACTTACAGTTGCCATGACAGCAGCTTATATAGAGTGAGTGTGTGTGTGTGTGTGTGTGTGCCAGGCTATCAGTTGTTTAGCCATTGGTGATTTACGTCAAACCCCTCAACCTCCCAACATCAACATCTCTGACTTTAGACAACAGTTTCAATTCGGTTCGGTTCGTTTCGCTTCTGTTTCAGTTCTTTTCGCTTTGCTCTCCTAGAGCTACCTATTTGTCTGTCTGTCTGTTTGGCAGGCAGCTCAAAATATTATTACCAAGTGCACTCGGGCGTATGCGCAATGCTTTTTTCCACTTGAGCATGTCGACTGCAGAAAACAACAAAAACAATTTTATACTTTAAACAGTTCATTTTATGTTTTAAATCAGAATGATTTAATATGAAGACATATTTTTTTTATTTTTTTTTACCAAAATATTGTTCTTATAAATTTTGTGCATTGGAATTTGCCTTTTCCCTTTTTCTTAGGCGTGCAACTAGCAAAAGCAACAATTGCAGCACATTTTATACTCTAGAACAGTGATGATTGCAATTTGACAGTTCATTTTATGTATTTAATCAGAATGATTGAAATATGAAGACATATTTTTTTTATTTTTTTTTACTAAAATATTTTTTTATAAATTTTGTGCATTGGAATTTGGCTTATTGGCTTTCTTCTTACACGAGCAACTAGCAAAAGCAACAATTGCAGCACATTTTATACTCTAGAACAGTTTTGACTTTGCATTTTGACAGTTCATTTTATGTATTTAATCAGAATGATTGAAATATGAAGACATATTTTTTTTTAATTTTTTTTTTTACCAAAATATTTTTCTTATAAATTTTGTGCATTGGAATTTGCCTTATTCCCTTTCTTCTTAGGCGTGCAACTAGCAAAAGCAACAATTGCAGCACATTTTATACTCTAGAACAGTGATGAGTATTTTAACTTTGTCAAGCATTTTGACAGTTCATTTTATGTATTTAATCAGAATGATTGAAAAATGACGACATATCTTTTTTTAAATTTTTTTTTTACCAAAATAAATTTTGTGCATTGGAATTTGCTTTCTGGCTTGCTTCTTAGAGGCGCAACTAGCAAAAGCAACAATTGCAGCACATCTTATTCGTTTGCATAAAAAGAAGGAAAAGAAAAAAATGATTTCTACATGCAATAAGTATGTGTTTTTATTTGCATCCTTGCTGGCGTGCGCTATGTTCATAATGATGATGATGATTATAAGTCTTTCGATGCTGCTGCTTCTGCCATTTGCCATTTTCTGCGAATTAAGCCAATTTATATGCCGCCCTTGATGATATATGTATGTATGTATGCAAGCAAAAACTGGAAAATGAATAAGTGAAGCCTTTAAAAAGTTTTTTAATAGCTGCTCGGCTGCATTTTAGAGCTTCTTCTCCGAGGCCTCCTCGCCTCCTCACTTCATTAGCGCACAAAATGTAACGCTTGAAAATTGTTTTCCATTAGTGCACCATATAGTGCACAGGGGTGGTTTGTGTGTGTGTGGGTGTGTGTGTGTGTGGGCGTGGTTGCCAAAGTTGCCACTAAGCCTTTATGCATTTGATGATGGCTTTGATTGTAGCTATGCCAGCTGCTGTGCTTTCATTTCATGTGGGCACAAAATCAAAAGCCAGCAGATGCAGCCGCCCTTCCTCTCAACATGCAACAAACTTTGCAACGCCAGTCAGCTCGTTAGACAAATTGAAATTTTGTCGTCAATTGGCGCTTTTAGTTTTCTGCCGTTTGCTTTATGTTTGTGTGTGTGTGTGTGTTTAAAAAGTTTTTGGCTTGAAAGCACTCGTGATTTTTGGTTTAAGCGCTTTTATATTGACTACAACGTTTGCCAAAAATATAATTTGACATATTGCCATGCTCTAAAATCCATCAATCGATAATGTTCTTGAATAGATTCTTGAAAAGGTGTAGAGCATTTTAGTAAATTTATTAAATTTGCTGTTTAAAGAGCTCTACGATTTTAAAGCATATGCCTTGGGTTCTGAAAACAAAAACAAATTTTATTTTTTCATTTAGGTTTTTCCTTAACGGGCTTTTCACAAAAAAACAAGTACAATTTTTTCCTGTAGGAGTTTGTTTTCGGCAACTATTGACAATCTAAAGATTGCAAGCATTTCTGTTTGTTGTTCTGCTGGCTAGCAAAGCGAAGCTTAATAAATCAATTTCAATTGAAAAGTATTCCATTTACTCGAGTTTGAGTTTTAAAAATATATCACATATTTCTTTTTCTGTATTCGTTTTGCAAACACGTGACCACAAAAGTAACATTAGCTTGAATTTTCAGCTCTAATAGGTTGGATTCTGTAATGAGTCCGTTGTTTTATATATTTTTTTTTTTATTAATTTTTGAAAATAATATTTTGCTAAGGGGTTTCCTCCAGCAGGAGGTTGTTTCCCGCAACTATTGACAATCTAAAGATTGGAAGCATTTTTGTTTGTTGTTCTGCTGGCTAGCAAAGCGAAGATAAATAAATCCATTTTAGTTGAGAAGTATATTTTGTGTGTAGAGAATTTCGAATAAAAATAACGCTAACGAATATTATTATGATAATAATTAAATTTTCAGCTCGAAATGTCTTAGCTTATTTGTATCAAAAAAATGGAGCAAGAAGAGAATAAGAAATGGAATAACCAGCTAACCTAGAAATGCGTATAAAAAGCCTTAGCCTCGAATCGACTGAGGAAAATCTTGAATCTAATCAGCACACGCTTCTCCTCTCACCTCACTTCACCTGGGCCGCAACCTCAACCTCAACATGCATAAAAATATATATGCAAGCCACATGCCATGTATATAGCAGCGACGCCATATGAAAACATTTCTTGCTGCCTGCCACATGCCAGAAAGGAAAACTTTAGCCGCCTGCCACACGAAAAAGTTTTTTATACATAGATATTTTTATTTTCTTTTGGCAAAATGTGTTGGCACAAAGTGTGAGTGTGTTGCTGCTGCTGCTAAAGAGTCATCGATCCATTAAAACCAAAAGTCTGTGCGCCCGAAAACTGTACAAAGGGAGTCGTCAACGACGACGACGACGACAAGGAAAAATGGCCGCAACGGGCACCAAAAAAGGACTCAAGCTTTGGGGGGGAGGTTAAGCTGGCGGGGCATGAGCAAAGGTAGTCAAGGTTGCCATAGCAATATCTGGGAGAGAGAATGTTACACACATACATACAAATATCTTTTCTGTTCTCGTATCAGTTCGTGGTTGGTGTCCGTTGCTCATACGCCATGTTGTGCGCAGCCCAAAAAGCCACTGTCGTCTCGTCGTGCAGTATAGTTGTATTATTTTCGTGTGGCCCGACTATAAAAGCGGTTGTCAGGCACAGCTCGTCGCTCAGATGCGTTGCCATGTGGCAGCCACAAGGCCAGCAACAGCAGCAGCAGCAGCAGCAGCAACATCCCCAGAACTCTCTTGAGCCTTGACAGCGAGTCTCAAGTGGTTGCTGTTGGTTGGCTTGCTTGCATTTTGTTGTGAAGGGGATTGTGGGAGGGAGGAGGAGGGGGAAGTGCATCACTAATGCGGTTAGCTGTAATGACGGCATTTCAAATGCATAAAGGAACTCTGCAGCACTTAGCAGTAAAAAGTAACATTAAATGCTGCACTTTGAGACTTATGCAGCAAAAGAAATATTTAATTACAGATCTTAGTAGATATGCATAAAATACCTAAAGAACACAAAGAACATTTCATTTCTTTTTCAGTTTATAAACTTTACTTTATTACTCTTTTTTTTACTTCAAAATGATGAACTAAAATATATTTATGGGATAACTGTTAATCGGAGTGCATGAAAATCTTTAAAATGTTACAAATGACTAGTTGCATTATTCATACAATGCACTATCTCTGCATTCGCTCAGTGTATGCATTAGCGCCTGCGCGCTGTAGCTTTGGCCGGGGATAGGAAAAAAACATGGCTGCGCTCACGGCCAGGACCCACGCACAAACACACACATGCACACATACATACATACATACAGACAGTTGCACACTGAGACAGACAAAGGCCATTTCCCCTTAACAAATGAGCAAGCATTGAGGCTACACACACACACACACACACACACACACACACACACACACACACACATACACTCGCACACACTCATCTGTACGTGTTGCTCACAGTTGTGCAAACGATTTTCAACACATTTACAATTATTGTAAATGTGTGCAAAATTTCCAACATTATGCATGTGTGTGTGAGTGGAAGCGTGGGAGTCAAGTGTGTGTGTATGTCCCCTCTGGGTGTGTTGTGTGTGTGTGTAAAGTGAACATTCGATTTTACCGGTTGCTGCTTTTTGCCGGTCTTTTTTACTACTACCAAAACATCAGAGTTTGGGAACTGAGTGCTGCTGTTTTTGGACATGCAGAAAGAGTGAGAAGGAGAAGGGGTGGCAGAGTCATGAGTTTGGAGCCCACAGAAAACTCTCCCTTGAGTATGTGTGTGTGTGTGTGCGACTCTGTTGAGTGCCGTCGCCATATTTGATGTTTGCCTGTTGGCCTGTTGTTGTTATTTTCGATTTGTCGTTAAGCAAGAACAACATCAACGTATAAAACTTGGCCAACTGCTGTTTGTTGTCTTGCTCCCTACAGTTCAGTGCACGTTTTCCCAAGCGTACAACATTTATCCATCCATCTATATATCCATCTATCGGTCTGTGTATCTACGTATCCACCTTTTTGACCAGGTCTAGGCCAACACCCTTGCAACACTTTAACGCTTGTTCCTACTCTATTATTGAGTAGGTTCTTGCAGCTTTGTCACTCAGCTCATCTTGAAACCCATAATCTACTCGAATCTTAAGCGCCTAGAACATTCTCTGTTAAAAATAATAGTGCATACTTTCGAGGGACCCTTACACTTTTGTAAGCTTGAAATTCACAACTGGTTCTAACTTTGGCAGAGTGGGATAGGGCCTGCTCAACTAATATAATTTACTTCTGATGGTACCGAAAGGTACTTGAATTAGTCATAAATACTAGTGTTATTTTTTGTTTTTTTTTTTTTATTGTCGCTGCTTAGTGTAGAAGTCATGCATTCGCATGATTTTCAACGTAATTATGGCAGCCAATATGCTCTACAATTATTCTTCTATCTTTTATAATGAAAAACAATTTCAATGTTATTTATGTGTTCTCTCTACAATTATTGTAAAATTTTAACCACGGACGACAGACATGCCCATGTCTCTTTAATGGCAAGCTTAGAGTTCACAACTGGTTCTAGCTTTGTCAGAGTGGTATGGGGCCTGCTCAACTAGTGTAATTTACTTCTGATAGTACCGTATGGTACTTGAATTAGTCATAAATACTAGTGTTTTTTTTTGTTTTTTTTTTTTATTGGCGCTGCTTAGTGTAGAAGTCATGCATTCGCATGATTTTCAACGTAATTATGGTAGCCAATATGCTCTACAATTATTCTTCTATCTTTAATAATGAAAAACAATTTCAATGTTATTTATGTGTTCTCTCTACAATTATTGTAAAATTTTAACCACGGACGACAGACATGCCCATGTCTCTTTAATGGCGAGCTTAGAGTTCACAACTGGTTCTAACTTTGGCAGAGTGGGATAGGGCCTGCTCAACTAATGTTATTTACTTCAGATGGTACCGAAAGGTACTTGAATTAGTCATAAATATTTTTGTTTCCCTGCGCCTAGTGTAAAAATCAATTAACATGATTTTTAATGCAAATATGGCTGCAAATCGTTCTTGCTTAATAATTTTTTTTTTTTTTATTAATTATTTTATGCCACGATTATATTATATAACTGTGTGGATATTTTTTTTGAGTTGTCACAGTGTGTGATATTAGTGTGTGTGTGTGAGACTGCATTCGAAATTCGATTGCACGTTAGCGCTTTGCTTTGGCGTGGAGGCAAAAACAAACAAGCGTCCGTAGAGAGGCAAAATGAGAATTTCACGTTGCCAAACGAAATCAACATGGCGGCTGCCCAGTATTCGGACGCAGACAAAGCAGACATGGATCCGAAACCGAATCGAGGTTTGCGTCCAAAAATACAACATGCAAAATAAAAAGCTCAAACTGCAACGTTGGCGATTTTTGCACAGGCTACGCTTTCATTTGGTTTCGTTTCGTTTCCATTTTGCTATTATTGCTAGTGCTGTTGTGGTATGCCCCAAACTCACACATGGCTGCATATGTATTGCTGGTTGGTTAGAGGCGTTTGTAATGCTCTTGGTAGGGCTCATTAGGCTGTGCCGAAAATTTAATTAAGCTTTTTTTTTTTTAATATTTTTTTTTACTATTTTTGTATACAACAGTAAAAAAATAATTTGACGTTTGAAAATTTGATGTTCTTTACTATAAAATAAGGATTCACTGAGTAAAGGCTCTTCCATATGTCTGGAGACCCCACGGCCGGCCCCTCCATAAACTTGCTCGATTGGCTCAAACAAAAAGCGATATTAATAAGTTAAGGTAACAATTTGGCAAAAAAAAATGTATTGCTGGGTAAAGACGTTTGTTTAAGCTCTGTGTAATTGAACATTTGCTTTTCTTTCTTTTCTTTTTTTTAAATTTTTTCAATATAACACTTCTGCAATTTTTCTGAAAGTTTAAAGTTTGTTAAACTGATTGGATCAGAAGAAGATACAAAATGGCAAATAATTTGTGCTAGAGCATTTTTATATACAATCTTATAAAACTTTTTGTAAACTTGCTTGAAAACATCGTTTATCCTTGCGAGCTTAAGCTACGAAAGTTTATTTGCTGCAAGAGGTTTTTTTTTCCCCCAAGTGTGGTGTACATTTTTGCACACATGCTACAGTCGTGTGTGTGCGAGTGTGTGTAAACTGACAACACTTTAATTTATAGCAAAGCGACGAATTTTCGTTTTTCTTTTCTCAACATATATTTTCTTTCATTTTTTTTTCTGGCTGTCGCATTTTTTCGGTATTCCGGGGAAACCACTTTTCATGCACATCAGTTGCAGCTGTTACAACAGACAGACGGGGCATGGGGGGTGGGGAACAATTGTGCAACGTGAAACGAAGCAAGCATTTTTGATAGAATTCTGTGCTAAAATAGTAGAGAAGAAGGCATAGCTTGTTATCATATATGGTGTGTCCACATCTGTCACCTTCTATAAATCAGCACATGGGCTCCTTGTGGACCCACGAGTTCATATACTTACTTACAGTCTCACTTGGAAGTCTATGTACACGACTCCCCTTTGTTTTTGTTGTTCTTCACGGCAACTAATTCCCTTAATGGAAAATTGCACAAGCAAGCAAGCTATGGAGAAAAAACTGCAACAGCCACAAGCACGTGCCTTAATACTCTAACAAACGAATTTTTTTTTCCTGTATTATTACTTTGTACAAGTCCTTGTAAACGTTTTGCCCGTGGGGGGCTTTGGCTTAAAACTTTCAAGATTTGTAGTTTAAGAGCTATTGATTTATTGAACGACCCTCGTTTAGTGTAACTTTTACGCATAAAATATTAGTTGCCGCATTGCAATTGTTCTTGTTCCGTGTTGCGGGCGTTCGTTGCATTGTCTCAATTCTTGTATGTCTGTCCCTTTGTTTGCTGCCCACCACCCTCCCCTCTCTCGCTCTGTGTCAGCCTATATTTTTCTGCCATTGTAATGCAGCAGCAGCAGCATCCCCTGCTATAACCATCCAGCTGCCAGGCAGGGCTAGGCTTCCATTCCGTCTGTTGTTCGTGCTGTCGCATTATTCTTCCGCATTTTCTGCCACTTTTCTTTATCACACACACAGACACACCAAACAGTGGCCTGGTTTGGCCTAACCCCGAGAGCAACCAACATTGTTGGCCCTTGGCCCGTGCTCCTCTGACTCAGCTATATACTTTGGTTAGTGCATACAACATAGCATTGAATTCAATATCTCGTGTTACATTTCATTGCATGCACAGATTTATTATGGCCCGGGCAAAAGATGGGGCAAAAAGAAAAGCCGGATGAAATGTTTCTCATCACTTTCGGGCACATTTAGCCCCGAACGAACACTTCAGGGATTTATGTTCGTGTTTGCGCTTAATACAATCTAAGTCTTTTTTTTGCTTACTTGGCAAAACAGTCCCTAGTTCCTTCCTTCCAACTCAACTCTTGGCACTTAAAAAGATTGCCACGCACTTGCGTTTTGTTGAGATTTGCCATTTGGTATGTTAAATTGAGCATAAATACGCTCGAGTTATTCTTCTATCTTTTATCATGAAAATCAATTTAAATGTAATTTATGTGTTCTCTCTACAATTATTGTAAAATTTTAACCTCGGACGACAGACATGCCCATGACTCTTTAATGGTGAGCTTAGAGTTCACAACTGGTTCTAGCTTTGTCAGAGTGGTATGGGGCCTGCTCAACTAGTGTAATTTACTTCTGATAGTACCGTATGGTACTTGAATTAGTCATAAATACAAATACTAGTGTTTTTTTGTTTGTTTTTTTTTTATTGGCGCGCTGCTTAGTGTAGAAGTCATGCATTCGCATGATTTTCAACGTAATTATGGCAGCCAATATGCTCTACAATTATTCTTCTATCTTTTATAATGAAAAACAATTTCAATGTTATTTATGTGTTCTCTCTACAATTATTGTAAAATTTTAACCACGGACGACAGACATGCCCATGTCCCTTTAATGGTGAGCTTAGAGTTCACAACTGGTTCTAGCTTTGTCAGAGTGGTATGGGGCCTGCTCAACTAGTGTAATTTACTTCTGATAGTACCGTATGGTACTTGAATTAGTCATAAATACAAATACTAGTGTTTTTTTTTTTTTTTTTTTTTATTGGCGCTGCTTAGTGTAGAAGTCATGCATTCGCATGATTTTCAACGTAATTATGGCAGCCAATATGCTCTACAATTATTCTTCTATCTTTTATAATGAAAAACAATTTCAATGTTATTTATGTGTTCTCTCTGGCAGAGAGTCTCAGCAACTATGTAAAATTTTAACCATGGACGACAGACATGCCCATGACTCCTTAATGGTGAGCTTAGAGTTCACAACTGGTTCTAACTTTGGCAGAGTGGGATAGGGCCTGCTCAACTAATGTTATTTACTTCAGATGGTACCGAAAGGTACTTGAATTAGTCATAAATATATTTTGTTTCCCTGCGCCTAGTGTAAAAATCAATTAACATGATTTTTAATGCAAATATGGCTGCAAATCGTTCTTGCTTAATAATTTTTTTTTTTTTTTTATTAATTATTTTTCACGATTATATTATATAACTGTGTGGATATTTTTTTTGAGTTGTCACAGTGTGTGATATTAGTGTGTGTGTGAGACAGCATTCGAAATTCGATTGCACATTAGCGCTTTGCTTTGGCGTGGAGGCAAAAACAAACAAGCGTCCGTAGAGAAAAGGCAAAATGAGAATTTCACGTTGCCAAACGAAATCAACATGGCGGCTGCCCAGTATTCGGACGCAGACAAAGCAGACATGGATCCGAAACCGAATCGAGGTTTGCGTCCAAAAATACAACATGCAAAATAAAAAGCTCAAACTGCAACGTTGGCAATTTTTTGCTACGCTTTCATTTGGTTTCGTTTCGTTGCCATTTTGTTATTATTGCTATTGCTGTTGTGGTATGCCCCAAACTCACACATGGCTGCATATGTATTGCTGGTTGGTTAGAGGCGTTTGTAATGCTCTTGGTAGGGCTCATTAGGCTGTGCCGAAAATTTAATTAAGCTTTTTTTTTTTTAATTTTTTTTTACTATTTTTGTATACAACAGTAAAAAAAATAATTTGACGTTTGAAAATTTGATGTTATCAATGTTAGAAGTCTGAGTTCTTTACTATAAAATAAGGCTTTCACTGAGTATAGGCTCTTCCATATGTCTGGAGACCCCACGGCCCCTCCATAAACTTGCTCGATTGGCTCAAACAAAAAGCGATATTAATAAGTTAAGGTAACAATTTGGCAAAAAAAAATGTATTGCTGGGTAAAGACGTTTGTTTAAGCTCTGTGTAATTGAACATTTGCTTTTCTTTCTTTTCTTTTTTTAAATTTTTTTCAATATAACACTTCTGCAATTTTTCTGAAAGTTTAAAGTTTGTTAAACTGATTGGATCAGAAGAAGATACAAAATGGCAAATAATTTGTGCTAGAGCATTTTTATATACAATCTTATAAAACTTTTTGTAAACTTGCTTGAAAACATCGTTTATCCTTGCGAGCTTGAATTAGTCATAAATGCTAGTTGTTTATTGTTTTTTTTTTTTTTTTATTGACGCCGCCTAGCGTAGGAGTTATGCTGCAGCATGAGTTTCAGCGCAGTTGTGGCAGCCAAGTAAGTCAAATGAAGTAATTGATTTTATTCAACTGGAATGCATATTAAAAAAATTAATACTGAAGTATAGTTTCAAGTTTTCAATGACTGATTTCGATGTCTCCGCGACTCAAAATGCAATATTTTTATATATTTTTCAATTTCCGTTTTTATGAAAACATTTTCATGTATGAGCAAATCAAAGGGACCGGGTTTTGGCACAATGGTTGTAATAGTGTCATAGTGTGTATGCTTGGCAAACACACACACAGCTGCCCATATGCTTGGAAAAGTATGTTGAAACCGCACGCATTCAACTGCTTATGCAAATGCCAATCAAAATGTTGTTGCCTGCCTTGCCATGGCTAAAAGCAACCACACACACATATTGATATGCGAAGGATGCAGCAACCACGACGAGCACTTGTGTGCGGATGCAAAAATTTGCATAAGAAAAGGCAAACATTGTTGGGATAAAATGCCTCCATGCCACGCAAAAGTAATCTGCATCGAATAGCTTTTAAGTTCGGAATCGATATTGCCATCCAAAAATGAGTCATTCCAAAAGGCAGCTTGGTCGGGTCAAGCTCTCACAAAAACAAGCTGAAATGTGTGTGTGGGGAATGTGAGTGAGGGGTAGGTTTTTCTGATGTGCAAACAAATTTTGCATTCCAAAAGCGGCCAACGCGAAGCGTTCTATGAAAAACGCGTAGAAAATCTGAAATGAAACGCGCAACCGAAGTGCACAAATTGCAAAGAGGGCGGCGGGGTTGTATGCTGCCAGCCACGCCCACATGCGCTCTCATGTGTGGCAAGTAAATCCCAGCACTTCTGTGCACATTATTTGTTGATGGAATATACCCTATAGGGGTTTTTTTTTTATTTAACTATATCGAATATGAGGCTGAAAGCTTTTCTGCGATTGATTTAGTTTGTTTCATGTGATGTTTATCATAAATGATTTGTTTTTTTTTTTTATATTAAAAGTATATTGCGCTATTTTTTTTTTTATCTTCATTGTATTTTCTACAGAACGTTGTGAATTATGTAGACATATAAAAAAAGATTCGGAATCCTGTACTTTCAAGTTCTCCGTCCCGCTCCTTCGCTGTGCTTGTCGCGTCCTCGTGCCTCTACAGCTAAGCTCCAGCTAATGCATATTTGTGCAAGGGCTTTGCATGTAGCTGACGTTAAATTAATTAAATCAAAAAAAGAAATTGTAATCTTACTCCTCGACTTTATCTTTTGCCGTCGCCAACGTCAACCACTTTGAACAGCTTATTGGCATATATTGTCAGGTTGGCATCCGCACAAATTATTTTAGCTATTTTAATAAGCTTACCGGCTGCCTAATGGAAAGATTAAAAACTCTTTAACATGCAAATGTTGCGCTTTTATAAGCTGCCTTTTTTATTCAAACCTGTTTATACTTGTTCTTGTTTATTAGTTCTTTTACGTGAAAATCTTGAGCAGAAAGTTTTTTTTGTTTTTTTTTTACTTATAACTTACTTTTTTTTATTAAAAACTTGTAAACTATAAAATGAGATCTGAAGAACTTTTTTTTGCTGACTTCTGTGTTCTTCTTCTTAAATTAACTTTGTTATTTAGTTGTTTTTTTCAAGTATATTTTTTTCTGGCCTCTGTCGTCCTTAAATTTTACGAATCTTTAACATTCATTTTTTTTTCTTCATATATATACGCAAGAGTTTCAGCTCTTCAGCTGATTTGAAGTCTCACACACAGCTAACATTTCACTTTGAGTTTTGAACTTGAAGTGTCGAGTTTCGTTCGCTCTTGGCATTCACCGCGTGCCTTATGGTCAAGTAACATAGAGGCCTACAGTGGATACCAGGAGAAAAACGTACCAAACGGCGACGGCACACACACACACTTAAACAAACAGGAACTTTTGCATAATAAGATGCAAAACAGCTGATAATAAAAAACACAAACACTTTGTAACGCCTTTTTTTTTGGGCAATGACCCAAACGAACCGGTTTTTCGAGTGGAAACAATTTACGTCTTTGGGACTGGGCTGTTGTGTTGGCTGATCCTTGTGTGATCCTTGCCAGTGTCGCGATCGAACTGCACGAATTGCTGAATGCGCAACGCTACAAAACTCTTCGTCCCAATGTAGAGCCTTAAGTAGTCGCCTCTGATCCCATCATCTATCCCATCGTTTAGGGGTTGATCCCAGTGAGAGCGTACGGTAACTCACTCTCCGCTCCCTCGACGAAATCCGGTTTTTGGCTTTAGGTTATCCTGGCCAGGAGGCAGCTGCCAAAAAAACAAAAAGAAGTAAAAGCAAAATATCAAAATTCATTCAAACGTGTGCATATTTGGGCTTAGGACAGTCTCTAGAGAGAAAGAACGAAGCAGAGAGAGGAAGAGGGCGAGAGCGCCCGCTGCTCCTTGTTATTGTTATCCTTGCCGATTTTGTGATTATGTGTGCGTGTCCCTTTTTTTTCTTGGTTGTTGTTGTGGCGCGTTGCAAATGCAGTTTTATATCCTGTTTATGCTGCTTGCGCGTTTTTATCAATGGAACTTGTGTGATTTATCCCCGACTGCCGCTGCTGCTGCACTCCCCTCTCTCTTGCTGATCTATCAGAGCAGCTGAGCCTCAAAGGTGCAATGTGTCTTCAACGGATTTGATTAAAATCTACGATGTGATTGTGTAACAAAGATAAAACTAACGATTTTATGCGAATAGCAAAATTGAGAAAAGTTGGTTAGAAACAAAACTAAAAAAAAAAATATTCACAAAGTAATTGGATTCTTTTGACGAATAAGTACAAAGTTCAGCTGTGTGTTTGAGACAGAGAAAAGTTGAACAAAGGCTGGCGACAGCAGCTGATCGAACCCAGAAACAACAAACAACCAATTGTATTGAGCAGAAAGTAACGTTGAGTGCATGCAGGACATTAAGGCCCGTGACACACATTTGCTGTCGAAGATTTTTCAGCCTGAAATTGGCGCCCAAAAATGTATGGAAAAAATAACAATAGCTGGGTAAACGGAACAGGCAATGAAAATTGCATACTATAAAGAATCAGCAGCAGCAGCTGTGTCAACCCGAGACGGGTCCTTGGCTCATGCCAAAATTACAAAGAGTGTAACAGCTGAGAAGAGCTATTGATTTTATTCTGTAGCTATTTTAAAATGCTCATGCTGCCTTTTTATCGATTGTCACACACACACACACACACAGCAGTGAGCTATAAAAATAATAATAATGCAGCTTACACAGATGCTTTTGAGCTGAAAGTATTCTCAAGTCGGTAAATGACGCGTCACATCATCATCATATAAAAAACTCTTGAGTTCAGTCCCTTCCATTCAAGTATAAAGTGTGCATAAGGAATATGCAAATAACGGAACAGCAGTTGTACACTGCACAAAACGAAATGAAAGTATCTTCAACAGTAATTATTGCCGTGGAATGTTTGTCAACGAAGCTCGTTTGTGATTCTCTGAGTGCACTCATAAAATCCCACGTTTGCCTTGCTCTGCTCTGTATGCCTGTCGTCTCTTGTGGCTTTTATAAACACACACACACACACACACAGACATGCAAATGGTGTCCTGTTCACAGTCTAGCCCCTGTTTCCCCCTCAGTGGGAAACTGTCTCAATGGCTGGCAATTAGCTGCTGCTGCTGCTGCTTGTTGTTGTTGTTGCTCTGTCGCATTGCTGTCATATGAGGCACTTAAACATGATTTTAATGTCAATGGTTTGCTGCACGCTTTCGCCATATTGCCACAGAGACGAAGAAAAGATAGAAGCTCGTGTGTTTGCACGCAAAGAAGATGAAAGTGTTGGAGGTCGTCGCACCTCTTAGGATAGATTTTACTTTTTTTCTTCTTATGCCTGAGCCAGTGTTGAGTAGCGTTTGTGGAAGTGCTTGGCTTGACTTGGCCCCCATAGATGTCAGGGCTGATGCTGCTGCTTCTACTTGTTAGTTTAATTTGCTGTGAAAAGGTGCGACTCTTAAACTCTTAAGTTGTTTTCGCAAAGGGTGGCAAAAATCTGTAAAGCAAATCATAATTTTTTGAGCATTTAATCTTAGTTTAAGGTTCGGATGAAAGAACTTCTTAAAGACAGTGACCTTGAAATGTGCTTATAATTAATTTTTTATATGTTTTTTTTTTTTAATATATTTTTCTGATATTCTGATTTGGAATTACAGCCTGTGGCTTTTTCAAGGGTTTATATGTTTTTACTGTGAACTGAATTGTGCTTATAAATAATTTTTTATATGTTTTTTTAAAATATTTTTTCTGATATTCTGATTTGGAATTACAGCCGCCGGCTTTATCTAGGGTTTAGATGTTTTTACTGTGAACTGAATTGTGCTTATAAATAATTTTTTATATGTTTTTTTTAAATATTTTTTCTGATATTCTGATTTGGAATTACAGCCCGGCTTTTAGGTTTGTTTAGAGTATGTTTTTACTGTAAACTGAATTGTATAAATAATTTTTTATATGTTTTTTTAAAATATTTTTTCTGATATTCTGATTTGGAATAATAGTGGCTTTATTAAGGGTTTAGATGTTTTTATTTTTAATATTTTTTTAAATTTTTTTTATATTTTTTTTTTTCTGATATTCTGATTTGGAATTACAGCCGCGGCTTTATCTAGGGTTTAGATGTTTTTACTGTGAACTGAATTGTGCTTATAAATAATTTTTTATATGTTTTTTTAAAATATTTTTTCTGATATTCTGATTTGGAATTACAGCCTGTGGCTTTTTTAAGGGTTTAGATGTTTTTACTGTGAACTGAATTGTGCTTATAAATAATTTTTTATATGTTTTTTTTAAATATTTTTTCTGATATTCTGATTTGGAATTACAGCCGCCGGCTTTATCTAGGGTTTAGATGTTTTTACTGTAAACTGAATTGTATAAATAATTTTTTATATGTTTTTTTTAAATATTTTTTCTGATATTCTGATTTGGAATTACAGCCGCCGGCTTTATCTAGGGTTTAGATGTTTTTACTGTGATTTGATTTCAAATTTTGTTTGTTTTATGCTGTTTGAATGTTTTTTTTAATATTATTTTTACCTATTAAAAGTATGTCTTCTATTCACTTTGATTATCAATTAAAAATTGTTCAAGGAATAACAGCCTTCTACTTCTTATTTGTCTTCTAATTCAAATTGCTAAATGATATTTAAATTTAAAATGTTTAAAATCTTCAAGTCTCCAATCAATTTTTCTAAAATTCTTACATATGGGTTCTACACATCTTTTCATCGAAGAGTTCTAACTATGAAAAAGGGAACGTGAAAAAAAAGTTGTAAAGAAAACTGTTCAACGCAAATTTGCTAAACCAACTGTGCGTAAGAGATAAAGACTGAACCAACTTAAATGCACGTCTCGAAAAAAAATATATACATTTGCAACGCTTTTTATGCAAAGCACGTAGTTGCCATCTCTTTTCGTTGTTGTTGTCGATGCAGGGCTCTACAACATAAAAATGTCATTTATTCCATACAACAATAACAACAAGAGCTACAATAGCAATGCCAACAACCTGCCATTAATGCCCGCATATGAACGCACACTCTCGGGCACACACAAAGGTACACACACAGAGCCAAAAAGCTGTTTCTACTACGACTACAACTACAAATCATGCTAACAGCATCCTTTTGGCAAAAGCGAACAAAAAAAGGAAGGATAAAGTACGAGCATTTTTTGGGTGCGGTCCTTGACATCGCGTACGACGCATGACACTCTGGTATCCTGCCTCCCTGCCTCCTTGTCTGTGTGCTTGAGATTCGCAGGGTTGCCTGCTGCTGTGCGGAGGATACTCGTTTCGAATTCACGATGAACTCGATTTTACGACAGCACCCGCCATCATCCAACCAACCAACACACACACACAGAATACTATTATAGCAGCAGAAGCACGCGATGCCGATGCTGTCCAGAGAGACTTTTAGTATGTGTGTTGGTTGGTGTGTGTGTGTGTGTATGTGCGAGCGAGGGTGTATGGCTGACTACCACACACACACAACAGACTTGCGCAAATTTTTGATAGCTTAGCCAAAAAAGGATACCAAATGGAGAAGCTCTGCAACTTATTTATGAGTGGGAATTGTTTGTGAAATGTTTGTTGTTGTTTTGTAAATCCCCACTGCATATTCTAAAGAAATTTTTTACTTTATTGCAATCCATTTTTTTAATTGCTTTTGCTTGCAACATTTTTTTTTTATGTGATATAAATCGTTTTTAATTTTGTCTAAACTATTCATACAAGGTTTTTCAGTTATAGCGCTTACATAACCTGCTTTTTTTTAAACATATTCAATGCAAATTCAGCCTTAAATATAGAACACTTTTAGTCTTTTATAACTCACGATTGAAAATGAAGTCAGAAAAAATAAATAAAATTTTTCTGTGTAAAATGAACATTTACTAGTATATGAAAATATATAAAAAAAAATGTGTTTTTATACTTATGGTGTAACAAAAATCAAGAACAAATATATTTATAATTTCTTTTATAATTATTGTACATGAACAAAAGTTAAAAGATCTTAATTTAAATTACATATATTATAACAATTTGTACTCACTTTGTATGTTTGTCTCTAAGCAATATCAAACTGAGATGTTTGAAGAATTTGTGATGTGATTATTTTTATTTGTATTTATTTTTTATTTTTACAACAACAACGACAAGAAGTACATTTAAGACAACACCAAGAAATTGACAGACATACATAGAGTAGACGTAGAATATTCCATTACAACATCAAGTACATACCCTTTTTTTCTGTTAAGTGTAACAGCGCGCACTTTTAAACATGTTTTAAAAATATTAAATTTTTTTTTATAAATTCTTTTGCAAGGAGGCAAATTTCGTTTTCACATTTGATTGTACGAGTTAAGTTTGATTTGCACCGAGTTTCACTTTTGATTGATTTTCTTTTCATTTGTTTGTTGCTGCAGCTCGTTAAAAAATTCTGTGAGAGTGTCAGAGATGTTTAAAGCTTAATTTTAATTAATTATGTTGGGCGTGTGCGTGTGTGTGTGTGTCTGGCTTTATTCTTTGTTCGTTTGTGTTTGTGCTGCAGTTTTCGCTTGGTCTAGTGTCGAGTGTGTTCTGATTTTGCTTTCTTTCGTTTTTCTTGCCAGCCATTTGTCAAAAAGCACAAGTGTGTGAGCTTTGTGTGTATATGTGTAGATGTGTGTGTAGATGTGTGCAGCATTGAATCTGTGAGCTGAGCTGAGCGGTGGTTACGTGTGTTAAAATAAGCGCAGCACCAAGCGCACTAGTTGACGCCTAAACGTCTACTACGAATTGCGTTTGTTGTAGCGAACCCCAATTTCGAAAAATTCCAAATGGCGGCACACGCACACTATTGCAGCCAGCATCAGCCTCTGTGCAGCCTCTGCTTCAGTCGCAGTCGCAGTTGCTGCCTCCCTTTTGGTGAGCAGCTGCAGAAAAGCGCTCTCAGCTCGGCTGGGCTGCTTGTGATTTATGTACAAAATGGCACCACACACACACATACGGTTATATACATATATACGCGTTGTTCAGCATCGCAGCAGCGCTGCCCGTGTCGACTTAATCCCAGTTGTGTCCTGTTTTTGGTGGTGGCATTGGCAAAGCTTCTGCCTGTTTACATAGTTGCTTCTCTATATACAGAAATAGCTCATCTATATATGTATGTGATTATTTGAGTGTAATCACACACACACACACAAACACACATCTAGACAGACTGTTGCTGCTGCCGGCTTTCGTTTTTGAGTCAGCATCGAAAGCTCTTTTTGAGTGAGTTTTGTTTTTAAAGTATTTTACAAGTTCTTGTTTTCAATTTAATATTTTTTTTGTCATTGCATTTTAAAAACTTTCTTTTTTTTGGAAATTGTCAAATTGATATCTTATTATTTTGTTGCTGCAAGCTTTCTTAGTTTTTTTTTTACAAAGTGTTTTATAAATTTTTGAAAATATACTTTAAGGAAATTTGAAATACACTCTTAATTAAACAAAGGACACAGTGAATTTGAGTGAATATGTGAATAATTTAAATACTTTTTTTTGGGGAAATTGTCGAATTGATACATAATGATTTTGTTGCTGCAAGCTGCTTTCTTAGTGTTTTTTTTTACAAAGTGTTTTATATATAAAACATACTTTTAGGAAATATGATATATTCTAAATTTAACCCTTTAACCAAGGACGACACAGTTACGTGAATATATACAGTTGATTTTCATTATTTTAATAAGTATAACTTTCCAACGCAACGAGCTCATCTCCCCTCTCTTCTTCGCTCGCCCACGCACTTTAAGCTTTTTCAACACAGCCTGGACAAAACCTGAAAGCTTTTTAGAGCTTTATAGAGAGAAAGTTTTGCTAACAGCATCGCAGCTTCTTCTTCTTCTGCCTTTGCCCAAGGTGAGAGCTCAACTCTGCCAAGCAGAGATAACAACAAGAACAAAAACAAAAACAACAAGAAGCAGCATAATAAAAATCCATTTTTATAGTCCGGGCAACATTGCTGCCTCAGTTCGCTGCTGCTGCTGCTGCTCCGGCTGCTGTTGCTGCAGAAACCACCCCGCCACAGAAAAAAAAAAAAAAACCCTAGGAAAAAGATTTGCTAAAATGAGGCAAAGAGGGTTACGGGGAGTTTGTTGTTGCTGTTGTTGCCACTTCGGTTTCTCTGGGGTGGTGTGGTGTATTTGAGTGTGCTTTGAAAATGTATGAAATTTTACTGCCTGCCAACGTCAACAGAAACTTCAAAACTTTTGCTGCTGCCGACTGCGCTGCTGTTGAGTGCCTCATTGAGTGAGCGTGTGGAATGTTGCCATATGCCGCCATATGTATGTACATCTGTACATATTAAATACAGCTCTGCTCTCTCTCTCTCCGCATTGTATAGCTTTCTCGCTCTCTCTCACTCGCACTCTGTGTACCTCTCTCTCTTTCTCTCGTGTGTGTGTGTGTGTGTGTGTTTGTGTTTCGTGCTGGGGTACAGTCGCTGCCACCAGCAGCCGCAGCAGCAGCAGCAGCATCAATCGCTGTCGCAATCGGCAGCGACGCTGGCAGCAGAGCAATAATGTCCGTCCCTTCATCCCAAGCGTCCAGACGTGCAGACTTTTGACTATGTGGGGTGACCACTTTTTCATGCTTGACGACGATGTTGTTGTTCCTGCTGCTGCTCCTGATGCTGATGCTGCTGCTGATGATGTTGCTGCTGCTCCTGCTGTCTGTAGTAGCAGCAGTACTTATTGTTGTTGCTGTTTCTTTGATTGCTAGAAACAGGGTGTTGCAGCTGTTGCAATTTATGAGTTAATGGATAAAAGTGCATATAATAATTAATGACGTGAATAATTTTCCTATATATTTTTTTACCAAGTATTTTTTTTTTACCATATATATTTTCTTTACAAATAACAAATGTTGAAAAATAATTAACTAAATAAATACAAAACCAATGTGGGTCGACCTACCTGTCAGACAAAAATGTTATACAAGAATGAAGAGTATGACACCCTGTATAAGTCAAATAATTAAATGCAACATCAACATACTTGATTAGATAAACATAAAATCGTTGTGTGTGCGACCTTAGACACAAAGTTACACACTAAGGGCACCCTGTATTGAGGCCATATTTAAGTTTAACAAGTACATAAGCACTTGGCTTCAAGCACATAAACAGCAAAATGGAATTAAGTTTGCATAGCAAAGAACATAAACTGCTACAATTACAATAACAAGGGGCCTTTAGACGACACCAAATTGAAACTAGTCTAAAGCAACAACAACAACAACAACAACGGCAGCAAAGAGCAACAATAATAATAATAATAATACACACACACACAGAGACAACTTTTTTTTCTGCCAATGGCACTGAAAACAAAATTGAGAGAAGAAAAAATAAATAAAACAGAGTATGTAATTTATAATATCCTTTGTGCGCTGTCGCTTTGTGCTGGTGAAAAGTGAAAATAAGTATGTGTGTGTGTGTGTGTGTGTGGCATTAAGTATTTGACATATACAAACAACACACCCAAACACACACATGGACTTTTACAGCTGCTGCCTTCTTTTTTGTGCCGCTTGTCGTTTGTGCCGGGCAAATAGTTAAAACTAAAATAAATTTAGTTGTTGTGCGCACACTTACACACACACACATTCACATGAGCAGAGACAGACAAAAGATAGTGGCCGCCATTTTGGTGCACGTCCTTCGCGCTTTCGTGTCCCGCCACAGTGCCCAGCGCTGATAAGTATGCAATGCTTGTGTGTTTGGCTTTAGCCCGTTTCTTTGGGCTGCTTGCTGCTGACTGTGCTTCTTCTCCTTCTTTGCTACTTCTTACTGCTGCTGCTGCTACGGCACAAAATCTCATTATATTTGTTTTATTTTATTTGCTGCCACATCGTCATTTTCTTCTCTAGCTGCTTCTCAGTTCTGTTCTCTTTCTTTTCTTTTAATACCCTGTACACGCCAAAAAGCTTCAAGAGAGAATTTTATTACTGTATACTATTTTTTTTAATTGTTTTTTTTTTTTATATATTACTTCAATGTAATTTCTATACATATATTTTTTACAATTTTTTTTCTAACTTGAAAATATATAATTTTTTTTATCACTCTTTCTTAAAGTGATTTTTGTAAAATATTTAACAGTTGTGGAGTTTTGTTTTGCCCATTGGATTCTATCAATCTTATTATGATTTTTATTAAGATATTGTTATGGAGTTGATTTGGAATCTATGCTATAGCTTTCAAATTAATCATAAAGTTGTTTTGGTGACATTCTCTTTCCCAAGTACACATATAAATATATAAAATAAAAATATTACCAGATCTTAGTGCGCTACAAAAAAATCATACAAATTTTAAAATATACAAATTAAATTTTGTAGGATATTTTGCAGTCTACGGTTACTTTTTGTATGTCTATTTCTATGGTTTGGTCAAATTATTTTTGTATGTGTATACGACGCAACTCTCTGACTTTGGCCAGTTTGACCATCCGAGCGAGCGACCGCCCACAATGCCACGCCCCATCCACCGTCTTGCCCCGCCCATGGCATTGTCATCTACTTACTTACTACTTACTGAGCGCTTAGTTATTGTTTTAGTGTGGCCTTTTGTTACAAAATTATTAACAATGGACGTTGCCAAGTGAAAGGTGCTTGGACCAGCTCGCTGTTAATAGCATTTAATGCACCTGCACACCCACTAACACTAACACACAAACACACACACACACAGGTTTAGTAAAAGCTAAGGAGCTTTGTTCTTTGTTCGTTGCAACGGTTGCTGCAGCTTTGCAGCTTTAACACTCACACAAAAGCCTGAAACACTTTATACTACACAGCAAGACAGCAATAACAACATCATTATCATCGCCATCATCATTATTAACGTTGATGAAAGCGTTCACATAAGCGGATTTATAAATGCTTCATTTTCCGTGTGCGAATACATTATTTATTTTTTTGTGGCCTTGTCCTCCCGTCTCGTTTTAATTGCAAAATTGCTATCTAATGATATAATTTGATATTTATTTATTTATTTTTATTGTAACCAACTATTTAACAGTATTTAACATTTTCTAAAAGGATTTCGCACGACATGGGTTAAAATATTGATTGAGTAAAACATTTGCAGTTTTACCACCGCCATGACAGCTATTAAAAAGCCTCTTAAAAAATCCTGCTGACTTAAAAAATCTGCTTACAAAGTAGGCACATAAATAACCTTACATGTATTTTGCATTTACATTTGAATTTTTAGGTTTGTTAAGTCAATAACGTTTTTACGAAAAAATCATTTCTCGTAGGTATCCATGCGGATACCTCGTTTGAAATACACATAAAATAATATAGATGTACAATCAACAGTATCAAAATATATATATGTATATATGTTTTCATGTAAATTAACCATTGTTCACAAAAAGTAATAACTACAATGACTAAGAAAATGGAGTCCGCGACCCGGGTTAATCTCTCGAATCTGGCGCTCGAGAACTATTTGGTTGGCAACAAGTATCGCATGATCCGGGCCATTGGCAGCGGCTCATTCGGTGTCATCTATCAGGGCTACAACACACAGGATGGCAAGGATATAGCCGTCAAGATCGAGGCCATCGATGTCAAACATCAACTCTTGCACTACGAGGCAAAGGTCTACGAACAAATTGCCCAACATCCGGGCCTACCAACTGTCTATCACTATGGCACCGAGAAGCACTTCAGTGCGCTGGTCATGGAACTGCTCGGACCCTCGCTGGAGGAACTCTTTGTCATATGCAAGCGTCACTTCTCAATGAAAACTATTCTCATGCTCAGCGATCAGCTGTTGTCGCGCCTCGAGTTCATTCATCAGAAGTGCTTCATACATCGCGATCTCAAGCCGGATAACTTTCTGATGGGCGTGGGCCGCCATTGCAACAGACTGTACATCATAGATTTTGGCTTGTCCAAGCGCTACAGGGATACGGAGGGCACCACGCATATACCATATCGCGAGGGTCGTAATCTGACGGGCACAGCTCGCTATGCCTCCATAAATGCCCAGCAGGGCATCGAGCAGTCACGTCGCGATGACTTGGAGTCGCTTAGCTATTGCATCATGTACTTCAACATGGGCAAGCTGCCCTGGCAGGGCATTGTGGCCAACACCAAGAAGCAAAAGTATGAGAAACTCTTGGAGATCAAGCGGAGCATGTGCATCGATGAGGTCTGCAAGAGTTGGCCCAACGAATTTATACTCTTCATGAAGTATGTGCGCAATCTGCGCTTCCAAGACGATCCTGACTATGCTTACTTGCGCCAATTGTTTCGTGTACTCTTTCGCTCGCTCAACTACAAGTTTGATCACATCTTCGATTGGACTCACTTGACCCAGCCCGTAAAGAGTCGTGATCGTGAGCGTGAACGTGAACGTGAGCGTGACCGTGATGCTGGCGGTGATCGGCTGCGACGTGAGTCACAGCATTGGGTGGAGCTGGATATGAGGCGCAGTCATCCGTATCAAACTAGTACGCGATTGCATGTCGGTGATGGCCTGAAGAAAAAGCATTTAATTCAAAAATGTCCAAAACAAAATTGATTATTTTAAAACTGTGATTTTTTGGAGTTATGTTAAATTGTTAATGTTTACATATTTTTCTAACTTGTCTTTTATTTACCTTTATATCGAAAACCACAATCCTTTACGGGATACTGACTCGTCTGTCTCTTCTGACTCTTCTGTCTCAATCGTTCATCAAAGATTATTTTAAAAGTATTTTTTTTTAAATGTTTTTCTTTATATCTTAAAGAAAAAAGTTAAATTCTTACTGATTGCACCCTTTATAAGAAAATAAGCCTTTGGCTAAATCGTTAAAGCTTACATGTTTATTTGTTCACTTGTTTTTTAATTTCTACGCATATTTTTTTTTTTAAATCTACAATCTTTTACGGTACACTTCTTGCGCCATCCCAATTTTCATCCTCTCTCAGAGACGAAATGAACCCTTTGGCTAAAACTTTCTAAAGCTCCTGTCAAATTGTCATGTAAAAAGTCGACTTGCTGCAACCAACAACATCAGTGGAAAAACATTCGCGTAAACTGATCACAAGTTTTGAACGTTGAGGTGGGGTTTATTTTTGCTGCAAGTTTAGTTATTTATTGGGTGGCAGAAAGGGAGAGACAGAGAAGCACAAGTTATGCGAAAACAAAATAAATTTTATAGCAGCCATGACATTCCCTTCTCTTCTCATTGTTCCCCCAAACCTTTCGGACATGACTGCACACAATACACTGGCAAATAGTTGTGGACCAAAAACCGCAATAAAAAAAAAAAAACAGGAAAATGTTTCGCCATTTTGTGTTGTTCCGGGGAAAAGTAAGTGGAAAAGTTTTCTTGTGCAACCGCTTTGACTCCGATGCTGCTTAGAGTCCTCTGTTAAAGACGGGGTCGCCACATTGCACCTGCTGCCAAATTAAATTGCAAACAAAATATATGGAAAAGAAAAACAGAGCTAAGAAAATGCAGCAACTAAAGCACAATAGTGGAAGAAAAGAAAATAAAACAAGCAACTATGGCTATGACAGACGGGCAATTTCAATAATTTATGAGGCAGCCTTTCATTTTCTTTCTTTTTCTGTCCCTTTCTCACGCTTGAAGAACAACGGCGAGAATCATTTTGACATTTTCCCAGCAATTTTTCTTGCACAGGAAAAAAACTTGGTCCTGCTCCTGTTGCTGCTGCTGCAGTGGAAAACATAATTAAGTGTCGTCTTGAGCGACTCCCCCTGACAACCCTCCACCCCCAGTTGACATGACAAAACAGTTGATGAACAGCATGCAACACTATAAAAACTAAGGATGCACTGGGAGATACCCTCTATCTGAAATAGAAGTGAACATAACTGAACCAATGAAGGAACAATCCTAAATACATTTTTTTTCTGACATACATTTTTTTTTTTATAAAAATTCAATTTTTTAATGTCTAATTTTAAATAATAATTATAATTATATTGACTTTTGTTCTCAAATGAATTTTTGGGCACTGTTTAAATTTCTGAGATGTAATAAATTAGAGTTGTTCTCTAAAAGATAAAAGAAAACTTGTCCATGTGTGATAAACCAAGCTCTCCACTCAAACATTATAATACAAGCACAGGGTATTTAGTAAAAAACAAAAGTTGCAAATGCCACCGGGATAAGGAAAACTGGTAACAAATAGTAAAAATAAAAACCTCACGAAACGGCCAAAAAATTGCAATGTGGGCAAATAAATGCGGCATGACAAGTGACAAGTGGCAAGTAAAACGTAATACAAAATGCTGCTGCCACATAATGCAAAAGTGCTGAGCCTTTCGGTCTTTCTGGCCCTTTTCGTCCTGGTCGGCTGAGACACAAGAGTGACAGGCATATCGGCACCTGAAGCTATGACAGTTGCTATGTCAACATATATGATAAATTGTACAACGCTTGTCGACGTCGTCGCGACAACTGCCCGAAATGATGTGCTATGGAAATTCAACGTCCGCTGACTGCAAATGTTACCAGTTAGCATCAGTGTGTGTGTATGTGTGTGTTGGTAGTGCAAACATACGTGTAATGTAATTGCACATTTCGCTGTATGCATGCCAAATAGCTGTTTATTTAATTTGCTGAGTGAAGCAACATCTATCTGAAGGTGCCCCACGTAGCAGCCATTTCCTATTTCGTCTCCAGACTGATTTGATGTGACAAGTTTCGAGTAACAGAAACGTCAACTACTTGCCACAACCCAAGGATATTGGGTGTCTATAAGCAAAAAGCTAAAAAGAGCAGGTAAAAATAGTTTTAAAAAAACAAATACGCAAGATTATTAAATGTTATGTTTATATATTTCCTGTTCATCGTTTTTGAATTGTTTTTTTTTTTTTTTAATAATAATATTTCCTAAAGTATGATTTTTTGCTAATTTCAAAATGATTTTGGAACAAATCTTCTTTTCAATCGATTGTTCTGAAAATCATTAAAATTTAAAATCTTTAAAGCACACACCAACAAACGCAATTTAGTTGATTTGGCTCGCAATATTTTGGTGAATTTAATTGCATATCTTAGCCAGATTTTCTGTGGGATAGCAAATATAATATCCGAACTTCTGCTTGGCTGTTCTAATATTGTAATTATTATTATTACGAAGATTCCATGTCTGTGGTATTTTACTTATGTCAACGTTGCCTCTTGCCTTCTTTTGGCCCGGGACGAAGTGCTTCAAGTTAACAACGGTAACATTCTGCAGCTGTGCTTTGCCTCGAGTGTGTGTGCGGCCAAAAAGCCAGCTTTGCCAGCTTGCCATCTAAATCCAAATTACTTGTTTCGGTACGATTCGGTTGGGTTCGGTTTAGTTTTTGGGTCCGAGCCTGGATCCGAATTTGCGAGTTTCAGCCACTTCATATGCTTGCCGGACTCTGGCACTTGGCAACGGCTAAGAGGCACTTATTTTTATTAACTTTTTGGCAACTAAGTGCACTTCAAAGTCCGCTTTGAGTACGAGTGTGTGTGTGATTGTCTGAGTGGGTGTGTGTACGTGTGTGTTTGTGTGTTCTCTCTGTCGGTTGTTATGTGAACGAATCATCTAATTCAGTGAAGAGTAAAGAGACTACCCATCTGGGACTGCTTGGTGCGTGCTGTTTACCATTGCAATTATAAATTTAGGCAAAAGCTCTCAAGACTTTATATCGCTTTTAAGCGTATTTATTGCGCAGCTTAAAAAGAAAGTTGTTCGCTTCTAGGTAAAATGTTTTTCAACCATTTTATACATTTATTCCACATAAATCGATATTGCTCTGTCAAACCTAATTATTTCATTAATTAGAGCTAGAAATGGGCAAATTGGACTCTGCAAATCCGTTTCAAAATTCGCAATCAATTTTCATCTGCTGTTTTGTCGATTTTTTGGGCTGACAGGCCGAATTTTGTGGCTCTCGCTCACACACAAAGTCCATAAGCCGCCTGAAACAAGCAAAAACGTTTTGAATTGACGTTTATATGGATTTTTTTTTTGTATGTTGTTTGTTTCGCGTAGAGTTGAACGCAAAACGCAAAACCAGTATGGACATATGCCCCGAAACCCTCTCAATACTCAGCATAATCTCTAACCGCCCGCCCGCTGTGTGTGTCCCTCACCCTCTCCCACTCCCTCTTTGACTGTTGGCAAAAAGCTGAAATTGAAAACTCAAAGTACACACATACTACAATCGTATTGCCATTATGGGGCGCTGCTTGCCAACATGCATATGTGCTGCATATTTTTCCACACACTCACCCACATAGGTATATCTAAAAATATGCACACACACACACACACACTCATATGAGAGGCGTAAACACCTGCGTCGTACAAACAAACATTCAATTATAGCATACTTTTGTGCGTCCTCGTCGTCGTCGTCTCAAAATGGCGTCGCAGTTTTTCGCATATTCAGCACAGTTACAGTTTGCCGCTCTTTCATTCTGTTGCTTAGCACTACACATTGGTTGGTTGGTTGCTAACTAACAGCAAAAGGTATATTAGCTATTAAATGTGATTCGTTTATTTTTTTTTATATATTTTTTCTGATTGCAAATATTTTATTTTGCTTCCAACTGTTGTAAAGGTTGCAAAACATTGAAGTTCTACCTAGATCAAAAACCTCTCAATTTAAACTTATCGCTTGATTTGTTTAAGTCAAGTTAAAGCATTTAACATTCGTTGTCGCCCAGTCAGGAATTGTCAACTTGTATTGTTCTTTTTTGGTGCTTGCCACGTCTTTTTTTCTTGTTGTATGTTCGCTTTTTGTTGTTGTTCATTTGTTGTTTTGCCGTGGCATGCATCAGCTTTTGCGCCGGTGTGCAATGACGATGGCTTCATTTGGCACACAATGCCATCGAGTGGAGAGGGGAGGAAAAAAAAACTGAATACGCCCATATATGGATGAGCTGAGCTGATGTTGCCAACTCAATGTGTGTGTGTGTGTGTGTGTGTGGATGAAATGGCAAACTGTTGTTGGTGCCACTAATAGTTTTCAGCTCGTAAAAGCTTTGCAACGAGGCCTTCGATCTTGGCTTGACTTGTTTTGCTTTCATGCATTGTTGTTGTTGTTGTTGTTGTTGTATTTGTTGCTGTTGCTGATGTTGCTGTTGTTGCTGTTGTGTGTGCTTAGCATGGCGGAAACTTCCCAGGCAATTTCCGCTTTAAGTACCATTAAATTCGTATTCGTTTTAATGAGCTCTCAACATGATGCTCTCTGCCGGCGCTCTGAAGCATCTTCAATGACTGCTCAAACCGACAGAATCTCTCTTTCCCTTTCCCCCGCTAGCCATGTCTTGTCTTTATTTTAATGACATTCGATTTCATGTTTATCCTGCAGCAAAACCAGGACAGGCATGTTGTTAAACCCAAGTTTAGCAGCAGCAACGGCAACTTGAGAAGTTATTTTGGCATTGATGGTTTTGTTTGAGCCATCGAGCCATCGATGGCCAACAGACAGTGAAATCTGCTTAGCTTGGCTTCCTTTTGCACCTGCTGTCAAACAAATCGATTCATTATCAGCTTGCTTGTTAACCACATACACAAAGGATCGCTCCTGCTGCTGCAAAACTAATTAATTTTCTTGCTTTCAAACATTGCGCATACGCCACGTTACATATAATTACTTACTGCTGCTTCTGTTACTGCTTTTGCTGCTCCTGCTGTTGTAATAAATAATTCAAAGCGCATATGCCACAGAGGCAAAAACAGCACCAACTGCAAACAAAAGCTGCTAAGAACAACAACAATAACAACATTTAACACCACTTTCAGTTCTTTTTGTGGGTGTGTATTCAGTTCTAACTATGTTTATGTGTATGTGTGCCTATTAGTGCGGTACAGAAGCAATTATTTCTGCAAAAACTTTTGAGGTGCTCCAAGCTAAGACTTTTGCCTTTAGGTTCACATTGCGTTTCAGGTTTTAAGTTGCCATTAGTTTGGCTGAAATATAAACGCAGCCGAAAGCTGTTAAAAGTTTTTCTGCACATTTTTTGTTGCTCAGTTTTTTTTTTTTTTTTTGCCTTCTACTAATGGCTGTTACCTGGGCGTATACTCAAAACGGATTAGTCTGATGATGCTAAGTGGTTGCGAATTTCTGGCCAAGGCTCTTCACTCTTTGTTGCTCCAAACAACATAATGCTGCTTAATGTAAGCTGAGTTTATATTTTAAAGTAAATTCAAGCTTCAACAAACAGCAAATATTAACAAAATATTAATACCAAGAATTTTATTTATTTACTACAAACAATTCAATTATTCGAGTTAAGAAAAAACATTGCAAATGGAATTCTTGCTAACTAGAAATGACATTCTGCATAGGAATAAAAATATGTCTTCCTGGAAAATGCTGCTTACACCCTTTTAGCAATGACAAATATTGTAAGAGTTTAAAATTCTACGGAAATGCACGTGCGCTTCTTTTGGCCCCGTTAAGTGTACAATTTATGTGGCTTAAACGAAGGAAACGGGGAAAGAGAGAAAGTGAGAAAACCCAGCAATTTAATTAAGCTACGTTGAAAATGTGCCAACTACTTAAAGAAGTGCGTATCACAAAATAAAAGTAGAAAAAATGAAAGCCGCACGGTTTCTCTAAGACCCCATAATCGCAATTCTAATTAAGTGCGAATTTCCCGGACAAAAATGGCGCCCTTCAGCAAAAATGGTGTGTGCGTGTGTGTGTCGCCTAGTTTATTTCATCTGGATTTTTATTTTTCTACTGCGCCAGCTGAATTTAATTAAATTTCCACACTTCAAAGCGTGGGCAATGTGTAAAACGTTTCCATCCCAATCCCAGAGCAGGGCGGCGGGGTGAGGAAAAAAAATAAGTAGAAATGGTTATAAGGGCAAACGGAAATCTTAATTTTCTTTTTCTGCTTGTGTTTTTCTTTTCATTTTGCATTTTTATGTTGCCTTCGTTATTTTCTTCAACTTTGTTTCCTTTTCGTTACAAATTGTTTGGGAGCCGCCTTGTTTTTTGCTTATCATTGCTGGTTTCTCTTTCTTTCTTTCTCTCTGCTTCTGCTTCCTTTACTAATTAATTTCGATTCATTGAGCACTTTACAAGAAATTACACACCCACTCGACAGCGCCTGTTTCTTCTTCTTCTTCTTCTTCGTCTGCTTCTTGTCATTTCTATTCCCAATACCATTCCGAATCCGAATCCGATTCCCATTACGTTTTATACTATTAGTTGGCAGCAAGTTTATTTCTACTTTTCGCTTTGCTTTTTCCGTTTTTTGCTTGCTTCTTTTGCTTTCACTTCCAGCAGCAGGCAACAGCATCAAAGGCGTCTCCCTTTCACTTCCTCCCCCGCCAACGAGAAATGAATGCGCTTCAAATTGTTGGCAACAAATTTGTTGCCATTGAGGCAACATGACTGGCAACAGAGCGAGACGTCTGAACAAAAGCGCACTAATACCACTGTATACAAAGCCATGTACAATGGAAATACTCGTACACAAACTTATCGGTAACACTGTGTATAGAAGGTGGCATCGTATCAGTTGCGCTTCGTTTCTTTCTTTCTTGCCATCTTATCGATGTGTCAATTAAATGGTCTTACTGTAATGCATGTGTTAGATGTCATCCGCATTAAGTAGAAGTACATATCGTAACCTGTCAAGCGCTTAACTTGGCCAACGATACATATACTTACATGGATGTGTGTTGGCCATGTCACCAATGCTAGCGACAGAGACTTGAAGTGGAATAAGTTGCTTAAATATTTGTACCAATTCAAGCTTAAATCATAATAATTCAAAATTTGTAATTGGAATGTTGTGAAAACCTTTTATTAATTGAAATCAAATTATTTACGCTAGAGAGAACCAAGAATGCTTTATTAAAACGGGAAAATAACATTGAAACTGATGAAATATGAATTTAATGAGAAAATACATTTGTAGCCAGAAAAAGATAATGTTGCATAGTTAGTGAAAATATCTTTCTCCTTTCACAATAATCATTCGTACGTTTTTATTTGGATATTCTGTGGAAAAAGTTCCAGCAAAATTTAATTTGCACGCTATGCAAAAAGAGATATTTGTTGTGTTACAGCAAAGAACAAAAACTAATTGCAAAGTTGAGCAGCAATTTTCATATGCATTTTTCACAGCTCATGTAGCTTTCGACCACATGAAAAGTGAAAACAAATATAAACATTTCCAAGAATGGCAACTCAAAGCATTCTTCAACATGGTTTTCTATTCAACGGAAGTACTTTATTTGGTATTTTATGCCAAACTAAAATATATATCATGTATATTCACATATTTATGTCAAACCGCAAAATTCTATTTTACTGTGGCGCTGGTAACAAATTGATGGCTAAAACAATATTTGCTAGCGGAAATTAATTTTATAGAAAAAACCGACCAAACTAAAACACATTTATGCCCTTAAACTAGTCGTTTATATTACACAAAATTGATACAGTTGATGGAAATATGAAAAATATATACAATTTAGCTGCGAGTACAGGTTGATTTAAGCCGATTTAAATCGATAAAGAGTGCAGCAAAACTACACGCATTGAAATATTTGCAGATTAAACTGAAAATTTTTAAAAGAGATGAAACCAACAAATATAATCCCATCAAATGTATGTGTGCATAGAAAATATATTTTCCACAACTCCCATACACATTCTCTAACCCATTCTCGCCCTTCCTTTCACAACACAGCTATTTGCATACATTCTTTGGCAGCTGATAAATTAAAAAATATGTGTGGAAATGTTCGCTTTAAATAGCCCAGATGCCAGCAAACGTTACAATACTGCAAATTGCTGGGCAAACTTTGCGTTAACCAACAAAAAAAAGGTGCGCAGAAAACCTCATCCAAACCCACATGCTGGAAAGTATGCAATAAAAAAATTTACAACAAAATAAATACCATAAAAAATAAAAGAGGGAGAGAAATGCAAGTGTAGCCAGCGAAACAGCAACAGAAAATGCAACAACAGCAAAAATATACATATATATATATAAAAATACCGAAAAATGTATTAAATTTCCAGCATGCTCATTAAAAAAATATTAAAATAACATTTCTATGGTAACACACACACACAGACGTGTATTGTGCATAATGAAAATAAAAATATGTGAAACTGTCTGCCTGATGGCAAAAACATGAGCTCGCACCCCTTTCCACCCCCGCCGTGTGTATAGAAGGGTGTGCGATGAGACCGCATTAAAATTGGCATCACACACATGCACACACACACACACACTCACACTAATGCAGTATGGCATCACATTAAAACAACGCCAACCCCACCTCCTGCTGCCACGCCCAATTCTCAACGATTCGAGACAGCAGCAGGGTGAGTCAGGAGGAGGAGGTTGAGTCAACGATATGTGAATATCAAGATTTAATTTAAAGTTAACTAAGTAAGATTAAGCTTTAGCATTGCACACACACACACACACAGAGTCAGGGTGCAAACGTGTTTAAGGGGGGTAGGGGAGAGGAGAGGGGAGGGGAGGGTAGTCGTCGCTGCTGTACTCGTATCAAGTAGAGCAGAAACTCTTAATAAAGCAATTGCCTCTGGCAGTCAAAAAGTAAACGTCGACGTCGTGCAGCAACCTGATTACGAAAAGGGAATAGCAAACGGTGAGGGGGACAAGGCGGGGTGGTGTAAGAGAGCACCTCGGTCCAGGGCCACGACCTCTGCGTATGTATGTGTGTGGCTGGTGTGTGTGTAAGCTTTCATATGAGAAGACCCTTTTTTGCACAGAGACCCATGACATAGCATCAGTTGCTTTAGAGTCAGACAGAGAGAGAGAGATAGAGTTTACACTGTGGTTGGGTGGTTGTGGGTGTGTGGGTGTGTGGATGATTTCGGATATTGCGTATGGTGTAGTAGGTATGTGTGCAGCAGCTGCAGATGAAAGAAACCCACACAAGCCGAACCGAACCGAACCAAGCACACACAGCACGGGTCCAGTAGTATCAACTAACCATAATTATATATTGAATAGCGCAACCAGAAGAAATGCGAAACGACAAGCGAAGCATAACCAACGATGGACAGAATTTAATTAGCTTTTTGCAATCTCAATTGCAATTCACTGTGGAATGTTTCTAATAATAAGTCGAGTTGAAAAAGTCGCAACTTAACCTAAAAAAAAAAACTCGTTAAATTTTAGCAGCTTAAGGATTGTAGATAATTTAAACCACAGCTCAAGACATAAAAGATCTCCCCAAACAAAAACAAAAACTCATTTCAAATTTTTTTTTCCAATACTTTTTTATCAAACTTTTTAAATAAACAATGTTTAAATTTAAATATTGTTTTTTTTTTTAAGAGATTTTTTCACCTAAACAGTTTAAAGTTTGTTGAGTTACTTATGAAAGCTTTAAGAATTGTTTAGTTTAAATTAAAAAGGATAGCTTAAAAGTCAACTGCACTACGTGGCTCCTTAAAAATGTTTCTAATGATAAGTCAGGTTAACAAAAGATCTCAACTTAACCTACAAAAAACTCGTTAAATGATCTCCTAAAACAAAAACACATTTCAAATTTCTTTTTCTAATACTTTTTATCAAACTTTTTAAATAAACAATGTTTAAATTTAAATATCTTTTTACTTCACCTAAACAGTTTAAAGTGTTGAGTTACTTATGAAAGCTTTAAGAATTGTTTAGTTTTATTTAAAAAGGATAGCTTAAAAGTCAACTGCACAATGGCGCCTTAAAAATCAAATCTTTGCCCACTGTGCGCTGCAGCTAACGAATCTGTGTGTGCAACAAAAGGCAAATTACATAGCAGCCAGCAGCCAGCAGCAGCAGCGAGCATATTATTTGCAGCAGCAGCAACTTCGGACACATGAAATACAGCAGTCATGGCAACGGCAACACAAAAAACATTAATATTACCCAGCGACAAAAACAACAGCAACAACAAGGACTTTAAAGGTTCCAGTGAAAAAGGGAATTCATACCGCTCGTATTATTATTATCTCTTCCTCTATGCATGAAGAAGAAAGATATTTGAGTGAGGGAGACAGAGAGAGAGAGAGAGAGAGCAAAAGCGAGGAAAATAAATTTAATGTAAACATAAAAAGCAAGTTTTTTGGAAAACAGCTAGTTTTGCATTTTATAATCAGCGCAAAACGCGGGGGTTGGACGGACGGACCGACCACCCCGTCGGTTTAGGGCTTAGGGGTTAGGGTTGAAGGTTGAACGGTGGGTGAATGTTGGGTGAAAGGGTGACTATTCGACTTCGTCATGTGCTGCATTTGATTATGATGCTGGGCTGTCTCACTGCATCAAATGGCAGCTGGGCGAAGGACAGACAGGAAGAAAGAGCCCAGAGCCTTAATAGTGCAGAGCTCGAGTTATTTTATTTTTTTTGGGTCTGCCCTTTGTCTGCTTTGTCAAAGGGAAATTTTATATGATTTTTAATGGTTCGCGCTTCATAAAAATGTTGCCGTGACTACAGACAACACACAGCTCACAACTCAGAACAGAGGACGCAGAATGCGCAGAATGCAAATAAATTGGCTTCACATGGCTTTACATCCATACAGACGTATATATTATATTGACAGACCCCTGAAGCCTTTAAGCCAATTTCTTTTATGTTTATGGCCAGCACTTTACCTTTAGCTCCATATATTCCTGTCATATCGAGCTATCGCTGTATTTGATTAACACACGCTGCACAAAATGGCCAGCTACACATTTTTAGAATACATAAAACCCTGCTAAAAAAAAAAAAAATAAAAGAATTTACATCACAAAGTTGGCTCAACTTTGGACAAAAATTTCTGCATAAATATCTTTTGCATTAGCATATTTTACACATTTTGTGTAGCATACATTTAAGCTCAAACTTTCCTACAAATTTAACTAGAACGAACACTATTAGAAAGTTTTTAAAATTGTGTCAGAAAATATTTACTAATTACTTAATTTTCAAGAAAGTTTTAATGAATCAGAAACTATTTTCAACAATCAGAAACATTTTTATACCACCACAAAAATGTGTATTAATAATGTTTGCAACTCGCTGTCATTTCCTTCTGCTTATCTAAGCGAATTTAATGTGAAAAGGAAGTGCAAATATATATTTCATATGCATATGCACTGTTTTTTGAGTTTATGCATAATATGAATATTTAATTAAACCAAATGGCAAATAATTTGCATATTTAATGAAGCAACACTTCATTTTAAACAAATACAAAAGTGGGCGCACAATTACAGTGAGCGGCAAGAGTATGCAACCGCATTGCATTAATGGTTGACTAGCAACTGGCTCGTTAAAGCCAACCAAAAAGCAGAAAGAGAAAAAAAAGTAAAACCAATTAAATATAAAAACCCTGAATGCATCCAAAAATAAAATACAACAGAAAACAGCGAAAACAAAACAAAAAGTAAATGATAATAATGCACACTCGCACACACACACATACAGTCATCCAAACCATTTACGCCCGGGAGCAATAAACGCTTACGCAATTTAATTGCGCACAAAATGCACAAAAAAATAAAATAAGAGTAAAATTAAACTGCCTAAAGCTTGTTTCCAAATAGCAGCAGCAGCAGCAGCATAATTAATATAAAATAAAGTACGCACAGTTGGAGGAATGAAAAAATAAAATTGAATTCAGTTCAATTTATTTAAATATATGCATAAAATTGGCAGATTTCTGTTTTATTTGTTCGAATGCACGCACAATTTTGTTATTAATTTTATTATTAGCCCGTGGGTATCAAAAGTGGTGTAAGAAGGTTTTAAAATGCAGGTAGAAAGAGATCGAGTTATATCGGAAATGTAAAGGGTTGAGAACATCTCCTAGTCGTGAAAGCCTTTTGACTGCTAACATGTATTTTTATTACAATATTTTTTGTTGGAAATTCCCCTAAGGCCAATCTCACCCCTTTCGTTTTAGTTCATTTTAACATTCAAAGCCTTACTTTTGCATATATTTATTATTTTTACGACTACATCAGAAGTCGGCGCACGATAAATAAACCCTTAAAACATTGAAATTGAAAATTCAAATTGGGTTTTTCTTTGCACACACACACACAATACACACACGTCAGATAAGATAAGTGTCACAGTATTTGCATTGCGTCGAGTGGAAAACGTTTGTCAGCCACCTGTCGTCATATAGATTGTTGCTGTTGCTGCTGTTGGATTTCTCTGATAAATAAGCAAATATTTAATGATGCCTCCTACGCATACAGATGTCAATTAAGTAAATGCTTGGGCTATTTAGTGCATGCTGCCAATCCGCTTTTATCATGAGGGTAGCTCTCAAAGCTTTCTGCTTATTACGAAATATGCGCTAAGTATGCAGGACCTTTTTTTTTGTTGCTGCTGCTGCCTGGCGGCTGAAGAAGCTGCGTCTTCATTTTCATATTGCTTTCTTCCCCCCCTGTTCATCATACTATTGCTTGCTAACAAGCAGCAAAAGCTGGAGGCATGAGCACCCACAGGCCATACCTCAGTGTCAAAGCCAGCACACACCCATACTTACACACGCACACACACTAACACTTTAGCACACACACGTACACACTTTTAATGCGTGTCGCTCACATTTTATGAGCTGTCGCAAAGTGCGAGAAGGCAAGTGGCAAACAAAACAGAGAAAAAAAATAAATAAAAAAGTTAAAGGAAGTGCGCGTTCACCCAGCTGTGACCAGCATCGCAAATAAATGAAAAAACTTTAACCAAAATCATGAGAAATGATTTCGTAATCAGCACAACGAAGTATTCATACGCTTTCGAAATTTGTACATAGCAGTATTTTTTTTATTTTTTTTAGTTTTATCCTTCATCTTTTCATTGCTTCATATTATTTTTTTTTAACGGGATCCTTTTGATATATTTATTATACACAACTTCTAACAAAGTACATAAGCTCACTCCCTGGTGGTAAAAGGCAAACGAACATCAAGCAGAAGGGAAGGAAGAAGAGCAAACAGCAGCAGCAGCAATATTGCGAGCATAGGTAAAAAGTTATTGGTCATGTTGCGTCCCTTTTTTTGTATTTGTTGCTTTTGTTGGTTCAGCTCTTATTTAATTAAATGTCAAACTCTGTCGACTGGCATTTGATTTGATTTGAAGATATAACTGAATGACAGCCAAACAATTGTGCAATTTGTGCTTGAATTCGAATTTAATTTTGAAACACTGATTTATTGTGAAACCTACAAAAAAACAAATGCTTAGTCATAAAAAAACAAGTAAAAATATTATATGCTTATTGCAAATTTATTGTGAAATGTAATCAAAACAAAAATCGATTGGCATTCATTTGGAAATAATACGCATACGCAGCGTAGACCAATTTAAAGCATTTCTTTCTCTTTTTTCTCTGAGCATTTGTTGTGCGCATTTAATTAACGTCGAATTAATTTACATGCCACTTACAAACACGTGTGCTGCATTCCGATTCCACTATCAGTTATCAAGAATTCCAATTAGCTGTCAAAATAAGCCGCAAGTCGTAATATGCATTATATTTAATTTATAATTGCAATTGTTGTGCACCTTGAAATCAAATACTCTTAGTATGTGCATCGGTAATTATGATGGCGGTTTATTTATATGTAAATGCAATTTTCTTCTTCATTTGCTACAGGGGTGGAGAAAATTGCAACATTTTCAGCAAATGACGTTATAATTACACCATAAATACACTCACAACACACTCCCACACATGCACACATGCACACATGCTGCAAAATGGTTGAAATTATTGTGCTAATATGTCATTACATTTAATTAACCACACATACACACACACACACACACACACAAAGCTTTAGGACATCAAAAGCATTCACCGTGCCTGCGACTGCCTTTCACATTTGTAATTAGAGGCCACACAACCACACACACACACACTCACTCTCACACACAGAGACATCTCTTGCCGTAGTATTATCAATTATGCACAGAGAACAGTTCACCTTTCTGCCGTGCTTTCTGCCTGATTGGCACTCGACACTCTGCTGAAATTTGTGGTCTTTAATTAGTGTCAAGTGCACACAAGAAGGCAGCACAACAAACAAGCTACAAACACTAAATTGAATTAAACAAAATTGCTTAATTTCAACATAAATATGAGCTTAAATTTTCTTAGCATTTCTTTATACTTGCGGACACAAAATGTTCATAATTGCATGGTCCTAAAAAGTTTGCCATTTCTATTTGAGTTTGTGACTTGATTTACCCTGAAAGCGACAACTTGTTGTTGTTTTTGTTATTGGAGTTGTTGTTGGGTTTTGGTCTGCGGTCGACTAAACAATTTTCCAAACTAATGCCCACAAAAATGGGCGATAGGAGGTGTGGAGGTGTTTGAGGGAAGGAGTCTTTCAGCACATGTGCAGACAAGAAAGCCCAAACAAGCATAGGCAAAGTAATAAAAGATCGTCTAAAAGTTATCCTCTAAAAAAGTTTAAATGTTTCTATGTTAAACCAACTTTCTTAAAACTAATTTTTGTGTTTGTTATTTGATTGCCACAAAATTTTATACTTGCATATAATATACATACCCTACAGTAATATACAAAAGTCCTTTTGCCTCCTACAAACAGTTTCCGAATTCTATCATACCCCAACTCAAGTTATTAATGGGTATAACATATATAAAGAAAACGAAGCTAAGCCAAAAATAGAAAGAAAAAAAGCCAAAATCCCAAAAATCCCTTGATTTATTTCTAATGCTTACAAACACACACTCGCCCACACACATACTGTCAAATACATATATAGAGGATGGTAAATAGAGCAAGTGAACAAGAACAAGAACAACTTTCGTCAGAATCCCGCAGGAACTAAATTGTGCCAGAGGCGGTTTCTTTTGCTATCTCTACCGCTAACCAACCTATCCCCGCCCACCCCACCACGTCTGCTTCAGATATTGTTTGGATACTCGTATCCTGGCTAAGAGCTCAAGGCTCTCAAGGAAGTGCGCAAAAAGCACGAACATGCAAAGTGAAGCTAAACGAAAGTGCCTCAATTTAAGTTGTAAGCTGATTTGCTACAGCATACATGTAATATGGCAAAAATACACACACACGCATACACACATGTGTGTGTGAGTTGTTTTGACGTTGCCAGCAGCTTACTGAAGTAGAAAAACTTTTGGCTGTAACTGTAAGAGCAAATGCTCAAAATTAAGGCAAAACTTTTTGCCATTCTTTCTCTAGATTTTCGTCGCTAGTTGCGTAGAGTATGTTTAGTTTGTCTTTCAGTTTGCCTCTGCTTAATTTTCTATATACGCTCGAATATGGAGAAAAAAAACTAGCTAAATTCTGAAGTTAATCATGTATAAAAAAACTTTGTTGTAATAACTTTTAGGGTGAACATGGAGAGAATAGGAAAAAAGTCTAAAGACTTGAAGAGTTCAAAGTTAAGAGTCTCGAAAATAAAGGTTGGAAAAGGAAACAAAGTAATATGATAAATTTTCTAATAATAGCCCATAGAAAAAGATACTAGAAAAAGGGCAAAGATTGTAACCAACTCACATATAAATCATTTGAAAACATAAAAATACTTAACCCCCATAAAAAATACTTAAAGTACCAGCAAGGGTAACTTAAATTTATCATTAAAAAAAAAAAAAAGGAAAAGTGGGCAGACAAGATAGCTTGTTTTGGACCGGACGCGTCTTGTCTTTGAATTTGGCTTCGTTTTTTGGTCTGATTTTGACACAAATCCCTTTGGTGCTAAAGCAATTTATGCGGTTGGAGCTATCACAGGGACGCAGGACGAGACACACACACACACACCCATACACACTCTCAATATGCTTATACGTATGTATGTGTATCTGTCTTTTTAGTATAGCTCACATGCACTTGACTGGCTTTTTCGGTTATGGTTGCTCGGTTGCTTAGTTTCTTGGTTACTTGCCTCACAGATAGCTCGACTCGACCCGAGTCTGGCTGCTGCTGCATAAGTGCAATTTTATGTTTGCCCAAGA
Source organism: Scaptomyza hsui (assembly GCA_018152825.1). Taxonomy (NCBI): domain Eukaryota; kingdom Metazoa; phylum Arthropoda; class Insecta; order Diptera; family Drosophilidae; genus Scaptomyza; species Scaptomyza hsui. The sequence continues at coordinate 1,014,371 of JAECXO010000280.1, forward strand.
GTTGATAAATGGTACTGGTACTGGCACTGGGTGCCCTCTTCTCCCCTCTTCATCCTTTGCAAAATGTATGCATTCAATATGCGAATACAAATCTCAAAAGCCAAGTTCCCAAACCCAAAAACTCAACTATGTCTAAGCAACAAGAAGAGTGCATAAAAAATGTAAATTTCTGCGCATAAATCTACAAATTGTCATACAGATTTTACCTTTAGACATGCATACATATTTTTTTATGTTTGTGCCACGCCTAACGAGCATATCCAACGCCCACCTTTAGCTAAAAAATGTGGTTGCCATTCCCCTCCACCTGCTTTCCAAAGTAATGCCCAAACATTTCATGTCATAAATTTAACGATATAAGCGCGAAAAAAGCTTCACAAAGCCATTGCCCAAAAAAAAGCCGAAAGTACAAAAAAACAAAACTGTTTATAACGAAGGTTTAATACTCTTGTAAATCAGATATTTTACAAAAGAATAATCAAAACTGGTTTAAAACAATTGCTGGGATTGCAGATTATATAAAACAACGCAAACTTTTCTATCCATTATTTAAAGAAGTTAAACAAATTCTATTGCTAACAATTTTTTAATACATTTTCTTTTATATTTTTAATAAATATTTTCCATCAGTCTCAACTTGTTGCAAGCTTCCTTTGTCTGCGAAAATTCCCTTTCACAAAATACCCCACCATAAATATTGATTTACAATTTTTGTTGCTTTCTTTTTTTGTTTTTAGAACATTAATTTATTTTGGGCATAACCCAAACCCATTGATTCGGGATTTACGCGATTTCTGTGTGTAAAACGTCGGTGAACGATAAATTAATTTAAGTGCTTGAAAATATTTCTGATAACCATAAAACTCAAAGGGGATACAGAAATTGTGAGAATTGGAGGACCATTAAACAAAATCAGCTCTTTAATAGCTTAATTTCTGTAAGTATATGGAGAAAATTGGGAAGACTAGCAAATATTTGTAAGACTTTGCACATTTTATTTGTCTTACGCTTGAAAATTTAATTAAAAAACTCGAAAACACTGAAACGAAGTTGCTGAAGAAAATGTTGTGCGTTGAGGGAATGGAAGGGAATAGCAGACGAAGATGGGTCAGAATTGGGCGGAAACTTGGCAAAGTTGCAGCATCGTTTTTAGCGCCATCATCAGCAACAACAGATACAACGACAACAAAGATTCGTTCTTCGATTCGTTCGTTAGGAATACTTTTTAGAATAAATTGTGGCGTTCGTGATGGGCGGGAGGGATTTGAAACATGGCTAAAAGCTTGGGTGGGTGAGACAGAGAGTGGGTTTTTTGGTTTTGGTTGTTTTTCGGATGCGGATGCTGGCTTCGTTCCGCTTCGTTTGGTGCTTTGACGTTGTTGTTGTTGTTGTCGCTGGGGAGTGGAAAATTAATTGCATGCAAATATTGGCGGAGCGGCGCAAGTAAATATAATTTCGTTGTTTGCTCATAAATACGCATTATTATTTGTCAAAATGAAAATGAAAACGAGCAGCGGCAAAAACAGAATTTAACACTCTAACAAAACACAAGAAAAACAAAACAAACAAAAAAGAGTCTAGTGATGAAAAGGTTACTCTCTATGCAGTGTTGAAAAATATATAAAAATTGTGTGTTGTTTAAAAAAATATTCCTTCTTTCCATTCATGAAGACTCCAAATTGAACAGGGTAAAATAAATAGCACACATTTTGGGTGGGTTGTGGGCGCTGTTATTGCCCATACATCAGCAGATTTTGAGCATTATCTAATCGCTTTAAACAGTTTGTGAAAATGTTGTTGCTTAATTAGCATCATTATCTTTGATGGGGTCACGCACAGCTGAGCGAGCAGATAAAAGGCCAAAAGCAGCACAGAAAAGGCAACTAGGTTGGCGACCCACCCGCTAACAAAAAATTGTAATTAATGGGCAAGTCGAGTCAAAATCATTTTCAAGTGATAGAACCTTATAATTAATAGGCGTGATAAGCCGTTGGCTCAGGTGAAAGCGAACTGCTTTTGTGATTAGTCCATCATTGAACTAATTTCAGTTTGTTGTAGTTGTTGCTTCTATTTACTTTCCGGCCATAACTTTAAGCCCATTCAAATTAATGTTTCAAGTGTTGCGCTTAATCGTCACAAGCACTGGCTCTTATCGCACAATAGCTTTTTTGCAGCAAACTTTGCCCATAAATTATTATACCAAATTAGTCGCACAACCCTCGGGCGAGAAACTTGCGCACAAAAACTGTGCAACAATTTAAAAAATTGAATAGAAAAAAGGAAACACCCTCCCTGCTGTTTGCTGGCTTAAGATGAAATATGGCTGGCAGCCTGGCTAAAAGTTAAATAATCACAGTCATGTCAGATAATAAATGATTAACGTGCCATGAACTCCTGGCTCACTCAAATCTCGGCCATCTTTTTTGGTCATTTATTTGCAAACAAAAGGAACAGGATGCACTTTAAAGTTGAATGCTTGAATATTAAATCAAATCCATTTCAAATAGACAATGCTTATGCGCTGCAACATGACAGATGACTTTTCTGACGTCATGAAACCCGCTAACCTGAAGGTTGAAGGTGCACCATGGTCGTACCAGTGCTGTAAGAGAGTTAACAATAGGTTAATACTTCTTCTAGGTCATAGCTAGGACGACTGTCCCAATAAATAGCTACCAGAAAACAAACAAGCCATGGTTGCTATGGCAAAATTGTTAGCTCGATTGCCAAAAACAAGAACCTACCTGCAGGAATTCAAGACGTCGCAAAAAGTCGTTTACATAGCTGCCAAGTGGCTTTAGACTGGGGTAGGACCTGCTGGCCCACATTGCTGGAATTTTTGGCAATCAGCACAGATTTGGACACGGGCGTCACCTAAGAGGAAAATAAATACAAATTAGAATCAAATCTAAGTAAACTTCGTCAATTAAATCAATAACAATTACTCTCGAGTTGAGCGGAAAAATACAATTAGAGAACCTCCAACAAACGTGCAACACTTAAATAATTATTAAAAGTTTTATCATTGTGTGATTAATTAGTAAGAAAAATAAAATAAAAGAGATGCCAACACAGGATCCGGGCATCATGAATGTCCTTTACGAGGCGAAACGTATGCGCCACAGCAGCACCACATCGGTGCACAGTGCAAAAAGCGTTGAGCAGGTGAAGCGAGTGCGGAGCAGTTCCAAGGAGCAGCTCCTGGTGGAACAGCAGCCAAAGCATGCCAAACGTGTGACCTTCAGCAAGCACCGGAAACCGCAACAAACCACCGTAAAGGATAGTGAAATGCAAACGGGACTCACATCCTGCCTGATAACAAATCCCTCAATCGATCCACGCGTAACAGGCGGTAAGCTTAGTGTGGGTTTTTGAGCAGAACATGTCCACTTAAAACGGTTTTCGCATTAAGGTGCCAACAATCCGGCGGAACGCAAAGTTGGTTGGTTGGCGCGTACGGACAGTGAATGCCAGTTTAAAGCGCCGGGAATTGATTTCCTCACAGATCGGGAAACAGATGTGCACACGTTCGAGGTAAAGATGCGGGAATCGCTGCAGAGCGTCAAGGATTACACAACCAAATGTGACTACTTTCCCACCTATGTGGATAAGCGACGCTTCAAGGATCAAACTACACAAACACTTTACAGGTAGGTATGTTTTCTGAATGTCCTATCGATTTAAAGTAAATCCCATCTTAATTGAAAGGGAGTCTTCGGCACAAACGTTGGCTTATTTGCCTGACATCACAGACAAGGAGCAGGATGAACACCTGGAACTATTCAATCTGTCCACACTGCTGCCTGGCGATAAGCCACCAGGTCTTCATGAGGTGGAAATTTTGGAACGTGCACGCAAACGTTGGGCCTTCAACAAGGCGCTGAAGACGAGCTTCAAAAGACAGCTCCAAGAGGCTCGGGAGATGGCGGTTAAGAGTAAATATCGTCCAATACTGGAGGCCTTCGAATGGGAGCATTGGATGGAGCGGGAGGAGTACATACAGGAGTGTCAGATGATGCGCCTGGAGATTGTGATACGAATGTTTGACAAGCGTGAGCAACAGATGCACACGGACTCCAAGACGCGGATTGAGGTCGCCTGCGAAGGCATCGAGCAAAGACGCCAGCACGGATTGGCCAAGAACGAGGTGGCGTATCAACGTGCAATGCGACGATTGCAGTTTAAGAATGCGGGCATTCCACGACGCTGGGTGAAACAGAGTCCCATGTACGCTTTAGGTTCACCCTGCTCGGAGTTCTATGGCCCACTGATTAGACATGGTGTGGATCCTGCGCGTCGCAGTTTTGTGGGCGATGGCCGAAAAGCGTTCGATATGCGTATTGATGATTTGGAGAAGCGTGTGAATATGGAAAAGTTGCAGTGTCCGTTTACCAAGCTCAAGGAATGGTCCAAGCCCAAGGAGTATGTGAAGGAGTACGAGCAGAACTTCTGCTCCGACAAGCATCTGCAGAAACTATACGAGTCCCTGAAGAGTCTGCGCTCGCAGGCAACCAAGCAAAAGTCATCGCCCAAGTGTTTGAAGCGACGACCCAAACCCGTCTCCGATGATGATCGTTTGTCCTTCAACTATGACGAGGTGCACAACATTAAGAATTATTTCCAGGACCGTCGCAAGACGACAATGATGCGTGCGAGGGAAAAGGAAACGCTAACCGAGCAGCAGTTGTTGGCCATAACACTTCATATGGAGGATGAAGAGCGTATCCAGCGTCGTCCAGATCTGGCCCAGGAGATGCTGCGCGAACGACGTACTGAGGATCTGGAGCAGCTACTGCACATGTACGAGGGCACCACCATTGGCTGGATCATGCAGTTCCTATCGGAGGAAATGGAACGGCTGAAGGAACAACGCAAATTGCACTTCTTCTCCATACTGACGCAAAAGGAGCGCTGGCGTCGAGAGGCTGCCGAGGCTGGACTACGCCAAAAGGAGAACGATATGCGCCTCATCTACGAGGACATTTTTCAGCAGAGCAATATTGTGCACACAGAGACAGCTGGGAATTTTATCGAATCGATACTAACCACAGATATGGCACACATTGCCGAACTCGATGCGGTCGAAACCGTTAGATTGATGGCTAAGGAAATCGATAAGCATATTCAGCGTAGGCTGGATAACATTAAGCTGGTTCAGACTCCACTGACTTATGAACCGCTTCGGCTGATGCTGCGAGATATGTTCTTTCCGGAGTTAGGATCGATGCTCATGAAACACGAGAATGAGTTGATAGTCAAGTACATCATTGATGACGTATTATTTCCTGGCTTGTGGGAGGAACTGGAGCCCTATGATATAGCGAGCACAATTGCTAGCGATTTGATTGATCGACTGACTGATAACGATCTGTATCTATTCTCAACGGATAGCGAGAGCGATGACTCTAAGCCGACTTCCTGGTATGAAGCGGAAGCCATCATTAGGAAACTCATACGTCAGGCGGTTCCGGGACGTCGCTGGAAGACCGAAAATGAGCGTATTGTACACGAGAACTGTACAACACTCATGGACGATATATTCACGCTTATTATGGAGAAAAAAGATGAGGAACCAACGGTAATACAGCCAGTTAATCTGCATGTCGCTCCATCCCATGCAAAAATGTCGCCCACTGATGACATACGTCAGGCGGACAGAGAGATGATAGAGTTGAGAGCACGCAACGATATAGTAAACGAAGAAGAAATCGTTATGACGCTTTTGCGCACTCAAGTCCTAAATCTCATGAAGAAAATGCGAACGGACAAAGTCACCAAGTCTCTGGCTACAGATGAACGTTTCCATGAATTCGAAAAGAGTAATAATAGAGATTCCCTTATCAATTTGACAGTCTACGAGGAGGCAGGCCCGGAGCCGCCAGAAAATGGCGCCGTCTTTAGCATAATAAGCACCACGGACTTTGCCCAGCACGAAGATTTCAAATTGCTGCGTTCACACACCAATGTTGACACGGCTCTAAAATCAAGTTCGCTAAGCAGTATTGGCATTAATTTTGGTGATAGTGAAGTGCAACAGCACAGAGAGGATCAGCTGATTGGTGTTCTCCAAGATTTAATTTCCAGCACGACAGACGGGGTGAAATTGAAAACAGATGAGGAGCTTACTGAATATGAGGCAGACGATGAGCGCAGCTGGTGGAATATGGCAGCATCCGGCGAGGAGGAGGAAGAAGGAAAGGATGTGGAGGACATTGACTCTATCTTCCAGCAGGATGACATCGTCATAGAAAAACCAGATGATGTCGTCATAGAAAAACCAGATGATATCGTCATAGAAAAACCAGATGTTATCGTCATAGAAAAATCAGATGACATCGTCATAGAAAAACTAGACGATGTCGTCATAGAGAATCCAAATGATGTCGTCAAACAAAAACCAGATGATGAAGCCGAACCAGAATTTGAAATAATCCAAGTTCTAGACGTTGACGATGACGAAGATGAAGATGTAGATGAAGAACAACAAGTGCAAAGAAGGTTAATGTCAACTCTAATAGACGATGATGCCAGCCGGCTGGAAGGCAATGCTCAATCCTTCGTGATGTTCAATGCCAAACTAGGCGGTAAGGCCCAAAGTGGTATAGAAAGTAATTACGACCTGGAAACGGCCGACGAGAATGTATAAGTCAGAGGAGGCCTTTAGTCGTTTCCGCGAATAATTTACATGAAAGTTTCTGACAAAATTATTTCAAATTAAAAGTTAACTAGTTATGAATGAATGCACTTGAAAAAACTACGCAGTACATGAACATTTTTTAAATTTCTTACCCTTACTTACTTACCCTTGATGGCCGGTTTTAAACCATCTCCTGCACTAGCATTGTATTTATATCACCAACAGATCGTTGGATCAAACAAGTGGAACAGGATGACTACTTGAATATTGAAACAAATCTAGATCAAATGGACAATGCTCATGATTTTTCTATGGTAGACCAATATCAATAAATAATTAAAGTTCATTTATATAGCGGACTTTAACATCTGCTGACAATTTACTAGTACATGCACAATTTTACTACATGGTACTTATAAAATATATATATATTATTACACGGAACATTGCACAATTTAGAAACTCAATTGGCACAAGAGTGCCGTACCACGTATAATCCAATGAGAGATGGGTGTCTTGGGATTACAATCGAGCAGCATGGCCACAACAAAATTTGTACTGTGTCCAGTTGTGGACAAGATGCCACGCCTCTCTGCCGTCTTGTACAAAGGACACAAATAGTTGTGCCTATCGGGCAGATCGGAACGCTTAAGTGGCCTCAGCCATATCAAAGGCATTGTATCGAATAGTATGCGTGGACGCGATTCCATCAAGTATTTATTCTTGCGATCCCAGCAAGCACCCTCCAAGAAGATGCCATAGACGAAAACGCCATCAGCAGGCGCCTTCACGCCAGCGATTTGTGTCTCCTCCAGCGACAGGAGCTCATAGTCAAAGGCCAACAGATCTATGGAAATCACATATTTACGCGCATAATTCTGCTGGGCGCCCGTAAGAAAAGCCTGCGTAAAGAAGAAACCCGATAGCCAGAAGGTTGAAGGTGCGCCATGGTCGTACCAGTGCTGTAAGAGAGTTTACAATAGGTTAATACTTCTTCTAGGTCATAACTAGGACGACTGCCCCAATAAACAGCAACCAGGAAACAAACATGCCATGGTTGCTATGGCAAGATTGTTGGCAACAAGAACCTACCTGCAGGAATTCAAGACGTCGCAAAAAGTCGTTCACATAGCTGCCAAGTGGCTTGAGACTGGGGTAGGACTTGCTGGCCCACATTGCTGGAATTTTGGCAATCAGCACAGATTTGTACACGGCCTCCACGGCAGCGGTCATGACCACCAGACCTTAGAGAGAAATAAATACAAATAAGAAGCAAATTAATTAATTACAATTACAAAATGTATAAAATTTCTTAACACTCACCCTTGATGCCCTTCTTCAGCGTTATTAAACTTGTGCGTATCGTATTAAGTAGCACATTGAACCGAACCATCTCCTGCACCAGCACCGTATTCATGCTCTGATGATAGATCGTTGGATATTTCAAGAGTGCCGCCTCCCGATCGAACAGTTTGGGCAGCTTATCCAATATATCTGTGGCCACATTTGTGACCACCTCCTCGGGTGTTAATGCCTTGGAGCCTTCGCTATCGTCTTGAGTGGCACTCGTGTCCTTCAGAGGCATTTGGTAGAGTGCAAGGAAGGGTGGACAGGTTGTGGGATAAGTGGGTAGGGATAGGTTTTCGGGAAAGCGACGCGACAGCACATCTACATAAACTCTCTGGGTTCTCTCCAGTTTCTAAAGCGCGCAAGCATTAAAAGCAATAACAGAGAACTAACTGTTGTAGAAAGCGAATACCAGAAACTTTTGAATAACAAGCCACTTACGCGTTTCTCGTGGAGATCCTGTACAGCGTGATTGGAGCAAACATAATGTGTTTAAAGATCATTTGGTAATAAGTTAAATTCGGTTGGCCGAAGTTGAAACTCAAAACTCACAGTATATATAAAATTGAACTTACCCAGCGTTCCTTTTGGCAGCGGGATGAATTGTTTAAAGAAGCAAAAGTTAAGCGGATTTGAAAGCAGAATAATAAGTAACTACAAGCTATACACTTAGATATTTCTCTCAAGTTCAAGGTACTTACAACCTCTACAAACAGACAACTTACCTGTGTCATTAACACATGAGAAAGCAACATATCGGTTTCCTGTTGATCCTTCATTATATCGGCATTGGCATGGAAACCAAAGATAGATGGTGGCGATATCTGAGGCAATTCTCGGGTGAAGTTTATATAAAGATCGGCCTCCTTCATGACGGGCACATAGTAGAAGCTGGTCTCATCCAAATAATACGTTTTCTCCAGATCAATAACAGCGGGGCAATAGAAACGATCCAGTATCGTCTTGAGAGTGCGACGATCCCAATCGTCGGTGACACGACCACCATAATTACACTCTCCCGTGAGATAACGTAAGGCGTCATAGTTAACAGCCTCGTACTGATTGAGGAACATGCGCAACTGCATCAGCGATATGCGCAGATCCGTCTCATTGAACTCGTAGGGTATGTTCCAGCCGATGGGTCCAAAGTAGCGACGCTCCTGAATCACAGCATGGAAGAAGCACAGCGAGTAGATCAACTGCTTGAAGACTCGTGGCTGGGTACAGGATTCGTACCATTCCTGATCACTGATGGGATCACTCAGCATGGAACGAATTATGTTCGATCGCAAACCCTTGGGCGGCTCATTGGTCATCTTGATGCCATTCTGCAGCACCACAACTGGGAAATGTTCAGCCGGATAGGAGGTGAGCCAGAGACGGAAATCTGGATGCGTTGAGTCGGGCAACAGATTCTCACAGACCTTCTCCAGCATTGGCATAAAGCTGGCAGCTAAATGGCAGTTCTGCAGGACCACCCAGTTGCCCAGTTTGACGCCCTCATCGATCATCTTGATGGCAATCGGACCCTGTCCTTGTCCCAGGGACAGCGAGAACAAACGATTTGTGCCAAAGCCCTGATCATCGGCAAACTTGATTCAGCGTAGCCGTTGGATCTGAGCCAGGCGTGAGTATAAATATCAAAGGCACACAGCAGTGGGAGTCACCAAACGAGGCCATCAAATCGAATTGCGGTGGCTCCACAAAACGTGGACCCATCTCGCCGGAGACAAAGTTCAGCACAGCTGGCACCAGTTTATCCGGTCGAAAAACTCTCAGCAGTAAGAGTTTCTGGAACACGCTTAGACGTTGCCAACTCTTGGGTATGGCTTTGTTGTCCTGCGGTGTACGTGCGTCAAAGAATTCCTTCCAACTAGCCGAATTGGCAGCAACATCCTCGCGTAGTCCCTTAAAGTTGCCCAAGTTCGTCAGGCGGCAACATTCATCCCAGTTCTGTACACCCAGCCAGTTTGTGGGATTCTTATGCGGATTCTCGAGACCAACTCCGCCCGTAAGCAGGAACATCCATTCGGCATTGTCAATCAAATTCTCATGCTTCAGCAGATTTATGGTCAGTATGAGTGAGAACAAGAGCTTATCCTGTCACAAAGCAGAAAATTTCATTAGCTTTTTCTTTGTAGGTTCACAATAGGCAATCAAAGCATTACTTCAAAAACCATTTCACTTTTCATATTTATACCCATAAAATGGGTAAAAAGGGTATAATGGTTTTGTGCAAAAGTATGTAACAGGCAGAAAAAAGCATCTCCGAAGACACTGCTCTCCTCCTCGATTCTCAAAAATTCAAGTAAGCTCGGCTGATTTTGGTAAAATTTAGTGACGTGTTTACACAATGCGCAAGTGTGAGTGTAAGTATAAGTAAATGTTTTAGCATTTGTACCAGACATATTTTTGTGTGTACTAAAATCACTCAATACAAAAGTTCTTATGTGTGAATGACAAATAAATGTTTGTCCAATTATTCTCTTTGTTATACTCAAATGGACAAGGGGTAAGTGGAAATATTATTATTTTGTATATAAAATATAAAATATATATATTCTTGATCAGCATCAACAGCCGCTGTTCTGTCCGTCCGTCTGTATAAACGCGTCGATCTCAAAAACTATAAGACCTTGAAAATTTCATCGAAATTATGTTTAGTCACAGATGCATACATACAATTACTGTACGCGTTATGTACAGGGTTCGGGGTATCTCTTAGTCGGGAAATCTCGACTAGAGCCTTCATACCTGTTTTATTTTACTGCGTTCGTTTTCCACAAGGAAATTAAAAGTCAAGCATCAAAGGGGAGATTAGTTAAATGTAAAGGCAAAGGGCACAACGCATAATTGACTGAAAACATCATCAACTGAGAAAGGACCTTGTTAAATTTTCCATCTCTCCATATTTTTTTTTTGTGCCTTTTGCACACACTTTTGATGCTTGGTTGCGTTATCATATTATAGCCAGAGTGAAAGTGGCACAGTGGATAAAAGAAAGTGATTTTTGATGAGCAGATTTAGTTAGAAAATATATTCCTAGAAACGAAAATGTAACTTGCATATTATTATTACATTAGAGCCTCTCATAAAGTAATCTCTATAAAATTCGCATTTCAAATTTCATTTAAAAATTCCACAGTGCGTTGAAAACGCACCTGGGAAAAAATACAAACAGGCATCAGCATCAGAAACGCCAACTGAGCGCTGTCAATTGAAGTGGCAGCAGAGGCACAAGTCCTAAAAGCCATGGAGGCCAAGGAATTATTATAGCGCAGTGAAGCGTAGCGATACGAAAGCCACAAAGAAAAATCAAGCGCCCAGCAGATACGCTTCAAATACAACGCAATGGGATTATATCGCAATTACGACACACAAACAGGCTCAACATGAAGGGGCAAGAACAGGGTATGAAGCTTGAAAGTGACTCCAAAGTATGTGAAGGAATGTTTTGATGATAATTGGCATTGAGCTCGAAGTACTTACACGCTCAAACAAACTGCGACAGATGTTAACGTACAGGCTGTAGGTGAAATGATTTCGTAAGTCCTTTAAACGTGCCTCAATATCATCGACCTTCTCCGTATTATCAATGGACGCCATGTACAGATTGACGAACCAAACCAAACTGTACTGATACATAGGATCAATGTTGGCCAAGTCAACTGAAAGATACACAAGAGTTAGAAGTGGGTTTTGGGTGTTTTAACAAATTTACCTATGGTAAAGAATAGAATTGTTGAATGCTCTGCAATCGGCACATAGCTTAAACGTGCCAAATCAATCTGTTTTTCAGTTGCCTCCGTTATAACCTGTTTCTCGTTGATATCATTAGCTAAAGCTTTAGCTGAACTCAAAATCTGTACAGCAGTTTCATCCTCTAGAATATTCTCGGCTGATGAGAGCACCTCCAATATCTGATCTTCAGTCTCTTTAAGCATACGCTTATTCTCAGCACCCTGTACGATTAGATTATTCTTTTCCGCCTCCAAATCGGGTCGTTCTCTTGCCACAGTTATGCCCAGCAGCTGATCCTGTAAGCCTTGTGTTGTAATCATGAAGTTTAAGAGCGTCACCTTGACAGCCACCTCAGGCAGATAATGGGGATTCCTGAGCTTCGTTGTCATGTAGAATCTATAGTGAAAAAACATTATTATTGTGTACAATAATGTAATTACATTGTTTTATTTCGCACCTGAAACTATGGTTATATTCAATAACTGTATCGCCCAGTTTGAGGCACATTGTGCCGCCTTGTTTGAACAGTTGTTTCAGCAATATGGATTCGAGTATGGGATCCAGTTCCTCCCCAATGTTCTCCAGCAGCACCGGCAAGCCAAATTGTATGGCATTCTCCAGCACACGTGTATAATCGGCCTGATTCAATCGTATGACGCACAATTTATTGTTCTTCTCATAGTTCTTAATCCATTTATTGGCCTGTCCCTGTGGATCAATCATCAGCGGCCAGCGACGTGCATTTCTATCAAAGAGATTTTAAAAGAGGCTTCATAAGAATACTGTTTTTGTATACCCTATGATAAACAAGTTTTAATTTGCAAAAAAAATATATAATCCATTAATAATTTACATTTAATTTGCCCACATCAACAGTATTAAATCAAGGCAAACATCATTTGAATTGACTCTCAGTTTGTAATGAATGTAAACTTATCTATACCCTATACTACTTTGTAAAGCTAAAGGTACTTTTATATATTAAGTTTCTCTATACACCCCTTTTTCACATTTTTACAGGGCACGAAAAATGCCACAAAAAATGCACATGCAATCAACTGTCCATATATCATAAGCGTCAATAATGCCATTGAAATTATAAATATAATATCCAATATGCATAAAAAAGCCACACAATATACGACTGTTAAAAAACTGTTTGCGTCTATATACGAAATATATATACAAGTATTATATGCTGACTATTTAAACTCAGAGCTACACACATTTACGTAGATATGTAGCTACAATAGGCAGAGGCAAGGGGCAACAATAAAAAACAAGCAACAATAAATGGCCGCCAGGGCAACAGAAAAGAAGAGAACAGAGAAACACATGACAAATTCACACCGAATACAAATTGTTCATGCGAATGAATGAACATTTTTGTAAATTGAAAACTTGATGAATGAAAAATATTTGATGCAAAAACAAAAGAGCCAATTTCAAGCCACCCCCCATTCCGTCTGTCCACAAACAGAATGAAGGACCGACCAACTGAACTGGGTATGAGCCCATGAAAAATGTCAGCGAATAAATGCGCATACTATACATGCCAAACGAATGACTCTACGGTTCATATGTACTACGTCTGTAGAGCTGGACAGGCTTGGACAATACATAACAAAATGCAAATACGTACGGAGGAGAAGGAATGTAAAAGTCACAGCAGGTCGACTGAAAGATATGCTGTAGATAAGAATACAAATAAAATACTCTTATCTTTTAGATAATTCACAAAACTATACCTTTCGAATTTGTACAGGGTATAAAAGGGACCCTTTGTAGGAGGCAAGTGTGGTAGGCAGTTGGAATGTTGAAAAAATAAAAATAAAAGTTACCAGAGTTCAAAACACCACAAGGGAGATAGCGAATAAAGAAATAAGAGAAAGCAACCGAAAAAAAAATTATTGTTACAATGTGAATGCAATAAGAAAAAAAAAACCAGAAAGGAATCTGCTTGGTAAATCACAAAAGTTCTACACAGCTAAGGGACTTTTTCCTTCAGCTCTTAAAGGGGCTTTAAAACTGAAACTAGAGTTTTGTAAATATTTATTTTGGTTCCGCCGCCTGCTTAAAATGCAAATCTCCAAAGGCAATTCCGGCATAGATGCGCCCTTATCCAAATTAACATTATTTAATCAAACATTTATGCAAAAGGGGACAAGACCCCAACGAACCGTAACGGACCCCCAAAAAACGAATCGTTTCCGCACCTGCTACATCCACATTAGCAATTTACGATCCAATTGCCATTTTCAAGGTGCGGCAAAAATGGAGTGGTGCGGACGGATGGGGTCATCATGATGTGGGCGATGTGTTAGCCTCAATACAGACAAAAAATCGAAGGAAAACAGGGAACAAATTAAGTTTGTTTTGAGATGATGCGAAATAAATACCCTTAAAGTGGAACTTGGTATAGGGATTGAAATACATACGGATATGGATAAAAAAACTAAACTAAACTTTAGTTTTTTTAGATTTCTGTGAAATTTCTTTAATTCTTATCTCATCTCCCTTTATGTGAAACACACTTCACCGCCCAACTATAATCCCCACTCAGCTAGAGTATAGTACAATAGAAAAAGTAAGACAAAATAGAGATAAAAACGAAAACAAATACAAATTCATTCGTCTTGTGTCGAAAACAAAAAAAAAAAAGGAAAAAGAAAAAGAACAATAGCCTCAAGGAAATGCTACTAGAGTAACTAGTCGAAGTCGAAGTCGAAGTAGTTGGCAAGCAAATCCCAACATCATTCATTTGCCATGTCTATGGGTGTAAAATTAAACGTAATGCGCCCGGGGCGCACATTAATCAATTGCTTATCCTTTGTGCAGCAGTAGAGACTTCCACACACACACACACACACACACACACATCTCAGGTATGTTTGGGCATGCTCCAAATTACTTTGAACACTCGCTTTCCGCAGTCGAGTCAGCAGCCAAAGAATTTCCTTTATTAAATCGACATGAGACATGGGACACGGGACATGGAGTGTGGCATGTGGCATTGTGGCAACGTGACGCACCGCCCCCCCCTCTACGAAAAACTCACCAGATGCGTAATGCTCTCTAACACACTCACAAACACACACACACATACACACGCATCAAACATGAAAATTCCACGCCCTTAACACCACCCCCCTCTTAGAGAGGCCCGTCGTTTTGGTACCTTGAGCTAAAGCAACCACCGGGGCATGCGGTGTTCTTCTGTGTTCTGGCCACATGCGGGCGCAACACACACACACACACACAAAAACACAAACACCCCTCCAGCTACCGTGCAGCATCCGGTGTTGTTCTCACACTCGCCAGGACGAAAATGCGGCATATCTTTAATTTTCTTAATATGCGTGAATTCAAACATTTTGTGAACGTTTTTTTTTGTAATTAGAAATATGAGGTGGTATGCCGAAAATTTAATACCCTTGCAGCAAAGCGCATTAATCAAATTACTCTAAGGTCAGCTCTTAGTGCTGTGGGATTATGATTAAAAGCAGAAAGATTACTTATGTGAGTTTAATTTTATACAAGGTAATACTCAGTTTTTTATTTTTCCTTAAACTATACACACTTTGTAACTTAATTCTTAAGCTCTCTGCAAGAGTATTAAAGCAAAATTCAGAGTTTCGTGCCTTTTGACGAGCGCTCAGCTATAATTAGCGTGTCAGGTTGTTTAATTGAACGTGGGCGAAAATATATAAACAATATATATTGGACCGTGTGCCTTAACGCACAGCTGTTGTCAACTTGTAAAATCTTTGGCATAATGTTTTTTGAATCGATTTTCTAAGCTAATGACTTTAAAAGGCAAATTCAAACTGATGCTACTTTGGCTATAATTTATTCCCGTTTTATGATGGCGTTCCCAAGGGTAAACGCATCTGTTTGCAATTTGACAATATTTTAAAAGGAAAATCCATTAACTACTTGACAGTGATACAAATAAATTGTGAAGGCACTCAAACTACATACTTATCAAATTAGCCTGCCAACTGCCTCAAAACCTTTAATTTGTTGAGTACTCACTTCATCATGATGGCACTCTCGACAGAAAATGCATCTGTTGGCAATCCGCAGATATTCCAGAAACGTATCTCCACAGGTTCACCCAGCACAATGGCCAACTGAAAGTCCGCCGTGCATGTTACTCCATAATCCAAACACATTTTCACCCATTTGTGTATTTGCGTTAGTCGGAAATCAATGGTGAACGGTCCCAGATACGCTACAACACCCGACGAGATGAGCACATCGCCTGTAACGCTTTTAAAGCTGGCCTGCAAATTTTTGGCCGTCTCGGACCAACGTGTCCGCTCTCCGCCCAAGCCGGAAATAAGTTCCTGAGCACGCTGCAGCTTCTTTGTGCAGCCTTCATGCTCAGCCAGTAGGATGCTAAGAGAAGGATAAATTATTATTGAACCAGATCTTTGAAAAGTAATTTTCACGCTACTCACCCATATTGACGCAACTGTTCATCCAAAATCTTTTGAATCGCCGCAAGATTCGCTTCAACTCGAGCCAGTTGAGCCAACTTTTCGTTGAGCAATTTCATGGCTGCATTATAGTCGGCCTCGGCAGCAGCGAGGGCAAGCTTTTTGGGAGCCACAACTTTGGCAACCACATCGTACTTGGACAACGCAATGACCCAACGGCAGAGACCTTCACAGGCCGTGGATGCAGACTTAATCTTCTCCGGATCGAAGGCTTCGTTCGTGAGGATGCGTTGTTGCAGCTTCTTCATGACCTCCGGCGGAATGTTGTCCTTATCAAAGTTAAGCAAACTGTCCAAGAACTTCATGTCGCTGAGCACACGCTTCGATGGACCCCAATAATCCTCGACAGTGCCCACACCACTGGGATTTGGCACCTTGTCCGGCTTCATATCCTTGAGAATGCAAACAGCTTCCATGACAATACGCACACCAATGGGAGGACTCTTCATGGTCTTGACAACGGCTATATCCGCAGTCGTTAGCGTATTCAACGCCGCTAAAGCAGACTCCAAAATGGGCAAGGCTTCGCCCAGCTTAGCGTCACACTCATCCTTAATCTCCTGTGCCACGGCTGCCTGCACTTTGGCCGCCTGTTCATCCTCTTTGACCAGTTCTCGCTGCTCCGCTGCAACTTTGCTGTCCGCCGTCACTTTGGCCACCTGCTCGGCCACAATTTCGGAAGCCTCCTTCAGCTTTGGCTCCAATGCCTGCAGCTGCTCTTGCATAACGGCCACCTGCTGTGCAGCAATATCCAGCTGGGCTATGCCAGTCAAATAGCGATTGCGATTCGTCGTTATGTTGCTGTACAGGAAATAAAAATAGGGAGTAAAAACAAATGTCTGCAAGGAGATACTTTTACTCACGTTCGCTTTTGACTTAATAGCGCCTTAAAGGTCTGAATCAATTCCAGATAGGATGTGGGCGTCACATAGTTATAACGATGCAGGCGGGTAAAGAACTTGGCCGACAGCTCCTGTGTGGAAGTATGGAACTCCATGCACATGTCAATGGCTGTTTTACGCTCCAAGGCAGTTAGCTCCTCGGCGGCTAGGAAACGAGTAGACACCGCAAGTAGAGCATCCTCCGGCCAAGGCTGGAACCAATCAATCGTACAACAATTGACAATCGAAGGGAATTTGCGTATGCGATTACGTAAAGCATCTCCAATCGGTGACATGGCCAGCACAATGTGCAACTGATCCTTGCAGGTCTACAGAAATACAAACAAAAGTGTAATTAGTTCAAGATAAAGAGTTTGAAAGGAAAGATTATTAAATGTTATAGCTCCCACCGTAACAAAGAAGTTAAATAAGGCAACGGGACTGCCATCGGTTTGAACGGCTTTGTCGCGCTGCTTGTCGATTTGGGACATCTTCTCGACGACTTCGATTTTCTCTTCGTTGGTAAAGAGATTGGGCACCTCGCCCGAGTTCAACAGATTATTGGTATCCTCCAGGAACGATTCGTCCTTAATCTAAAAATCTCAGGAACACATTAGCACATACAATAGCCCAACCAAATATATATTCTCTATAAAAGTCAGTCAAAGAGACAAAACTCCCACCTGAACGTCCGTAAAGAGAAATACGCCATGCATTTCGGATGAACCGATTTTGCGTAAAATGGTCTTGATGTCCTCATGAAACTCGTACGGACCATACAATCGAGTTATTTCCACTTGAAACAGCTCATAGTCGCATATATGCGAAGCCAGACGAGTCAAGCTCTGGCGTCCGGAGCCACCGACCCCAATGAGCAGAGCATGACTACGTGGCTGCTTTATGATGCGACATATGCGCGATAAATGTTCGATGGCAAAGCGGAAAAGTACCAGATTCATTGGCTTCTTGGACATGTTGTTGTATTCAACTAGATAGGATTCCACAACACTACGCAACTCCTCCACGTCCTGCACCTCAACATAGTTCTTGGTATCCGCTTTCGGATTGGTGAAATCACAATAGATCAACTGTCGGAAATCGGACTCCTCCAACTGTTTACCCTTGCCCACAAACCGGGCAAATAGTTTCGAGGGTTCCTGCTGGAAACACTCGAGCACAGTTCTGCACAATTTCCCAAATAACCAGCTTCGATCCGCATCCTCAACCAGACGATCACCATAGACGCGCAGCACTTCGTGCACCCACAGACGACGCATCGAATGCATGTCCTCGGTTGCCTCTGGCACACTCAACAGCACACCCTGTATTACACGTGAGAAGTCACGCAAATTGAACAGATAATGCGATTTCGCGGGAGTTGGCAATAGATTCAATTTGGCATCATTAAAGACGCTCAGTGTGGCACTAACGATCTCATCAATGCACGGATCAAACTCCTTCGAGAAACCCCTATCAATTAGTTAAGAATTGTGATTATGCAATGCGGACAGAAATTAATCTCACAAACTTACCTCGCATCCAAATGCCAGAGCACAATCTTACCAAAGATCGTTGTCATAATTTCATCGTTGAAGTCATCAATCGAGATCACGTTAAAGAAGCGTTGGAAACGTGGTGTGACCGTATTACCCGTCGAAGGTGGACCCATCGCAACTATCATCTGTAAATCAATTAGTTTCATTGGCACAATTGCCTTGCGATCATACCACATCATGTGATCCAACATCATGCGTAGCAGTTCAATGGGCGGCTGGGCGCCATAGTTCTCCTTCTGGGGCATGGAAACATCATCGACAAAGATGACAAAGCGTTTGTTTAGAGGTGGTCCAAAGACGCCCTTTCTGCGCTTATCCAGCTTGGACATGATAATGTCCTGTGTCTGATTCGCAGACGTCTGAGCCGAGAAGCTAATGAGCAGCGGTTTATAGAAAGTCAAATCCATTTTCTTAAGCATATAATCAATGACATAGACACTCTTTCCTGTGCCCGTGGGTCCAACAAGCATTAAAGGTTTGCCATGACGCACCAGGAGATCGAGCATAGCTGCAATTCTTACACTCTCATTTGTCTGTATGATTATCTGATTGACTGGTATATCTCTTGGTAATGGAGGAGCTGCATTCACATCATCCTGCCAGGGTTTCCACTTGCCCTTGCCCTCCTTAATATAGCGATAGTCAAAGACCGAACCATTCTTTGGTATGGGGAATATGAAAGGCTTCGACAACGGCTCCACATGAAGGTCCTCTGGAACGCCATACGTATCGTACAGGCTTTGCGGGAAGGTTTTCTCCATTAGTGCACGGAAGATTAAATTGAACTTCTCGCGACTCTCTGCAGCCAGGGATCCACCAAGCGACCAAATCGCTGAGAACAGGAAGATACCCTCAGCCTGGGCACGGAAATCCAAATCGGATACATTCGCCACATACTTCTCATCGCGAAAATCATCAATGTAACACTCGAAGAAGTTCATGAGACTAACCATCAGATTGGTATCCGATGTGGGTGCAATCTCTCGCAGGCTCTTGCGCACAATGAACAAGAGTAGTGGACAAAATCGAAAGATCATTGATGTGATGAGCTGCTTGCTAACGCTATGGAATGCTGCAGGCAATGTGTTCTTCCAGGATGCCACCAATGGTTCCCAGCCCAAGGAGCTGGGCTCCAAATAGATCATGCCACAACGTGAAACCGTTGCAGGCGAAGCGACCTCCAAATCCATTGGCTCAAATATCAAATTCGTTGTATTCGAGAGCTGTATAATTTCACCGGACATCAGACACAGTTTTTTGTTATCATCCAGCACGGTGTTCATGTTCTCAATCCAAATGGCATCCACAGGTCCATCGAAGATCAACCACTTACGATCCGGTGTATCAGAGACAGCAAAGATGCGATAATTCACAGCCAGAATGCCATCGCTCCACTCATGCGAAACAGCATCGAACTGGCCATAAAGTTGACCCATTGTAATAGCCTTGGGATTGATAACCGTATAGATGGCACGATTCTCGGAACCATCCTTCTTCTCCATACACTCCAGAGTATCGGCAAGCAATTGATAAGTTGTACTCTTGCCACCAAATGGATAACCCACTAACATCAGACCATGACGCACCACAATCATTTCATAGAGCTACAAGAGAATGAAATACGATTAGAGTACGATGTCTAGGTGTTTTCAAAGAAATTGACTAACCTGCTGCACCTTCTCCAACACAAAGGGTGTGCACTGTTTGTTTTGGTTTTCGCAGGCCTTCACTACGCAGGAATTGAAGAGGACGTAGTCCGCTTCGGGTAGCGTTACACCAGGGAACAAATCTGAGGTAATGCCCTGGAACAGGGGTATATCCTGATTAAGGAACTTGGGCAAATTGACATCCTTAATGGAGCGCAAGACTAGAATATCCTCGTTCTCATCGCGATAGCGCAGTTTCAAAGCACCCGCAGCTTTCAGCACAGATTTGACAGCTCGCATACCATAATCATAATGGCATTGAGTACTCAACTGCTCGGAGCACAGACGATAGGTGGCCACAATCTTGACGGACAACGGCTTGGCTGTCAGGAAGCCATAGGAGTACAGTTCAATTTCAGAAATTAATGCATAATCCGGCACCATCATAGCCACGGAGCGGAAGAGAGCCTGTTCAACAAAAGTAATACAAAAGTTAGGATACAGAATTTCGTAATTTGGTTAGTTAACTTTACTTTTAGATTATCCGGCAACTCCGAACGACCCGCATAGCCAGGATTCATAGTAATGAATACCGCACAAGTAGGATCCAATGTCAAGGTAGTGCCCTCAAAGACCAATGTGGGTAAGCCAGAGTTAATGCCACGCTGTATTGTCATAATCTGTTGAGCGACCACAGACAGCACCTCCAAATCAATGCGATTGAACTCATCGAAGCACGACCAGGCGCCACACGAGGCTAGACCCTTGAAGAACTTGCCCAACGCCAGATAGTCCAGACCATCGGAACAATTAAAGACCACACATTGTTTTGCCACCGCCTTGGCCAAATCCTTGGTGGTCTCTGTTTTGCCAGTGCCTGCAGGACCTTCGGGAGCGCCAC
This sequence comes from Scaptomyza hsui, assembly GCA_018152825.1. Classification (NCBI taxonomy): domain Eukaryota; kingdom Metazoa; phylum Arthropoda; class Insecta; order Diptera; family Drosophilidae; genus Scaptomyza; species Scaptomyza hsui. Next base: position 1,035,582 of record JAECXO010000280.1, read on the forward strand.
CCAAATGCAAATTCAAAGCAGCAAACAGGGTGCGATAACAACGATCCGTTAGGGGCGTGACCACAAGCCGAGTAGTATTTCCGAGGTATTCATAGCCATAGGCCAGGGAGCAGTTAATCATGCGGGTATCCAGATTATTTTCCTCCCAGTAGTAGCGCAACTGGCACAGCCACTGGAAGTCCTGCAGATCATCGACTTCCTTCTCAACAATGTCTGCTAGCACATCACGGGCATGGACATCGAGCACTACGAGAGCACCAAGCGTTATGCGATTCTGTGCATTGAGATCGCCTCGCACTAAATCGACAATCTTCATTATTTGATTCATGCACTTTTGCAAGTACTTGGCCAGACTTTCTTTGGGTGTTTCACTCAAAAAACATTCTGTTATCTCGAGGGTCCAATAGGTCAACGATATGGACTGGACACACTGACCCGGCCAGGAGAGCACCCAAATATTTCGCTGCATCTTTACATAGCTGTAGAACGCTTCGGATATCTTGTGATGTATACTCTTCTTCATATCGATTTCGAGTTCCAGAAGCCACTTCTCCACTTGACCTCGTGCCTTCGCAGTTGATATGACATCCACAAGTGCAACCTCCTCCCGTTCCGACGAACGCATCGCAATCACCTCCAATTCCTCGGTGAATTTCAGTGTGCTCATGCCTTCGAAGCACTTCTTGAGATGCGGCTGTACACGTGTCGGATCCTTTGTTTCGGATAGAATCTCGAGTAGCTCGTCATTGGACAAGAAGAAGAAGCGAGGGAAGTACAAACGCTTCTTCTCGAGGTAGGCATTGAGACCCTTCTGTATAATCTCCAGCAGTGTATATGCCTTTTTCAACTTCTCGTTCATCTTGTCGATCTGTACAACTGTCATAACACGTGGATCTGAAGCCACCTGCTTCATAAGTTCCTTCCAGATCTGTAAACGAATGGAAATTTACTCCTGTTATAATTATTCTTATTGTATAGGGTATATAAACACTCACCTTATCCACGGCACTGAATCGTCGCCCTTCCTCGGGCATTTGTTGCTGAATATCTGGACTGCTGAATATGGGCTCCAAATACATCCAGGTGGCTTGCACGCGCAACCACTCGTCCAGAATCTCTTGCAGCAGCATAAGCTTTGCCTCCCACTTACTGCAAAAAAACAAAAAAGAACAGTCAGAGAAGGAGGCGGTAAAGGAAAAGATGGTGTCATGTGTGTGTGTGTTTGTGACATTGACAAGTGCTGCACAAACACGCTTGAAGGAGTTAGAAGGAGTACTCACAGTATGTCTGCCTCAAACGGTTTGATATAGGGTGAGCTCTTCATTGTCTGCGTCTTGATGATTTGATCGTCCAGCAGTATTTGTATGTCATCCACGGCGGACAGTTTAAAGGTGCCAGAATCTCTGTGAAAGACATTTCAATTATGTGAGAAAACAGAAAACTTTGTGGCTTCACTTTAGTGAAAACTTGAATTGGAAGCTAAGCCCATACCTGTAGGGTGATATAGTAAACTCAACGCCCTCCCATTCGTTGGCCATTTTAGCCATTGCCTTTTCGAGATTATTCTCTTTAGTTGCGCTTTCCGAAATGGCTTCGAATTTGGGCACATACTCATCCAGCTGATACTCGATTATCTTCTCTAGCGTTAGCTCTGGCGACACCTTGATGGGGAAGCCAATGATCTCTGAAACTTGTTCCCAATGACGCGCCTTCATGCCTGGATTGCCCAGGGTATTTATAATCGGCATATGTCCACGGAACAGTTCCATCTGCTCCTTGACATCGAGTATAAGCTGCATTGTAGTCGGATGATCACCCATTTGTTTCTCCAGCTTTTGTATGACGCGATAGAAATTGGCCACATCGCCATCGATTTCATCAGGATCAAAGGAGCCAACCTGTGAATACATCCACAGCTCCCACTTGTCGATAAAGTCCTGGCCAGCATCAAACAGATTCTTGTAGGGTTTCAACTGATCATGAGCCTTCTTCCGCACCGGATACTGTGACAAATCCCAACCGTAGGCGGTCTCCTCCTCATTGATCTGATCGATGGTCTCCATGGCATTGACCAGACGTTGGTCCAAGACATTGGCACGCTTCTTATACTTGGACAGCTGTTTGATGTCGCCCCACGTATCGTAGAGCTGCACCTGATCAAAGTAGTTCTGGAGTTCGCGTCGGAACATCTCGATGCGTTTCTTGAGCAGCTCCTGGTACTCAATCATCTTCTCGGCAATGATCACACGATGTTGTTCGAATACTGATGCCAGTTTCAGGTACCACTGGAAGGAGTTGCTGTTGTTCTTTATCTCCAGCGGGGAGTAGAGAGTGTGATCCATTAACCAGAGTATCTCACTCATGTTGACCTTCAAACGTGCCTCCATTTCCGGCACCAGATTCTCCTCGGCATGCACCACATAAGCCTTTAACTCCATCAACTCCGCCGTATCCTTGGGCACCGTTAACGCCTTCTTGGCTATCATATCGTACTCCTTGCCAAGTCGAGAGATACGCGCCTGCTGATCCGTCACCATGCGAGCTAGTAAATCCATTTGTAGCTGCCTGGCCAACTGTTCCAGATGCGTGATAAACTTATCGCGATGGAATTCATAGAGACCCATGCGTATGACACCCCACACCTCCTTCGCGATGCGATCCTCCTTTTCCCTGTACTCATAGACCATTTCTATGTACTTCTCAAAGCTGGCATCGCTCTCCATAAAGCGACCCACTCGCTCCGAATCCACGCCATTAATTAAATCAATAAACGAATCAAAATCCTGCAATCTCAACTCCGGGCCAATGCGCTGTTCCTCTAGCATATAGCATATTCGATTCTTTGTATCCGCAACAATGCTATCCGGCACTGTGGGCGTGAGGAAGATCTTCTTGGAGATCTTTAAATCCGTATAGAGTTTATTCTCGATGCGTGGCAGCATCTGCACCGAATGCACAATCGAATCGATAACACGCAACAGTTCACTTTGTATTTTAGAGAATCCCGGACTAAATTGTATTGTATCTTCATCAGCTAACATGCAAGAGATTTCAAAGCCAGGATTGGAGTGCTAACGAAGAGAGAAGAAGAATTTAAGTAAACAGAGTTTACATTTCTTAAACGAGGTTTTAAAACCGCGAGCCTCCTTTCAATCAATCAGTTAGTCGAATCAGTTAGTTTACAATATTTGTTTACTTACACCAAAATCGCAAACATAATTAGCGAAAGCTTTGAGACTGCGTATGCAAATATCTTCCAGCTGTTGTGTCATCAAAGCCGCAACACAGTTGAAGAATCTCTTGACTAACGTTATGCGCCGTATGTCAGGTAATTGGCCACGTTTACTCGCCCTCAATAAAGTGGTGTGTATCTCACCATACCAGATATCCTCCAGCATGCTCTTACCAGCATCAATATGAGATCCACACAAATACTACAAGTAGTTAGAGGAATAAAAAATCTCATTTAAAAAATGCAAATTCTTTTCACAAAACTCACCACAAAATTGAATAGCGAAAATGGCTGTTCGACTTTGCTCAATTCCTCAATGTTGACCAATGTTTTACTGCTGTACTTTAGGCTCCAAACTTCCAATATGCTGGCAACGCTTCGATGGATACAAAAGAGTGTTGTCTTCAAACGATTGCGATTCTCATCGTAACTGTAAAACATTGAGAAAGAAGCCAAAGTGGCAGAAGTTTGCGATTTTAGTTCGTTCCACGTTTATGCAAATAATCGGGAAAACGCTAAAAACTTTTCACTTGAGCTACTTTAATGCGGCCCATTAGGCAATGCATTGGGGCAAAACGCAAAAACGTAGAATGCCTACGCCCACTAACTTGGCTAACTTGGCCTACATTAAATGTGGCCAAATGCTTGCGGCCTATAAATAAGAAAGAGAAGCTGCTCTATACGATAGGCGACCCACTTTAAGAGCCGCACCACAAAAACTTTTAGCATTGCAACAAAAAAGGCATTTTTAATGCCACGCCCTTTTGACGCCCGCCCACTGCGTGCTACTTAGTGTCAGCAGCAAGTTCAATTCATTTTTAAGCATATCCTTTTTGCAACTTATGTCTTGACACGCCCACAAACGCCTACAAAGTACAAACAACAACAAGTAAGAACGTTTGCTCAATACTCTTTTCAGACAGAAAAAATGTTATTGTTGGTAAACTAGAGATACTTCATGTCAGTATATAGTATTCTTTTAATATCAACCCTCTTTATAAGAAAACTTAAGTACACTTTTTTTCTCGCCTCATCAGAGTATCAGAACAAAGCCCTCCTACCACTTTATTATATCCCAGAAGCTTTACTGTTGCTCATCAAATGTCAAACCAATACACAGGAGGACTTAACTTTTAGCTACCCCCAAGCCCCGCACACACCGCCCCTTGCCTGCTGCCTTTCCATTTCCGTTGAAGGAGCAGCCACATTGTGTAGTTGGCGGTTAAAAAGTTTTTTGGCACGACGCAAAGCGATTTCTCGCGTTTTTCCCCCAATCCCTGCCCCCAATTGCCACTTGGCTCTTGATAATGTCGCGCCACGTTTCTAACCCCCCTCTATCTACCCTCTTTATATATAGTATATACAACAGACTTTTATTGTCAAGTTATTTTATAAGATTTCGCGCGTCCTGACGTCACATTTTGAATGGAGTTCTTTTATTTTTGGCGAAAAATATACAAAGAAGCAATCACACACACACACACACACATATCCTTAATGTGTGTGTGGGTGTTGGTGTGTATTTAAGTGTGTTTGTGTGTGTGTGTAATTGCATGTCAATTGCATGCCCCGAGAGCAAAGGAAATTTTCTATTCAATTGTGTTAACTTTATAACGACTTTGAGGGTTTTTCAATTAAAAACACTTTTGGTATATATTCAAACAGCTTCTTTTAACGAGTTTGTGCTTCGAATTTAAATAACTTTGGGAATGTTTTGCAAAAGAGAACATACCGATAACGCCAATGATTCATCAACTTCTCAATCTCCCGGCGCTCAGCGGTATCAAACTTGGCTGGAATTCCTTCGTGAGTCAAACGATCAAGAACTGAGTGTCGTAGGACAAAATCCACAACAGCTTTCTTCATTGCAAACACATAATCGGACCGAACCTCGGCAATATTCTCCACAAAAGCCGAGTCCCACTTCTTTAATAGAGCCGGCACCAGGTTATCAATTCTGCAACCAAAGAAAACATTAATAAATAGATCGTACTATAGAATTATACGTTCCACTCACCTTTTCAGTGTCTTTTTGCTAATGGTGGAAACATGAATGGTGTCAATGCCATGTTTTATGTAATAATAATAGCGCAACGTTTCACGCTCGCCCGTGTCGGGAAAACTGGTAACCTCTTCGTTGGCATCTTCCTTATCTAATACAGGGTTCACATCTTCATCCATTTGAAGAATCAGCTCAACGAGCTTGCGACGAAAATGTTCCCGTTCCTGACGCATGACCATATAGTTGGAGGAACTCTTGTTCTTACGAGCACCGTGTCTTTCGTGGTGCGATCGACGAGAACGTGTTTTTGAGCTGCTCATACTTTCCGGCAGGTCGGAGAGCATTTGACCATCGAATAGATGACTTGCACATTCGGGCATATTGAGTTCATACCACAAACGTCGCGATTTATAGTCCGAATTCGCCTTGGATTGCAGTATGCTCTGTAATACATCTGGTTTTGGTCGAGTATATAGCATCTTTGACTTTGAGCAGATGCGCCGTGCGCCGCACACGGACGTAAAGCTGGGTATATTCTTGTTCGGGTTTTGTTTATCCATCTTGCTGCTTTCAAATTACGCGCGCGCACCCTTCTGCTAGGTGGCAGCACTGTTTGTATGTATCGGAAATAAATATTATTTTTAGTGATGCTTTCGATTCATCGAAAGCAGCACAGATGTGTGAGTGAACTGTGCGTCAAGTCGATAGACATGTAAATCAACTAAAAAATACCAAATCAATTAAAATACCTCAAATATAAGAATTTAATACGGGAAACAAGTATTGCACAAGCAAAACCAATGAAAAATCGAAACTTACGTTATTAGTTGTTGTTTAATTACGCGCCGCAAACGCGTTATGTTCTTATTATATTAGAGCCACAGCCGGTGTTTTGGACATGCCGACGAGTTGACAACAAATGCAAGACACATTGAAATTGATTTAACAAAATAACAAACTCTGTTGTTGCCCGTGGCAGCAGGCTAAGCGCAACAAGTACAATATTTACTTCGTTAAAACAGAACCCCCCCATTCGGCCCACAGATAGTTTAAATAAATTTATAGAAAATTATAAAAATAATGTTGCTGCAAAAGTTTTGTCAACGTGCTTTTCACACCACGCGCCAATTGTGCAGCGCCGGCGCCGGACTCGAGAAGAGCGCGTTATCCGCGCTACGCAAAAAGACCGGCTACACGTTCGCCAACTGCAAGAAGGCGCTCGAGTTGCATAACAACGATGTCAATCAGGTGAGTGGGAAAGAGAGCGAAGACGTGTGTGGCTCAACTAAAATTCCCTTACGCAGGCTGAGAAATGGCTGCACGAACAGGCGCAATCCTTGGGCTGGTCCAAAGCCACCAAATTATCGGATCGTGTCACAACACAGGGTCTTGTAGGAGTGCTCGTGAGCGGCAATCGCGGTGCCATGGTGGAACTTAACTGTGAAACCGATTTTGTGGCACGCAATGATACATTCAAGCGTTTTGTGGATCATGTCTCACGCATTGTGCTCCACTACACAGATCTAACCGAGTTCGATGGCGATTTGTGGAAGGTAAGTAACTATGGCAACTAAACAGCTGTTTAACAGCGGGTTCAGTGACCCCAAAGTTAGTTATTTCTAATAAACACACTTTTGTTTTGCTTTCCAGCTTGGTTTCGAATCGGAGGCACTCAAGAATCTGGAGACACCACAAGGTGGCTCACTGGCCGATCATTTGGCCCTGCTCATTGGCGCCGTGGGTGAAAATGCAAGCATTCGACGCGCTCTTTGCTTTAAGGTCAACAATGATTTGCGTCTGGCGGGCTATGCGCATCCGGCGCCAACAAATGTCAGCACCACACAGGACATAACGCAAGTGGGCAAATACGGAGCCATTGTCGCCTATCGCTCCCAGCAGGATATCGATGATCCGGAGCTGCAAAAGGGCATTTGCCAGCAAATTGTTGGCATGAAACCCATCAAAGTGGGCGAATACGACAAGGATACGCCTGCAGAGAACAAGGATGATGAAACGTGCCTAATCCATCAAGAATACTTGCTAGATGCCGATAAGACAGTCGGAGAAGTTCTCAAGGAGCACGGTGTGAGCATTATCGATTATCATCGATTCGAATGCGGCGAGCAGACGCAACGAGATCTCAAAGAGATACTGCGAGCCCAGCAGCAAACCAGCAACTAAAATAGTCATATTAATACCCTGATACCCAACGTAGTACCAAAATTGTTGTAGATCTTTCACTAACATTCGAAAGATATAAAAAAAAAAAAGAGTAACTAAACAAAACAGCCTCAAGTGTATTTTTTGAACAGTATGCGTCATGGCCCGTTTCGAGGGTAGCACAAATGCGGGAAGCACGCTTGAGCGCCTACCGCTGCTGCCAAAAGCCAAAAAAAAAAAAAGAATGGCCTGCTTATGAATCGAGTTTTGTTCTCTGCCGGCCGGTAATTGCCCGCACGTCACGTTTGGGGCCCCCTACCACGAATATTATGTGCGGAAATACACAGGTGGTTAGTGTAACAGAACCTCGAGTAACCCTACAACTTGCTGCAGGGTTCACAAAGCGTAGGAAGTACTCTTTTTTTTCTATTCTGTGCTGCACTTTACAGCTCACAAAATAACAATGCGACACTTCAGGCGGGGATTTATGAATGTGGAAAGAGTATAGAACAGATTGAGCAATTATTTAATCGAATTAGTAGACTAGTGTTCTGTCAAATTTGTACGTTAGCTACCAACACTGGTATTCAAGCTGTCAAGGACAAGGCTGTGTAAATTTTTTCACTCGTGCTTGAGAAAAAAATAAAAACTATAAAATGGACTTTACTGACCTGGAATCATTTCGCTCACGTTATAGCGACCTTACGGTTACCACTGTGCCAGCCAAGCCACAGAATTTGGAGGCAAACCAAGAAAACTGGGGGGCTGCCAAGCACGTCCGCAAAATCACCAAAAGCCAATGTGGAAATCATTCCTATTTTAACCAATAGCGATGACCCAAACGATGTAGCGACCCAGCAGCAACTGCAGTTCTACCAACAAAAATATCTGAAGGAGCAGCAACAGCAACAAATGGCGCAGGAAGCCGTTGTATTTTCCAATGAGTATCAGCAGGTGTTGGCAAAACTCGAGTACACCAAATATGCGCAGGCTCAACTGCAGATGATGTCAGGTTCCAACGGCACTGGAGGAAACAGTTACGGTAAGCAAAATAACAGTTAGCTTTACCTACATCACGTGAGCCTAATCATTCCAGTATTCCAATGACACTTTGTCTTTGCAGATTCCAATGGCGGCTCTAACATTGTGGATATTTACGACAGTCTGTTGACTGTCATTGCAGAAATGCAGAGCAGTTTGGGTCCAACAGTAATAGGTTCACGTGCGCCAAAGGAGCGTCTGTTGCGTGACATTGCCCATGCGCGTGTCCTAGTGCGTGAGTGTATATTAATGCTAATGCGCAACCAGTAGAGAAGTGACGTGTTAATTGCTCTACTTCCTTTATGAGGCTTTTCTTTTACCTATGCCCTAATAAAAGAATAAAAATGTTCCAAGAATCTACTATAAAAGGTAAAAGGTAAATTTACTCACTCTCTTGTTTATGGTGTTAACCACTCCAGTACAACAAAGGGTCACAAAACTTAGCGACGCCGACGTCGACTGAGACTGCGACGTCAAAGCCGAAGCCACGCTTGCCCTGACATGCGACCGAGACGCGCTTCAATTGAAGTCCAAATGCCAGGGGACGTTCAGTTGTAAGCCGACTTTTCACGGGTTAAGCCAACTGCGCTCAACTGCTCACGCATTACCAATTGTTTATTGTTGAAGTTTTGATTGAGGCTGAGCCAGCAGCTGCCTGTTGCTTCCGTTTGCCATTCGGGTTAATTTTTTCTTTATTTGGATAGTACGCGACGTTGAGTTTTTATTTCCGCTGCACAATTTGCGCAACAAATTATGAGTTACGCAAAAAAGAAATAGAAATAAATAAACAACAGCAGCGCAAACATTAATTATGTACGTATTTTAGCACACACTGATCGCTTCGGGCGCGTCTCTTTTTCTCTTGTGTGTATGTGTGTGTGAGCGGCTAACGGTTAATTTGCGAAAATAGCAAAAGGCGAATTAGGAAAGTAGAGCGGGAATAACGTCGGCATTCGCGTTGAGCGGTGACAGCAAAAACGAAGTGCGAAAACGATTAAAATTGTTTAATTTGTTGATATTGCTGTAATTGGGGAGCAGTTTATAAACTGCTGCAACTAACAACAACGTAAATCAACAAAAGCTGCTGAAATAAGCGAAGCCAGCTGCATTTGTCGCTTGCAGTATTTCTTCATTTTGCTTTGAGCTTTGTGTTTTTGCATGACAGACACAACAACAAAACCAAATTAGTGTACAAAATGCCGCCGTTTAATTTCATTAAGCAGGTGAGTGTAAAATAAACATTTATTATTTATATATTACATGTGTTAACAAACGCATTAACAAATTGTATTTAACTATGTATGTATGTTAATCTGCCTGTAAGTAAAATTTTAGCAATCTGGCCACAAATGCATACATTCGTACATATGTATGTATGTATTTACATTATATAAATTATGTACATACATATGCATTTCGTGCACTGTTTTTGTGATGATTTTTCGGAGTCGGTTCCCAATTGTTTGTGTTGCCGACCTTGAGCCGTCTTTGATAAATACACCGATATGTTTTCACTTTTACCTACCATGAATCATCAAAAAAGCATCATCAAGCAATCAAATTACTTCCCGAACCTTCCTTGAAGATAAAATATCAATAAAAAGACAATTAATTAGAATATTACAAACTGCAGTCATGCTGCCTCAATTAGAAGCCCTATTCAAACAACAGATAGTAAGCATATCAACTGCTCTCATATTTAACAACAAAGCGACAAACGTGTCTAATTGGCAACACAAAAGCGATTCTATTACGAGAAATGGAAATGAAATCAAACGCCAAATTTGAATACACTCAGTATGGAGGCGCTACCAAAAAAAAAAAAGATTTATCTTAACAACACAGCTGGAAACGGAGACGCGGCTTTTGTAATTAAGCGTGTCTGCTTCTGCTTAGATGCTCCCAAAGATAGCTTCCGGTGATTAAACATATAACGAAGACCAAAAAGATGTTGCATGATGAAGAACAGAACAAGAGGTGGGAATAATTTCCAACGGTCAAAGCTTTCTAGTACAAACGAATAATTTGGTTTTTTGTTTTTCTTTTGGAAAGACATCTATCTGTCTGCTCCCAATGCAAATGGACAGTGTCTTAGAGGCTAATCAGTGTGGAGTAAGAGCATTGTGATCATATTTCTGGGCCGGACCGGGTCTGGCCTAATGAATTTCTAAGACCATTAAAGCAACATTTTGTTTAAATTGGTGGTTTTTTTTCTTTTTTTTTTGGGCCGTGTGATAATTAAGATGAATGACCCTTCCAGACATAGAAGTGAAGTGAGCGCTGTCCGATACTCTGGGAGTTTCTTAGAAAGTTATTGCACCATAACATTAAGGCACTATTACACTTGGAGAAAATATGCCCTGTTATTAAAAAGTGTTGTTAAAACCGAAAAGTATTTTTAGTATTTTTTTTAAAGAGTTCAGCTTGATTCTTACATCGTCTAACTGTATTTCAAATTATTTTTTACAGTGTAGATAGCCATTTGAGTTTGAGGTTCGCTTCAGATGAAGGGCGGCTTTATCTTTGTCTATGCTCGCCCATATATTTGCATTTTTAGTATGGGCCCAGGTTAATTGCATGTTAAATAACTGTTAAATAACGGTTAAACGTACATCTGTGCAGCTGTCTGTATTGTTGTTGTTGTGTTGTGTTGTGTTATGGTTCAACTCAAGCAATTGTTGTTCAACTTCTCTTGTGCAATTGCTTTGCTTTCTTTTTGCTCTCTTGCTTGAATCTGTTCGCTTTGTTGTGGCACCCACTGTAATAATGCTAAAATTATTTTGAACTTTGTGTCTCGTCTCGCACCCACATCCAAAGGTAATTTTTTTTCGGCGTGGGAAGACAGGCAGCTAGTACAACAGGGTCTTAGGGTCTTGTTTTTCTTCCTCTTCTTCTTCTATTTTTGTCAGCTTTTGCTGTTTTCGATACGCTGCCAAATTGCAATTCACAGTGGTTTCCAAACTATAACGGTACAATTCCAATCGAACCTTTTGATTTTGCTGCTTGAGAAAAATGCAGTTTATATAGAAAATACATTTCAAAATCTCTTTCTATAAGACACCTGAGTAAATTATCATATTGCATCACTTTCAAACTAAATCATACATTCGCTTCCCCTCAATCAGCGCAAATCACAAAACACATGTCTATTTGCGCCAATTTGACAATTTGACTGGTATTAAAGTTAGAAGACTGAAACAGATGTTAAACATTAGAAAGATACTTCACTTATACCTTTAGCTAGACAAATCGTAAAGACACATTAACAACTATTCATCATTTTCTCAAAACAAAGAACATAATAAGCATGCATTTCCATTTGTGATCAGAACAGCTGGACAGCTGCTGTTGTTGTTGTTGTTGGCTGACTAGTTTAGTCTGTGATCTGGTCTAGAGTCTGTGTTTAAGAAACCACAGGCAATTAACGAGGAGGATTGCGGCAGCAGCAGCAGCATGTTTGCCATAGTTTGACCATCTACAGAGCTAATGAAAAGAAGAAGAAGAGCTTGGCTAAAACGCTAGTGAGCCAGTAAATCGAGACACAATCACCGCTAGCAGCAGTTGGCAAAAGCAGATGGAATACTAAACAAAATTAAAGCGGTACATTTGTTGGCCCCCTTTTTGTTGTATATGTTGCAGGTGTTTTGTTGTTGCAACTTGCAAGTGAAGTAAAATGCATTTAATGCTATGGCATTGTTTAAACTTTACGTAAACTGTCGTTAATGGTTGTTTGTCTTGAGGTGAGACCGAAACCAAAATACAGCAAAAAAAAAAAAAAACAATGAAAATTTGTTGCACTGCAACAGTTGTTATTTTTTGTTTGAAAAGGAAAAGTCAATTGTTTTGGCCGTTTACTTGACTTTTTGACGTGCTGTAATTACCATAAATTGTAAATTACATTTTTCATTTCATATTTGTTGTATTTGTTTGCTGCATGCTGCTAAAAGTCGCACATTTCCAATGGCAAAAGAAAAAAGAAAGAAAATACTTTGCATTTTACAATATGCTTTCATTTTTTTCTACTTTTTTTTTTTTTTTCTTTTTACGAGTCGGTTCACGCCTCGAACCGAACCTCAACGGTTGATTGAACTTGGAGTCTACTTGGGGGTAATATGGGAAGGTTACCTTCCAGGGCACACTCTATAGGCCCATTAGCTAGCAAACCGAAAAGCGATTACGAACATTTTGCCTTAATTGCGCTCAAAAAGATTGTTAAACAAATAATAATAAGCAAAAGTGAGCACAATTGAGACATCCAAGAGTTTCGGTAGAAAGGCAAATTTAGTCTTGCTTGGCAATTGTTTCCCGTTTGTCTGCCTGTTAATGATTATGGCCAATGTCTTTCTATCCGTCTCTTAGCTCATAGCTCATAAAAGTAAAATGCCCAACGAAGCAAAACAATTGACAAACCATGCAACATGGAAACCTGATACTACAACTAATATGCATCTTAACTTAAACTCTTCTTCCATTCTCTCTTTCTCTAGTCTCTAGTCTCTAGTATGCATGATTGCATATGGGAAATGTCATTGCTGCAAGTGTCTAATATGAATGTTAAACAAGACTAATACAACTAAGACGACTAGCTCAAATACTCTTTCTATAAAATAACACTTTAAGAAACTTTGTTCAAAGATCTCATCCAAAGTTGCGTTTCAATCTGTCGCAGAGGACCAATAATATTGCTTGCTTTAGAACCAAACTTTCTTGTTCGAATAGACACTACTTTATCCAACTTATTTGAAAACAATTAGTAGCGCACTACTGTTTAACAATAAATTAAAAAGTTATTTAAAAAATCAAAATATTACTATCTGAACTTCAATAGGCATATATTACCAAAATTTTGAATCTATTTATAAGAAGAATGTGATTTGTTTAGTATTTTAAATTTTAAATTATAATTTTATAGTTTATCATTAATTTAAAATTGTATAACTTGTAGCACTAGAAAGATAACTTCCTGATATTATTATCAGCTAAAAACCTAACCCATCACATTATGCAAGCAACCTTTTTGTACAATTGACTAAACGACTTATGGAGGGTAATGACAGAATAACAACTATCCCTTTTCTAGCTATCTTACTCATGTTATGTTCATATAGTATAACGTGCAGCACTTGGTGTTGATTGTGCCGTTGGCTTTTGGCCAAGACAACCTCTTTGCTGGAAAACCGCAAGCAAAAAAAAAAAAAAAAAACTAATATTGCTGCGCTTTCTGCATTTTCTCACTTTTCTTGCAAAGTCTAACTGATAATTTCATTCATGTTGCACGACTCAAAATCATCTTCGTCGTCGTCGTCGTCGTCGTCGTCGTCTTGAGTCGGCTGTCTGTGTGAGTCACAAATGCGCAGCTCGCTTCCCAGTTGGCCAAGCTCTTTGTCTCTTTGGCCATAAACTTGGTGGCATCGCAGTTGCGTCGACCAGTCTGCATTTGGCTTTCTGGCAAATAACAACACGAGGCACACTCAAAAACAAACGGCAGCCAGAGATTTTCCGTTAGTTAGTTAGTTACTCAGTTTCGCTCTCTGTGTGTATTAACTTGGCTAACGTTGGTGCGTTATTCGTGTGTGAGAGACTGTGAGAAAGGCCAACAGCGGCTGTTGCCTGAATTCGTTTTGCGTGTGTGTGAGGCCTTTGCCTTCTAATCAACTTCATTTTACTTCACTTTTACTTTGGATTACATTTCAATTTATTTCACATACACAAATACAAAATTCTCCTGTGAAAAACTAACAGAAGAAGAAGAAGTATAAGAAGAAGAAGTTAAAAGGTAGAAGAGTTGTGCGCGCAATTTTCGAATTTGTGATTTTGGTGGAAAAAAGGATTTTCACTTTTGAGTGTTTAATGTTTAGAGTTGCAAACTTGGCCGGCAAACACTACAAAAAAACTAGTTCAAGGCTACTGCAACCTGTTGCTCTCCAGCGTATCTTTTTCATCTGTCCAACTGTCAAGAGAAGCTGCCACACTTGCCACAGCAATAATCAACATGGAGTTAACATTGTCACCAAGAGAAACGGTATTTACTTATGCGTACTTATGTTCCCATATAACACATACTATCTCTTGCCATTAACTAGTGTTTTTATATCTCTTTCTATAAGCCGACAACTTGATTTTGTCTTGTTTCTGCCGCTAATCACGAGCTGACAATTATTATTTCATTTATTTGCATTGTTATTTAAAAGCTGTGTAATTATTTTCATGACTTGTTTGCTGTTTGGACAGCATTTAGCATAGATTTGTGTTAATTAGGAGAGTACAGGTCTTAGTGTATTAAAGAATCTGTGCTAGAACGGAAAACATTTGTCAAATCCTGCTTTTAATAATATGATTATTATCAATAGTAACATTAACTTAATTTTGCGTTTATTCACGTGCTCAGATTTGTTTCTTTGGCCTTTTTAATCTCATAAGTGTTTTCTGGTTTGTTTTTAACTAATTAACAAAACACTTAACAAAAATTCGCGTGAGTTTCGTGTTGCGTGCTCATTAAAAGCAATTCATTATATTATCATTTCTATTAAAGGACTTAGATAAGCATACTTTTGGACTGACATGCGAGGGATAAGCAAATTAAACAAGAATAAACTAAAGAGTGCTTAAATAGGTGAATGTTCTGTAGAGAAATATTTACTGAAAGATTCTAAATAATAATACAAATACAAATTGCTCAGCTGTCCCCAAAAAAATTTAATTTTTTGCCATTTGGCTAGAACATTTCTGCAGGCCATAAATAAACGCTAATTGCTGGAAACAAAAAAGCAGAAAAAAATATCAAAAAACAAAAGCTGTGAAAGTTTTTAACAACATCTTGAAATCTTCATTTAGCAGTTGGGAGCACTCAAATGTGCCAGTTTTTTATTTAGACTATTTTTTAACGGCCTGTCAACACATCAATCGTTGTCATCAACGTTAACAGCAACAACTTTTTATCAGTTAAGAGAGCAACTCCCCAACCAAGCAAAACAAAAGCAATGTGCAGACCAATTCAAGTTATTTTGATGCCATTTACAGACAATAATTAAAATGTTTTCATGCAATTTGACGGTGAAAAAAAAAGAAGACAATTTCATTTATAATTATTACTACTGTTTGTTTGCACTGATTTCTATGAACTATCATTGGGGATATGGTCGATGGCGTCACCCAACATCCAACATCCAAAAGTCAAACCCAACGTAGCATGAACTCTTTTTTGGTCACTGCGCACAAACAATACAAAAGAAAATATTGTCATATGGAAAATATGGAGAGAGAGAGAGAGAGAGAGAGAGATAATTATTATGCATTCAAAGTCAAAGACACGTTTATTAATTAACCGAACAACCGAACACACAACCAGATTTAATCATCTAACCAGATAAAGATCAGTTTGCTAATGCAATTCATTTCTCATTTAAAATGCAACGCCCCGAAGAAGCCTCTGCCCCGAAATATCATCATCTAACGTCTAACGGCAATCGAACACTTTCCACACGTCGCGTCGTCCACTTCGTGCAGCGAGCGGAGCGGAGCGTTCCATAAATAAATAAGAAAATTAATGTTCAATAAAAAACAAAAACTGGTATAGTTTTCACTATCATTTGACTTGCAACCGGGAAAAGCCAAATGCAGAGCATCCAAATACTGGTTTTTGTCTTGTGTGTTTTTGTTTTTTTTACTGTGATTTTGGGGCACATCCTTCGTGGAGACAAAAGGCGCCTTTGTCTGTCACAAAAACAATTGTGAAACCATTTGAAAGGTGTTTTGTTTGCTTGCAACATGTTGTTGCTTTAAATTGCACTGACAAGCGCCATTAATAACTGCATTTTAGTGTTGTGAAAGACGTGTGGGAAATTGTAGCTTTGAAAGTTGATCAATCCATTATTCAATTCTTACATTTCAGGAGGTGCGTCCTGATACAATACCCGACCTGAAAGTGGATGCCACATTTCGCAAGGTGCCGAAGCAAGCGATTTGCTTTGCAATATGGAAAATCGATGAGGATCGCTTGGAGGCAGTGGCTCGCACTCAAAATGGCACCTTCTATGACAACTCTGCCTACATCATCTATGCATCCAACTTGGTAGGACACTATGCCAATCATGAAACCATCGTAAGTACAAACAGATCTCTGCCTTAAATCCAACTCATATCATTTTTCCCCTCTTACAGACACGCGAGCAAAAGGCGAATGTGCCGCTGGAACGTTATATACACTATTGGCTGGGCAGCAATGTCACCGAACAGAATCGTTCCAATGTCGTACACAAAATACAGGAGCTGGACACCTATTTGGGCAATGTGGCATCCATTTATCGTGAATCACAAAATCATGAGAGCGCACGCTTTTTATCCTACTTCAAAAATGGCTACGAGTGAGTTTTGATTGAGTTCAGTTCTATGATTAGATATTAATCCCTGATCCACTTTCAGTGTGCTGTCTGGAGCTTTGGTTAATACGCCCAAGGAGACGCGTCTCTTTCAGCTGTATGGACGCAAATGGTTGCGTGCCGTTGAGCTGGCCAACATTGATTGGACGCACTTCAACTCGGATTACATAATGGTGCTGCTCATGGACACAATAACATTTGTGTGGATCGGGCGTTCGAGTGCATCAATTGAGCGCCGCAGTGCATTGGCTTGGGTGCAAAGACAGCGCAAGGATGCGCCGTACTGCATCATCGATGATGGCTACGAGCAGTCCATGAATGCAGAACAAAAGAAACTCTGGAACACTGTGCTCCCGTTGCAGTCGCGACTTGTCTATCAGGCAGCAAAGTTGAGCAGCGATTACGAGTGCAACAATAAGGGGGGCAACAACAGCGATGTTGCCTCAAATGCTAGCAATAAGTTTCGCATTTACAAATGCAATCAGCGTAGTCGTCTGCATCTGGATCAGCTGGATGTGGGCATGCCCGGCAAGGATGATCTGAGCGATGCACATGGCGTCTACTTGCTGGATAACTATGGGCAGAGCGTTTGGCTGTGGGTCGGTGCGCAGGCAACTCAAGCGGATGCCCTCACCGCAATGGGCAATGGACGTGCCTTTGTCAAGAAGAAGAAATATCCAAATAGCACATTGGTTGTGCGTGTCCTGGAGGGTCATGAGCCCGTTGAGTTTAAGCGTCTGTTTGGCAATTGGCTGAATATCTGGCAGGATAACACACGTGGCCACAAGCCCGTTTCGACCAAATTTGGCAAATTGGATGCCGTGCTGCTCTGTGAACGGCCCAAAATGGCAGCGGATACCCAACTGGTGGACGATGGACGTGGCGAGCGAGTGCTCTATCGCATCTGTGGCGATCAACTGAATGAGCTGCCAGCGAACAAAGTTGTGGTCTTCACCACCAATGCCTCCTATGTGGTCAAGTACACAGTGCAGGTGAGAAACGTTTTGATAAACCAGTTGTCAATTATTAATTTGTATACTTTATTGCAGTGCGCTACGGTTGTGCCCGCTGACCTGGCATCTGTGGGCGTTAAGAACATTATCTATCAGTGGAACGGATCGGAGGCATCGGCGGAGACAATAGCAAAGGCCGATCGCTTTGCCAGGGCCAGTTTCGAAGATCTCAACGGGGCAAGCATGTTCGTGCAGCTGTACGAGTTCGATGAGACGCCGCATTTCTTGCAGCTGTTCGAGGGCAAACTGATCATCATGCGTGGGCAGCGCAGCGAGCTGTTGCACTCCAATAACAATACGAAGTGGGATTTTAAGACGAACATAATGCTGGAGACATTTCTGTTGAAGGTGTATGGCGATGCTAGCTACAATGGCAAGGCGGTGGAGGAGCATCCATTGTCGTCGATAAGCTCAAAGGATTGCTATGCCATCAAGACGAATCATGTGTGGGTGTGGTGTGGCCAGAGCAGCACAGGAGATGCCCGAGAAATGGCCAAGGCAGTTGGTGCTTTGCTGGGCGAGAGTTCGCTGGTGCTGGAGGGCAAGGAGAGCAAAGAGTTCTGGCAATCGGTTGCCATGTACTTCAATCAGACACTCGTCATCAATGGCCAATCTTCCGCAAGCAGCACCACCAGCAGCAGCAGCAGTGGTGCTGGCAGCATGTGCAATGGTAGCAGCAACGGTGGCAATGGAAACATTTCACCCACATTGAGCAACAATTGTTATCTGAACACCACGGTGCCCATTAAGCCGCGTCCGCCGGTTCAACTCTTTCTTGTCTGGTGGCAGCAGTCTCAGCTGCGCTGTGAGGAGATCTTGGGCTTTGAGCAGCAGGATCTCTGTGCGGACTGCACCTACGTTCTGGATACGGGCACCCTGGCGTACGTTTGGCTAGGCTCCAAGGCACGCAGTCAGGAACGTGAGAAGTACACATCGATTGCACAGTGCTACGTGCAGAATGCTCCATTTGGCAGGCGCTCAGCAACCGCTTTGGCTGTGGTGCGTCAGTGTGAGGAGCCCAATGTCTTCAAGGGTTTCTTCGAGACGTGGGACAATGATCAGGGCAAGGTCTGTACTCAACTAAACCATACATCTTGATCTTAACACTTGAATACATTCAAACTTTAATAGAATTTCGTGAGCTACGAGCAGCTGCGTCAGGAGTTGGGCTGTGAGGCGCCTAGTAATTGTCTAAAGCAGGACTCTGCACTGATGCTAAACAATTGCCAGAAGGATTTCGATGGACACAAGAAGTATCCATTGTCGGTGTTGGTGCAAGAAATGGACATGTTGCCGCCGGAAATAAATCCGCTCAGGCGTGAGGTTCGTTCGGTACAAATAATATTCTGCATCTTTGTAACTAATTGCTTATCTATTTTTAGGTTCACCTCACGCATGATGATTTTGTTTCCGTCTTTAAAATGTCCTTCTATGAGTTTGATGAGTTGCCCAAGTGGAAAAAGCAAGAACTTAAAAAGCTCTATAAATTATTTTAACACAACATTGTGTAACGTTGAAGATTCCCGTTTATCTCACACACACTGTATATAATATATGTATTTTTACCGGCTTTCTTTTACTTATCTGGAATAGTAATAAAGCAATGTAAGTTATAAATTCCCAATTAGTATATTATCCATACAATATGTATATCTATAACACTACGTTTCATGAATAAATTTGAAATATAACGAAGAGTCCACGGATTACATCAGGTTGTTGTTTCCACTTCAGAAGAGTCGGGCTCATCATCGCCACCAGAACCTTTTTAAAATATATCCTTTATTTATGTCATTTAAAAACACACTGTGCTTAATAGTTGAACTTACTGGGAAATATTAAACCGACTATAAAGTCAAAAATGCCGCCCAATAGATCCCAAAACATATTTGCTGACCGTTGTGCCTAACGTTCTGTAACTAAATGACTGCCATTTGGGCCATTTATTTTTTTTTGTACAACACGCCAGTAGACTATTTAATGAGCCATGGCCAAAACGCAAAAATTCAACTTTTATCTATCAAAATGGGTCAATTGCACGCTTATTGAAATGCTTTCAAAAAATGTTCAAAACTATTTTATTAGTAAATTGCATCCATGTTCCATTTATTAATAATAATCATCATAATATCCGCCAAAGTATTCCTCATCAGCTGTAAGTTATAAGGTTAACAGTTGTCGGAAAGTTTGTATTATATAACTTACTGATATCCGAGAAAAACAGATCGTTTAGAAAGCCATATAATATCTCCACAATAGCGCAGCAATCCATTTTTTAAGCTAGTATGACTATATCTATTTGGTTTTTGCGGGTTTTTATAGCTGTGACTTATGACTTTTATTTTATTTGCAGTAATTTAAATAATGTACTATTATTTTTTTTTTTTTTGCATGGATTAAAAGTTGGTTAATCGTAGTCTTCCACCGAATCGGAATCAGAATCAGCTATAAAGAACACTTATCTATATAGCAAGCACTATGGTTTATATATATAAAATAAACTTACATCCAAACAACATATCGCCAATGATTTCCAATATAATACCGATAAACTCACAATCCTCCATGGTACTTCTTCGCTCTATAAACGATTACTAAGGTCTAGGCCTAAAGGCAGTGCCCTCATATAAAGCAAAATTAATTGTGTTTAACCTTGAATTAGTTTTGCGGCTAATGTGCAAAATTAATTTAATTTTAAGCCATTATATAACAAATTTAATGTTTAATAACGCATTGCAATAATGGCGATTTACACAATTCTTAAAAAATATAATTTTTTTACATTTTTTTTGGTTAAAAAAACTATATCAACTTTTTTGTAGCCTCTGTTAATACACATCGTAGCCGTACATGGGCGCCTCCATGAAGGCCTTTTGCTGATCCGTTGAATTGCGGCGTATTCTCCGCCCAATGGGCTCCAGATCCGCATAGCACTTGGGGAAGACACGTTCCACAGCAGCAACAGCCTGTTCGTGACTTATATTACGCACAGCGAGCACAGAAGCAAGTGCCTTAGATTTTACACAGTTCTGCAAAGATTTAATTGTATTAGATATGTATAAAAAAAATAGGTTGTATATTCGTAAAAAATATCGCCACCCACCTGATGCGCTTCCTTAACATTAAATGGCGATGCATCGCCTTGCATCATGGCGCTCAGGAAAGAACAATGCGCTAGGTTGGCAGCACGGATTTCAGTACACGCCAAATGGTCGACATTACGAAAGTCCAAATCGTTCTTACAATAGTCAAACATGTGAATCATTTCATGAGTTAACACGCCATGCACCATGCTCTTATTTGTGGCCATATTTTGGCAGACAACAATCTGATTCAACACGGGATCGTAGCCGCCGGTAACTGTGGGATCGCACACCTCGCACGAGATATGCCGGCGAATATCTAAGGGACAGCCGGAACTGCGTAGTGCGCCCATCATAAGTTTAACTAGCGGGCCGTTTTTCACACACCAATAGACGTTCTGTTCGCACTTGAAGCGATCGATGTTCTCCTTGCCTTCCATGCCAAACAGGATGCGTGACCATTTCGGTTTGTAGGTCTCTCCACGACGCTCCGGATAAAGATCATAACCCCATTCCTTTGCCTCTTTGCTTGGAGGGCTTTCTTTTGTTGCGTTCGTGTCCGCCACGGGCTTGGCATCTGGCAGCACGACTGCTGGTGGTACTGTGTCCGTTGTCGCTGATGCCTTCGCCCATACTTGTGTCAGGAAACCCATGGTAAGTCACTTGTTTTTATTTTATCACCGCAGAGGTAGTTGAATAACAAACCGGCAGCTGTTTTGACAGAGCTGCCAATGCGTTTCAAAATATTAAATAGCGCTGCCCGGCACACCTGTCGACTAAATTGATGCAATTTGAATGCATTTAATGCTTTAAACTAGATATGTGAAAATGAGATTATGCATTGTATCTGAAAAGAGTACACTTTAATTAGTTTAATCATTTTACAAGCCGCAAAATACTGCATTAGCTATATGCAGTATTTTTCTTCAAACAGTTGGTATTTTAATTCTTATCGAAAATGCCATACACTTATCCGCTGACCGGCATTTACAAGAGTGAAATTTCCACGTAATTCATTGTCATTGTTCGGTGCCGATTGTAAAATGCACTCCAAACAATCACACGTAATACTGTTAGCTTTATCAGCATATGCCTTAGTCGTGGTGCATTGCGGCGATGTACCACGTCCACGCGGCGTCTCACTAACAAAGGCGGCGCTTTATCAGCCGCTGCCGGATGGCAAATGGACCTGTTTGGATGGTGGCAAGACGATACCATTTACACACGTAAATGATGATTACTGTGATTGCGCCGATGGCAGCGATGAGCCCGGCACCGCAGCCTGCCCAAATATGCACTTCCATTGCATTAACAAGGGCCACCAGCCAGTGGAAATTTATAGTTCCCAGGTGCAGGATGGCGTCTGTGACTGTTGTGATGGCAGTGATGAGTTGCCCGCAGTTGGTTGCTCCAACACCTGCATAGAACTGGGTGCCGCGGCGGCCATTCAGCGTCGCAACGAGGCGGAGCTCCACAAGCGGGGCACTGAGAAACGCCAGGAGATGATTAATCGCGGCAAGCAATTGAAAGCGGATCGCGCGGCGCGTCGCTCTGAGCTGCAGACACGAATTAAGGAACAGGAGTCGCTCAAGGCGGAGAAGGAGCAGCTAAAGATAAATGCTGAGGCATTGGAATCGGATGCAGTGGAGATTTTCAAGGAGCAGCAACGTGAACTGGACGCTAATACGGCACAGGCGGAGGAAGAGCCACAGCAGATGCGCCAGGAGGCCAGCTTGAGTTTTGTGCGCTACGATGCCAACAAGGATGGCTTCGTGGAGGTCACTGAACTGATGGTCGATATGAATCTAGATAGGGATCGCAATGGTGTCGTCACTGTTGAGGAGGCCAGATACTTCCTTGATGAACGGGATCGCGTCGATCTGGATGCCTTTGTCACGCTAGCCTGGCCAAGGATTAAGCCACTAAAAATGCTTGCCGAAGGACTGTTCCAGCCGCCAGTGGATATTGATCCGCCACAGACGGAAAAAGTAGAGGAAACTGAGGAGCATCCACCACAGCAAGCAGTTGAAGGTAAGCCTAGCTTGACATAACTAACTTTCACATAATAACCATTTAATGGTTGCAGAACAAGCGGATATGGAAGTTACTGGGACTTCTGAAACCCAGGAGGAGGATGAGGAAGACGAAGAGGATCAGTATGAAGATGAGGATCCCGATCTGGGTGTAG
This sequence comes from Scaptomyza hsui, assembly GCA_018152825.1. NCBI lineage: Eukaryota > Metazoa > Arthropoda > Insecta > Diptera > Drosophilidae > Scaptomyza > Scaptomyza hsui. Next base: position 1,058,679 of record JAECXO010000280.1, read on the forward strand.
GTGAGGCGACGCCCGAACACGAGACGACAACAACAGCGCCCATCTATGATCCAGAGACACAGCGTCTGATCGACCAGGCGAATGAGGCGCGCCAGGCATTCGAGGAGGTGGAACGACAAATACGTGAGATTGAGCATGAAGTGAAGGAGATTGACGAGCAGGAAGGCAAGGACTACGGCCAGAACGAGGAGTGGGCGGTGCTCGATGGCGAATGCTATACGTTCGAAGATCGGGAATACATTTACACGCTGTGTCCCTTTGATCGTGTTGCACAAAAGCCCAAGAATGGCGGAGCCGAAACTACTTTGGGACGTTGGGATCAATGGTTTGGCGAGGGCGAGAACAAATATAGTAAACAAAAGTATGCACAAGGTGCCGCCTGTTGGAACGGACCACAGCGTTCGGCTATCATCAATATCCGTTGTGCAGTGGAGCCGAGAATTACTTCAGTTAGCGAACCGAATCGTTGTGAATATAGTTATGATTTTGAGACACCTGCTGCCTGCGATAGCGACGCCTTCATTGCATCCGTGCAACACGATGAACTTTGAACCGTATCATAGTTAAAGACATAGAAGAAAGGCGTTTGCCAGTTGGAATGTATTTTAGTTTTTAAAGGATATAGATGAGATTTATTGAAGTGTATTGTAAAGTGATTTGCTGATCATTCCCCATAGGTGGCGCTCATTTCGAATCAGTCGTAGACAAATATTAATTCAGCATTTGCATTTAAGCCAAGTAAAAAGTTTCATTTTTTATTAAATATACAACATACTACACATTCGTATTTCTTACAAAAGCTCTTGTAAATATTTTTGGTTCATTTTATGGCTCGGTAACGGCCAATTTAATATCCTCCAAATAGCCATCCACCTGATGCTCCAACGCCAAAATGTGACCCGTATTGCAATCTTCAGCGCCAACAAATGTTAGAATTAACGGTAATTTGTTCATTTGCACCACCTGCAGTGCGAAAGAGATGCAGCGTATTATAACTGTTTAACTTTAACTAGACTTTTCTTTTTTTTTAATTTACACCCACCTGATAGTTGGAATACATCGTTATTATTGTCTTGTTGCGGCCCAGACCCAATTTGCTGGCCTGATCACATGCTGTCGTAAATGTGGGTATAAACGATGGCATTAGCGCAAAATCTACATTCTTCTCCTGGTTTTGGCTGACGCGTAGGAGTGGCACACCATCGCGGTCCGTTATCTGTATGACGTAGAGGCCGCTGACCCTGCAAAGATGCATTTCCAATTAGCAAGGTAGCCATCTTTATCAGTGCCAAACAACACGTACTTATGCAGGAGGCCATTAAAATACTTCTTTATGTCGTCGGACATGGCACAGTTCGCATTAAATGAATTAAACAATACCAATATTGTTTTTCTATTGCAGCAGCTGAAACAAAACAAACACTCTGAATTGCACTAAATTATACCGGTTAACTGTAAAAATACCAACAATTTGCCTTCGGATAAATACCGAGTTAAATTACAGAAAGCTGGCAATGTACGTGTTATGTTTATTTTCTAAAATCGTTGAAAAAAAGATTTATTAGTTGATTTAATTATATTTAATAATTCTTTTTAAGGGTGTCCACAACAATGGCTGCCAGTGTACCCAATGACAGCAAGGGCAAGTCCACATCTGAAGCTGTCGCAGCTGATGACGACTACACGTCGGGAATGTCTCACCTGACGATTGGTGTGCAAATCCAAGAGCTATCGAAACGGTTGCAGAACACCACCGAGGAGCTACATCAGCAGGTGCGCGACAAGCATGGTGCACTGCTACAGCAGGCAACTCACGCCGGTCGCTTCGATGCCGCACTCAATTCGCTCGCCGAGGATGTGCAGCGCGTTCGAGCCACGGGACATCGCCTAAAAAGTCAAGTGGACACCCAATATCAATTGGTGGAAAATCAGACTCAAGTGCTGGGACGCCTGCACGAAGTGTCACATCTGCTGCGCTCTGCCGGCACGCTGCTCACTTTGACGGCCAAGCTTAGGAATACCAAGGATGTGCTGCGACAAGCAGAGCTACATTTCGAACTGGGTCCGCTCATAGAGGACAAGGAGCTGAAAGATATTGAGTTTATACAGGAGGAGCGCGCCTATGTCATAAGCTCCAGACAAAAAATACGCAATCTTACCCAGATGCAGTTGGTCACCGGGCTTCAGGAGCGCAATCAAACGCAGGTGGTCAATGCGCTCAAGGTTAGTGGTCATATTATTATGCCTTCCAACATTGCACTGAAGTATTTTTGTGTTTTGTAGATTTTTATGAACTTTAATACACTGGAGAAATCGCTGGAGAACCTGCTTGCCACGTTTATAGCTGATATGGAGCAATCGCTCAAGGAGTGCTTTGCCGGCACCGATATATCTGTGCTTAATAAAGCCGATGCAATGCGTTCGCCCACTCATGGAGGCAATGGCTCCTCTAAGTCGGGTGCTGCACGTGGTCCTGGCAAGGCGCCGCAGTTAACAACAACACAAAACTTTCGTGCCAAGTTTTGGAAATCATTGCACTGGCTACTATACGATGAGCTCTATGAAAGCTGCACCCAGATCAAGCTGTTGAAAACGGCTCTTGAGCAGATCAATCAGTTTGGCTATACATCGGAGTCATCGGACCAATGCATTCCACAGCGCTTCTGGCAGAGGGTTCAACAGCTGCTACGCAAATCATTTGATGAGTGCTCGCAACATGTAAACCAGACGCTGCAGGAGGGACTCTCCAAGCTGTTAACCTCGGCCCGGGGCTTGGAACAGCGTCTAAACTATGAATTTCAATTTGACAACGAGCTTTTCGCACCCCTCGAGGTGGGATATGTGAGCAAGTGTGCTGCCAACTTGAAGGCCTGCTTGGCGGGCATTGATTTGCCCGGCAACGAGACAGTGGACAACTTTATACGTGTCGCATCCACAGAGCTAAGTGCCGCTCTTATCGATAGTCGCCTGAGTAACTCAACTGCAAATGTTTTCACCGCATGCGGCAAGGAGCTGTGCACCAAGCTGGAGGCACAAATTAAACTGGGCGCCGATTCCAAGCAGGTCGTCGATTTGCCCAATCTACAACAGCAGCAAAATACGCAGTTGGCCAATGTGCTGTACTACTACAAGGATTCAGTGCGACGCATGTTGAGCGATCTTCAGGTGCAATTCGATAAGACACCTGGAACAGCACGTGGAAATATTGCGCGCTCTCTTGAGCAGGCAGATCTGTTAATTGGCACTATTCTACAACAGATAATGGAGTCAATTATAACAGCCATAAACATTATTATTTTGAGCATGCATCGCGAGCCAGGCTTAAATACAGATAGACTGTCTACCACAGGTCCATCCATGTACATGAAGGAGCTGCAGGTGCGTAAACAAGAAAACACAGCAGAGCTCCTACTGTTAATTATATTCTTTTTTTGCAGGAGTTTGTCAGTCGTTCGTGGTCGCACCATATTGAGCTGTTTGATGATAAGGAGATGACTGGAAAGTGTGGCCAAGAGCTGGCCAAGCGGTGCATTGAGCTCTTCATACACAACCTGTGCATTTTGCGGCCACTGAGTGGGCCTGGCAGGCAGCGTCTGAAGCAAGATTGTCAGCATATGGAACAGGCACTAAAGTCACTCTGTCCCAATTTCGCAGAGCTGGGAAAACCGTCACGATTATTGCGAGCCATGTCACTGCTGATTGTGCAAAGCCCCCAGGAGCTAGTTAAGCAGACGGTTGGAGTGGATTCCTTGGTGCCTAGTTACATAGTGTTGTTGCTACTATTTGGTCATGCTGGTGCGGAGCTGCAGTCACCGCACACCTGTGCAAACTGGTCAAACGAGCGTCTGATTGAATGGCTAGATGGACACACAGCGGAGCGTGAGAAACTAGAGCTGATTTCGGGCGCATTACAAAGATATCGTGACAATGCTAGACGTAAAAACATACAGCAATACGACGAGATATATCCCATGATGGTGGACTACTTTGAGCAGGCCTTAAAGGCAATCATATAATTTAGTTTAGAAGTGCATCAGCAATATTTAAAAATAAAGTATTTAAAATTACAACACATTCGATAATTCTAAACGATAGTTGTAAGCGATAATTGTAAACGATAGTTTATGTGCGATAACTCGCACATCCGATGTGTAATCGACAGCTCGCTTACTAGAAGTGACATCGCTGACTAGACACACCATTTTGTTTGAGAAAAAATCGTGGAGAACGTTTAGTTGTGTGAAAGTGACTGTCAAAATAATTATTAGTGATACAAATATAAATAGGCAACCATAATGGACAACATTGAGCGACTTTATAAATGCTATGAAATATTATCCGAAGCAGGTGATAAGATTACCGAGGTAAGCCGCCATTAAAAAAAACGCGTCCAAATAAACGGTACAAGCAAATTTTTTTTGTGTGGATGTGTGTGTGCTTAGACATGTGTACATGCGTGCAAATTATAAAATGCGCCGGCGCTGGCCATGAAAAGTGGCAAATTTTAACATTTTGTTTTGCTTTAATGTTTTTAGCATGTTTCGGAGTACAAAGAAATATTGCAGGCCGTAAAAGGCACATCAAAGGAGAAACGTTTAGCATCCCAATTCATTGGCAACTTTTTTAAGCACTTTCCCGAGCTGTCAGATACCGCTATTGATGCACAGTTCGATTTATGCGAAGATGATGATACACAGGTGCGTTATCCAACTAAAATACATATTTGTAGTTTGCAGAAGATTATATACAACAACTTCACTTTAAGTTGAAAGGGCATAAAACATTCAAAACATCTAAATAGTTTTATACTCCCACCTTTTTAGATACGTCGGCAAGCAATCAAAGATTTGCCGAAACTATGCCAGGGCAATGCAGAGGCAACTGTACGTGTGGGCGACACTCTCGCTCAGCTGTTGATATTGGACGATGCAACCGAGTTGCAGCAAGTTAATAACTCATTGCTAAGCATCATTAAATTGGATACAAAGAGCTCGGTAACTGGTTTATTCCAGCAAATCTCTACGGGCGATGAGCCGACGCGTGAGCGTTGCTTTAAGTTCATTGCGACCAAACTGTTGACAATGGGCCCAAATGTCATAACCAAGGAAATCGAGGATTTTATTGTTGAGGAAGTGAAGAAGGCATTGCAGGATGTGACAGCCGATGAATTTCATCTATGCATGACCATTTTGGGAGCCACAAAGCTGGGCAGCACAATAACCGGACATGCAGAACTCGTCAAGCTGGCCACGGAACAGGCCGAGTTAAATAGCACCGATACGGATAGCATAGCTGTCGATGATGAGATTGTTGAACGTTTTATACAATGTGCCACAGCAGCGGCGCCCTATTTTTCGGTATGCTAATGCCGGCAATTGATAAGCAAAAGTCATAATTCTAATCTCTGACTCTCTGTTTAATTGTAGAAAACCATCAAATCGACACAATTCGTTGTGTATGTTTGCGATAAACTGTTGCCAATTAATACATGGAACTTGATTGCCACGGCAGTCTCACAAGATCAAATCCAGTTACGGTTACTAAAAGTATTTGCCGAAATGATTACCAACACAGAGAAGCTAGAAAATGCAAATGAACGCATTAACGCAGTCTACAATGTGCTACTGGTAAGTGCTTTGGCTTATTACTTAAATGTCCTAGAACGTAGAATGTATCATAATGTATTGTTACAGGAGTACATGCCATTGCCAAAGCTAAGCGAGGAGGATGTGGCTGATACGCCACCCTCATTCCAGTTCTCACACGCTGAATGTTTGCTCTATGCATTGCACACGCTGGGAAAGAAGCATCCTACCAATTTGACATTCGTGGAGGATGCTGAAAAACTAAAAGACTTTCGTGCTAGATTACAATATCTAGCTCGCGGCACACAGGGGTAATTGAAAGATAATTGTCAATCAATAGATACATTTTTACTAACACTGTGTCTCTGTGCATATAGTTACATTAAGAAGTTAGAAGAGGCACTTAAGGGCAAGTCTGCAGAGGAATTAAAATCGGAGGAGAATCAACTGAAGCAGACGGCACTGAAGACAACATCAAATATCAATATATTGATACGAGATCTATTCCATTCACCCCCAATATTTAAGCATGACGTTGTGCTTTCTTGGATTGTGCCCAAAACTGTAAAAAATTTTATACAGAAATTATTAAGATAATCAGGCTGTAATGTATGTATCTGTCTTTAGACCAAGTTGGGCAAACGACATGTCCCCATCACATTTGACAAGGCCGCCGCCAATGGTAATCAGGAGCAGGAGCAACAGGATAAGAAATCGCGGCCATCCAATGAACAGAAATTCTATTCGCCGCCCTCAGGCAAATATTCTGGCAAGGTTAATTCCAACTATGGCAACAACAATCGCAACCGGCAACGTGGAGGAGGCGGCGGTGGAAACTATAGAAATCGACGCTACAACAGATATTAGATGCACCATAATGTCACACAACTTTTCTAAGTTCGCTGTTTCCTAGTCGTTAAACATCAACACACACAAAAAAAAAAAAAGAAAAGAAAAGAAAAACAAACTATATTAGAGATAATAACATTCTCTATCAACGTTCGTTCTGCGTATAATAAACAACATTATTCTCGATTATTAACAACAATCTTGGCTAAAGACGAGATTCGTCGCATTGCTGCTCCGTTTTACGGGTGAGTATCGAGTAAACTTTCCTTGTAATTGTCTACCTTTTCTATATTTCAGAGTCGTTTATCTCAACATCAGTTCAATATAAGTGTTCTCTTAACTCGCTTTTGTTACTTTTTTGTAACAAATACAGCAATATCAGACATGTGCGTTTTAATATTTAAGCATGATATCTTTAAAACAACGCCATGACACATTTTAATTTGCCATCACCAAACTTAATGTTGTTTTATTGAATCGTGCTTAATTTTATCGATCTATCAATGCTATAAGTAATTATAAAAAGTAGTTTTTAAACAATTTGCAATATTTCATCCATATTTATCATAATAATTGCAATCTGGTGTTTTAAAGTCACACGGTTTACAAACAAACATGTACAAAAAAGCTTGTCAAACTTTTGTTTTTACCCAAGCATCATAAATTATTTTTTGTTTACATATATTTGCAACAATTGTACAACGTAACCAGAACATCTAACATAACAATATGCGAACATAAAACTTTGAATTTCAATAAACGAAAAACATAAAAACGGTTTCGACAGAACCAAAAACAACGCTGTGTTTGTTTTTTTTTTGCAGTGCAAGCAAATCTAAATCAGTTGAATTGAATTTCGATAGCACAAGAAGAATATTGTTGTTTATTTTAGAGTTTTATTTATTTATTTATTAGCATTAATAAAAATATATATGTATGTGTATTATAGCAGTTAAACATTTAAAACAATTGATGTCCGCCTGTAACATACGCAGATGTGGTGGCTAACACTAAAGTTGACGACAAAGGTCATTTACATGCTGGGCGGTGGCTGGTTGCCTGGCTGCTGGTTTCCGCCGGGTGGTCCTCCTGGATTGGGTCCACCAGCCTGCTGATTGGCGCCAACCAGCTGAGATGCGAGGCTCTGGAACAATTGCAGCATATCGTGCGGCATGGGTGCTTGACCGGATGGCGGAGCACCAGGAGCTCCGGGTGCACCAGCGCCACCCATATTTGTAAACATTTGTCCAATGGCGCTCATGACCATCGGATTCTGTGTCATCGATTGCAATTGCTCCAAATCGATTTCGGCGCTGTTAAACAGATTACGCACAGTGGGATTAGAGAGCAAAGCGTTGAGGCCATCGCTCAGTTGCGACATCTGTGGCTGATTACGTGCATTGCGCACCACCTCCAGATTATTACGATAGTCAGCATTATCCGGCTCCAGTTCAATAGCCTTGGCATAAGCATGCTCGGCCTCGTTAAATTTGCCCAGGTTGGAATAGGCGACACCCAGACGACAATAAGCCTTGCTATAGTTGACGTTATAGAGCAGTGCCGACTTGCAGTCGGTCACGGCGCGCTCGTTGTCACCCAGACGGATGTGGGCTGCAGCGCGATTGCAGTAGAAGATGGGATTCTTTGGATTGAAGGTGATGGCGCGATTATATTGCAGCAGTGCCTCATTCAATTTGCCATCCTTCATCAACCGATTGCCCTCGTTCTTGATGGATTCAGCCAGGGCCAATGACTCTGGATTACGTTCAATATATAACGATTGGAAGAGCTCAAACATGTCAATGTTCTTTGTATTGACGATGCCAGTGCCACCACCGCTGCTGGTGCCGGGCATGGCTGCATCGCCGCCAGGTGTTGTGCCGGCTCCGGGAGCAGCTGCTGTAGTGCTTTGCTCTGTGGCCGTTAGCAGCTCGGGCTCCTCATCGCCCACGTCGAAAGCAGCCTGCAGGCATTGGATGGCGACCTCAATGCTTTCACTTTGATCCGGCGACATGACATCCACTTGCTTCTTCAAGTAGTCAATGAAGGAGCGCACAAAACTTTGCTGCACTGCGTCCGGCATTTTGTTGGATTTTCTTTTGCTTTTTTTTCAATTTAAATTTAATTATCCTTATGGAAATTCACTTATGTGGCTCATTGAGTTAACAATTCTCTATACGCACACACAATGAAAACTCTGTGAGCATGCGACCGATTTATAGTGACGAGCAAAAATTTCTAGGGTTGCTCGATTGCTGTGCTGCCAGACTGTTAAACATAAAAATGACAAGCGATTGTCTCATGTATATCGTGGCGTGGTATCGTAATCGAGCGCGAGACAAACTCGTTTTTGCTGTTGTTAATGTTGTGCGGGTAAGCTTCCCAAGCTTTTTGCCAGCATGCAACAAAAGACTTTTCAGTTAAACGCTCTCTGGCCCTGCTAGCTGTTGGCGTTTCTAGCTTGTGCGCGTCTCCGCAACTTGTTGTTATTGGTGTGATTTCGTGGCGGAATTGCTGCTCTGTGTTTGTGTACAATAACAAAAAATAAAAGTAGCGATTATTTAAATTACTTTCGACCATATGTTGAGACATTGCCAAAATTAGCAGCGCAGCCAGCTACTCATGCACGCGCCTTTATTTGTGTGTCAGTGTGTGTGTGAGTTTCCTTTAGCGTGACGTCAGTTTTCCTTCTGCACAATCCTTTCGACTCATTCTAAAGTTCGTGTGGCGCCAGCATGGTGCGTTGGAGTGCACGTTCGCGTCGGGCGCGTCAGGATCAAGTTGAGCTACTGGCCAGCAATAACAAAATTGGAGACGATGATACAACCGATAACGGTAAGCGACTTAATGTAACGGTATTTCTACCTTTCAACTTATTCAAATTAGGCAGCTTTTGAGCTTCTGCTACACTTTATGCAAATGATGTAAGGCATCATATACGCTAGTGACCTTGTAGTATCCGGCTTTTATCCCTTATTCCTTACCTTTTTAGCTGCCTTTCGTAATTCCGCTGACCTTTCGGACACAGATGAAATATTTCTAAAGGGTCTTTTGCTAAGCAATCCATCAACGCCACTCAAGGAACTTATGGTATGTAAATTAATTGAAGCCCACACATACGGTATTTTTTTTTTTTTTTTGGAGCATGACCCAGATCCAGATTTGTTGTAGCTCGCAAACATCTGCCGGCACGTACAATATGGGGAAAATCATGTACGTTTTCACATAATCAAACAGACAAGAAAAATCATTGTTTACTCGATTGGTGGCACTTCTTGCTGTCTATATATGTACATACAAAGAAACATACCTACAAGACTACACTAAAAAAAATTAAATGTAGTGAATGTCATTATGAGCAAAGGATATATAAGTTCTTCATTGCATGATATACATATCTCTGTTCAAGCTCCAGTAAATATATATGTATTAATGTATGTATGTACTTGTGATGTACAAATTGCATGGTCATATTATTTGTTCTCACTTTTTTGTTAAGTGTAAATATTTACATACATATGTAAAGACTAAATTTTCTTGTCTTGCTTACGGTTTTCTTTATTACATCATTTTGTTGAGTACTTTACGCGTGATTACTTCGTTGAAACCATTTAAAGTTCATGAAAGTAAAAGGGTCAGGGATGCAATTTCAGTGAGCTTTCACTTGGCTTAACAAGTACTTGCTACGATGCTTTGAGATAAAACATAGTCTTTAAGCTTTGTCTTCTGTTCTCTTTTATTAAGTGCGAAGGCACTTGATGCCTTCCCTTTTGTGTTTGTTACGAGACGTGTTTCTTTTATGACAATCATTATGGCATGGCAATTAACACAATTTCTTTTCACTTACGTATTTGCACATTAAACTTGACCTTTATTTGTGCAAAACTTTGTGTAAATAATATTATGTAAACTATAGATGCCGATTTAGTGATTTGGATTTGTTAAAACTCTCTTAGTAATTTAGAGATATATTGATTGAGCATAAAAGTGTAATCTGTAATATAATATTTGTTCGTAAGGGCCATTGTGTTTGCGTTGTTGGCCAAAAGCTAAACACATAAACACGCAAAAGGCAACAAACCACAAAAATAATCAAAATCGACGTCGCGTGTCGCAGATAATTAGAATTTACTTTGGATTTGAGGTAAGCGGGGTTATAACAGTGACCCGTTGTTCGGAAAGGCAGTGAAAGTAATTAAAACTACAAGTCACGAGAGTGCGCTGATAGGAAAAACAACATAGGAAAATATGAACAAGAAAAAATGTCACTCAAAATACCACAAGCGACTCAGATAAAAAGCACAAATAAGCAACGACAACACCAACGCCCTAAGAAATAAAAAGAGTTAACATGAAGCTTGAAACCGGTTTGAAAATGGTTTTTCAAAGTAAATGTGCATGCATGTGTTAATTATGAAAACTTCACGTTACCTGGCCACAAAACAAAATCAACAAATGCACCACAGAAGCAAAGCGACAGAGAAGTGGTTGGCCTACTAATGCAGCAGCAGTTGCCCAGCATTAAAGCTCCACTGAGAGCGGCTTAAATACTACTCTGAGCCTATGTTAAATGCTGGCTGTTAGCTAACAGGAGTCATTCGAGGCGTACAGTTGTAACGTTCCAACATAACAAGTGTTCACACGCACTAACACTAATACACACTACCAAGAGCGCCAACTTAAATGCAAGCTTGCTCTCACACTGTGCTGTGGAGCTAGCCCTAGAGCGCGCGCCTGCTACCTCACACTCACTCTCAGCAGCACGCACACCCAACAGCTTTGGTAAACTGGGTTTCGCTGTGAGTCAGTTACTTGCGAGCTGTGCTAAGGTGAGGTTCTGTTTGTTGTATCGTTCGGTCCGTGGCTACGTTTCTGTTTACTCATCTGCATGCGTGAGTGTGTGTGTGCGCGCTTTGCTCATTTGAGCATGGCTTAAACGGGGCAACAAATATTCAACAGTTAGTTTTGAATATTCACTCTCTATCTCTCTCTGTCTCGCAATCGTCGCGCTCATTTTGTTTTAACTCAAAGACGTTTTAAGCGCGTTCTAAACGTTTAATTTATATACTTACAGAAAAGTTAATATAATTGAGTGTGTGTATGTGTGTCATAAATAAATAGAGCAAGTGTTTTGGCTCGTGTGCGCTACCTTGGTTACTCAGTCAACAACAAAACGAAAAAGCCAAGTTTTAGCCTGGCCAACTGGCAGTCTGAATATGTCTCAGATGATGACGTAGTCTTGGCTCTCAACTCGTATTGTGTAACGTCTTAACTGTGTTTTGGCATTTCCAAAATCGAGTGTGTTGCATGCTCACACATACATTAACATAAACATACTGACAAATAGAAGCTTACTCTCCGGCTTACTCACACACAGATACTTACACCTTTCGCTCTTCTTCTTCTTCTTGGCTTTAACGCTATGCTCGCTCGCGCGTTTTGGGAGTGGCTCCAAAAAAAAGTGAAAAAAGATAGTGAAAAACAATAATTGTTTACCTGCAACCATATAAAAACTAAATAAAAACATTTAACAACAACTTTAAAGTAAACCTAAAAACGCTTGACTATAAAAAATTATAATTTGTAGGTTAAATACCTTAAAGATACGTCAGTTGCTTCACACGTTTAGCCTTCACACGTAGTACGTTATGAAAAAACAAAATAAAATAATTTCTATTGTTGCTTTTAAACGGCTTGTGTGAATAATAATTTGCCTAATTAGACATTACCTGTTGAATTTTTTGTGCAATTTGTTTTGACAACACAACTGACAAAACAAACCCACCATTGAGGTGAAAGCCCTTTGCGTTAGCAACCAACAACAACAACGACAGCAAAGCTCAGTGTCAATAACAGTTGTCATTTGTGTTAATGTGTGTGTGTATGAGTGTGTCTGTTAGGGCAAGAATAGGAAGCTCTGTGTGGGGCTTCCTCTTTTCACGCGGAAAAAGAACTGTAATTTGATATACACCAGACTATGTGTAAATAAACAAATACAGAATAATCGCTGCTTGGAGACATCGCTAGGGTTTAGTTTGATAGGGTTGAGAGCTTAAAGGCTTATGGGGTTTCTAAGCGCCCAAACAGCTTACTAAGAAGTTTATTTTTGTGTATAGTTTGTATTTCAAACAATGAAATAATAACGAATCGATATAAAAGAAACATTTGGCAAGGGCAAATTAATGGAATACGTATACGTTTTATAAGCTTTGACTCACCCAGTCAAGTTTTCAGTGCTTTCTTTTTTTAAGCCAATGCAATTTTCTTGCATTTGTCATCCACGTCAAGCGAAATAGAAAGAATTACTTTTTCCAGCGTATAATTATTGCATGAGTGAGTGAATGACTGACTGAATTGTTGTATCGTGGGCGGAAACTGTGGCAAGAGACAAAATAATAAATACAGACGCGCGGGAATGGCAAATGGGGATGAGTTGGCGCTGCCGTTGGCGAGGAAAGTAAATAAATTCTGCAAGACAAGACAAGACAATACGCTGCGGAAGACAAGAATTAAGTGCAATTGAAGCAAAAACAGACAGAAACTAAATTCACTTTTTGAGCAAGGGTTTTTCGACAGCGCGACCCAAATATTGTTGAACGTTCGACCCAATTTTTGACCTAAGATTCAAAGTATGTCGTTGCGTTAAAGTTAAATAGCCCAAAGTTCACGCGGGTTAAATGAGGGAAAAAGAGAGTGACAAAGCAAGAGAGAAACTGCCAAATTAACAAATGCGAACGTCAATTAAGCAGAAGCAAAGATGACTTGACCTAGGGCAGGGCACTAAGACAATGTTGATGATGAGATCTTGTCAGTGTTTTGTCCAACGCCCCACTCTCCAGTTTAATGCGAGTGTTTTAATTTAATTATGCGTACATGTCTCGACCTCCTCTCTCTCTCTTCCTCTTTTTATTTCCTCACATGTGCTTTTCCGCGCTCTCAGCTTAATTCAACCGAGCCGCAGCCCGTGCCCGTCTTTCTGCCCGCCCACTTGAACAACAAGCCGATCTGTGACGATATCATACGCAAGTTTTCGCCCTCCCGACGCCTAGAATCGCGCGAGCTAGCCAAGCTTTTGGCACAACCTCACTTTCGTGTAAGTATTCAAGTTCTATGACTCTAACGGTTATAAAAGCTTTCAACTGTCTCTCTTTTAAACTAGGCTCTGCTGCGTGCACATGATGAGATAGGATATTTATTCGAGCAACGCTTGAAATCTGCTGGTGGATCCATCAAAAAACTCGAGGCGACAAGTCAACGCCAATCGGGCGGCTATCTCTATACGGAAGACATACTGAACAGCAAGATGCCAGTGGAAACGATTAAAATGGTCGGTCTGCGTCGCGATCCCAAGCAGCCGCTGGGTCTCACGGTCGAGCTGGACGAGTTCAAGCAGCTGGTTGTGGCACGCATTCTGGCCGGTGGTGTCATTGACAAACAGGGCATGTTGCATGTGGGCGATGTCATCCTCGAGGTGAATGGCACCGCGGTGCGCACTCCCGACGAGCTGCAGGTGGAGGTGTCGCGGGCCAAGGAGAATCTAACGCTGAAGATTGGACCCAATGTCGATGAGGAGATCAAAAGTGGTCGCTATACGGTCAGTGGGGGTCAGGTAAAACAGAATGGCATCTCGAGTCTTGAATCGGGCAAGAAACTAACGGTAAGTTGTGTGCTTTTAGCAAAATAAAAACCTACAAAAGGGATTTGCTACTTTTTTGCAAGGATTTTTGATAGTGTAGAAACGAAACTAACTTTTTTGGCTAGCTTTTACTATAATTGATATGAATAACAAATTTCAAAATGACTATCACTTTTTAAAATTACCCTTCCGGCAACAAAGTAAGTAAATTTCTTAAACCTAGTTCTTTTTACTACTTGTTATTCGATACCAACTAATCTGATGAATCCTTTAGTGTTATATGCGCGCATTGTTCACATACAATCCATCGGAAGATTCGTTGCTGCCCTGCCGGGATATTGGATTGCCCTTCAAGTCCGGCGATATTTTGCAGATTATTAATGTAAAAGATCCCAACTGGTGGCAGGCAAAGAATATCACCACCGAGTCGGATAAAATTGGCTTGATTCCATCGCAGGAACTCGAGGAGCGGCGCAAGGCATTTGTGGCGCCCGAAGCGGATTATGTGCACAAGATTGGCATCTGTGGCACTAGGGTAACAAATTGTTTCAGAGAAAATATGCCTGATACTAATTAAGATTCTTTTTCAGATATCGAAGCGGAAGAGAAAGACCATGTATCGCTCAGTGGCGAACTGTGAGTTCGACAAGGCGGAGTTGCTGCTCTATGAGGAGGTGACACGCATGCCACCGTTCCGCAGGAAAACTCTTGTGCTGATTGGCGTCTCGGGTGTGGGCAGACGTACGCTCAAAAATCGACTGATCAACAGCGATGTGGACAAGTTTGGAGCAGTTATTCCACGTAGGTCTCGATCGAGGAATTGAAAGCATGAGGGGAATACTTTAATATATATGTTTTACAGACACCAGTCGCCCGAAGCGCGCCTTGGAGGAGAATGGCGTTAGCTATTGGTTCATGGATCGCGAGGAAATGGACGAGGCAATAAAGCAGAACGAGTTCCTCGAGTATGGTGAACACAATGGCAACCTCTATGGCACCCACTTGCAGTCGATCAAGGATGTCATCAATAGTGGACGCATGTGCATTTTGGATTGTGCGCCGAATGCATTGAAGGTACTGCACAATAGCCAGGAACTGATGCCATTTGTCATATTCGTTGCTGCACCCGGCATGGAGCAGCTTAAGACGATCTATGCCGATCGTCGTGCAACCGGCTCCAATAGAAATCTATCTGTATGTTAATTTATATATATGCACTATGCTCTTAGCTAGATGTAGCCTAGAACCCGCTAATATGCCAATATTATTATTTGAATCCTCTTACAGTTCGATCGTCAGAGCTCCATACGCTTCAGCTCAAGGCGCGCCCGTACACTTGAATCCTTGGCATCGCTATATGAGGTAAATGTCAGCGAGAGTCAAAAGTTGAACCTTCTACTATTATGTTATGTCTGTTCATACCCTGCCATGCATTAGACCACCTTAGTAGCGCTATTAGATCTCCGCTTGAATACACACACCATGCTTAACACACACAACTTTTATCCTTATCGTAAACAGGATGACGATCTCATTTCGACGGTGGAGGAGAGCAGCTTTGTGCAGCGTAAATACGAGAAATACTTCGATATGGTCATTGTCAACGAGGACTTTGACGAGACGTTCCGTCAAGTGGTGGAGACCTTGGACCAGATGAGTCATGAGGAGCAATGGGTGCCTGTAAACTGGATTTACTAGAGAAGCTGCAGTAGCAGTAAACGAATTCTTCTATTTTGTCCTTAGAGCCTATTGTATTCAATCGCAAAACGAAATATCTACTTTAATGTGTATGCAATATTGTACAATTTTAAAAATGCCCTCCGCTTCTTTTTTAAAAAATTGGTTTTCTTAATATTAAGACTTATTTTATTATGTATGTAACGAATTCGTCCATTTGCAAGCTGTTTTATATGTTTGCCTTTATTTTAATTACAAATATTTTAATTGCATTTCTTGAGGCAAACACTGCTCTCCTTAGAACTTTTTGTATGCATATCATATACATAAATATAATTATTTAATTTTATGAATCTCTTCGAGTACAACCAATTCAATGTATTTACAAATCATGCTCTGCCAATATTTCGTTAGTGTTTAGTTTAAATACGTTTTGTTTTTTGACTAAATTGTAATTAGCTTGTGCGATAATTGACAAATATACAAATTGTACACACAAATCAAGTTACAAATAAACAAACACACTTCATGTACCAAAAGCATTTAAAATATTATTTGGTCGCTGTTCAAGAAGGCTGCTTATGAAGAAACAACAAACTAGCTCAAAAAAGAGCTGAGCTTTATTCTGAGCTTAAAGCGCACAGTTGAGCCGCTCTCAAACGATCTTTGCTCAAGCCCCACCGAACGTGCGCTCTCCCACTCAACTGAACGATAAATAAATTAGTGAATACTTTTAGGGGCACACAAATAAAACAACTAATTGAATACTAAAATAGCTCTAGCTCGGCCAAATCCTTGCAGATTTTTTAAGGATATGGTGCGTTAGGATCACAAGGACCAACTCTATCAAACGGCATTAAAAAAATATATGGTTATCTAAGAATCCAATACTTGGAAAAATTTGATCCTCAGGCCGCATGGCAATGGGTCCAAATCACAAAATCGCTGTTTTCTCGGAAACTACAAGGACGATTTGGATGTCCTTTGGTCAGCTTGTAGCCCTAATCGAAACTAAATGTTTGCAACAGGACTCGCCAGGATCCGTCAGGATTTGGCCGATTTAGAAGCATTTTTCTGTTTTTTAAAAAGTCCTTATATCTTCGCTGTTTTAAGGACTTTCGTCCTTTTTATTGTTTTATTTGAATTGGCTGCCAAAGGACTATATGTGGTCCAAAGGACATCTAGATAGTCCTTAAAATGGCCGAGATACAAACGATTTTCCGATTTATATTAATTTTTTGTGACCTACCCCCTTAAAAAAATTTCGAAAATTTTTTTTGGCGAATCCTGGAAATTTTAAATGCAAATCGATAAACATGAATTAAACGATCTCAAAAATACGTGTCCTGCCAAAATCCTTAAAAAATGGCGAAGTTATGACTAAAAAGCGCAAGCAAAAACTACCCCAGAAACCAACATCTGATAATTTCACTAGTGTTTTTTTATTAGCAGCTAGTCGCTATAAGATGGTAGGTTTATAAAATTGTATTTGTACATTTAAATGTGAATGCCCATTGACTTTTCGACGACGGCATGTGGTTGACGCATATTCTCATTGTATTCCGGCAGGTTCAAAAAGTCTTCAAACGAGATTTCATCACAGCGACCAGTTAAAACATCGTCCATCATGTTGCTGTAAGAAAACACAATTAATACTAGAATTTGTACATAATTAGTATGCGCACTCACCTGGACTGCAGGAACGGTAGACGACCGATTCGGCTTGCGGCAAAGCGTTCCATGCCCATCTTTAGGGGCGCACCAAGACCTTCGCGATTGCGCAGCATTTGCATGTCAATGTTGTATTTGTGATCGTTGTAGTTAAGCTCCGAGTCGCGTAAACGGTGAACATGCGCCAGTTGGCTCAAACAGTTCTGTTTAGTGGGCAAGACAGCCCGGCCGGATGCATTCAGGACGTGCACGTCTGATGGGCGTACTTTAAGCGATTGCTGATTCTGTTTAACAACAAACAGAGAAATTAACGTGCATTCCAAGTATGTCTTAGCGATTAACTTACCATTTTGTATTAAAATTTAGGAAATTTCAGGAGTACTAGCTTGCAATGACAAAACAAAAATTCTGTTTGACTTGAAGTGAGCTGCGCGTGATTTTTTAGGTATTTTTTGCAGCGCAGTGTGGCAGCACTATACAGCGATAACAATAAATTAACAATCGACAGGCAGACTTGAGTGAGCGTTGCGGTAGCACTCAGCTTTTGTCTACTGGCAGATTGTGCGCAATTTAAAGCAAAAGAAAATTTAACTCATTTAACATTCTAAATGTCATGACTGACATTATTTATGAAATTTGAACAAATGTTGAAAGTTTTCACCCTTGATCGAATGTTGGAATCTCGTGTGGCAGCACTATACAGCGATAACAATAAATTAACAATCGACAGGCAGACTTGAGTGAGCGTTGCGGTAGCACTCAGCTTTTGTCTACTGGCAGATTGCGCGCAATTTAAAGCAAAAGAAAATTTAACTCATTTAACATTCTAAATGTCATGACTGACATTATTTATGAAATTTTAACAAATGTTGAAAGTTTTCACCCTTGATCGAATGTTGGAATCTCGTGCCTAACGCCCTCTAATCAATTGAACAAATAAATTAAAGCTTTAAAAAACAACATTAAATCTGTTGTTTATTCATCTTGTGCTTTTTGAGAAATCGCCCACACCTTTTAGCGGCTTTTTTATGATCTACTGCTCCACAGAGCACCAAAAATTCAGTTTCAGTTTTTCTGTGACAAAATGCTAGAAAAAAAAACACCTCAAAACAAAAGGCAGACAGCCAGAGTTTAATTAGTGCATGCTTACTAATAAAACTTGTTGCTTAATTTCCATAAACACAACAAAAACTCACACACATACTGAATTCGAATTGTGTTAATCAAACTCCCGCATAAAAGCCCGCATATTGTGTGCGGACCTCTGATCTGAACTTGAAACAAGCAAACAACAAAAAACACAACCGGATAAAGCTTAGCAAGAAGCGCGTGAAGAAACAAATATGTACCTAGGCATAAATTAATTATCTCGATCATGCTTGAGATAAGACCGGGTTGGGTGTACGACAAGCAGCAACATCTCTTTTGTTGAAAGTTGCAATCAAGAGCGATCTCTGTTTGAATTAGCCGTAAATATTTTGCATTCTGTTCAAAACGCATGCTAATAATTGTTTTTTTTTGGGGCTTTTACGCTTGAGTAGTTTTTTAGTGTCATGTGATTTTGGTGTGTGGGTGTTGCTTTAATTAAGAATAATTAATAATTTACAGATAAACAAAGATATATAGGTGTGACTTCTAAAAAAACATTTTCGAAATGAATTCAAATAATTAATCCACTTCAATTTCACATATTGCAAAAAAAAAGTTTCAATACAAAATTATCTCGAGTAAAACAGCAACTGCAAGAAATAAGGCTCTTAAGTGTTGATTTATTATTCAGCAGATTAACAAAATCGGAAATGTTCAGACCATGACAATATACAACCTGTCTAGATTTAAAACTTGGAACCCGAATCGTATCGAATCGTTTTATAGATTGTCCCTAAGATCAGCGGGTGTTGTTGTTGTTACTGTTGATTCCCTGCGGAACGACGCAAAAAATAAAAATATTTTGACTTGCAAAACAGACGAACATGAGAACGGCAGAGCATAGTAACCAAACAAGCCCGCTTGCCCCGATAAAGGAAGTGTGCGCTACATTTTCACACCTACATGCTAAAACTAAAAAGAGAACGAAATAAAAAAAGTGAACGGTACCCAAGCAAACGGACGATGGAAGATGCAACGAAGATTGCAGGCGTTTGTTTGCATTTGTTGTATGCCGATTTCAATATACTACGAGTGTATTTGAAGTTAAATTGGAATTCACTTTCGGGTTAAAACGCCCGCTTGGTTTTTAACTCTTTGGTCAGCCGGCTGTAACGAATACACGAAATACAGCATGTTTGACTTTTGCCGACATTTCATTTTGTTTTTTCGGGGTTAGCTACTGCATTACACATAAAGTTGCACATTTTTGGGACTTATTGGGAATTCACAGCTTATGTTGCAACTGCGCCATTTTGTGACATCCTCAAAAACGGATAAAAAGAAAAAGAGCGAGAGAAGTGAACAAATGCATTCCAAGTGATTTATGATCGCTCTTCGACTGAATATAGAATAAGAAATGCAGTGGGCAGCCCCCCATAAAATGTACGAATGATCTTTTTAAGATCGCTCACGAAAACGGAGAAAAGTTTTATGGCATGATGGCGGCTGTCTTAATTGGCACCCATTGGATTGTACCCCTAGAGAGTATCAGATACCAGATACTGGCAGCTTGCATACCGTCCAATCATCGTAACTTCTGCTTACAGCTGCGCCATTGTCGTCTTCTTTTGTCGTCTTCTTTTGAGTCCCATAAAAGTTTATGGCTGGCCGAAAAGTAACGTACGTACGTTCGAAATTCGAAGTTTCAGTACGTCTGCTTTTCGGTATGTCTCTATTAGTGACGACAATAGCTCTGGCTGCCAGCATCCGACGATTATAAATTTTATACCATATCGACATATGTATGTATGTATGTATATGTGACTTTTATGCATTTATTGCTGTGAAAAATTTTTAATTCTTTCTTTATATATATTTATGTGTTTGACTTTGACATTTTTGTCTCCTCGCCCATTCACTCGACACTTGCACACATAGTTGACTCTTTTGACGGTAGTTTAGAGAGAAGGTCCGTTTCAAAAACTACTATGTATTAATTGGCAGCCAACAATAAATCGGAAAGTGAACATCGTAAATCAATCGAAGAGAAAGATTTTGAGTCTGGAATAAGTTGTTGTCTTTATAACTTCACTGCTCAGCAAATAAGCTTTTCATGTAAGGGTGCATCACGAGGAGCTTAGCCACGACACATTAAACGTAGAGAAGTAAAAAAGCTTAGCGACGAGAAGCAAAACTAATGAGAGTGGAAAAACACACGAAGCTTTGCAATTTCACTGTTGTCTGACCGATCACAAAGTTCAAAACATTTTACCATTAACAATTCACTTTACAAATTGTACTGTAATTAAAGAATAAAACTGACTCTTTGCATTTAGCTGAAGCTTTGCTCGCAACAACACCAACACGCACACTTTACAATCAACCCGGGACACCACTTAGCTGTAAGTGCAACAGAGCAAACAATACTGACTGAGAGCGTCAATGGCGTTTGACGGCAGAAGGCGTAGGCAAAGTGAAATAAAATTGACAGCTCTGCTTCTTCTTCCTAGTAGTAGGTGGAGCATAACAGCTGCTTTGCCCGTAGCTGTAGTTAACTATTGTGAACCAAATGAACTTAACAAACGTATTTATTTTTTTTTGTGTTTTATTTTTTGACTCAAATAGCACATGGATTTTTACATAAATTAATTGTTGCGATAATTTAACTAAACATTAAATTACATGCACTTGTGCTTTAAAGTTTTCTTTGCTTGATATGTGGGCAACTCTTTAATGTATTTTACTTATGTTTATGCATTATCATATAATTTGTTGTTGTTGTGCACAAAATGTGTGTGTTACACATATGTGTATGTGAATGTGTTTGTGCTTTGTTGCTTGTTGTTTTCATTTATTAACGTTAAGTTCAATTTATTCTATAAAAAACTAACTAACTAATTGTTATTACAGTATTAAAGTAATAAACGTTAAAAATTGTTTGTTGTTGTTGTGATACATATTTACATGTGTGTGTGTGTTTGTGTGTAATCAAATTGCACCAAAATTTAAAAGTTGTTTGTTTTGTTTGTTCCTTATTTATATGCATATTTAATTAATTTAAAAATTTGTGATTTTTGTTTTAAAAAGATATTAGACAAAGTGGGACGGCTATACAAATATGTATAAGATAAATT
The DNA here is from genome assembly GCA_018152825.1 of Scaptomyza hsui. NCBI lineage: Eukaryota > Metazoa > Arthropoda > Insecta > Diptera > Drosophilidae > Scaptomyza > Scaptomyza hsui. The sequence continues at coordinate 1,080,320 of JAECXO010000280.1, forward strand.
TAAATTGATTTTGATTGGGTTTTGCTTTTTAAAAACTTTAACTAGAACCAAAAAACAAATAGACAGACATACATAAATGGATATATTAATTACATGAACTATACATTTATAGGGGTGGTGCATCTTGTTTGTGTCTTTCAAAGGGGGAGCAGCTGGAGCAGCGTTTAATGCCCGGAATATACAATCACAAAAATTAACAACGTGCAATATTCAAAAGGCGCTCGCTGCCAACAAACAGTCTGACTGTTTTAACTAAACTCCCCCACAAACAAAAATAATTATAAGCTAAATATTTAAACTTAAGCCAAATCCACCGCTAGATCACTTGGACACGCTGCAAAGCTGACGCCGCGATGTTGCTGCAACATGCAGTTGCTGTTGCTGTTGTTGCTGCTGCTGTTGCTGCTACTGTGATTCTGATTGGGATACCCAACACAATCGCCTCCTCCGCCACCTCCGCCATTGTAGTCAGCATGTCACATTGAGAGCGTGCCGACGCCCACCGCTGCGGCAGACATTTGTGCAGCACTATGCTGCTGTTGCAAGTGCGAATGTGCCGCAGCCGCCGCCAGTTGATGACTGTGTGCAGCCAGATGCGGATGCAGGCGCATGGCGGGTAGATTCATTGCAGCCATGGGATTCATCGAGTGCAGCGTATGCTGCAAGTGCAGACCCGGCTCCAGTTTCGTCTTTGCATCGATGAGTTGACTGTAATCCGTTTGATGGACACCGCCCATAACATTCGGATCGCTGCCCTTTTTGTTCTGTTTGCGCTCCTTGGCGCGACGGTTCTGGAACCAGATCTTCACCTGACGCTCCGACAGTGACAACGATTGCGCCAATTCACTCTTGCGTCTGATGGTTATGTAACGAGATGTGCAATACTCTTTCTCCAGCTCCAAACGCTGGAAATCTGTATAGACCACACGATATTTGTCCTTGGTGCGCGTTTTACCTGTGAAGAGTCAATGAAAAGAAAGGAAATTTTCGTTAGTTGGGTTGTTGAGTCGATTTTTTATATGTTCATGCTATATTTGTTACTAAAATCATGCTTAAAATAAACTTTAGTTCATAGACGTCAAAACGATGCTTCACCAACACAAATGCAGAAAATACACTACTACAAATAATGCAGGTATCACTGCATTTATATATAATATGCATTTGAATGTAAAGCAACAACAAAATCCCTTGAAATTTCGTAGCGCAACACAAAAAAATAGGAAAGCCCCGTTACTTTGAGACGAGCAAAACAGAATATGCAAAATTGTTCTTGTATTTCGCATTCACATCTATGCTTTAGTTACTTCCTTAAACTCTGGGCTAGATCGTGTGCAAGCTCTGTCGTCGTGTGCAAGCTCTGTCGTCACACGATCGAGAAGAAGAAGCTTTTCACGTGAGTGAGTGACAGACTGCGTTCGTCAGTGAGTCAGTCAGTCCGTCAGTCAGTCAGTCAGTCAGTCAGTTTTGTGCAAACAACTCATCATCCTGCCCAAGCTGCCCATCTTCATCATCGTTTGCTCGTCATACATACAACGAGCCGACAATATTTGAATTAAGATAGGCCATAAAGAACACAAACGAAACGAAACGAAACGAAACGATCACAAGTTGTCCAACCAATGCGGTAAACATCAAAATTTTAACCGACACGGCCTTTGGGGCGCCGCCAAAGACACCTAAGCAGTAAGAAGGAGAAGACCTTTAGAAGACTTGGCCAAAATGTGTGGCACTCTTTTTGGTTGCTGCGCAATTAGTCAATCAAAACTCAAATAAAAATAATGACAAACAGCTAAAGACGAAAGGCATGAAAAAGGCCACGGGATCATGTCATGCTACATACATGCATGTATGTATGTATATGGTTGCCTACGTGATAAGCACACACAGGCTAGGAAAAACTCTCGACAAGAACACAACAAGAACGTAATGCAAACAATATTCTACATTTGGTTGGGATTTTGCTCTAATTTTTTTTTTCTTACATTTTTTTTCTATGTGGTACTATACAGCTATAACGTAAACCACAATTAAAATCGAGCAAACAAGCGAACAAACATACAAATATTTTCACAGATGATAAGTTCAAGCAGATAAAAGGGGGAGTTGGAAAGGGAAAGAGGAAGGGAGAGAGAGATAGAGATGGTGTAGGTGTTAAAGACCTTAAAATGCGCTACACCTTCAAATGATATATGAGGATATTGTGTGGTTTTAGAAAAAAGAATAATATTTATGAAAAATAGAGTACATGATTTTTTTTAAATGTTGTGCAAGGTAAAAAACACAACTATAAAGTTGCTCAAAAACTTAAAAATTCTGAAAAGAAAAGGAATAGTAGTATAACCCTTATCTATTTGTCGCTTTCGCAGTCGTATTTATTTTTTACACTTTTGTTTAGACATGAATTTATAGCATTCGCTTCATCATCATCATCATCTTTTGTTTGCTTAGTCAAATGCCTTGATTCCAGCTAAAGTCTACACACGATTCCTAATCTACATCCATCTAACAGCTAACTTTACGCAGACTGTACAACTCGTCTCTGTGCCCAATTATAAATCTCGAATCTTTAGTCTCTCTGTGTGTTTGCAATTTTAGTGAAGTCAACCTTTTTTTTGTGTTGGTTTCCCAACTTGGCTAACTTGGCTAACTTTGGCTGCTGATAAGTGGGCGTAGATGGGGTGCCATAATAGCCAAGCGCCTAATGCTGATAACCCGAAACTTGTTTGGACAGACTTAGAAGACTTGGCAACTTGTTGTGGTTGGATTTGAGGAAGTGCACAAATATTTGTGTCACCATTAAGAGGCAAAAAGCTGAAGAGCAAAAAAAAAAAAAACCCCACAGTCATCAAGTTGGATTTACTTGTGTAAATTGAACTAAAACATAATAATATTTATTTGTTAGCTATTTCGCAATCTCTTGTAAATAGCATGTGCTCATGTTGTGTAATTAGAAAATATCTTTCCGTTGTTTACCAACACTTTGAAAACTATTCTTCCTAACCCAACTAAATTTAAACATCTTACTTAGGCATAAGTTTATCTTCAATAAAAATCTCTCACACCTGGTTCGCTGCAGTGTAAACAAGAACAATAGAAAAAAAAAACTGTTACACTATTTAGACCACGATACAAATTGGAGCACAAGCGGTTGGTTGGCTGCCTGGTTTGTATCTCTGACCTTCACGGCCATAACCATAATCCAATAAATTGTGTATACCATATATAAAACTATAAAGTTACTAACCCATACTCGGAGTGTTTTATTATCTGCACACACTCGCACACACCGAATAAATACGCACACTTAATGTGGACCAAGCCGAGCGAGCGAGTCTCTCAGTCTGGGCAAATAGACTTAGACAGATGGATCTTTTCTTCGTCTAATTTGATAAGATACAAAGCTCGTAATTCAATAGTCGAAAGCCCCACCCGCCAAAAATATAAATAAAATCTAGTCATTTTTGCAAACAAACGAAGTGAAGAAAACTGAATACGAAATACCCTTGCCGAAAATTCATGGTTAAGCTAACAAACTTTCTGCAAGGGTATATAAATAAAAAGTATTATGCAAACTTGAGCTTAATGTTAGAAAAAGCACACGCTTATATCCATATACAAATACATACATACACATGCACATGCACATACATGTATGTTTTCTTTTGTGGCACGCAAAGACTTAAAAGTACAAATACATTTTATTCGTAATTAAATAAAATGCTGCGTGCTGTGCTGAAAAAAGGTGTGACATTATTTTATGACTTTGTCACTGGCGCACTTTTTATTTCGTTGTGGTGGGGTGGGACGCGTGTTGGATAGGGTGTATCAGTATAATTTATATAAATGCATACAATACGTAAGCATTTTAAAGCAACTGTGTGACAATGATTTGTAATTGAAATTGTTCTGGAGGCAGCTACAACTTATAATGATGGATTAGTTGACATTGCGTATCAACATGATTCTGATAGGTTTGTGTATCGATTCGAATGGCGGCATAGTTCAAATGCACACGCACTCCGCACTCCCTAATCCCAGTTGAGGTCTCTATCAACAACAGGGAGTAGCAGGAGAGAGAAGGAACAGTTACAGTTACAACTATGATCGTTGGGTTCTTGGGGAATTGAAGTTATTGGGGCTTTAACGTGGCTTCGTCGATAAGCTTTAATAGCTATTTGTTGCACATCGAGTGTGATATGTGAATATTGATCGTAGCATGTACTTTCATTCACTTGTTACACTGAGCAGAAATTTGCACAATTTATTTCTGATTCATTGTCACGGCTATAAAATTTGACTTTGAACCACATTTCTACACTATAATAGTATGTACTATATAAAACAAATAGTAAGTAAATAAAACACTTGCTCCTGTTGCGCCCCTGACCTTATCAATAATATATCTCAGTGTAATAATTCACAAACTCAAACAACATCGAATGGTTTATTGCTTATTGTTTGAGTACTACAAATGTGTATTCGTGTTTGCTATATCTTCTATCTGTTATTGCCGACAAAGGAAAATAGTGCAAATACAAAATGCCAATAGTGTTGGGTAGGCTTTAAGATTTTTTTATAGCGCATGCGATTATTAAATATTGAATGGGAGCAAGGGAGAAAAGAGAGCTAGCAAAATGGGAGCAAACTGCAACCATAAATAATTGTCAATTAAGTATTGAAGTTGTTAGAAATGCGATTGTTTTTATTAAGTAATGAATTGGAATCACTTGCCAATTAGTAACACCTCTAAAAACCGAAGAGTTCCAATTTTCACAGTGATTTTTTAAACAGCTGTTGCCAAAATAAGATACCAAAATTGCCGGACAGAAAACCATAAGATTGCGGCAATTATGTGCCCAGTTCCCAGCGGACAAATCACAAAGAGAGAAAGACCAAGGTTACAGTTACAGTTACAGTTTAACTGTTTGCGGTTAGTTACGGGGACAGTTGGTGGTTGTTGCCCACTCTTGCTGCATGCTGGGCGTTAATTTGTCACATCTTTATCGGTGTGGTTGCCCAACATGATGACAAAATAGTAGCATACAGAGCAGGAGAAAAAAATCTTGATGTGAACAAATCTATTGGGAGACATTTATTACCTGCACAGACTGAAGAGCTCTCCCTCTCTATCTACCACACTCTATTTTGTTGCTTCTATTTAAATTTCGAAATTAAAGCTTTTTCGTGTGGGTCAAAAGTTTCGGGCAACCTTGCCAAACCATCTTCCCTCCCTTTCCATCCTTGGCCTGTCGCTCAGCAGCAATTTCAGTTATTGCACTCCTGGGACATTGCAGCACACAACACTGGCAGCAGCAGCAGCAGCAGCAGCCTCAGCCACACTTGACTTTTCAACACTCAACAATTTGTTCTGAAGCTCAACTTAAAGTTGAGCAAATATTTTTGCGCTTGTTGGTGGTGGATAGGAGAGAGTAAGAGAGTGCGGGTGGAATGCGAGCATCATAAATGTGGCCAAGCAGAGACAACAACAAGCAGACAACAACAATAACTAGCAGAAAGCTCTCCACCCAAGCGACAATATAACAATAACATTTATTTGGCATTTTGCTGCTGTTTTAGATGCTGTTATATCGTAAATATTAGCTCAAATTACATCATAAAATCATTTGATTCGATTTGACGTTTATTTTATTTTTCCTTTCCTTTCCTTTTTTTTTTTGGTCTTTCAGTGCGTTTTGCCTTTTGCATCCTAGTTGATAATTTACCACCTTTGCGACCAGAAGCCTCATTTGTAAAAGGGGTGAGGGAAACGGAGCATATAAATCAATGCAAGAGCTAGTTTATATTACATGCATTTTGGGGGTTAAGGTTTCGCACAAGTTGCTTATAAATTTAGTTTAGGTTGTTTGTGACATATTTTGTTAACTAATTTAGAATTATAGTAAAAACAAAAGCTCCGACGGCAAGACAAAATGAACTTTTTAAATAATGCTTAGTAAAGATGAAAAAAAAAACTTGCAGCAATAGAATATTTGTTACCAGTAAATTAGATCAGCTGTATAATTTCCATAAAACCTAATTAAAGTTCCACTAATGCTATGAGGCGCATCAATAAATAACTCTTTCACACACGCAAACAAACACACACACACACATAAACAAACAGAAGAGTGAGAGAAATTCAAAATGGCGCACATCAAAGTGGAAACATGCGACATGGAAATACGCTTTATGAGCGTATGCCATGCTACATACATACATACATACATATGTACACATATGCAAAAAGTACAACGCCTTCAAATACAGATATCCATCCGTTGCCCCAACTCTCTCTTAAGGCGCGCCCCGGCACGCAGCATTATAAATGCCAAGGAAGGAAAGGCAAAAAAAAAGAAAGAAAATATTATCAGATCGCGTGCAGCGGCGGCACAAAACAAATGCCGCTTGTACGTGCTGCAGCCAAATGTGGCACGCAAAAACGAGCCAGAGGATGTGAGAAGGAAATGTGTCCAATAGCAAAACACGCCATTGGCAAAGCCAAACGTTCAGCGGTTCCCCCATTAATGAACGAGTGAGTGAGAGAGAGGAGTATGCTTAGAAAATGGCAGCCACATTGGCCAACAATTTGACTGCTCGTAGTCGAAGTCGCCATTAAAGCCATAAATTCAGTGCCAGCCCAAACGAAAAACAAAAAACGAAATGAAAAAAAACACACACACAAAATTATTTTCAAATTTACGTTAATTATTTTGAATGCGACTGTGGGGCATGCAATAAACATTTACAATCGTATATATGCTATCGTATCGTATATACGATATACATATATGTACATGCATGCGATACGATATACGATTCCAAAGCTTATTTATGAGCAGCGCATGCAAGCTCAAAGAAAGGAAGAAGAAGAAGAAAGGCAAGCAAACCAAAAATTGAACTAAGAAAGTTAAGAAATATGTAAATGTAGCACATTAATTGGAATTCGTACCACCTGCTTCCAGTAAATCAGTAAAGTCCTCTAAGATGGGTGTGCTGCACAGTTCTGTGATGAGAATTATAGTGAAAACAGTTATTAAAGGTTATTAATTAAACTTTCGTTCTATACATAATATTAATCATGATTGACGCTTCCTCTGCACTATAATATTTGCCGTACAAAGTCTAATAAGCCCGGCGAACACATTATTGATAATTTGCGCTTCATAAAAATATTAAACAAAATAATATGCAATAAATTTTGTGTGTGTTCTGTTGTGTTGTCTGGTATTGTGTTGTGTACACACTTCCTCCGTATAATGGTGTGAACTATAAATTTTCTACTCGTTACTCGACTTCTCGGTTTTCTTGTTCTTATCTCAGTAGGTTAAATGCATTGGGTCAACGTGCAACAATATTTGAATAATCTTTGAGGCTAGGCTAGACTAGATAAACAGCAGCACGTTCAACAGATGCAGTTGCTGCAAGAGGCAAATCTTCAGCCACAAAAGTGAAAGTAGAATGAGATATAAGCCATTTGTTTGGGCAAGTAATGTATGGGGCCAATTGTGATTAATGGGAAATTTAATGAGCCTTAAATCATCTAATAAGCACTAAAAAATAAAAATCTCGGCCGAGGCTAATAATCATCATCATAATTATTAAAGTGGCATAAAAATCAGAATATTGCTACCATATACAATATTTATTTGTTCATTGTAGTCTAGCGATATTCAGTTCTGTTCTGAAACATTTAATTTAGTTTTTTATAATTATTGCTACTTTATTGTATTGTTAAGCGATTAACGGGCAATTGCGCCCACAATATATATGGTGTGTGTGTGTTTTTATATGCCAAACTGCTGGACTGCAAATCTTGGCCATAAACAAACACACACAAACACACTAAAAACGTTTCTCATGCTCAATTTTCATAGGAAACGTGTCCACAATAAGCTTGACACGTTTCTCAACACTGTCACTCTGTCAGTCCGTCAGTCAATCACTGGAATTATGCCTAGATATTTCATTAAAACATTTTTGTGTATTTGTCGTATGAGCAATATTTTGATTGACAATCGGATTTTAGTGTCCGCTAGCAATTTTTGTTTATGGCTCAAGGGAAATAATGATTTTATTTTAGGTTGTTTACACTTTTTATTCGATTAGCTGATAAGCATGTAAACACATTAATGATCTTACATTACAGATTCTTATTCCTCTCTACTTCTTTCGTAGTTTGACGCATTCTACTTTCAGTTCCGTTACTTCAAAGCTCGCAAAGCTTTCAAATCCACGGCGCCTAAGCGAACAACTGTATAAATGTATATTTGTTATATATTGTATTTATATAGCACATGGTATGAATGTGTATTTAGGAGAAGGGCTTTTCGACTACTTAGCAGGAACAAATTTCAGTTATTACCAATATCAATGTCCAATACAAATAACCAGGGCACAAACCATATTTAAACAACTAAGCCCAATGTAAATGCTATGAAAAAGAAAAAACCAAAGAGAGAGAGTAGAGGAAAGAGAGGGTCTGTGGGCTAATCCTGGCATGTCAATCATGGGATAGCATTTGTCAGACGCAATGTCGCGCTGGCTAGATGATGAACTGGGCTAATAATCAACAAAAAACAGCAACAACAACAACAACGACAACTGAACTGACTGCTGACGGCAATGCGCACAACAACAACAACAACAAGAAAAAAAACCAAATATTGATAGCACTGATAACGATCGACAGGCGACATCGACATCGACATCGACGAGAACGTAGAGCTGACTGCAGCGCGTACCTAGTGGCCATTTTTAATGGCCTTATCATGCAACCAAACAAGGCACGTCGATGTTTCAGGCCGCAGAGAATACATACATATATATATGTACATATATCTAGTTTACAAACGAATAGAGTGTGTCTATATGAACAGTGGTTAAACGCTTAAAAGATTTTTCTGAATATCCAAACTAAAACCAATAATTCTTATAAAGGGTGGGCCATCTATCGGTTTCTATTTGAAGCACGGGTTAATTTGAGTCTGGCAACACTTATGTCATTCTTCTTAAAATTCAGTATATTATCTCCGTTTTTTTTAAAATAGATTTTATTTGATTTTATTTGAAAAAGCCTGTTTTTCTAAACTATCGAGCACTCACTGTAGCATAACTTCATGTTGTAGCTTTTTCCTCCTTTTTTTTGGGGGCCAGACATTGGGGCAACACACATCTATGTTGTGGTATATATAGATATGTAGTACTCTCTCTCTCTCTCTCTCTCTTTCGCTCACTTTCTATGGGGAATTCATAAATTTTGTGCATATTGACATATTAAATCTCAATGTGTCATGTGGCATTAGGGTTTTTATGCCCAAAGCCCGATGGGGACATAACGACATGTTGAACCCCATTCACTCTTCTCGGCACCTCACCCCTAATTTGCCACAAACCAATTTATGCCTTATCATTTTCAAGTTTATGTTTCTTCCTGTTTCGATCTCTCATAATGTTCAATAGGCGTTTTATACAAATACATAAACACTTTTTTGCGTTAATAATGATTGCAAAGATTTGGCCATAAATGTCGCTATTTAGTTTTTATTGGAAGTAAAACTAATTTTTATTGGTTTATTGGCTATACTATTGTTTTAATCAATACGCCAAAGCGGCGTACCTGTTATCAACCCATGGGCTAAAGATAACACACACAATTTGATACCCGGTATCACCCCAAAAAAAAAAAAAAATAAAATTATTAGAGCAACATAGAAACCCCGGTTTCCGTAATGCCACACCATAGAATAGAACCCACCTCGACCATTGACAGGCGGCCGTTGATTTCACCAAAAGGTGTCCCATTCCACAGAAACCTAGTCGCTAATCTAATCGCGAAAAGCCCGACAACAGCTATTGAAACAAAAGTACATCCAACAACAATAACAATTCTTGAAAATACGCTTTATTGCCACACCCAATGAGGAGAGAGGTGGTGTGTGTGGTTCCTATTGACACGTACACCTCACACACACACACACACACATAAGTACAATTTAAGAAAGTAGTATTTGAACTGAAAAAGCATGGCGCTTAAGTGCAAGAAAATGTCAAATTGTTTTATATTATTTATACGAATAATAAATAAAATGCATAATCTTAATTTGTCGTCTTGACCCGTTAAAGGATTAAAATGAACAACGGCGGTGCCATAAACGTTAATTGCATACCAACAGATTTTATGGGCTTAATGGATATCGTCGATATCGAACGTCGTCAACTTGAAATGCCTGGGGTCATAAATTGTAAGCGCTTGCGCACGTGTTTATGCATGAGTGTGTATTTGCTTGAGAGTGAGTGTGTTAGTATGCATTGCTGTAAATGTTAATGCAGTGTTGTTGTGCAATCAATGGTGAAGAAAAACCAAAGAGATCGAAACGAAACAAAACAAATTATTGACAGCCTTGGAGCTTTTCACCTTTAAAGTGAGAGCGCGGTACAAAGAGAAGATGGGCATTGCCAGATGAAAGTGAGCAGCAATGACTCAATTGATAGCGATTCTCAATTAGAATATTTACATTTCAATGGATCGGCATCGGTGCATTTCCACTCAAACATATTTCAAACACTTCTCGAGCCGCTAATTGTTGTGAGAGCGAGAGCAGTCGCTGCCTTTAGTTGTATTTGCATTTTTCATTAGAAACTGTAGAATTGATCAACCCCATTGATTTTTATATTTTTATTTTTTATAGTTAAATTGATTTACGACACGAAATTAGTCAACAGAGTCGACAAGTTTCAGGCTACGACTGCTGGTTTAGTTGAGCCTGGGGCATAAATCAAGGCGATGTGTGCCGTAAAATGAAGACAAACATTTGATTTTTATGAGCCTAATGGCCCTTTGCAGCGCTCAATGCAAGCAAATTGCTTATGGTTAGTTATAAAATTATGTTTTGGTATTTTCTTTCTTTGATTCTCTTGTGAAGCGCGAACAGCACGAGCTTTGCCTTCTGAAGGAAGACAAAGAAGAGACTGTTTGAGTCAGTGCTCGTTGCGGATGCGGGAGAAACCCACAAAAATGAAGGTGACTAAATTCGAACTCGAATTCGATTCACAACAAGGTGAAACTGGAAAGCTTTGAGCTTGACTTCTCCCTCACTAAACGGAATGTTAGCTTAGGGAGAAGTGTCAACATAATTTTAGATTTTTCATTTTAATACTTAAAAACTTACCAGGCTGTGGCTGCGCTGGATATGATGGCTTCTTCATCCAATCATAATATTGAGCTTTCGCTGGCGATGTCCTGTGGGCATTGTTGTTGTTTGCCGTAATGCTGTTGTTGTTATTGTTATTGTTGTGCGTTGATGGACTGTTGTTGTTGTTGTTGTTGCTCAAGTGATGGCTCAAATGATGCGGCGATGAGGCAGAAGTTGGCGCACCCGGACTGGATATCTCACTGCCCGACACAGTTATTGGTGGCGATGGCAAGCCCTCGGCAATATGTTGCTGCTGCTGGTGTTGCTGCTGCTGCTGATGTGCCTGGGCAATGGCAACGGGATCGGAGCCACTGGACTCGTTCAGCTGTGTGGCACCAACAACAGGAGCAGAGCTGCTGCTGCCCGAACTGGCAGAGCTGCTGGAGCCGCCTCCTCCTCCTCCTCCCGCCGTTAACATGTGCATGATGCTGATGCTGATGTTGATGCATCAACTGATGGGCCGATGTTGGCACACCGTTGGATTGCTGCTGCTGCTGCTGCTGTTGCACAAAGTTATCGTTAGCTGCTGCTGCTGCAACGGCTGCCGCTGCCGCCGAATTGGAAGCGGGTGAATGCCAGTCCGCAGCTGCATAGAGATGCGGACTATAGTACATCTGATGGGCGGCCGCGGCATGGTGGGCTGCATGGGGGGAATCCACATCTCCGAGAAACTGATGATTGGGCTGCGTATGGTAGTTTGTGGGCCAGTTCCATGGTTGACCCGCTGCCGCCGATGCGTAAGCCAGATTGGCACTGTGTTTTTGCGAATACGGCATATTGTAATAGTGGGAAACCATATTTGGTTTTTACTTTCTTTCCTGTGTTGGGTTATGTGTGAGGTTAAAGCAAGTAATATTTAAAGTCTTTGCTTGCTAATTATTTTGCACTCTGCGTTTCACTTCTTTTTATGTTATTTGTCTATTTTTGCACATTACAAGCACATTTTACAAACGTTTCCAATTTCTTCTTTTTGCGGTCTTTTGCACACACACTTTTTGATTTTGTGCTTGTATTGGTGGTCAGCCGCGATTAATCGTTTATCGATTAAGCTTTAATTGTTTGTTTGGTATTTAAATATTGCAACGCAGACACTCGCGTTTTTTTTTAGTAGTTTTCCTTAAGCTTTTTCAACTGCCGTTGCGATGGCCTGTTGCGACATTAACCGCAGTCGAATACGTACTGAAAGCAACGAGGAACGTCGAGCACTGATAAAAAAAAATTGTAAGCCAAAAATTATATGAGGCTACAGTGTCACAGCCGACTATCTAGTCATCCCGCTTGCACACACAGTGTGTACGTTGAGTAGGCATTTTTTAACCCTCATTTCCGTTGCGAGTTTGAAATTCAAGATGGCTTATGTTTAATGCTTTCTCGCTCTTTCTATGCCACCGCACTGTCTTGCTCTTGGGTACGTTATGGCTGGTTAGCAGGTAGCTCCGCCTCTTTTGAGACCTGGTCTTGCCATGGCACACAGGTATCAGGTAATTTGTGTTTTGTGTTTTGGTTTTAGGCGTATAACAAGAAAGGGGTCTTTTCCTTTATGACTGCTTCGATTTGTAGTATAAACTAATATTGCCTAATTAAGTAATTCCACGCGAGTGTGCATTATGCAATTAGTGGCTGTAAAATCATGTTTGTAGTGCCATAACTACGGATTTCCATTTATTATACGACATCTATCCATCCATGACTGTGTGTACAATTCATTGAGCCTTTGGCTACATATTCCAAGTGCCAATCAACGATTTGAGGTTGGGATTTTTTTTAAAGTTAATTTTACAGTTTGTTTTTTCAGAGCAATTGAAGTGTTTCCATAACAATTGCGCCAATTACATCATAAGTGATATAACAAATGATCACGACTCAAAATTTGGCCATAAATCAAAGTTTAAATTGCCTTTTAAATTAATGGATCGCTATGGACAAACTGTCACAAATATATCCAAACTTACCTAAGCCGATTAAGTAATCCACAAGGAGTTTTTAAGTTGACTTCCAAGAAGTGTTTTGGGAAGATTAGTTAAAAAGCGTATTCATTGATCGTCTGTGTGCACCATAAACTTCCAATGTGAGTGCGAATAATTAGAAATGCATTCAGTTTGACACAATGGAACAAGACACAGGAGCACAGACACTAGGCAAACCAAGGCAAATCGATCGAGGAGCAAGGATCAGCAGTTGTCCTCCACTTAAATGGCAGTTATTAACGAAAACTATGCGTAGCGGCTGTCTAAACAAAAAACCCCTTAATGCCCAAAAACAAAACATTGTAAAACAATTGAAAGGCCAGCAGACAAAAGTTTTATGACCAGCAGCAACGGTAACAAGGACAACAAACAAGGCGTATAGAGTAGGTGCCTTCCATAAAGATCGCACTACCATTAAAGTGCTTGCAGCCCATTTTTTCGCGTTTTTTCGCGCAGCCTTTCACAGGAGTTCGCTTCGTGGAAGGATGAACTGCTTTCATCTTTCACATCTCTCTCTCTTTTTTTTGTCGCACAGCCTGCGAGTCACGTAACAGGACCTTATAATATATGTTTGTTTGTGCTTACCTGGAAGTCATTAGGGGCGCAATCTGCTCGTGCCTTGACAAAAGCACTGTGGCGACAACATTCTTTAGCCGTTCAGAGGGCCAAAAACATAAAAATCAATTCAATAGTCCAAAAACAAACCAAGAAACCCTTCTAATGCATTTGTACCAGTTATTACTATTATGAGTCACTTCAGATGGCCATAAATTAGAATATGGCCGGGCAATTAACGAAAAAAAACAAACGACACGAAAAAAGTTTTAAAATGCAATTATGTTAATAAATCCATAAAGAAAAAGCACAGCGCCACAAATCAGTCATAAAGCAGCCTCAAAGCCTCAACGGCAATTAGGCAAAGCGAGAGCACACAAATATATAGAGATATAGAGTCGTCTAAGCATATTCCGTATAGTACAGTGGTAACTTGCAAACGTAAACACTTCGACTCCTTAAACTTTATCCTCGGTGTATAAATTCAATAGTCATAAATGCCATTAAAATTATAACTCTTAAAAAAAGAATACGATTATTTGTTCTCCATACAAAATAGCAATCCAACCTATGAAAATTCCCAACTTTTGAGCAATCACTGTATAAAAGTTAACTTTTATTGTTGTTTTACCTTTTTGCCGTCGTCAGACTTAAATGACGCTATGCTTGATTGGATTGTTGAGTTTCTTTTTATTCTTTTTGTTGTTTTGTCGCGCGGCTTTGCTTGTCGGTTAATTTTGAACGTTGAAGAGGTTTTTATAGCCATGACTGCGCAGTGATCGGTCCCAATCTTCACTTTGCCCCTCGCGGGCGGGGTTGGGCAAGTGCATTTTTGCGTTGTGCACACCCTTTATGAATGCCGCGATAAAATATCTTTGTTAATAAAACAATTTACAAAATTTGTTGTTGCTTACTTTTTTGCGGCCCAAAAATTAATGTTTGTCGATTATATTTTCAGTTATTAGCATTTTGGGGGAATTTTATTCCTAAATTATAGAAAATTATATAATTACAAAGAAACATTATTTAAATTGCTCAATTCGTATACTAAAAGTTTATATATAAATACATACGATTTTCAAAAGTTTGATAAATTAACAAAATGTTAAATATAGCAGGAGGAGAGAAAAAGTTTAAGAGATATGGTATACCGACTACAAAATAAAATGCGACTTAAAATTGAAATTAAATACAAAAGGAATTCCATTAGGTGTTAAGATCGTTCGTAAGTGTTTTTTTTCAGGGTGCCTCGAAAACGAAGTGCACAACAAATTGACATAGTACAACAATAATAAAAAATATGATTTAAAAAAAATAAAAAGGAATCAAAAGAGCCATAGGAGAACGCAATACAAAAAAGTATTTTGACTAAATTTGTTAAATACAGCAGGCAACAACAAAGTTCTGTTTTGATAAAAATCGTATCAAAAATATATATATATGTTCTTGTGGATTGTCTAAAACTTTGCGTCTGTTAAGTTAGTTAGGCTCATTTAGCTCCACTTTGTTGATGATTATAAGCACAAGGCAAAAGCTACCATTGTTAATCTCTAAGCACTATATATATATATATATGTATGTGTATGTCTATTTATATATGTACACATGGCTCTCACACACACACTACGCTGAGCCCAGCACCTCGTTTAGTATCATCTCGCGGGTCATCAATTGGCCATTATTGACACGCGTTCTCGATCGACTGCGACTCAATTGCGCTCGCCTTTCTGCGCCCGCGGGTCGCTGTCGTCGCGGCTGTCGATTACGCTGTCCGAAAGCGGAGCCCGTTTGCAGCGCCTCCAGCAGACTGTCCATGACGCCCTCCTGCGCCTGTGCCGCATCCATGTCGACAACGGCATTCTTGCGCTGCTGTCGCTCCATTTGCTCCCGTTGTGATTGCTCTCGCGCCTCCTGCATGCGACGCTTCTTCTCCAGCTCCTCGCGTATGCGCACATTGTCGTTGTATGCCGCCTGGAAGGCATCTTTGAAGGTCTTTATATCGCCAAAGAACTCCTCCATGGTGTATTTGCTCGGATCGAAGGCAAAGTACTCGCTCAGATCCTTGAACAACTTTTCCATTTGCACTTGCATTTTACCTAAAAAACAACCATTTAAAACTGATTAGAAAATATACTTTTCAGATATGTTCCAAACACTTACCCAGCACATCCACTTGCTGGCGACAGTCTGTGGAAAATTTGCCCATCACTTCACTGAACTTGTCATCGTCGCACTGCGGCACTTTGTTGTTCTGCAGATCTGTTTCTAGATTTTTCACCGCCGCATTCATTTGTCGCATCGCCTTTTGTATGGCATCCATGTTGACGCGCGAAGCTTTGTTCACGTGGGACAGATCATCGAAAAAGTTGAGTGCATCTGGGAACTTCTTCTCCACCAGATCGGCCAGGTAGTGCAGCAGTGTTTGCTTGTTGTCCGTATCCTTGGTGTTGCTCAGTTTGGTTAGGTAGGATATTTCAAAGCCGAAGGCCGCTTCATTCTTGGAGCCCGAGTTCATATAGTTGCCCAGCAATAGGATTAGCTCTAGGATCTTGGAGAACTTCTTGCTGTTGCGTATCTCCTCGCAGGCCGCTGTGCCCGCCACAATATCCGGCTTAATATCCTGCACCATATCCGCATAGTTTAGCTTGAAATTCAGATTGTGCAGGCGTGGAGAAAGTCGTTTGATTTCACCTGCAAACATTACGAGGATTAGTTATTATTCTGGAATAAAATCAAATCTTTTACTTACCTATTGTAGCTGCAAACTGTTCAATGGGCGGCAGGGGTTCACCCTTGGCCTTGAACTCCTGGAGTCGCTTCAGTTGTTCGGGTGGTGGCAGATATTGTATCAGATTCGTCAGAATGTTGGAGGATAGAATGTCGGTATCACAGCGGAGAAGACAGATTTTGATTTGTTCATAGGACAGATGCTTGAGGGAGCCGCCAAGCAGAATGGATAGATTCTGTGCCGACTTGGCGTCCAGGACGCGCAGATCTACATTCTTCTTGGTCAGCGTTGTGGGCTTGTCCACCGAATCCTTTTGATTCTCCTTCTTAACCGGTTTCGACGAGAACTTGATGGCCAGTTCCTGCAGGAAATCATCGGAGGCCAGCTTATCCTCCTGACACTTGACCCAGAACGCATTCTCTGACATCTTGGCTGGCACAATAGCCTTCCAATTGGCGCGCTTCATCGGATTCTTGGCCTCCCACTTCTTCTTGGGCTTGAGTCCATGGGGCAGCACGGGTGCCATGGGCATCATCATCATGGGCGGTGGCGGCGGACCGCCTGGGCGCATCATGCCGGGCATTGGCGGCGGTGGCGGACCACCCGGCCGCATCATGCCGGGCGGCGGAGGTGGCGGTGGTGGACCACCACCCATGCCGGGCATTGGCGGTGGTGGTGGCGGTCGCGGTCCAGCCATGCCGGGCATAGGTGGTGGCGGCGGCGGCATGCCACCTGCACCTGGTGGTGGTGGCGGCATGGGTATGTTGACTTTGGGCAGCTTATTGGGTGATGGCGCTGCCACACCGCTCGCCTCCATTAGCTTCACCTTCTCCTCGAGATGTGCGGCCTTGGCTTCGGCCTCCTGCTTGGCACTCTCCAGAGCCTCGATCTTCTTCTCATACTCCTCGGAACGCTGTGTCTCTTTGGCCTTGGCTTTCTCCACAATGTCGTCCAGCAGCAGCGAGGTGTCAATGTTGAAGTTTCGATTCTCAAAGTTCGGATCGCAGTAGCCCTTGTGGAAGACAATCTGGGCTATGCACTCCTCAATCAGCTGGTAGTAGGCGGGTCGAAAGTAGAAATCATCGCGTATGTACAGTAAATGCTGTAGGATTGATAGGAAATATGGTTCCGAGGTGGTGTCCGTCACCAGATTCTTGAGCACATCAAAGCAATCCTGTGCATCATCCATGTTGAAGGTGACATTGTCGAAGCGCTGTACAAACTCCTCAAAATCGTCCTCGCGTATCTCCATGAAGATCTTGAAATGCTCCTGCAGTGCCTCATTATTGCTGCCATTCACAATCGCCTTGAACTCATCCATGCGATCGTAAAGACCCATCCGCATAATCTCACAGCGCAGATGGAGACGGAAGTTCAGATCCGTTGGGGTGTTGGTCAAAGTGTTGATAAAGATGAGACTGTGACAGGCGAGCTCCCGCTTCGGATCCTGCTTGTCCGATGCGAACAGTGCATCCACAATGGGCCGGAAGCGTTCGCTGGACTTGTACGATGTCGCTGCTATGGTGGTGATTGCTCGGAGCACCTTCTCGTAGCCATTGCGTTCGTACACAATGCAAAAGGAGGCAAGCAGCTTGAGTGCCTCGCACATGGTTTGTGGCTTGCGTGGATCCAGGGATTGGGCCAGGAGCAGCACTACCATGTGCTGATCCGGCGTCAGGACCACATTCAGGCCCCACGTATTATTCATGATGGCCTTGAGGCAGCGGATGGCTTCGCACTCAATGCGATCATAGCTGCGATCCTTTTTTGCACGTGCCAGCAGCTTCTCAATCGTTCCAATGCCCGCCTCACCGAACTCCTTGATCCAGGATATTGTGTTGCTGGTGAGCGCGACACGCAATGATTCCACGCACTGATACACCTTATTCTCACTGTGCTCTCCATTCTGCAGGTACTCGATATAATCGCTGGGCTTCTCGAAGCGCGAATTTGCGTTGCGCTCCAGTGAATTCTTGCCTGGTGTGAAGAAATGCAGAGTAAACGTGAGTTAATATATGTTGGAGATTGTTAAAGCTACATGTAATTGCAATCGATTTTATACTTAGAATAATAAGCACGTGCCCACTGTACTCAAAGCAGATAGCAACATTTTAACTGTTAAATAAACAGCAATTCGTTTTGCTCCAGTTGCTCTCATTGCTGCTCCGCTATCTAAAGCTTTTTTATGCGTATGCTGCGTTGCCTTATCAGGCCAGAGTCAGACCCAGAGGAAATGATGCTTGATGGTTTACTTAAAGGGTAACCTTGACTTCTATCAAAAAGCATCAGCGGAATGAGAAGTAAGTTTTGTATATTCCTTGATTATTAAATGTAATCACTGCATATATGTATATTTATATATTATTTTATTACGTCAAGTGTTTTCAATGCAGACGCCTTGACGCTGAGTTTTTTTTTTTTTTTTTTTTTTTTGTAGTTTTGCACATGTTTATTGCTTGAGAGTACAAAATTCAAGTGCATGCAGTAATAATTTCAATAACAAAAACGCTCTCTCTCTCTCTCTTAAAAGTTTGCGCTCCAAAAAGTAGAGCCAAAAGCAAGAGCGAGAGTAGGCGCAAAAAGTGCATACGCAGCAAGGTAAAACTTCCATAGATGATCGATGCCGAGAGCTTTCTACTTACTTTTGCTTTTTCTCTATTTCTTACACGTAATGCATATCCACATTTGTATATACTGTTTATGTATGTATTGTACGTGCAATTTGACGTTCAAACATGACAAAATCAGCTGAAAATAAATGCTGTGAGAAACGAGCAATAAACGAAGGCGATAATAAATACAAAATGATGCTTATAAACAATCCGCAGGAGGTGTGGAGGCGTACGCACAGCCACAGGTTGGAAAACAAAACAAATGAAAAATGTTCGAGACAAGTGGTTGTGTTTATTATTATTGTTAAACTCGCATGAGTGAAATATGCACTATTCATACTTGTTTGCAAAAAGAGTTTTTTTTTTTTTTTTTAAACTATATACCCTGCAGTAAAGAGTTAATTTCCAACTTTAGCATAAGCATTTCAAATGTTTCCGTTGATAAGAAATATTTGCATGAACTATAAGAAGATTTTATCACAGTGTTTATTCTGTGATCCATTAAGATTATTTCTTATCATACTGATTAACCAAATCGCCATTTAATTTCTATTAGCTTGAAACTTATGCTTGTGTATGTATCATATTGTAAAGGGCAATTAATTGTGATGTTTGTTAAGCTAAGCGTTTTTTAATTAAAATTCCAATTGTGTCTAGTAAGAGTATTTAAATGTTGTTCAATTATATTTATTAACTATCAATGAGGCAGCTGTTAATTAAAGCCAAGCGTGTGCCGCTTGAGTTAATTATAAAAACGGTTTACTGTACAGTGGGTGCCCCGCCAGTTATGTTGATGGCTATGAAATAACGCTACTGCTAACGGTTTTTGTTTCATTTACGCTTAAGCTGACAAGCTCATTGTAATCTGCATGTGTTTTAGGCCAGTCTGGTAATTGAAATGAGTAACGTGAATTGAAATTGCATAAACTAAAAGGGAGCCTGATGGCGCAAAATGCTCTTCTCCTCGATTCTCAAAAATTGAAGTAAGCTTCGCTGATTTTGGTGATTGTTATTGAATATAAATTATTTATTGTACACATACACATATTTTTGTGTCTACTAAAATAAATAAATGCAAAAATTCTTATATTTGTGCAATCATTCTCTTTGTAATACTTTACTGGACAATGGGTGAGTGGCAATATAATTATTGAACATATTGTATTATGAATATGAGAAGGATAAAAAAAATTAACTAATTTAACTAATAGTTAAGTTAACTCTCGTGTTGTCTGTTTTTCTGAGTGTATAATTTGTTGCACACACCTCTTTTAATTTTCGATAAGGCAACCTATATCTATATACAAGCTATGATAACGCTAACATTTCAGCTAGAATGCGCCATGAATCATCATCACAAAACGCTACGAACAAGCGCAATTCTGAGCTGACAATTAATAGAAATGTTTGCAATAAAACAAAGAACAAATAATTTTTTTTACCTGGAAAACTGCCTACATACAGGTGCACTAGTCTATTCTCTATGTTATATTATTGTCTTACCTCTCATATGCATGAAAATCATCTTCTGTCGCTCCTCCATGGGTTTACTCAGCAGCGGTTCTCGCTTGTCCTTGGGTATGTTCATATCCTCGAGTATATCCTGGAACTTATCATTTAACTGCGCCTCGCTCATCTCCTGAATCTGCCGCTCCAGATCAACGACAGCAATAACGGCGCCATCGTCGTCCGTGGAGACGGGTCGACCGGCTCCATGTGGCAACGAGTTGCTGTTGTAGGTGCCAGCTCCCTTTGACTTTGAGGGGCGCCCGAACCAGCTCTCCAGTATGCCGCCACCCACGGACTTGGACTTCTCATGTCGCGACATGCTGTGTCAAAGAAATAATTAAGTTAGTTTAGAGCCAGTTGAAAATCAATAGGAATTAAGCCGAACCCAAATTTTTTGAGACGCATTTTGTGGCTGACTGCTGACGAAACAATACCGCTATATGAGGTTGTGTGAGTTTTTTTGTTTTGCTTTTCACTAGGTATTTAATTTTGGACATGCGCAGCTTTTGCTTGATTGCACAGCTGTTCATTGTTTACACATCGCAGCAATGCAATCTCTTTGAACTGCGCGCCTCCAGCTGAAACGAGCCACTAACAACAAGCATCTCATTGACTACCTCCACCCTCTAAATATCAGCTGCATCTTAATCAGTGATGTGCTTGATGCTGTTTATTTGTTTACCATGCCCAAGGATCGAGAGCAACAGAGCTTTAGAGATGAGCGCGTGATATGACAGTTAGGGCTGCATTTGCAAACACAAGCTTTCACTTATAAAAGTGCTCTCTTCCACTCTAAAAATTTTATATCCGATTGTATACAATTCTTATATTGAGCTCGTTGACCGATGTTTGGGACCATCTCTAGTTCGAGCCAATTAACATGTAAATAATAATGCGAAGAGGTGCTGATGTGAAGGCAGAGGAGGAGGTGAAGCACGTGGTGCATGAAAACAGTCCATTTAGACCGCAAAAACAAACATTAAAATTAATAGCTTAACTACACAAATCAGATAAATACATAAATAATGAGCCATATTGAGCGAGTATGTATTAAAAAAAAATGACGCGATAATTACCAAAATAGGAAATAACAAGTTTACAGGAGAGCGCGTAAAACAAAGAGAGAGCGAGAGAGCAAGCAAGCGATAAAAGTTAAGCGGGGTCATCCGTTAGTTTGTGTGCGTGTGTGTGTGTGTGAATCATTTAGCGGCATTCAAATGCAATTTTGTCAGTTAGGATTTTAAATGTGTTGTTGCTCAATAAAGTGGACGTGCTTAGAAGTTAAGACTTGTGAATCATTAGCCAGACAGGTTTTGAGATGATGTTGTCATCGGCAGCAGACTGTGAATGATCTTAAGCAAATGTGGCCTGCCTGTTGCAAAATAGCCACAACAACTTCTTATGCATGGAAAGGGCAACAACAATTTCTTTTCATGTTGAGTAGGAAATGCTTTCAACAAGATTTCTTTAGCTCAAGAATTTACCGCTGCTGCTTGCTGCTTCTGTTGCAATCACTGCTTCACTGCCTGAATAGGCCAATGCAACAACAATAATAATATGCTTTTTGTTTACCTCGAGGCAATTGCACTTTGCAGCCAGGCCCGCCTATCGTGTGAGAATAACTAATGAACGGCAACAATGCCAAATTGTAAACAATCTAAATGTACATCCATACGTGTAGCGGGCTTTCAAATTGTTTTCAAAAATTCAAACGGCAGCCCCAAAAGCAAGAAACGTGGTTCATAAAAGAGATGGGAGCGTGAGACAATACGAATTTAAGCTCTAGGTTTATCTTTTCATACTAATATTTTAAATTTGTAAGGCAACACTTAATGTTTGAAGCCGATAATTGTTTATTATTTTTCTGATCGTGTCACGAAACGTTCCCCAACTCTAGTTTGCAACACTACAAATTCCAAGCAGCACCGTTTAACAAAAACAATAACAACAGAGAACCAGAGGCCGAAGACTTGAAGCAAGAATTCGATATTCGAATTCACAAAATGCGCTCACCTTCGTTTTTTCTATATGTGTCGCTGTGCTCACTTTTGATTTTTCGGTGGTTTACGTCATAAGACAGAAAAATATAATGGCTTGGTTGGCAAAGGCACAAACTAACACACACACACACACAAACAAATACTTATACATACACATACAATCAGAAATGAGCAGTCAAACACCCCCCGTTCCGTTCGTTTTATTGTCGCAGTCACTGATGTTGTTTTTGTTGGGTGCGCTCTTATGCTGCTGGCCGAATTTTTGTTTGTTTTATATGCCGCGACGCTGGCCTAAACAGAGCTGCGCAGCGCACTTTAAACAGACACAAGCGCACACACACACACGCACACGCACCTCTGAGACAGACACTGTGCGTGGTAATTACAAGGCAAATTTTTAATACTTTTTTTTTGGCTTTTGAACCATACCAACAATACAAAAAGCTGCTACAGCTATGTACATAAATTTCGCTTACTTTTTAATTTTTGATTTGGCGTGGATCACTTTGATGTTGTTGTTGTTTGTGGTGGCACCACTTGTTGCTGTCTTGGCGCATTAAGTGACACATGAAACGCTG
This sequence comes from Scaptomyza hsui, assembly GCA_018152825.1. NCBI lineage: Eukaryota > Metazoa > Arthropoda > Insecta > Diptera > Drosophilidae > Scaptomyza > Scaptomyza hsui. The sequence goes on from JAECXO010000280.1 coordinate 1,103,464, forward strand.
CAATTTGCACACTCGTCTACGTGCGTTCGATTATTTAAACACTTCGCTCACAAATTAACACGTAGTTATCGTGCTTAAAATTTGCCGTTTGGCATAAATTACACAAAAAAAAGTTAACCAAGCGTTCCGCAGAGCTGAATGCAACTGGTTCCATGTTTTTCCTTCTCACAGCAGTTCAGCTCAGTACGTATTGACACTAGTCCACTAGCTGGCTCATTTTACCGCTCGTTCAGTTCCAAATTCAGTTCAAATGCTATCGCGCCATTGTTAATATTCTATCGATATGTGGCAAATCGCTTATGATCAGTCAGCTTGTTTTACAGCACTGACGTTGAGTAAAAAAAACTACTACGGTCACCCTAACTGAACACCTATTATGCGGGACCGGTATTTCGCGCTTAAATATAAATTTAAATTTACATTTCAAATGTGGTTAAGAATTAAGAAAGTTTGACAGGAGGTACAAACACAAGTTGTATTCTTAAAAGAACTGACTTTTATATATTTCGAAAATAAAAAACACAGATTATTTGTTGACCACAATTAGACCATAGTTTTCTTTGAGACTGTTTCGTTTGTTTCTGACGCATCGTGCGTCTAAAGTATGTGTTTGTGTTTTGTGTGTGGGTAAGTGTGTGTTAACATACTTATAACCAGATTTATAGCTAATTATCAGATAATTAATGGCATTTATAATGCTAAAATTAAACTACAAGACATAATTCAAAACATATGAGTACGTTTAGTACATTATTATAGTATAGTATATATGTATATGTAACTTTTGAGTAGACATTAGATACATTTCTAGATCTTAGTATATAAAGTATTTCTACAGCTGCCTGTTTTTTCTTTCGCTAAAAGTCCCGTAGGCTATTACATTTAACATCGAGATTAAATTCACAATTTAAACCTAAAATACTATTTACATATAGTGGTCTGATCCAGCAGCTTCTTCCACAGATCAAACTGTTCATTGGATTTGATCATATGCACACTAATCGCATTGCGTATATTGCAAGGATTAAACGAGATGCGCCGATTGACGAACTCATTCACATGCAGACGAGTAATGCCCAGACTTTGCGCAACAATGCCCGTGGTGAAGACATCCTCCAACTTCAGATACACCGTTTTCAACGAACGCACATACAGATCGTGCACAATTTCGCCGGTCATGACGTAGGCGGGTCCTGTCGTGAACGATGGGAAAACCGCCGCTGGGAACTGATCCGTTGAGACATAGTATTTGGATTTCTTGTTACGTATGGGTTTCCATTTCTTGGCCAGTCGTCCATAGATAGCACGTTTCACCTTACGTTTCTCCAGTTGTTTCAGAAAATTCAATAGTTTCGGCACATTGATGAACATATCATCATCTGTTTTCAGTATATAGTTGGCACTATGGCAATGCTGATCGGCCCATTCCAGGGATGAGATCGTCTTGAGCGTTAAATTGTTATACGAGTCAATAAAGTTGCCCCTTATCAAATCGCCATACATGTAGTTCTCCTGGGTTAATGCCGCATTCACCGTCTCATTAATGCCGCGACCCAAAACAAATGCCATGCTTATATCACGACGTGTGCCATAATGTCCCCAGGTCTGACGAATGGACATTCTGGCATCTGCATGAGTCAGCGCCGATGTAATCAGTATCAGTAGCCTTGTGTTCGCGCCATTCGATGGACAAATGCGCTCCACATCGATCTCTTCGTTTAGATGGCCGCTCTCATAGATTTTTTCAGCTGCAATGCCCTTGGATGGATCTAGGCCAGTTGGTTTGTTTGGGCTTTTACCCTTTGGCACTTTTGGAGCTGGCGGCGGCTTCTCCTTCTCCTTCCCCTCCGCCGTTTTCACTGGCATTACGGCATAGGAGCCAATGGGCGAGGCACCTTCATTGTTTTTATTGGTATCCAGCAAATTAATTTGCAAGTCCTCAATCAAACCGGGCTGATTGGTCTTATCTGCAAACAAAGAATAGAATGGAATTAGTAACAACGTTTCTAGGGAAATTCAATATATGTTAATTCAGTATCTATGGGGAACAGCGCCGCTGTCCAAGTTGTCGTTACGTAATATGGCAACATAATAGCGTGCAACAAGCGCTGTGCAAACAACTGAACGAACCTCCCATTTGTCTAACAACAGACCAGAACCCGTTAGGTAAGGCGACACTTTGGACTAACTGGCAATTAGTAAACAAACAATGTGGTGTGGGTGACATGAAGCGTATTTACAGAGTGTGTTAACTATGTAAAGCTATTTGCAACAAATGGAGTAAATATTGTTTGTAAATATTTGTTCAAAATTAATACAGAAACGATTACGTTCACATTTATACGAATGATATTAAAATAAAAAAAGTTGTTATACAAAATTTCTCTGACTCTGGGAGGGTGTAAAAAGTTCGTTTTTGGTTGCGCATTTTGTCTTTTATTTGCAAGCAACGATGACGACAACTGTCTAGCGCATGCCACGCCCATAGATAGTCATATTCAACCAACCCGTGCGTTGTTCGCTGGGCAGCAAGACACCTGCCGCTCCCGCTCCCACTCCCGTTCCTGGCGCAGTGTTGCTGCTGTTCGATGTCATGTTCTTTAGTATCTTATCAGCATTCTCAATGAACTTTTGCAAATTGGAAGTAGGTATCATGAGAATCTCGACATCCGATGGTGATTGTTGCTGCTGCTGCTGCTGCTGTTGTTGCAGTTGTTGGCCAGCAGCAACTGCTGCTTGTTTGCCAGCCGCAGATTCGCTATTGTTGTTGATGTTGTTGCTGTTACTGTTGCTATTGATGTTGCCTGCAAATGATAACCTGGTTGATAACAACATTAACCAATTAGCAATATTGACATTCCAACTTACCTGTTATTGCATCAATACTCTGCACATACTGCTGCTCCTCGGGATCATCAGCCATCAAATTGACAGACTGCTCGCTGCCAACAGCAATGAGACTGGCGCCACCACCACCGCCATCAAGCAGAGCATCCTCATCAATGGTGGGCAAGCGATGCATCTGTGGCGGCCTCTTATGCAGCGGCTCCAATTGCCTGACTTTGTTGTTGTTGCTGCCGCTGCTGGGCGGCTGCAGCTCCTCGGCGGGTGAGAGACCAAATTCACCCGTATTGTTCAGGGACACCATTGCCGGCAGCTGCTGCGCCGTTTGTTGTTGTGGCGTTGGTGCCGCCAGTGGATGCATGTGTGTTGGCGTCAACGTTGCGGTTGTCGAGTATGATGCATAGATAAAGATTGTGAGTATGACAACAATCAGAACTAGGAAAAAGCGCAAAATGCGCGTATTATGTAAATTGCCAACAGCAACCATTTTTTTTGTTTGTCTTCAAGTCCAATGTTTGTTTATCCGATCTTTAATCTTTGAGTATTCGTTTATCGTTAGAAGAATTCTCGTTTTAGATATATATGACAAAAAGTTTATATATCAGAAAATACTTGTTATGCCCGTCACGGCGAACGTAGAGCGACTGCAACGATAAATAAATAGAGAATGCTTAGTTGACATAAGGAAATTCTATATTTTCTAAAAGGCAACTTTATTATTTTGTGTTGCCAAGAGTTTTTGCCGGAAGTAGTATAAATGGGAAATAGAATGTTAACCCGAGAAACTTGTAAAACTACATAGTTATATTTTTCCCCAAGTCGCATTTAGGGAGATACCCAACATTTATCTTATCTTGAGTGCAAAAAAAAAACACGTAATGTTAAGTTAATGATATTTATCGCTACAAACTTATCTTTTGATCGGTAAAGCGTAAGAACTCGAGTATGAGATATGTTTGTACAATTAAACTTACTCTACTAATTGCAAATGTGATTGTAATTAAAATTATCACGATAAAAATAATCAAGCTATCGACAAAAACATGAATGTTTAAAGCACATTTTTCAAACATGACCATTCCAAAAAAAATGAACTTTAACGAAGAAACATAAAACTATTTTACTACAAAAATCTTTTGGCGATTGTGAATGCCATTACTGAGGTTCGGGGGGACTGATAAAGACCCAAATTTGAAATAGAGAAAAAGAGAAAAGAGCACGGAAACGCACATATATTTTATGAGATTTATGGTGGTTTCTAGCTGAAAGCAAGGGGAAATAAACTTTGGTTTATCGGGCGGTAAGAACATGCGTTATTTTCTAAGGCAAAACTAGCAACAAATTGTTGTTAAGCACTCAAAAATGTTAATTTTAAAGTACTTGAGGTAGAGAACATTATCTTAAAGATCATTTCCTTTTAAGACCTTTGAGTAGTGAGCTACTGAAATGCCATATAGAGTAATTGCTTTAAATAAAGATACAGTAAACACTCGACTTATAACACATAGAAAACCATATAAATTTTATATACCCTGAACCAATAAAATGGGTAAAAAGAGTGTAATGGTTTTGTGCAAAAGTATGTAACAGGCAGAAGGAAGCATGTATAAAGTATATATATTCTGGATCAGCATCAAAAGCCGAGTCGATATAGCCGATAAAATCGATCTAGAGGCTCCAGATTTTGAACAAAAACTCATCTAAGTCCTATTTCCAATTACCGATAATTTTTCCCGTTTCCGATATACACATGCGACAGATAACAGTAAAATCTTGAATATCGAAAATGTGAAACACGTTTTAGTTTAGTAAATGATCAAATTATTTATTGACACAATATTTAAATCAGCGATCTTACTTGAATTTTGACTAAAACCACTCAATACAAAAGTTCTTATGTGTGAATGACAAATACATATTTGTCCAATCATTCTCTTTGTTATACTCAAATGGAAAAGGGGGAGTAAGTGGAAATATTATTATTATTTTGCATATAAAAATATCCTTTGTTTATAAGCACTTCATTTAATTATTTATTAATTTTTGAGTCAACATTTTATACACTGAAAAAGGATGATGAATGGAAGAAACCTATAAAGTAAATATTTTTGAAGCATTGCGTCTGACAGTTTTTATCATAACCTGATCTCAGTAACTAAAAGGACCTTGAAAATAATTAATCAGATTAATAATTTATTTTATCGAAAAAATTATAAATGAGCCTTTAATGTTTAAAGATATTTTGAAGTTTCGATGTTTTTATATAAAAACCAAAATTTTATTTATAAAATGCTGATGATTAATCAAATTGGGTATAAAGCGTTAAAAAATTAGGGGATAAGTTCCACATCGATTTCGATTCTGCTAATTCCAGCAACAACAAAAATCATAACTTATGGCAAAACGTGTCTGTTCAATATTTTACTAGCGGCTTGCAAATTAGAATCATTCCAATTAGCGCAAGACGCCTATATACAGTGTATAGTATGTACATAAACTTTTAGCTGACGCATGAAGAGCAAATATATATATTTTGGGCATAAGATTCACAGTTGAGTAAAGACACGATGAAGTTGAAGATCATGACTGTTCTGTCTGACTGTTGACTGTTGCTGTTTGGGCCATGCTAATGAGCTGGACAAATGTGAAGAGGTACGACGAATACATTAAACCACATCAGCACAGCATCCAGAATGTTGTTGTTTGTTTGCGCATAGCAACTACTTTATATGCGAGGGGCATAAAGTTAACTTACAAATTCTTGACCCGATTTGCCGGTTAGCGAAGAGAAGCGCGGGAAGAGTTAAAGTGGTATGGCCGAAGAAACCGCCTGCGCAAAAGCACTTGGCCATATTGGTTGTGTCCACTTGACTTGCCTTGGCCCAGATACTCTCAAAGATAGAAGCCGTTAACTCCTCCAGCTTTAAAGTTCCAATCAGTGTGTTCCATCGGAAATTTCAATGCTTATCGTGCGATTTTTGATAGTCGAACGTGACTAGTTTGTCGCTGTAGTAAATTTCACTTTATATAGTCAGCTCAAGTGCCCATTAAAATGCTTATAAAAGTCTAGTATTTTTAGCTGACCTCCAATACAAAACCCGTCAATTTATAACAACCAAGAAAATCAATAAAATGTCATTAAGGAAAAGTAAGAACTGCTTTAATAATTTAGCAAGTCTTTTCTTATAAGCAACTTCTCTAGTAGCTTCTTTATCTAATCGACGGCTTATTAAAACTAACAGCATTTCAGGTAGCTGACAGATAAAACAATTATTATGATGCTAAATAACTGTTATCAAACAAATGATAAGCCAAAGTGTGAAACACTTGATCAATTCTTTAACTTTAATAAATTTCGTCGTTGTTTCTGGCTTGTTCGCCTTGTTTCTTGACAAGATTTACAGCTGATTGGCAGCAATTACAGTTGTTGGATTTATTAGCAGAAATCTAACTTGTTCATCTCAAATTGTTTGTTGGTATTTTTTGGTGCTTTTTTTGACATGGCTATTTATGATATTTTCCTTGACGCACTGTGCGATTTCGTAGCTTATCGCAGCTTTCAAAAAGTAAGACATATATATTTAAACTGAAACGTAAATCCCTAAGCACACAAATGTCTAACGGTAAATGGAATAAAACTAATAATAAACTTTGTATTGGAGACCGCAGCGTGACGCGTCTTGTCATGTCTTGAAAGCGAGAGTGCTTTATATATTATACTACTCAAATGTACATGTATATGTTTATGACATGAATAGATTAAGCTGCTGTTAGTTGTTGGTTCTCATCTGAAGCGCTTCCACCATTCAAGCAGTGAGTCATGTGCGCAGATAAGAATCGTTTAGAAGTACGACAAGTACCTGCTGCAATGTTTACAAATGCTAATCAATATCATGTTTCCGCCCCACTCTCAAACGCCGGCCAATATTATTTTCAACAACAACAACACTAATTTGTCCAGCTTATCAGCTTGAGCGACACGACGAGAAATTATGCTATGGAATACGTATAAGGAATTTATGAAAAAAAAAGATTTTTGTTCAGTGTACAGCTATGAATGAGATTTTAAGCAGTGTGAAATTGCTATATAGTTGTAAAAATTAACAGAGCAACACAATTACGTTATTAAGTAATAGAAGTGGGAAACAAATGCATATAACAAATATTATATAAGAAGCGTAGTAAGTAGTAGGTGATGTTGAAAGTTTCTAAGCAAAGCGGGTTTTTTTGTGTAGGAACCCTGATAAGTACATTGAACCGCAGATAATCGACGGTTATGCTGAAAGAAAACGGGTTTCCAGCGAAAAATCTTTGACTGGACCATGTTGCCATCAATCAAAGTCGCATCAAAAGCCAAAAACTCTAAAAGGAGGGCGTTGACCAGGTCATCTTGATCTATGTATCTAGCCGATCGAACAACTTAATGCTTAAAGCCAAAATTTGTGAGCTGTGATTTCCGGCTTTGGCTAATGCAGCCTTCGCCCGCTATTACTCAATCTTTAAGCAATACACGAAAACAAAACAAACTACAAAACAACGTTATGGTTATGTTAATACATTTAACAACAATAAAGCAACGCAGTCATTGCTAACCCAATGCATTGTCACTGTCTCTTTCCACTAGAGCTGAGTGCTTTTAGCAGCTCGTGTTTTTCTCTTATTTACTTGACACGAACCCTTGAAACTCAACACGAGGTGTTAAATAACACTAGTTAATTCCACTTCCGCATAAATATTTACATGGTTCTTGATATTTAACATACGAAATTCAGCGTTTATGTTTATCGTATTATTATTTGCACGTGTTCGTTTTTTTATCGTGTTTGGAAAAATGTGTGCGACACGCGCTCATCGCAAATTTTGCGTCTCTCTCTTGAACTAACTTACCTGCAGCTTAGTCGCGACGTCGACGTTCGACGTCAACTTGGCTTGGCGAGTAAATTTGTTAATTGAAGCAGCGACTGAGACAACGGCAGCGACGCAGTCAGCGTCGTCAGCCTGAAGACAGCGACAAAGTTGGCGTTGGCGATGGGGCTTTGGATATTGCTGTGGCTGTGGCTATTGTTGGACCAGGGTCAAGCATAATTACTAGATGGGGCAGTGCCTCTCGGGTCTATCTGCCTTATTAGTTTATTTTTAGTGTTTGCTCATAATTAATTTCCTTTTGTTGACAATCCACAAATTATGACAATGATTAGTAGTTATGTTTTGTTCTGGCTGTTTGTCCAAAAAGAATTCCAGTTGCCTTGAGAGAACCTCGAGAGTATATTATTAGCCTTAATTTAACGCAGCTTAAGCTGTTTTCATTAGTCATGCAGGCCAGGTATTTCAACAACAACAAAAAAAAAACAGACTATGCGTTTATTTCTGGCCCAATATGCATGTGTATTCGCGATTTTTTTTTTTCTCAGTTACTCTCAGTTACTGCAGCTATTTTATTGGTTGCTTGTTTTGTTGTGTTTGTTGTGGAATTATATGACACCTTTTCAGACTTTTGCACTTTATGGCTAGCACGTATGCATTCAAATGCCTTCACAATTTAGGGTTTTAATCTCATTAAAATGAATCTCAAATACAGATTTTTTTTGTTTACTCCGCGAGTCGCGAACGGGGTGCAGGTCGACCGTGTTCGTTGTCCGCAAGTCGTTTTGCGCTTCTGCTTCTTCCGTCTACCACTAATCACAATAACCACCCTGTTGCAATTAACATCTTGCATAACATACATGTTAAATAACATTGCTTTTAAGCTGTTATTAGCAGGCAAGAAGTCACTCATAGAATAAACTTCCGTTCTTAAAAAAGGTTGCTGTCGAGAATATCATTTGCTTCAAGATATATACTTGAAGTAAACTTGTGATATTATTAAATATATATTACAACGCTTATTTGCGTGTAAATGCTGCTACTAAAATGCTTAAGTTTTACGCGGGCACCCTAACATTAAATCAACAGTGAAGCAACCGTTGTTAGCACTGAACGCGAGCGCTTTTGCAGCTATCGACAAACTTGTGTACGTCAGCTGCAGCTGTCAAAAACTATTCACAAAAAATTTTCAACAACCGACGTTGTTATTGTGCTAGTTAGCGGATATTTGTTTAGATCCAATAAACGCATAAATTCCAATCAAACGCGTGAATTTAGCATAAATGTTGCATGCATATAATGCACAAAGTGTCGTTAATTTAACAAGAAGGCCGAAGCACAAACAGCAGCTGAAACCAATAAGCAAACAACAGAACGCATAACTATGTCATTTGTGGGTGGAGGGGTGGGTGGAGGCACCGATGTGCACAAATTTGTTGAGGCCCTGCAGGCAGACTTCAAGACGCTCTCACTTGAAACCAAGAAGAAGTACCCGCAAATAAAAGAGGTAAGTGCCTCTGTGCCAGGGTCATCTGACATTAGCTTAGCACTGCTGCTGTTGTCTTTGTTGCTGCTACCTCCTAAGCCCGCTGACGTGTGCATCATTTGCCCACAATTTGCCCACAGTTGCGGCGCTTTGTCATGCGGTATGGAAAGGGTCGCTGAGTGGGGCGGGGTTGGTGACGCCAGCGTTGAGGGTTGCTGTCTGGTTGGGGGGTTTTTTTTCTTCGCTTTTATGCACCTGTGTGTGCGCGCGACGCAATTATGAAATTGATATCAGACCGGTCAGCAGCAGAAGAAATAAAATTGATTTTATGACACTTACAATAATTGTATTGAGCACGGGTCATTAAATGTAAGCAAACTGAAACTTACTCAGCTGTCCATGAAATATTATTGTTGCTTAATGGAAAAAAAAAAACACATAAAGAAAAACAATATACTTTGACACAAGAAATTTGAAATACTTTTACTCCAAAGTTATCATGTTGTTAGGAAACTAGTAAATAATGCCAATTAGAACACATGATAAGCTATTTTTGAAATGGACAGAAAACGATTTTGCTTTATAGATTTTTCATGACTCACTTAAAAAGTTTTTGAATAACGATAAGCTAAATATAGAAGAAGAAATGTCTGTTAATTATACTTACAATTACCATTTTTCAGGCATGCGAGGAGGCAATTTCCAAGCTGGCCACAGCTGGCAGCAGTCAACAAAACTCTGTGTACTACACCGTCAATCAGATACTCTATCCACTTGTGCAGGGCTGCGAAACAAAAGACTTGAAAATAATCAAGGTGAGTAGTCATTATTGACATATCCGCTAACTACTAGTTTTTAATTACCTTTTTGTTTGTCCTTTTAACAGTTCTGTCTGGGCATGATGCAACGTCTGATTACACAGCAGGTGGTGGATCAGAAGGGCGCATTGTATATTACGAATGCCTTATGGACGCTAATGGAGCACAACATTGAGGAGGTGAAGGTGCTGCAGACTGTGACGCTTCTACTGACCACCAATCTGGTGGTTCATGGTGACACATTGGCCAAGGCATTGGTTCTCTGCTTTCGCTTGCATTATACCAAAAACGCAACGATTGTGAACACAGCTGGCGCAACAATACGACAGCTGGTCTCATTGGTGTTTGAGCGTGTTTATTTGGAGAAGGATTCAGTGCCCAGTATACAGCAACAGCAGCTGCAGCAGCATCAACAACAACAACAACAACAGCAGCAATCTGGCTCAAGCAGTCCAGATGCGGATAGCAATAGCACACAGGATGGACAAACCTTTGCAATGGACGCCTTTCATCTGTTTCAGGATCTGGTGCAGCTGGTGAATGCCGAACAGCCCTACTGGCTTCTGGGCATGACAGAAATGACGCGTACCTTTGGCCTGGAGCTACTCGAGGCGGTACTGAGCAATTTCAGTGCAGTATTTCATGAGGTAAGTTTGAAGACACACAATTAAACTGAGCTCAACACTAATTCTTTTTACCCACACAGAATCAAGAGTTCCGTTTGCTGCTAAAGGAACGCGTTTGCGCATTGGTCATTAAACTATTCTCGCCGAATGTCAAACATCGCCAGCTGCCGGCACCAAGTAATGGCACCGCTGCTGTCCCAGCCGATAAGCCCTTCTTTCCGATTAGTATGCGTTTGTTGCGTCTGGTTGCAATTTTGATACAAAAGTATCACACCATACTGGTCACCGAGTGCGAGATCTTTTTGTCGCTGATCATCAAGTTTTTGGATCCGGATAAGCCGCACTGGCAACGTGCCTTGGCACTGGAGGTTATACTGAAGCTTGTCTCACGCTCCTCGCTGATTGCGTTCTTCTGCAAGTCCTACGACTTGAAGAATCATGCCACGCACATTGTGCACGACATGATCGCTGCAATGGGCAGCTACGTGCGCTATGCGCTCATCAATGCCTCCGCTGTGCTCAACAATGGTGGACAGCCGACAGTTGGCGGCGTTGGCCAACAGCCGAGTACGTTGACAGCGCTTGCCAGCGGTGGTAATAATCAGTGTGGTTTTATGTTCCGCGGTGCCTATTTGCCGTTGGTGGCCAGCTTTGCGCCCGGCATGCCCAAGGCTGTTTAGTAAGTACTCTCGTATCTTTTCAATTCAAAAACGTACTTACCTTTACCCAATTTTAGCTTGGAATTGCTGGATAAACACGATGCACCAAATATACCCGACAGCTATGGCATTTCACTGGCCTACGCCATTCTGTTGGACATGACACGCTCCATTGGCGGCGTCATACAGCGCACACCGGAATTGCATCCCACGCATAATACGGCTGTTATAAGCGAGGAGGAGCATAAGCCGTTGTGCTTGCAGCTGATCAATTCCAGCTGGTCTGGCCTGCTCAGCGCATTCATTCCGCTCGTGGAAACGTCCATCGACGAGGGAACAACCGAGAACATACTGAAGGCCATGCAGAACTATGCAGCTCTTTGTGGCATGCTGGATCAATTGCAGCCGCGTGATGCTTTCATTATGGCCATGTGTCGTGCCTCCTTTCCACCGCATTATGCCATGTCCATATTCGCCAACAATGCCCAACCGGATGCAGATCTCAGATGTGAGTCTTATCAAATGTTTATATACTTGTACTCTGGCAAATAATGAAGAATTATCCTATCCTCAGGTCACACGCGCAGCGGCAGTCAGGATTTGAGCAATCAGTTCATCAACAGTTGCACAACAGCGGATGGCGGCGACTTTCGGCCACAGATTGTGGCAGTGGGAACACCATTGCCAAGTGCCTCGCTGCCACATAGTGTAATGCAGGCACCGGTGATGCTGACCAACAAGAATCTGCAGTGTATGCGTGCGATTCTGCTGCTGGCGCACAACAATGGCAGCATACTGGGCACCTCGTGGCACATGGTGCTGCAAACGCTGCAGCATTTAGTTTGGATACTGGGCCTGAAGCCCTCCACGGGCGGCAGCCTGCAGGCGATGCCTAAACCCGCAGTTGACTCCAACGTCGGCATACAGACTGCTGTAATGGCAGATCTGCCGGTGCTCTCGCAAATGATAGGTCAACTGTTCGAATCCAGTCAGTATTTGGATGATCTTGCCTTGCATTATCTAATCGATGCGCTCTGCAAGCTCTCCCACGAGGCCATGGAGCTGGCCTACGCTAATCGTGAACCCTCGCTCTTCGCTGTGGCCAAGCTAATGGAAACGGGTCTCGTGAACATGCCACGCATCGAAGTCCTCTGGCGACCGCTTACGAATCATCTGCTGGAGGTTTGCCAGCATCGCCACATACGCATGCGTGAGTGGGGCGTGGAGGCCATCACGTATCTGGTCAAGTCGGCGTTGCAGTTCAAGCACAAGCAACCGCTTAAGGAGAATCTGGTAAGTGCAACGACCTTTTTTAGTTTCGCGAAACGAATTTGACTCTTAAAGTATTACAGGAGCTGCAAACCATGTTGCTGAGTCCACTTTCCGAGCTGTCAACCGTAATGCATGCAGATGTGCGTCAGCGTCAATTGGACTGTGTTCTGCAGATCCTGAATACGGCTGGTGAAATTCTCTCCTTTGGCTGGCCCGCAATCATTGAGATAATTGGCGCTGTTAATGATCATCATGGGGAGCCGCTTATACGCACCGCATTCCAGTGCCTGCAACTGGTCATCACCGATTTCCTAACCGTCATGCCTTGGCGTTGTTTGCCCCTCTGCATCAGCACAGCTGCCAAGTTTGGATCACAAACCCAAGAGCTAAACATCTCTTTAACAGCCATTGGACTGATGGTAAGCAAGCGTATATAAAGAGCAGCAGCCGCATAGAACACTAAATACTTTTTTACATTACAGTGGAACATCTCGGACTTCTTTAATCAAAATCAGGACAAACTGATGTCCACACAGCTGGAGGATGTATCCATCTTTCCGGACTTTCCTGGCACCGTTAAAATGCCGCAATTCGACAAGCTCTGGATGTGCCTGTATGCCAAACTGGGTGGATTGTGTGTCGATCCACGACCCGCAGTGCGCAAATCAGCTGGTCAAACACTCTTCTCCACGATTGCAGCACACGGCAGCCTGCTAAATCCACCCACATGGCAAGCGCTTGTGTGGCAGGTGCTCTTCCCACTGCTCGACAATGTCCGGGCTTTGACCAGCTCGGCCAGCAACGAGAAGGTGGACGCCAGCGGCAACATTTTAATACATCATTCACGCAACACCGCTCAAAAGCAGTGGGCCGAAACCCAGGTGCTCACCCTGTCCGGTGTGTGTCGTGTGTTTAACACCAAGCGTGAACTGCTCCAAATGCTCGGCGACTTTGAGCGTGCCTGGTCGTTGATTCTCGAATTCATACAGAATGCGGCGCTGAGCAAGAATGGTGAAGTGTCCTTGGCGGCCCTGAAATCGCTGCAGGAGATCATGTATCACAACAGCACGGAACGTGGACTCAAGGATGGGCAGACGGCACAGCAACAGGAGGATGAAATCTGGACGGTAACTAACAAGTGTGATACAATATTTAAATTTCTATGTTAATCGCAAATCGTATTTGATATTCTCAGATTGCCTGGAACATTTGGCTTAGCATAGGCATGGAAAGTACCAAAATGTCGGCAACAACGCGCCAGTTAATGCCTGGTGGCAATGATGGCCAAGAGGATTTCTACATTCCTAGTCAGGCATTTCTTACCGCACTGATACAAATCTTTCCTGCCATTTTTCAGCACATTCAAGACAGGTGAGCTCTTAACCTTTTAACCAAAAATCAATTAGAGACTTACATTAACTTGTTTTCCAACATTCAGATTTAGTGCCGCTGACTTTGATAAGTTCTGCACCGTGTTGACAAATGCCGTTTGTATACCGGTGCAAACGGATGCCGTTCCTTACATCATGTCCACCGTGTCGGACACGTTGCTGACGCCACTACACGATGGCATACTCGAATGCATGGAGCTAATACAGAAGGAGGCAACCAGGCCCGATACAGAATCCACAATACGCCAACTGATACCCGCCATCTTTCGCCAGCTGTTGATCTTTAGCAAATTTGCCTGTGCACCGCCCACATTCCAGCAGAGTGTGGAGCACAGCAAGTATGGCAAGTCGAGCAATCATTATGGCAACAATGCATCCATCGAGGTGGTCAGCATGAACTATATACCGTTTGGCGAGAAATCCATAAGCATTTGTGTGAAGCTATACCAAAGCACGGCCACCGAGGAGACCGTGGTGCAGGAGCAGATACTGCACGACATTGTCAAGGCACTGCGCACACCCTTGGCCATGAAATACAAATGTCTCTCCTCCAGCACCTGGAAGCTGGCTATCTCCAGTTTGATTAGTGTACTGCACACAGGATTGAAAGTGGCACGCGCAAAGCCGCAACATTTTGCCAGTTTGTGGGATGATTTGGTCGATACGCTGGATAAGTTTCTGTTTCCCGTCAGCGTGTGCACCATCGAGGATCGTGGTCTGGAGGAGATTGTGCTCGATGAGACCATAGATTGCCAAGTGATTGAACTGTTGCGCGATGAGGTGCTGCCCTACGCCCATGAGATGACCCATGAGTTCATTATGCAGATTGTTGTGCTGCTCAACAAAGGCTCCATACACTCGGCTTCCGATAGCAACATTTGCTACGAGTCGGACTGGAAGCTGCGCGAAATCTTTGCCAAAACCTGTTTCGAAACACTGCTGCAGTTCTCGCTGCTGGAGGATCAGGCAACGGACACGGCTTGCAACAATAATCTTCTCAATGCCCACTTGTGGCCGAGTGCCAACACTGGCAAGGAATTTGCTGGTCGCCTAGCAGTCACAGCGCTCCTGCATCGCTTCCAGGAGGTGCTCAAGCGGTTTAACGATGATGAACGCCAAAGCGGCAAATGCCCGTTGCCAAGGTTAGCCTTAGATCGAACTGCTTTAACCTAGTGCTAGTGCTCAAGCCTTTAATCTTAACATTTTAGGTTCCGCCTCTCGGAAATATCGTTTGTGCTCAAAGCCATTGCTACACTTGTGGTGTCCATGAAGAAAGCGCCAGCATCTAAAGGTTAGTAGAAATAACTACCCATTAAAAGTATATAAACTAATGTCTTTCTCTTTAATATCGTAGTCAATAAGCCTGCATGGGATTTACTAATTGGTCTTTACCCGTATTTGGTGGACTGCACCACAACAACATCGCCAGAGGTGTCTCGTTCGCTGCGTGAGGCGCTGCTGCAATATACGGATCTTTTGCAAGCACCACGCACCTTAACGGACAATGCGATACAATCGAATGGAAAGCAGTGAGAATATGCCTAGAGGATCGTTTTACTTAGTTGTTTAAGCAAATGTACTTTAATAACTATATTTATCTAAACGTACATATTTATTTTGTTTTGTGCATAACTTAGAAAAACAAAAAAAAAAAACATTAGAATGTTATATATTATAATCTTTTTGCTTGTGGTCAGTTTTCCTTCCCTATGTCTCTTACATTGTATTTGTTATTAAGAACTAAGTATATTTTACTACTACTATCTATCAAAAGTTCACAGTTAAAGCTGTCAAGAGCTTAACGGCTCGATAAGATAAGATGGCACGAAGCAAACAAAACCAAACCAATGTTAACCCGGTATGCAGCAGTTTTATCTGGCGGACATAAATGACGAAAGCAAATATTTCTTTAGTACCTTCGTGAGAGATGCTGTTTAACTGATATGATAACAATACATTGAGCTATGCGTGTAGCGCAATTTTAAACAGAAACCTAACTAGAAATTTAATAGACTTGTGTGTTATCTGAATCAAATATTAACACTTAATCATGATGCAACAAAACTTTGTAGTGACGTTTTTAAATAAAGCAAAAAATTATTATTATTATTATTATGTAATCGCCGTTTTATTAAATAACCTTCTACTATATATATGACGTCAACTGTTGCGGTCGGAAACAGTTATCGTCACTGCAATGAATCAAAGGCTTTAGCTCGCAAGAATGTGCAAATAATTTAATATTTATACAGATTTATGTGCGAGCTAGTTTGGTGCAAAGCCTTTTGATTCATTGGCCGTGTAATTGCATATATAATGAGATTTTATAATACCTACCGTTTGCAAACTGTAAATTGTGTTGTTGATTTTTTTTTTGTCATTGGAGAGGAGAGTGCAAAAGATTTTAATCTAAATAAAATTTTTATTTTAATTTGTTTTGTTTTCGTTTTAATCGGTATAATAAGTATAATAACATTTTTTGTTGTTCTTATTTGTTTTTCATTCATTATTATTTTACCAGTTAATTTTAATGTTTTTTTTTTTTTTAATATAGTATTTTTTTCATTTTTGTTTTTTTTTTTATATTAGAATTAGGCAATCGAGTTAATACTACCTTCGTTTTAAATATTATGCAACGAATTGGGTTTTTGTTTTTATAATTATGAATTTTTAAATGTATGTTTAATAAACTCATTTCCGTTCTGGCTAAGCAACATTTTTATTGGACTCACTAGCGATCCAAATGTTGCTTTTGGTTTTTTTCTCTTTTTTTTAATTTATTTATTTTGTATATTTATTTATTTTGCTGTGCCTTTCAACTCTTTTTTTTTTTTTTTTTTTTAGTTTTTATGCCGTGGGCGCTAAATGTACAGTTGCCTTGTAAAAATGTACAATTCAAGCGCTTGCTTTTAAAATATTTTTTTTTTGTTTTTTTTTTTTAATGTTACAATGACTAATTTAGTTTTTTTTTTGTTAGCTGAAAGTCGCAATCACCTTAATAAATAGCCGCATTTATATATAATATATATTATATATATGTTTAGCGTTAATTAACCTTGTGTTCTTATTATGTTTAGTTTTATGATTTTTTCTTGCGGTTTCTGTTTTTTGCTGAGGGGTAGAGGAGGTCTTAGATATAATACAATTGTTTTTATAACTGTGTTGGATTGCAATTTGATTTTGTTTTCTTGTATACTTAGTTATTAAATGGGCTTCTTCCTCTTTCTTTTACTTGTTTCTGCTAATGTACGGTAAATTATGTAGGCATGTAAGTTGCGTTTGTGGATGTGTGTATAACAATTTAGTTATTTTCTAGTTACTAGCATCATGATGAGTGACGACCATTTTGCGTGTATTTTAGTTTGGGCTACACTTGAAAAAATACTCGTGCAAACGCACATGTATAATAGTTAATTATGTTTTATTTTTTTAAGTTTTGTTAAACAAAATGAACGCAAATGTTTAAAGTGCTAAAATCAAGTTTATGTTTTGTGTTTCACTTTATTTATATATGTTTATGTATATGTATATATGTAGTATATGTATATATAGAGAAATCGGTAGATTAGGCGTAAAGAGCGCAGTTTTCATGAAATTCGTTAAATTTGTTTTCTGATGAAATTGTTTATGTTGTATGTATGTATGTATTTATTTAATAATAACGGGTTTTTTTCGTTTTCCTTTTGTTTGTTAGTGTAGTTTTTGTGTTCAATTTATTAAACTCTTTATATTACATTACATAACTAAATTGTTGTTGGTTTTATTTAGCCATAGCCATACAAAATGTCGTGTTTGAATTACTTTATATATATGCAATGTATATATATAAATATGTAATCATTTTTGTTGCTGGTATCTTTTTAGTTTAATGAACACTTTGTTGGGTTCAATTCAATATTAGTTTAAAAAGTTGCATTTTTTTTTTTTTTTTTTCTCCATATTTAGTTTTTATAGTAAGAGTTTAATATTATTTAAGTTTAGCGTTGGTTTTTTAAAAAAGTTGCTTATCGAAATGAATATATGTATATACTATATATATATAGTTAAGAAGCGCTGTGCCCTGTTGACTTGTGATTTTGGTAATTAATTTGCCATACTAATATATTTAGTATGTTTTTCTTTAGTACTATTTCCTATATAAATTGCTAAAAATCATAGTTATTTGGTTTTCTGGTTTTAATAGCAATTCAACACAATATTTTAGTATTTTGCCTAGTTGAAGACGCCTGGATTTCAATCTGGACAGTCAAAAATAAATCAAAACTTTCGCCAGATTTGTTTGTAATGTATGTTTGTTGTGTGTGTTTTAAGGCTATCTATCGTTAGTAATAATATGCAATTTTTAATTTTATTTTATATTTGTTCTAACTTTATTTGTGGGCACTTAATTGAATTTCTCCTTTCTCTCTCTTTCTTGCTATAACTTCTTGGGCAGCATCCTTGTTAAGATTTTAGCAAAAGATTTTCTATATTTTTGGCTGACCGTCGGGATTTCAATTGCTGTCATCTATGCTATATATATTTAGCTGCATTTTTAAATAGTTGTATGTTGTAGTTGTAACGATTTACCCGTAGTTATAACTGAATTATATAAGAGTATTTCATACAAATTGGTTATACGCCTAGTATGTGTGTCTGGAGAGAGCAAGCCACACGTTTCATAGATCGAAATCGATTTGTATAACAAGAGTTTTCGTAAATTGTTGTTCGTCGTTTGTTTCTTTAATCTACTGAAACCCTAAGGCATTTTTATTTTTAACTTTATACTACTTACAATGGGTAAAATGGGGAGGCTGAGAAGTAGTCAAAACAGACTAAGAACTGGACATACTTAAGTGAACAATAGCCATGGGTCAAAGAGAACTTGAAGAACTCTTTGGCTAAGGCATAAGAAATACCCGTGGAGAGAGTAGTGTGGGATTTATTCCAATTGTTCGATAATGTGTTATTGAAACGTGTGACTTGCAATCGATATTTGATCTTTGATCGTCATCGATCTTTTAGTTAATTATTTCGAGCCTACAATTGTTGTAACTAATTATTTATTTTTTGGTTTAGATGTATATGTATGTGTGTCTTTATATATATATATATATGTATATATATATATTTGTATTTATGTAATTGTTGTTAGCTTCTTGAGTGTTGAAACTGAAAAATTATCGAAGGTGAAACACTTTATTAATGTAGTAGTTGTTAGTATATGCTTGTTGTTGTTGTTGCTGTTCCGATTTTCTGCTTGTCTTGTTTTGGTTAAATTAGTTTCCCGGTTTCATCAATGGTTCCAAAATTGTAATAACGTAGCTTAAAGCTAATTAAAACTACCTGCTTTCTTATCCTTAGATTAATTGTATTTTATTTTTCTGTAATAATATTATTTTTATTATTATGAAGCGCTTAACGCGGGAGAGTAAAATTGTGTGCTAGTTTTTGTTGTTGTTCTGTTCTCGATAACAATCATAATACATATCATAATGTAAAAATAATCGAAAAGAAGGCGTAAATAAATCGTTTCAAAGATATACTGAGGAGTTTTTAGGATACACGATTTGTTTGTTGTTCAGGCTTTGTTCTTGTTGTTGTTCTCACTGTACATAAAAAAAAACATACAATACTGCGTATGTACTTTGTTGTATATAAGTGTATATATGTATATATTATGTATAGTTTTGTTTCGATTTTTTCAGTATATAGCAATAGTTGTTTGACGAGTGTGTTTTAAAGTTTTTGTTATTTTAGTAAGTATGTTTGTTGTTCATCTTCATCTTGTTGTTTGTGGGTAACATTACGTCATACATAATAGCAGTAAATAGGTATCGTAGCTGTTTATGTTATGTTGTTGTTGTCTGTGTGTATAAGCAACGTGGGTTCACTTTATCAGTTCAAGAGGTTATGTGTTTCATATACACATGTTTGAGTGTGTGTGTGTGTGTGTGTATGATTTTGGGAAAGTGTGTGTCTGTGTTTGGGTGGAAAATAAGTGTTGAAAAACGAAAGCAAATGGTTATCTTCTAACGGTTTTCGTTAGCTGTATACACATACATATATGCATATATCTAAATATATATATATGAATATAGTCACAAATAGTCGTTACACAAATAAGCCACAAACTGTACAACAATTGTACAAGTATACAATAAAAAAAACTTATACACAAAACCCTAAAACAATGTTTTATCATTTTTCGATATCGATACATCATTTGATCAATCGAGAGTGTTACGATTACGACGGTTTCCAAGTATGTTGCTAGACTATTAAATTGTTCCTATATACTTTTATATATATATCGAATATTGAACATACACACACGATGTTTCAGTTTTTTCAATAGCATTCGTTTTGCTTACTTATTTTTTAGTATATAACAAGAACGATTACTTTTTTTTATTCATTTTATTATTATTTATTAGTTTTATAAGTTTACTATACAAATGTCTCATGTTTTTCCAACACAAGTTTATCTCATCGATATATTTTTTATTTACTGAGAACACAGTTTATACTATATAAATATTTAAAGCTTTGGTGGCGGCAAAAAAAAGTGAGAGAATAAAGTAAATTTGTATATAAAAAAAAAACATGAAATTAAACTATTTATAGTTTAGTTAGATGAAAATTGAAGACCGCTTTAGTATATATAACTTGGTTTTCCTTTTATACACATACATACATATACAACAGAAAATTTAACAAATAACACAAAACAAAATATTTTAACAGTGTTTTTTTTGTTTGTTTTGATTTTTGGGTTACTTTTAGTTTTTGTTTACCAAAAATGAGGCAAAGTCGTCATATTCATAATCATAGTTATAATCATATTTCATACAATACAATAGTTGTTTAAGCAATTAGTACTGAACTTTACAAGTTTTTGGCAGTACGCATTTTTTGTCGTATTTTTTTTTTAATAGTTTAAAATTATGCAAATATACAATGTAGTTGTTGTTGTTTTGTCGCTTTCTATATATGTATATCTCATATATATATTTATATATTATTTTGTTTTTATTAAAATATACTCATAACGCGCTACTTAATTGTTTAAAAAGTTCTTTATTATATTATAACTAATATTAATAAACAAATTTTAACATTTCTCGTTCAACAGTTTTTTTGGTATTTTTTTCTTGGTTAATTTTTTATGCTTGTGAATTATTACTTTTGGTTTTTGTTTTTTGAAGAGTTTTGCGGTGAACTCAAAAGTGAAACACCCCGGAAAAATCACTACCTACAAATGAAAAGTCGTTACATATTTATATATATTTTTAGTAAATAAATACGCGAGACTGCAGACGGAACCCTCGTCGTCGTTTTCTGTTCTAGATTGTAAACAATAAACTTGCAGTATGTTATTTACATTTTTTTTTTTTTTTTTTTGCAAGATGGCGAATATTCCTACGTATGTGTGAGTGGGAGTGTGGTGTGTGTTTGAGACATCTTTAGTAGTTGTATTAGTAGTAGTAGTTGTAGTTGTAGTATTTATTTATGGTGTTATTTAGTAGCTCTGCGGGTTCGGTGTTGTGGGAGGAAGGTTCTCTGGACCGACAGCATCATAATCCACAGCATCATCATGGGAAACTTTTGATCGTTTATAAGTATTTTTCATTTTGTTTTTTTAAATACTAGAGTTCCGATTTAGTGTTCATTTTAACTGCTATCACTTTTCGTTTGTTAATGTTAATTTTTCGCTTTCATTTTTTGTTTTAATCATAAGTTTTCTTTTCTTTTAATAAAATACAATTTTACTAAACAAAGTTCTTTCATACAATATTGTTTTCTCGGAAATTTTTTAAGTTGTTGAGTGAGTAAGGAAAGAAGTGGAAAAGGGAAATACAGGAGCTTGGGATTAAGAGAGGGGGCGGGGGATTGTGACAACACTCATTTCGCTAATTGTATGTATGGTATATTATGTATAGAATATAATGCTTTCCGTTTTTCAATTTATATGTTTTATGTTATTTGTTTGTTAGAGAGATAGACTGTCTTTAGGAATTTTAATCATAATTTCTCCTTTTCTTTTTCCTGCAATAAGAAACAAATTGCAAAATCGCATATGAGTCAAGAGAATTGAGTCAAGTGGCAACTAGAAAACGTATTCGACTTAAGATCAAAGATTTCAAACCAAAAGTAACTAAATGCTTATAAAGGGGGTTTCGGCAATCATTCAATCAACCAAGTTAGTTAAATCTCAATCAATACATAGCTCTAGGAAACTTACTGACGGCAATCAAAATAATAATTTAAAAGTTTAAAAACAAATTATAAAATACTAATATTTAACTTTTTCTTTTTTGGTTTGTTGCATTACTTTGTTGGTTGTTGCTGGTACAAATATTAGGCTACTTGTTGCTGTTGTTGTTATTTTGTTAATATTATTATTGTTATAGTTGTTGTTGTTGATGATGATTTACTTTTAAAACGGTTGTTTGTTTTTTGCTGTTCACACATTCGTTACGATTTTTTGTTTTGAATTGATTTTATTTGTATTTTTTTTTTTTGCAGCTGCAATTTTTCTATTGGGTTGTGTGGCAACGATAGCGAGCGATAACGATAGGCGACAACAATCGATTCAACCAATTTAGATCTGTCAATCAATCAATCAATCAAGCTGTTGCAGGCTGTTGCATTTTTATTTTACCTATTTACTTATGCATTAAATTGTTTATTTACTTATTTGCGAAATTTTATCAACTACAAAGTTTGTTAGTTATACGGGTTGTGATATTTTTGGTGTTTGGTAGGGGGAAATAAGAAAAGAATGAAATATTTTTGATTAGCTTCACATGATTATTTAGCTAATTTAGCAAGTTTGGTTTTTTGGCACTACGAATTTCGACGTGAAAAGCTCAAAAACATAAAAAAAAAAAAACTGAAAAAGAAAATAAGCACTTAGCACATTTTAACACATAGAGATGGTTCCACAATCCCAAAAATAATCTGTAGTTGCATTTAATACTGTTTCTTCTTTCATGTGTGTGTTTTTTATGGGGGGCAGGACGATCTCTATATAAGGTATACATAGCTACTATGTAAGCAAATTAAACATAATATTTCTAGTATATACTTGCACATACAGCACTACAATATTGAGTACAACAAGAAGATATTAATAAAAATGCGTATTTTTTTTTATTTAAATTTACATTTGTTGTTGTTGTTTTTTTTTTATTTTGTAGAAATTAATCTCAAAACGCACAAAATCATAAGCGAAAAATAGCACAAAAGTATTTTGTTTGTTTAAAATGTAATAATTATAGTAATAATAATAATAATCATTTAATAATAGTAAAAAGACGGAAAGAAAGAAATTATAATTTAAATATATATTATTTGTTGTAATAATAATAAAATAACTTTCGTCATCGAATTATTCACAAAATGTACAAGAGCAAAACAATAAGAAGAACTACTGCAACTGCAACTGAAAATAATAAGACTGTGAACTGACAAACTGAAAGAAGAAGAAACCAAAAAGTGCGCAAAAGAAAACAAATACTTTTTTGTGTGTGTGTGTGTGTTTGTTTGGTGCATGTGTGTATATGTGTGTGTGTACAGACTAATTAGATTAAAGGGGGCGGAGAAGGAGAGAGAGGCGCAAACTACAGTTATAAGTAGCTGATACCGATCAAAAAGAAAACATTTAATGATAAGAAAAATAAAAAGGAAGACTGCAAGAAAAATGGTTTTTCATTTTCTAGTTTGTAGCCGTGTTTGTTGTTGTTTTGTTTGTTTGTGTTATTAACAAGAATTTATTGCCAACTTTTTGTTTTAAGCTTAGATAGTCATTTATAATAGGCATATAATATAATATACATAAGTAACGATAGAATAAACGGTGTGTGTGATTGTGTTTGTGTGTGTGTGTAATTCATTCAAGGCGTTGCTAATTGGTTTTTTAAAATTAGAATTAAACAATAAGTACTTAATAACAAAGTTTATAACATGTTTTTCTTTACTTTCAATCTTAATAATGCACTCGATATAAACCATAAGGGAAAATTTCATATAAAGAAGTGTGTGTGTGTGTGTGAGCGTTGGTGTGTGTGTATGTGTGTTTGTAAAAGTTTAAGCAACAGAAAACAAGCGCAGCAAACAAAAATGTTTGATAAACTTTTCCTTTTTGGACATGAAATCATAAGGCATACAAAGTTATACATATATTTTATAATTATATACATATATATTTTGTATATATTTATATATGGCTAGAAAACTACGCTCAGTGTTTTATGTGTGTGTGTGTGTGTGTTTGTCAGTTTTAAAGCAAAAATTGATTTTTAAGGTATAGCACACATTTTAAGTTGTTTCTAGGCAGCAAATAAACAATAATTTTTTTACATATTAAGCTTTAAGTTTGTGTGTTTTTCGTGTTTTTATTTAATTGTTGTGGCACGCAAAACAATGTGGTGCACATAAATTATAGCGCAAAAATGTTGTACAAAATTTGTTGTTAACTTTTTAAGTCGTTTTTAATTGTTTTGCTTTGCGCACCACACAACACAACAACAAAATAAATAAATATTTTGTGTGTACATAATTATAAATTGTAAACTAAGAAAATTTTGCTAAATTTGTTGTTGCTGCTGCTGTGTGTGTGTGTGTGTGTGTGTGTGTCCATGTGTGTAAGTACGTCGCATTTGTCTGTGTGTGTGTTGTGTGTTGAGTGTGTATGTGTGTGTGAGTGTGTTGTTGTCTGTTGCGCATTGTGAAATGCAGCTTCAAACGTCTTTAATTTGCAGTTTATTAACTAAAATGTAAATTTTCTGCTGCGTTTCAAATTTGTGTTGTTGTTGATGTTGTTACAAAATATTACTTTGTATTTATTTGTTTTGAGTGTTGTTGTTTGGTTTTTTTTTTATTATTTTTTTATTGTGGACTGCTTTTAGTTGTTTTTGTTTGATGATTTCTTGTGTTGTGGCTTTTTGTTGTTGTTGGTTGGTTGTTGTTGTTGTTGTTTGTTGATTGGTTCTTGTTGTAGTTGTTGTTGATGTTGGCAACTTACTGTTCTTGGGGATCAGTATCACTCTCCTCCAGTTCACTCTTGTTACGTCGCTTCTCATAGATGAGAATGATCAAACAAAGAATCAGCACCTCAGCACAGATGCCCAGGAAAGGCCACAAGGCGGCGAATTTACCTAGAATGCAAATTTAATTCCATTAGATAATATTCTTAGCAAATGATATTTAAACTCCTTTTGCAGGCAACCTCACCCTTAACACGAACGGTTGTAAAATCGGAGGCAACGGTGCTATTAACACCATAATCATTGGCCTCATTACGTCCGTGGCATTTGTATTCGCCTCTATCATCCAGAGTAACATTCTCCACCATTAAAATAGCATTCTCCACTTTATTATCATCCGCTTTCAGTATATAACGATCTGTGCTATTTGCGACATTTGTATAATTGCCTGCAAATAAAGAGAATATGGTTAATTCAACCTCCTTAAATGTATTTTGAAGGACCACTCACCAAAGCTCCATGACAATCGAGGATTGCTACCAACAACAGCGCAGGTGATCATCATTTTCTCACCCTCGACAACTCCAGTATTTGAAGGCACTCGTACAACAACGCGAGCTGTTGAATAAAAAAACAAAACAGTTCTGTTAAAAAGGGAATTCTCGTTCGTTTTATATTTGTGTTAACTTACAAAACACGTATATATCTCTGGAGACGCCTTTGAATTCACAGCTATAGACGCCATCGTCGTGAGGTTCCGCACGATCAATGATGAACTTTCTTTCGGCATTGATCAGCTTGAAGCGTCCTCTCAGTGATGACACATCCGTTACATTGACGCCTTCTTTTTTCCTATTGGCGAGAGCACATAACAATAAGTATTGATAGCTTAAAAAAAATAACTATCGATCGCATTTTGCAAAATAAAAGTATCGATACTTTCACTCAAGCTGTTGTGGTGAAGAAGCAGCTAATTACTTGTTTACATATCGATCGATCGCATTTTGCAAAATAAAAGTATCGATACTTTCACTCAAGCTGTTGTGGTGAAGAAGCAGCTAATTACTTGTTTACATATTTCACTTAGTTCACAGGTAATAAAACAAAAAGTTTGCTAAACTAACTGCATATTTTCAGAGGCTTGGTTTCTAGAGCTTGTCTTGTTGGCAAAATTGCGAACCCTTCTTTTTGCTTGCTGTGTTTTTCCTTTTGTGTTGCAAGAACTTTGGTGCCAATTATTCAGGACTAATTCAACGTGAGGCACGCAAGCCAAGTTGCGACCCTGGCCCGACCAACTACACCAACAGAACGACATACCGACAAAGTGTCATTACCATTACAAGACTGCTTCACACCCACACACACACATACACAGATACATATTTATGTACATGTATACGAACTAAAGTCGGAAAAGGCCCACTCCCTGGTAATAACCTCCTCCATTCCATTCCATTCCATCCCATCCCATCCCATTCCCACCCCACCTCTTCTGTTGTGTCTCTCTCCAGGTTACGTCAGTCAAGTGGTTGGTTAAAAACGAACGGAGGATGGATGGGAGGTAAGAGGCAACATAATTAAGCAAAAGTGCTTAGCTGTGCCGTATTAAAATGATTGCTCTTATAACTGCCAACTAGTTGTATCTGCATGTATGTAAGTATGTTTGCTGAGCCAAGGGAACAACTGACTCTGCTTTTTGTATTGGCAAAAATATAACAGAAGGGATTTGCTAGTTTAGGCACAGTGATTATTCAACAAATGAGAAAAATGTGTGTTTTTTTTAGCTTACCATATGAGTGGATCAGTAGAGTCCGAATTTTTCACATTGCAGCTGAGCACAAGCGGCGATCGAATATCGTAGAATTTCATTTGACGCTCCACATGGTCATAATTTGGCACCAAGGAATCTGGCCCTGAATGATTCGAAATAGACAGAAAAGAGAGAGAGAAACAAGAAATGCGTCAAATTAGTGCAAATATTTACACAACAATTAAACATATATATATAAAAAAAATAAAATAAAATAGTACACATATATTAAAGTAATTTACGGAAAGAGGAGGAGGAGTAAGAAACAACGTTTACATAAATAAATGCTTAAACAAATTTTAGTACTAAAAGTTAAATGCATATAAAAATAAGGAGCAAAAATATAGTTTTTATGGTTTGGGTATATATTATACGAGTATATATTTTGTAGATAAAAAGTTGAGGCGAGCGCTTATAATATAATATGAGAGGTGGGGTTGGTTGAGGGTGGGGGGGGGGTTTTTGTTTAAGGGTTTGCAAGGGTACTTTTATCTGGGTCTGAGAGAGAGAGAGAGAGAGAGAGAGAGAGAGAAAGAGCAGGGAATGAGCTGAGAGATGTTGCAGTTTTATATATATTTTTATCGTTGCATTTTTTCTGTTAATGGATTGCGCTGTGTGTTTGGTTGGCCAGTTTGAAAACTCTAGTTGACTAACACTTACTTAACAATTCAACTATAAATAAAAAAAATACTGAAAGTATGAAAGAGTATGAATTGCAACTTAAGGAGGGCATCAACAATTGACACACAAACACACACACAAAGTCTAGTTGTACTAATAATAATAATAAATAACGGAATATAAATGGCAGCTAAAAAAATAATAATAGTATAATAATTATATATGTAGATGTAAGATTCAATATAAATATTTATTTGTAGGGCCACCCAAAATTAAGGAAACTAGAAATAAAAATAACAAATTAAACTAAAATAAAACAGTACAATAATTTTTCGTTTGTGAATTTCGAATTTTTATTTCTCCTACATATACAGTTATGTATTTAGATTTATAATTTGTTTAATGATATATATATTTATTTTTGTAATATATTTTTTTTAACTTGGACTGAAATCAAATAAGTTTGATTTACGCGGCGCAGTTATATGTTTGTATATATGTAACTGATACGTTTATGTATGTAGTATATATATGTATTGTATCTATAATAAGTTTAAATTAATTACAATATGTTAATGTTATTATTATCTGTTTAAAGTTAGCTGCAATCAAAATGGAGCGATAATCGTTGTTGTAATATTTATTTATCGAAATGCATAAGCAAAGCAAATGTAAAGCAAAAGCAACAGCTAAAGTCGATAAAGATTAACAACGATAACCGATAATCGATAAGTATTTGTAGGCCGCACAAAACATATATCGCATACATGTATTTGTATTTGCTTTGTCCTTATCGGCGGCCAACGAGAAACATAAAAAGTAAAAAAATAAACCAACAACAGAAGCAAATAAACAAAAGCAATAAACATAAAGTCGGTGTCACATTCACATTTGGGGGCAAAACAACAACGGGGCTTATCAAGCAGCTCAGCGCCAATTCCAAATTACACATGATTTTTATATGCGTCACCAAAATGGCTGCCCAATCAATCAAATTGACGAGAACGAGACAGCAAACGAGAGAAAGAGAGTGAGCTCTGTGCACCTGCCAACAGTGTGATTTCAAAAACTAAGGTAAACAACTAAATTATAGAAACAAAGTAGCGTAATTATAACAACAATTACGACAACAATAGCGACACAGCAACACACACAAATCAAAAATACACATATAAAATTATGTCAAGCAACAACTAAAAAACAAAAGCTCAACTTTAAGTTTGTCGTTGTATGTTTGTATGGGCGTGTATGCGTGTATGTGTGTGAGGGCGAACGAGCGAGCTGACGAAGCCTGAGAGCTAGCTAGCGATTAACGATTTACAACACCAAAATAGACGATAAATGAGGGATTTTTATTGAGCAATGAAGACGTGCTGATATCGAAGGGAGAGCGAGAGACAGAGAGGAGAGCGAGTTACGAGCAAAAAAGAGCGAGGCTTAGACAAAAATATTTGACAAAATTGAGTTTAATGCGAGCTTAATGTGTGAACTTGTTGCTGCTGTTGTTGTTGTTGTACATGTTGTTGAGGGGGCGTTTGTGAAAACAAACAAAACAACAACTGATTGATATGCAGATGCGTGGCTGTATGTAGACATTTGTGTGTGGGTAAATACCAAAAAGAACTGCACGAGTGATTTTTGCATTGAGTGTATCGATGCAACGGTATAATGTCAACTTAATCACTGATGCAGCTTTTTCGTGTGTTGTGTTTTTGTGAAACGGGTGATCAAATAAGCACGTAATTCTTTTTTATTTAATCTCCAAAATTTTTTTTATAAAATCGAGTTTACAATAAATATTCGGCAAAGTAATTACCATATAATTAAAAATCAAAAACCAGTTTTAAAATTGTACAAAAATATATATGTATATTCTTATTCGATCACCCCTGTATGTGTGTGTGTGTGTGTGAATGTGATATGAGGTGAGTTTTGTTGATGTGTGAGTGTGCTCACCCTTTTTATTAGGCAAGACCGTCTTGGGCTGCTGCTGCATTAACCCGAAGTTGTTGTTGGTGATGGTGGATACCGCTGTGGGCGCTGCTGCGGTAACGGTACCTAAGGCTGGCGGTATAAATTGCGGCGCATACGTCTGATATTTATCATTATTGTGATGCTGCTGTGGTGGATACTGCTGCTGCTGTGGTGGATACTGCTGCTGTGGTGGTGGATACTGCTGCTGTGGTGGTGGATACTGCTGCTGTGGTGGCGGCAATTGATAAGCATTTAGCATATGCTGCTGATGCAATTGTTGTTGATGCTGCTGCTGATGATGATGCGGCGTGCTGCTTATTGTGGCAGTGTCAATTGGCTGGCGATAGACCGGCGGCAGTGACTGATTGTACAGTTGTATGGTGGGCGGCTCTGGTGGCGCCAACGTATGCTCCAGCAGGCTAAAGCGTGGTGGTGGAAAATCTGGCGGCGTTGCCGAATAAATGCGATGAATACCGGCAGCGCCACCGGCACCCGAGGCACCCTGTGTGCTAGTTGTCGCATGATGCCAAGGCAGCGTGGTGAGTTCGTTGTTATTGTTGTTGTATTTTCTAGTTGGTGCCGGCTCATAGCCAAAGTCTAGGCCATAAGCCGTTGCATTACCATAGCCAATTGATGGCTGATTGTGCTGCTTGTGCGGTGGTTGCTGCTGCTGCGATTGCTGCTGTTGCTGCTCCTGCCACGTTCGCGTAAATATCTCATCTGGTGAACTTGGCGTTAGTTCATCAATCGTTTGATAGCCACTCTCTGTGGGAAATTGCTGTTGCTGCTGCTTGCTGCGCACGTGTAGCACATGATAGCCGCTATTATGGCGATGGTTGTTGTTGCACTGATAACGTCCCTCGTGCACCTTCAGTGCATGCCTCACTTTCAGATGCGCCTCGATCTTGTGCTTCTCGCCTGCAGAGGTGTGTTTTGTCGAGTGTACGTTGTGGTGAATTTCAGCTTCTTCTTCTTCTTCTCTATCATCATCATTTTATACTCACCCTCAATAGCGCTCTCCGAGAGCGTATATGAGTGCTCGTCGTGGCCGTGACGCAAATTGTGACGAGTTATCGACTCGCCATTCTTCAGCCAATGGATCTTCTCGGTAATGGGTATTACGCAGGTAATGGCAAACGGTTCGCCAATATTCACATTCGAATCCCCGTAGTAGACCACTGGTGAGGTAGCGAGTGCAAACTCGGCCGACTCGTCGCTGTCATTATTCGCTATAGATTGTGTTTTGGCAAGCGCGGCGTTTAGCAGTTTTTGAGGGGGGGTTTGAAAGGGCGGCAAATGGGTCACAAGTTATATATCGTATAGTATATATATAAATATTTTAACAAACTCACACTCACAGCGAAAAAAAAAACAGTTTACAACAAATTCGATATATCTTTTATTTACAACATATAGCGAGATAGAGACACACACACAGAGAGACAGAGAGAGAGAGAGAGAGAGAGAGAGAGAGTTATCGGTAAGGCGCAGGGGGATTGTTTTTGTAAACAGGGGAAAGGTGGTCGCAATTTGTAAAACCATAATCATTGAAATCAAGAAAACATTTAAGTAAAAACAATTAAACAACAACATAAATTGACTTTGTGGCTGTTTTGAATTAGTCTTTTACACTCTATAAAAAATATTTATATGTATTGTATATTATGACTACTTTATAGCATGTGTGGCACAATAATACAATCCGATCCGATCCGATCCGATCGAGTGTATGTGTGTGTGTGTGTGAATGTTTGCTTGATTTGTGATGCGTATTTGTTTTTTTATCGGTTAGTTTTGTTTGCTTTTTCTTCATTTCTTATTACTTTTTTTTTATGTGATTCCATTGATTTTGAGATTATTTGATTTCAGCGCCAAGTTGCAAAAAAATATTTAGTATGTAGATATCAATTCTTTTATTCGAAATGTGTCGTAAGTCGTACTTACAAATATGTATATTATAGTACACACAACAAAACAAAGAACAACCTAATTTCAAATTGAATAAACCATATCGAAATTAAAGCAACTTGAAATTATAAATAATCGGTTTGTGAATGATTTGTTATCTGGTGCTTGTCTTTTATTTTTTATTTTATTTTTTTTTTTGAGAAAAGTGCAATTGGTTTGTACATATGTGTAGGTAAGAAGTGATAAGCAAGAGGTATCCAGTTATTTATCGATCAAATAAACATGTATCAATCAAGAGCTTTCGATGTCTCGTTAACATTTATCGATCAACAGTGCATACAAATTGATATGCTTTTATATACATTACTACAATAAAATAGATTTTCATTTATTCATAGGGTCATTATATCTGTTCAAATATTTATATCATCAATAAAATATTTTTGAGTGAATTCACACGCTGACAACGTGATTTAAACTCATGTCGCATTACACAACACTGGACAATTAACGAATTGACCGCAGTGACGATTACTGACGTAAGTTCTTTCGGTTTTCACAATCAAATTGATTACAATCAACTCTACAGTCAGCTAAATAAAAGATATATGTATCTGTGTGTGACATTGGCGCAAAACAATGACGTCAACGCTGTCCAGTTTCCACTGCATAATCTTAAGCCATGGTCATAAATATATTATATATAAAAGCATAGTTATGTATGTACATGTTTTTTTATATGTCTGTCCAACAATGACCCTGTGCCGCTTTTTTGAGAGCAACATCTTATCAGTTATATTGGCTTATCACAGGCGGTAAATATACTACATATATGTATGTACTTGTGATAGCAACTAAAATAAGCAAGAGCTAATATGACAATAAATTTGTACGTAAACACTTATACAAACATATCAAGAATGTATATTGTTGCCAAAGAGATAAAACCGCAATCTTATCAGCTGATTTAACGAGCCTTGCGGACATAGTCTTTATGCCTCGGCATGTCAACACACTCGGTGATTAGGCATGTACAAAGAGCACAAATATACACACACACACACACACAAACACACATGTATACGTAACTTGAGCAAAAATATTCAGCTGACAGCTTTATAGAAAATTAAGCGCAAAAAGATTGCAGACAGCAATTTCATTTATAAGCCACACAAAATTTGCCCCCGCTTTCCCCTGAGTGCTTTCGTCTGGTACTGTCACTTTGGACAGCAAACAAACACACACTCGCACATTAACATTTGTATGTACAAACATAAAGCATATTGCAGGCAGGCTGGCAGAAGGGATAACAACGGGAGCAACCCAAAAGTATTTTAAATTTATACAGCACTAGCACACAAACAGACGGCAACAACATACACGTGCGCGTAACACACCTTAACATATTTTTGCAGCGCACCTCTCTCTCTTCTTACTCTTCTCACTCTCTCTCATTTAGGTACTTGTACAAAAACACTCATACTTTTACCGTGTCTCTGTCACACGTCTCGTTATACACTTGCAAGCCCTAAACGTTTAACCGCTATGACTGTTAATGTTTTTCGTTCTTTTTTGTTGTTGCTGGCGGTGACAAGAAATTTATGGTTTATTGCTTGTTCATCTAGAATAGTTTTTGTCGCATTCCTTGTGCCAAATGTTAGTCAGAAAAGCGAACAAAAAGCGCCAACTAAAACTTTATTTAATCAAATTTATGGCTGCCAGCACATACACACACACGCTCACATCTCTCCCCCTAACCTACCTCGCACCACCACCTCATCTCACCACAGCAGCAGACTCGCACCTCACTCGTGACATATTGCTATTGGCATTCGTTTATGTATGTGTATGTGTGTAAGCTAACGCTCATTACAATTTTAAAATTTCGTTTTGCTTTTATTACCATAATTTAATGAACGCATTGAGACCCTCTTGTTATTGTTGCTGCACTTTCGATGCCATACCCCAAAGGCAATTAAAATATTTACACACAGAATTTGCACAAAAAAAAAATAAAAATAATAATAAATGCTACAACGACGAACACAAAGTGCGCTCATACAGAGAATATTTTACAAGCAACAAGAAAATAAGATCGAAAAAAAAAACATATCGCAAAATTAATTAACACGAAACAAAATTGATTGCGCCTATGTTATGTGATGCGTCCATGTGTGCATGTCGGTGTGTCTGAGCTTTTATTTTTAGCAGGCATTGTGCACGTGAAATCACACAAAAAAGTTTAAAAGTTACGTTGTAATTCATTTTTTAAAATCATTGGTGCAGCTAATTTGGTGTTTAAGGTTAACAACACAAAACACAAAACGACTCTTGACTTTTGGTAATTCAAGTGGATAAGAATGTATGAACAACCGGAGAACTGGACTACATGCAACACACACACACACACACACACACACACGCAGTTATTGTCGTCAATTTAACGTTTCGATCAAGTTTCGATCGGTCAGTGAACGCACAACGTGAAATTCATTAAGTAAATTTTACAGAAAAAAATGCCAATTAAATGCGTAAACTCACAACAATTGGCAAACACAACGCGCACAAAACAAACCAATTTCAATAAAGTGAAAAACAGAAAAATACAAAACAATAACAAACAGTTGCAAAACAAATACCGTGTAAAGTGCAAATGCAGACAGGGGGGTTGGGGGCCGAAAGGCGACGCGAGAAAGCAATTGCAATGACAGTGTTAGAAAGAGACAGAGTCCCTGCTGTTGCTCACTCAGTGCACTTGACAGAGCACGCTTAATGTTAATGGGGCAGCACTTGTAAAGAAAAAATAAATAGTGCCAACTAACCATTATCATTAGCATGCTTATCATAATCAGACAGAGATTTATAAATACGTATGCATATATAAATATTTAAATACGCAACCGAGTTACTCGCTAAAACAAACAAAAGTTTTCTAACACAACGCGGCGACTAAGGCATAGAAGAATAACAGCAACGTTGACTACGACGACGACGTCGACGTCGAGTCATGTGTCTGGGGCTGAGAGAAGCAGCGGGGCGTTTTGTGAGTGTGTGTGTGTGTGTTTGTGTGTTTCTGACTAGCACTGTTGGCTGCTGTAAATTGAAATAAAAAATTGTTTGTCTATTTTAAAATTAGCAAAAGCAACCAAAATGAAAATGACTAGGCGTCTGAGCGTCCATATAATACACGCTCTCTCCCGCGTTCTTTTACTCTTTCTCTCTCACGCTGTGTAGAAAAGTTTTCGAATTGCAGCAACAACAGCAAATAGTACCAACATTTTGTAAGCGAAGAACTTGAAAAGTTTATTTAATTTTATTTGGTTTTGGGGTTTTTTTTTTTTTTCTTTTGCTGGCAATGCACATTAAAGATTTTAGCAAACAAACATTAACAAAACACTTGTTTAACGTTTTCAAGTATGTTGAAAGAACAAAAAAAAAATATAAAATTATTTTATGTAGTTGTGCGTCAATTTATCTGCGTGTGTGTGGGTGTGTACATAAATATTCTATTTGCCTTGCAGTTGTCTAATTAAACGAAATAAACATTAGCTAAATTTAATTTCCAGCTCTCAAGCGGTTTTTGTGCTTTGAACAAATCGAAATTCCAGCAACAGTTTTGCAGCAACTGGAATCAGGAAGATCATTGCGCACAGTTTGAACCACATTGGTGGAGTGAAGGAGGTACAACATTTCGGATCCAATAAATAATGCAAAGAAAACATGTCAGACAGTTTTGAATATTTCATTCGGCCTTCTCGGCCCGTGCCAGACATTTATGTCAATTATTATTGGCTTGGCACAATTGAAACCAACGCAAATTGATTCGAAGAAAACTAAATGGACACAAAAACCACACAAACAAACATACACATTCACATACACATTTATTACACCCGCTCTTGTCGTTTTATACTTTTTCCTCTTTTTTTTATTGTCCATCATACATACATACATACATTTACTGTAACTTTTGAACTTTGGAGCCAAGCAATTTCAAATTGTCAAAGTCAATGAAGCGATAAAGCTTTGAGCGCCATCGTTTGTTCTCTTCCTTTGCCTCTTGTCCACCCACCCACCTTTCACTCATTCTATCTCTTTCCCACTATATTGCAGGCGACAAGTAACTTATCAAAGGGCATGGTGCAAGTGAAATTGTAAAACGTAAAATAAAACAAAGAGAGAGAGAAATTGTAGCCAAAAAGAAATGGCGACAAATTTTGATCGCACATGGCAACTCTCTCCCACTACCAGTGCTCTATTTCGCTTGCGCGGCATCATAATGGAAAAATTTGCTGGCAACCTTAGCTCGTAAGAAATATTTTAGCAAAAAATCGTCCAGACCAAAACTTGTGCAACTTGGCGGCCCTGGCCGACAACCCCCATAGGACGGCTGATTGATGCGACACTAAGGGTAGGTGGAGGGGCGGTCAGGCAATCGGGCAACCGCTAGTGACGTTGTTGACGACTTTTGGTTTGGCAACGCTTTGTTTTTGTTGTTCGTACTTGGCGACTAAAACATACAACAACAAATTGCGATGCCAGACAGTCAGACGAACGTTTCATACATATTAAAACACACACACATTAAGACAGACATATGTATATGTATAGTCCGAATGTCTGCATGCACAGTGGGCCACACGCTATAAAACTTGACATTTCGAAGAAAATCAAAAAACCATAAAAAAAAAATAATAATAATAAAATTATTGATGCACAAATGTTTTTAATACTTTTTGTTGACACTCATTCTCTCACATATATTCATATATACTTTTATTGTTCTCACGCAAAAATTTATTTATATTTATTTTTAAAAATGTGAAATATATATAGTACATATACAATAGGTTGAACAAAAGCATTTGTATGTATGTATTTGTGTTTATCTCGTGTATAATAAGTGCCTGTCTGCCTCTAAATAGCCGATGTGTGAACTTTTAGCTTTTGTCAGGTGCCTGCTAATGAAAGGGGGGAACTTGATGCCCGCTCCTAAACGCGTGTGAAATAATGAAGGAAATGCCGCAGGGGTGGGTGGAGTGCGGGAGGCCACGGCCACAATAGATAAGAGTGCAAATACAAAAAGTTAGTTTCCCATCCAGCTCCTTGCAATAAAAACAAAAAACAATTCCATGCCGTGTTGTAAATTAGCATGAAACGCAGCCGAGCCAGGCAAAAGGTGCAGTTCACTGATATGCCAAGTATATATATACTATATATCTCCATTTGTGTGTAGGTGTGTGTGTGTGTGTGTGCCTTGCTCTGTTTAAGCAGTCATTATCTGGCACGACCGGAAACACAGAGGCAACCTCTACATAGCAGTGAATGTGCAAGCTAAATGCAATTCACAACAATATGACCACGCCCCCCCCACCCCGCAGGCAGATAAAGGAGGTGGGCGGTGGGCGGTTGGGTGACTTTTCTTTCACTATGACGCGGCAACGACGACGACGACGACGACATTGAAAGGGAAATTACATTTCATGTTTATTGTCTTTATAAAAATAACAAATGTTTCTGCAGCACACAAGACAAGACAATAATCATCCACAGATTTTTCTACGTATACTCAGCATATAAGTATGTATATAGTATTTTCTTTATATCAATAGATTGATTTGAATTAATGTCAGTCATTGTGGAACAATAAGTTATTTTGTTCTCTGTCACAAAGAGACTTTAGACTATATTAGGCGATAACATTATAGACAAAACTTCTTATCGCTATATATTTTTTATTCAATTAAATATTTAGGTTATTGACTTGACATTGAATTTAAATAACATTTGCTCCACTGTACTAACTATCGACTAGTGGCTTTGGGGATTCGGGCGAGCCGGAATTTAAATATTTGACATTTATTAATGTAATGAAAATGCCATTAAATAAACATGGCTAACAAAACAGGTAAGCCCCCGTGTGTACACACACACACACACACACACACACACACACACACACACAATATGCAAAAACAACAAAGCAAAGGACATTTTGCTCATTGTTGTTTGTATTGTTTGTACAATTGTGGAGTTCAAAAACCTGAGCTGCGCTGCCCGAAAAAAAAAACAGAGACCTCGTCAAATGAATATGCGAGTGCCAACTGGCAAAATAGAAGAAAATGAAAAAGGCAGAAAGAGAGAAAAAAGAATACCTTTGCGAAAGCCAATATAAACACCTGGACAACACGTGGTTTTGGTATTTTTTTTTTTTTTTTTTGCCTACGCAATTTGCTTTGAAGTAACAACTAGCAATAACAGAAGGAAGAAAAAAAAATACAAACTAAAAATAAAAGAAGAGAAATGCAAATACAGTGGTCTGTCGAAAAGTTAAGAACGTTTGGGACTTTTGAATAATTCTAATTGGGAAGAGGGTTCAGAAATGTAGATAGAATTAAAACACACATTTATACTACAAATCTAAAGTTCTACAAGATAAACCGTTTGAAAATATCAAAAGTTTACTCAGTTTTACCTCTAATTTCGTATATTTACGTAAACAATTCAGGAAAAACATTGAAAACACTGTACATAACGGAAGAAAAAATAAAAGGAAAACAGAAAACATGTGCAAAATAAATTTGATAATCGCATAGATTAAATGAACACACCTGAGTCGCAAGTGTTGCAATGAATATTTAAATACCCTAAGATATGGAAAATACGAAAAATTCTTTAATTTGAGCATTTTTAATAAAAAAAAACTATAACTATTAGTGCTGACTAAGGTGGAAAATGAGTGAAAAAACTTTTAAGATTTTGGTCAAAAGTATTTAAATTTGTTTTTTAGTAATTCAATGCGTATCTTTTAGTCGATAGATATATATAAATTTTCCTCATCAAATGTTTATGCATAAAATACTTTTTTTTAATTAGCATTTATCGAATTTTTATGTGAATAAGTTAAGAATTTGAAATCATTTCACATTGAGTATGAATTTTTGATCAGTCTACAAATTTATAGTCAATATAATAGATTCTTTTTTATTGAGCAAAGTCAAATAAATTTTGTTAAATATTGCACTAAAGAATTGAGCTTTCTTGTCCTATAATTTGAATCTTACCAATCAATAAAAATACTTTTTTTTTTAAATCACCATTTTAATTTCAATTAAGAAACGTTACAACTAAGAATTTAAAAAGAACACAAATACAAAATCTTCAATAACACACCTTGAATACAGCAGGGGGGAGGAATAAGATGGATTGACATACAAACAAATCTCATCTGTGTGTAGATAGATGGGTAGGGGGTCAAATAGATAGATGGTCTGGCTAAATGCTAAATGGGATAGTATGCTTAGAATAATAAATAGATGGCATGTGTATATGTAGATAAAAGCAAGGCAAAAAGGCTATAGAACTTTCGACGGCCATACGATTTTCAATGTGTAAACAATATTCAGCCGGTTCTGGGACAGAGAGGGCGGGGTTACGTACATAGTATCGAGTATCGAGTACCGAGTACCGAGTACTGAACTGACCAGAGAGTACCGGGTCGATGAGTTAATATAAACAAGCCAGAAGCACGGACCTGGCGACCGTGTAAATGCCTTAAACTAAACAAAATATAAGAAAAGAAATAAATGGGGAAAAAAATTATAACATTTAAACTGAAATACTAAAATGAACTTAATACAACAATGTTGTTCTGTTTTCTGTTTTGTGTTCCCTTTGCCATTTTGCAATTGTGTGGAAAATTGAAAATCAAATGAGTAGAAATGAAAAAACGAAAGAAGAAAACAGAACTAAACTAAAATGAACTGAACGAAACACATACACAGAATGTCGGCCAGTACCGTTCCCATAGTACACCCAATCCCAACCTCAATCCCATTCCCATCAACAATATAAACTATAAAAAGCAACACAAAAATATCGAAGCACAAGTACACTTAACTAAAGGCCAAAAAGATAGACACAAGTGAAATAGAGGAACAGAAAGAGAGAAAGAGAAAATACCTGGTTGGTGTGAGAGGAGAGAGAGAGAGAGAAGTGCGCTTTACAATGTAAAAGAGAAAACAAAATAACCAAGCGAAAGGAAAGTATTCGCTCAATATGGGTGTGAGTGTGTGTAAAAGTCTCGTGTATGTGTTTAAACCCAGCAGAACTTTGGGTCATCAGGAAGGGAAGTACAAGAAAATATAAGGAATATCCAGACTGGCAGTGATTAATTTGATAGGGAAAAACCTCAAGTTGAAAGCTTATAATAATAGAAAAAAAAAATGTTAAGAGATACTGCTATTTAAAAAGTTAACATTGCATAATAATAAATTAAGGTTTAAAGGCTTTATCTTATCTTATTCTTAAGTATATTTGATCAAAAGAGCGCTTATCACAGGACTTTGGTTATTTAATTATTATTTTAATTCAAATATCTTGCTACATGGACGATCAGTTAGTAGTCCAAAACGTAAAACAAGTTGGAAAAGTCCTTAAGTAACCTCAAAAATTGAGTCAGTAAGCTTCTGCCAAACACACACATTGAAAAAGTTTTGCTGGGCATATACAAAAAAAAAAGAGAGCGAAAAAAAAGAGTATTGGGCAAAGGCAAACAAGTGTTGGCTTTTTTGCACCGCCGGGTCAATTAGGGCGCATTGCTAGAGGTGGGGGTGGTTGGGTAGGTTGGGTCTTGGGTCATTGTTAACCACATACTATCATCTTTTCTTTTTTGTTGTTTTGCTTTTTTGTTATTGTTTGCAATTTCTGTTGCACACACATAAAATACATTGAGAGACGTACAAAGAGCTTAAATACATATGCATAGTATAGTTGTAAGGGGGTGGTTGGTTTAGGGTTAATGTTTTAGTATTTATTGGTATTGTTAATTTAGTTTGTAGTTCGTTGTAGTTGTAGTTGTAAATTGTACTTACCAACTGATTGAGCATAAATCGCTAAAAATATCGAGAGGAATGAAAAAGCGCTAGCCAAGAATTTCGCCTCCATCTTTGGTATTGATCCGTGTTGTTGTTGTTGTTTTGTGGTTGTTGCTTGTGTTCAATTGTTGTGTTTGTTGTTGTTGTAGTTGTTATTATGATTTTGTCGTTTTAAACTGCTTGCATGTACATATTAAATTTGCATTAACTATTTGCTGATGATTAATTTAATATATATATATATTTATTTATTTTGTTGGTTGGTTGGTTGGTTTGTTGTTGTTGTTGGTGTTTTTTTTTTTTTTTGTACTTTATGATTAACTTACTATATCATTATTAATATTAAATTATGTATACGATTTTTGTTTTCTCCTTTTTTTTTAATTTATTATGCTTAACATTAATTTGATATTAGTTGTTGTTGATGTTGTTGTTGGTTGATTGGTTGTTGGTATTTTTTTTTTTTCTTTTTTTGTGTTTTGTTATAACGATTCTTCTCTTTCTCTTATTATTAACCAGCTCCAGCTATTGTTCTTATTTCTTGTCGCTATTTATTTATTTTATTTTTTTCGTGATTCGCATTAAAAGAAAAGTGGAGAAAAATTATTTTAACAAACAATTTCATATACTTTATTGCTCTTTCTTTGTTTCTTTGTCATAATTTGTCTGATATATATTTTCTTTCTTTTTTTCAGTATTCTTGCGCGTTTCGGTTCGCTTTGTATTTTATGCTTTTTGCACAAAATTTAAAAATACATAAATTCAAAATAAAACCAAAGCACCAACGATATAAAAGAAGAACGACTGCCCGCGGCGTCTTCAAGTGCGTGAGCAAGATAGAGAAAGAGAGTGGGAGAGAGCTAGGTAGCTCAAGGATGTGAAGAAGCAGCAATAATCCAAACGAGTATTCAACTATATATAATTTTTGTAAAAATTTTCACTTATTGTCTATCCTCTCTCACTCTCTCTCATTCTCTTCTATCATCTGCGTCAGCGTTGTATGCTGCACACGTGCGTCCGCTAACAGCGTAACGGGTGCGAGGGCGGGTAATGAGCTAAACGCCGCAACTGCACCTTTTGCTAATTTCTTATGTTTGTCGCGCTGAATAACTTTTGACGTTATTCATTTACATGCGTTGTCCGAAAGCTCTCTCTCACACACACATGCACAAACACACACACACACACAGACAACACTCAGCAAGACAAGGGGTCGAGGAATTTTTGGCTAGTTAAACCAGAAAAAAGAAATATGCTACATTGACGTCTATACAAAATGTTAACTCAAAGAAAGGTAAGTGTTTTTGTTTTCAGTTTTATTTTATTCTTAATATTTTTTATTTCACACAAAAATTTGGCGACTTGTAGAATTTATTGGCAATACGTACTGCAGGGTTGTAGAAAAAACTACACTAACCAAAAAATGGCAAACGGACACGGAACACAACAGAACGGAAAGCAACGTAAGCGTAAACGTAACGCAACGAAATCAGCGAGCAGACTGAACTAGCCACTGTGCAGCTAGCGAGCGAGTAGGCAAAAGAGCAGAGCAGAGCAGAACAACAAAAATATAACAGACTGACGCTCGCTTGGCCATCGGTCGGCAGCGGCAGCGACGTCGTCATGGCTGACTGATAAAAGTCGTACGGATTTGTTATTAGCTCATTGTTTTTGCTGTTGTTTTATTTATTATTTTTTTAGATTGAAATTCGTTTGTGCCGCAGAGATGTTGACAGGCAGCAACGTTATCAGCGGCAGAGCCAGCGGGAGTTTGTTTACCCTGCCGTGAAGTGTCAGCAGCGGAATGTTTCCGTCAGAAGTCATACGCATTTGCATCGTGTGGCCAATATTACCATTATTTTTTTATTTGTGCGTCAAATCTATCCTCTTTTTTTCTAAAAAGAGGTTTTGCTTAGTTACAAGTATATATGCGGCATTTTTAGATAATGCCACAGATAAAGCTGCACGATTTTGGTATCTAATCAAAACAAGATTCTTGTAGTTTTTTTTTTGTTGGCAACACTGAAATCATATTCGTACACTCCATATATACACACATGCATATTTACGTATGTACAATAGTACGAACATGGGCATTAGATAAAGACCTCATTGCAGTATTTCATACAAATACAAGAAGGCGACAACAAGAACGTGAATCGTTCACGTATCGGCCAATGGGCAGCGGAAGA
This sequence comes from Scaptomyza hsui, assembly GCA_018152825.1. Lineage (NCBI taxonomy): Eukaryota > Metazoa > Arthropoda > Insecta > Diptera > Drosophilidae > Scaptomyza > Scaptomyza hsui. The sequence continues at coordinate 1,145,774 of JAECXO010000280.1, forward strand.
TGTCGGGAAAACGCCGGCAGCACTGATGTGCTGCCTGAAAGCGGTTGGCAGCGGTTTCGACATGATTTTTAGCTGGGTAGCTAAGCTAATTTCGTTGCGTTGAAACAAAAGGCGCGCACACAAATAACAGCAACAGCACACAGTCGACGCGTCATGTTATTTAATTTTTATTTATTTTCTAATTGCTGGCAAAAATTAGCAGCCGCAAAATAAATATCAGCTGACCGCGATAGACCTGCACAATTGTGATGGTTGCGTGTTATCGATTGTCTGCTGAACTCGATATTGATTGGCTTGCAAGTACATATGTATGTGTGCTTATATGAGGGCATACATTTTTTTTTGTTCTTTTCAAATAAAGTTTTGCGTTTTTATTGGCAAAGTTGGGAGCACTCTTAAGACAAATTGCCTTTTAGCGCAGCATAACGTCATCGGTTAGCCATGACTCAGTGTCCCGGTCATAGTTTATTTACTGTACACACATACTGTCATGCGAAAATGAGAACAAAAACAAAATTGACGTAGTCGATGATGCGATGCTGGCCGCAATTATTAATTAGTGGCAATCATAAATATCAATGCATATGTTGATACGTATATATATACATATAACGTATGTATGTTCATTATGATATCAACGCTAATTAAATTGATTAAGCTTTAAATGTGAAGAAAAAATAAAGGCAGCAATAACAATAGAATTCACGCGCCGCCTACACACACAAAATTGACTCAAGCTCTAAAGTTAACAGTTAAAGTATATATGTGTGTGTGCGCGTATATGTATGTGTGCGTGTCAAGCTGGATGACGTGATTGTCTCTCTCGAAACCCGCATATGATTAAAACGGAAAACAAGATAAAACTCGTTGGGAGCAAAAGGAGCAGCTTGGTTGATGTTGTTGTTGATGAAACCAGGCGTAGCAGGAGGGAAGTGTGTAGAGGGGGTCAGGGCAGAAGAAGCAAAATACGCATGACACTCCTTGCCGCTGCCGCACACACACACACATACAAACGTAAGCACGCGACTCACAGACACGAGGTCACTCACACACATAACACACACACAGCAGCAATAGCAATTATTAGTTGATTTTCACAACGACAGCAAGCACAAATATTAATTTGTGCGAATAGAAGTCAATATACTCAACAATTTCAAGTCACGAGATGGAAACACACACATATATATACAAGAGTGTGTGTATGCGAGAAATGGCAAACAATGAGTATATTGAGTGCAAATATAGTAACGGGATTTTCTTTATTCTTTTTTTTTTTTGCTAGCTGCTCCCTCTTTTCTCCTTTTCTTTTTTGCTTTTTAGCCGCGATGACGACAGCGTGCGGCGGCGGCGCCTTCGCCTTGCGCTTTTCAATAACATTTACATTTACACTTTGTACTATTTATGTAATAGTTTTTCAAAATGCTGGCGAGTTTCATTTAACGAGTGGCGACCCATTGCATTTTTGCACCTGGGCGCTGTGCGTATTCACAAAACATATATATTTCACTTTTTTTTCTTTGGCGTTGCTTTTTTTTCTTTCATTCTTTTTGTTTTACTACCAGAACTCTAGCAACACACACACACGCACACCTATGCAAACGAGGCACGCACAAAACATACTCACACACACTCTCAGAGGCACGAAAATACGCGACACACTCAATGACGAAATTCCTCGGAAAACGTTGACAACTCTAGGTTCTAGCTCAAGCTCCACCGCTTTCAAGTAGATATGTGCCTGAGAATGTGTGCGTGCGTGCGTTTGCGTTTGTGTGAGTGTATGAGTATTCTGCTGCTTTTTGTCATAATTTTTGCGTTGGCATAGATTTTCAACTTTGCACGTGTTCACATTGCTTTATTGTGTACAATTTGATGAGTATTGCAATCGCACTTGATTCAGCTGCATTATTTTGCACTTTTTGGGAATTTACCTAGCACACAAAACACAAAAATTCGATTTTTTCCTCGCTGATATTTTCACGCGAATGACCTTACATCACACGCATACAATACACACACACACACACTCGCCTCATAATTTAGGCATTTATTGCCTCCCCAAGTTTGGTCTCACAGATTGACCGCTAAAAATACTAAAATCCCGGCCAGCGTCGCACAACTATCGTTAGCCAACACTTCTCTTATCTTCTCTATCGGTGGCAGCCTTAAATTTCCGATTGGCTGTCACTACCTGAACGCATCTCCCTATGGGACGCTGTAAAATTCGAACATAATAAATGTCAGGTGTAGTATTGATTTATTGTATGCATTATAAATATACAACTTTTCTCTTGGCTGGCTAGTCAAGACGAAGTTGTTGATAATTTAACGATATGCTCCTTACGTACATTTTACTCGTTTTGTACGTAGAATTTAGTTCGTTCTGAAATAAAGTTAATGTCCATTATATCGATATATCGATACGTCTTTTAATTACCAATGCGATAAGATGTATTGGACAGGGGTGTGGTGCGATAAGTTTGTTCAGTTTCTAATTGGCCGTCACTAGCATAAGTCATCGCGTTGCGGGATTGTGTGTGCGTGTGAGAGTGCTTCTAAGTTTTGTGTTTTATTCATTTAAGATTTAAGTTACAAGTTAAGTTTTTTGTGTTGTTTTTGTTATTTCAAAGAATGTGCAAAACGTGAGCGTACACATCATTTCGATCAACAGGTAAGTGCCGATGATTCGACGCGCCCTAAAAATTTGTTTGCTCAAAATACCTGCGTTGTTATTATGCTATTGTTGTTGTTGTAGATGCCTCTTCTGCTGCCTGCACATGGGCGTTGACCGAAAATTGAAAAGACATTTAGAGCGCCTATTTTGTTAACATTATTAGCAGTGTTATTCATGTGATTCACATATAAATTTGGAATGCTAGCTTTTCAAGTTGTTTTAAATGTGTAAAATGGCCGCAGGCTTTTTTCTTCCTGCAAGAAAACAAGCGAAATTATGAATGCCATCAACTGCCACCTGCTGCCCAATTGGAAATGTGTTGTGTGCTCAAATTTCACGCTCCTTTTTTTTGCACTTTGCCATGTGCCCGGTAGTCCTGCGTGCATTTCAATTGCACTTTTGCCCTCCCTTTTTGAAATGGCTTTACACTAATTAATGCCACTTTACATACATTCGTATGTGAGTGTGTGCAGTAGTGTTGGCAACTCTTAATCAGAAGGGAAATTTTGTTGTAAGTTTCAAGCTAAAAGAAATGTACCATTACTTTAAAAATTTACACAATCAAATATTGAAATGTAGTTGAGATTTTAAGGTCCTGAATAATAGTACTTAGTAACTCATAACACTCAAAACTTCTGTACAATAAACCAAAAAGAAGTGATTCACGCTGTTTGTTAAAAAAAAAGCCAGATTCTACGGGAAAAAAGTGTTATTTGTCAACACAGTTATGCAGCAGCAGCAAAAGGGTGGATTACACTGTCCGTGGCTCTTGCAGCATGGAGCTGAATTATTATTACCGAGTTTACTTTTTTTTCTTTTCTCGCTTAGTTTTGTATTTGTTTTCACTACGGCCAGCGACTTCTGCTGCTTCACTGCACAGACAAAACACACACACACACCACACACACACACACATACACAAAATGCATAGGTAACCGACACTATCTTTTCTGTTGCGTGTTTTGGCTCTCTCTTTGTTTTGTACATTACCGGCAACTGCCTTTCAAACGTTATTTCCCTCCATATTTGAGTTGCTGGCCACATTGCCCGAGGGTCAAGTGCGACTGTCTGCTGCTTTTGGTACCTAATTGGGTCCTTGCCTCTCACCTTTTTCTTTGTAGTTTTTTGTATGGTTGCAGTTTTACCTGGAATTGTTCTGTTATTTTCTGGGGTCCTTTGAGCTCATCAAGATAAGCTGCTTTATTTTCTTCTTGTTCTGGACGTCAATGCGTCAGTGTCAAAATTAAGTGCTGATAAAGTCGCACCTTTCCTTTGCACCGCCATTTGTCATAGTTCAAAGTTCCAAGGAATATTCGATGTCAGCAATATCAATTTTGAGCTAATTAAGGTTTTTTCTTCGCAATTAAACGGTAAATTGCCTACAAAGTGTTGCCACCATGTTGGTATTCCTTCAATTGTGCCAAAGTTCATTTTGCGAACAAGGTTCAATTATCTCGTTTCTTTTGGGAATTGAGTTTCTTTTTTTAAATCTAAAACTAGTAGAGAAAAGTGGGCCACTCCCCAGAGCGTCGAGGAATGTCTCGTAAATTATACAGGCCTTATTTTTAAGCTCAGTAAGAAGAAGACACCTACATGTTAGGCGTTGCCCAACTTCTTTGGCACATATCCCATATCAAAGACTAATTGCGCGCCCACTTGAATGACATTTAACTAAAAGTTTGACATCATTTAAATGCCGCAAAGTCGGCATGTTGTGTGGCATTAGTATTTGTGTGCGTCCAAATCCATGCCATCTAAATATATATTTTAGTTTATGTGGCACGTACATTGCTCCTGCCACTGTTGCTATAAATATCGGTGCATTTAATACTCTGCTACAGGGTATTCTCAGTCCTTCTCCTCTTGATATATAAACTGTTAACACTTGCTTGGCAGATGCTGGAAATGCATTTTTCATATCTAGAGTATTGCCCTTTTTTGTTGTTGCTTGTTAGCCATAAATATTTTAGGCTTATGTTTTCTTTGCTTGCACAGCACGCGGAAAGCATTCGAGCAGACAAAATAACAAGCAGAACGAACAACAGAAAAACAGCAGCTAGCTATATATAGTATTGTATAAATATGCAGGATAGACATGTGCTAATTGATTCACTTCTTCACTCACTTTACGCACTGATTGATTGACATCATTTCTAACATTTTCCACATTTTTCCACATTTTCAGCTTAGCAGGCAACCCTTTTTAGTGATGATGCAGCCCATGTGGCACTTGCTGCAAGCATTGTTGCTGCTTGGCGCCTGCCTCGATGCACTCAATGCCCAAAACGATGGAAGCTATTACAATGTACAACAACAACAACAACAATCGCAGCAGCAACAACAACAACAACAGACGCCGCTGTTAACGCAACCGACATCTGGATATGATAACAACAATCAACAATTTGGCAATGTCAATCCAAATCTCAATCCAAATCTCAACCCAAATCTCAACCCAAATCTCAATCCCAAATTTAAATCCAATTAATCCTGGCTTTGGCTACAACGAGCTGGGCACCCAGGATGATTACAACAAAAGACTGGGTGGCGACGATGAGCCCAGCCTGTCACGTGGCAAGACTGCATACAATTCTAGGGCCACCTTCCTGGAGACGCTACACAATCGGGAGCCGACCTATTTTATAGTTGCCTCACGCATGGTGCGTCCAGGTCTGATCTATCAGGTATCCGTCTCGATACTGCAGGCCAAATATCCGATCACGGTGCATGCCAGTATCTCATGCGATGGCGTCCAGATCAGTGGCGACTTCAAGGATGTCAAGGAGGGTGTGCCGGAAACTCTGCTCATGCGCATACCGCCAACAAGTGTCACCGGAAATTATCGACTGCGTGTCGAGGGCTTCTATCAGGATGTGTTTGGCGGTGTCGCCTTCCTGAACGATACACGTCTGGATTTCTCACAGCGCTCGATGACCATCTTTGTGCAGACGGACAAACCCCTCTATATGCAGGGTGAAACAGTGCGATTCCGTACAATACCCATTACCACGGAACTAAAGGGTTTCGACAATGCCATCGATGTCTATATGCTCGATCCCAATCGGCACATTCTCAAACGTTGGCTCTCCAGGTGAGCTCTCATCAAATTCAAATTCAATCTCAACATTTTTATAAACATCTCTTAACCTTTAGGCAATCGAATTTGGGCTCCGTTTCGCTGGAATACAAGCTGTCGGATCAGCCAACATTTGGTGAATGGACCATACGTGTGATTGCCCAGGGACAGCAGGAGGAGAGTCACTTCAGTGTCGAGGAATACTACCAAACACGCTTCGAGGTGAACGTCACAATGCCGGCATACTTCTTCACCACCGATCCCTATATCTATGGCCGTGTTATGGCCAACTTTACCAGCGGCCTGCCCGTGCGTGGCAATCTAACACTGAAGGCAACCATACGGCCCATTGGCTACTTTAGCAATCAGGTGCTGAACGAGAAGTTCCGTTTGGGTCGCTCGCCGTTGGAGCAAACGAATTTGTATAACGAACGCTGGCGCTACAACAACAATCCCAATCAGAATCCGCAGCAGCCGTATAATGTGCCGCCACAGCTGCAACAGGATGGCGGCGATCTCTCACAGGATCTGCTCTATCGCAATCAGTATGTGGTGGAGCGTAGCTATCTGTTCGAGGAGGAGTGGCCTTTCTGGGTGCGCAAGCCGGAGATGATCGATAACTATGATTCGTGGACGAGCACCTATCGCAAATCGTTGCCCTTTTTGCGCTACTTCAATGGCACCTTTGACTTTAAATGGCCGCTGCGTGAGTTGGAGCTGCTGGTGCCCAACATGGCCAACATGGAGGTGCTCATCACGGCGACGGTCGGCGAGAAGTTCTACGATGAGATCATTAGTGGTTATGCCGTGGCTCGTGTCTACAATTCCAGTTTACGTGTGGCATTCCTGGGTGAATCACCGCAGGTCTTTAAGCCCGCCATGCCGTTCACAACTTATCTGGTTGTGGAGTATCACGATGGCTCACCCATCAATCCCAATCTCCTGAGACAGGGCCTGATGGAGGTCAGTGGCTTTGTGGAGAGCAGAAATGGCGGTCGCAGAGATTGGCCCGCCCAACGCTTGCACATGTCCCAGCAGAGTGCTGGCGTCTGGGAGCTCAAAATCGATATACGCAATGACCTGAATTTGGATGAGCGTCCGCAATCTCGAGACTTCCTCAATGGCATACAGAATATGCGACTGCAGGCAAACTTTGTGGATCCGCGCGGTGAACGCATCCAAACGGAACTCTTACTCGTCTCACATTATTCGCCCAGGAATCAGCATATCAAAATCACAACCAGCACGGAGCAGCCGGTTGTCGGCGAGTACATCATCTTTCACATACGCACCAACTTCTTTTTGGAGGAGTTCAACTACCTGATCATGTCCAAGGGCGTCATCATCATTAATGATCGCGAGCCCATCGTCGAGGGCATACGCACCATTGCTGTTGTCCTGAGCGCCGAAATGGCGCCCATGGCCACCTTGGTGGTGTGGAAGATCACGCCACAGGGTCAAGTTGTTGCGGATTCGTTAACGTTCCCCGTCAATGGCATCTCGCGTAATAACTTTACGGTGTACATTAACAATCGTAAGGCGCGTACGGGCGAAAAGGTGGAGGTGGCCATCTTTGGTGAGCCGGGCTCGTATGTGGGCCTCTCCGGCATCGATAGCGCCTTCTACACCATGCAGGCGGGCAATGAGCTGACCTACGCCAAGATCATCACTAAAATGTCCAACTTTGATGAGCAGACCAATGGCACCTACAAGCACATCTGGTACTCGCACGAGGGTAATCCCGACGAGCTGGTCTACTTTGCCGCCTCGTCCTTTGGCATCGATGCGAATCGCACGTTCGAGTACAGTGGTCTGATTGTCTTCACGGATGGCTATGTGCCCAGGCGACAGGATACGTGCAATCGCACCTTGGGCTACGGCGAGTGCTTGAGTGGACGTTGCTATCGCTTGGATAAGCGTTGCGATGGTCTCTTCGACTGTGACGATGGCACCGACGAGATTGGCTGCCATGTCCGCAACGATACGGAACTGCTCAACTACCGCAAGTATCGCTTTAATCGTGTGCTGCGCCATTATGAGAATGTGTGGCTGTGGAAGGATGTGAACATTGGACCACATGGTCGCTATATCTTCAATGTGGATGTGCCGGATCGTCCTGCGTATTGGATGGTTAGCGCCTTTAGCGTTAGCCCCTCCAAAGGATTTGGCATGCTGAATCGCGCCCTGGAGTATGTTGGAGTGCAGCCGTTCTTCATCAATGTGGAGATGCCATCGGTGTGCCGCCAAGGTGAACAGGTTGGCATCCGTGTCACCGTATTCAATTATATGACGACGGCGATTGAGGCAACCGTGGTGCTGCACGGCAGTCCCAGCTACAAGTTTGTGCACGTCGAGGAGGATGGCATTGTGCGTTCCTATAATCCGCGCACGAGCTTTGGCGAACATCAGTTCTTTATCTACCTGGATGCGCAGGGCACCACGGTCGTCTATGTGCCGGTGGTGCCACAGAGATTGGGCGACATTGATGTCACATTGCATGTGGCGACTTTGCTCGGCACGGACACCATAACCCGTACACTGCACGTGGAGTCAGATGGTCTACCGCAATACCGTCATCAATCTGTGCTGCTGGATCTCTCGAATCGTGCCTATGTCCTGGAGTACATGCATGTGAATGTGACACAAACGCCCGAGATACCCTACCAGGTGGATCGTTACTTTGTCTACGGCTCGAATCGTGCACGCATCTCGGTGGTGGGTGATGTGGTGGGTCCCATCTTTCCCACGATGCCCGTCAATGCCACTTCGCTGCTCCACATGCCCATGGAGTCGGCGGAACAGAATGCATTCAGCTTTGCCGCCAATCTCTATACGATTATGTACATGCGCCTGATCAATCAGCGCAACAAGACGCTGGAGAAGAATGCCTTCTATCACATGAACATTGGCTATCAGCGCCAGTTGAGTTTTATGCGCGGCGATGGCAGCTTCTCGCTCTTCCGCTCCGATTGGAACAATTCAGCGTCTTCGGTCTGGCTGACCAGCTACGTTTTGCGCATCTTCCAGGAGGCCTCCTTCTACGAGTGGGAGAACTTTATCTGGATCGATGCCACCATCATTGAGAAGAACATGCGTTGGCTGCTCCAACATCAGACGCCCGAAGGTGCCTTCTACGAGGTCACCTGGCTACCCGATCGTAAAATGAATCGCACCAACTTTGCCAGCTATACAAGTCTCCGGAATCGTAATATCACACTCACATCCCACGTGCTCATCACGCTGGCCACGGTCAAAGATCTGTCAGGCACCTTGGGCTCACGTGTTGCCTTGGCAACCCAGCGTGCGGTTGCCTGGATTGAGCGGAATATGCAATTCTTGAAGGATACGCCGGAACCGTATGATGTCGCCATTACGGCGTATGCTCTACAACTTTGCAATTCACCCATTGCAGAGCATGTATTCAGCATTTTGCGAGGACATGCGCGCATCATTGGAGATTTCATGTATTGGGGCAATCAGGAGTTGCCGCAACCACCTCGTAAACTGGAGAATCAAAAGTGGTTCTCCTTGCCACGACTGCCGTACGAATACGATTCCCTCAACATCGAGACGACGGCCTATGCTCTCCTGGTTTATGTGGCCCGTCGCGAGTTCTTTGTGGATCCCATTGTGCGCTGGCTGAATGCTCAACGTTTGAACGAGGGTGGCTGGGCCTCCACGCAGGATACAAGTGCCGCATTGCGTGCCCTGGTGGAGTACACTGTGCGTTCGCGCATTCGTGAGGTCTCCTCGCTGACCGTTGAGATTGAGGCGTCCTCGCAGGGCGGCAAGACGCAGGAGCTGCACATCGATGACACCAATTTGGCAAGACTCCAAAGCATTGAGGTAAAAGAGTTTTTTAGCTAGTTCATACAAGTATTCTTATCCTTAATTTGTTTTTTTTTTTTATAGATTCCCGATGCCTGGGGCACAATTAAGGTGCAGGCCAAGGGCGCCGGTTATGCCATACTTCAGATGCATGTTCAATACAATGTGGATATTGAAAAGTTCCAAACGAAACCGCCAGTTCCAGCTTTTGGACTGCATACCAAGGCCATCTTCCATGGCAGAAATCAGTCGCATATCTCCTATGTTGCATGCCAAAAGTAAGTTTTACCCAAACCTTCCATAAACAGATTATCTAAAATGCAAATTTCTTTGCTTTACAGCTGGGTAAACACACAAGAATCGGAGCGTTCGGGCATGGCTGTGCTTGATGTGGCCATACCCACCGGTTACTGGATACAGCAGCAAAAACTAGATAGCTATGTGCTCAGTAATCGAGTTCGCAATCTGAAACGCGCACGCTATCTGGAACGCAAGATTGTTTTCTACTTTGATTTTGTAAGTAACACGAAAGTTTAAAAGTTGTAAAGCCATGTTATTAAATTATTTATAATTCACATTCACAGCTGGATCAGGAAGACATCTGCGTTAACTTTACCATAGAGCGCTGGTTTCCAGTGGCAAATATGTCACGTTATCTGCCTGTGCGCATCTACGATTACTATGCGCCTGGTAAGTAATCGAACTAATATTATTTTCAAAGTACTTTATCTAATATATTTATCTTTCACTACAGAGCGTTTTAACGAATCCATCTTCGATGCGCTGCCAACATATCTGCTCAATATTTGCGAGGTATGCGGCAGTTCGCAGTGTCCGTATTGTTCCATCTATAACATGGGCTGGCGTGCTTCCATGTCCTTCTCGCTGCTATTCTTTAGTGTGTTTATTTACCTGCTGCGCAGTCGTACGCATTTAGTGCTCAATACTCTCCATCTGTTCACCTAAAAGAGGCCTTCACTAGCAGTCCAAAACCACACAACATGTTTAGCTTATTACATTTGAATTTGAATATGTGTTGAGTTTTATAGTTGGTTTTTATTTCTATTTCTCTGTATTTTTAAATTTGTTTCTACGAAATTGCATTCCGTCCAATAATGCTACTGGCGAAGTTATTTTTTAACCGATTTCAATTGTAATCTCGAATTGTACAAAAGATATTAGATTTTGCCACACTATAAAGGTTTAAATTTGATGTACACAAATCATTTAACATTTACATATATAGCAGTTTAGTGCTTTAGTGTTCAGTTACATATATTATAAGCTTTATCACATTACATATATCAAAATCAAACTCTTTGCCTTAACGTCAGCTGGGCGCTTCAAGTGCAGCTTTAAAAGAACAAAAACGAAACGAAGTGTAACAAAAATGTGTCTTTTAAAATCACAAATTGCCTTTAATAGATTTTAGAAATCGATAGTGAATATATATACAAACATATAACTTTTAATTCTTTTGTATACCGAGCATGCATATCAATTGACAAATTTATACATTTCATGAAATCTAAATGTTTTTGTAAAAGATGATTATTATAACGAAAACGTTGAAAGCGACCGTCCAATAAACTTATGTTTTCATAATGAAACAAATGAATCTAATTAGTCTAAGTTGTGTACGTAATTTGTATATTCACAAAAACAGTTCAGATATTGCTTTTGTATATTATACGAATCCATATAGCCATAAACAAATGTTGCTAACGACTCTCGAAATCAAGAACTCCGTCCCTTCTTTATAGTAAGAGATATGAAATGAATCTATAAAGTAAAATATTGTATTGTACTTTTTCTACGTAACGAAATAAACTAAAAATAAATTTAATAACACATTGACTTTTTTCAATTTTGCGCCGTCCTCGGCAATGATTCTTTAATTGTGGTCACACTGTTTACATTTTAATTTTTTTTTTTTTATTTGTATAAAATTTATGCATAAATAGGTAAATATTGTGGTTTCACTGAGGAATTGTTCGATAAATGCTACCTTATGAAGACTATATAATTAAAATACTAATATAACATGCGTGTATAAAAATCTATGTTTTGCGAAAACTAAGTAATATTGGCGATATAGCCTCTAAACAGTCCATAATATCCTTTCGCGATTTGGCGCCGGTGAACACAACCTTCCCATTGACAAAGATGAGTAGGACAAGACGTGGTTTTACCATTCGATAAATCAAGCCGGGAAACATTTCCGGTTCATATGAGCTGAACTGGCCGTGTACTTGATTCAGGTTCTCAAGTCGAATGGGAAATCGCAGATCGACAGTGGCAACAATGTTTTGCAGCTTGTAGTCCATGAACTTGACAGGGAAGCCCAGTTTCTGCAGAATGCGGGCAAACTTTCTCGACCCTATGTTGGCCTCCATTTCGTTGCGGGCGCCCGTGCAGATAACTTTGCCGGTGCGGAAGATGAGCGCGGTGCAGCGTGGTGAATGCATTCTCATAATGACGCCCCGAAATCGCTTTGGCGTATATTCCGAGTTGCGGGTGCGTGAGTTGATCATCTTTAAATCCAGTTCACAGTCCACCGAAAAGGTGGCAACAATGTTTCTACAAATGTTTAGTTTATCAAGCACCAATTAAGACTTAGCCAGTACTTACTGTAGTTTTATTTCGTGCTGTGCATCTTTCGGTTCGGTCAAGACAGCCGGTTGTTGCGGCTGTAGAGTGCTGTGCGGGTTGCTGGTGCTTGTCGATGTCGATGCCGATGCATTGGGATCTGGTTCAGCAATTTTAAAATGAAATTGCATTTTTTTAATTCAGTCCAATAAACTTAAATGTAAGTGGCAAGCAAAACCAAACAAAACACACGATGCAAAAAACAGTGTTGCCCTATTTTAAAAAAAATGTAGAGAACTTTCAGCAAGCACTTGCTGGAGAAATTTGAGTTATACAGTAAGCGTAGCCTGTCTATGTTAAATAGGTAATAGTTGAACATCTTTTATTTTAATGTGCGTTTGGATTATTTTTACCTAGTTAACTTTCTTATTGAACATTTTATTGTGGAAATTGCAATTTGTACACAAAGGTTAGCCAACACTAACAGCTGTGCACGGAAGGTGGGTCTTACAACACTCAAATAATAAGCGCTTTTCATTTTCGTTCTATACGTAAACAGAGAAAACGTCACAACAAAAGTATCGCTAAACTAAGTACCAAAGAAAGCGCACCGTTGACAGTTAAAAAGCAATCGAAGTTGAAGAAGCAGACAAGAAAAAAAGGGACGTCAGACTTAAAAAAAATGTCGGCGCACAGCGGAGGTACAGATTGGAACTCGGTTGTAAAACCACTTTTATCTAACCGTACAAGCGCTTTAAACAAAAATGAAATATCAAATCTACTAAAAGCGATTACCAGATGGTAAGTGCATATGAAATAAGACAATTAAATTCACATTCTCTTGCCAAATGGCGCAGTTGAAAATTTGCGTGCAAGGTGACTTGCAAATTAAATATGGCGACCCGTAGTGACGAAATGAAAAAGATTGAAAAATACTAAATCCAATTTGATTTTTGCAGTGAACATGAATTTTTCGACGATGAAAGCAATTATACACAATTTTATACCGCATTTGCGGCTCTGGCTGCCGATAAGCTAATGCAAATCAAATCAAGTAAGTCTAACCCTTACCCCCCCGCACTCTTCTGGGTGCCATAATGATTTTTTCAGACGGCAACACTAGCAAAGAATTTGCTTGCAAAATGCAATTTGTAACTTTTTTAAGAGTGACTCATGCGTGTTTTATGTTTCTTTGTCTTATTTTCTCTAGTATGTCAGACGCAAATTTCACAATTGCACGATGCTAGCGCAGTTCTCATACGCTTCATACTCTTCCGCTTGCCGAAGGTCTCTGTATTTGAGATTAAATGGCTGCTGGTCGCACTCAAGATGCTGTGCGAAGGCCGCGAGAGCGTCGCCACCGGTTCAGGAAGCACACAGTTCGACTACAATGCTGTGGCAGCAGTCCTAAAGAGCGCCAAGCATCCGGAATCGAGCAGCAAGAGCCTCAGTAGCAGCAGCAGCAGTGCTGGCAGCAGTGGCGTCGGCACCGACAAGGACTCACCCAAATCAGAGATCAAGCGTTCGCGTTCAGATCTGTCAACAGTTATATTGCAACAGTTGCTGGCTCCTCTAGAGCCGGGCAAAATGACATGGGTGCCATTGAGCGAGGAGATCAGCGATTGCACCGTAAGTGAATTCCATTGCTAAGAACAAAAATTGTCAATAACAACTTACTCTCATTTTTTCGACAGGCGCAACTGATTACGGCTAATGTGGAGTACTTTCAGGAGCAGAACGGCGTAGATACGCTGCTCGATGTGGGCGTGGCTTTGCCCGTACTAAATCGTTATCGCTCCCGATATCTAGAGACAATTGTTGGCGGCAAGACATTGTATTTGCCGCTTACTCAAGTTGAGGCGAACACTGTTAAATCGACAATGACACACGTGTTAACCGATCTGTCCATATTGGGGCAGGCACACACACTGATTGCCCTTCAACCTCTCACACCGAGTCGCATTGAGAAGCTATCGATGTGCGGCATTGCGGCACTCTATAATGCCGTGTTGACCTCCATAGCGGCCAGTGTGCTGAGCATGTGCCAGGTCAGCAGTGCATCACAGAAGCAACAGCAGCCATCGGGAGGTGCATCTACTAGCCAAGGCAGCGGCGCTGGCGGCGGCGGCAACAGCAATGTTCCAGCCAGCAAAGATCACGATGATTTCGAGGAGCAAGCCTGCACCATAGTGAACAAGGCGCTAGAGATCTATACAAGCATTGGAGACATGTTTAAGACATCAGCGCGCATGCATGTGTATCAAAACCATTTGTGCTACGGCTCCTGGTTGCTCATCAGCGGCATACAGGGCGCCATGGGTGCCTCCGGCAGCAGTGCAGCAACTGTTAAGCCCTCTACTGCAAATGCAAACGAAGCAACAGCTGCTCCTAGCACACCCATAGCGCGTGTTAATCTCTTCAAGGTGCAACAGGGATTCGGTGAACTGAATGCGGCCATCGCTAATCACAGTATTAAATTGCTTTCGGAGCTCATTGATGATCTGAAAATTGAGGCAGCCTGCGGCACTGCAACTGGCAACAATAATGGCAACTGCCTGGATGTCGAACCGGCCCAATTTGATATATTACAAAACTATAGCGCCTTGCAGCGCATTGTTCGTGTGCTAAATACTGCGACACTGCATCAACTATTCACTTTCCTGGCCACGGTGGCCTATCGCAAGGCGTGCAGCTTGAAGCGTGCCAATACCAAAGATCGCACAGAATGCGAACCGATCAGTTACTCGGACTCGACAACCTATTTCAACGATTCACTCTCCTGTTCGGACAATTCCGAGGAGGATGACAGTGAGAGCTATTTGGGTCACTGGTTTAAGGAGACCCTTTCCCCAGAAACGCATGATGATAATGCAAACACTTGCGCCCAAGAGCGCAATGGAGATCAGAAATCAGCTCTGGTGCCAAAACTAGACGAACCGCATGAATATTTGGAATTGGCAGCGGATATATTCTGTTTCCTGGACCAATTCCTGGCCAATCGTCATGCCTATATGCAGCGCTATGTAAAGGCGGGCGTCAGTGATCAGCAAATGATGCTCATGGCCAACATTATCAAAGATTTTGATCGTGATGTTATGCGTCAGGAAGGTGGCAACGCTGGCTCTGGCTCCAGTGGTGGCTCCGGTGATGCCATTTGCTCCAATTGGCAAACGGCAATGATACGCTTCTCGGGCGCTGCCGGTCGTTATATACACAACTTAATCTCGACATCGCTGCTCTCGGAACAGCTACAATCAAATCTGCTCCAGCATTTGTCCATCTCACCCTGGTCAACCGATACAAACAGCTGGCCGCTGCAGGTGTATCCCAGCACATTGTCGGTTCTCGTTCAGATTTTGTTGCTGAAGCCCACACAAGAAAAGGAGGCAGCCTGCCTGTCCGTTTGGCATCGGCTCATCAATACGCTGGTTGAGGGCGTCTGCTCTACGTCAAGTGCCAGCGATACGGACTTTGAGGATCTTAATATTGAGCATGCACAGCTGCTGCTCTTCCTGTTCCACTCCTTAAATCTGATGCAGAAGAAATCCATACTTTTGCTCACTGCCGGCGGTGTCATCCGCTGTGCCGATGTCTGTCGCGGCATCAGTGCCGAACGACCTGTGCGCAATAGTCAAATGATGCTGCTCTCTCGTCTCCTGCTCTTCCTGGAGTACCTGATGAAGCATTTGTACAATGCACCGCCGGAGCTGCTTGATCAGGTGCGCTGGAATCTGTTCAGCGTCAGTAGCATGCCGGACACACAAAAAATCACGGACTTACTGAACAGTCGCACCAAACTCAGCTCCTTCTGCCGCCAGGACATTGAGTTAAAGTTTCGCAATTCACCAGTGGGTGACTCCAACTCGAGTAAGTATCGAAAGTTTATTTGTATAAATTCCTGGCTAATTTATTTATGCTTGCAGGCATTCGACCCACCTTTTATTCGCTGGTCACCGCGGATCCAACAAAGCCGCACTGGGCACAGGATTTCAAATTGGATGGCTTGGCCTGGAATTTTATATTGTGCACGCCCGACAAACTCAAGTATCCTTTGCTGGTGGATGCACTTATCGACATACTGGCAATTACGGACATGTCGTCGCTTTGCCGCGACAAAGACAACCTGCACAATCTGTGCGCCATGCAGTATTGCTTTAGCATTACTTTAAAACTGCTGCTCGGTCTGCCACCATCGACATCGCACGTCGAATCGTTGAAGGTGGAGCGTGCACCAAATCTGCATTCGTTGTTGTGGAGCATTCGTTGTCCGTTGGCCTCTTCACATTATCTGGTGGTCAACAGCCTGATCAAGCAGGGCATGTACACTCAGTACGCCGAGACCTTGTGGGCCCAGGTCGGTGATCGTACCGCCGACATACGCTATAGTCTTAAGCAGACGGTGCTGGGCGTTGAGGCTTTCAATAGACAACTAACCAAGGGTGAGTCACAAGTTATGAAAGATTTGTTTCACATTTTTAATAATCTTACTGTTTTAGCTACACCAAATCCACGTCTCTCCGATCTGATTCTATTCGATGCTTTGGTTGCCCACATGCAGGCCGTAGCCTGGGCCGATAAGGAAGGATATAAAATGTTGCGCAAGGAAAGCGACAGTGACAGCATAACGTCTGAGAGCCGCGAGCGTGAGAATTCAAGTGCTGCCACAGATCCTGAGCTGTACTCATCCAGCGAATCCATTGATGACCAGCAGGCAAAGCTAACGGAGGAGAGCATATTGACGCCTGGTGAACTATTGGAGCGCACACAGCTAAGCAATGATCTGCTGCTCAAACTAATTGAATCTTACAGTCATATCTCGACTATGGTGCGCACACAAATGCTGAAACAGCTGTCCAGCTCGACGCCGGAGCAGGCACTGAATTTGATTGTGCCCGTTGTGAGCGATAAGCCAACTATTATGCTGGAATTGCATGTAGCGTTCCTGAAACTTTTGCCCAACGAGGATAAACAACTGATAGCCAACGAGTGGCCCAAGTGTTTGATGGTGAACGACGATGCCTTCAATGGCAAACAACATCCCGTCGAGCCGTACACCTTGAGTGTCATTGATGCTCACATTAGTGAATTGACTAAATCAGCGACATACTCAACGCTGCACACGCTGAAGCATTGCTTGAAATCAATTTTACATCTGTTGGAGCTATTGCTGCCGTTCTGCACGACAATTTCGGATGTGGAGGGGCAGTTGAAGCCATTGCTTATTGCCTCCATGATGGACATGCGCACCGATTATCTGCAAAACCTAAGTGAACAGTGTCTGCGTGAAATCCTTCATGGTCTGACCAATGAGGCGCACAAGCAACTGCTCTTCGAGCACATGATTGGACATTGTTATCACATGTTGATTGATTTTGCCGGCGAGCTAAAACAACCCACTACCGCTGTTGGAGCAGATCAGGAGCAACGAGCTCTATTCAATGAATCCATGCTGTTTGCCGTTTTGAAGACCATGATTAAAATGCTGGAAGTACCGACGGCAGTACAGGCTATGCGACAGTTCTTTAAGGAGCAGCGCGCTGCCAGCCTTACCTCATTATTGCTGTCTTTCACGGGCACCACTTTGCCCCTCAGCTATGCCCGCAAAATGCTGCAGTTTGTGGAGCGCCTATTTGAGCATTCCGCTCAGCCCGATGCACAGTTCCAGCATGAGGAACTAGTCGATTGCTTTGCCGAGCTTGCCAGCGTGGATGTGGCACGCTTGAAGCTTTGGCTGGCGCACATCATCTACGGCCCAAATGTGGTGGCGGCAGCCAACAATAGCAGCTGTGAGGCCTCCTGCAAGCTGCTCACCAGCGTCATGCAGCCATCGAGCAGCTCCAGCAGCAATGCGCAGACACCAACCAATATGGCCACAGTTTCGGCCATGCCTAGCATCTCGGATCAGCTGGATGCAATGGATATTGATTATGATTGCGCTGGCGCTGGCAACGCCGCGCCCAATACATCCCAAATCTTGAGCCTCTGGCAGGGCAACAATCAGCCCAACAACCAGTCTGAGGACTCTTCCCAGGCCTGCGATCAGCCAAGTGCCAGCACACAGCCACGCAACGGAGCTCTGCTCCTGAGCTTTGTCAAGTCGCTGGTGCGTGATCAGCCGGCGGCGGCACAGCTAGCGCCACCACTGTTCCAGGCTCTCTTGCAGCTGGGACAAACGTTGATAACTCCGCCCCAGGATGGCTGCGATTTTGCTGATGTGCTGCAGATTATGATAACGCTAGCAGATGCAGCGCCGGCGCGTGGTCATGTCGCGCTATTTAACACAACGCTAGTCTGGCTGGAGCTGGCCAAGCTGCAGTTGCCCGACAAGCAGATGCGTCATGCCGAGAACGTGAGCGCCCTGCTCCGGTATCTCAGTGAACTGCTGCAGGGCATTGGGTATCGTGGCAGCCGTCAGCATATACCGCCATGGGATGATGAGCTGCAATCGGACATTGATGAGCTGTACGATGAGCTGGTGGATGAGCAGCAGCAGGAGCAAGACTCATTGCTGGATGATTCCGATGAGGATACGCTCAATAACAAACTGTGCACCTTCTCGCAAACCCAAAAGGAGTTCATGAATCAGCATTGGTATCACTGTCACACCTGCAACATGATCAACACGGTCGGAGTTTGCTCGGTCTGCGCTCGCGTCTGTCACAAGGGACACGATGTCAGCTATGCCAAGTATGGGAACTTCTTTTGCGATTGCGGCGCCAAGGAGGATGGCTCCTGTCAGGCTCTAAGTCGTCGGATGCCCACAAGTGGTTGCGATCCACGCGATGGCTTTGTCTCCACCCAAATGAGCATTATTGCCGCCGGCAAAAAGCGTCCATCGCCGCCAACCCAGATGCGCAAGGACTCTCTGAACAATGAACGTATTGCGCTGCTCGGCAAGCTGCTGGAGCCACATCGTGAGGCACTGCAGCATCCGGATCAATGGCAACTCGTCGTCCGTTGCATTTTGGAGTATTTTGATGTGCTGCTACCTTCGATTCGAGAGAATTGCACCCTTTACTCAATTGTGGGCTGCCATAAGCGCGCTACGGTCGCCTTGGAGCGACTGCATCAACTGGAACAGAGCTTCCAGGTGCGTAACATAGTAATTGCCGCCCTTGTATTGTATTCTGTTTAACTACAGTTATTTATTTATTTTAGGTAACAGATCAGCTGATGTTTGCCACACTTGGCTCGCAGGAGGGCGCCTTTGAAAATGTGCGCATGAACTACTCGGGGGATCAGGGTCAGACGATCAAGCATCTGATATCGTCGGGCGTAGTGCGTCGCGTCGCCTTCTGCTGCCTGTCATCGCCACACGGCCGACGCCAGCAACTGGCTGTGTCCCATGAGAAGGGCAAGGTGACCATTTTGCAGCTGTCGGCACTGCTCAAACAGGCGGATGCCTCCAAGCGCAAACTGACGCTAACCCAGCTAAGTTCGGCGCCAATTGCATGCACAGTGCTCTCGCTGGCCGCAAATCCCTGCAATGAGGACTGCTTGGCTGTTTGTGGCCTGAAGGAGTGCCATGTCCTAACCTTCTCCAGCAGCGGCAGCACAAATGAACACATTGTGGTCACTCCCCAACTGGATAATGGCAACTATATTAAGAAGGCTGTTTGGCTGCCTGGCTCCCAAACACTGCTCGCCTTGGTTACCTCCGACTATGTCAAGATCTACGATCTCGCTGTGGACACGTACAGTCCGAAATATTATTATCTGGTGGCCGTTGGCAAAATACGTGATTGCACCTTTATGTATCAGGAGGGCGCCTATTATATGCTCACCTTTGCCAGCAGTGGCTACATTTACTATCAAACCCTTGACGAACAGAGTCTGGCCATACATGGCGACTTTTATGTGACAAACACGCTGGAGCTGAGCCATCATCACATCAAGGATGTCAACGGTCAAGTTGGCGGCGGCGGCGTCTCTATTTACTATTCGCATGCACTGCAGCTGCTCTTCTTCAGTTACGCCTCCGGGCGCAGCTTTGTCTCGCCTCTGACCAATGTTAATCAGGGTGTGAAGGGTATCTATCATCTGGACACCAACTCGGCTGTGAGTAAATCATCGTCGAAAGGACCACTACAGCCGCTGGTGCAATGGACCGAAGTTCCTGGACATCCGGGTCTTATTTACGCCAACATGCAAACGTCAAACAATCCGATTATACTAATGCTCACACCTGAGCTCATCTACATGCAGGAGATTAAGGCACAATCGGCCAAATCACGCATCATGGACGTTGTTGGCATAAGGCATTCAGTTGCTGGCACCGAGAAGACGACACTGCTCCTACTCTGCGAGGATGGCAGTCTGCGCATCTTCTCCGCACAGCCGGAACATACCAGTTTCTGGCTATCGCCACGAGTGCAGCCCCTTGGAAATCAACTATACTCCTCCACATTGCTAGCAAAGAGTGGCAGCAATGCATCGGTCAGTCCCAAGACAACTAAACCCAACAAGTTGCCCCGGAAAACGGCCGCACTGCAAAAACAATTGACATCCAATGGTCTACCCGTGTTCCCCATTGACTTCTTTGAGCATTGCAATGTTCTGGCCGATGTGGAGTTCGGTGGCAATGATCTGCTCCAGATTTACAATAAGCAAAAGCTCAAGACACGTCTCTTCTCCACGGGCATGTTTGTTGCGAGCACGCGAGCCAATGGCTTCACCCTGGAGGTGCTCAATAATGATGCCAATGTCGTCATGGTTGGCATACGTGTGCTCCTGGGCACACAGGATACACAGCGTGCTCCGCAATCGGTCAGCATACTGGGACGCACAATTCCAACGCCCGTAAGACGCGCCCGCTGGTTTGACATACCCCTGACACGTGATGAAATGCTGCAGTCGGACAAGTTGCTTAAAGTGTGCTTTGCCAAATCACAGGATCCGGAACATGTCACATTGCTCGACTGCATCGAGGTATATGGCAAATCCAAGGAACTCGTTGGCTGGCCCGATGACAACGAAGAGTTGCCAGCGTCGTCAAATGTGGCCAATGCTGCCACTGCCATAGCCGCACCTGCCAGTGTTGCCAACTTTGGTGAGGGCTTCAATAGCATCACCCAACTGGATCGCATGTGCACGCATCTGCTCGAGGTGCTCGATTGTGCACTGCATTTGCTTGGAAATGGTGGCGCCGTTGCTGCAGCAATGCGCCAGAAGGCCGTCAAGACAGCCAGCTCATTGCTTCTGTTGCCCACTCCTAATCCCGTACAGACCCAAGCCCGCTATGTGCTGGCCACGTTGTATGGCAGTCGCGGTGCCTATCATGGCTACAAGGACAGCGTGCTCCTGCAATTTGTGCATGGCGAGCTGCAGGCAATGCAGCCAAAACTAACCCAATTGGACACACTGCTGGACATCGATCCGGAAGCATTCTATCGTCTGATACTACTTGTGCGTGGCATTGCCAATTCACGGCCGCAATCGCTGGCAAAGATTTGTGCCGAATGCAACTACGATATTGTGCCTGCGCTCATGGCCATTGTGCTGGAGCTGCATAAGGTGACGCCCGCCTTGGATGAGCCCACCAATATTGTGCGTCGCGGCCTGTGCCAGACGGAGACCATTGTGCACTGTCTGGTGGAGATTATGTACGGATTCGCTCTGGCCGATGCCAGCCAGGTGGGCCGCATGACCAAATACTTCATTGAGCTGCTCAAGCATGATGCCAGTTTGATTAGTCATAGTGCCAAGGAGGCGCTCATCCTGCTGCTTAGTCCGCGCATCAAGCGACGCAAGGTGGCCATTGTGACCACGCCACCGGCCTGCTCCACGCCCACACCTTCCACGTCGGCCATTAGCAGCAGCACTTTGTGTGCCCTTCAGGGCGCTGCCTCGCAGGCGGCCAGCGATATTATTGAGGAGGCCGCTGCGGCGGCTGTGGATGTAGCAGCAGCAGCAGCAGCTGGTGCTGGCGCTGGCGCGGATGCGCTACTCGAGGCGGAGGCAGGAGTTAACCAGGCGCAGCAGCAACTACTTAATCTGGAGGCGTTCATGGGTGGCGGCTTTCCCCGTCTACTCGGTCTGCCCGAGGATGCGGACGATGAGGCCATTATGGATATTGCAATTGCGCTCAGTCTGCAGCAGCATGGCGGAGATGCCAACGCCTTGCAATCCCTACAGCAGGGTCTGGCCAATTTACAGGGTATACGTTTAGCGGCAGCTGCCAATGCCAATGCGCCCGCCAGTGGCGGCGACGCTGCCGGCTCCGATGATGATGAGGGCTCCAATGTGGCCACAGATGGCTCAACGCTGCGCACCTCACCAGCCGAGCAGGCGGGCAGCGGTGGCTCTGAGAGCGGTGGCAGCGGTGTCGAAAGCATTGGCGGCACCTCCGCCCGTAGCAGCAATTTTGGTGATCATGCAAATGCTTCGCCACCGCGTCAAAGCAAGGATCAGGAACAGGAGCAGCCGGGCACGAGCAGCAGTTGCGTCGCAGCACTCAGCGCCATGAGCAGCACCGAAGACATTGAGATCAATGAGGATGAGAAGCTAAGCAAACTGCATGATTTAAGGTAAGTAAATAGTTAGTTACTCTAACCAAACTTAATTAACCGTCGTCACCATTTACAGAATTGCCGTGCTGGAGAGTATCGTTGAGCATCTGGGCACATTTGATTTGTGCAATGGCTTGCAAGCTATTCCTCTGATTCAGGTGATACTTATGCTGACCTTGGATCTTAGTGGCAACAATGAACGGGATCAACAGGTGCTGCATGAATTGCTTAACGCTGTTGTGGAATACGTGGAGATTGGCAAACGTGGCGCAGCCGCCAGGGTAAGCAATGCGATTGATACACATATTGTGTAACTAGTATAGTTAATCATATTCCTATTGAACACTTCAGATGGAAACCAAGTGTCCCGGCAATGAAGTGCGTTTGGCACTGCTCTCACTTTTTGGTGTCCTGATGGGCAAGACCAAATTCAAGCAGACGGGAACCACATCGCCGCCACATCAATTCAAGGACAATACCGCCTTTGTGGCCAGCACCACAGCAAATGTGCTAAGCAAGAGCGGTGCCTTTGTCTATGCTTTGGAGGCACTCAACACACTGTTGGTACACTGGAAGCAAGTGCTTGGGGATCCTTACGCTGCTGGCGGCTCTGGAGTCGCACAGCCCATGAATGTGGCCGGCAACGGAACAGCAGCTCAACTGTTGAAGCCCATAAAGCATGGTCCAAAACCGGATATATCAATTCTCATACCGCACAACTATCTGAAGAATTATCCAGACATTTTCGAATCATATGATGGTCTGCTTACGGAGGTCATTGTGCGTCTACCCTATCAGATCTTACGCCTAAGCAGCGCTCACCCAGACAACTATGACAGTGGCTTCTGCGAGTCCATGACCTTTACCCTCTGCGAGTACATGATGCTCAATCTGAATGCGCTGCTGCGTCGCCAGGTGCGCAAGCTGCTTATGTACATCTGTGGCAGCAAGGAGAAGTTCCGCATGTATCGTGATGGACATTCTTTAGACGCACACTTCCGCGTCGTGAAGCGTGTCTGCAACATTGTCAGCACCAAGGTAAGAGTTAGGAGAGACAAATATGTAATATGTATATTAATCGTTGGCTTTACAGAACGGTGCTCCCTACAATGCAAATCCGCCGATGCTGAGCTACGATGCGCTGGTGGAGCTAACGGAGCATCTGCGCACTTGTCAGGAGATCAGCCAGATGCGCACTGGCAATTGGCAAAAGTTTTGCGTGGTGCATGAAGATGCTCTGGCCATGCTAATGGAGATCGCCTGCTATCAGCTTGACGATGGCGTCTCTCCCATCATAATACAGCTTCTACAGGCGGCTGTCTGCAATTTACCACAGCCCGTATCTGGCCTCAAGCAGCCACAGCCGCCGCAACCTTCGTCAAGCGGCAAAGTACGCAGTGAGCGCGAGAAGAGCGAGGACACGGATACCGCTTACTATTCCAAGTTTGATCCGGCCCAGTGCAGCACTTTTGTGCATCAAATCTTCCGCTATGCCAGCGATGCACTTATCATACGCTTTGTGCGTATCTTTTTACTTGAGAACAATGTCAGCCAGTTGCGCTGGCAAGCACACTCCTTCATGACGGGTCTCTTCGAGCACGCCAATGAGCGACAGCGCGAGAAGTTGCTGAGCATCTTCTGGAATCTCTGGCCTCTGGTGCCCAGCTATGGACGTCGCACAGCACAATTTGTGGATCTGCTTGGCTATCTAACACTTAGCACTCGCAGCACTACGGATCGCCTGCCGGAGTTTGTGTCGCGTGCCGTTGAGGTGTTGCGCCAACAAAATGAACTACTCTGCAAGCATCCAAATGCACCCATCTACACCACACTGGAGTCCATACTTCAGGTAAGTGTTTGCATTTACAATAACACTAAGTAAATACTTAAAATACTTTACCAAATCTTTCAATAGGTGAATGGCTACTACCTTGAATCGGAACCGTGTCTAGTCTGCAATAATCCGGAGGTGCCCATGGCAAATATTAAGCTGCCCTCGGTCAAGTCAGACTCCAAGTACACAACAACCACAATGATCTACAAGTTGGTGCAATGTCACACCATCTCAAAGCTAATCGTGCGCATTGCGGATCTCAAGCGCTCCAAAATGGTGCGCACCATCAATGTTTACTACAATAATCGCAGCGTTCAGGCCGTCGTCGAGCTCAAGAATCGTCCGGCGCTGTGGCATAAGGCACGCACCGTCTCCCTGCAGTCGGGACAGACTGAACTTAAGATTGACTTCCCACTCCCAATTACTGCATGCAATCTAATGATTGAGTTTGCCGACTTCTACGAAACGGTGAGCGGTTCCAGTGAGAATTTGCAGTGCCCACGCTGCAGTGCAGCAGTGCCGGCCTATCCGGGCGTCTGTGGCAACTGTGGCGAGAATGTGTTCCAATGCCACAAGTGTCGCGCCATCAACTACGATGAGAAGGATCCGTTCCTGTGCCACTCGTGCGGCTTCTGCAAGTATGCCAAATTTGATTTTAGCATGTATGCACGTGTCTGTTGCGCCGTTGACCCCATCGAGTCTGCAGAGGATCGCGCCAAGACCGTACAACTAATTCATAGCTCTCTGGAACGTGCCGATCGCATCTATCGCCAGCTGTTGACCAACAAGCAAATGCTTGAGCTGCTCATCCAGAAGGTCGCCGAGCATCGTAGCAGCGATCGCTTGGTGGAGGATAACATGGGCAGCGTGCACAGCACCTCGCAGGTGAACAAGATCATACAACTACTGGCCCAGAAATATTGCGTTGAATCGCGCACAAGCTTCGAGGAACTTAGCAAGATTGTGCAAAAGGTCAAGGCATGCCGCAGGTAAGCTAAAATGCAAATACCCATAAGAAAAACAATATAATAATATATTTATTTCATTTTTTAGTGAACTGGTTGCTTATGATCGTCAGCAACAGGATCAGCCAGCAGTTTCTAGCTCATCCTCTGGCGCGGAGACAAATCTTACAACAAATCGCTGCTACGGCTGCGCCTTAGCCTCCACCGAGCAGTGCCTGACGCTGCTGCGTGCCATGGCCTATAATTATGATTGTCGCGTCGGCCTCTACAGTCAGGGCCTCGTCAGCGAACTGGCCGAGCACAATTTGCGTCGCGGCACTCCCCAGATACAGGAGGAGGTGCGCAATCTGCTGGTGGTGCTGACCAAGGACAATGCCGAGGCCTGCATGCATCTGCTGCAGCTGGTAACGACTAGAGTCAAGAATGCGCTCATGGGCGCTATACCATTGATTAGTCTGGAGGCAGCTGTGCATCAGGAAATGATGCTGCTTGAAGTGCTGCTTGGACAGGATGATGTCTGCTGGGAGTACAAGCTTAAGGTCATCTTTGAGTTGTTCATCAGCAACTGTCGGTAAGTGGGCATGCAAATTGTTCTTAAATTTATATTGCTCACCTCTATTTTGTTTTTTAGTTTGCCACGCGGACCTGTTACATCTGTGCTGCATCCTTGTCTGCGTATCATGCAGAACCTCATTTGCCCGGCGCTGCCAGGCAACAAAAACAATAACAATCAACAGCAGCAGCAGCAGCAATCACAGCAGCAGCAGCAATCACAGCAGCAGCAACCATCACAGCCACAAACAACCCAACAACAGCAACAACCACAGCAGCCATTGGGTCCAACCGAACTGTGCAGCGTTAAACTGCTTGAGGGGAATACTATCGATTATCGCGCCTGGCTCAACTCGGATCGCAATCACGAGTACAGCGCCTGGAGCAGTCGCATGCCAACCAACAAATATCAACGTCAAGAGGGAGGTAAACAACGCAGCAGCAGCACCAGTGGAAAACAACAAACCCAGTCTGGAGATGCGCCCGCCAAGGGACGTCGCGGAGATGTGCACTCAACATATTTGGCTGAAAAGTATGGACAGCGTTGGCGGCATCTGGTGTTGGACAGAGACAAGGTGATCAAACCTCTGGTGTTCAATGCCAAATGGATTCAGCCCTTGCTATTCAATGCCAACTCAAGATTTGGACGTCAGTTGGCCTGCTCGCTGCTCAGTGGCTTGTGCCGCACCAGTGAGCGGAAACAACAGGCATTGAACATGCTGACCGGCTTCCTGCGACATGTGGGCGAGGCTGGTGAGGCGAGCGCCGAATACTTGAACCTATATAGAAGTGTGGCCACAGAAACGCCTTGGCTACAGTATTTGGTGTTGCGTGGTGTTCTCGGCGAGATCTCTCAATTGCTGGCTATTGAAATTGGTAAAATTCATCGCATGGAGGAGCATTCATTGTCCTCGGATCTGTCGCTGGGATATGCCTTGCGTCAGTACGTCGAGTTGCTTTGGCTGTTCCTCGAGTGCTCCAACATTCGACGCACCTATAAGACACGGCTCCTGGGACCCGTGCTGCAGAGCTACTTGGCTTTGCGTAGTCTAGTCGTTCAGCGCACACGTCTCATTGATGATGCGCAGGAGAAGCTGCTCGAAATGCTTGAGGAGATGACAAGTGGCACCGAGGAGGAGACGCGAGCCTTTATGGAGATCCTCATCGATACGGTGGAGAAGACGCGTATGAATGACATTAAGACTCCGGTCTTTATATTTGAGCGCCTCTACTCAATCATTCATCCGGAGGAGCATGATGAGAGCGAGTTCTATATGACACTGGAGAAGGATCCGCAGCAGGAGGACTTCTTGCAGGGCCGCATGCTGGGTAATCCGTACCCCTCCAGCGAGGTGGGTCTTGGTCCCCTCATGCGCGATGTAAAGAACAAAATCTGCACCGACTGTGAACTGATTGCCCTGCTCGAGGATGACAATGGCATGGAACTGCTAGTTAATAACAAGATCATCAGTTTGGATCTCCCTGTCAAGGATGTGTACAAGAAGGTGTGGCTAGCCGAAGGCGGCGATCGGGATGCCATGAGGATTGTTTATCGCATGCGCGGTCTGCTGGGCGATGCCACCGAGGAATTCGTGGAGACGCTCAACAACAAGAGCCAAGAAGAGGTCGATACGGAGCAGCTCTACCGCATGGCCAATGTGCTGGCAGATTGCAACGGTCTTCGCGTGATGCTCGAACGCATTGGCAGCCTGCAACGAATTTCGCGCCAGCGTGAACTCATCCAAGTGCTGCTCAAGCTGTTCCTCATCTGTGTCAAGGTGCGTCGATGCCAGGAGGTGCTCTGTCGCCCCGAAATTGGCGCCGTCAACACCCTGCTCAAGGTGCTGCAAATGTGTTTGCAGTCCGAGAACGATTCCATACAATCGGCCGTCACCGAGCAGCTGCTCGAGATTATGGAAACGATACTCTCGAAGGCCGCCAGCGACACTTTGGATTCGTTTTTGCAGTTCTCGCTTACCTTTGGCGGACCCGAATATGTCAGCGCTCTGATCTCCTGCACCGACTGCCCCAATGTGCGCAATAATCCATCTGTGCTGCGTCATCTCATTCGCGTCCTGGCTGCCCTCGTCTATGGCAACGAAGTCAAAATGGCGCTGCTCTGTGAACACTTTAAGGTGAGTCCTAGCTGGTATATGAGGCAACTGAATCTAACTGTTTTTTTTTCCTTGTACAAACAGCACACCCTAGACTTCAATCGCTTTGACAATGAGCGCACCACCGAGGAGGAGTTCAAGCTTGAGCTTTTCTGCGTGCTGACAAATCAAATTGAGCACAATTGCATTGGCGGCACTCTCAAGGACTACATTGTTAGCCTGGGCATTGTGGAGCGTGCACTCACCTATATAACGGAGCATGCACCATGTGTGAAGCCCACACTGCTTCGTACCGACTCCGATGAACTAAAGGAATTTATATCGCGACCGAGCTTAAAGTACATCTTACGCTTCCTAACTGGCCTGGCCAACTATCATGAGGCCACACAGCTGGCCATTAGCAAGGACATAATACCGATTATACACCGACTGGAGCAGGTGTCCAGTGATGAGCACGTCGGCAGTCTGGCCGAGAATCTTCTCGAGGCTCTAAGCACAGATGCAGCCACAGCATCGCGTGTCCAGGAAGTGCGTGACTTTACGCGCGCCGAAAAGAAACGCCTGGCAATGGCAACGCGTGAGAAGCAACTGGACGCTTTGGGAATGCGCACCAACGAGAAGGGACAGGTGACGGCCAAGGGCTCCATACTGCAAAAGATTGAGATACTGCGCGACGAGACAGGCTTGACCTGTTTCATTTGCCGCGAAGGCTATGCCTGCCAGCCGGAAAAGGTGCTCGGCATTTATACGTTCACCAAGCGCTGCAATGTCGAGGAATATGAACTGAAGTCACGCAAGACCATTGGCTACACCACGGTCACCCACTTTAATGTGGTGCACGTCGATTGTCACACCTCCGCCATCCGCTTGACGCGTGGTCGCGATGAATGGGAACGCGCCAGCCTCCAAAATGCAAATACACGTTGCAATGGATTGTTGCCGCTGTGGGGACCGGCTGTTGGGGAGGCTGCCTTTTCGGGCTGCATGACCCGCCACAGCAGTTACATGCAGGAGAGCACCCAACGTTGCGAAATCTCCTATACTAGCAGTGTGCATGATCTGAAACTGTTGCTGGTGCGTTTCGCCTGGGAGCGTAGCTTCCACGATGATGCCGGCGGCGGTGGTCCACAATCCAATATGCACTTTGTGCCCTACCTGCTATTCTATGCGGTCTATTTGCTGCTCTCCTTGCGCTCCGCGGCCCGTGAGAGCAAAACGCTGCTTAACTATCTGACGGCAGCGCCGTCGGACAAATGGCTGGAATGTGGCTACGAGGTAGATGGACCGCTGTACATGCTGACCATATCGCTATCGTTGCACAGCCGCGACTTTTGGAACAAGCATAAGCTGGCGCATCTCAAGCGTATGCTGGCTGTGTGCCAGGCACGTCATGTGTCACCGTCGGTGCTGTGCAAGGCGCTGCTCTCGCCAGCGGATCGTCAGGCCAAGGACTATCGTGTTTATAAGCCATACCTAATGATGTGGTCACTGGTCGATTTGATCTATAATACGCTCTTCAAGACGGTCACCACACCCAAGGAGGAGGATTGGCCAGCTTCGCTATTTGAATTTATACGCAAGAATGACGAGGCAATGCTCAAGTCAACGGATAGCATCCTGCAAACATTGACCGACGAGTTTTTGCCGTGCACCTCATTTGCCGAGTTTTGCGATGTGGCAGGTGAGTTTTCTGCTTCTGTATTACTTAAAAGTGGTGTTAATATGCATATCTGTTTATTTTTGCAGGCTTACTAAATATGATCGAGCAACCTGATAGCTTCATTGAGGAGGTACTCGCCACGTTGCCCACCACCACCACCGCAACAAGTTCTAGTTAATTTCAATGCAGTCTTCATCATATTTTAAAAATTTACCACATACAACTAAACACTAACCAGCGATCGCTGTAATTGTTCGCTACTAAAACAAAAAAAAACATATTAATATACCTATATAAATATTTAAATATTTATCACCTTAACTGTTTAATCAATAAAATTATTCGTTTGCACAATGTCGGCTTGCGTATTTTAGTCATAACTTTGCCATTTTCTTAAGGATTTTGGCAGGACATGTATTTTTGAGATCGTTTAATTCATATTTATAGATTTGCATTTAAAATTTTCAGCATTCGCCAAATAAAATTTTTCGAAATTTTTTAAAGGGGTAGGTCACAAAAAATTGATAGAAATCGGAAAATCGTTTGTATCTCGGCCATTTTAAGGACTATCTAGATGTCCTTTGGACCACAGATAGTCCTTTGGCAGCCAATTTGAATAAACCAATAAAAAGGACAAAAGTCCTTAAAACACCGAAGATATGAGGACTTTTTTAAAAACAGAAAAATGCTTCTAAATCGGCCAAATCTGGACGGATCCTGGCGAGTCCAGTTGCAAACATTTAGTTTCGATAAGGGCTATAAACTGACCAAAGGACATCCAAATTGTCCTTGTAGTTTCCGAGAAAACAGCAATTTTGTGATTTGGACCCATTCCCATGCGGCCTGAGGATCAATTTTTTCCGAGTATTGGATTCTTAGATGACCAAATATTTTTTTAATGCCGTTTGATAGAGTTGGTCCTTGTGATCCTAATGCACAATATCCTTCGAAAATCTGCTAGGATTTGGCCGAGCTAGAGCTGTTTTAGTATTTAATAAATAACTTATTTATAATGTACTTTACTATCAATAAGGTCTTGATTTAAATAATTGTCCTGCATACTTACTTTTTATAAAAAAAAAAAAACACAAACATTGAATTAAGTAAAAATCAGATAGTTACCATTTGATTAACACCATTTAGTTTATTCATATGAATTATCATTTATTGAAACACGAAAAACGAAAACTAATCATTTATAAATATATAAAATAATACAAATAAAATAATTATACATATATATTGCAAATTTGGGGACGTACATAGGTAGAAAAAATATCTTCAGCATATAATTACAAACTTCAGTTCTAGTATAAATTTTGCTAATTTTGTTTGTTCACAAAAAAAGTATACCCTTATAACATAATAAATACAAAGCATGTACAAAACATAAAAAATAAACCATATAAAAAAGTTCAGCATTAAAGCTTTAGTGAGAAAATATTTGTTACAACCATTTTTTGGGTCACTGAGTTTGTGTGAGTATGTGTGTCGTCGTGTAGTGTAAAAGGTGAAATAAAAGAATCACTGAGATTTATGTTGTTTGTTCAATAGTTGCTTATTGTTGTGTGTGTTTGTGTGTATGTGTTTAAACATAACAAGTGTAGAGTAGAGAGCGCATTTGGATAGTCAGTAAATACACAGTTTCAACTTGCGTTGTTTTGTTCTTAAATTAGTAGGTACATAGGTGCAAAAAGTGCAAGAGCTTTTCATAGTATTAACTTAATTGAGCAAATGCTAACCATCAACCGAGAGAGACGAATACATATACAATTATATCATAATACTCTTTATACAGAAAAGTAAAATAAATGTTAATACCTTAAACCAGAAGCATATAAAAAATATCATAGTAAGAGATTCGTTTTCGTATTCGCTATTTGTATGTTTCAACAAAATGGAAAATGGGCGGGGCACAATGACACATTTAGTAGTAGTAAATACATGCACATATAATACGTATTTGTTTTTTTTTTGCCTTTTTGCTTTTTTGTTCTTTAAATATACATATATGTATATGGATATATTGTAGTTAGCTTTGTTTGCTATGGCTTCTAAAAAGTTGATGTGCGTTCAAACCCGAAATGCACCACAAAAGTTTTTCCTGTAAAATTGACAATACACATAGTTTAGTTTATACTTATATCTTAAGCTTAACACATAGATCAAATTCCATTTACTTGTTCGTTTTGTTTTTTAGGTATACGTACTCAATAAGAGAGTATATTGGTTTTTTTTAGTTTGTATAGTTGTGCGAAAGTTGACTTTCACTTTTTCTTTTTTTCTTTGCCAGCTGCACACAAAAGCTGCCAAATTTATAAGATTTGTTCACTTGGATTTTTGTTCTTATTAGCACTAAAAGTTGTTTAGTTTTGCTTCTTGGGCTAAATGTCTTCAGATCTTTTCATTATATATAATATCATATAGTATTGGTTTTTGTTAACTAAATGTTATATACAGAAAAATTGCCTAAATTATGTATACCTTCCACATAGGTACGTATATATGTATGTGTTTATAGAGCAGTCGCTTGAAACCAAGAACTAACTAACCGGAAATTTGTATGGAACAAGATACTTTTGTTTCAAATATAGTATTTTACAATCACTGAAATTAGTATTTTTTGTATAGATAAAAAAAAGTTTTGAACTTTATAAAAAACCCTAAAAAAATTTTACCTAACTCAATATTTTACAATCAAAATTTTGTTTACCTAATCAATCACAAAATTGCAACTTTCTACAACCTTTACACACACACATATATAGCACTATATATATATCTAGAATTTACTAGTTTAGCTGCACATCATATATTGCTAACAGAGAGCGTTTCAATGGGACGGGGAACGGGGTATAGTAAACACTGACTAACACTTACAGTTTTTTTTTTTTTTTGCTTACAGCGCTGGCTGAATGACCGGCTGATTGGCCGGATTGCCCAGATTTGGATGATGGCGCTGCTGACGCATATAGTGTCGCGAATTGATCGGATACTGTCGCGGATAGGAAATCAAAGTGGAGCCGAGCGCAATGCTTGTCGGCGCCTTGGAGCGTCCCGGCAAGCTGACAAAGACCGTGGCAACAGCTGCCAGATTGTCACTAGTTGGCTCAATGGCCACCAGCATGATCTCCGTGGCCTGACCATGACGAGCACGACTATGACTGTGGCTCCGGCTGCGAGTTCGTGCTCCCGTTGCAGAAGCGTGTGCCGAACGTGAGTGGTTGCTGCTAGTTGGAGCTACTGCAGCGCTGCTGCTGCTGTTGCCAGCTCCGCTGAGGTGGCGTGCAGAGGTCTGGGTGTGTGTGGAGGCGTGTGTCGCCGTGTGTGTGGACACGTGTGTGACGATGGTGTGCTGTGCCAGGGTGGAGGTGGAGCTGTGTGCCACTGGCTGGCTATGCAGCTGCGTCTCAGCCTGCTGCTGATTAATCTGTTGCTGCTGGAGCAGCAGCGCTTGGCGGGCACGATGTCTCATGGCGCGGGTCGTGGCTGCCGATGAAGTTGGCGGACTGTTGTCGTTGTCCAGACTGTTCGAGGCCAAGAAGATCTGGGCGAAGGGACGCTTGGCCAGATGCAGCATTTCGACGACATGTTGGCGACGAGCGCGACGCAAATCCGATGCCTGCTTCACCTTCCACACAATGACGCACAGTGCGAGGAAGAGGAAGAAGCAGGAAAAGAACACGGAGAAGAAGACAAAGAGATCGATGTGCAGCTGATCCTGACGGAAGACAACCGAACCATAGCTCGGCTCCGGTCCAGAACTGGCGCGCAATGCAATAAAGAAACGTGTTGCACTCAAATTGTGGGCATGCTGTGGCAGCGTCAAAACCAAACGATTCTTCAAGCCAAACAGACGGAGCAGCGTATTACACTGATTGAGCGTGACGTGGGTGCTCAGATCCTTGGCGTACTGATCCTGCACAACGAAACTGTGCCCGCCATGACTCCGGCAATCGTGCAATTGTGGCACATAAAAGTTGCTGCTTCCGGCACCGCTGGCACTGCCCGTTCCTGTGCGTCGTTCCGGCTGGAAGAGCTTCTGCAGCGTCACATTGTCATGGCGGGGCAGGGCAACATTCAACGGATGTTCCCTCTTCATTTTGGGACCCCAGTTGTAGCGATTATCCAGGAAGATCTCATGGTAGCCTGTCGTCTGATTGGGCTCCACAATAAACGAATCGTCCTGCGGCGACATAAACACATCCAGTTCCCCCTGCGTCACATCAATAATGATCCTTATGTCCACGTTCATGAATCGTGGCTGTATCACAAAGAATACCGTCTGTCCCGGCTTCAGAGCCGCCGGCTTCGATTTGCATTCCTCTGTGAATGGAAAATTAAAGAAAGTTAGTTGTTGTCTTTGAAAGTTGGCCAGAACTTACCAATGGGCTTGGCATCGAAGCACATGCGCGACTCCACCGTGATTTGCTTGTAGCACTGATGTCCATCGGTGGGATTGCCAGCATACGAGTCCCGACACTTCGAGCACTGAACGCTCCAGCACAGCTGTGCAGAGTTCTTGCCACCTCCGGCCGTACAGGTGGCATCGCTCTCCGTGTTGTTGGCACAGTTGCACTTCTCGCCGGTGACGGCATCGCAGACATTGCCGTGTCCATGACACTGACACGGCCGGCACTGGCGATGCAGATCCTCGCTGCCCCTGAAATAGCCCAACAGGCAGCTATCGCAGCGATCTCCGGCCGTGTGATTCGCGCAGCGCAAACAGGTGGCATTGTGGGAGGGTCCCTCGGGCAGGATGCGTTCCAGCTCAGAGCGTGTCATGTTGAAAACAGCCGGATCCGCATCGTAGTCCACACAAACATCCGAGTGTCCATGGCAATAGTCCAGACAGGGCTGACAGGCATGGCCCATGCGAGGATTACCCACGAAAAGCGGTTGACACTTCTCACACTGCTCGCCCATTGTGTTGTTGTGGCACTCCAGACAGATGTCCAGCCGGTTGCTGGACTCACAATTCGAATGTCCATTGCAGAGGCACTGGATGCTACAGTTCTCGCCCACATAGCCAAAGTCGCATTGGCATTCATTGGGACGCACACAGCTGCCACGAACGCAGCCTTGCCGACAGACGGGCAGACAGGTGTTCTCCTCCTCGCGATAGCCGTCGGCACAGATGCACTTGTAGCCCGGCGTATTGGTGTCCAAGTCGATGCACTGCTCGGAAATGGCATCGCAATTGTGATGACCATTCTCGCACTCATTCTCCGCCGGACACTGGACGTAGTGCCAGCTGACGACATCCGCATGGGTCAGCTGTGAATCGTTGCGCCAGCTGGTGTAGATGAGATCACACGTCGAACCGGACGGATGCTCCTGTCGATGCTCCAAAGCGCCCTCCGTGCATATACCGTCGCCATTGAAGCCCTCACGGGCACACCAGCCACAATGAGCATGCTCCAAGCAGCTGGAACACTGCGTATACACATGACACGGTTCCGGACAACGTTCCAGCTCAGTGGAGACCAGGACGAGACCACAAACACCGCCAGCACACAGCAAGGGTTGAGCACTGGGCGACAGGCATTCATTCAACATGGTGGACCACTTGCAATCCGACGAGATGACATCCTGGCCAGACTGCAGACAGCTGCTGCAATTGCTATGGGTGTGACAAGCAGGCGGACACTGATCCACCAGATGATAGTTGTTCTTCTCGACCAGTTCCCGCGCAATGCACTCCACGTGCCCCAGTTCATTCCTGGCCCAATGGCACTGTTCACTGTTCAGCATGCAGGCCTCGCAGCCCAGTTGATGGCATTGGGGCAGAGGACAAAAATTGAGCACGCCAACGCTGAGCTCCTTGGGACACCAGGCACTGCTGCGGGTGCAGGTGACGCCAGCTGGCACACAGCGTCCACGTATGCCGCACTCATCGCACCACTGGCAGACGGGAGTCAGCTCCTGGTGGATGGGCCAGGAGGCCAAGCAGGCGCTGCAGCTGTTGAAACTGGAGCAATTGCGTCCGGCCAGCCACTGGTCATTGCAGGCGGGTCCATTGTTGATGATTAGGGTGCCGTTCTGATTGAGACATGGTGCACGGCCCTGGGTGAAGCAGGTGGAGGTGTTTGTGTAGGTGGTCTGCAGGGTGCAGTAGCTGCAGCCCATGTAATGGCGACAGATGGACTTGCCACCGCTCCAGAGCTGACAGATGTCCTCGGGCAGATTAATGCGGGTCACATGGGATTGGGTGGCGCTGCCATCCCAGCCGCCAATGACATAGATGGTGCCCGTATCCGGATCGATGGTCATGTCCTCGGCATAACTGGCCACGGGCAGGCGTCCAATGAGCTCCACATCATCCGTCAGACGCACCCATTGATTGCACGCATAGACATAGGCAATGAGGAGATCGGTGGCATTGAATGGACTAGTGCGTCCACCATAGACAATCATATAGTGTTCCGTATTGACGGCGGAATGGAAGTAACGGGCACGTGGCAGCATAGCTGTCGGAGCATTCAGTTCCTTAAATGTGGGCAATTCGGTCCAGCTCAACTTGTTCAAATCCAGGGCATAGAGTTTGCTTTGTGCCTCGCCAGCATAGCCGCCAAATATATAGACGCTATGCGTCTCCAAGTGGTAGACAGCACTATGACCATAGAGCATTGGCAGACGTGCACCCATTGCAGCCAATTGTTGCCAGCGCTCGGTGTCCACATTGAATTCCCATAGCTCCAGCGAGCGGGATTTGTTCAATGTCAGGCCACCCACAAGGAGCAGGGAGTCTCGATCCTGATAGCGCAAATGGGTCAATGTATGCCCGGCCAGCGCGGGCGGTTGTTCCTGCTCCAGCTCCCCTTCGATTTGACTCCAGCGTTGGTTCTGTATGGAGAACTGCCAAAAGTCCTGCAAGAGACGTGAGTTGGCGCCAATGCCGCCATAGATATAAATAATCTGACGCTTCACATGAATCTCGGCAGCATGAAAGTAACGTCCCAATGGCATGCGATCCTCTGGCGTGGACGATTCCACCGTCACCTGCAACCAGGTGGCGTTCTTTGTGTCAAATTGTCGAAAATCATTCAGGGGACCATGACTTGGTGAGTAGCCGCCAAACATCCACAAGGAGCCGCGTCGATCGGCATTAACCGAGTGTCCAAAACGTGGTATGGTCTTCCTCAGATGCTCCATGGCCTCGCTCAAGAGTTGCGTGTTAAATAGCTCGCTCATAACCAAATGATGCCGTTGCACCAAGGTGCCACAATCGGCTCCAGCAAAGTTGACGCTGCTGCAAATGCAACGTCCGTACTCCGTATCGCAATATCCTTGCATGTACTTGGCATGGCAATTGCTGGGACAGATCTCAATCTCACAGCGCGGACCCACATAGCCGGCGGGGCAAACGCAACGCTGCAGTGCATCACAGATGTGCGGATGAAGACAGCTGCCAGCCACACAATTCTTCACCGAGTACAGAGCATTGAAGCCAAAGTTACGTCTCTCGCTGCCTTGCTTATAGTAGACGGTCACATGGCTGGACCTAGCCTCTATGATCCTGGCCGAGCTGTAGGGCTCGCAGACCACAGCCAGCAATTGATTCTGCTGTGCGGCGCCAGTTAGATCCGGCAAGCTATCGTAGATGTACACAGCATTCTCATCACAGTCCATGACCAGGTTATTCCATTGGAATTCAAGCTGCAGCAGAGATTTATCCGCTTGCAGCGTCTTTGGCTGCAATATCCACAAGCATTCCCGCACTTCCAGACTGGCGCCCCAAGGCGAACGATATGATTGATAGGAGCCAATGGCACTGCGTCCAATGCTGGTCAAAATGCCGCGGGATTCACATTGATAATAGCACTGTCCACCGTCGCGTGGATCACCATAGAAGCCCGGCTCACACGTATCGCATTTGGGTCCCTCCGTATTGTCCTTGCAAAAGCATTCGCCATGGTTTACATTGCAGATGCCCTAAAGATGAAGAAGTATTCAATGAGTTATGTTTCTATATAATTTGGTATTTTGTCACTGCTCACCAGATCCTGATTGCCATGCCCGTTGCACTCGCAGGGATGACAGCCAATGGTGGCAGTGGCATTGCCATAGCTGCCCTGTCGGCATCTCTCGCAGCGTTCGCCCTCCGTCCAGGATTGGCACTGATCACACTTCCCCAGTCGCTCCAAGCAGGTTGAATGATTGTTGCAGCCGCAACTGATGCCACAATCGCTGCCCGTCCAGCCAAGATCACACTTGCAGCTATAGCTTGGAGCACCAGAGCAATAGCCATGCTGACAGAACTCATAGCAGGTGCGGACGCAGCTGAAGCGTCCATCGCCCACATAACCACGACGACAATGGCAATTGTAGCTGCCCTGGGTATTCGTACACTTGGCCTCCTTGTGGCAATCATGCAATCCCAGGCCACACTCATCCACATCGGGACACTGGGCATAAGCCCACTCCGCATCATGCTGCGAGCTGCTATTCAAAGCCAGCGAGCAGTTTCCAGAGCTGTAGCTGAAATCACCCTGCATGCAGATGCCCTCAATGGGATTGTCGCGATCGAAGCACCAGCCACAGCTCAAGGTGCGCAGACAGGCGGTGCAATTGCGTAGACGTTCACAGGATTTGCATTGCTGCAGCGAACGTGGCGGTGATGGACGCATGGTCAATGTGGTTGTCGCCGGCAAGGAGGAGGTTGTCGTTGTAGCAGCTCCTGCAGTTATTGCCGGCGGTGCGACCTTGTCGATCCATTCGCGACACATGCCAAACTGATACTCACTGGTGTACACGGCGAAGCTGAAGCATTGAGCACTCGCCTCACACCACACACAGCGACCCCGTTCGCCCAGGCACTGATCACAGCCGCGTCGTTCGCGACATGGTCGCGGGCACTGAGCAATCGAACGGACACTGCTATTGGATTTGCCAATGCGTCCGCAGCGTGCATCGTCCAGCCACCACTCGCAATCGCCATCACCAGGCGTGGAAACGCAGGCTCGGCACGTAACATAGTTGGAACAGTTGGAACACTGTGTGGGTTGATTGATGAGATAGGCCCAGTGGAAGCCATTCTCCGGATCGTTGGTCGAACAGACGGCAGTCTCATTGACCGATCTCAAATGACACTTGCTGGTTAGCGGACACCACGAACAGGATGCATCTGTCAAGCAGTGTAAACAGTTGCTATACTGCGTGCACATTCCCGAATAATACGGCTCCAAGTATTCAAAAGTCAATGCATTCAATTGACCATGATGCAAGTGCTGCAGCTCCATTTTTGTCTTCTGATACGTATTGTAAATGTTATTCTGACCAAGGCGACGGCGTGCCTGCAAAGTACAATAATAAAAATTGAGTTGAGCAAAAACATGTAATTCAGTCTTACCTGAAAATCGATGAGGAACGGCATTTCGGTGCTGTTTAGCTGAACCGTGCTGCAGTAGGATTGGTTTGAGCTTTGTGTGGTCACCTCCTCGAGCTTGTCGAGATCAAAGCCAAGGCCAGCGCGCAACACAGCCGAGGAATAGCTGCTGCACACCTGTATGGCCGAGTTGTTGTCACTGTTCCACTGCTTCTCCGGCCGGACGTAGCCAATGAGGCGTGCCAGCATCTCGCCCTGCTGCTGCTGCTCAAAGAATGCCGCTGGCGGTGGAGAGGCAAAGTCCACCATAGTGGCATTCACAATACCCACATAGTCGGGCATGGTAAAGTTCACGGGAAAATTGTATTTGATGTAGGTCAAGCCCGGTCGACGATCAGTACGGGTGCACATGATGGGTTCACGAATTTCGGTGCCCTTCTTGCCCCACCAGCCAGTGCTGTCGCCGCAGTTGCTATAGGTGTCGTCCCGATGATGACAACGAGCGTTCTGCACACACCAGGTGCATTCGTTGAGTCCCAGCTTGCTGGCCACAGACGAGGCAGCGTTTCTTCCGCGTCCCCAACGTGTGCCATGCACCAGACACGCATGACAATCCCCGAGCGATGGACAAATGCCTGGGCAACGTGTTGTCTGGAGATTTGTGGTGCAATTGGCGCCAATGGTGCGACCATAACAGCTACTATCCGCCGAACACCAGCCGCACTCCGGATTTGATAGGCAGGCCGTGTGCGAGGGGTGCAGGCGACACGACATCTCAGGATTG
Source organism: Scaptomyza hsui (assembly GCA_018152825.1). NCBI lineage: Eukaryota > Metazoa > Arthropoda > Insecta > Diptera > Drosophilidae > Scaptomyza > Scaptomyza hsui. Next base: position 1,185,689 of record JAECXO010000280.1, read on the forward strand.
TGATTATTTAGTGTGTTCTCCACACGCAGCACCTTTGGCAGCTCGTAGGCGAAAAGATCTGCATTCACATTGCCGTGATAGCCACCCACAATGAGTAGCGTATGATTGCGACGCAGTGCAGCCGCCTGGGCAAAGACACCCTGATGCTTGGGATACAGTGAATCATCGGCGGAGACAACCTGATTGATCCAGATGTGACAGCTGAGATGATACCAATACATCTGATTGTCATAGCAAATCTCATCCTTGTTATGACGATGCGTATATCCGCCAAATACAATCATATAGTTTCCCGATATTGTAGCCGTATGGAATGCGCGCTCCCTTGGAATATTTGTATCCCTTAACGCTGTGCGCGGATACAGTATCTCAGTCCAGTATTGTTGATCCAGTTGAAAGGCAAAAATGCGATCGGAAAGTTTTGAGAAGCGTGCCAAACTGGTCATAATGCCGCCAAATACAATCAGTGAATTTGTGGCAGCATAATAGACCGTGGAATGTGCAGCGAGGCGTACATCCAATGTTTTTCCACCCCTGGGCCGCACCAGTTGCCACTGGGAATCTTCGTTAAGCGGCAGCCGAATACGATAAACGCTTGAGGAGAATTCACCAGACTCCACACTACCTCCAAACAAGTACAGATAGTCTGCGGCTGTGGTAAGCGTGTGTCGTGCCAGAGCAGGTGGCTGGAGCTTTGATCTGATGGCCATCTGTTTCCATTTGCCACCACTCTCGGTGTTATTGTATTGCCAGAGATCGTTGTAGAAGCTACCATTGGCATGCTTGCCACCATAGAGTACGAATCCTCCTGGAACACGATCCGCGGCATGAGCGTAACGGCCGTGCGGCTTGTGATCTGTCACCTCCTCCAGTATATCCTCCAGATACTCAGTCAGCTCCTCATCCGTTGAATTGGCATTGACTGTGGTTAGAGGCAGCGAGGAACGGGTTCGTCGCTGATGCAAATTCGACTCGGCCAGCGTGTAGAGTATGTTGCGAAAGAAGCTCACATCGCTAGTCAAACCCCACAACTTGGCCTCATCCTCGTTCTTGTGCTGAAGTACCGCCTTCAGAAGAGTATGATCAATTTTTTGCGGATGATAAAAGTGGCGACGACTCTGCAACGGAATGCCCCACTCATCCTCCCACTGACTAGTGCTAAAGCGGTATATCTGTGTGAAAAAATAGGATTATTAATAACGCATAAAAGAGATTTTGCTTTGTATTATTACCTGTAACGTGCTGATAACGTTGTTTAGATCATATCCACCAAACACATAAAGTGCATCCTCGTCCTCCATATAGACGGCGGTGTGAGCAGCACGAGGTGTCATGCCCTCGGCATCTGTGGCCAGCCAACGCCAGCTGCTGCCTGGTGGATTATCGCTTAAATCGCACAATCTGCCGCTATAGCCGATGGAGCAATGACAAATGCTTTTTTGGCACTTGCCGCGACCTTGGTGTTCGCCACATTTCTGTGGGCAGGCCTCGTCCTCACAATCGGGTCCCACCCACTCACCGTGGCAGACGCACTGGTGGCCCACACATTTGCCATGGTTGTGACAATTGTTGAGGCAGTTTGATATGTAGTAGGAAGCACGAAAACCATCCAGCACATAGTTTGTATCGCTGTACATCAGTATAAGCATCTGCAAGAAAACACAGTTTTAATTCATGATTCGTCAAATCAGTTTTATTTTCCGTTACTTACACTGCCGCTGCGTGCGACCAGTTTCTGCGGTTGTGTGCGTCCGCTGAAGCTGCCAAGCAGCGTGGAGTTAAAGGAGTCGCCATCATATACATATATATAGTCATATGAGCACTCGGTGCCCATGCTATGGAATGTTAGTGTTATGAATTGACTGTCATTTTTCGCTTTTATCAGCCATTCACAGTGCGAGTCCTGGGTGTAATTGTAGCCGGAGGGTCCGTCGCTAATTTCGCCGTAGGGCTCGGTGAACACCTTGCGACTGCGATCGCATGGCACCGTTATTTGCACTTGCTCCGATTGTGACGGCAATTGTAAGCTGATAATCCAAAATGTCAAGGTTGCCAGCAATGCGTACATTCTTTGCATTTTAATTCCAGTCTCGCATTCGCAGCCCAATCTCATTTTTATGCTAATTATGCGATATCACACTACTGCGACGGTCAGTGCCGTTAGTATTATTGTATTTATCCGGTTGCAATTCTGGTTGTGCATGTTTTCCAGTCTTCGTTCATTGCATACCAACTGTGGCGCAAGGCCGTTGTACTCCAGGATTCAACACTGCTGCTGAAAATGTATGTTTTTTCAGCGATTTTGATGAGCGGATCTTCGTTTTTATGTTTAATTTTACTAACTAGTGATGGGCAACATTCATCGGAAATACATCGCTAAGTGATTGACAAAAATCGATAGCAGCGACAAATATGGCAGCACTGCATTCTGCCAGCCACAGCGATACGTTGCTTTTGCACATCTCTAATTCCGTCTTTTTGGGTCTTCTTTCCTATTCAAGATGGTAGGTGTTGTGACGGGCAATAATGAAAATCGTTAAACATCCGCGTTAAATACGTTTAAAATGTAAAACAAATGTTTAAATTCCGCACACCACAATGTTGTCTATGAATTGTTTGCAATATTGACGAAATGTGCGTACTTTAAATGCATTTTATTTGCATTGTTAACTTGCAATTTTGCGATGGCGGAAAATTGTCTAGTAGCAAACAAAAACTAATGTGACTTGTGAAATTCTTTTAGGTGAATGTACCAAAACAACGTCGCACTTTCTGCAAAAAGTGCAAGGTTCACAAGCTGCACAAGGTAACGCAGTACAAGAAGTCCAAGGAGCGCAAGGGTGCTCAGGGCAGGAGACGTTACGACAGGAAACAGCAGGGTTATGGTGGTCAGACCAAGCCCATCTTCAGGAAGAAGGTAAGTGCCTTATGCCAAATTCTGGCACGTCTTGGCGTCTTTCGGTTATAAATTGACTTCTAACTGCTTTTAATGCAAAATGGCGTCAAAATAATTCGATACGAAATAAAAACAATTTGGCACTTCCAGTAGAACCGAATTGCTGACCCACTCAGCTCTTTGGTGGGATTTATAGTGCAATAATAAAATTATATGAAGCTGCTCTTGGTGCGGCCTTAATGGCAGCGGTGCAGCTCCTATTTTGAGCTCATAATGCATCACCGGCCCTTCAAACAAACTTATTAAAAGAAAGACTCTTGATCAAAATTAACGCGCCTTTTTAGCCTTTACTTTCGACCTAACCTCTATTTATACTAATTACTTATTTTTCTTCCCGTTTTCAGGCTAAGACCACCAAGAAAATTGTGCTACGTATGGAGTGCACCGAGTGCAAGTACCGTAAGCAGACTCCTCTTAAGCGTTGCAAGCACTTCGAGTTGGGTGGTGACAAGAAGCGCAAGGGACAGATGATTCAGTTCTAAGCGTTCCCATGGAATCTACCGCCGCCAGCTCCCTTTTGTAACTGAAGTGTTTTTAAGTTGTTTTAATGGACTGCTTTTGTGTTTTGCACCACAGCCAATAATACTTTTTAAGTGTTAATCAGGCAGTGGAAAAGTGGAAAATAAAACAAATTGTAGACGTAAATTAAACATGTTTTCATTTAAAAAATATAGAGTGTAGCATTCATTCTAATGCTATATCACAATTATTTGCTGTTCGACAGTGCAGGTTATTCGAGTACGCCGTCCTCCAGAATAAAATCGGGATTGCTGAAAAAATAAGAAAATAGTTAGTGAAGTTCTCGTTTAGGGTGCATTGCCGCCGGTACCGTATTGGAAAGGAGAAGCGCTTATTTACTTACTCTAGTAACTGCGGATCCAAACCCTCAGATCGCATTTTTATTTTAACTGCGGGCGCCGGTACACCCACATGCAGCATTTTAAAGAATTTCTTGTATCGAATGTCCTCAAAGACTTTTACGCCTTTGACCTCTTCAATACTATCTACTTGCGCCTCTGGAGTTTCAACTTCTTCAGTAGTGTCTGCTGCAACATTTGCTGTTATGTTCAATTCGGCTGTGTCTGTTTCGTTATCAATTGGAATTGAGGCAAGCTTTGCTTCCAGTATGATTAGTGCAGCTTCTGTTCGCTGCAACTGGCGCTCCATTTGCACAAATTTTGTCTCGCAGTTCAGCGCGAATTCGTTAAGAAAGGTGCAGGTGCTGATTAGAAAATGGTTGACAAAAGCAAGTACACGCTTCTGATTCAGCGGCGGTATCTGAGTTTTATCCACATCGCCAGTAAATGCTGCGCTGGGCTCCATAATAATTATTACTACTCAAGTCGATAACAAACCTATTATGCTCCATCGAACTTCGATAAAAGTTCATGTCCATATCGAAAAGTTATCGTATTCAGTGTTGTACAGAGCGCTGTAAAAATCTACTGCAAAATAACGAATTTTTGTTTTTAAATGTTTTATTTATTCAGTTTTAATTTATATCTTAACATGAATTGTGTGAAGTTCTTTATGTTATTTCTTTATTGTTAAAGTATTATGTACGTTTTCGATTTATTATAAAAGTATTTATATATTTTTGGTTTTTTTCTTCATTTAATATGCATGAATTTTTGTTTCGTTTTTCAATTTCTATTTGTATAAACTTATGTGCTGGGAATAGGGGATCTTTCCTATATGATCAAATCTACAATGAACCTTGTACGACTTAATGTTTAACTTTTTCGTTTTTATATCCTCAATGCGCATTCAGCTTTGTCTATTCTCGAATAACTCTTGAATATTTTAATTTATATTTCTATATATGAAAAGTATACAAAAAACAATGACAAATAATTTTTATTAATGAAAACACATGCGTGTTGCTGTTGTTTTTGTTGGAAAAATATGGCAGTGGATTTTGTAAACGGTACAAAAATAAAAACCATGTTGTGCGCGTTGTTTTCCTCCCCTCACAAGACCTTTTATATCAAAATAATTGAAGTGCTGCCAGCAGCGAAATCTTTTTTTAAATAAGGCAAAAAAGTGTTTGATGTGAATTGCTTTTGTTTTGGTTCTGATTATCTTCAGATAAACTGCATCGTAACAAACCAGAGCCCGCTGGTCTAAAACGATTGTGTTATACGTTTGCTAGTTGAAAAATAATATTTTGAGTCTGTTTTTAGGTGTTTTAAAATTCGCAAGGCTGTTTCATTTTGTAAAACTTTATTTAAAATAAAAATACATGGTAATAAAAAAATCAAAAATGTACAAGTAAAATTAAAAAATCAATAGATTTGTGTATTGTTTTTTTTTTTAATGTATAATATGCGCATCACACTGCTATCTGTGTGTGTCTGTGTATAATTACCATCATATTAGTAGTACATATATCATAATCGCCGTTGTCGTATAGATCTACATGTTTGTGTGTGGGTGTATATTTATATATGATATCGCATTTTCATTTGTAACAACTAAAAGGACAAATTAAAATACACATAATTTATGTATAGATAGTAGAGGATTTTTTCTTTTTAATGAATCGCTATCGTTTGATTATTTTGTGTTTTTTTTTTCTTCTTTGTTATCGAATATCAACTTGGGTTTACTTTTCTCTTTTTTTCTTAAGCTGCGTTTGGTTTTGGTTTGTTTTTGTTTTCAACTAAACGCATTTATAATAATTTGTAATACTAAAACTAATATTGAGTTGCTCGGCATTCACTTCCACTTTCAACGGTTATTTGATTACAATTTATGAATCGTTAAGCGATCCTAAACATATACATACATATATATACGGGTATATATATAGTATATATTTTCAACTACAAGTTTACGAAATCCATTGAATCAGCGATTTACGCTGCTGTTTTTTTTTTTTTTTTGTTAATGTTTAATACTAGGCATAAATAAAATAAATAGCTTAGCATACAGTTATTAGCTCAACGGCATTATTATTTTGTATATCATCTGGATCTATATAATCTGAATGTTGGGCCTAAGCATTGCGTACACATTATGTATGAAAAATAATAGAAATAGCAGCATTAAGGTATTTTTTTCTTCTTTTTTTTTGTTCACTTAGTGTTTAATAAAGTTTTCTTGTGATTTTTGTTTTACTAATTATGTATGTTGTATGTTGCACACCTCTCACTTCCTACTTCATTCAATAAATAAACATCATCATTATCGTCATCCCTTTTCTAATGTTAATTTACAACTTGCACGCTCTTCTTTAGTAGATAAGGGGGAGTTATGCATTAATATATTCATTATGCCACTTAAAACTACAAATTTGATCGTCTATATATTTTTTTTGTATATATATTTATATCATTACGTAAACGTTTGCTAGATGAGTAAATTTGAAATGCAAAACGTGTTTTTGCTGTTTGCTTTTTTTTTTGGCAACTTGCACAGCGAGCGGCCAATAACAAAGGTACGTACATACATCATCGTCAATCAATTTGTTCACATTACATTATTAAAGTGTATTTTATATAAAATGTACAGGAAAGCTTTCACTGGATCAACTATTGGCACAATCGCTGTACAGTTTCTGTAAATCTAATTCTGGCAAAGAATAGAAAAGCTAATCGAACTTGAAGCTATGAATGCTACAGGATCAAGAGCTTAAACGCTGTTATAATAATGTTTTGTTGCACTTAAACATATATATATATGCGGCATGCCTTATGTTGGTATAGTTGTAGTTCTTGTCGATTACAAATTTTTGAAATTGCCATAATTATGTGAATTTTCATTTTTTTTTTTATATGTAAGGGAAGGGAGGGATCGGGCGGGGCCGGGGAGTTTTTACACCCACTAATAGCAATGTGAGTGTTTTTTTTTTTTTGCTGTTGTTCATCTCTTGTATAATGTGTATCATTAGATTTAAATGTATAGTATATGTTTATGTATATATATATATATAAGTGTATTTATATGTATGTATAATTATTTAACTCGAACTCGTAATCGCATTGCTGACAGAGAGAGAGCAGCGGATGCAGCAGCAGCGGAGTGGAGTGGAGTGGGCTTAAGAGGTGATGTCTCTAAATGAACCAATTCTAGACAAACACTTTAGCCAGTCCATCGGCACCGGCACTGGCTATGTAGGGCTTGGTGGCATGGAACGCTACATCAAATATGCTCTCATCGAACTTCTTGCGATGTGCTGTGATCTCCTGTACGCACGTCTTATTGTCCAAGTTCCATAGGCGTATGGAGCAGTCGTGCGAACCGGACAACAAATACAATCCATGCGCATCGACGGCCAGCGATGTCACCGGCTCCAGATGTGCGACCATTGAGTGCACCAATGTGCCGGATGTGTTGTCCCAGAAGCGTATGTGGCGATCCTCGTGCGCCGTTATAGTGATGGGCAGTGTCGGATGCGAGACGACCTTGTTTATGAACTTCCCCGTATTGCCGGACATCTCCTGTGAGGCCTCCAGCTTGATCACCTGCTTGCCCGTCTCCGTGTCATAGATGATACAGTGTGCACTGTTGTAGGCCACAACAATGTGATCCACCTCGTTGCGCACAAAGTCCACGGATGAGGGCCCGCCCTCGGCCTCCGCGGCCGTATAGGTGCGCAGCAGCGGCTCCTTGGTGTATGGTGACCAGAGCTTAACGGTCCCATCCGCCGAGCATGACACAATATTGTTTTGCATTGTGGTCAGACCCCAGACGGCGTCCGTATGACCCTCCAGGGTGCCAGAGTGTACATTCGGATCATAGCAGTCGTATGGATCAATGTTGGGGGATGGCAATTGCCAGCACTCGATGTTGCCATCAAGTCCACCCGAATAACACGTCTCGCCGCTTGAGGACATGCCCAGACAGAGTACGGCGCCGGTGTGCGCACGGAACGTGTACAGTGGCTCCACATCGAGACTAGCGGACTTTTTGGCTTGCACCGTCTTCTGTAGATTCCACAGCTTGAGCGTATTGTCCTCCGAGGCAGTTATTAGCACCGGCTCCTCCGGATGGAAGATCAGCGAGCGAACTCCATCGAAATGCGATCTTAGCGTATACTTGGCATTCCAGGTCTTCCGATAGCCAGCACCACCGGCGCTGCCGCCAGTGCCATCCTTGGCATTTGCATCGTACGCACCATCCGACTCATTGTTGACCGTCAGCTGCGCCAGCTCACCCAATCCCAGTGAGCCGTCAACCTCTGCGAAAATATATGTAAATGGTAAACAGAAAGCAGTTAAAACACCAGAATATTATTTGTGTTGATTATGTGTGTTAGTTAAAAAGCACCTTCGGTCATTAGATTCATATCGTTCAAGAGCTGCTCTCCCACCTCGGCCTCAAGATCTACGCAAAGATGATGATCGATCGCATCACAACAAGTAGACGTGAAAAGCGAAAGAAAACAGAAAACAAAAAGCATAAGACAAATTACAGCGCAACTGACTAATTTTTTGTTGTTTTGGTTTTGGGATGGCTAAGTGTTAATATCATTTTAAAATATGGATGCAAATAAATAGATAAAATGTGAGGCGTCGGGGGGGGCAGGAGGGCTAATCAAAGATGTTGTACGGGAGCGAGACACAAGATGATGAATTGTCATACCTTCGGTAAGCATATCCTTGCCGGATTTGGGCCGTTTGGCCATTTTAACATCGGAGTCCTCATTGTCGGTTGCGACCATTTCCAGATCATCGGATATCTCATCGTCGTCGGACATCTCTGTCGGTCCAAGGAACTCAAAGTTGGCCATGACCGCCGCCTCGGTGTCCAAGATGATGGCATCATTTGATTGTTGCACTTTTTTAGCGGGAGTATGACGGCCTAATGTGAGCAAATTATTCAAATCTTCAACAGGGGGGGAAGAGGGTGCACAATAACCTACCTTCCGATTCCGAGGCACGCTTGTTACTCTCATTGCCATTAATATTGGGACTGAGATTCTCGCCGCCGCTACCACCGATGCCACCGCTGCCAATGCCACCGACACCACCTCCAACTCCACCTCCACCACCGCCGCCACCATCATGATCCGCATTATTGTTGAGGCCAAGTATGGAGCGTACACGATTGGAGCGCACATCGATGATGTTGTCTGTGTAGCCAATTTCAGCAAGATATTGCCGCAACATTTGCCTGCCCTGTCGCCACGTGGTGTTGGACACAGAGCTGTACGGCACTTCCGAATCGGTTGCCACATCGCCACCGAGGCCACCATCGTCATTGGATGAGGGCTTAAACTCGTTCAGTTGCGGCGGATCGGTGCCGTACTTTAATCGATAGAATTTCGCTCGCTCCTGACGCAACGCATATTCCAACATTTTGATGCGCCTCGTCAGATCTGATTTGAGGCTTTCCAAACACTTGCGTTCGCCCAGCAGCATCGCAATGCGTGCCTAAAAACAGAAATAAGTATATAAATCAATTGGGAATAACAGGAAATATCAATCAAAAAAGGTTTCTTCTTTGACGAAACTCAAACCATAACGAAAAGGAAATGGGATTTTTATGAATATTTCCCAATGCACACAATGTATACCCATCTACCACTGAGTTAAGCTACAGGGTATAATCAATTTTCATTAATGCAGCACTTAAAAGCTTTCATATGCTCCCCATCAAATTTGTGCTGCGTTACGTACACACACATACAAATGTATTTTAGTGTGTGTGTGTGTGTTTTGAGTGTGATGAATGTATGCGTCTCGTTGCATTCCAATTGCTGCGTTTGGCGCGACGCCGAGGCGAACTCATAATTGACGCTCTGCTGCGCCAGCAAACGAAAAACAATTAAATTCAATTAATTGTAATATAAAATTACAGACTTGCTCAATTAGTTGTACCGCAAAGACGGAAAAGGGAAGGCAATAGAGAGTCTGAGCGAAATCTGGCAGCATTTACCGTTACTTTCTGCGAAACACAAATGCAACGCTGCCAACGCTGACTTTCCATAGGTTTCTAGTTGCTTATACAAATATTTGCCCACTTCCTGCCTTTCTCTTACACTTATGCAGTAGCTAATACAACAACAAATACCTCATGTCGTAAAATTCTGCGTGAACTGAGAAACGCCCACGCACTAACAAAAAGGAACAGGAACCGAACAAAGACAGGTGCGTAACGATGCCGCACAAAACTTTTGCTTGCTTCCTGTTCTGCACACTCATTCAATCGTACATAACTGAAAAGAGGAGGTGGAAATACACACACACACACACACACAATTGGTCTGCTCTCAATGAGTGCGCGCCCCAACAACTAACAATAACATTTTCCACATGCTAATGACAGACAGACGTGTAAGAGAGCAAGCAAGAGAGCATGCCGATGGAATTAAACGTCAGAGAGCAAACATAACATCGCGTAACTGTGCTGTCATTTGATTTTATTCTTTTTGAGTTGCTGCTGTTGTTGTTAATGGAAACATGTTCTGCATTTGAATTAACGTTCAATGGCATTTCATTTGGCACAGTTGCTAATTAAAGCACGCATAACCATCTAAAATGTTAGAATGCTGTTCGCGTGCTACAATTGAAGAGTTGCTGACAAACAAAAAAAAGGTGTTCAGTGCAAAGAGCGACTAAAAGGGCACACTTCCACATTATGGCCACGAAAGCCAGACAACAACTACAATTGGGAATCGCAACGAGTGCTTGTGCTTGTGTGTTTGGTAACGCCAAGCAAAAAATTTCAAATTACCCAGCGACATGCAACGATGATGACGCCGTCGACTGGGGAGCCGTCGGGATGCATGGAATGTGTGGGCGGCAGTTGGCGCATTCTATTATTATTATTTTTTTTTTTTGTTGCTTTTTACATTAAAATATACAGTCATTTGTTCGTACAAAATATTTGTGAATAATGAATTTAGTTTTAGCATTTCACAAAAAATGCGGAAGAAGGGAACGGAGTGAAAGATAGAGATAGAAAATGACTAATGTTTTTAATCGCTCTGATCAATGCATTGAGCAAACAAATCGACTAATTAACAGCTGGCCTGAAGATAATACAATGAACCAACGGCACAACCACAAGGACGTTGCATGTGCAGTAGCACTGACACTGACACACAAACAGCCCAAAGACAGAAATAGACACAAGCAGCGTGTGGAGCCAGCGCCCGGCATACACGCACACACTAGTGTAAAACATACACACACGTGCTTGGCTTTGTACTTATGTATTCATATGCAAAAGCGCTAAAATGGCTTCCAATGCGGCTGCTGTTGGATATGGGGGCCGTCGTCTAGTCGCTGCCCACTCTCTACTTCATTTTTCCTATTCTTTTTTTTTTTTTTTTTTTTTTTGGTAAAACACAAACAAGGCGAACAGGTTCATACATTTTGCGACAAATATGTACATACATAGACAAGTATGTATGTGAACACTGTAGGTAAAAAAAAAAAAAAAAGCGCAGTGTCAGCGCCGCCAACTTGTTTCCATTGCAGTGACGTTTTGAATGTCACTTGTTTTTCAGAGCGTAACGGGACAGACTGAGCGCAGCGATGCAGTATCGATAACGATAGCACGTTTACAACAGTGTGCGTATTATTTTTGTGAAAGCGGTGTGGCGAAGGCGGTACCATACTTGAACATTCCCACACTATACACACACACACACAGGCAGAGTCCTTAAAGACGTCACTTATCGTTGTATTCAATTCATAGATAACAGACGAATAAAGTTATTGCAACAGTAATGTGTTAATCATTGCTTTAACATAAAATCCAAACTTTTTTTTTTATAGCTTTGCAGCCGAATGGCGGTTACATTTTCCAAACCGCTGCAAGTGAATTAAACAGACCATAAAATGTTGATTACAAAACAAATGATGTACAAGAAAATTGTTTGAATGCTCGCTTCGCTAGCTCGAAACTGATTTGCTTGTAACGTAACAGACCCATTGAAATGGAAAGTGAGCTTTGAGGACACTTAATAAAGGTAAAGGAGACTCACCTGCAGCTCGGCCCTGTCGACGTCCCACTGTGAGCGCTCCAGTTCGAAGCGCGACCATTCGTGTTGTATAAAATGCAATATGCCCGGAATTGTGTATTGGGGCGTTGTGGCTTGCTGATTGTTGGGTCCACCGCCACCGCCGCCACCTGGTCCGCCCATGCCATCGTCGCTGCCCATGTTGCCGCCACCGCCTCCCGGACCGCCCATACCACCAACCATGCCACCGACATTGGCGTTTTGTCCGCCGCCGCCGCCTAGGCCGCTGATGCTGAGCCCTCCACCGCCGAGACCGCCCGATACGCCCAGACTGTTGGATAGGACACCGCCGACAGCTGAGTTGCCAACACCGACGCCGAGAACGGCCGCACCACCGACCGGCTTGTTATTGATGCCAGCGGTGGCTCCCGAATTGGTTCCCATTTGTTGTTGTTGTTGTTGTTGCTTGTCGCTGGCGTTTTTCTTAGCTTGATGTTTTCTTTGCTCTTCCTCTGGTTCCGTAGCGAGCCGTGACTGCGCTTTTTTTGGTTCCTTCTTTTGTTTGTGTAAACTTCACTCGATGGCGATAGACTCGATAATGGATTGTATTCTTAAAGCTTGCCGTCGAGTGTTATTTAATTGTTGGTTTTTATAATTTCTTTTGGTCCTGTTGGTTTGAAAGAAAAGATATAAATGGAAATGCCCAAACGTGAGACAAATGAGGTCATTGAATTTTCCGAGCAGCAGCAAAACAGGGAAAAGGATACGGGGCTTAAGTGCCTGTCTCCCGGCTCGATTTCGCTCTCTCACTCTCTCGCACTTAACCGGAACCGTGTTCGCCCCCGCCCCCGCTCCACACCGCGCGCGTTCTCTTTCTCTTTTTACGATACAACAACGTCACATACTAAACACACACGCATACGCATACACATACACATGCACATACACTTAAACGCACTCACCCAATCGCACAGATTTGAATGACAACGACAACGACGTTTACAACTATTTAAGAACACATACTGGAGTGTTGTTAAAGCATTTACGACTTTCCAAAACCTCTTTCCGGATTTACTCACATTTACTTGAAAATTTTGTTTACTATTTACAATTTTTCCAAGGAAACGTTGTTGCTACCGTTTTTCGACTACGATTTTGGTTAGAGACGTTTACGCAAAAAAAAAATACACACACACACACGGATATTTTTTATGCGTCGCGAACAGGCAAGCAATGTAAATGCAGACGATTGACGTTTTTGTTTAATACGCTCGCATATAACTTGATTATTCGTTACAATTGCGCTATTTACGATTTGTAACTAATATAATTAATGCAAACGTCGTGCATTGCACACAAAAAGTCGATTCAGCCGTTCGTCGCACAGAATGTTTGGCCTGGAACTCTGAAACAACAGAGTTGATGCACAAATATGCTTAGCTCGCTTATACACGTTGTATTAACAGCGGTGCGACTGTATAGCTATCCCGGTCTACGAATCTATATACAAAGAAAAACACACACGAACACAAGCGCACGCCAAAGCCGTACTATTTTCACTTTTTTAAATTCAAATTATACAAAGGTTTCATGCGTTTTACCAATTTGCAAAGCGCCAGTTACGCCTTGCTTTGTTTTGCACTTTATTGCACTATTAGGCTTTGTCTTAAAAAATGTTTGTTAAATTTTCACGCAGCTGCTTTCATTCCATTCACCTTTGTTTTTTTAAAGTCTGGCAACCATCAAAATTTATCGATGCACAACTACAAAGTGTAATCGACTACTAGGTCTTGTCTTCCTTTAAACAAATATTTATCGAATGTATATTGCATTTCTGTATATTTCAAGTATTTAATTTAATTTTTAATTAAATGTCTTATTTTTAACCTTTTATACATAAGAGAAAAAATGCCATTCATTTACGAGGCCTTGGCGTAAGTGGGTTTATGCAAATTTAGCGGACAGCAATCAAATCTTCAAGGGCACTCAATTTCAATTAATATTAATTTACATTTTAATGATAACTTAACATTACGGTGGACAATATACATATATAATATAGCGTGAATATGGTTGTATTATGTGCGATTAATAATTCGCATTTCACGTTGCGTCCGAGCGTATTGCTTGTCCAGAGATTTTTCCCGCAACGCCGCGCCGCTTACAAGAATTCCTCGCACCAATCGTTCAGGCAGTTGTAGCAATCCGATGCTTGCTTGGAGCTGGCATTACAAACGTCCTTCATCCATTCCTTGAACAGTTCCTCGTCCTTTTTTAGCACCAAATACTGACCAAGCACAGTGTACGCCTAAAATACACAAGCACGTAAGTGTAACATACGAAATCGTAGCATTTATGTCGTTGTTTGGTTGCGCACATGGCGTCATCTTATATTTACCTTGTCAAAACCCGCTTTGGATAGGCGTCCACCAAGCGTTTCGCCAATTCCAGCCAACTCAGTTACGGATTTCTGCCCCATTGGCTCCGCAACAAAATTCCGATACTTTTGTGACGTTCCCGACATGTTTTCGATGGGTTGTTTATATTATTAGCAGGTTAAATAAAAAGGTTCGCGAATGAAACTGCGAAGTAATATAAGACAATGAGTTTCGCGGCGTTTCTAAAATATGACGCACTGAAAGAATACGACAGTATGCGGAAAGTTTAAAAATACCAAATAAGAAGTATCGATACGTTTGGAATGGGATGTTATATTCTTGCCAATCGATATTTAATGTCAATATTTTTAACTGTTTGCTTTTACTTCGGATTCAAATATAAAAGCTCACTCAATAGAATAAAATAAATGAAGAAAATCAGTAGATATTTATAAACTTAAAGAATTCTATTGTTTTGTTAATTTTGGGCTCTTGGTTTAAAAGGCTTAGCATACTATTGTAAGTTTAAAAAATTGTTGCATAACTTAAAGGCAATACCCGTTCTTTCGCCCTTCCATATTCAAACAAATAAACTTATTTGCAGTGACCGCAAACATCGAATGTTTTTTTTTTTTTTTATAGCTAAGCTGTTTTAAAAAAAATAATAATAGTGTCTTTAGTGTACTATCTGCTCAAATTAATTTTAATTCAATGCTACCTTAAATTCACTCTATTGAATGCACCACTGAGTTTTTATTGAAGTTTAACCCACTTAACCCCCACAGCGCCAGATAAGTTTGTCGAGTTGCCTTCAACCTTTCACGTTAAGTTCCAAAATTCTATTGCCGTCAGTCTTGATTGACACCTGGCCCTATTCGCAATTAACTATATAAATCCCACAACATAGCGTCAAAGTCTAAGTTGAGCTTTAACGGGTAATTCGATAAAAGGAGATGAAGAAAATGTTGCTACGTTGGATTTGCCTAACAGTTGCTTGGCAAGGTGAGAGTATTTCGTCTGACCGATTTTATTTGACTGCTGTGCGATCACTTTTTGGAGCCTGGGGCCGTAATTAATTTTATATGTGTTGCAGGCAGCAAATTAATTACTCATTGCCTTGCCCTGCAGCCTAACCGGTTTTTAATACCCAATACCCTTTTTAAAAGGGTACATAGTGGTCTGATTAAGTTGTAATTGTATTGATAAGCTATTAAAATTTTATAAATGTGATTAGAGACACAGGAAATTTTACGTAATTGTTTTGTATGGTTGCAAAAATAATATTCGCGATTGGTTTTCGATCAGTTAGGAGGTATCTTCTAGTCTTGACTGAAGATTTGTTACTTGTTTTTTTTTTCACAAAGAAAAGGATTACGAGTGCGTCAGACTTGTAAGAGATTCCGAGATGTCACAAAGAGATCAGAATTAAATTGCGTTTAGTCGAAACGAAGCCAGCAACTGGTTAAGATGTCTGCAAATGCCTTAGCCTGCATTTGCAACGTTATCAACCCATGTCGCAACGAGGTGTCCAACACCTTTGTCATTGTACAATGGCTAATTACTGGATTCGCTGCACTGGCTCAGGTCGTGCGACCCGTGCTCCTACTTTGTAAAACCAAATATGCTATAAGTACGAAAAAGTTAAATCTTAATTTGCTGTTTATCTCTTTGCAGTTGGTATTCGGGGCGACGTTGCACTGAATCAGGAGGATTACAACAAGACCTGGATCTATATGCCCAACGGAGACGGTAAGCCAGAGGTTGCCTATCTGGTGGAACCACCCGCAGAGAATCGCATCAGTTTGCCACAGTTGATACAATTTGAGTACCATGGCAGGTAAGACCAACACGGATGGGATTCAAGAAAGTTATTGAATAAAAAATGTATTCCCTTTGCTAGTGATGCTATTCGAACTTCGAATTTCTGGATCGATGAGAATAATTTTGAGCGTGTGCGTCACAAACGTGACACTTGGCAGGAAATGGCTGAGAAATTCAAACCCGAACTCGAAACCAAGATTCTCGTGCATGGCTGGAAATCCAGTACGATGAGCAATTCCATACAGTCGATAAGGGGCGCGTATATAGAGCGGGGTCAGGTGAATGTATTCGCCATCAACTGGCGGGATCAGGCGGATAATATCTACTATCTGACTCCGGCACGCTATACGGTTCAAGTGGGTCGCGCCGTGGCCAAGCTGATTGATCTGCTCGTCGAGGAGAAGGATGCAGATCCACAGCGTATTCATCTCATTGGCCACAGTCTCGGTGCACATATAATGGGCTATGCTGGATCATATACCAAGTACCGTGTTAGTCGCATCACGGGCTTGGATCCAGCACGCCCAGCTTTCGAGGATTGCATTGGTCCGGAGAACCATTTAGATGAGACGGATGCCAATTTTGTGGATGTCATTCACAGCTGTGCAGGTTATTTGGGTTTCAGGAAACCCATTGGCATGGTGGACTTTTATCCCAATGGTGGTGGACCACCCCAACCGGGCTGCAAGGAACTATCTCAGATTTTCAGTAACCAAACTTATAAATTCTCTTTAGAAGGAAGCTCTTAAAAACTTTCTTTTATCCCACAGCCGGTTGCAGTCATGGTCGCTCCTATGAATACTATGCCGAGTCCATTAACAGCGAGAAGGGCTTCTATGGCATGCCGTGCACCACGTTGGAGGAAGTGCGTGGCAAGAACTGCAGCGGTGACAAGATTCTAATGGGTGATCCTGTGCCGCGGGAGGCGCGTGGCATTTACCTAGTGAGGACGGCAAAGAAGCCCAACTTTGCTCTCGGCATGGATGACATACTGCCCAAGGAAAACGATGGTTGAACTTTACCTACTTTGTTTTAATTTCAAAATGTTTCTTAAATGCAAAACTTAAACTATTATTAAATACACATAAAAAAAACGAACAAGTTTAGGGAATCACATCGGTCCGACGGCGTATAATATTGCTGCTCCTGTGACTGCCATTCGGCTGCAGTATGTCGCCCGGACGCGGCTCAATCTCATAGTGCCTGTAGCCATCCACATCGTCCAGCTCCTTGGCACTGAACTTGGCCAGCATTGTGCCACGACCCGCATACGGCGGCACATACTTAAAGGTCGCTGCTGCCGTTCCACCCACAGGGATTTCGGCAATCTGCAAGGATTTGGGGAATAGTTGGTAATGGTCTTAAGCAATGTGGTAGGTACTCACCTTAAACTTCAGTGGCTGCTCAATGCCCGGACCCTCAACTGTGAAGAGTCCCTTGTGCAATGGTATGGGCAGAGGATTGGGCAGACGCAGGATCACATCGATCTCCTGTTGGGCAACGATCGGCTCATTGCCCAGCTGGAACTTGATGTCCGGCTTGCGTACACGGAAATCATCCTGGGCATAGTAATCGTAGTCGGTATCCTTGACGCGACAGGCGGCAGAGATTTGGAAGGCTGCCTGGGATGATAGCTTCTCAAAGTACTCAAAGAATGTGACCTCCATGCGAACATATTCGGTGCTCTTGGGCTTCAAGTCCAGCTCGAAGCCCATGATCTTCACCTCCTGGGCTCCCACTCCCGTATAGAGGACTGCATCGCAGTTGAGCTGTCCTGTTGCCTGATGAATCGTCTCCTCGCTTTTGTTGCTCACCTTGAGCACAACGGTAAAGTTCTCACCCACCTTGATGTCATCCTTCAGCTCCATGCTGAACTCCACGTCATTGAAGTTATCGTTCAGATAATAGCGACTAAAGGCATGACGAGATTGCTTCAATGCCTTGAGCATGGTGCTCCTCTCCTCATCGCTGCGTTCCGCATACTTGTAGCTATCGGTGATGTCCTCCCGCTCCCACTTCAGCACCGCCTTGGTGCTGATCAGATGACCAATTGCCAGGGTATCCTTGCGGAGCAGCTTCAACGGCTGGGCAGGACCATTGTAGCGCCAGTAGAGCTTGTCCGCATTCACCTCCGAGTAGACGAAGCCGCAATCAAACGGACGTAGGATTTCGCCATGCTTAACGGCTACGACGGAAGCAGGACCCACACGATACATATTATCGGATGCCTCCTGGGGCGTGGCATCCACCGCCTGCCAGCCATCGTAGGCACCAAACTGGCCCACACCCAAATCCGGACGCTGCATCCACATCTCATTCCACACATGATAGTTCCAAATGGAGTCCGTTGTCTCCGCCTCCAGCTTCTTGTTGTTCGAATCAATGAACACGTCCACGGTTAGGGAAGCCTGTGTGTCATGGGCGGAGGAGTAGCAAGTGATGATGCGTGCCGGAATGCCGAGAGCTCGAGAAATTGTGGCCAGAACACCACTGAAATTCCAACATTGGGCAAACTTCACCGACTTTTGTGTCTTGTGGAACTGTTGCAGAATCTCAGCGGAACCCGTCCACTTGGTGGGCGCTGTGCCGCCCGAGAAATCCTCTGTCCAATTGCCCAGCAGCACACCATCATCGTCCACAGAGTTGACCAGGGCGGACAAGGCCCTTGCCACTCTCACCGGATCCCCGCGATAAGCTGGAGGAATCTTACCCACTGTGCCCAGGAGACGGATGCTGCACTCCAGGACATAGCGCTCGAACTGGCCAATCTTCCAGACGGACGGACGCAAGCGATTGTAGGATCCCCTCCATATCAGTGTCGTATCATGCATCACATACTCCTTGCGCTCCTCCCGACTCTCCATGTACACTTGGTCATCCGGACACCAGGGATTAAACAGCACATAGATGGGCAGCGGCAGCTGATAGCTACGTGAACCATCACCCAACAGCTTCGTGTCAATATCCAGTCGCCATTCGGTGACGGAACACGTAGCCGGTGGCTTAACCAGAACCGTTAAGATTTGACCCTCATGGGATTCGATGCCGGCACCCCATTCCAAGGCATCACCCAGATAATCAATGCCATCGTGCGGCACCAGTGCCATCAGTGTGCCGTGTCCCGGATTTGGTTTGGGATCATCCGCCACACTAAATATGAAGCTTATCGCATCCTTACTAGGACTATAGTCCCGGTTAAAGTAAATGCGCAGCCGGAAGGGTTCACCACGTCGCACAATCAACGACTCCTTGGCAGCTGCCGCATAGAAATGGCTTGTGTGATGCTCATCGTGATTGTCCTCCAGGCATAGATCCACTCGTTGCACTCCTAGCACAGCCGAGCTGCCAGAGTCTGCCAGATAGAGAGAGATATCAAAAATATTTAATTCAATGTCAAAACTAATTACCAAGAGAGATTTAATTTTAATTCAGCATACTTATTACTACGATTACTCAGAGTTCTTATCGCCGGATTAGAATTCTTGATGATCTCAGAGAGAGATTGACTGTCAGATTGTCAAATGCTGCAGCCGAGACAAATTTGTTGAATAATCGCCGTTGGCCATAAACAAACAAAGTTTGTGGCACACTGGCTAAAAAGTTCAATGCCAAGACGATTAATTTTACTCAGTGGCACATCGGGCGTATGCGTAATTTTCTATAGAATAACAACAACGCCCACAACAACATTAATCTCCCTATTGATGAAGCTGGCTAGACGAACATTTTAAAGATTTAAAATTTAAAATTTCTATAGATGATACGCAAATTTTTTAAAGATTTTATAGTACCTTCTGCAAGAGTATTCAACATGAAAGAAGACTGAAAGCATCATTATCTTTGTGGACGTCGGAGAATTAATTGCAACAACATACATTCAAGACTTGCTGATGGACAGAATAAATACCTATACTCAACTTTTGATCAAGTTCTTTAAAAAACAAAAATATACATTTTTCATATGTATTTTTATGCAAAGTAAAAAACTTATGGTACACTTTGACTTCTGTTCAGCTGTTCGCGTAAATCTTTTTTGGCATTAATAGCATACTTAAATTTTTTTTTTTTATACCCTCAACCCATAAAATGGGTAAAAAAGGGTATAATGGTTTTGTGCAAAAGTATGTAACAGGCTAAAAAAAGCAACTCCGACCCCATAAAGTATATACATATATTCTTGATCAGCATCAACCGATACTCATTAAGAACGCAAGTGTATAAGAATGTTGAATGTCAAAAATAAATAAATATATAATATTATTATATTAAAATTAATTTGTATATTGCCACTTAAGCCTTTTCCAATTAAGTAGAGCAAAAAAAAATTGATTGGACTAATATTTATTTGTCATTCACACATAAGAATTTTTGTATAAATTGATTTTAGTAGACACAAAATTTATATGTAATAACACTGAAATCAGCTGCTCCCAATAACTGTACAACTGGCTTCATTCTGTCCCGGCCTTATGTCAAACTTCTGTGCCCAATGCTGCAAAGTCCGTATTGCTGGAAACGGGAAGTTATTCTTTCGAAGCAGTCTATAGCCTTTAGGACTGGCAGCATAAAAAGTAATAGATCGTGCTATATCATCTGGCTTCCAATTTCGTCTCTTTTCACCATCCTGCAACTTTTCAATTTGTCCTTCGGTAAAAATTTTCTTTAAACTCGTTTCAATATTGTCATATTTGTGTTGCGTCTTAATGAGCCTTTCTTGTAACTGCTTTATTTCGTTATCTTTCTCTTTTATACAAATTTGGAATTCGATCTCTCTATCTCGAAGTGTTTTTTCGAGGATTCGATGTTTGCGTTCGAACAAATTCCTGCCAAACAACGAATATGAGTAAATAGTAAATTATTAAAATACAGCATATATGTAACTTACAGTGACTGCCCTATTTGCTCGATTTGTATCAAACATCCCTCAACGCTCTCCACGGTTTGTTCGGTTGTAAGAACAGATTCAAGCTGGCTGGTGGTTGAGGTCTCAGTTTTAATATGCATCTTATCGCTCTCTACTTGCATTTTTTCTGAACATAAGTTCTGCTGGTTTGCTGGTTCACTTCTTTTAATTGAAGGAACCGCACCCTCTTCCAACGTAAATCGCCTTGCTATTCCTAGAAATGTTATTTCAATAATGGTCAATATTCTCTGCGTGTGCATTTCCTTTTAATTTCTTACCCAAATTGCACTGCATTACTCCAATGAACTTTTCCTTGGGAAAATGATCTTCGCAGACTTTGTAATTTGCATGCACGGGCCCCGTTATACCACAAAACTCCAGCCATTTCTGGGCAGTAATTTTGTTTTTTGGAAAACTAAAAAAGGCTTTATTTTGCTCTTTATTTGTTCGATTGTATTTGGTTTTGCAGTTATTTACTGAACACTTCATTTTGTCACATAAAAAACGTGCAAAATACAACAAACCCAGCACACACGGCAAAAGCAACAAACTAAGTGAGCACAGCAATATAAGCACGAAAAACCTATAAAATCACGTGGTGCAAAGATTTAAAGGGGACGCAATGCGCAGGTCCGTTCTGTGTCGCTCTCAAAATCACTACGAACTGTGACGTCACAGTTTGCTTTGTTTACATTTTTGCGTCTCGCACTATGGATACGGTGCATGTTTTCCGAAATTAAATTTTTAAGTTGTTTGTGCAAATAAAGTATAAAGCACATTTATGAATCAAATAAGCTTGCCCCTTTTTCCCCGTGAAATGAATATAAAGTCGAATAATTATAGTTTATGGTTTTCTGTATTTTTTTGACATTGTGTGCTGCTTGTTATTAGCTAATCTAATGTAAGCACGAAAAGCCTATAAAATTACCACAGTACTGAGAGAGCAACAGTTGATTTATTTCGCTCTCTATTTCTTGCGCAGTCAAAATCGCGCATTTCTTTGCGTCACCTTGTGTTTATTGCATCATGCGACAACCCTATAAAATCATGATGGAAAGACTAAAGGTGGCGCAATGCGCAGGTCCGATATGTGCCGCTCTCAAAATCACTACAAACTGTGACGTCACAGTTTTCGGTGCATGTTTTCATCTCGACTAGAGCCTTATTACTTGTTTGTGTTTTGATTTCCACAGTTGCTATGTTAATTTAATTTAATGTTTTGTTTTGGAAATGATAAATGTTCTATTTAGAAGTGTACTTGGCGGTCTTGAATACTAAAAGTATTAAGAAAATTTTAAAATTGATCATCTAAATTGGACTCATAAAAATACTTTTGTTGGCATTAATGGGTATTGATTTTAAAAAGATTTTTTATGTTTATTTTTAATTCAATAAAAAATTGCTCAATGGAATTATGGGTCACGATGTGCGATCCCAAACAGATGCGTATAGTAAACATTCAATTTCCACATGGCTGCACCTTTCAATGGATGTTTTAACCCGATGTGTTTTTTTTATTTCGAGATGCTAAATTGACAGCGATAAGATAAGAAACTTAAAAGCCCTGCAAGTCTGTCAGAAAATATGATTCATTTGATGTATGGATTATGTTTATTAGCAGGAAATAAACGACGAGTATCAACGAAAACAAAAGTGTGTAAAAACAAATAAATAAATGTGCGCGAAATTCTAAAAAAAAAATGCCAAAAACACACAAAACGTGTCAAACAACTAAAAAAAAATAGACAAAAAGAGGAGCAACAACAAAGCGAGTGAAGTCATTGGCGAAAAATAAATAAGAAGACCCAATTATAATTAATTTGTTGCTACAGAGTGTCTAAAATGCCATGTAGGGTCGAAAAGCAATATATATGGGTCCAAATTCAGTTTGTTTTATTCACAAATAAAGAAATAGTTTTTAGAAATAAGCAAACAACTTTATAACAGATTCCTAATTGATACTTAATGATATTTTAATGTTCTTTTCACAATGTTTATGTATAATGTTATTAATTACTTGCAATATCGGGACCGGGACGTATGGTGCGATAGGGATTAAAAGGGTCTCGCTGGCTGTGGTGGAGGTATCCACCGTTGTAGCCAACTTGGCGCATAACTGCGATACCAATGGCCCATTGTATGTCTTCTTAAGATCACAACTAATAACACAAATAGAAAAGCGTAACGGAAACTGCGCTTTAAAAATCTCTCCAGAAACTAACACTACTTTTCAAATAACAAGTTGACCGAAACCGAAACCGATCGCCGCGACGCCTTAAACCACACTGATCAGTATTGGAATTGAGATAGTTTCTTGCTTGCTAGCAACAAAAGCACGCTCTCTGATTCTACTGCACTCTCCATGTTTTTATACCCTGTAAGTAAGTGAGGTGATCAAGAAAAGGTATCTTGACTTAACAAGCTGCCTTGAATCTATAACGAATCTAAATTAATGAGCAGTTTTGAATCTGTTACGAATCTATTTCAATCTATCTTTCTTTCAGTTTAGTTCAGACTACTTGCCTTTAAATAGTTAAAAACTGCAGGGCATCTCAGAGTCGAGCTTTATCGCATTGAGCGCTCTTGCTTGATCTAGCTGTCCGTTAGCTCGTCTCTTGCTCTCTGTTATTATTAATAATAATGAACGGGAAGCGATTTGTGACCGTCCGTTGGCGTTGGCTCTTGGTAATAGAAGCTAATACTACCAACATCTGTGCGACGACGTCATCGCTTCATGGCTTCATGCTCAAAGTTGAGTCTTGATTCACAGCCGAAACGAATGAGGCCAATTTAATTGATTTATCTGCGAGCATATAGGCCTGGAGCAAGTTCAGCATCAAAATCATCATCATCATCATCATCACAGATTTGCATACAGTGAAATTGTTTTAATTTAAATGTGCAAAAATATAATATATTTACAATTCTAAATGTGTCACAATGACACAAGAGAGCAACTATACCAGAAGATTAATTATATGATAGTTTACAACCTTCAAAAGTACCAAAGTATCTACTCTAAAAACCACGAAAATTCCCAATTTTTTTGTACGCATACTTGAAATGATTAATATCATTGGCACAGCAGCAAATTATTCAATTCCATGATATTTTCTTAAAAATACATGTATGTGAACACTTGTTTGAAATTTTTTGGGACTGCTGTTTAAGGTATTTGACAGCATTTCCAGGTGTTTATTATTTATTCAATACTCAACTGCAGGCTATTTCAGTATAATTGATGAATAAGTCTTGGAAGTATGTATTTAACTATACATATAGAAGTAAATATCTACATATCTGAGATTGTGGGCAGCTAGATTTGAATTTTACACGTACGCCCCCAGTGTTCACTAAATTGGCACGCAAAAAAGGCAATATCGGTATTAGGTAATAATTGTATGCACTTTCATTGTCACACACGTTCAAATTAAACAAAACGCTTGAACGCTTGTCTATAATAATTATGAATTCCTCTGTTGCATTTGTTGTGTTTTGTCTGTTGACGGGGGAAAAAAATGAAATGTTCTATTGAAATAAATACTCACCCGGAGCTGCCAATAGATTTGAATTGACATTGCGCATACGCACAGTTGCGTCTACCTCACTATTTGACGGTTCGTCTCTGGTTTTACATATTTTAAGGCAAGAGCATTTCTGACCCATTGTGGTATATAATTTTTTGGAATGCTAGCAGTCGCGGGTGTGCCTTAAGCTTAATGCGTTGCGCTGCTTGCCAGGTAAACCGGTTTCAAAACAAATGATAAGCTTAAAGCGAATAAATATTTACAGTGTTCAAAATTATGTTTTAAAGTTAAACTTGGCACACACACGGTCAACCATTAACTGGCAATATGCTTACGGTTAAACATGTGCAAAACGATAAGTCAATTAAAGCTTTTAAAATTGTAACAGCATTGTGTTTAAATTACATCATCATTAGCAACACCAAACGGACACCAAAACCGAACGACTGTCTCAGTGCATAAACATTTTTCGACTAGAGCGTCTCAAAAATAATTTGATTTTCCATTTAAATGGGCTTGACCCCAGCTGATGGCAAGTGGCTGGCCTTGTCTGTCCAAATAAACCAGACATGCGT
This sequence comes from Scaptomyza hsui, assembly GCA_018152825.1. Classification (NCBI taxonomy): domain Eukaryota; kingdom Metazoa; phylum Arthropoda; class Insecta; order Diptera; family Drosophilidae; genus Scaptomyza; species Scaptomyza hsui. The sequence goes on from JAECXO010000280.1 coordinate 1,210,763, forward strand.
GCGTAAATTGATCGGCTTTAATGGAGAACACACATTAGAACAAATCACTGACTATTTTTTGATTGAATTGATAAGATTTGCTGCTTTTGATATTTTAATTCATATAACTAGTTGGGTTTTGGCAGGCCTCTCTCTTCTTAAATGTTTAGTGGATGCAGCACCGGATTAGCAGCTGCTGCTGCGGCTGCACTTTCCATAGCGGCCGCAGCATCCTCTTTGCTGCCCGTCTGTGATAAATGCTTTACAATATCCACCCAATCATGACCACGTGCACGTTCTCCCTTATGATCCGATCTCTCCCATTGTCGTCGCTTTTGAGACTTTGTCAGTTGCTCCTTTTTAGGTTCCTTTTGTTTGGCATCCGCACTGGTATCTGATATTTTGAGTGCAGTAATACCATCGTCCACAACGGTCACAGTGGGTGCGCATTCCGGCTGATTGGCAGTCAGTTGCTCAATGTTATCTTTAATGCATTCGAAGAGCGTGTATGTCATGCCACAGCCCAACCATTGTGAAGCCTCTGTGTTAAGTGCATTTAGAATTTCCTCCTTAACGGCGGGCAGGCTGCAAGCATAAATTTAAATTAACAATTTTTCTAAAAATGTTGTTCCACTATTTTTCTTACAGATTGCGATTGTAGAAGGTGTTCATGTTGATAGTTGGCGCCTCATCTGGATAGCTATCACCCCATTTTAATTCCACTAGAAATGACTTGTAGTTGTCCTCTTCGCCATACTAAAAAGATAGTGGACAATAACAACTACTTTAACTGTTCCCTGTACATGTGGCTCTTACTTTATATTGAAAAGTTGTCAAGTCGATTTCCTTGAAATTGGTATCGCCTTCGTAAATAGATTGCAGGGCTTCGCGCTCATCTGTCTGCTGTTCCAGCGGTGTCGACATTCTGTTTTAATTGACAAGTGTCTTTGATTAAGCACACATTGCACGAAAATGAACACAAAAAGTGAAAATAAAATAATTATATGTTGCAACACAACAAAGCAACAGCTGAGTGCTGCCGGCAATGTAAGAAGAAGACTTATCGCCACTCACAGGCTTGACCGATAACACTTAAAAAGCATCGATTCTTTAGTTTAGGAAGTCAGTATTTTCTTGCTAACAATAAACGGTCACACTGCATAGAATATATAAACAAATAGAAACATTGCGTAAAAAAAAGTATGCTAGTGCGGGTGAATCATCGTTATTACTAATTTACACACATGTCTCAGTCGCAACGACAATAACAACAGCAAAACAGCTGAGTGCAAAATATGTCGACTGATGCAGACGCCCCAATGAAATGCGCACGACTGCTACAATTCAAGGAATATTTGGCAGCAATTGCCAGCAACAACAGCGAAGCAATCTCGGGCAATGAGTTGTTAGCGCGGAATGGAAATTGTGTAACGCGCAGCAGCAACGACACCTACAAAGTCACCGGCGATGAGCGACGCGCCGAAATCATTGCGACCATTTGGAAACAGCTCAGTACGAGCGGTTGCCCGCAAGGATTTCAGCTAAAGCTGCTGCAATTGGCTAGTGACCAAGTGGAGCAGGATGTACGCCATGCCAAGGAGTTTGAATCGAACTTGGACGGCACGGAGCCGCAGTACGATCTGCTAAAATTGCAAAAGTTTGTCATCAGCCAGTTGGACAAGTTGCTGCTCAAGCTGACGGACAATGCCGCATTGGAAAAGCTCCAACTGTATGCTGACGATGGCTTTCTGTGCAAGGAGCCTGCCAGCTGCCAGTGCGGCTTGGACTCACAACCGCCGGCGTACAGTGCAGCTGCTGTAAAGAATAAGCCGCGAAAAATGGAGGACCGGCATGTGTGCCTGGAGCGCTTCGGTGCCATCTATCAAATAAGCAATCACATCGATTGTCGCTTCTTTGGCGTTTTCGATGGTCATTCTGGTGCATTGTCCGCCTGCTATGTAACCAGCCAATTGCCACAGCTGCTGGCCGAGCAGCTCCGACGACCCCCAGAACCAATGGAAAGCAATGTGGATTTCTATCGCACAGCCTTTGAGTCAGCATTCTTGCAGGCTGACGAGCGCTTCACCCGAAAACGGATCACCAGCGGCACCACAGCCGTGTGCGCCCTTATCACTGGCGATCGACAGCTGTATATTGCCTGGGTGGGTGACTCCAAGGCACTGCTAGTGGGCGAACGTACCCAACTGCAGCTGGTAAAGCCGCACAAGCCGGAAGCTGTAGATGAGCGGCGACGCATTGAGTTGTGTGGCGGAAGTGTTATCCATGCTCAGGGTCAGTGGCGTGTCAACGGCATACTGAATGTGGGTCGTTCTATAGGCGACTATAGCCTCGAGGCGGTCATTGCGGAACCGGATTTTGTTGATGTACCGCTGAGTGATGCGCATGATTTTTTGGTGCTTGGCTCGGATGGACTGTGGGATCATGTGCCAGAGTCTTTTGTCGTCGATACGGTCTATGAGTGCCTTAGCGATCCGACAACCAAGCTCGACGACATTCCCAAACTGCTTGTGGAGGCTGCCAAGGAGCGGGATTCACAGGATAACATCACCTGCATTCTGGTGCTTCTTAAGCCACGCCTTCAAATTGGCCTGCCTTTAGGCAATTGATTTTTTTCTTTTGTAGAATTTGTTAACTGCATTGTTGTCTGTTTAGTTTTTGTTTAACATTTATATAGCTTTAAGAACGCATTTTTGGAATGATTGTAGTATTTATCATTCTCATATGTGCCTGTGGCGTCCCTTCGGTTGCCTCTCGAATAAGCTCAATCACAAATATGCTGCATGCCACCAATTATTAATACATATATACTTATACACATCTATTTACACGTTCACATACAAGAAGTTAACATTGTTTACTGGCAGCTTTTTAAACAGTGCTCGCAGTGCTTCCGCCAAAATTTTTGATTGCTGTATATAATGCCAATACATTTATATATTGTAGTAAATAATTATACACATAAATATGAAATTAGCCCAGTTGACAAACTAACAAAACTCCAAACAACGAACGCTCGATTTTCCGAGCAATATTTGAACAATAAACTAGCTAATATAAATAACCATTTTTAACAACTAAATCATAAAAAAAAAAAACAATTTCTACAAGTCCCACATCAACTTTATATTCTAAAATGCAGTATTTCAAAGCAGCTAGTATAAGGTCACAACATTTTTTTAAAGGTTTATATTTTAACAATTTAAAATTTTGTTTGTAACTCTTACACAATCCCTTTGCCAAACTTGAAACTTTATAAACTAAGCTACAAATCTATCAATATACTGTAGCAAACTTCTGTATCTTAGGCTAGTATATTATACAAAAATAATCTAGAAACCATTTTAGAATGTTTGTCAATTGGGTATGGCCCATACATTTTTACATATGTACAAACATATTTACAAGGCGCACACACAAACACACCTGTAATCAGCGTTATTGTTGAGATCCCACACAGAATAAGTACCTTTTTATACATACATAAAACAAATCAAAATATGTCAAGCATTTTAACAACATTTTTTAAAACCAACAAAAGCAAATTGTTTACAAATTTTTTATTGAAATAAAATAAAAGTCGCATTAGGTAAAGAAAACACATTAATTATATGTTTGGTTTATGATATATATTTCTACATACATATACAAAATGCAATATTTTATTTTATAAGGATAGATTTGAATAGAAAACTTCAATTTCTAAGCTACCTGCCCGAATTGGGTGGCTGTTGGTGTGGGTTGAAGGGCGGGGGCTGCTGATACATGTGTGGTGGTGGCATTCCCATTGACATAGGTGGCGGAGGAGGCATTGCATATGGATGTGGTGGCGGCATATAGCCATAGCCTTGTTGCGGCATGGGAAACGCCATACCGGGACCGGGCATCATATTGAAGTTGGCCGCTGGCGGATGATAATTGTGATAGTAATTCGAGTGCCAGCTGCCGGGATTGTAGCTGGGATGATAGTTGTACTGTGAGTCTCGAGCTGGGCTCTGCTGCGGTTGCTGCACTTGCTGCTGCTGCTGCTGGTTGCCGTTTTGATAATTTTGGGAGCGTCGATTGTCCCGTTGACCACGACGTCCACGCTGTTTGGATGGGGCCACCGAAACCTCCGTGGATTCTGTGTTGGTTGTGGCAACGGTTTCTACCGAATCTGTGGAGTTGGTACGCTCGCGTTGTCGCTTCTTGCGTAGCTCCCAGCGAGCCTCGCGCTCCTCCTCATCATCGGAGTAGTCAATGAAACGCGCTGGCGGCTCCACATCGTGCTCCCAGGATGCATCCGAGCCGCGCACCTGCATCAACTTGGATAGAATAACAAATTGAGTGTGCTCCGACTGTGGAGCACAGTAGACAATGTCGCCAATGGTAATGCCACGATCTAGAATCTGCTGGTTGCTGTTGAAGCGCACACAATACAGCGGATCGGTCACCTGGCCAAGCACATCAAAGACCTGACCGAGCACTTTGCGTCCCTTTTCGAGAAACAGCACTGTGTCCAGATCGAACAACATGGAATTGGGTAGCACACTAACTAGCACCAGTTGATCCACAATCGATTGCACCTTGCCCAGCTCAATGCACTCATCTTCTGGCACAGTGATCTCCAGCTGATCTATCGGCGGCAGCTCATCCAACGTCATTTCACCGCGCACCTTGGGCGGCTGTCGTCGACGCGGACGCGTACCGTCTTCATCATCCTCATCCTCATCATCGTCCACTTCCTCCGTATTGATGCGCTTATCGATTTTTTTGCGCAGCACGGTCAGATACTCTCCCTCCGAATCGGAGTCCGAGTCGCTGCTGTCGCTACCAGAGCTCACAGCAACTACCTGACGTGGACCTGTCAAAAGGTTGTCTTTAACGGGCACTTCAACTACATCGTCGTTTTCGTCGTCGCTATCGCCTACTTTATGTACAGTTTCCGTATCTGTATCCCCATCCGAACTGTAGGCAGCAAGCAAACCAAGTCCACTTGTCTTTTCTGCTGTTGCTGCTGAAGCTGCAGTTTCCATATTTGACGCCGTTTCGCACTCCATTTCAGTAACGTTATCCACTTGAGGTGTAGGATTAATTACCTCAACTGAAATTATAGTGGGCTCCTTGGGTAAGTTTGTAAGTGACTCAACAGGCGAAACACTTGCTGTTTCTGTGGGTGAAAACAATGAAATGTTTTACTTCTAAGTGAAAACTTTGCAGTTGGAATCTTACGTTTACTTTACCTGTTTGGTGAATTGTATTCTTTTCTACAACAACAGCTTCCTGCTCGCTGTTTACCTCAGCTATTGCCTGAGCTCTCTCGGGCTCATCGATTTTAGGCGTGGTCTCTGTCATCTCAGCTACTTCAATTACAGTAGTTGAAATATTGTGTGCCTTTTCATTTGCTTCAGTTGAAACTTCTGTTAAAACTACGTCGCGTTCGGCAGATTCTGTAACAATTGCTGATGGAACTGTAGCTTCCTTCTCCATGTTGGCTGGCGCCGATTCTGGCTGCACAGCTGCCATTGTTTAAAAGTTTGTTTAAAATTGTTTTTCCAACAGCAACACGTTTCAAGGCGCACGTGTTTTGATTCAAAGCAATAATAGGTTATCGCTTGTGCTGTCGATAGACTGCATTAAGAGCTATCGATACTAGATAGTGAAGATACCGTGCTGACAACATATAGTGGGTCTACTTACTTATGATAAAATAATATTTTTGTTAAATAAAATTTTTAAACAATATTAAATTATTTCGTAAAATTGCACAGAACTTTATTCTTCTATTAAAATCAATTGCGTTTTTTTTGCGTATTTTACTACAAATTCGCAGACATAAAAGCGTTTTAAGCTAGTTATTTAGTGCTAAGCTAATGGACTTGCTAATCGCAAAATAATCATAATTATAAAATGAATATTAATAATTAAATTCGAAGCTTATAAATAATATTACACGTTCCTTTAAAAATTAAGCTTAAAAACTTTGTACATTTTTTGTGGAATGCATTTGAAGCGGCGTGTTCGTTGCGCAGTTTTTCTGATTTTTTATCAAACGTTTTTTTGATTTTCTTTCATTCTGGTAAAAAGTACCATCTCGAAATATACAAGTAGTAAGTTATTACAAAATAGAGATATTGTGTGTATGCTGTGTTTTTTGTTTAAGTTTCGAGTCCGAAATAAGCACGTTCCTTTAAATTTAAAAATTGTTTTAGACGGCCAAGCTTTATATACTTGAGAAATGCTCAGACGGCCCTCTGAATATCTTATATCAAAACCGGGTTACTAACGTTACTTTGTGCTAAGGCAGAGTTACATAGTTGGAAGAATGTTCACGTTATGTATATTCGACTTAAGATTTTCAAAATTTGTAAGATGAGTTTCATGACACTAAATCTAAATGTGTGTAAATATGTGTGTTATCGCAATCGTTTCTTGTTATTCTTTGCTAATATCAACGTTTTGCCTTATGATTTTATGGTATTACCATGTGAGATATGTGAGAAATGTGTATGTTTGTTGTAATAACGTACTAAGCTGAATTAAAAACTCAATAAATAATATCATTCATAGCAAGCATCTATGCGCTGTATCTGTATCTTTGGTCCAGGTATTAAGCATTAGTAAAAGTTCTAAGCCTTCCAATCCAAACGATACTCATCGACCAGCAGCAAATGTTGATGAATTAACCAACCTGTTTAGATAGTGTACAAAAGATAGTTTATTTAATTTATTCATTTATTTATTTTACAAGACTTACCCTCCTTTTGTGCCATGTTAAGAAACTCCTGCCATTTTCCTTGAATGTCCCAGTACTGTTCTTTTATCTGATTTCTATCCTGCAGATAGGAGACTGCAAAAAAATACGCCTTCAACACATCTTGCGGACGCGTATCAAAGTGCAGATAGACACCCAAATGTCTCTTGCTTTCCGCAATGATGAAGCGCTCATGGGGATCAAACGAGGAAACAATGTTCTCAATAACGCTGCTGCTTTTATACTCGTCTATAAGATGCTTTACACTCAAGCCCAGGCGTATATTAAGGGATACAGATACCGTTTGGCCAACAGTCACGCGCTCCATTTTATTAACCTAAAAGAGAGAAACAAATTTGTGATAAGGTTTCAAGAGGAGAACGATAGCTTATAAAACTATCTAAAAATTGGTATTAAGTAAACGGTAAACGCGATAATCTTTCTTTTTATACAAAACAATGATAGTATGGCTATCGCAAGCCGACCGGAATTCAACTAATGACCATTTTTTTTGTAGACTCACCTGCTGTGGTGTCAGCATGTGCGATGATCGAAAGAATTCCTCTAGGGCAATTAAGTAACGAGACTCATTAAAGGTGCGCAGGCAGATGGAACGCACCGCTTTAAGATTAGCGTATAGATGCAGCGTGACGACAATATAAAAAACAGTATAAAGCATAGCCTGGCTCTTGATCATTGTAAGCAGATAGAGACCGACGAAAGAGGCAATCAAGTTGACACAAGTCTCCTGAGAGCTATCCTTAGAGGCGACATCAGCCAAGTTGCCGCGCACCGCATGATGTTGTGTCAGTGCCGAACGTGTAGCGCCACCGGCCACGCCTACAATAGCCTTCAACAGCGTGGAGCCACAAAGGATTTGCGTACTAAAGTGTGGATATTTGGGAAGCACATAGATTTCAATGCCCATGGCAAGGTCGTTTAGAAAATCGGCACGAAGTCGCCACTTTTTCGAATCAACATCTAGTTGACTGCCTTTCCACCAGGCGAACAGAATGCGTCCCACATGCCCGCTGCCCTCCTTTAATATCCATGTAACCGTGGCGGAATATGCGTTGACATTCTCACTGCCCACACCGATTCCCTTAAGTATGGCATGGGTGCAAAGTGTACCGCAAATGGTGCTGCAGAAGGCCTGCAATGTGTCCCATATTTGATAGATCGCATAATCCTCAGATACCGAATCCGGATAGCCTTTTGGCAGAAATACATTTTGCAGTACACGGAACAGCAGGAATTTCTCCTGTATTACCAGCTTATCGCCACGTAGAGGTACACGGACAATATTGCTTTGATCTGTCAAATTGGATGCTTGTATAATCATAGAACGGTGTTAAAACTTAATAAGCACTTACCTGCCGGAGTCACATAAAGTATTTCCTCGCCTTTGGTTCCATATTGCTCGCGAAAATGTATTTTCATTGTGGGACATTAATTAAACACAGTTTTTGGCTTAAAACAAATCCAGAGCGATACCCAGTGCATGCACACTCGCTGCGCACCAGCCGTATACTAAATTATGGCAGACGCACAGACGAAAATGCAAATTTAACATTTGCTGTTATGTTATTCACAGCGGGCGGCAGTTCAAAAACTCTGTGGAGCCTTTAAAAAGTTGTATATTGATTAAAATCACAAGATATTGAAAAAAAACTTTCATAATTATCATAAATACTGCAATGTAATAAATTAAATAATGTTAGATTGCAAAGTCCCATAGATGAAAGTCCTAGTTTCCCAGCAACAACAGTAACAATAGTGTTGCTTTAATAAATCGCACAAGAAAAAGTAAGCCCAACTGTTTGTCAGTTTTAACTAATAACACTATTTGCCAAAACGCAAAAACAAAAATCAAATTTGAACGGTTAATAACAAAGAGATAAGATGTGTGATGTTAATTTTGACGAATTGTAAATCAGTGTGGCAGCACTTTAGTTTCTTGATATAAAGTCTGGCAGCCTTCATGACTACGAAAAGAGATAAAAGAGACGAAACAAAACAAATCAGCCATTCAACAACTTGAAGCACAACACAAAAGTTCGAAACAAAGGAAAAGACTTTAAGTCCCCAAAGGGGATAGCACAATATTTTATAAAATAAAGCAAAATCGACAAAATAGTTATAATAATTAACAATATAGTCGCGAGTGATAAGTTTGAAATCTGAGAAAGTATTCTAAAATTAAAGTGTGATTTTGTGATAGCAATAAAAAACAGAGTAAACTTTTGGCAACGACTTGACAAATTTTACTAGTGAGCTCCGCAAGGCTACACAACAGAAATACAACAGGCAATGTCATTAGAGGATATCAAAGCAACTATACGCCGTTTTCCAAAGCTCCTGGGTGGTTTTGGCATATTGACCACGTAAGTACTAAAATGCAGTGAAAGCAACAGCTGCTACAAAATACACCCTAAACTTTAAGGCCTAAGGTATAAATTAAAAGGAGGCTCGCCATTACAAATTCAAGCAGGTTTCTGTCTTAGCGCTATGCAAAGTGGCGCCACTTGGCCCTGAAACTCGATGCTTGTCAGGAAACTTTGTTTATCTTAAGTACAAATGCACTAAAAAACAACAACAATAATAGCACCAATAAACAACAAAATGTAATGCGTTTTCCGCATTCTAGCTAGAAACAGACGATTGCATATGTGACGTCATTTGTTTACAGCAATATACGAATTATTCATTCTGCACACTTTGAGCAACTGCCAACTGTTGTTGTTGTTGTTGATGTTAACACAACACGATCAAAACAAACGTACGATTTTGAGAAAATGAGATAGCACTATGGTGGTTGTTATTGTTGTTTTGGCTTTTATTCGTCTTTCGCTTGCTGTACTGCTTCTTGTGCGTAACAGCTGTTCAAGGCCCCCCTCTTGCTCACTTCTAACACACACGCCCACAAATAATCAAACCGGCCGCCAAAATAGTGCGCAGTAGTTTTTGCACAAGACCCCCGCGAATTTAGTTGTTCTTCCTATCGTTGTTATTGTTTACTCTTTCAGTTTAAGTTGGCGCGTGTGGCGCTGATTGCCTTGGCATCAGTGCTGCCAATTTAAAAAAAAATTTAAGGCTATTTTGCAAACAAATACAGACTTTACTTAAAAATGAAAAATGCATTGATTAAGTTAAGCTTTAGATGATTATCAATGCAGAACATTTGCAAAATTAATCATAGTGCGATACATACTTAACTCACGCTAAAATTGTATTACAATGTAAAAAAAAAAATAGCCAGTTCTAGCGGGAAAAAATTTAAAATGGCAACACTGCTAGAGATAGTTGACGCGCCCACTTTTTTAAAAATAAACATTGTTGTTGTTATTGTTGTTTATCGCACGTTTATGGCAATAACAACAACAACAAAACAAATAGTTGGCAAATGATCTAACTGTTGATATTTGGGTCAACAATAAACAACAACAATAATTAATTGTGAATAACAACACTTAGTATTATTTTACTGTTTATATTTATAGCGCCGGCATCATTCTCTACGAGACACCGCAAATCCGAAAATATCTAGCACAATATGTGGACAAGAAGCAACAGGAGCCGGACAAACGTCGCACAGAATACATCTACATTAAATATCACATCTATCGCGAGTCCATGCGCAAACTGCAACAAAAGCAGGAGGACGAAAAGAAATGGATAAGTGTCATCATTAATCCCATTGGCAAATGGTGGAAGGCAGCCAAGCATTCGGTGGCCTGGCGCCTGCTAAATATAGCCCAAACCGGCAGCCAGGCGGAACGCCTTAAGGCAGTGCAGCAACTGGTCTGCATGGATCATTTAAAGGACTGGGACTTCCGTCATCTCGCCCAGATTTGCGATGCCCGCACTTCTGTCTCACTGGCACGTTCTGGTGCCGATATGCGTTGGTTCATGCCGCTGCCAAGGCGGGGCTGCATTAAGAATCCGAAAATGCTGCTCTCCGAACTGCACGGGATGCTGGCTCATCTGCGTCCATCGTCCTGTGTCGATCATTTTTTTAGCAAATATTTTCCAGATCAAAAAAATATCGTAAGTTTAACTTTGTTCCACCTATACACAAAAGCTAATCCATTCTATTTAACCAATGCAGGACGATCCCAACGAGTTTTTTACACAGGAACAAAACATGATGTTGTCTGCACAGGACTCGGACTTGCTAAAAGAGGTCATCTCATTTCTGCATCACATCACCAAGGATCCCAAAGTCGCTGCTAAGATCATGCACCATGGCGCACTGATGCACTTAATGGAGATGCGCAAGATATTCGACGACGACAATGAAACGCTATCGACACTATGCAAAGTGCTGGCCAACTTGTCACTGGTTCCGGACGCAGTGGAGCATTTCTTTGCTTCTGGTTGGGTGGGCGCGCTTGCCGAATTTCAGAAATGCCCCGACTTGCGACTGCAGGTCATCTCAGCTAAGGCAATGGCCAATCTGGATCACGATGATCCTAATCAGTTCACCTACCCGCCCAATGTTTATCCCCTCCATCCACGTGTGCGCACCCGCCGCAAGCCCAAGGCGGACATTGTCTTCATACATGGTCTGCTCGGTGGTGTTTTCATAACCTGGCGTCAGCGGGATCGCCAACCCACCGAACTGGGCCTCTATGGCAAGAACGCATTCTACACCAGCGAAACGGACGATGTCTTTCTTGTTGGCGAGCAGAAGCGCAACGGTAGCAGGCAACAGCACAAGAGTCAGCAGTCCAAGAAGCTGGTTCCTACACAAGCACAATCCACGGGCGAGGCAGCCAAACAAAATGAAAAGCCAACTGCATCAAAAGGTATATATTTACAAACAAACAAAAAACTTTTAAAACTATTTCATTTAAAATTGCAGATTCTTTGTTGAAGACCAGCAAAAAGGTGGAGGAGAAACGTCTGAACATAAGCGATGCTGCAACCAAAGAGTTTGTAGAGACACTGTACAGTGAGGCTGAACTGGATTCGGATTGGGAGGTTGTGCATCCAGATATACCACTTGAGGCGAATGAAAATTGCCGCGGCATGTTCAGCGTGTCGGGCAATGAGTGGAATAATCAGGATGCTAGCGAGGAGTACACTAACTGCTGGCCCATGGAATGGCTGCCCGATGACTATCCAGACTCACGGTATGTCTCCGAATTTATTGCTAAAGACAAAAATTATATTATAAATTGTTTACTTGCAGCATAATTGGCATTGATTATACGTCAGCGGTTACGGAATGGTCGGCAAACTTCACCAAGTACTGTCCATGTGAAAAAGGTCAGGGACACATTGATGTGCGGGCCAGCACATTGCTTGAGCGCATTGCCACTTCGGATGTGGGCAATGGACGTCCAATTGTGTGGATTGGTCATTCCATGGGTGGGCTGCTTACAAAGCTCATACTACTTAAATCGGTGGACTCAATGGAGCCGCAGGTGCAGCAGTTGGCCAAGAATACAAAGGGTATTGTATTTCTGGGTACACCGCATCGTGGCTCATCAATTGCCAAGTGGAAGCAGCATATGCAAATGATACTCTCGCCATCGATAGAGGTCAAGGAGATGGAGGAGAATTCACCGAAACTGTTGGAGATGCATCGCCGTTTCATGGGCTGCCTGCACACATTCCTGCGGCACGTGAATGTGGTCAGCGTGGCAGAGGGTTCACCCACCATGCTGACCACATTCAAGTTTCCGCTGCGCATTGTCACCGCAGAGTCGTCGCGCATCGATTTCGGCGATTTCTTTCTGCTCAAAGATGATCATCTCAGTTTGTCCAAACCCATCTATCGGCAGTCGTTCCTCTATCAGCGCCTGCTTCACGTCATAAGCGAAGCGATCAAGCAGAATTCCGAGGGTCCAAATAACGCAGAGGAGCAGCCATTGACAACAACTAAAGATTTGCTCACCATGAATATAGTTGCTGTTGTACTTAAAGGTGCCAAGGGGCTTGTTGAAATGATACCACGCCTTGGCCTCCGTTTTACAACCTAAACTTAACTAAAATTAATACACTTACACGCCTGTACCTTGATTTAGCTTAATGTTCATCACACACACACACATCCCCAGCAAGCAATCCTTATTTATATAATTTATGGAATTGACCGAAAGTATTTCTATTAAGCTGACCGTGTTCATTAATGTATATGTAAATCTTTCTCTTTGAATCTTACTTTATTTATTAGACTACGCTTAACAATAAATAAGTAAATACGTTTAACGTTTACTTATGTAACTTGCGATGACTCCATTTGTTTAGCCCGCAGCCGTTCCTGGGCCAACCGACGATTCTCCGCAATTCGCGCCATTTGCTCCGCCGATAATTTTGGAGTTGCTGGCTGCGATGGTGGTAATGGTTCACCATAATCACTTATATCATCAGAGGGTATCGACCGCTGAGCTTCAGAGTATGGCGTGGATACAATGGCATTTCGTGAGAATGAAGGCGTCACCAGTGTGCTGCTTGTCGTGGACAGGCTTGGTCGATTCACCGCCGGTGTTCGTGGTGCCAGTCTCGACATGGCAATCTGTTCACCCAGCAGCGCATCAAATTCGTCGAAAGGCTCAGCAGCAACATCGTTGTCCTCATCGTTGGCATTGTCGTTAATCTCATTGTCCTGTTGCTGCTCCAATAGATCTTCTAGCTGTCCCATGCGATAGCGTGTCATATGCACCTGAAGTGGTTTCTTTTTGCCCAGACGTTCTATGTTGTTGAGTACGTCATTAAAAGTGTAATTTGGATACATGCGATGACCCCAGTGCTGTAATCGCCGCAAAATCTCATCCAGGTCGGCCTTTTCGTGTCCCTTGCCTTTAAACTTGATATCCTTAAAATAGTTCTCGATTGTGTGTAGCCCGCGTGGACCGCGCAGCGTGTCAACGGTTAGTCGGGGACGTGGGTTAAGCACTGCACGTTTTTTAGGCTCTACCTTGACACCTCCTTCTTCACCTGCGCCATCCGCATTGGGAGCATCTTCATCATCACCGAAGAGTTTTTCGCCTGTGTCGGCATCAGCTTCGCCATCACTGGGTAGCTGATCGTTTTCGTTGACAATATTATCGTTAAACAGGTCATCAACCCCATCTTCACCAAATAAAGATGCCATGGCAGATTACTGGATATTTAATAAAACCACCACTAGACGATTCATGGAATAACAAGCTGGTTTGGCGCCATTTTTCATCTTCTTCTTGTTGACATTCACGGGAAAACGTGTACACGTTTCATTGGGCTGCCAACCTGTACCGCGTAAGCTGTCTCTTTGTTACATAATTTTCGTGCGTGTTTGCTGTTTAATTACTACTAAATAGCGTCATACATAATCAATACTAATATTTAAATAGAATTTTGATAGAAGACAACATTTTTGAGCAGTTATTTGAGATAAAAATTAGCAACGTTGGCAGCGTGGCACTATTTAGCAACCCTGCCTTTGTGTGGCCTGGCAACACCAGTCAACGCCATACTTCTGAAATGCTTTTTTTCGTGCCAGTTTATTTAATCAGCATAATTCCTAAAAACGGCGCAAACAAGTGAAAAAAGTATTTAAAAACCAATTTCAAAGATAGTTCAATAAATGTTGCTGGCAATCGGTATAATGTCAATCTGAAAAACACGCTTGGACATTACAAAATCGAACAATTCTGCAAAAAATTGATATCAAGAAAAAATTCGAGTGTGGTGAATTTCAGCGCATTTACGCATTTTTCAGTGCCCATCAGCTGCGGCTGTCCAAAAATTAGTAGCGTGCGTGGTGAATAGCCAGAAACAAACCACCCACAAAAGTTATGAGCAATATTTTGTAAACAAGCAACGAAATGGATCAGCGTTATAAATGGTCGTCATACTGTCAGCAGAGATATGGTGGCGATGGATCCTACATGGATGCACCACCATATGCACAACATATGCCTCGATATAAACAGTCCTACAACAACTACTCGCGCCCCAATCACAACTACAACTATGGCAATCAAAATTCAGGTGTCGGCAACAACTACTACAAACAACCACAGCCGCCAGCGCCCACACATTGGCAGCAATCGCCAGTACCACCAGGTCCAGCACCCCCCGCACCGCCAACCTTCGCACCACCCGCACCGCCGCCCAGCACCTCTGGCGACCAAAACCGGTAACAATACGGATGTGGTCACACTGATTGTAGAGAACAACAATCTAAAGCGAATGATTGTGCTCCATATGAGCCTGTTGCAGGAGCAGACCGATAAGCTAGAGAAAAAGAATAAGCAACTGGACGAAAGGAAAGTACGCATTGAATCGTTACTCGCACAAAAACAGGAGCTGCTGCAACAAGTGGCGAGATTGGGACAAACAGTGGAGGACCTGCGCAGTCACAGGCGTCGTTCCAACAAACGTACGGCAATTGAAGATGTGGCGCCAAAGCCGAAAATTCCATGCTTTGTGGAGAATCAAACGCAGACCGAGGCCATGCAGCATGGTGGCATGTTGGTGGAGCAGGTGGTTGAGCCAGTGCATCATCACCACTATCAACAACTACAGCCGGCGCCACAGCGAAAGCCAACACAAAATGTAATTGTCACCTCGGTTACTGAACTTCCGCCCACGACACCTGCTTTAGAGCATATTAAGGGGCGTGGCGGGTTTAATGGGGGCAAAAAAATCAGCACCATTATACTACATCGGGTCAATCAAGAATCATCCAGCCTGCAGCTGCAAGAAGAGCAGGAGAAACAGGAGCGCGAACATGAGGATGAAACGGATCAGCTGCAGATTGATGAAGCAATGCAAACGAACATAGAACAGCATGAACAGGTTTACCTGGAGGGCGAGCAAGTGCAAGTGCAAGTGCAAATGCATGATCATGAGCAGCATATCTATCATGATGGAATGGAGGGAATGACGGAAACTGTTATTGGTGCCGAGGAGGAGCTGGGCGGCGTTGTGGAGGAAATGGTCAACGAAAACATCAACAATGGTCACATGATTGAAATCTCTGACATGGGTCAGGTCGTTGGACATATTGATATTGAAAGACTGGTAAGCGTGTGAAATAGATTCATAAACAGTTTTTATATTCATCATCAATTGCTTACCTCCTTTTTTTTTAGCGACGCATGGGCATTAATTGTGTGAAGCAAACTGACCGGGAACATCATCAGCAACAGCTGCATCTCTATGAGGCGCCCCAACCACAGCTAATACAATCGAGTGCAGAAGATGAAGTTGTCAATGCGCTGCTACGATCGCAACAATCCGAAATTATAATAGCAGCGGAACCCATTGAGGCGACAAATATTGCAGATTCACCACAGAAGCTTAAAGCGAGTAAATACCTGGCGGCTACGTTAAATGCGGAGGTCACCAAGAAGGTGCGAACCTTTGCAAAAACAAGGGTTAATCAGGTAGTTCGGAAGCTGCCCACGTTGGAGAACTCGAAAAGGGTTGAAAATGTTACAAATTATAAGCCCATGTTGGCAAAGCCAGCGGTGCAGGATCAAGAACAGAAACGTAAGGAGGCGGAGGAACGGGAGCGGGAGCGGCAGCTAGAAATACAACTTAAACAAGAACTTGAGGAGCAGGAGCAGGAGCAGCAAAAGCTGTTAGAGCAAAGGAAGCTTGAACAACTGGAAGAGCTAGAAAAGGAGCACCAGCTGGGGCTGGCACGTCAACAGCTGGTACAGGAGCAGCTCAAACGGGAAGAACGCGCAACCCAGTTAGAGCAGGAGCATCGACAGCAGGCACAGCTCGAGAAGCAAGAGCAGGAACGTCAGGGACAAGAAATGATTAAGAAGAAAAAACAGCAGGAGCAGCTACAGCAGAACCGTCAGGGAATGGTGATAAGGAAAAAAGACGGGCAATTGAAGATGGAGCTAGAGCGTGCAGAAAAGAAGAAACGCATACTGGAAAGGAAGCGCAAACAAGTGATGAAACAGAAGAAAATGGAACGCGAACAGAAAAAGAAGATCGAGGTGCAAAAGATAAAGGAAAGGAATAAGGAAAGGCAAGAGCTGTTAAAGCAACAAAACCAGAAACAGGTCGACAACTTGATCTCAGGAGTCCAGAGTTCCGAAGTGGTCAATCCAACAACGCAGCCCGATGCAAAGGAGGAGCATCAAAAACAAGCGGAGCAACAGCAGCCGCAGGAGAATGAACAGTCTGAACCGATGGAAGATGAAGACATGGAAGAGACTATTGTGCGTCGCCTGCAGGAGCATATAGCGAAAGAGACGCAACGTCTGCAGGAATTCCAGAAGGAACAGCAACGCTTGCAGAATCAACAACAACAGCCGATGGTTCGCCTCAAGAGATCCCCCATGGACAGCAGCATGGGCAGCAACAGCAGTCTCATATATCCGCCACCAGCGCAATCTGCAACTACAACAATTACACCCACTTCCACCATGACACCAGCTCCAACGCCGCCGCCCACAAATGTAGTTTCTCCACGGCTGAGAGGTGCTAAAAACAATAATAACAATACAACTACAACTACAACTACGACTGCGACTGCGACTGCAATAGCGACACCACTAACGCCACAATCTAGTGGCAAGAGAAAGAAAGCACAAGCATCCAGCAGAAGCAACAAAAGTAGTGCGTCCAAATTTCGTACCACCTTGCAGCCATATACGACACGCTCGTGGGAGGATCAAGAATTCCACTGTGACAATGAATTCTTTCTGGAGGAAGCCGACGAACTGCTGGCCGACAACCCAAGCCTCGAGATACCCAAGTGGAAGATGATCACCATCGGCCGCTGCGTCGATGACAAGAACATTGAACGGGTGGGCAATAAGGTCTATGAGCTGCGTCACGAGAAACATGTCAAGGACGAGATTGAGTGCAAGAAGCGCGATGCACGCTACAACCTCGAAAGGAATAAAATCGAAGCGCTGCGCCAGCGTCACAATCAGGATGAGGTTCTGGTGCCACTGCCCCCATTGCCCACCTCGACATTCTACCCACTGCCCAAGGACATTGAGGGCATTGAGTTTGTGACCGAGGTGCCCGTTCAAGCGTTCGGCGAGAATATGGTGAATCCTCGCGCACACCACCGTGGACCCTTTGCACTGCCCTGGGTGGCGGCCACATTGGCTGCTACAGCGGAGGAGCGGGCTAAAGCGGCTGCCATGCCGGTTGCAGCATTGGGCAGCAAAAAGCTGCCCACCTCGAAAAAGGAGGCGTCACATCAAAAATTGAACTCATCATACGTGTTCCTCAAGCGGCGCAAGCGGCAGCAGCGTCGTTGACGGCTCTTTCAATAACATACATATGTATAAATAGATATACATACAAATTTTTTTTTTTCTAATCGCGATTTTTTTTTTATCTTTTTAAGAACAATAACCAATTAAAAAGTCGTTAACATATAGGAACTTTAAAAGTGGAACTAGCTCAATGCACGAGCTACAAACTTACGTTTATTAAATACCATATTAAATATTTATATCCAATCATCTCAGCTTTATCCCTAAGAACTAACAACCACAGTGGATGAGCAGAAAAAAAAATTACGATGAAATGTATATTAATCTTTTTTTTGTATCATTAGTTTTGCAATGTGTATTTTTAGTTTTGTTATAATTTAACCCGTAAAGCATATTTTGGCAAAAAAAAAAACAACTGATATTTTGTGCGTTTTTTAGTTAGTTGCTCAGGTATATATAATTTGTTGTGTACTAATTAATTTCGTATATATCATGTATAGAAAAGTCTGATCGTTTCTGCGTTGAAAGTTTTAAATAGTTTTATTGGTAGTCCCAAAAGTGTAGTATATCAGTTTTGCCAGCATTGCAACGGGTCACCCTTAATTAAGGCAACAAATGCATAATTGTTTAATTATTATTTTGATACACAAGAAAAAAATGTTTCGTCTTGAACAAGAAAAATAAATTAACTTGATTTCCAAGCTGTACAAAAAAAAAAAAAAAACAAACACGTTTATTCAGTTTAAGCAGATAAAAGACGCTCGAATTATCTTTTTGCCATGATAAGAACAGATAAATATACAATCATGTATATATATTTCATTGTGCAACGTGTAGATAAAGTTGTATTTGTGAAATTTTTCTTTTGTTTTTTAAAAGCAGGCTCTTCCTGCACATTATTTTAGACTAGCTTAAGGCTTGTATATTGCAAACAAGAAAAATCATAATATTTCTATACCCCTTAAATATAGCACAATTAGAACAATTTGTCGCAACTTAAAAGGCAATTTTAATGGCGAATTATATTTAGATCAATGTTTTGTCATCACAACTGCAAATTGTCGCAACTATTTTTTATTAAACACAATGATAATTGAAATAAATATTGCTGTACATAGAGCGACATTATTCTCAAGGCAAAAAAATACCAGATTGAAAACTACATGCAATGTAATGTATTGTACATTTAACTGTCTAACAAGTTTTAATGTAAAAATAAAGTAGTAAATGTTTTCATAAAATTAAAATAATAATAATATTCATAACTATACATTAAGAAGAACAAAAGTAAAATGCAAATTCTCAAATACTAAATAATTGGACTCATTTTGCGTATCATATTTTTGAAATACTAATTGACAAAAAGTGTTTTTTTTTTTAAAACATGCAGATGTGTTTGGACGGAACAAATAGCATTGCGTCTACTTGGTGCTTTGTGTGAGATACTGATGTGCTGTACTAGTCCACAGATCATCGATTGTATCCAGTTTATCGCGCCAGAGCTGCTCGAGGAGTATCCAACCCTGGGCTTGGGTAACAAGCACATAATCGTTGCTCGGATGCAGTGTGTGCGTATAGGCGCCCATAACCAGACTCTGGGCCAGACGAGCCGCCACGCAATACTTAAGATAGCCACGCTCTGTCTCGCTTATGCACTTGACACTGGTGTAGCCGGCTAGAAAGACACCACCACTAGCCAAGTCCTTGGCCTGAAGCATCATGTAGCTCATGGCGATGCCCACTTCAAAAATGAGCGGAGAGCTACTCGTGTCCCCAAAATCAATTACTCCCGTAACGCGATATGCGTCGGGACGCTCAGTGTTTGTTGCAGCATTCACCACAATATTCTGTTCATTGTAATCACCGTGGATGATCTGCCTCTCCAGGGTGGGCAGAACACTCAATACTTTCGTCTCAAACGCGTCGATGATCTCCTCGCAGAGCAATTTACGCTGATGATCCTCCAGCACATAGAGAAAATCTCGTAGTTGTGGCACCGACTGGAGCATCCACAGTGTCTTGTGGGTATCGTATGCCTTATGCGTAAAGCTCTTTAATGCCCGATCCAATTTGGCCAAATATTCACCGCTTTGGAAAAGCAGATTCTTTGTCACCTCCACTTCGTGAAACATTTTGCCGGGTATAAATTCCAGCAGACGCACCACATGCGCATTCCCACCAAGCTGCTCTATGGAGTAGTAGTTGCCTCGGGCATTGACAATGGGTCGGGGACATTGTACGTTTTGTTTAGCTATGAGCAAAATGTAGAAAGAAAAAACAATTGTTAATTATGATAACAGTTGTGCAAACAAGTTATAGAACGAATTCTTTATCGTGTCATTTGAAAAAGTGTACTTAAAGTTTGTTAATTTGACGGATTAACAGTTTATTAAAAACAATTAAAACGAAAAACAAAATATTTACCTAAGTAAAGCAGTAGTTGATTTTGAGCATCCACAAAGTCTTCCTTTTTCGAATCTAAGGCGTTTAGAATTTTTAATACATAACCTTGCGGGCAATGAGACACAATCAGTGGGTTCTTCACATTGCTTTAAACAAAATATATAAATATTATAATCTTTATTTTATAAATATTAAATAATATTTAAATATATCGAAAGGAAGAAGTTATAATTCATTCAAAGTACATGTGCAGCGTTGTAATATTCGGCAATAATAAAAGGCGCAAAGTTCGTGGCGAATGGCAGCAGCAACAAAGAGCAAGAAGAAGCACTAGTGCCGGCTGGTTTTTTGGCGGGAGAGCATGTTATTGATTTAGCTGCTGAAAGTTTTTTGTTTGTTTATATTAATTTTTGGTAATTGCAAGTTTGAGGCCTAGCTATGGGCATAACGGGCCTGATACCGTTCCTGGAGAAGGCATCGGCCAGGGTACATCTGAAGGATATACGCGGCAGCACCGTTGCCGTCGACACCTATTGCTGGCTACACAAAGGCGTCTTTAGCTGTGCCGAGAAACTTGCCCGTAGTGAGGAAACCGATCTTTACGTGCAATACTGCTTGAAATATGTGCAAATGCTGCTCTCGTATGACATTAAGCCTATACTGGTATTTGATGGGCAACATTTGCCAGCCAAGGCGCTGACCGAGAAACGACGTCGAGAATCGCGACAGCAAAGCAAAAAGCGAGCTGCAGAATTGTTGCGCCTAGGTCGTGTGGAGGAGGCGCGCTCTCAAATGCGTCGCTGCATTGATGTCACCCACGAAATGGCACTGCGTCTCATCCAGGAGTGTCGCGAGCGGCACGTTGATTGCATTGTTGCGCCCTACGAGGCGGACGCACAAATGGCCTGGCTTAATAGAGCGGGCATAGCACAGTATATCGTAACGGAGGATTCCGACCTGACGCTATTTGGTGCACACAAAATCATATTTAAGTTGGATCTGAGTGGCGCTGGTCTGCTGGTTGAGGCGGACAAACTGCACCTGGCCATGGGTTGTCGAGAGGAGCGCTTTCAATTCGACAAGTTTCGGCAAATGTGTATTTTGTCTGGATGTGATTATCTTGACTCGCTGCCTGGCATTGGCTTGGCTAAGGCATGTAAATTTATGCTTAAAACTGAACAGGACGACATGCGTATAGCACTGAAGAAAATACCACAGTATCTCAACATGCGAAACCTCGAGGTGAGTTTTAGAACGAAGCTAATTGTGCCGCAACGTGTTTCTAAATATTCAAAACAATTATCTTAACTAATTAAAAGTTGACTCAGTGAAATCTGATTTAAAAAAAAATCTATTGTAATAATGATTCATGCGCTATTTCGCATGAAAATTACACTGCACAAAAACCCAATTACCTGAAAACAACTTAATGGAGTATATTGTAGTTATTAATGTTTGCTCATGTATATTGTTTTATAATTTGTTCAGGTGGATGAAGAGTACATAGAGAATTTTATGAAGGCGGAAGCAACCTTTAAGCATATGTACATATATAATCCGCCGGAAAGGCGCATGGAGCGATTGAGTGCATTGGAGGATCATAAGACTGATGAAAGTTACTGCAGCAATGCTGGCTCATTGTTGACAGATAGCGAACAAGCATTGCATTTAGCTCTGGGCAATCTAGATCCCTTTACGCTTAAGCGTCTGGACAATTGGCATCCAGATCGTGAGGACGCCACAAAGTCACCGAGGCAACCAAAGCACATAAAACGCACCAAGCACAAGAGCATTTGGCAGAGCACTAGCATTAAAGAGCTGCACCAACAAAAGGAGACAAAGCCAACAAGCTGTGCTCTTTTTTTCAAGAAAGTGGACTTTGTGGGACAGACTTTAGATGCGGAGATAGAAGCCAATCTGCGCCAGGAGCAGGCAAAACAAACCGAAGCTGAAGTCTTTAACATGTATAGCTTTACGGGCAAACGTAAACGTAGTCCAAGTATAAGCAGCACCAATGAAAGTTCCACACCGCCCGCATCGCCAGCTCAAAGCAAAAATCGACACTCAAACCCATTTGCTAAGGATACACAACATTCGCCGATGGTGTGTGAAAATGGATCATTGCTAGGACTGCTCAGCCCTAAAAAGTCTGGGGAGGATCGCTCGAAGCCCGAAACGACGCGCGTAAATGCATTGAAGCGGAGCATATTTAATCAGGAGCAGGCAGTGGAGGTCCGTAGTCGCTTCTTTGGCTCACCACAAATTGCGACGGAGCCCAAGGAACAGTCCGACACTGCTGTGCAGAGCCAGCAATTGGAAATAGCTGAAACTGAAGCCGAGAACAATAACAATAATAACGATGATATCATTTCGATTTCGGAGGAGGAAAGTAGTTCACAAAGTGCCATATTGCTAAGCAGCCAGGAAGCTGCATTGCCCGTAAAGACTGCATCAAAACTCGCTCCAACTGCTCGACAGGTTGGCCTATCCAAGCCAAAGACGAGCAAGCGAGCCACCAAGACTGCCAAGCTGGGTGAAAATCAAACCAAGCTAAGCATGTTTGGCTTTCAACAAAGACCTGTCCTTAAATAATTCTTTTTTTTTTTTTTGTCTGTTTGTATAAGTAATTTAAAGCTTTTTTCTTGTTTGTTAATTGTCAGCTAGGTGTTTATTAAGTGACAAAGAGACTGTGCGAGCAATCACTGCCCCATTTACAATATTATACACATAAATATTTAAAAACAACTTTTAAAAACTAATTTATAAAAACATTCCAAAGTGCTGATATTATAATAATAAAACAATGAAGTAATGGAGTGTTTAAAAGGAACATCAACAATATATACAAAACTGTAAGCAGTTGGATAGATTGCTCAAATGATTTATAAAGAACGTAGTCATATGATCTGGTTGAGAAATAAGCTATCCCGAATTATGCGTCGCAGAAGATAACAAAAGATGCTGCTGCCAAGGTGACCGAAAACAACAATAGCAATTGCCCCCCCACAACTGACAGCAACTTTAATTAATAACGCTAAAAATAGTCTTCGTGTGTGTGTGTGTGTGTGACAAGTATGACGTGCATGTGTATTCATGTGTAAAGCAATCCCTCCTGGGTTCAGTGTAAACATTGATATTTTTTTGCAGTTTTTTTTTTTTTGGTTTGTTCAATGAGTATTTCAGCAGATAAGGAAAAGGTGTTCGAACTGCAGTTCAGTAAAATGAATGGGAAAGTTTGATGGTATAAGCTTTAAAATTTTAATCAATGCGAAATTATGATAACACAGAAATGACTGGAATAGAATAGAATCCACAATTTATAATATTTTGGTTTTGCAACTTACCAATCTTCTTTAATCAAATAGTTGCGATCATCGTAGGCATTAAGCTCATTTAGTTCGCTTATTGTAATACCATAGAGGCGTCGTACCAGCGGTTCCACATTCTCCGGCTGTATTTTGGGCTTGATATCCGAACCGGGCTGCAGCACTACATCGCCATCGGATGGAGTGTTCCCATTTCCATTTTCATTGCCATTTGTTCCAGTTGCTACTTTTGGAGCTGCCGTCGTCTCGTTTGCCTTGCTGTTGAGCTTTTCGGCGCCATCGTATTCGTGATTTAGTGTATATGACTTTTTGGTAATGCTCGTCAGCTCCACATTGTTCCACTGCTCCATTTTGGTGCTGTTTGCTTTATCGGAATGCAGTAAGAAATAAAAATAATTATTATATACAGTGTAGTCGCAAACAGATCAGAATACACACGATTGAAATGTGCTCGGTTTTGCGCTCAAAAGCGAAATGAATTGAATTTCAACCGCTTCAATTGAAACGAGTTCGTCGACGTCGCCGTCGTCGACACATCTTCATATCTTTAGCGCATATGTATGTGTGTGTATGAGTATGTATGTATGTGGGTGTTTGCTTGTGTAGCGCCTGTTTTTATTAAGCCAGCTAATTTGGTTATTTATTTAATTTTTTATAACCTTTTCTGTTTACGTTTTGATTGCGACGCTACTAAATATTTTTGTTTGCATGGGTATTCTTTCCTTTTTAGTACACCTTACCAAACAAACATCGGAAAGCTGTATTGTTGTGGCAATTATGTTTTGAAATAATGATGTGGGTTGAGAGTCGGAAGATGACTTGTTTGTAAAACACACTATCTTCTAGTCGAGCTTCAATCTTCAACGTACTCTTACTTTTTCATTTGTTTATCAACATTGCCCAACAAGGCCCCAAAACAAACAAACTTCAAGTCGTGATCGCACTTTATTAAACGAACTTAACGTCAATCAATGTTCATTATAAATTTATATGCAAGTATATACACATGTAGATCCATAAATCGGATAGATTGAATTTGTCAAAAGATTATAGTGCCCTAGTTGCAATTCTGAGATAGTGTAAATCAGCAACTATCATGTGCATAAAGAGAGCGCTTTCAATTGATAGACAACAACAAACTCAACAGAGCGGGACAATAGGCAATAAAGCTTAGAATCGAAAAAAAACTGTTTTTTTTTTTTTTTGTGGGGAGGGAGTAATGCGCAATTAAAGCTCAGATTGAAAGCCAAAGAGAAAAAGAGAGGGAGAGCTGGCTTTTAAATAAGCTTATTATACAATAACTGTTGAAGTTTTTCATTGGCTTATATCCGTTGCCGCTAAAACAATTTTAATGAATGAGAAATTGACTGATGACCTTGACTTGAATGCAGTTTTGTTGTAAAGCTTGCACTGAGCTGCATTCGCCACTGGGCAGGCATACAACTAACACAATACACACACACACAAGCACTCAGAACATGTAAATATGCACAGCTGATTGTTAACTATGCAAATTAATTGGTAGACGTAATTGAAAATTTTAAGTAAATGCTTATTATATAGCACGTTTTTTATTTGGCAAGCCAAAACACGCACCTGTTCGTACAACTGGTCAATTTCAACTAACGTTTGTCACTTGTTTTTGAGCCAAACTGGCCAAGGGCTGCTTTTAAATGTGGAGAAACGAGTTGCTTTAGCATTCAGCCTGTGGTGGCACAACTCATGATGTTTAATTATTTAGCAGTGCAGTGATAAAAACGGGCCCAACTGTTCGCATAATCAAATACAATAAACTCGAGTATTACCAAAAACTTGAGCGAATCAATCGAAAAGGCAATTCAAAAATTCAATTGCGCGTTTACATGTGATTGGCATATTTAGCTGCTTCTTACTGCTCACGGCCTCCAGCTGTTTCTATTTATTTGTAGCGCATAACCTCAAACGCACTTTGATTTACATTTCTTTTGTTTCACATTGATTTAGTTTTTTGTTGTTTAATTTTCATTAGTTAAATGATTAGTTAAATTAATAAAACAATGGATCAACTGTATGTGGAGATCGAGATAAGCACGCAGAATGCAGAAACAACAATATACACCAGCGTGCCTTCGTTCCTAGCGCTATACACATATCGCTATCTCAAGGAGCCCCAAAATATCAAAGTCAATTTTGTCGCAAGCAAAATTGGCGAAGGAAAAATAGCTTTACGCAGCTCGCAACTGCGACGGGAACTGACCGACCAGCATATCACTTGCCGTGATGCCGCCACTCTGCCTGCTTTAAGGGATCTGCGTTTGCCCATCTATGAGCGAAATGGAAGCATATTCATTGCGGGCACTTGTGCAGTTTGTCGGGAGATTATTGCGCGACAGCCCAGTGCGCACTTACGTCAGCTCTTGGGCTTCAAGCGCAGCTGCCTCCTGGCCCCGGCGGAAGCCTCCATTTGGACCCGCTTTTGTGAAGTGGATGTGGTTAACCTGGTCAGCCAGCTGCAAAGCGGAGAGCTGCAGTTGCGCGAGGTGCCAGTTGAAGTGGTGCGCTTTGAGCAGCACATGAATCAGCCGGTCCGCATGCACAACATCTACAAACTGGCCAGGGAGCAGGCGAATCAGACTGAAAACGGTGTACCGGTCAAGCGCAAGGAGCGTGTACTTATCGAATGCAGCATACCCAAGGAGCAGCTGTTGATCGAGCATCGTTTCGCCGAGGGCATTAGCTTTACCATTGCTGATCTTATACTCTATCCGCTGCTTCGTCTAGTCTTCCAGCATTGTGCACAAATGCTGCCTCATTTTCCACTCACCAGCACCTGGTTGAGTGAGGTGCGTTATCTTAATTGCTCTGATCTTATATAACATTATTTTAACCTGTTATTGAAATTACTGGCAGATTGACTCCTTTGACAGCAACTGTGCGCGAATCCTACATGAGCTTTATGTACCGATGCTGGTGGCACCTGCGGAGAATACCAAATTGCTAAGCATACCCGACTGCGAGGAGTCGAGCCTGTATAAGGCCGATCCAAAGCGTTATCGTCCTCGCAATCGCATATACACTAGCCAGGTGGAGGTCGATGCTGCATTGGCCAAACTGTCACAACTCAAGCTGGACTTTAGCTCCGATTCCGAACATTCATACGGCGAGCAGCTAATCAACTGGCAAGACATTGAGCCGACTCATGCAAAAAGCTCAGCATTGCCAGAGGAGCGGCTGGAGAGAAAGCGTCAGCAACTGGAAAACATGACAAATGCGGTCGTCTCACTGGCAAAGCCCAACGATCGCATTGTTGACTTCTGCAGCGGCACCGGCCACCTGGCCATACTTCTCGCCCTCAAGCTGCCGCAGTGCATTGTAATTGTGCTGGAGAACAAGGCATTTTCGTTGGCACATGCTCAGAAGCGTGCAGCGGAGCTTAAGTTGACCAACTGCGTCTTCTATCAGGGCAATATTGATTATTTTATGGGGCGCTTTGACATTGGAGCCTCGTTGCACGCCTGCGGCACAGCCACCGACATAGTCCTGCAGCAGTGCCAGCGTGTAGGTGCTGGCTTTGTGTGCTGCCCCTGCTGCTATGGATCTCTACAGCCCATGCCACATATTGCCTATCCGTTGAGTGCACGTTTTAGGGAGGTGCTAGATACAAAAGATTACTTGTATATAGCGCACTCGGCGGATCAGGCACACGAGCTGGGCACCACCAATTGCAAACCGGAGACAACGTTACAGGGATTGCATTGCATGTGCGTAGTGGACACGGATCGTAAACTGCAAGCGGAGGAGGCCGGTTACAAGGTGATCCTAACGCGTCTTAAGCCGGAGCAGTGCACCCCAAAGAATCATTTGCTAGTCGGTCGCATTTAACAAATACACACATTCACTGCCTAACCAAAAGATTAATATATGTATGGACAAAATATACTAAGCATGTGGACATATCCAGTAGCCACAAGTGGGTATGATACAGTCATTCGTCTTCCAGATGAAGCAAGAAAAAACAAATAATAAATTAAAATTTTTTTAAATTCATGGTTTTGATTTTGAGAGTGGGTTTATGTGAAAAGTAACATGCCTGTCTAGAACTTGGTTGATTGCTTGATTAGTTCAATTTAATTTTCAAAAAAAAAGTGATATATAATTTGAGATTTTCGTATATGTATATACCGTTGACGGATTTCTTTTATTTGAGTAACATGAAGTGCTTGTAGAAAATGACTTAATGGGTTACCAATTTACTAAAGAGGAGTTCAACACCTTTCTAATTATTTAATTTATTGCCACCACGCAAAGCAAGGACCAAATGGAGAACCGAGCCGCCTTGTACTTTATAGTCTGCCGCCGTTTTGTCATCATTCCTGCAAAATTAACAAGTTTAAGTACACAAATAATAGAGTCTCTTATAGTTAGTGTGACGCACATTTGTTTGCCGGAGAATATAAGACGTTGTTGTTGTGGTGGTATGCCTTCTTTTTCTTCCACGCGCTCCTTTATGCGATCAACCTTATCTGTGGGTTCGATATCAATCTCAATTTCCTTGCCAGTCAGTGTCTGTTAACAGGAATTGCAAATAATTAACAAATGTACATTGCTGTATTTTCTTGTTGTTGTGCGCCAAAGTTGACGCATGGTTAACGATGTTTCACTTAAGCAGCTTGGAAATGGGACTCTCTATTCCGGTGTTGACCTTACCTTCACTTTGATCAGCATTGTGTCTGTGTGTTGATTGGGTCTCTTAAGTACCAAATATAATTTAAAATAAAATTGCTAAAATTTACTGCAAGCTTCTTCTGGTCGCGGCGTTTTTGCGAATGTCATTCGAGCAGTGCTGCCAACTGTTCAAAATAGCAACATTTCAGACTCTCTGTGAATGTCGATAGCACATGTTATCGAAAGATTTCGATAGCGCATGTGCCGTTACATTGATCGGAGATATGTCGCTTTAAAACATGATTTCGCGCGGATATATGCCGTTTTCTAGCGGGGGAGAATTACGTTTTTAGAATTTTTGCTGTTGGGAAATATTTGATTTAAATGAAGTAAAAACTGTCTACAAATATCATTTTGGATCTTTATTTATATGTTTAAGTTGTTATTTACAATCTAAATACACCTATTTTCATTAAACTTTAAATCAAGCGGCTTTTTTGTGTTTGTTAACACCGTGCACGGCCTCGCTAATATGTCGAATGTCCCGGGCATAGGTCCTACAACAGCCGCCAATAATTTTTGCACCCAGCTGCGTCCACTCCGGCACATATGCCGCAAGCGGAACACAGTGCTCACGTCCCTGCCAACCAGTTGCCACATCATAAACCTCACCGCTATTTGGATAGACCACCAATGGGATTTGCTCCTCGGCACTGCGCTCGCCATTTAAGCTCTTAAACAGTGGCGTCACAAACTTGGGATGCACACAGTTCACACCCACAGCGAGACATTTGTCCAACGCCTTTCGCTCTCGTAGTAAATCCCAGATCGCATTTGCTGCCTCAGCGAATTCTTCGCCATGCGCCAGTGTACTCTCGTCCTTACATTGGAATGAAACCCAGAATTTTACTTCTGGATAATCATCGCAAAGCATCTCCACAAGAGCTTCAGCCTCCATTTGACACGGTATCGTTTCGATGGCAAGGGCATCCACTCCCGCCTCTAGACACGCCTCGATCCGAACGCGATGCCAGTCGGTTATGGTTTTCGCTGGCACAAAATCAGCATAGCTGCCGGTATACTCGGATCCGTCATGCAGATGAGCACCAAATGGTCCAATCGAGGCTATAATCAGCGGATAGCCTGTACAAAATAGAAATGCATGTGCTTACTTTATATTCTTTCATTTTTGAAATTTGCCGACTCTAGCTTAAAAAGTTTTAAAATACTTCAGCTATTAAAAATTGTAATTGTGCCTACCTTCGTTTACCTCCTGTTGTGCCTCATAGCATTCTGTGAGATACTTTTCCTTGGCAATGTGTGCAAGTCGCACTGTGTTCTTGATTAACTCAATACTCTGCTGCTCATCCAGCTCCAGATATTCCATGTAGCCCTCGACACTTGTCTGATACGTGTTTGTCAATATCATATCGGCGCCATCTATCGCACAAGTTGATAACGAAAGCGGTTGCTAATTGAATAATACATGTGTAAATATAAATCACTTACTCTGCAAAAAATCTAGATGGGTATTAATGACAGCTGTTGGATTGGTGGCATTAAAGCGTGCACTCCACAGCGGATCTCCATCAACGGAGTTGCCCACATGCACTGTCATCTGTGTGCCGAAGCCGCCATCTTTAACCAACACTCGCGTCAGCCCCATGATAAAGATGTTTGCTGAAAAGTGGAATGGGCATTGCATTTTATTGTATTAATAGCAATCCTCTTTGATAAGAGTTTTTACATCGCTGTAATGGTTTCCTATCAGCATCAGCAGACAGCTGTTGTTTTCCTAGACCTTTTAGTTGCTAGGTTTTTTCTGTGAGCCTTGACACCTGACAGGCTGATAAGTGCACACAACGTATTAATTTTGTTTATTATTATTAAAATTTGTTTATAAATCACTTTTCTACGCATACCGTTAAACTAAATGTTTCTATAGAAACAGATTCTAGTATGTTTATAAGTTTGTCACTGAATAATAGAAAACTTTAAGCCCTATAACCTTGGGTAGAATAAACAAAAGCTGCACCGAAAGTTCAATGAACTTTCGAGTGCAACTTGAGCTTTAAGTATAAAAAATATGCATAACACATTTGTTTGTTAAAAATCATGGAAGATTTTTCTTACACACAGACACACACACACAAAACACTCACCTTGGAAAGCTTCTAAATAAAGCTCGTAATTGATTAAATTGTTTAATTTTCTAACAGTCGCGACGACTCGCAAACAACGAACAATTGTATTTATTTAACGTAGTATTCCGCTTAGTCTGAAGCTCAAACTAAATGTAGGAGATTAAAGTGGTGTCCGCTTGCTTTTATAGGTTGCTCTTATCAGAGAACATTCAGAAACAACAAAGTAAAAGGCAAACTTCAAACAAAATAAATATAACAATAACAACTGTTGGCGGGCAATGATCGAGGAACAGCAAACCAATCTTTTGCATTACCATTTTAATAAACAATCTATTTTAAATAATTTGTTTTGCTATTTTTACGCAAAAATACGTTTTTGACCTACAACAATATTTGTTTAAAATTTTGAACTTTGAAATTTTGTTTTTAATTAACGTGAAAAAAACATCTCAAAAGTGAGTCTGGGTTGTCTCAATATTCTGGCTGGCTTGGTGATAAGCTTAACTCAGCAAATAAATCTGATGCAATAATAATTAATTCGAGAATCTTCCCTTGATACCCTTGCAAAGAAGGGTGTTTAACTGCACATAATACATATCGGAGAAATAGATAACTTAGGCTAATCTCTGAATTATTGATTAGTTAATGAATTACTAATCTCTTGTTAAACAGCCAGATTGTGTTAAATGCCTGCGACTACAGAAATCAGTTCGTCTGACGTCTGGCAGACAAACAATCAGGCAGCGTCTGCTTTGATAACCCCTGACAACTTTGCCACCACAAACATAGTCGTGTGAATCCAAACGGTGAACATATGGCAAAGCCATTTTAAGATGTACTCGAAGCGGAAAAAAACGAGCAAGATTGTTGCCAGTCCAGTGACATTCACCAATGTTTACTCTTATTTTAAATAAAGAAAAAGATTTGAATATTTATTGATTCAACATCAATCTGACAAATCATTTTATTTACGACCTGAGAAAGACAAGACTTATTACTATAATAAATGGATCTATGCCAAGTGAAGAGAAAAATCAAATAAAAATTATAAAACTCACATTGTGTTCCTAATGCAATCTTCGAATCAAAACAAAAAATATATAAATTTAGCAACAGTATTCGTACTTTGTGCTTGTAAATTCAAAAAGTCAAACATATTTTCGTACAGATAGTAACACTTATAGTTTAGCATAATATATATGAACATATACATATGTATTGTATGTGGGTCTAGGCCAGAGAAATTATAAAACTAAGGACGTTTGAATTTCTGATTGAGGCTGCTGGGCGATGTTATCAACATACTTGCGTATTTCAAGTATATCATCCGGGTAGACACGACAGCAGCCGCCAACGATGCGTGCACCTAGCTGCAGCCATTGTGGCACAAATGAGACCACATTCAGTCCAGTGCCTGTCCACTCGCCACGCTCGGCATCGTACACCTCACCACGATTGCTGTAGATGACCAGTGGGGGTTGCTCGCCCTTTGGCAGTACGGCGCGCAGAGATTCAAGCAGAGGCGCTACAAAACTGGGATTCACACAGTTGACGCCGATGCCAAGCAATCGGGATTGTGCCTCGTACTTTTCGACGAGCTGCCAAACGGCCAAGGCGGCCTCGGCAAACGATTCGCCATGCGCTAGATTGCGCTCATCCTGTAGAAAATGTTGGAATAAGTGTTGAACACGTATACAAATGTATAAAAAACTCACCTTGCATTGAAAGGATACCCAAAACTTGGCTGTAGCCGATCTGGTCAAGATAAGCTCTGTGACGGCCATGGCCTCCAGTTGGCAAGGAAGTGTCTCCACAGCAAGTCCGTCTACGCCCGCCAGCAGGCAGGTATCGATGCGTGTGGTGTGCCACTGTTGCAGCTCTGCGAAGTTTACACGATTCGTATAGCTGCCCTGGTATTCGGAGCCATCGTGCAGATGGGCTCCATATGGACCAATCGAGGCCAATATCCAAGGCAAGTCAGTGGCAATGTTGGCATTATTTGCAGCCAGCTCGGCCAAATATTTGGTCTTAGCTTCTCGTGCAAGTTGAACACTTTTAGCAATTAGTGCGATACTCTCCTCACGCGTCTTGCCCAAGTGCTTCATGAAGCCCTCGACGCTGGATTGATATGTGTTGGTCAGTATGATGTCGGCGCCTTTGCGCAAAAAGTCCAAATGCGTTTTTACCACGGCATCGGGTTGAGTGCAATCAAAACGCGAGCCCCACAATGGATCACCGTCAACCTTTTCGTTGACATTGCACGCCAATTGGCTAGAGAAGCCGCCACATTTTACTAAAACGCGCGGTTTTTCCAACACCTGATTCCAGTTTTCGGTAAAGGCAGGCAACATTCTATTTCTATTGTGCTGTGAGCGGCTACGCGTGGATAAAGTTTATTTTAATATGGTATAACACGATTTAAAGTGTAGCTCTCCACTTACTGTAAAAATATCTACATTGACGTACGTGATATTGTGAATTTTACTGAGTTTGTTTTGTTGTTATGTTCTACGCTCGCTTTTTCTTATTTATTTATCGGTGCTGGCAACTTTTCTTACACGCACACATGTATACAAAGTGCCGTTCTTATTTTGTCTCTTCTACGCATTCTCATTCATACTTATACAATATACAATATATATATATATGAAAACACGTACTCGTACTCGCCGCACAGCTGATTATTGTTGACAGGTGGTGTTGTTGTTTTATGTGCAGAATAAAAGACAGCGGCTGCCACAATAAACGTGCCAGCCGACACTGTTTGCAGCGCATATGGCACAAACAGGGGCGTAGGCAGTTTTTCAAAAGAAGGGATGTCTGTTTGTATAGTATGCCGAGTTTCTGATTGACATAGGGTCATTTAGCAGATGCACAAACCTCATTCGATGAAAAGCTGCTTTTGGTTTTAAAAAGCGCAAATATTTGGGAACTGGGACAACTGCAACAATAATGTACAGGTTCAGCCATGCGGCCTGAGGATAAATTTTTTCCAAGTATGTATTGGGTTCTTAGATAACGTTTGATAGTGTTGGTCCTTGTGATCCTAACGCACCATATCCTTCGAAAATCTGCAAGGATTTGGCCGAGCACAAGCTATTTTAATAATTAATAAATAGTGTTTGCTCGACCCTAAAAGTATACACTAGTTTTTAACATGATTCAAATTTAGCAATAATTTTCGTTAAATTGGTTTGTGCCTTCGCTATCCTATGCAGCACCCACAGTTAAATAAATGATAAACGCGAATCTGTTATTGTTCGTTTATATTTTTTATTTACTGTAATCATTATAGTATATAGTTATATATATAATATATACATTTCAGAAAGACTTTATCTTTCCCCTTTGGTGTTGCCAATTTCTGTGAAGATTGGTGTTGCAAGCTCAGCAGTCAGAAAAGTGGTGTGTTTTGGTAAAACTTAATTAATTAATTTTAGACAGACGCATAGTAAATTGTTTTATTTATGAAGAAACAATTTTATTCGCTGAGAATAATAAGTATATATTATATATAAATACATATTGATAATTTGTATAGTTGATAATAATACATATTCATAAACAAATTGAGTACGAATTTAATTTAAATATTTGATGTCATATTTAAAACGGCTGTTAGTAAATATTTTTTGTTATTGTTGTTTATAATTGATCTTTTCTTGAGGGTTAGGGTATTATAATCACATTGATGTTTTGTATATATTTTTATATATAATTATAGGTATGCATGTATAAATAAATAATAGTAAATTTGACAAAGCAAATCAATTGGAAAATGCCATAAAACAATAAATGTAA
This sequence comes from Scaptomyza hsui, assembly GCA_018152825.1. Lineage (NCBI taxonomy): Eukaryota > Metazoa > Arthropoda > Insecta > Diptera > Drosophilidae > Scaptomyza > Scaptomyza hsui. The sequence continues at coordinate 1,244,997 of JAECXO010000280.1, forward strand.
CTTTGGTAAACTTACGCATCGTATAAATTCTAAATCCATGTTGTTATTGTTATTCATTTGCAACGTTAGCTCAAATGTGCTTATTTTGTGTTTATAACTAATGTACAGTTTGCTTTATTTTCTCACTAAATAACAGTACTCGTATAGGTATCAATTATTTATTAGCTGGTTGTAATTATTATTTTACTTTTTCCATATTTAGGTCAGCTGCGGTTTTCATCTCTCAAAAGTTTTCAAGCTCTGATTCAATAACCAGAGAAATACTTTGCTCAAAAAATACATGATCTGCCGTTATAACGGTACATTGAATATATGTAGTTATATATATAAAGTTATAGTTATAGTAGTTTGTATGTATATCGGGTTACGTGCATGGAAGTTCATTGTGTGTGTGTGGATTTGTCTTTGTGTTTGTGGCGGCTGCTAACTGCAATGAGTGCGAAAATGCAAATGATAAAAAGAAGTATAAAACGAAAAAGCCGACAACTTAAAAGAGAAGAGTAAATAATAGCAAAAACTTTAGCTTCTATCATCTATCCGGTTGATAAATCCCAGTCTCTACTCTGTTTTGTTTTTTTTTATACTTGTTATTTAGAAATTTCCCACTTGCTTTTAACGGTACATACAGTGTGGTGGTCGCTCGATAATTGGAACACTTCAATTCAAACTTAAACGAAATGAGGTTTGGAATGATACACTTGACGGAGATGATTGAAAAATATAATATCGAACACATCTATACTCAATAGAATTTAAGACACATAAATTTAAGACGTTCCTAATTTTTGAAAAATTTCAACTTTTGAGCGACCACTTTCCCGATAACCGATAGCCACGATTACTGTCCAGCCCACTCGCTCCTCTCTTCGTCATTTAAGAGAAGAGATTGTTACGCCGCTTGAGCGAACCAAATTTCTTTTCCGCCTCCAGCAGCATCTTCTCCTTGCGCACCACCTCGAACGGTATTGTCTTGGACATGCGATCGATTTCCTGATCGGATGGAAAGTCCTCAAAGCTCATATTGCTGAAGCCAGTCTTGGCCGAGTTCTGTATGGTATTGGATTGAAAATTGCGACTGCTGCTGCCGCTGCTGCTGCTAGCGCCAACGCCGGCTCCTCCGCCACTAACACGGTTCTCATCCTGGGCGGGATCATCGTCATCGTCGTCGTCATGGGATTGATATTGCAAGCGCTGATGCTTCTGCTTGCTGCCGGAGCTTAGGGATGAGGTGGAGCCGAGAGCGGCAGCGCTGACCTTTTTATACGCATGCCCCTTGACCTTTTGGGTGAGCTTGGCGGGCAATGCTCTCACAGCCAAATGGGACTTTTCCTTTTTGGGCTTAGCAACAACAACTGGCTGGGTTGGGTTCTCGCCGGAATCGGCAGCCAGGCAGGCGGAACGCAACACCACCGGCTCCTCCTCATCGTCGGGCGTAAAGTCCGAGCAGCGATCTTGAGAGATTTGCACAAAACCATTATCAGCGATGGCCAAAAGCGGTTTCAAATGCTGTGGTTGTTGTTGTTGTTGTTGTGGTGGTGGGGCTGCGGGAGGAGGAGGAGGTGTTGTGATTGGTGGTGACGGTGGTGTTGGAGTTGGAATTGGAGCTGCTTGTGCTGTAATCGTGGTGGTGGTGGTGGTGGTACTGCTGCTGGAGCTGGTTGGAGCGGGTGGCACATTCACATAGACGCTACTGATGCTACTGATCCTATGATTATTATTACTTAACAGCGGCGTTGGCGGCTCTGGCGTTTTATTTATAATAATCGAATGATTGATCGTCACCAGTTGGGAGCAGCTGGCCGGCTTTACTTTAATCATATTATTATTATTCATATTATTATTATTGTTGTTGTTGTTGTTGCTGCTGATTTTGGGATAGTGCTGGAGCTGGAGCGGAGGTTGTTCAAGTGGCGTGGTGCTTACAACACATTTGCGAATTACCTGTGGAAATGGCTCGGAGCCAAAGAGATCCCGCTGATCGCCAATAAATGGATTAAAAATGGGCTCATTGAACTCATCGAGCTGTGGAGCAGCAGCTGGTTGCTCCGGAAAGTTGGCAAAGTTGCAATCCGAGTGCGCTGACTTGGGCGCCGTCTTGACCGGCGTCGAGGTCCACATTTCGGGTTCGCTGGGTCGCGTTCTTGGTTTGGTTGCACGCTTGGGCGGCTTACCCACGGGCAGCTTAAACGGCGCCATGGCAAACACATCAAGCTCTTCCGCCTGCTCCTTCTCCGCCTCCTGCTGGGCAGCAGCTGCTGTTGCCTGGGCCGAGGACTCATTGCTGCTCTTACTCTCCGCCGAACTATAGTCCAGCTCATCGTCCAGCAGCAGCGGATGATCCCCAAACTTGTGCAACATATCGCTGGACGTGGGACTCAGCTCATCATCATTGTTGACACTAACGCCCGTTGTGCCCAACGATCCATTGGGATCGGCCAGATTGGCAGCGGCCACAGCTGCCGCAGCGGCACGATCCTTCTTACGCAGTCGCACCTTGACCACAACGCGACTGCGCACATCATCCTCGTGCGTGGTGACGCTCTCGCACTCTGCATGATACGCCGAACTGGAGCAGGTCTTCACACTCTCACTAATGCCATCCATGTCGAGGGGCGGCGGACGTCGCAGCTTGGCCAGCGAGGCGCGTGGATTCTCATCGAAGAGATCGTCGTCCTCGGCACGCAGGTCACTGGCCGAGCCAATGGAATCGGCATCGTCGTCGGATTCGGCGGCGTTGCTAGCTGCCGCCTGGGCTGCTGCGGCTGCTTGGGCCGCCTGAGCAGCGACCGCGGCAGCCATGAGATTGAGCTGCTGTGCCGCCTGCTGGGCGGAGGAAGAGGGTCGCTTTGTGGTCGCCGTTTGGCGCAGCTTCTTCACAATGGGCAGGTGCGTGGTTTTGTCCACCTTGTGGTAGGCAACCTGCTGCATCTTGTGTATGGTTTCGGGTATCTGCTTGAAGATTGCTGCACCCGCACCCTTCTTGTTGCTGCTGCTGGCGCCCTCATCGCTGTCCTGCTGAAAGAACTCCGAGTCGGAGTCATCGGATGTGGGCTGATCGTTGCTGCGCAGCTTCTCATACTTGTTGCGATCGTCCAGCGGCAGCTTGACAAAGCTACTGGCGCCTCCTTCGGTCTGCAGTCCCAGTCCCAGGTCATCCGAATCGGTTTTCAGCTTACTAATCAGGGAGGTCTTGTCTTCCTCGAGCGTGGGCGAGAGCAGCCATTTGGATGAGCTGGATGAGACCGCATTGCCGCCGGCTGTGGCAATGGGCGTGACTCCGCCCGATGAGCAGTTAACGATGAATTTCGCTGTGGATGAGATCAAGTACGTTTTATGCAGTAAGGTAATGAGATTACGGACTAGTTACGAGATTAGGGATTAGGGTGTTTCTTTGCTAGCGCACAAGTATCTCTTGTACTGGGTGATATTATGTATGTTAGTGGTATGTGGATTAGTTAAATATTTGACGACGAGAGTTTGCCAACTTTTGATGGCCGTGAAGATTGATGTCATCCTTGCGTATGTGTGTGTGTGTGTGGGTTAAACGATGATCTATGGATACAGATGGATTACAGGGCTATGCACAGAACACTACAGCAAAGAATAGTTTAACGAGATTTTGATTTTCATATTTTTCTATAATTTTTAAGCTGTCCTGTGCATAATCCTTGTTTGTTAGTAATTAGTTATTCAGTTCCCATTTTAAAAACTAATTAGGTGCTTAAGTTAGCTAATTCAATTGAATTTTGGTTTGTTTTTTGTTTTGTTTATTGCATTTGAAATCAGTTTAAATCGCTCCTTTACTCTCATACAATATCATCATTGTGGGTTTTTTTTTTGTTTTTAAACTTAAAAATAACGCTCCGCGTTTCTGGCTCATCCAACTTGTCATATCATAAATATATGTATATATATATATTGTTTGTTATATGGTGTATAATATCTGTCATCTGAAATTTGTTTTGTTCTTGCTAATTCTGTGTACCTGACTTTTGTTGCTTTCATTGCGCTTTTTCTTCATTTTTGTTCATAATATATTTGTTTATTTAATAACTAGAATTTAGCTCTTTGGAATAATACTTTTAATAGTTTTTTTTTTAATATAATGTGTATGTACAAGTATTAACAGGTTTTTCCTTTACTATTGGCTACGTTGAACATATTTTTGAATTGTTTGTTGCTGTGGTCGTAAAATCTCTTTTGCCTATGGACTGTTGTGCAAAAATATACATACATTCAGGTATATATGTATATTGATTGGACATCGATTGATTAATTATTAACAATTGCTCTCATTTATTTATTTGCTGCCACATCCGCAGCGAACGCAGCTTTACGCGAACTTGGCAAACATTTTTGGGAAAAAGTATAAGAGAACGATATGATATTCATTAAATTAAAATAAAGTTGTGAATTTACTAATTGCTTTTATTTTTGAGCAGTAGCAGCATAGACCTAATCAATAATCTTTAGTTGTTTAGCATTAATCTTTAGAATTGCACGATTTAAATATTAATTAAATGTTGATATGCAGCAAATTATTGCTTTTAAAACACACACATTTTGTTTGATATTAATTCAATATGCTTAATTTAGTTAACAAATCCCACACAGAAGTATAAATATATAGCACATGATAAAGTACAAAAGTAGACAAAAAGATGAAAAGTATATGCCGAAAAGCTTTAAGCTCAATTTAAATTTGCAATTTTGATTAGCAAGTTTCTTATACTATTAACAATTTAATTGAATTTTTAGCCATTAGACATATACATTTAAAATTTGAAAATATTACACATTACATTGATTGAATTTATATATTTTTAAAATTTGTAATTGGTTAAATTAAAACCACAACCACTAATTACTGTTACTGTTTATCATTTAGTGTTACTTTTGACTAAGTAGTAATAATTGTTTCTCTAGCATAGAACCAGCACCAAAATTTGTATTGTTAGAAGCGCTTAGATTGGAGTTTGAAGATATTAGGTTAATACAGATAGAGTAAAGTTGTTGTTTGTCAATATAGGTACTATAAACATAATATATACGTATTTATTTATATACAACAAATGTTGTTTATTGTAGCACATCTGTTGGTTAGTAATTTGAGTGCATTTGAATATTTACAAAAAAATAATGGTATAGGTTTCTTTTGTTTATATATATATATAACACTCTTTTAAGTAAGCAATGACAGAGGAATCATTATCATCGGATCTATGGCACTCTAAAGCTTTTCTCCACTCCACTCCACTCCCTTCCCCCACTCTCACTCTCCTCTCTCACTCTCTCTCTCTCTCTCTCTCTCTCTTTTCTCTCTCTCACTTGCTGCCTTTTTGTGATTAGGGCGATTTTATTTTACTAGGAGCACAACAGCTACGGGTTGAATCTAAAGCATATTCTAGAGGAATTTGCGTAGCTTTTTTTCCCATTCTGAGCGTTTGTTGTTGGTAAAGTTGTTGCATTGTTGCTGTTGGCTGTAGTTGTTGTTGTTGGTTGTCGATGTTGTTGCTGTTGTTGTTCTTGTTGTTGTAGTTCTTGTTGTTGCTGCTCTGTTACTCTACTGTGGGATGGGTATTTTAGACTACGTCTACGTTCAATTCACTTTCACTTTCTAGATCGAGAGATTGAGAGCAACAAAAGCAACAATCGAGAAAACTAAACGTATATCTGGCTTGCAACATTTATAATTACAAATTTCATGCTTTACCTCCAGTTTTGCGTAGAGAGCTTGCCTTCTCGCGCAGACCGGGAGGCAAACTGAACGGTGCCGAGCCAAATGGATCCTCCACAACAGCTGCCGACGGATTAGGTGATACTGCCAGGGGCACTACAGGAGCAGCAGCAACAGCAGCTACTGTTGCAACAGTCGGCACAGTCGCAGTCTGCTCCGTGGGCGTCAGTGTGGATGTGGTGGATGCGGACTTGGCCGTTATGCCTGCAAGAATCATGTGATTAAATTGTTGTTCCACTTTTAAAAACCTAGATAACTTACTGCCTTGACTGCCGCGCTGTCTTATCTTGTCAAACTCCGCTTCGAATATGTGATCTTCGGTCATTTGACTGAACGGCTGCTCCTCCTCAAACGGATTCCAGGCCTCCACGCGCTTATCCACCGTCTGCCTGGCCAGCTCATTGCTGGATAGCGAGGTGGCTGTTAGGCTGCTGCTGCCGGCATAGATGCCCGGATTGGAGGTGGCACTCGCAAGCGTCACCACGTTCTGCGGCCCATCGCCCATTGACATGGCAAGGTTGTTGTTGTAGGGCGCCAAGAACTGACTGGTCTCGTTGGCAAAGGTTCTGGTGGCGACGTTGTCGTCGAATAAATGTAATGAGTTTTACATCAATGAAAGTGATGAAAACGGGATAAGGGGGAGATAGCAAAGCAAAGCAAATTAATTAAATGGAGTGTCTAACAACTGGTTTAAGGACTACAACATTTATGTATATTTTTTTTATTGACTCTGCGACGCGTCGTCATCGTCATTTGTAGCTCTTAAGATTTTTTGAATGACAGTAGAAGTAGAAGCAAAAGTGAAAGCAAGAGAAGAGATACATCGAGATGTGGCAAAAGAACACATATTGACAAATTAGTTGCACCACTCACTTATTGAAGGCCGAGGTGTCGCTGACATTGCGCCGATGGCCACCAAGTCCGGCGCCACCTTTGGGCGGTGTTAGCATGTGCTTGGTGGGCGTGCCAGGCAAACCCAACTCATTTATTGCAGTAGTATCTATGGGCAGCTCGCTGCAAGCATCGCTTGCAACAGTTGCAGTTGCAGCAGCCACTGTTGCCGATGTTGTTGTTGCTGCCGTTGCAGTTGCTGCTGTTGCTGCCTCGTCAAACGGATCCGGATAGGTGCTGGATTCAAACAGACTATTGACAGCAGCAGGAACAGTTGCAGGTGCCACTGCAGCAGTTGCTGCTGTTGCCGGCACAGTTGCTGCTACTGCAACTCCTGTTGCTGGTGCTGCGACAACAGCGGGCATTGCTGGGAAATTCGCCTGGAATTGCTCGACTACCGCTTGCGGCTGTGGCGACGTGATGCTCTGTCGCGGCAATGGGCTGGGCGGCAGCCCCAAGCCCAGTGCATTCTGTCCATGCACCGATGTCGAGCCTTTTGGACGCGAACGTGGCGCCACACTGGTGCCGGCCTCTACGAGGGAAACGTTCTGCTGCGGCTTAGCTGCTTTGGCGGCGGCTTGAATGCGCTTCGCCTCCGACTCAAAGGGGGGAACCAATAGCTGCTCAAAGTTTGGCATTGGTGATTTCTGTAACATTAAAAACGGATTAGCGCATATTTTTAAATTTCACTTTTTTTAGTTGGGCTTACGTGCAAATTCTGGACAGGGTTATCTTTGCCCACCAGCCTGAAGGCGACCTCGCAGACCTGCCAAATATTTGGCCGTCGCTCCATATCCGTATCGAGCATATACTTAATTAGCTGGTGAATGCCACGCGAATACTTGGAGCTGTCCGGTATGGCAAACTGGCCATTCTGTATGGCCAGCGTACTCTCACCGAAGGGCAGGGAAAAGAAGCAAAGCTTGTAGAGCATACAGCCTAGTGCCCAGATATCCGCCTTGGTCGTTATACTCTTGCCGCTGTACAAATCGACCATTTCGGGTGCACGATACGAGAGCGTTGTATACTTTTGTATCTCCTCCTCGACGACGGTGACGCCATGCTGCTGGGGATTTAACGTTTTCGCCGTTGCCGAGCCAAAGTCGCACAGCACAAAATTGCCAGCATCCGTTTGCAAAATATTTTCGACCTTCAGGTCCCGGTGAATGATGGGCGTTTGGCAGTAATGCAAACGTGAGACCGCCTCGGCAATATCACAGAAGATGGTCAACACTTCCGGCTCAGTGAAGCCAACGTGTAATCTGCAATTATTGGTATACTATTAGTTATGGAGTGTGTTTAGTTAAGGAGCCAAAACTCACCTAGCATTCATCATGGCCAGCATGTGATGCTTGCAGAATGGCATCAGGAGTAGAACTTCACACACTCCGTTCCCTGTGGGCGTAATGCTCGAGTCCACGTACCCAATAATATTCTTGTGTCCGCTCAAATTGCTCTACACAAACGATAAAGTGGCTTATTTAATGATAAAAATATACGTAAATTCAATCAATATGAAGTACTTACGGCAATTTGTATTTCACGCTTGGCCACGTTCAGATCGTGCTCATTGTTGACATACATACGTTTCAGTGCGTATTTAGTGGTCGATGCACTTCCTCCACCGTTTCCACGAGCCAGAAACACCATGGCAAAACCGCCTGTAATTGAGGTAAAACACATGCGTTAGACATAATTGTAAATTGATATCAGAGGCTGAAGTCTAGACAGTTGGCAGCTGTAATAAAAATAATTTGGAGGCCAAGTGTGCAACTTGTATTTAAGTTTAAAAGAGTCTTAAACTTAACTTGTCAAAGTTGCTCTTTTATAATAGAAATGATTGTCATATCAAATTTAATAATCTGAAACGTGGGTATTCCCCGACTTTCCATGAACAAAATAAATTCAATAAAGCAAACCTAATCAACAGTTGCCATTGCTATGCAAATTGTGTAGATTATTAGGGTATTTTGCTATGTATTTTATTTTTTTTTAGTAGAAGTTTTTCAAGTACACAACAAACACAACAGTTACCCCATGCCAAGCCCCACCATCCTCCCGCAGTTCTTAAACCACTCCAATGAACGATAAAAAGCGACATTGTATATGTATATATGTACTACATACAAATGAACATAATAGGTACATGTGTACAATTGTACAAAACTATTGAAGGTCACGTACAACAACGATAACAACAACAGCGACAGCAACAATGACAAGAATAATAATACACAAATACATACATACACACAAATCATTTAGGAGGCAGAAACCAGAGCAACAAGAAACAGTTCATATGTATGTACCGGTACATATTTATGTAACAGTAACTGTAGCTGTGCTCGATTTTCATTTGACTTTTTAGTTGGCGTTTGTGAAATTATAACGTCAAATGTTAATCAATGCTGAAGGTTGAGCAGCGTAAATCAACTGCCAACAATAACAATGCACACTAGTAATTGCAATTGGAACGCAAAAAGAAAACTTTGAGAAGTGCATTTAAAACGCATAACAGATGAAAACGAAGACAGCGATAACGACAGGTGCCACTTAATACGGTTATTTTTTGTGTAGAAGGGGAGGGAATGAGCTGTAAACTCCTTATGTTTTGACTCTTCGAATGTTATTTGTGTGCAAAATAAACGTCATCGAGCTGGCAACTCTGGCAATTAATAGTTGAATGTAACAACAGCAACAACAATAATAGCCGCAGCTGCGGCCAGTAGAAAAAGCATTGTTGCTTGCCAAGTTGCAAAAATAGACAAAAAGAAAAAAAAAAGGAAGAAAATATCAATAACTGTAGCCAAGTAAAAGGTAAAAAGGAGACTCCACGCACACTCAGAATAAGGAAAAAATATATGCAAATAATGTGTCTGCCAGCTGTTAAAAATAGTGGCAACTGTTTGCCGAGCACTCAGCAATTGAGGGGCGTCATTGCAGTGCAGGATATTAATCACTTCAATACAAGGACACGGAAATATATCTTTTTAGTTTAGCTTTTATTCTTTTAAACTGGATTTATTTTAGAAGTAAAACATCTTTATCTTCTTTGTGCAAAACTTTATGCTTTTCAGCTATTTAGTTTATTTTTTGGTAAGAAAGAAATTGACAGCACTGATGCGTTTTACTTGGCTTGTTTTAAATCTGAACTTTGGCATTTGGAAAAATTAAACTTGGCAACAGTGACTGTTCCTGAATGAGTCGCCACAAAATAGAATAGGTTATAGTTTATTGGCTTAACTAATTCGCATAATTGATTGAATTTCTATCGATTTGTTTAGCAGAAAACTAAATCGAACAGTTTCTTCGTCTGTCAGTCGCAGCACGCGACAAGTGGCGCCGACAATTCAGCAAGAGCTGTTTACGCCCCATATTAATATTATCTCTGACGTTAAATTTTTATCTAATCTGACGCACTGGCTACACACTTTAAATCAGGTGGCAACAATTAATTGTAATGCTTTACGCACGCACACACACAACCCCCAGGCAGATCTTATAGGAGCCCTCTTTCTCTCCCACTCCCACTCCCACGCACTCACCTTCGGCCAAGACATCCTCGACGGTGACCGTGACGCGTCCAACTGTAAAAACCTTGCCAACGAAATTGTTTGTCTCCTTAGATGAGGAGTTGTTGTGCGAGTTTTCCAATTTCTCATTTCTGTCGAATTTCGACAGGATTTTCTTCATTTTTCGATTTTAGTTGTTTTTGTTTACTGCTGGAAGCAGCAGCGACGGTAGCGTCGACGGCGACGGCGACAGCTGTGTGTGTGTGGTAATTGTGTAGGCGTTGTAAAACACTGAGGGATCAAGCCAGCCTCTAATTAATGTGAATTTTCCAGTTTAATTAACTTTGTTGTTGCGCACTTTTCGTACTTTTACGCTGCGCTTTTTCGCATTTGCATGGCAGCGATATTCACATACACACACACACAACACATAAACACACACACTATGAAAAAAGAAAGTTGTTCGATTTTCCTGCTTTACACGTACAGAATTTACGGCAAGATATTGCTCTTGAAATACTTGGTTTTTGGTAATATTGCTATTTATTGATGTTGCACATAATGTTTGTCTATATACACATTAACACGAAAAAACTATTTACAATATTTGCAGCAATGAAAACGACCGAATTTTAGCTGCAATTAAAATGGATTTCACTAACTTGCTGTGCAAGGCTGCCACCCGATGCAAACTAGAGCTGTGCAACGATTTTGCAATCGAGTACGATATTGATGAAACTTCAAGCAGCATGTTAACATTCGAAAAGTTGTGAAAGAGTAAATTTGTTTAGAAATTCACTATTTAATCGCTTGTATTAATATAATTTAAGATACAAAAACGCAAATTAAAATAAGATCACTTTAAATGCCTAAATTGTGACAAGATAACTAGGATTACGTGTCATTCCAGTATTTCACCTGTCGTTGCTAGCACTGCCACTTAGTTCTTTGAACAGCTGATTAAAATGCAAGATTAATATCAACAAATATTTAATGTTGTATCAACACACTGCAGTGAAAATTGAATTGGTAGCTTTTAATGCTTATAATTGGGAAATTAAGAATAATTCATAAGTTCAATAGCTTTTTTGGCGTTGCCACACATTTTGCATAACAGCTGATGTTAATGCTAAAATAGCTACAAATAAAACAGGCGCAAAATGCCGAATGTTGCGAAATATTTCGTTTTACTCGAAAATTTAACATATGAGAATGCACTTCGTGAGTATTGTGTGATATCTAGTGGTTTATTTAGTTTTTACCAAGTGATGTATATATATATATAAATATATATATTGCAGCAATCCAGCAAAAGACGGCTTCAACAGAATTGCCATCCAGCCTTTTGACAAATTTAAGGATTTTGGAGAAATACGTACAACAGGATGTGGAACAACAGTTGCAGGAATTGTTGGCAGGACTCCAACGTACCACCGACAATCTGCAGATTAAAACAGAGAAAACTATAAATTGCTATATTATACGCCTGCTACATGTGCTGCACACGCTGAAAAACAACATAAATTTTCACAGTGATGCCAAGGAGGATTTAATATCTGTGTCGCATCTGAAGCTGTGCATTCAGACGACACAGGAGCTGTCCTACTATGCGCTACGCACACAACTGCACAAGGATTTGTACCAACTCAGCGTGTTCAAGGAGGCACACAACGAGGAGGAGTTGCGCTGTGATTCCACGCTTCTTTTACTTACTATTCAATTTTTTACACACTTGTTGCCCATACGTCAGTTGCACATTGCCAATGCCATGGAGCTGGTGAAACGTGATCTACTCGCAGCTATTATTAGTCTTCGTATGCAGGAGCTTAAGCCAGAGCAACATCTCCAGTTGAATACAGCGCTTGCCTATCTCTGGAAGAACGAATCGAAAGCGGATTTCTTTCGTCATTTGCTGCTGTTCAAAGCGACGCCGCAACTGAGCGATCCGCTGGCCAAATGTCTGCACCAGATGCTCCTAAAAACGTTAAGCTTTGAACATGGATTTGCCAGCCTGGTGGCTGCTCTTACGTGTTTTTCACATTGCGACGCCACACGGAGCGCAGAAATTGTGGCCAAAATTGTGGCACATCTCGCAACAATTAACTACTCGCAGACTTTGAAGCAGCGTTTAGTTTATCAAATCTTTGACTTCTGTCGTCTGGCTCCGTTAAATAGCCTTCCTGCTGGCATCCTGAGCCTGCGGCGTCTGTACGAGCTGGATGTGCGTAGTCGTGAGAGAATTGAGCAGATACTAATGTCCCATTGGCAACCATTGTCATCCCCACAGGATCTGCTGAATGGCTTAATTGTGTGGGATCAGATCGAGCTGTTCGAATGCATTCGTCTCTGGCAGCAGCTTTTCTGCAGTTCCAGCGTTGCCTGCTTGCCCAGCGCTCTGCTTGTTCCGTTCTTGCCGCTCCTCATCCAGTTGCATCAACAACTGCCCGATCATCTGCAAGAGCAGCAGCACTTGGCTTCCATAATCGCACGCTGTCTGGACAACAGGGAGGCTTCACAGGAGTTGTCAGCATTGTTGCTGCCTTTATACAAATGGGATGTGAATGGAACGCCAACATTTCAAACGTTGCATCCACGTCTTAAAGTTGTACAAACAGATCAGCTTAAGGTTCAGGTTTCAGAGGAACAGCGGGATCAGGATCAAATGTGCTGTGCTCTGACCTCGATAATCATGTCTGGCAGCGATCAAGCGCTCACCTGCAAAGTATTTCTGGCCCTGCTCAGCCTAATGCTGCAGCAACTGGCAATATCAACAGCTCCAGCCACCACAGATTTGCTGTCCTCGGAATCTGAGCTTGCGGACTTTTTGCAAGAAAAATATCAGCTTAAGCTGCAGCTACTCCTGGCGCTCCAGCAGCTGATTGCACATCAGCCACTTAAGACACAGCTGGCGGCGACGCATAGCAAACAATTTATGCAGCTGCTCGCCGAATTTCTAGAGCAACAATTGAGCAAAAACCTTCAACTGGAGGCGGAACAGACGCTGCTGTTGATGCTGCTGCTGCTATTGCAGGAGCTACTTGAGCACAGCGAGCAGCTTCAGCTGGCGGAATGCACACAACGCTTGAAGCAACCGCTACAACAACTGCTGGCAAAGCAAACCGATAATCCCTTGTTGAGAAATACTTTGTTGCCACTGCTGGAACTGCTTAAGGGTGAGACGCCGTCCGGCCAGGCAGCTCTTGCGACATTTCAGCAAGCGCGTGAACTTATTGAGGATCGGCAACCCCATCTACAGGTCTATGGCATACAGCTAATGTTGGATGCGCTGCATAAAAAGGATCCCGCGTTCATATCACAAGCTCCACGCATTATTGCATTGGCCTTGAGCACGTTAAAGAACAAGGAATCCTATACATTCCTCAATTGTGTGCGATTATTTGTTGCCCTGGTGCACATCATGGAGGCGGAGGTGCTGGACATGCTCAGTGATGAATATCTAACTGAGACAGCCGATCTCGACTATCGCCTGGTTGTGGGTGAAGCCATATTGAAGGCAGCCAATGAAATTGGTGAGTATAGTTGATATTCCTGGTTTTTGTATCCGCAGCTCATTCTCATTCTCATATCTCTCGCAGGTCCACTTTGCTATCGCTATAAGACTGTGCTGTTCAACTGTTTTCTGCACGGCGCACGCTCTCCGCTAAATGAGTTCAGGAGCTCGGCGTATGCGAATCTGGCGCAGATGTGCCGTCTACTCGCCTACCAGGTGCATAGCTTCTTCCAGGAGCTGCTGCAGCTTATTGACGCTGAACTAAGCACCGGACGCTATGTGCCTGCTAAGCGTGGTGCTCTGCTGGTGCTGGCTGAGCTGCTTGCGGGCATGGATAGTCTACTGGACTATCAGGACATGCTGCTGCCTATTTATAGGTTGCTGCGTGCCATCGAAGCAGCCGAGACGTGCGATCCTCAAATGCGACAGCATGCGGCCAATGGATTAAAAATCATAAATGAAAAGTGCCTTCAGCTATTGAAGAATGAATCTGTTGACCATCTGCAAAAGGAGATTAAAGTGCTAGGCATCAGGGATACGGTTAAAACTGGAAAGCGGCACATTTTGGAGCTCAACTAAAAGTTGGTGCTGACTGAAAACGTTATAATTTATAAGTTAAATTTAGTACATAGGTAGCAATAAAGATTAGGGAATAACATTGACATATACAATAGTACAATACCTAACAACAATGAAATATCTTTTAATAAGGCATTATATGTTTACTATAAACATATTCTTTCTTGTACAGCGAGAAAAAGTGCAATAGAAATGCATAACAAATGAACGGATTAGTTTCATAATACGCTAAAGCTGCTTATTTGCCTTTGCCAATGGAGAACTCTGCCTCGATCTTGTCCGCGATCATCTTGGCTATGGCCAAGCTGCTGGTAGCGCCCGGCGATGGTGCATTGCGGCAATGAAGCACACGTTTGGCAAGAGCACCGCTGCCCGTGCCACGATCGAAGACGAAATCATCAACCAGATTGCCACTAAGATCGAGTGCCTGGGCACGCACACCAGCCGGTCCACGTTGTATATCGTATTCGTTGATATCGGGTATATATTTCTGCAGCGCTTTCACCTGTAGATTAATAAAGGCGGACTTGGCCATTTCACTGAAGCCGAAGCCAATGTATTTGCTGGCCATTTTCAGGAAGCCCGGATAGCGTAGTGCATCGAAAAGCTCGAAGAGATTAATGTCGCCCCAGCTGTAAATGAAAACTGTTAAAAACTTCCATTTTGTGTGTTTTAGGGATGTTTACTTACGTGTAGCCCTCGCGTTTGAGCGCCAGGACCGCGTTGGGTCCCAGCCAGATGGTACCATCCATGCGAGGAGTAAAATGCACGCCAAGGAAGGGGAACCGTGGATCTGGCACTGGATAAATGTTGCCCCGCACCATATGCTGTTTCTCCTTGGCCAGCAGCAGATACTCCCCGCGGAAGGGCACAATGCGCGGATCACGTGGACAGCCGGTTAGTTCGGCCAGTTGATCCGATTGAAGACCACCGCAGGTGAGCACATTACGGGTGCGCACTATCTGACCTGGCTTCCCACCATGGATGGTCACTGGATAATCGGCGCTGCCTTCCTCTGATTCAGTGAATTTCTTTACATTAAAGTCAAGATAGATATCGCCACCGGCTCGCTTGAAATCCTCCCCATAGTATTGTGTCACCAAGCCCCAATCGACGATGCCCGTATGCGGACTGTGGAGCGCCTTAAGACCTTGGCAATAAGGTTCGATTTCCTGAATTTGATCGCCATCGATCATCCGCAAATCGGGCACATTGTTCTTGATGCCACGCTCATGCAAATCTCCCAGCAATTTCACCTCCTTTTCATCGGTGGCAACAATCAATTTGCCCACCTTTTTGTAGGGTATCTGCCGTTCATCAAGATACTTGTACGCCAGATGCAATCCCTCGACGCAGAGGCGGGCCTTCAGCGTACCTGGCTTATAGTAGATGCCCGCATGGATGACACCAGAGTTGTGTCCACTTTGATGCATCGCCAGCTTGGACTCCTTCTCCAGCACTGCTATTTTAAGCGTCGGATGACGCAGCAGTATTTCGCGCGCTGATGCTGCGCCCACAATGCCGCCACCCACCACAATGAGATCATAATCACTAGAAATGAAGTAAATTGTAAATAGCATTATATGCTCATGTTGGAAATCTTATCGCACCGTTTGCTGTTGTGCTGCCAGCGTCTCTGTCTGTCCAGAATGTGTTTTGAAGACGTTCCGGCAACAGGACCCAAACGCAGCGCCAGTGAAGCGCTTTTCTTCGTCAACAGCTGAGACATGCTTATTTGTTTTTACTTTCACTTGTTTGTGACAAAAAGACCTTGCTTGACCTTGCACAAAAGCTCACGTTCTTCCAGCCAGTAAACTTAACAGTCGTCCCCACTGCCGCCGCAAGAGCTGCCCAACTTAGCAATGAGTGATAAATTCTGTCAAACAGATCGTCGCCTGTTGGTAGGTTGGGTGGTGGGGTGTTTTGGCGCCGATCAGCTGCCTACTGATAAGAGGAGAACCAGTTTGCATGTTCAATGAGCTAAAATACATTAACAGCACCCGTTGGCTCATTTTTGCGTTTTAAATCCAGTACTGATTTTTTTTATGTTTACTTTCGGCTTTCTTCCAAAAATTTACATGACCGCTTTTATGCACCCAGCAAGAAACTAAAATATTACAACACAACAAAGTTAAATAAATGTAAAACCTTTTTTTTATAAGTTTTGACACACTTTTAGCATGGAAAGATAGTGCTAGAACAGTAATATTAGCTAGATTCACACAAATGTGGATGGGTTTTTACTGTGTCCTGGAAAGTGGGTAACAGCTGTTCTGCCGAAATGTATAACATACTGCTGTTAATAACAGTGTTGAGTATGTTGCTAAAATGTTAAAAAAAAAACATCTGTTCTTGCCGTATGTTACTTTGCGAAAACAAGCAAAAATTTGATTTTTAATTAATAAACTCGATTATTTAAACGATTTTAAAAGTGTGTACTTGCACAGACAATGCCAAATGCCCGCCCACTGTGCGGTAGTTAATTGCAGCGATAAATATGTACATTCCGGCAGCATATCTTTCCACAGGTACATCGAACAAAAACTTCATTTAATTGCTATAAATATATCAACCAATTTTAGATTTCCATTCAAGAGAAAGGATTTGCTGCAGAAATGGAAGGAATTTACACAGCGCAGTGGCCAATGGATGCCCTCCAAGTGGAGCGCTATCTGTAGTCGTCATTTTATTGACTCCGACTTCAACTGCAGCAACAATCGCAAAACATTGAAAAAGAATGCGGTGCCAACTGTGCGACTTTCTGATGAAACGCTAAATGTCATAGTGGAACAGGTGACGCTGCCGCCTCCAACTGAAACGCCAGCGACCAACTGCAGCAAGAGCACTTGTCGCTTCTGTGGCACATCCGCGCCAAACTGTGTATCGTTCGATAAGAGTTTCGTGCTGTTTGGCATGATACAAAAATGCTTTCCCACTTTGGAAATACTGAATGACGACAGCCTTCCCCTACCCAAGGATATCTGTGGCGAGTGCTGTCGTCAGTTGGAGCGCTTCTCGCAATTTTGTGATGTTGTCATGCAGGCGCAGAGCGAATTGCAACGCAAATATCGCCGACAGCTTAAGATCAAGCAGGAGCCGGTGGTGCGTGTGAAGCAGGAGGCGTGCGAGAGCTTGGACAATCTGTTTCCCGATGAGCTGGACATGGGACTGGATGAGGGCTGCTGCGATCACGAGGCGGATACGCATGACGAAACCGAACAAAAGTTTCAGTTCTGCGATTTTCCCATGCTCAATGCCCAAGACATAATAAATAACTGTGATATCATGGAGATAATCAATCTGGATGATCCATTTATAAATATAACAGATGATGCAGATGTGGCACAGGCGGCACAGGTGCAACCAGTGCAACCAGTTCCTGTCCCTGTTATGCCCACAGCGCAGGAGCTCCTGCAATCTGAGCTACTCACTGAAGAGCACAACTATGCCAAAGAGGATTGGCAATCTCCGGCGCTGCAACAATACAAAACGGAGAAAGTCGAGGGCAGTGAAGTCACCGAAGCAGCGCCACAAACAGCTCCCAGCGAGCCGCGCAGCTGCAAACCAATTGTGACGAATGTCAGCCAGATACCCAATCCCATGATCTGTGAACTGCTGCCAACAACTACAACCACAAAGCCCAACATTGTGGTGCTCAACGACAGTGTGGTGCAGTCCTCAGCGTTTCGCCTGCACAACTGCAACCTGTGCAGCAATAAGTTCTTCACCGCCGAGAGTCTTCAGCAGCACTATGCACAGGCACATGCCACGCCCACACAGACACCGGCTCCGGCGCCTGCACCCATGGTCAGCGTTCCTCCGTTGAACATCACTCTGCCCACGGACAGCTCACTCAAGCTGGAGGGCAGCTCCATGCCGCTGCCTCCAACTGTAGACTACTGGCAGCCGGATTGGTTGCCAGCGCAGCTGCCAGCCAAGACGAAGATAGACATATTGGACATGCAGCGCAGCTTTTTGCATTGCAACGACTTGATTGCCACGCCACCTGTCAACGCACCGGACTCACAGACTCAAGCCTATGCCAAGCTGGCGGCTCGCTTTCGCCGCCTGCAACACAAGTGTCGCCAGTTGCGCCATCAGCGAAAACGTACTGTGAATCCTCGCCTGCGCTGTGGTCGTTGCAAAAGCAGATTTACCTGCGTGCAGCAGCTACTCACACATCGCCAGAAGAAGCGACATTTTGTGCTGCCGCCTCCGCGCACATTTTCCGTACGATGCTTTGGCTGTCTGCGGCTGTTTCGTTCGCGTCTCGGTCTCCGACAGCACATGCGCTACATTTGTCAGTTGCTGCCGCTGCGCAATGCTCGACTGCAGAGCTTCAAGTGCCGTCACTGTCAGAGCATCAATTTTACACATTGGCGCATTTATAGGCGGCACGAGATCAAGTGTAAGATGAAACAGGATAGCAATAGGACGCGACTGAGCAGCAAACAGCGCAAGTCAAGTGGCGTCCAGCAACCCACGAAAAGGACATCGCACAGCTGCGGCCTTTGCCAAAAGATCTTCAGTTCGTTGACCGGACTTAAACAACATCGGATTACACACACGTCGGAGAGACGCTATAAGTGCACCATTTGCGAGCGTGTCTTTAAGCGTCGCAACGGCCTCTCACAGCACGTCAAGGGCTACCATTTGCAGTACAAGCCGCACGAGTGTCCTGTCTGCCAGCATCGTTATGCCCTCAAGGGCGACATGCTACGCTGCCGGCACTCGCAGCGCCGTGGCGTCAGTGCCATCGAAAGTGAACCTGCAAAGACATAAAGAATCTTAGAATTAGTTGCGATATAAATATAAGAAAATAAAAATACTTTATAAAAGTTTGTCACAAACCTATGTTTATACAACGCGTGGCAACTTTTGTTTACATTTTAGGAATTTGATATCTTGTCGCTTTCGTTGTTTACAATCGACACTCTTTTCAACGCTGGCTTTATTTGTTTAAAGTTTGTTTATCCAGACAGGCGACATAGTGTCAATCGTAACTTCCAACTGGAATTTACAATATTTAAAATTTGAATTCTGTATTTAAATTGAAGCAACAGTAACGGAAATACTTACATAGAGCTGCCAACTTGCTAAAAAGACCAACACGGTTAGTGCGCAGAATCGCCGCTAGAGTGGTAAGGGAGCGCATACAACCGTGACTTAGCGTCATATTTTATTTTAGCGCCAGCAGACGCGAATTGTTTAAAGGATTTTAAATAAAACTTTGAGCTGCATTGCGCACAACATATTGATTAAACAATGCAAACTAGTATGGGTCCGCCACTGGCACGCGGAGGCAGTCGTCCCAGCGGAAGCAGTCGCCCCAGCGGCCCCATTCGCCAGTCAGCCAAGGCACAGCAGCAACAAGAAGAGGATGCCGCTGCATTAGACGCTTTGGACGAGGCGCTGATTTTTGATGATGAGGAGGGAGGAACGCGCATTGGCGACATCTATATACCGCCGCCGGTGCCGCCGCACTGTTCGATGGAGAGCGTTGGCCCTCGCCTGATTATTAAGCGCATCGTTAACCACAATTTCAAGAGCTATGCGGGAGATGTCGCCTTGGGTCCATTTGATCATTCCTTTACAGCGATCATCGGACCGAATGGCAGCGGAAAAAGCAATGTCATCGACTCCATGATGTTCGTCTTCGGTTGCCGTGCCAATCGAATTCGCTGCAAGAAGCTCTCCACGCTAATCCACAACTCGAAACGATATCACAATTTAAACAGTTGTTCGGTGGCAGTGCATTTTGAGCTGGTGGTGGATGTGGGTGATGGCAAGTGCAAGACGGTGCCCAATTCACAGTTTGTGGTGAGCCGCACTGCCATGTCGGATAACACGTCCTACTATCAGATTGACAGACAGCGTGCACAGCTCAAGGAAGTTTACAAGCTGTTGAAGAAGCATCATGTGGATTTGGAGCACAATCGTTTTCTCATCTTGCAAGGCGAGGTCGAGTCAATTTCCATGATGAAGCCCAAGGGTCTCAATGAGAATGAGACGGGCATGCTGGAGTATCTGGAGGATATTATTGGCACTCAGCGCTATATTCGTCCACTGCAGCAGATCAATCAGCGTGTGGATCAGCTAACGGATGATCGCACAGAGAAGCATAATCGCTGCAAACTGGCTGAGCGCGAGATGAAGGATCTTGAGCAGCCGTATAATGAAGCCGTTGAGTATTTGCGCAAAGAGAACGATCTTATGCGCACCAAAAGCTGGGTTACCCAGAAGTACATTAGCATTAAAAAACAGAAATTGGAGCAGTACACCAAGGAGCATGAGACATGCTCGGTGGATCTAAAAACCCATGACGAGGGCACTGAAGCTCTTAAGAAGGAACGCGCCGAAAAGGAACTCATTATACGAAAGGAAATTGAGTAAGTTTTCCGATGACGATAACGATTTAATGAAATAAACTCATAACAAAATTTGTTTTAGAGCCTACGAGAAGCTTGTCAAGCAGCGAGAGGCTGTCAAGAAGGAGCTGGTGGGAGCGGATCGTAGCTATACGGAAGTTCAGAGCGCCATGGAGAACACAAATAAGCAGCGAAAAAAGGACAAAGCGCAAATCGATAAGAATGAAAAAGGAGCTCGATAATCTGCACAAATTGCCAGAAAAGAACACGAAAGAAATCGAGGAAAGTGAGCGTAAGCTGGAGCGTACGGAAAAGGAGAAGGCCACATTAAACGAAGAGCGGGAGAAACAGTTAACGGTGCTCAAGGAGCAATCGGAGCCGTTGACCGAGAAACGTCTGAAGTGCAGCGATGAGCTGATTGGCCTCAAAGAGGACGTCAACAAAGCTCGGGAGGAACTGCAAGTGCACGAATCTAAGCTAAAGATACTAAAGCAAGTGGAAGTCACAGAGGCGCGCAAATATGAGTCCCTCAAAAGTGCCTATGAGGAGGCAGAGCGTAGCCATCAAAGCATGACCACCAAATTGCAGGAGTTGACGGAAAATATGCCAAAGTTTGAGGAAGAGATCATCACCAAAACTGCGGAGGTGGAAAAGCTGAGCAAGGAGGAGCGCAATCTGGCCATTCAGTGCTCCAAGTTGCGCGAAGAGGTAACTATATAGTGAGCTATACAATTTATAGTTTTTCTAATTATATTTGTTACCTAACAGATCAATGAACGCTCCTCGAATATGCAAGCACAGCGCTCCAATAACAAAGTACTTGATTTTCTGATGCGCATGAAGGCTGAGGGCAAAATCCCTGGCATACTTGGACGCCTCGGAGATTTGGGTGCTATTGATGCCAAATATGATATTGCCATATCCACAGCCTGCGGTCGGCTTGACAATATTGTGACGGACAACTATGATACAGCTACGGCGGCCATTAAAGCGCTTAAGGAGTACAATGTGGGTCGCGCCAATTTCATACCACTAAATCGCATGGAGCACTGGAAAAGCAAGTCCTACCCCATCAACACGTATGTGTGATAAAAACAATGCATTAAATATTTTTATATAAAACTTACTTTCTCCATTAACAGGCCAGAGAACGTGCCTCGTCTTTACGATCTGGTGGAGGTGGAGGATGAGCGGGTTAGGACCGCATTCTATATGGCGTTGCACAACACATTGGTGGCCACCGATCTGGAGCAGGGGTCACGCATTGCCTATGGCCGGGAACGCTTTCGTGTGGTGACACTACGTGGCGATATTATTGAGCAGGCGGGCACCATGTCTGGTGGCGGCAATCGACCCATTCGTGGTAAAATGGGCACCCAGGTGCGCACCAAAACCGCTGAATCGGCAGACAGTTCGCATGTGTCGCAGAAGGCACTGGAGGATATGCAGTTGCAGGCGGAGCAGTTGCAGAATCGCATCAACTACTGCCAGGAGACACAGGGACGACTCGAACACGAGATACAAATGCTGCGCAGTAATCTTCAACGCAGCGAGTCGGAGCAGAAGCGCCTGACCGTAAGCATTAAATCGCATGGCCAACAAATGGCCAGCAGTCTCAAGCAGTGCGAGTCACAGCGCCAGCGTATGCTGGACCCACACTACAGATGAGGGTGCTGTTAAGGAGCTGGAGCTGCAGATTGAGCAGGTTACCAAGCAGTTGGAAGAGCGCGAGAAGAAGGAGCAGACAATGACCAATAACATAAAGAAGATACAAGACGAATACGATGCGCTGCGCTCGAATACAGTGAAGCCTGTTGAAGCTAAACTCAAAAAGGTGACCAGCCAAATTGAGAAGCTATCAAGCCATGTGCGCTCTCTAAACGTGGAGCTAACCACAGCTGAGCGCAGCATTGAACGTCTCAAGAACAACAATATTAATTTGCAAGAGAATATTAAAACTGCTGAAGACAAATTGCGCGCTCTGAATGAAGAACGTCAGCAGTGTCAGGAGCGGAAGAATGAGCTGGAACAGCAGGTGAACGAAGCCGAAGAAGCCATCAACAACGCCAAATCTCAGTCATCGGATGTGAAAAAGGAAATCGATGAACTAAACAAACAGGAGAATAAACGCAACATTGATCGCGTTGAGATTGAAACTAAACTCCAAGCGGCTGCCGCCAAAATGAATGAAGTCAAGTCGGATATACCACGTTGGCAGGCGCAGCTGAAGCCGCTCAAGCTCAATGAAATACCCGGCGAAACGGAGCCGCAAGCACCGCTGAAATCTTTCACTCCAGAGGAGCTGGAGACAGAGAATCTTGAAGATATGCAGTATAAACAAACGTTGCTCGAGGAGCAGCTTAAGAAGAAACCCAATTTGGGCTTCATTCAAGAGTTCACCGATAAGCGTCTGGTCTATCTGGATCGTGTGCGCGTCCTGGAGGACATCACATCCAAGCGTAACGAGATGCGCGATAAGTACGAGGAGGTGCGCAAGCGTCGCTACACCGAATTTATGGAGGGATTCAATATCATCACTCGCAAACTGAAAGAAATGTATCGAATGATAACGCTGGGCGGCGATGCCGATCTCGAACTGGTCGACTCAATGGATCCATTCACCGAGGGCGTCCAGTTCACCGTGCGTCCGCCCAAAAAGAGTTGGAAACTTATTTCGAATTTATCCGGTGGCGAAAAGACACTCTCCTCCCTGGCATTGGTATTTGCCTTGCATTATTATAAGCCATCGCCTTTGTATTTCATGGATGAGATCGATGCAGCTTTGGATTTCAAGAATGTGTCCATTGTGGGTCACTACATAAAGGTAATGTCTTTCAACGGCTCTACCCATTGTTAATTAGTAATTAATTATTATTTTCAATTTCCATTTAGGAGCGCACCAAGAATGCCCAGTTTATCATTGTATCGCTGCGTGTGAACATGTTTGAGCTAAGTAACTATTTGGTGGGCATCTACAAGGTTAACGACTGTACCGAAACTTGTATATTGAAGAATCATCCGCCAAATTTGATGCTACCACCAGCCTCGCAGCCAAACAAATCTGTAGCAGTGGCGGATAGTTCTACAGAGCGAACCGTTTTAAATGAAGATCTTCATAGAGAAGATTTTATAAACACATTATCACAAGTGTCAGACTTTACTCGTCTCTTTGCCAGAGAAACAACATTTGCTCCAACACTCGAGAGCACAGCAATGTCTATGCATGTTGCCGATGTGATCTCCAATGAGATGAATTCACTTTCTACCTAGAAGCCATTTAATATTAGATACACTTACCAACTATCTAATACAATTATGTATTCACATATCTTCAATAATCAGTACAAAGTCACATTGAATTAAATAAACATAAAAGTACATCATCACAATAAACAAAAAAAATCAACTGTTTTTTCACGTATATTCTTATTTGCACTATATACAGTAATACATATGTAATTTATATATAGTTATTGCCGTTTCATTTAATTTATAAACATATCAATAATATTGCTTGAACGGCTTTTGTCGTATAGTGTATTGAATGCAAATACAGTGGACACTCACAAATTAGAACTCTCGGAAATAAGTTGCAGAATACACTCGCCAATAAGAAACTGAGCTTAGTTCTGAGCTAAAAGTGCACAGTTGAGCCGCATTCGAACATGCGCTCTCCCGCTCAACTGAACGAGTGAAAATATTGCTGCAGCATTCAGCTGCTATTTCTGGTCGCCTGTTACTTGCAGTCAGAAAACAGGCGTATTTTGGGCAATCTCAACCAAAACGAAAAAAAAATACTGTGCAGTATTTTTTTTCGTTTTCATTGAGTTTGCTCCAAGAGACACCTGTTTTCTGACTGCAAGTACCAGGCGAACAGAATCAGCAGCAAGTACCGAAGACAATTTTTTATTATTGCATAATTTTGCGCTGGCCCTAAATCAAGACCTAATTAATAGTACAGCATACTTTTAATATAGTACATAGTACAGCATACTTTTAAAGTGAAAGTTAATGCTGCCCTATTTTCATATTGCATTGTTTTGCGCTGACCTTAAATCAAGACTTAAGTAATTGTTCTGCATACTTTTTTAAAAAAAAATAAGTACGCTGGCTGATTTCTTGCCTTATTTAAAATTTGTGAAAAGCGGAAACCAACTGGTTCTAATTTGCGAACATCCACTGTAATGGAATTTTAAAATTAACGTAGTTTTTATTATAAATCGTTGAGAAAAAAATAAAAATTTCAACAAAAATATGTACAAAATGCTTAATCTGTTCTGTATGTGTGTTTAAAAATATCAAGATTTCTTAAAACGTGTAAACATAAAACTAGTGTGTTTAATATTTATTAACAAAATGCTGCTGAACATAAAATCAAATCGAAAAATTAAAATAAAAAATAATGGCACTAACAATAACAAAAATAAAAATATCATTAAAAGTCGTCAAGAAAGAGGAAAATTTTAACAATTGAACGCAATACCAAAAACAAGCAAAATAAAGCACTTAAACTAAACACAAAATACAGCTTTTTACTTAAATATTTATGCAACTAATATATATGCTTTTGGTATGCTCATTATGTATATATTATGAAGATTATAGTAATTATGGATGTGATTAGTTTTTTAATTGTTATGTATGTATGTATGTATGTGATGTGATTATATATGTATGTATCAAAGTCCTGCTCCGCTTTTGACTCCCAAATGTGTGCTATTTAGCATTTTGTTTAACCTACGCCACAAGGATTACGCGCTAGACTACAAATTATCCCTATACAGTTAGTACATATAGAAGGATCTATTGAAAAATGGCCGCACGCTGCTGAAACTGCTGGCGTCTCTGGGCGCGTTCCTCCTCCTCGCGACGGCGCTCCTCCTGCTCCTGCCTGATCTCGTCATGGAACTTATTCGTTCGCAGCTGCTGCTCAATCTTTGCCTCAAAGAAGTTCTTGGCACCACTGACGCCCACCTGCTCCACATCGATCTCGGTAAGTCGGGCCAACTGATTCAGACCCGAATCGTCGTCCAGTTCCCCGGCCTGTGCCTTGCGATAGATCAGCAGAAACTCACGGAACGATATCTTGCCATCATGATCCTCATCGACCTCGGCAATCATTTTCTTTAATCCCAAATGCGTTTGCGGTGCACCCAACTTTTCCATCATGTACTTTAGTTCGTTCAAATCCAAAAATCCATCCCGGGCCGTATCATAGCTGCAAAGGAAGAAATGCAATTAATCAATACAAATTACACACTCAATAAGAAATGTGGTCCGAGGACGTTTTGTGGTCATTGCCCGCCTGCTAATCAATAATATTGTACCATGAGCAAAGGTGGTAACCCAATTTCACGCTCAATTTTGCAGTCAATTTGAGGTTTAAATTTCGCTTGAACCCCGCATGACACGGCATTAAAAAATAGCGCTAAACAAGTAGCAGAGAAAACTGTAGATTTGTGAAAGAGCGAGAAATTCAGGTGAGAGTGGAATGACAATATATAAAAATATGCATATCATATTTTAATCAATTAGAAATAATAAAGTTTACTTATTTGAAAGTTAGAGGACAATCAAATGCAATGCTAATCCAGTGTGGACCATTTAAAAGTTTCGATTTAAAAGTGCAATAAAACAAAAACGGTTTTAGATTTTGCCAAATTAATTTTTGTTGTTTTGATTTACAATTGTTGTTTTTCTTTTGCCATAAATATAGCAACATTTTTGGATAAAGTCAAAAGTTTAAATATGCTCGTCTTCGTCTCGTTGCGACTTCCTGAAGCGAGTGTGGGCAGGAAATTGTATGATCAAAATGTAAATAGAAATACATTTACTCGTTAATTACGTAATGGATTCGAAAAACCAAAAGAAAGAAAGAAAAAACCGGCGTGTGGCATAGAGAAAACGCAAGTGGTTGTTTATTGTTGCTGCTGCTGTTGATGCTTAAATCGCGTGTGGCAGATGCGCAAAGATGCAACAAATGTTGCGGAAAACGCGACCTTGCGTCGTTGAGTGCCTGACGGGACGGACGGGGCTATGATACTGAAGGATATTGCATCTAAAACAAGTCAAACTAGTTGGTCTAAAAATAAGACAACTCAAGCCTGCCATTACAGTCACAGCCAGTTAGTTAGCCAAGGCAAGTTGCCTTGTTGTCGACAAATTTGTACATTAATAATAACGCAATCGATTACGATGACGAGATTACGTTACGTTAAAAGCATCACTTTCGGTTTCAATTGCGATTTCTCATAACATGCTATTAGAAGAAGCTGAGACAAGCTCACACACACACACACACACACAGACGCACATACATAATAAGTAAAGAAAATGGTTAGTGTTATTATTTTTTGTGTCTCGCTTTCGTTGTTAATTGTATCGACGACAAATTACGAGATACATTGAGTGAGTGAAAGTAATTAACAGTGACAGACAGACGGACAGACAGAAGAAGCATCAAAAATAAAAGACACGAAGGTGTCACCACGCATTTAACAGTGCGCTGGATAATTATTATTATTGTTGGCGCTATTGCGCTTGCTGGCATTTAATTAACTTCCATTGCTACTACTACTGTGTGGTTGTTGCGTCAATGTTGACAATTGTCGAGACTTTTGCTTTTTATGGTTGTTGTTATGTAGTTTCTTTTTCAATTAATACGCTCGCTTAACACAAGCTCATTAAAACTGAAGTTACGTTGCACGATTTCCAGCTGTTCAATTGAACTAATACAATTTTCAATTTAGCATCCATCTACATTTGCTCTCTCACTCTGGCGCAAATGGGAGGGAGAGCTTTCCTGCAGGTAATGTGGCAACGCCCCCACCTTCCAGGAGCTATGCCTTATTTGTGTTATCGATTTCAAAATGTTTTCATTTCAATGATTTCATAAGCGCTGCAGATAAACCTAAATCTACATAGATAGTTAAATGCTTCATTGCATGCGATTTTTCTTTTCTTTATTTATACACACACACATACATACATACGTTGTGTTTGTAGGTTTGTACAGTTCAACAAATAACGGGGTCAGCTGGCCATTGTTGTTGCATGCATAAAATGCATGTTTTTAAGTGTGTTGTATTTGTATGTGCCTTTTAGGTATCTAACACACAAAGTAGTTTGCAATTATTGAACGTGTGTAGTACTTTTTGCCTTTCCTCTATACGTACGTAGCAACCAGCAATTGTGAATTCATGTTTCTTGGCTAATTTTTGTTTTGTCTCTCTTTTGGCTCTATGCTCGATGGCCCAATCGGGTTAATGCCAACGCTTTTCCAGTCACAACGCGTCATGTTCTTGAACTTTTTGTTGTTTTTTTTGCTGTTGTCCACTGGGCCTTTTGTAACGGTTATTGTGTGCATAACGTTTTAAAATGCATTGCAGAGTTGAGTTTGGTGGATTTCTTAATAGCTTAAGAGGTCTTTTTTTTTCTCTATTGTATAAAGTCAACTTACAGCAAAACCAAAGAGGAACAACAACAACAACAACAAAAAATGTACACACTTGACGTCTTGCATACACAATTTTTGTTGTTTATTTCGTTCACAGACTGACTGACTGGCTGACTGACTGATTGTCTCACTGCTTCCATTTCGAAACCAAATATGCACCTGTGTACCTAAAAATACTTTTGTTAAGACCTCCATTTATATTTTAGACACATGTAAGCTTTTGTCCCAAAGTGCGTGTGCACAAAGAATCAACATTTTTTCTGCATCGTTAAGTTGTATGATAATTAGAAAACTTTCAAATAGTAATTAAACTTCCCAAAAATATGTATTTCCCTAGAAGTAGAAGTGGATAAAATATTTTAAATCAATCTGATTAAGTTTTCTCCACTGTCCAAAAATGCAGCCTAACAAACTTCAATGTGCCGTCATATTTTCAAATTACGAAATTGGAGCAGACGTATGTTTGTAGCTAAAATCAAAAGAAAAGCGTTGCGTGGGTCGCGTGTGCGTATTTTTAGTTGCAGCAGGAAACAACAAAAACAACAACAACAACTAGCGCTCTATGAGTCAGTGCCATAACTGGAGAACAATGCATAGAGTGTTGAGTGGCTGCGCTTTTGATAAGCAATTGTAGCATACGACGATCAGACAGAAAAACTAACTACACATGACTGACTGACTAATTGCCAGAAGTTGAAAGCACAAAGGAACTGTTGCCGATTGCTGCGGCTGATGATGATTCTATGTGTATATTTTATTATGTTATTTAATTTGATATTTCCTCAATTGAGTGGCATGACATTGCCACTAGTCAGACCACACCAGATACATACATGTACTTAGTGCACACACTGGTTTAACCACAACAGTGTGCACATACTTATTTACTTATTTCACTGTCAATCAACGAATTGTAATTGTAATCACAATACGCGCACAATGACGCAGGCGTGCAGCAGGGGGAGGGGAGGGACGTACGCTGTCCGGTTGTTGTTGTTGCTGTGGCTGCCAGACATCTGGTCGCCAGTTTGCAAATCCCCTTCTCCATTATTCGTACATTTGGCAAAGGTCAGCGCCAGCTGCAGCGGAAGCAAAGTCCATTCACAATGGAGTGCTATCGATTGGCCAAAACTTGTCGATTACAGCATCTGCATGCGACTGCATTGCAGTTGACTGTTAAGTACGAGAGCGTGTTGAGAGGGAGGGAGAGGGACAGACACAGCATGCATTGTGTGTGTAATCGCAATGTAAACACATCAAATGAATGACAAATTCAAATGCAAAATGTCAATGAACCTGTTTTTGCACAAGTGTGTATGTATGTATTCAAAGGCTGCTGTTTGGCTCTCCCCCTTTACTTTGCATAGGCAGGAAATGTTTTATAGGCCGCTGCAGTTATCCTAAAATGTGCAACAACAACCCTTTTTTAGCATTTGCATTTAAGGGGGGAATGTTATACTTCAGTGATAATGGGTGGTGAGTGTGGTTAAATTAAAAGCTTGCGCCGCATGTTGCCATGATATGCGAATGCAAAGAGTGTGTAAAGCCCACACACGAACTAAACAACAAGCAACCCCCCTCAATTGTAACGTGCGTGTGCGTGTAACTGATTTTATGTCTGCATATACTCATGTGTGTGTCTGTGTGTGACTACGTTCTCTTATGCTGTACTTTTGCCATGAACCCAATTTGTAAGCTCTCTGCGACATGGCATTGACATCGATGCTAGAGATGAGTACGGTCAAGCAATAGTTCGTTAAACCAATTAATAAAATTAAATCAATAATTAAACATTTTGGTTTTAGCAAACACTAAAGTGTTTAATATTATTTTAAATACAATGCCCATTTTAAGAGTATGAAATTAAGTTGTATATTGATACAATGCTGAGTTTAGGGTTAGGCACGAAGAAAGCACGACACACTCACGCGCTCATCTCCTATTGGTTAAGTTTGCTCGTACATGCAAATGTGGTAAATGTTGTTGTTTTGTGAGAATTGAATCAAGTTGAAAATGTAATAAGCTAAAATGAAAAATGGGCAATGGTTAGTAAAGAGTAAGGAGTGATAGGCGTCAGATTTGGTGGTTGGTTGCTTAAGGATTTGGCAACCTTATCAGTTGCAGACAGCCAGACGACGAGATAATTTATGTGTATATGTCTGTATCTAGATTATTTATGTACTTTGGGCGTCGCCATTAAATGCTCTGCCTATATGTGAACATAAAAATCAATATCACAAAGTTGCAGGCGCGTCTGGTTTTTATCGCTTGCCCGGAAAAGCGTGCGAAAAATGGCGCATCCAAAATACAGTGAACAAAAAATAATGCCGGAAACTAAAATCCCAACAATATCAACAAACAATTACGACGCTATAATAAAACACGATTAGCGATTGCAGGCGTGGACTCAACAAATACAGATTACCCCTCTTCTTCTTTCTTTGCTTAAAATATTCATCTTTGTTTACATCTTCTTTCTGCTTCCCCACTTTGATACAATTACAAATGTTTGTGTGTTTAAATGTATGCGCAATTGGGTCGTGAACAATATCAGCACGTCTTCGAACTTATCGTTTCTAGGAAACGAAAACCCCAATGCGGGCATTTTTGCATTCAACTATTTCAATCTGTGTTTATTTAAAGTTGAAGAAATATAAATACTTTTATCTTAAACCAAATCTTAGTTTTTCTTTAGAACTTTGTGGTGGTGTTTTTTTTTTCGCTGAATTGTTAGTAATTTTCTTATAAAATCAACGCCTCATGACTCATTTGAATTTTTGTTTAAGATTGTTCGCTAAATTTAAAATAATTATCACAAAATTAGAGGAGACGGGCGGCTGTGGAGAATTGAACGTAAAATCAAATGCCAAAAGCTGCACAGACGGCACACAGCCGGTTTCTGTTTTGGATTTATTGTTGTTGATAATAACCACAACAATAACAACAACAAAAACATACTTGAAAGAGCAAGTGAAGATGTCGAATGGCATTTTTTTTTTGCCCGCTTCACAGAACTTGACTTGAAAAATAATGCGCGTTTAAATGTTAACCTGTTAAACCTGTGTTGTAAAATCATTGTTGGAAAATCCATGTAATTAAAATCCAATCAGAAATAATATTGTTAACTTGCAAACTGATTTGTAAATTAAATTTATATTTTTTTTTTATTCTTTATACTTTATGTTCTTACAAAATGTGCAAGAATTTTTCGCTTTGTCTTCAGTCGCAGACATTGTGGAGCTGCTTTTTGCGATTACATTTTCAAGGCACGTTCGTTTGTTTTGTTTTGATTTATTTTTTTTTTCATGTTACTCTCGTCTTACAAATATTTCGTTTTGACACAGTGCCAAACAGTGATTTTCTGGTGGATTGACCCAATTTGTTAGCAGTGAATGAATCATTAATCACAACAGGCAAACAGGAGCTTAGGTATTCTAAGTGTGGGGTCTTCTGATGTGTGATAATGAAAAGAATAAATACACCTGTGCCTTTACAGGTGCAGAAACTATTAAAACAAACACTTGCATCTGTTTCAGTTAAGTAAAAATACTATGCTGAATCAGTAGCCGGTTCTCAGAACAGAAAAACAGAGACACAGCGACATTCAAATGATGATTATCTCAGAAGGCCAAAAAATGGATGAGCTAAGAGATAAGTGCGTTATCAACTCGACGTGACAGCTACATACATATGTGTCTCAAGTATATACTTACTACTAAATAAACACTTAAGATATCAAAAAAATACTTTACATATTTCCTAAAGCAACTGTTTTCAGATTTTGCCACCTTAACAAATAGATTGCGCAAGCTTTGTTTGTCGCCTGATTGGACGCGAAATGCGATCGTTTAACGGATGCAGCTTGCTTGCGGTAAGCTGAGACACCCACCCATAGAAACAAGTGAGAGTATTCGACTGAGAGATACCTTGTATACAGTTTTAATTGTAATTTTAAGTACGCTCGTACATAAATAGCTTTTTGTTTATTGCTGGATCGTTAAAAAGATGCTGCCTAAACAAACGAAAACTCAAATTTCATAAAAGTTTACTTGCCTAAAGTGACTTTATAAAATTACAGCAAGTCTGTTAAATCAATTTGTAATAAATATAGGGTAGAACTAGGTAATTCTAGCCACTTGAAAAGGTGTTGGGTCAGACTGCGGTACAAACCGCATTTGAAAATAATAATAATATGTGATACACTCGTTTAAGTAGCGCTCACTTTTGACTCATGGCAAATCGGTCGTGAGTTGAAATTGAAATCTTAAACGGCGTGTGGTTGTGTATGGAAGTAAGTGACTGTGACAGTGATTGTGACAAAGTCACTTGGTGTGAGTCATGCGCCATTGCATCTGTGAAGCGGGCTGGGGGGGTTGGTGGGGGGGACATGCAATTTAGTTGGCAATTAAGCGCAAACGCTTTATGTTTTGGCCTTTCTGCTGAGAGGTACTATTGTCAAGCAGTTGTGAGTCTGGGAATTGGGTAAAGTATAAAAACAAGCTGGACTACAAGTAAACAAGTTGAGTAAACAACATACCCTGTAGAATGTTACGAGATATTAAACATGCTCAAGAAAACTGTTTCAATTTTTATACGTCTGATACTTTTACTATTGAGGCGTAAGGACTTACGTATTGAAGGTCTTTTGATAGTCCTTGATTTGCTTGCGAGAAAATTCATGGAATTCGGTGTACACATTGACCACCTTGAATGTGCGTGGCACCTCAATGCCTGCCTCCTGGGAGTCCATAATCTCCTGGCGTCGATTCAAAATATGCGTCAGCTCTGAGCTCTCCGTTGTTGTTGTTGTTGTTGCTGTTGTTGTTGTACTATCATCAACACTCCCGTTGCGCGAAGCGGACGAGGCATTTGAGGAGACAGACATGGTTGTTTTAATTTTTTCTTTTGGATGTTTTTGTAATTTCAATTTATTTGCGCTTGTGCTGGAATTTTCCAAAAACACCACACCCTGTCAAGTGCAGTTGTGCGGGGGCAGCAGCGAGGATGTAAGGATACACACAAACACAGACACACACATACACGCGCGCACACAATGAAAGGGCCTACACACTTGAGCTATGTGTTGGGCGTTTACTTGTTGTAGTCTTCTTTTCTCAGTTTAAATAGTTTGTGCAATAAGACGAGCGCGCGAAAAATAGACCGGTGTTTAGTTATGCAGGTTGTTTTATAAGTTGAGAATTTTGAGCTGGTTTTAGCAAAGCGCGCAAAACATCCAAAGCAGCCGAAGTCACAGATACGAATGAACGGTGAACGGCGCAAGACAAGTACGAAGCAAATGTCTATTGTGAATAGCCAAGTGTTTTAAACACTTGAGATCTGGCAACGCTAGCAGATTACTAACAGCTGTTAGGGTGGCAGGGCCGGCAAACGTTGACGTTTGACTGGCAAGTTTATTCTGACACTTCACCTAGTTGATTTTTCATTGAAATTCGGACAAATTTAACAAGTCTTTGCGCATTAAGTAGATAAAACTAAAATGGGCAGCAAACTATTTAACAAACTTCTGTTGCTTGCTGGCTTTGCAAGTCTCGCACATGCTGCCTTTTCCGCCGCACATCGTAAGTGGATATTTTTCCAACCTTTGCTCTGTTCTAAATGAAAATTTAATTGTATTTACATAGATCGCACCTATTTGCGGCTCACGGAACAGGAGTGGACCAGTCTGCCGCTGGATGTAAGTTAATCAAAAGAAAAGTTTGAGCGCTATTAATTGTTGACAACATTACAGATTATACTGCAGACGGTGATAAGTTTGGTGCTTGTCGTCTACAATATTATACAAATTGTAGGCAATTTTAAGGAAATACGCGCTACGGTAGATATGCAGCAGCGAACCTGGGATACGCTGGGGAATTTGCCATCGTTTTACACATTCAATCATCGAGGACGCGCCTTAAGTCCCGGCTACAAGCCGCCGAGGAAAAACGAGGTCGATGACCAGCAATAGGAGCAATTTACGTAGTTTATTTAGTGGCATTCATATATAGTTGCATTTTTGTGCATTAGAAATCAACCAAATCAAAATAAATATGCTTGTCTATAATGCAATTAAGCTGTCTGTGCTTATTTATTTTGGCACTCAAGCGCCATCTATGTTTTTAAATTAGCATTTAAAGAGGCTGAGTAAAAATACAAGTGATAAACTAAGCTTACCCAGATCCATATGCCTGCTGTAATTTTTGGTGTCCCTGATCTTATAGCTAATGAATTATATTCCAGTTGAAGAATGCCACGCAAATGTGAGCCAGGTGTGCCGTTGCAGCCGTGAGTGTGACAGAGACGACAGCCCGCTTTGTCTCGACTTCTTAGCAAGCATTCGTAATAAAGCTGTCCATTTGAGCGACATCCGCGCACCACCTGCTTATTGTGCTCATCATAAAACTCCAGACATGCAGCCACCTGATCATCCGGCTCATTGGCAGCCAATCCGCAAGGCAGCGCACTTTGCCCACGCTCAACTTCATCGCAATTCAGACACTGATGACACCATAGCCTCTGCTCTGGAAAGGAGCCCTTATTGCAGAAGTTGCCTTCGCAGCTTCGACAGCTAGTTACCGATGCCATGCTGCAGTTAAAATCCTGTCGCTGACAGCCACGCTCTGTGGTGCCATTTACAAAGCTTAGAACAAGACAAGGGGACGCAGGCACCTCACATTGCTCAATATAAATTCCACCTGGTCGCTCCCAATTGGCACAGCCGGCGGCATTATCGCTGCTGCACCGATAACATCGCGTGAAGTCGATCGCATTGCAACCGTGAGTAGCGTTGCCTTCGCACTCGTAGCAGTTGAGCAACTGTTCTTGATCACTTGTTGGCGGTTGACCACAGCCGCGTCGAATACTCCAATCCGAATATTCGCAGGCATAGCATGAAGATGCTTCGGCAGATCCACAAGTGGTGCTGCTCAAATCAGTGGCATTACTTCGACATGTCTCCAGTTCCATCGAGTTGCAGGTCAGACAGCGCTGTTGCGGCAGGCAGCCGGCATTACAATAATCTCCACTGGCACACTGAACCAGTTCAGTACGATGGGGCTCCAGCTCTGCCGGCAGCTCAGACGCACAACCGCGAACCACTCGACTCAGCTGTCGATACGTATAACAGAATTGCTGCTGCTCTTGGCCCAGGAGCACCTGTTGCTGGCACTGCTCATATTGGCTAACATTACATTTGCTGCCCAGCTGAAAGAGATCCATTTTACAACCGCGTCTCTGTCGAGAATCACAGCTCACACAGCTTAAGGTCCAGGCACCCTGTGCTTCATTGCATCCATTTATTTCGCACAGCTGCGCCGTCGCAGATGCCGTGTGATTGCTGTCAGAGACACATCCGCGATAAGCTAAGCTAGCACTGCTTATCTCCGTATAGCACTGATCCTCCTCATGATGGTAACGACATGGCATCGGTTTCCCAACCGGCGCAGCAACACAACTTTCACCGGCGCAATGATGACACTTAAGCCGGCCTGGCGGATAAACGCCAGAATTGCATAGATTTGAGGAGCATCGCTTGGAGTAGGTTGCCTCTGTGGTTGGTGTTTCAGCGCCACAGCCGCGATACGTAATCGTGTCGACTGCAAAAGGCAAACAATAAACCTCGACAATAGTTCATTTTTCTGGTGCAGAGTATGTACTTACCAATTGACATGGCACACGTCAGTTCGGTGGGACACTCCTTAAACGGCAATACGCCCACTTCTCCAAGGGTTTGAGCACATTCGGGCAGCGCGATAGAATCGCAATGATAGCAGACAATGGCCCAACATGACTGCATGGTGAGGCCTATTAATAGAAATGGTCATAATCGACATATTGGAAAGCCATTAACCTCATGTACTATTAGGAGTTATAAGCTTACATGACAGCAGCAGCAGCAGGAGCAGCGGAAGGATCCGGATCGGGTATTGACTCATTTTGCAACTTACAGCCCAACTGCTTGTGCATTTGGATTAATTGCTTTGGCTTTTGTGCATTAACAATTGAACCAATTGTCCGTTTTATGGCTTATCTAATACTGACTACTGGAACAAAGGCCATTATCAATCAGTTTGATAAGGATAAGCTAAATTATGGCGAATAGCTAAAGAACAATGGCAATTCAAATCATTTTTATATGAGTAACTATATTGATATACATGTAGGAGTTTAAATCTAAAAGCATCTAAAAAAAACAAGTTAAAATTTTATTTTAATAAAGCTTAAAAATCGAAGAGCTTATGCTTATTTTTAATATTTTAATTACTTTAAAACCCTTTATATCATCGACATCGTCGCTTTGTGTAAAAGGGCTCTTAGGTAATTATTTTATTAATGATGGCTCTTGCAATTTTATGTAGCAATTAATATTGGAACAATTACTTTATAAAGGTGATCGAAAAAGTATAAAATAATATAAAATTTACGCAGCTATATACCAAAATCAACACAGAATATCACACACACTATTTTTATCAACACCTGTATCACACTTCATAACATATATTCAAGACGTAAGTTAAACGGTTTAAGTAATTAATATTACAACTTTAATTACAGGCACCATAGGAAAAAGTTGTCTGCATTTTGACTCAACGATTTGGCACAAGGACGTGCTACACTAAAAAAAAAAAAACAAAAAAAAATTTATTTATTCTGCTTTAATTAACAATACGCATTTTTATGCGCAATGTATACTTTAGATTAGTTTATTACTTAAATCAAAATATTAGTCTGTTTTTTTTTCTCAGTGTAGGTCAAATGCACAATAGACACATCATTCAAGTGAGTATAGGTCAAATGCAAAGTAGACACATCATTCAAATGGACTCACACTAGTCATATCATGTTGTCGGGAGTATGTTCCATTGTTGGTTAGTTAGTTGGACATATTGGCACGATGGCAACGCCAAATGTTCACATGATCAATAATTCAGGAGTTGCTAGCTTGCATGGCCAGGATGACCAGGAGTTTATAATGAATACATATATACATACATATGATATTTGATGGTTAGGGTCAAGTAAATGGGTCGGCCGTGTAGCAAGTATGTATGTGAGCATGTATGTTTGTATATCGATTTAATTTAGAGTAGGATAATTGCGTGACTATCAGCGACATATGGCCAACAATTTGATGGTCTTGCCTTCAGTAGCCCGCCAGTCACCAACGGAACAGGAACAAATACCAATAAAAAAAACAAAATTCAAGTGGATTTTTTGGGTTTGCCTATTTGCAGAGCCCTTCTGAATAATCATAATCAAAAACGTTTCGACTGATAATACCGATTATTATTTATCATTTCTAAGTGCTAAATCAATCAATTCAATGATGAACGTTAAGCATCTAAGTTGGTTAACGCTTATAGCTTTGCTGCTGCTGCATGGAGCAGCGCAGGAGCAGGATGCTCAGGATGTGGACATGACCAATGTTACTAGGACATTGCCAATGGATGTGGAAACGGTCACAAATTTAACCCAATCAACTGAGCAACTTGAAACCGAAACGGAAATCAAACCAGAAAGTGAACCCGATGCAAAACCAGAAACCGAACCAGAAACTAAACTAGACACTGAATCAGATAGCGAAACAGATGTCAAACCACAAGCTGAACCAGAAACCGAACCAGAAACTAATCTAGATACTGAATCAGAAAGCGAAACAGATGTCAAACCACAAGCTGAACCGGAAACCGAACGAGAAGCCGCACCAGAAACTGAACCGGAAATCGAAACAAAAACCGAACCGGAAACTGAACCAAAGCCTGATCTGCCAATAACAACGGCATCGTTGCCAGCAGAGCCCACTCATCCACCTGACTATCAGGACGATGCAGCGGCACAGGAGACATCTATGCCAGATATATCCCAAGATGCCACAGCAGCAACAGCAACAACAACAACAACAGAAGCATTAGCAGCCGAGATCCCTGCGATTCAAGGGAATATTACGATACCCATGTTGCTAAACACTTGCTTCAGCTGCACCAGCTATAAAAATGCTAGCTGCCAACAATATCCCAGCCAGCGGCGAGAGTGTCCCTTAAATGGCAAACGAAGTGGCTGCTACACCATGCTCAAGCGTAAGTGATGAAATAATATTAATGTAAATAGATCTGATAAAATGATCACTTCTCACCTTCTCATGGCTTGTGAATACCCTAAATATTAACAGTATTAAGTTAGTTTGGGATATTTTGTTGTACAAAAATATTTTCGATCTCAGCTGATTTATGTAACAAATCTATTTCTATTCAATATTTTTTTTCACCGTAAAAATGCTTTGTTTCAGGCGATACGAAGCTAATAATGCGCGGCTGTGCATCAGAATTAACGGAGGAGGGTGACAAGTATTGCACCAAGGAACCAAAGCTTTGTGTTCTCTGCAACGGACCTTACTGCAATAGGGATGCGGCACCTACAGGCGGATCAGCTCAGTTACTGGTCAACCTAACAGTCTGGAGTGCTAGTCTTGTTGCTTCGTTGGTATACTTTTAGTCAATTTGAAAACGTATACGTAATATCTTAATTAACTTTAATAATTCAACTAAATATGGGTCACAGCTGCTAATTTCTTTTTTGTCTGTCTATTTTATTTCTATTCATTCAAAATATACTCTTATTGAAAGTTTGTTTAGCTGTTTTAACGATTGGGCCAAGCGCTATGAAAATAATTTATAGCATTTTGTCGCTCTGACGTTTAGAAAAAAGTTTGTTGTGGACTCCAATTATTATTCAACAGTGTACAAATTACCTTTAAGCAGCCTCAACAGTTTTATCCTTGTAGCCAGCTCTTTTGTATTTCCGAAAATACTTTAATTCATGCAATATGTGATTAATTAATACATTAAAGAAATTAAAGAAGTCATTCAATAATTGGTCGATTTATTTCGAAACGCTTTTCCAACTGCATCATTAAATCACATAATTTAAAAGTCTATAAAAAAAACGAATAAACTTTGTTTTACCACTGAACAACTTTTTCCTTTATTTATCTAATAGTCGTAGTGACACATAAAACTCATTTGTTAAAGTTCGAAGAATTGTTATTGATAGGTACTATGTATGTTTGATTTTGGACAATTTATGTTTGTATGTACAGTTTTTCTATGATAAAGAGTTTACAAGTACTGTTTCACAATGAAGATCACTCCCAACAAACCAAAGCTCAAGTGTTGTAGTGAGGAGGCGCCACTATAGTCGCGGTTATTGCAATTCGGCGTGCCGCAAGCCTTACAGCGAGTGTCGGCTTCGTCCAAACATTGATAAATCATCAGAGGACCAGCATCCGCAAGGCAGCCACGCAGCACAACGCCATCTATAAAAGGGTAAAATGAATTACATAAGTACTTGAACATTAAGTGTGGCAAAATCGATAATTGCAAATCGATACATTATCTTGTTACAAGATTGTCAATCAATGTGTTATCAAATTTACACTAATCCAAAGTGCATTTCAAATGTATCACTGATAAATTCATACTGTATGCAATACGAATTCCATTAGTTATGAAATATTTATTGTTGCAAAAATTGCATTGGATTTAATTTATATATATTTATGAAATGCTGTATATAACTTACCCCACTCTCCATCAAAGCATTGTTGCTTTGTTTTGTCATCTCCGGCATTTACACACGCTTGCGGCGCAACTTCTTTGGGATCACGACATGGTGGATAATTATCGCTGCGGCAGAGAAGGCAGGTGAAGACATTGGCATTAGCGTTGCAAGCATCGCCGGTGCAGGTGCTGCAGCCAACAGCATCCGTGCATGGTTCAGTACGTTCATTGGTGCAACCACGTTGCACGGAACCATCGGCGCTGCGTTGCGTGTAGCAACTATTCTCCGTCTGTGTATAGTTGGAAGCGGCACAGGCCTGTGCCGTTTCGCCCGTCTGACTCCCTATGCATCCTAGAGAATTGTTGCACTTGTAACAGTTGCCCAGAACCTTGTCGTATGCTTGATTGTTGCAGCCGTTGGCATTGTCGCAAAAGGCACAGGTGGCATCGGGCGTCTCTCCGGCACACTTATTGGGCGCCGGGTCATGGTTGCAGCCACGTTGCATGGCCGCGGCACTTGTGCCGATCGTATAACACTTCTGTCCAGTCGCATGGTAAATGGGACACACTTTCAGCATTGTGGCATTGTCGACCGTGTTGCAGGTAGCAGTGTTGTCGCACTGATAGCACTGACGCCGTTCCGGCGGAAAGAAGCCCACATTGCAGAAGTCCGCTGTGCAGCCCTTGCAAGTGTCTGCCGTGCAGGGATCACCGCAGCCACGAGTAACAGTTCCGTTGTCGTTGAGACGATTGAGACACTGGTAAGTGCCAGAGGTACAATACTGATTGGCAACTGCAGATCCATTTGTTGTACCACATTCCAGGCTGCCAGAGCACAACTTGCACATCAAATTCGAATTACAGTTATCTTCAGAGCACGTCAAGCACTGGGCATCGTTTGTGCAGCTAGCTGCATCGGTGACGCATCCACGTGTAACAGCCCCATTTGCATCTGCAATTAAAAATGTTAATAATATCCCGAAACAAATTCGCCATCTACTTTCAATATGTGAACGAAAAATCGTTAATCCTTGCCAGCTAATGGCTAACAATGAATTCTGCGCAGAAAAAGCATTACTAAGCTGTTCTAATTTGTTGTTATCGCCACTCGAATACCATATTCAACTACATACACACACTCACACTCACTGGCAACCGATAGGTATTTGGTCTAAAGAAGTACTTTACCTGCTTATCTATAGGTGTGCCTATACATATGTATTCGTATGTTAAATCGTACACTGTGACTCACAGCTCAACTTTAATAATGACACTTACCAGTTTTAACAAAACACTCAGTAACAGTCTCGGCACAGGCGGTTGGATTAGATGATCCTGGTGGTCCAGTGGCGCAAGCTGTATCAAAAACCATGTATTTGAATATTATTTTAACTTCTGTGTGTGGTGTATTATCATAACTTACTCCGCGCCGCTTCACAGCTGTGCAAGCTGATTGTGATAAGCGCTGCTATCAAAGCAATACACAATTTATGGTTCTGCATTGTGCAAGATTGAATGGATCAGTTTTGCTTGTGGAATTCTTAAGCTTGCTTCTTGTTGTGTTCCGTTTCCTTTGGCTGTCGCTGCTTAACTGTCTTACATTCTGGCTAGATAGCCGTTGGCCGTTTATTTCAACACACTTCGAAAGAAAGAGCTGTCCCACCATTTTCTCTTATCTTTTTACTGATAACAACGACAAATTGGCTGCGATAAAATATATATGGTACAACAAATTTGATAAGCATTGCGATTGCAACTTAAGCTTTTTTTTTATATGTCGCGACAGCTTTTAAGCAAATGAAGTCCAAGCTAAAAGCTGGTAGGTATGTCAAGCTTTCCTAGGGTTTGAGCATATGCTAACTATACCCTGTACGCATTTCAAGAGGGTATACTACAGTTGTTCAAATGGAACTATAAAGGATAACCTTTAACACATAATAGCAAATTTTCGATAAAATTTCTATCCAAATTTCTGGTACAAAATTGTATTAAATCAAGTCTTCAAAGCCTTCACAATTTTTCGAGAGAACTCTAACTATGTATTTAAATTGACTTTAAGCTGCGTAGGTGTAGGATTTATAAAAATGAAACAATTACCGTTAGATATAAAACGGAAATGGGCAATTTAAAGCGCAATTACAAAAACTGCATTGGCCCAGTTAAAAAGAGCCGACTTGTTGGCCAATGACGCAGATGCAACTTAGGCCAACTAGGCTAGGGCTAGGTAAATAGACAGAAATGCAGGAAATATGATCATATATATATGTATATAGTATGCATAAAATCTATATCTGATTTATGATAGCCGCAAGTTTTGCAATGATGGCTGATGTGATTAGATAAGGTTCCGCGAAACGCACCCTTTCCCAGTGATCTCATGATTATTGGTCATATACTATATACATACATATAACTGAACATTTATTTATTTGTTAAGAACTGTGATTGTTTTGCACCTAAGAGACGTCAGTCGGAATATAAACTTTATGTGATCTGTATGTGCTTTAAAGCATCTCTTTGATAACTTTTTAATGACTTTTGAATTGGATTTCATTGCTGTTATCGACAGTTACTACACACAGAAAAAATCAGTTCGCCCCCCATATAAAATCAAGAACATCGGTTCTGAAATTTTGCCTAAGAACGGATATTCTTCTTTCCACTTTCTTAAATTAAGAACGGACGGCCGTTTATGTTTTATGAACGAAATGTTCTTGAAATTGTTCTTAAAATGATACCACTTAGACTTCAATATATAAGTAGCAATATAACTGCAGTCGTAATATGTTTGGAAGGCACCCGCCGCATAAACGTGTGCGGTCTCAGTTTCGAGTCCCGGCCAAAGCTCTCAATATTGGTCCAGAATGAACATT
This sequence comes from Scaptomyza hsui, assembly GCA_018152825.1. NCBI lineage: Eukaryota > Metazoa > Arthropoda > Insecta > Diptera > Drosophilidae > Scaptomyza > Scaptomyza hsui. The sequence continues at coordinate 1,287,482 of JAECXO010000280.1, forward strand.
TGGTTCTTAAATCAAGACATCATAATTTGAGAACAAAATACATATTAAGAACATGTTCGTTTATTAATACCAAGAATATAAGACCAAAATACAGAGAACATTTTTTCTTAGTGTATGCCAATATTTTAAACGAGCTGAGTTTATTTAGGAAATTATGTTTTGACTTAACAAAGAGTTATAAATTTGTCAATAAGAGTAATTGCAGGATTATAAAAGATTGTAGTATATATTTGTTAATTGGTTTTAAACGCCCGTTATCGTTTCTTTCAATATTCTTTTTGGCGGCTTTTTTCTTAGAATCGAGATTGAGTTTAAATTGGATTTACGAATTGATTTTAATCGTTTTTTTTTTTATTTAGATTACAAATACTTAGTACAGGTAAGTATATTTATATGGTACAAAATTAACATATAGCACAGAAGAGAGCACTTAGAAGAGGCTCCTCAGTCCCAAGCCCAGCAGCAGCATCAGGGATGCCAGGGAGATGCGCAGAGTAGCGCTGCCATTGCAGAGATCCATTTGGCAAACATCGCAGAGATCACCAACCGAATCTTCTGATAGGTCGACCTTCTCACGCACCGCCTGGCAACCGGACTGACCCTGTGGTATTCTCACACAGCCACGCTGTATCACTGTTTGAAAGAAGTTGTTGATTAGTTATGAATTTTAGATACATTCTTAAGTACGACTACTTACCGCCACTCTTTTCGATGCTATAGCAGGCCGTTGTGCGGATTTCAACGGCACGTTCGCAAGGCTTCACAGCACGATAATTGCGTATCAGATGATCCGCTGCCTGGGCAGCAAGAGAGCGACGTGCTCGACCCGATCTCACCCCAGCTGCAAGTGCCAGATTCTGAACTTCGTTGTTAAGATTCGTGGCTTGTTGGGCTGCATTTAAGTTCTGGCGAATATTCGTTGGTGCTGGCTCTGGAGAATCTGAGGGTGCTGAGGACATTGTGCTTTCTGAGGTGGGCCCAGGTGAGGAATCTGTGCTGTCGGAGGTCGGTTCAGAAGAGGAATTTGTGCTGTCTGAGGTGGGTTCAGAAGAGGAATTTGTGCTGTCTGAAGTGGGCTCTGTTGCTGTAGAATCCGATGAAGTCGATGTGTCAGTACTTTCTGTTGGAATTGATTCTGATCCAGTTCCTGTGGATTCCGAAGGAGTTATTTCCGATGTGTCAGTACTTTCTGTTGGAATTGATTCTGATCCAGTTCCTGTGGATTCCGAAGGAGTTATTTCCGATGTTTCAGTACTTTCTGTTGGAATCGATTCTGATCCAGTTCCTGTGGATTCCGAAGGAGTTATTTCCGATGTTTCAGTACTTTCTGTTGGAATCGATTCTGATCCAGTTCCTGTGGATTCCGAAGGAGTTATTTCCGATGTTTCAGTACTTTCTGTTGGAATCGATTCTGATCCAGTTCCTGTGGATTCCGAAGGAGTTATTTCCGATGTTTCAGTACTTTCTGTTGGAATCGATTCTGATCCAGTTCCCGTGGATTCCGAAGGAGTTATTTCCGATGTTTCAGTACTTTCTGTTGGAATCGATTCTGATCCAGTTCCCGTGGATTCCGAAGGAGTTATTTCCGATGTTTCAGTACTTTCTGTTGGACCTCCATTCGTTGTTGTTGTGGAATCAGAACCTGTGGATACTGTTGTTGTTATTGTTGTTGAATTTGGTGAGGTGCTCTGCGAAGTTTCTGTCGTTGAGGAATCTGTGTCATCATCGGTCGTTGAAGTTTCGGGGCTATCATCCAGATTGCAGGAAACTACAGGTACCTTTTCCAGATCCTCGCATTCAGAGCCTATACATTCATAACACTCGAGTGCATTTGCTGTAAATATTACAATAATTAGAATGAATAACATAAAAAAAATGTTAAATGTTTGCAACGCATTTGCAATAAATAAAAAAAGTACAAAAAATAAAAATAAAAAAAAGTTTATAGATAAGTTGTGCTTTTTGTTAAATGTGATATTAACTTATGCGCATATATTTTGTTTTTTTTTTTTTGCTAATTTATAGTACTTTTCAATGCCTCATTGAGGCCGCACATTTTTGTGGAATACGTAATGTTAACTCCAATGTGAACTAATTACAATAATGGGCATGGCCATGATTCTTTGGTTCGCTGGAAACAGCACAACATGCTGATAAGGCATGTGCTCTTTCATACTGGAAGTACTACAACTAGTGTAGTTAGTTCATAAATAAAAAAAAAAACATAAGACAATAAAGAAATGAAATCGATCGATGTCACAAATACTTTTTTCTCCTTACTTATGTGATTGATAATATCACACGAAATGCATTACTTATTTTTTTTTAGGATTTTTTTTTTTAACGTACATCAATAACTTTTTATACAATTAACTTTTTATACAATTTAAATGAATATTGATTATATTGAAATGGTTCGTTTATGTATTTCATTTCACAACTTCAACGAATATTTGCTTAATTCAATATTAAATCGCGTATTCCTCACCTGATTGAAAGGCGGCGAAAACACACATCGATACCAATAATAATAGACTTAAGCGCATCTTTTTTGGTTTTAAGGATATATGTGTTTTAAGGATAAACGCAAATTGAACTTTTATTTTAGCGCTACCAACTAAATAATGGAGACAACAGCACGGCTCGAGACTTGAATGCAAACTACCAATTAAATATATTGTTAGCATGGCTTTTTTTTATCACTTGGCAAAGCGGGCAAGAACGATATGAAATGGAAGGTGGTACTCATGGGTTGGTCGAATCGGTTGATAACGTAGCGCCCCGTTGGCTAGAATGGGTATATCGGTTATACATACATGTATGTGTAGATATTTAGGACCAGTTTCTCGACACTTCCGATAAGATCGGCCATAAACGAAATGATACAATTGCTCTGCTGATAAAGATTTACACATACATACGTACATATATTTATAAATGTGCGTGCAGTAAATATTTTTAGGGGCTTTTATACTTCCTCAGGATGCTCGATAAGCACAGAGTCAATAAAACTCAATCGATAAGCAAAATGATAATGGGTACCTTTCTTTTGTTCTAAAAATTTTTTAATGCGTCAATAAGTAGCTAATAAAGATCGGATGTAGGCAAACAAGCAGACCAATAAAAATTATATATTCTTATTAAGTATCAAAGGTTATGAAAAGTATACCAATGTCAAGACAAGAAAAGAATTCGATTTCACATTCTAGTTAAGCAATTAAAAATTGCATATTCTTACCTTAGTATCTGGTTGTAACTTAGATTGCCGCAGAACGACCTGTGTAACGGAAACTTATCAACTTAATCGTTTTTTAAGCCCTATGCTATGTTACTCAATAATTCTTATTGATACTTGCTTACTTAAAATGCTTGCATAAAAGCTTAAACGTGTGGAAATGTTTTAGTTACCCACTCGCTCACACACATAAAATTGATAAACAAATGATGATAATATATAGATATAGGTATGTGACTATTTGTAGTGTCTTCAGTGCATGGTGATTTTTCGCCAGGAATTTTTATTTTCGATGATTCACCATATTTAGACAGTTGGATAACGAATGAGTACTGTCTGCTCAAAGTACACAAACTCTTAAAAAAAAAACCACTTTTATATACGGATGGTATACTAAAAGCTAAGGGGCTTTCCTATCTCATGCATTGTAGGTTTTAATGATATTAGGAAAGTAAATATTTTCTTTACACGTGTGTGCTTTCTTTGTTAAAACTTTAACTGCAAAGATTATATTGACAAAATTACAAGAAATTCGGAATAAAAGTTATTTATCGTTTACAGAGTATCAACTATTCTATTTCTATTGACAAAAAAACTTGAGCTTTGTTATGTTATTTCATATTGTAATTGATAATCGTTGTGAAGTTCACATATCACTCAAGTTCAAAAAAAATTTAAAGTCTCCATCAAATGTTAATCATTTTACTATCTCACACTGTTCGTGATAACAAAGTTCCATAATTAATTGACACTTTCACTTCAATAAGCTGTTCTTATCGTATTCCCAGAACTTTAGAGATAGACGTCATTATCAGACCACAGACACTCCAGAAATGTAAACACACAATCCCGTCATGAAGGTCGCTATTTCGAGAGTTTGTGACACACTTCTCTACCTTATTACAGTTAAGTAGCTTATCGCTGCTCAGATAATTTTGATGTGGAACGAATCTCTATATTTATGTGTGTACTCAAGTGAATATCATTGCTGTGGAACAACAACAATTATATTTGTCTATATCTCCGCTAATTTATTATACTACCAATTAATGGCATTATTTATGTCGGTGCACACAATTTTCGCACGCACGGTTCATAAATAATAAGTACACATAAAGAAGCGCGAGTTTTGGTTATTAATGAAATCTTATCTTATCTTTTTGTTTGGGCACCTATCGGCTCTCGTTGCTTTTCGTATTGTTTGCGTTAAGCAAATTTACTTAGCCATATACCGTGGTGGCCTAAAAGTATGCCCTTCTTTGTTTAAACAATGCGGCGTATGCGCAATGTGCTGACTTCCTCCGACATTGACCCAGAGCTACGTTCTAAATAAGTCATAAATGGTTTGTTCAAAAAACCATAATCTCTTTGTTTTACACTGATTTCATTTATGATTTTTTGTTTCTTATCTAAGTTTTGGATTTGTTTGTTAAGTCATAAAGCGAAGGATGTTTATAAGACTTATCAGCAACTCAAATTGTTGTGCTTAAAGTGTAAACATTATAAAAAAAAATATGTTGTTTTTACCGTTGACAAAATCAACATAGTATTTGATCTATAAATAGTTTATTACATATCAATTAAGTTGTCTTATGCTTCACATTTGGTTAGCTTCAGATCATATTAAGTTATATATATATATATTAGTGTATAGTTTTTGTATACATATTTCGATTTTCGTGTTTGTGTGTCACTTACATATTACATAAAATGTCGCATGACTTAACAAATGAGTGCAGATCGCTTCTCTGTGATTCTGTGTGTGTGTTTTTGTGTGTGTGTGTGTGTGTGTGTGTGTCTTAAAGAAATGAGCAATATGTACTAAATAACACCGGGATTGGAGTGGGCGGTGAAAGGGCTTAGGATTCCATCATCTTCTACGACTTAGTTACGTTGCAATGCGGCAGCAACAACAGCAATGAGCACTGTTGCAAGCAGCGATGATTGCATCACTGATGAGACACCATTACAGGCATTCATTGAGCAAGGATCACAATTGCCCAATTGGATATTGTTATTCTGCATTTCCAGCTCCTTGCACACCGATTGCTGGGTCTCCACACGCGAGCAGCCTCGCTCTGTGACACTTGTGTTGTTGACTGTTTAAATGAGATTGAGATTTAGTTTGGTTCTGCTTCAAGCGCTCAAGAATAACTCACTTGTTTTTTGCACAGTGTAGCAATGATAGGTGACGCCCGTATCGATCACAGCACGACGCTGGCGTATATTCAGCTCCGTCGATGAGGCTGGTGCAGCCACATCGATGTCGAAGGAAGGAAGAAGTCGAGTGGAGTTCAGTTGACGACTCAAATCCTCAGCTGGGGGCGTGGGTACACCCGTTGTGGTCTCTGGAGGACCAGCTGTGCCTGGTGTTGGCATTGGTGGCTCAGTGCTTTCTGTGCTCTCGGTGGTTGCTTCCTCTGTGGTTGTTGGGCTTGTCGGCTCAGTGGTGGGAGTAGCTTCAGTTGTGGCCATAGTGCCTCTGGTTGTTGCTTCGGTGGTATTAATACTAGTAGTGCTGCTGGTGGAGTCATCCTCGGTGGCTGAGGTTGTGGCTGCTGTTGTTGTCACTGTTGAGGCTTCAGAACTGCCGCCCTGATTGAAAAAATCTTCGTTGCAGGCTAAAAGGGGTGTTTGCTTTGTCACCTTGGCACAATCATCGCACACATAGCACATCAGATCCGCCAAACAAGCTGCGAGAATAATAGTTTAAAAATGATTAGAGTGATGTTTATAAAATGTTTAAAAAAAAAGCTAGCTGTGTAATCAAAACATCGAATATCTAAAACAATTTACAGCTTTGGCAAACAGAATAACAAGCGGGCGATAAACGATTAACGATGACAAATCGATCGCAGTCCAAGACCATGTGCGGCCCATAAATCAAAGCCAATGGCGGCGCGTATATACTTTGTCGTATTATTTGCTCATTATTTATTATTAGTTCATAACTGCAAAGTCAATGTTTGAACTAGAACCTAATATCGTTTGACATTCCATTCAAATCGAACGATCGCCGTTTCCTTCTTCCTTTTCTTCCTCTACAGCCGGGGCACCCCGCTGTCTGTCATGCAAATTAGTAAGCAGCCACCGTTTGCATGTAGCGCAAACAATAACAAAAGACGGCAAATATTTGTTCAACGAACCCATTAAAACATGGTCGTAATTGCGTCAATTGCGTTATCAGCTATCAGTGCCACAGTTGGAAAGCTATCTGCCTGTTTGACTGACTCATCGGCTGCAGAATCAAAGCTTAGCCGATGCTCATCCAAATGTCTATCATATTGCTGATAACAAAATAGCTATATACCCAAAAAAAAAATCCCAGCAAATAAAACTTGCTGTGTTGGGTGGCAGATAGCTTAATACTCTGATCCCTGTGCAAACAGGTGGATATATAACTTTTAGACAAGAATTTATGTGTATGGTATATATAAATAACTTATACGCGGTGTTTGCCCATCCAAATGTTTATTGATTGTTGACTTAAAAATTACTTTTTAAATCACATTGATTGATGGGCGCACGTCTGGGGCAAGACAAGACAACGGAGCTGGAGCCAGAATGTGGCTTTAATGGCACGTGATAAGCAACGAGTCCGGAAATTTTTAAATTTAATAGTACTTGAACTTGACGCTCTTGCAATAAATAATCATCATTTTATCATTTGTGTGTCTGTGTGTGCGGCAGACAATAAAATAAAAAATTCATTTGCATTATGCATACGACTGGGTCGAAACCAGTTAGGTTAAGCAAGACCCTAAACAATTTGTGCTAAACTACGCTCTAAAGACGAACTCTGTACTATAATTAGATGCATTTCAACACACAAGTTTTCCACTAAGTTTTAATTTACTGTTTTCTAAAGTTGAGAGCGCAAAACACTTTTAAGAAATGAACTAATTTAAATTTTAGGAACATCTGCAAAACTTTTGCATTACGTGAGTACAATTTACATTTTCAACTACCAATTCCAATTCAGGCAAGAATTTCTGGTTTTTTGATTTGGTGCTAATCGATTGAACAGGTTGTGTTTTTTTATTTTCTACTTTTGCAGCTTGTGCAGTTGTTATTCTCGCTGTTGTTGTTGTTGCTGTAAAAAGGTGCTAAACGACAGTCGTCATGTGTCTCTAAATGTGTATAGGCACATATATATATATTACTCCAAGTTTAACTGTAGCATTTCGCTTTGAAATCGCTGCTTTCCAATTAGCAGTTGACGCAGTTCGCAGTTTCAATGTCAAAATCTAGACTAAAGAAAAAGTAAATAACAACTGGAATAATACTGCATTTCAAATGTGCCGAAACTACAGCTGCCTTAAGGCAAAGTTGTTTTTAACGTTAATGAATAGAATACATACTAGCTGAATTCGGCTTAAGAACCTACCAAAAACTAAAGTATATACACACAATAAATACAAATATGTATATCTAGCTATCTTATACAAACATTTCCGCATCAGACGAAAAAGAGAACGTTAAATTGCTTGCAATTTTCGCATTACTTATGACATTTTATAAAAAAAACAATGCATTTGCGCTCGCAAAATATTTATTCTAGAATTCATATTATGGGAAAACTGCAATTGTTATTCAAACATTAATTCTAGCTTTTTGGATTTTCCTTATTGTCTTTTTTTTTTTTTTTTTGTCGACATTAATTCGCTTAAAGTGATTTTTGTTCTGTATACATTTTTTTTCAGCACTCTTGTTTAACATGCCAAAAACGTTGTGAATGCAATAAAATTTTATGATCAGCATTTGCATTTAAATTGTATTTCTCTTTTTTGGTTGTGCTCACATGTACACAATACACAAAATGATTATTGATACCAATATTTTTATCAGATTTTTTTGGCATAATTATTATTATTTATTTCAGGCCAACTTGCCACACATTAATCGGATCGCACCACTTTTATCACGACACTTGGGACTTAGACTAAAAATAACTGACATTTTTGAATATCATTTGGACATCAGACGACATTCTTTCTTACCTGGCGCGACGAGCAGCAAAATGAAGGCACTGGCCAAGTTAAAATGCTTTCCACTAGTGCTACGCATTGTTTATAATATATTATTAATCCGTTTGTGATATTTTTTTGATATATGTATATTTGATATAAATCTTTGTTTTTGAAAGATTTATGCAAATTAATTAATTCACTTGCACTTTTTGTTGGCGTTTCTTAATTGTTGTTGTTGTTGATTGCGACCGCAGTTTGTGAATTCTGGAATATAACTGAAAATCTTGTGATTTGTTTGAGACTTTTTATAGAGTTTTAAAAGCGAGTTTCGCAGCGACTGCGATACAAAAGCCGACAGCTTCGACGCTCCAGAAAGAGATAGCCAGCACGGTGAGCCAGCGAGCGAGCGAGAGAGAGAAGGAGAGACGGAGAGCAGAACCGGGAGCGTTTTGTTTAGTTAAGTTAGTATGTGTGTGCGTATTTATATTTTAATTGATAACAAATAAATTTACAATGCTTAGCCCAAAAACTTGCTAAAAAGTAAAAGTCCAAAGAGCTTAAGAGAAACATAAATTCTTCTCTCTCTTGCATTGGCGCTCTTTGAAAGCTATAATTTGTTTAATATAGATTAATGTTTAAAATGTTTCCCCTTTGTATTATTATGCAGAGCAGAGAGTTCGATAAAAGATTTTCCGCAATTTGAGATGATTCAATGACTGGGTTTTTACAAAAAATTCCCCACACTCAGAATTATTAACCCATCAACAGAATACTTTATTTCGATAACATTCAATACGTAAATGTTAATTTGAATCTTACTTAGTTGGGGACTATTGTATGTACATATGTCCACACCTCTGAGTCTGTGACGCTCCCCTTTAGGGGTAAATAATTATTCTGATTCCCTTGCTCAAAATGCAATTTACATAATGTTTTATGTTGTGTGACTGTCGCATGATTATTATTACTTAATGCACGCAAACCTAACAAAACTCAATTTCAAATTCAAAAACAAATTAACAGCTTTTTATTTTGTGTTTGCCTGATTAATTTACATCTATTGTGCTTTAAAGTAGCGTCTGACTGATAAAGCATACACGGAGGGGAACCTTACGTTACTTTAAAACGCTTACATACTCTAATTTAATAAAAAACCTAGTCTTGACTTAAGCAACATTTGTTTTTTAAGTGTACACAAATAAGTTAAGCGCTAAAGGCAAATAGCGTTACAACAATGCCAAGGTCATACTATAAGCAAGGTAACTGCTTTTCTCCTTAGTTAAACTGGAAAGTAATAGCTTAAAGAAAATTTATGGTATTCCTCATAAAAATAGCCAAGTAATTAAGTCAAGTAATGAATGTAAAATACAATTACTATAACCTTTAGAATTGCCAAGAAATCTGAAAGTCTATCTTTCTATGATTTGATGCTGGGCTTAGTTCATTTCTAAAGTTTAACCCTGATACGTTTTTGTTCTGACACTATAGATCGTGCGTATATTGTGCATTACTCGTAAGTGTATCATTAATTTAAACGGTTCGTGCCAAACGGCCAAGAGTTGTGTTTAGTGTCTCGACCGTTGAACTGACGCATCAATATTTCAAAACCCAGGCGACGACAACACACTGCAGATAACTGACAAAAAAAAAAAAAAAACCAAAAGTAACTGCAAAATAAAATACAAAGTTTGTGGTCTACAGTTGTTGGCGACATCACGTATATCGCTAAAAATATCTCACGCTGCTCTTAAACAGCGCTACACTGAAAATAAGTTAAGTTAACAAAGTACAAACGTTTGTTCTTAGCAGTTACTTTTAACATTATGTAATACAAAAAAAAAAAAAAAGGAAGAAACCTCCCGGAAGCTGTGGACATTACAAAAATAAAACAGGGAAGCAGAGTTGAGTCCAGCTCGTCATTGTATTTTACTTTTTATATATACATATACTATATACTATATACATACGAGATTTGAGCAGCATCACAAATTTGGCAATTGCAAAAAAAATGTAAAACAATTGGCAGCTGTTCTGCTGTGAAAACAAGTTTCCTTTAAATGCTGACGTTACGTTTTTTGTTGTTCGAAAACATTTCCGCAGGCAACGGATAGATTCGTTCATCACCTAATTAAGAAGTTAGTCGCATTCTTTCAATTTTAGTTCACTTCTCATGTTGTAAATCGCTCAACTTGCTGGGGCAGCGATTGCCCATTCGGGGCATTATGTTATCACTAGATCATCATCAGCACCCATTACTTATCATTTATCAGCAATAGAAATGAAGTCACAACTTTTTGGCCACGGGGCCACCCTTACCCTTTCTCATTTTCATTCTTATTCTTATGGTCATCGTCATTGGGCTTATCAGTGGCTGCAATTAATTATAAGGAGTACTCATAAAAATGTATTCATTGGGTATACAGTGAACAGTGAACAGACTTTTCTCGTTTGCCATTCATAAAATGTACAAATTTTGAGCTATCGATATTTTTACTTATGCACGAGATTTCAATAAACATTATTTTCAAAACAATGAAAGTAACCGTATTCATTTATTTCAACTACAGAGTATCATTTAAGTCGATCAATCACAGCTTAGGCCATTTAAGAGACTCCTTAGTGTCAGCATGGCCCAATGATGGGTCACTTTCCCACCTACGAACAGAACTGAAGCTTATCGCCAATTGAACAATTAGGCAAAAATAGATCGACTGCTCACCAGCTAAAAATATTGATCGACTTTGTAATGGGTCATAAATTGAGAAAGCTTACGACGACAATGTATATGTATGTATATATATTTATTATTATAGATTATACACATATTTGTTATCAGCTGCAGATCCAAACTCAAGACACCCTGGCCAACAGTATCATAAGGGATAGTAGAATCATTCCGAACGCCGTCTGCCCCGAAACCCTACAGCTGCTGCCAGTATTCCATTGGCCCACAACTGTGGCATGGATGGGTGAATTGCAGCCATTTGATTCGCACAGCTGACAGCCCACAACATCCCAGCCACTGTATAAGTTATTGCAGGCGGCAGTCGCATTGTCATCCACAATGAAAGTACAGCCGCGGTTCGTTATTTCCGTGCTGTTAACTAAAATTATTATTAGAAATGGTTATAAAAGTGTTAAAGCCGAAGGAATCTGGTTTGTGCTTACGTCTTAGACTGGCTATATAACATACGGCTCTTGGATTGTTGTCCATTGCCTGGCGACTGATGCGGCGCCTGCGTCTGCTCTCATCATAATCCTCATCCTCATCTTCGTCCTCGCTTTCGCTATTAGCGGACGAGCCGGAGGCAGCAGAAGCTGCTACTGCTGCTGGTACTGTTGCTGCAGCAGCTAGAGCTGGAGCAGCAGCCGCAGCTGGAATAGCACCAGCTGCACCCGGCTTAATGCCCAGTGTGGGTTGTGGCGCAGATTCGTCTTCCTCGCTCTCATAGTCCTCATCGGTGCCATCCGAAACGGCAGCAGGAGCTGCAGCCGGGGAAGCAGCAGCTGCTGGAGCAGGAGCTGACGCTGGCGCCAGAGGTCTCGCTGGAACTGCTGCTGGACTAGGCGCTGGCGCTGGCGCTGGATTGGGACTCGCACTTGGTGCAGCAGGAGATTCGGACGGCTGCTGCTGCACCATGGAGGGAACACTACACAATTCCAGCTCGGTTAGTTCAGACTGCTCATCGCAATCCTCGCATGTATAACAGCGCAAAGCTGCAATCAAGTTATAAGTTATATATTGTAAGGACTGCTAGCACCTGTTGATTGGTGGCTGCCTTTGCTACAAGCTACATACCTGAACTAGAACCACAAAATATCGCCACTAGCCACAACAACAACAACATTAAGACTGGCATACGCATTATAGAATTTTTTTCGGCGGAAGTCGGGAAACTGGAAAGTGAGTGTTGCTACCGAAAATGTAAATTGAACTGGCAGCAATAATCATATCGAAACGTCGTTTGAGGCTGCTGTTTGGTTGCCTCTATCAGCATTTGGAGGCAGCGAAAATAATTTGCGCGTTCTGCTGACAAAAAAAAGACATGTTTTCCCTAGGTGGATGACAAGCCGACGGCAACGATAGCATCGCCCAAAAGAGTTTCAAATTAAACTTGTGGTTGATTGCTGGGTGGGTGGGTGAGAGGGTTGACTGACTGCATCTAACATGAGTAATGGGAATATTATCACTCACTGATTGGCAAGACAATGTCTGTGTAGACATAAAGAAGTCAAAAAAGAAGCAAGACATTCACAACGATAACCTAGTCACCTCAAACTGTTATACTGCTGAAAATAATCAGCAAAAACTGTGCTACACTGTTAAATTATGTTTGAGTCGGAGAAGCTCAACGATGACAAACGGAAGCTGAGGCGGTCTGTTGTATTTTGGCAAAACTCAATCAACAGGAGATTCAGGAAAAAAAGCACCAACATCAACAATTTTGCCGATATGTAACAACTTAACGACGAAATAAAGGCACGTAATAACTAAATGAAGCTTATTTTTGAAGTTTTTTTTTAATATTCTTTTTATTGGTGTATTTTTCGAAATAGTTTCTGTATTGCTTTGTTCAACTTTCCTAATTGCACGTTTAATTAACATTTGTTTTTCTTTGTCATTTTTCACACTTTCACTGATTGTTTTTTGCGTGTTTTGAGAATCATATAAATACATCTTTAATCTAACATACATTTAGATTTTAAGGTTATTGCTTTTTTTTCTTCTGCTTAACTTTGTTGAAACATTTAAAGCCGTTTTGCTTATATTATTAACTCTTTCCGTAAAATACATCCAACCGCTTAACATTAAACCCGGAAAGAGTTTACAATATATTTTTTTGCATTAATTTTAACATTTTTAAGTAGCTTGCTTTTAAATTTGTTGTTTCAAGCACATCTATTTATATTCTGTCTACTTAAAAATACACATACATTAAGGTTCCATGAAATACCTATCAAAAATATATGAAAACCATACAAGAATGAACTTTGTTACTTTATCATGCCAATTTCAAGCTTGCTTCACTTAGAATCAGGCATTTGCAGATAGTTACTTCATGTCACCATAAAATATACCTATTTATATAGGTGTACATATTAAATCCAATTACAAATATATTCAACACTTGTTTGCAATAGAAAATTAAAGGCATTTGGTGAATTCATATCTCATCCATCGTTCAGCTCATTAATATTTGCTCAATGCAAAACAATTACAACTTAATAAAGCCATAAAATTCTTCCTGAAAAAGCTCATTTTAATGCCATTTTAATAATCAAAGCCTTTGCAGACAGTTTTATCTGACCTTAAATCATCTTAACACCCATCGTTCAAATATGAAAATTACACATTTCTTAATATTCTCAACATGGTACTTCATATAGTTCCAATAAGAACTTCGCCTCTATCTGCAAGGGTATTTAATCTTTGACGTGCCTTAAATTGCTGACTTTCTTTTTTTTTTTGTATTCCAAGCTAACTGCTAATTGAAATTCGTATATTTGCCTGGACACAAAGCGATTGCCACTGTGGGGAGTAAATGTATCTGTATATATAACTTACGGTAACTGTAGCTTTGTATCTGTATCTGTATCTGTATTTGTGGGTATTTGTGTGCTTTGTATCTGTGTGTTTGCTGTCACTTACATTTCTAGGGCCTTGCTGGCTTTAAGGGCGAGCTTAGTGGTCGTCTCGGAAGTAGGAGAAGGAGAAGGAGGGTGGGTGGTGTGTGAATTTGTTTTTCCAGTGTTGTACAAATCAACGATGGCTGTCGCTCAATGGGCAATCGAATATTTACAAAGTAAATGGTAAACGATAAACGTTAACGTTAACTCAACCTAAATGCAACCAGCCCTCGCCCTCGTCGCAATTCAGCAGAAATGTGGGCGTGACAGCCACATCAACAGCACCAACCCAATTGCCCCCATCGATGACGTCATCAGCGTCACTGCAGCAGCGCCGTTGCAGCGATCCGATTTGCAAATGTCACAAAAGAACTCCTCCTCCGGCTCAGACTCCTCAACAGCATCCTGGCCATATCCTCCCTTGCGTCGCTGTTGCTGCTGCTGCTGCTGCTGTTGCTGTTGCTGTTGCTGTTGATCCCTCTCGCGACGTCGCTGTTGTCCTTGATTGCGCTGACTGCTGCTATCGCTGGTGATCTTAAGCTTGGAGCGCAATATGTCACAGGCATCCGAATCTCCCGTGTCCAGCTGACAGAAGCGTGCAGTCACCAGCTTTCTCGAATCAGCTGTGAAGAACAATTAAGAGCCAAAGAATGGAAGAGTGATTCTAACAGATTAAAGTGTTCTACCATAACTATTGTACTCACGATCTTTGGCCACCACCTTTTGACAATTCATCAGCGGATGCTTGTTGGCCCCATTATCGAAGTAGGAGAACTTGTTTAAATCGAACAGCCAAGTGTCCAGCGATTTCATTTTGTCCAGCGTACATTCCTAGAATGTTTTAAAATTCCACGTAAGTTTAATCGTAAAGACTACTGTCAATATTTGTGCAGCGACACAAACACCACAAACAATGGCTAATGATTTATCAGTTAGTCGATTGCATTCAATTGCTATCTGTTAATGTGTCTTGAGACTTCCTTTCCCCTGGCCCAGCCCAGTATTCACCTTGTGTCATTGGTCTGTAATTGCACTCTTAATTGCTGCAGTTACCAGAACGTTTATCTTATCTATAAGTTGAGCATCGTTATCGTTATCGATAGCACAATAGCCTCGCAAGCTTTGACCCACCCACGAACTCTGTTAAAAGTCAGCAGAAGTCATAAAATAACTAATCTCTTTTCCATTTAAATTGTATGTTCTCTCAAATAAATCTAACAATGTCGAAAGTATTTCCTTTGAAGTCACGAAAAGTTCAAAAGTACGTCAATTACAAGTATGTCAAGTAGCCAAGTAGCGAAAGTTTCAGCTTAAAGAGGAATTTTGACTGGGTCAAATTGGCAAAACAAAAAGAAAGGAATGTAATAGGAAGAAATGCCAACACATTCACTTAACGGTCACAACAATGAGGACGACGTTGCACGTTTCCATTTCCGTTTCCGTTTTTCACAATTTATGTGCTATGTGCTCCTTATTTACTATGTCTCACTCACAGCCAGGTAACCACTTTGATTAAGGTCATTGTGATCCGATTAACTGAACGAGGTGCTCAGGGCAAAGGTTAAGCTTATGCCCCAAGATCTGTGGCACGTTACTGTTGTCAACTTACCTCCGGCACAATGCTCGAGTTGGACTTAAGATCCGCACAGCTTGGATTATCGCTGGAGTCACAAACAAAACATTTTATCGCAGCGCCTGTGGAGTATTTAAATGGCACTTATTAACTTATTCTATTAAACTTTGGCAAATGCATTAAAGGTTTTTAATAATTGGCATGATGTATAAATTGATTCTTTAATTTTTTTTTCAAATTTTTTGATGAGTAAGTTTTTTCAAAAACTTTTAAAACTGTTTGTTCCTTTTTATTTTTTAGTTTAATTTTTTTTAAATTTAGATTTATTAAATCTCACTAAGATTATTTACATTTTAATGTGAAAGTAAATTTTTAATAAAATAGGTCTTCTTTAGCCGTACGACACGCTGTTTAATCTTATTTTATCGCATTTGGTTTTCATTAAGGTTTAAAATATGTTTGTTTTTTTGTACAATTTTTCGTATAAGTTTGTAAAACAGAAATCATCTTGAAGTACAACAAATGCAGCACTAAAAACACACGCACACACACCTTTTGTTAGATAGCAGAGGAAGTTCAATAGCAACAATAAAGCTGATGACCTCTTTATGCGATTGCACATTTTTGCACTTTTATAAATATAGCTTTTTTCTTTTATATATCCTTTATGCACTTTTATTTTTAATTCGTTCTTTTTTATTTTTTTTTTATTTTTATTGTTTTTATATATTTTTCACTATAATTGACTTTTAAATTTTTCCTATGTTCAATGCTCGACGCGTGCTGAGAGCAGAGAGATGGTTCTGGCGCCAGCGTTGGCCAATTGCAAACTGTTTGAAGGAATTGGGAAATGTGCGCTCTGTTGCTGGCGCTAAAGGATAAAACGGCGACGTCATCGGCAAACAACAAAAAACACGAGCACGAACACGAGCCGAATGGCAAAACAAACCGAACGTTGTGGCATGTGGGCGCGGTGCTGTTTGTGCCTCCATCGTACTGTGGTCACAAAAAAAAAAAGGAAACATCAAGTTTGTTTCAAGAGTTTTGGAGTTAAGAGCAGCTTAAATTTTTACAAAATAAATAATCGATTTCCGTTCATAACACTTGTTTGACGACTAGCAATGCAGTTTATGTTTTATTAACAGCAAATAACACTTTAATTATGTCATTTTGAGTGCTGTTTTATTCCACTGTGTATCGTCACTTTTCCTCTGGCCTTCGTCTTCTTTTTTTTCTCTATGGGTGCTGCACTCGAGTGGCTATGACAGTAATAACCTCTTGGCTCCCACATGGCTGCAAGTCACAAAAAGAAAAAGAAAACTGCTATTCAAATTGCAATATGCATGCAGCCTTTAGGGGCAACAGTTAGATCCCAGGAGATTTCTACCCCCCATAACCTTATCTACGAGTTATCAATCGAGCTGCTGCTGCAATGCAATTATGTATTCATAAGGCATACAAAAACGAAAACCTTACATAGACGGACACTGTGCAACAAGAACAAACTGTCGCAATTAGTGGCTCCCAAGAGCGAAAACTTATCGTTCTCGCTTTTGTTTTCGTCTTTATTGTGGGCGCTTATTTATCGCATTCACAGTCCTTTCTCCCCAGTGCCCCGCACCCTTTCAGACAGACAGTGCAACTGGCAAGCATTTCTAATTTATCATAAACAATATGCCCCCTGATTGGTATAGGTCACGACCCTGGCCCTTTAAATCAAAAAGAAAACATAGAAAGAAAACAACCAAGAACTTATACACTTGGCAAGCAAAAGATTATATAGCCTTGCTTAACGAAAAAAAAATAGCTTACTAAATATTTTTTTCTTTTAAATGAACATTGCTACCTCATACATTTCCATTATATATATATATACATTTGGGCATTTATAATATATTATATATATAAAGTGAGTGTCAAATAAATACATAACACTTCGTTCAATAATGAGTGTGACTGACACATAGATGGCGGCACAAGTTAAATCAATATTTTTTTTCGAAAGTTGCAACCTTTTTAGGCTTACTGTCCAAATCATATGTTAATCCGACCATTTGTTTACAAGTTACAGTGGTGTTTTAATTAATTAGTCACACACATTATTGAACGGCGTTCGTACAAAAGACAAGTTTAACAAAAGCCATTGCATACTCTTATGCTGAATACAAAATAAATGTTGCACTGCTTCGCACTGCTTACATACCGATGGTCTTCAACACGACAAGGGAAAACACAAAAAATAAAAAAATAAATGTACAACCGTCAATTTGCCAAGGCCAGTATAATTTTATGGATTCCAGACATTGAGGAAATATAGTCTACACAAACTTCGAAGAGAGGTGTTGAACAAATCACATGTAAATGAAAGTCAACATTAAATCAAAGTTGCCCAATTTCCAAGCGATTGTTGCGTGACGAGGTCACATTTTCGGCCAAGTCCACATTGTCGTCCACTTGTCGATGACGTCGTTCCTGCCGTTGATGTCATAATTTTAGGATGGAGGTTGTCGCACAGCGCTGAGACGGCCAGATTCTTTCATTGCATGCCAACGCAACGGTGACTGGACATAATTAAAAATGTTTACGCACGTTTCCGTTTCCGGTTGTTGGTCAAAGGTCAGCCCATAAATTATGCTGTAGCGATTTTTACAATTTGACACTTTTACACGCAACTCCATTCGCTAATTGAAAAACTTTGCAACTTTAAAACTCCAATTGAGCTAAAGAGCTTAAGACTTGGCAAACATCTCTGTCTGCTTTGCTAGAGCAGTTCAGTTTTATTACGTATACGCGACGGGCACCATTTTATTTGCTTATAGGTTTCTAAGTGGTATGAACCTACAAAACCATGACCATTCAATCGTTTTTTGATTACTACCAACAAAAAGCTTTTCTTCTATTCTGTTATCAATGCTGAAGCGATCGTTAGTTCCAATCTTATTTAACAATCCTCAGTCTCCCTTTGCACTGCTAGTAATTCAGACGCTTTTGTTCCGTTCTCCTTAAAAGAAATTATCGTTGTTGTTAGTTATAATAAATAGTTTTTATTTTTCCTGATTTCGTTAAGCAATGACTGGAAAAATAATTGCACCTGAAATCGCTTGGAATGAATTACTTATGGATGAGAAAGCTGTAAGAGTGCCTGATTTTTGTCAGCTCTTTAATCTAATCAATATAACCATTTTACAAAGTACACAAAATTGCATTTGCCCTGTAAAAGTAAGCGAGTAGGTTACTTGAAAGGCATATCTAAGAAATTAAACAGTGGTTGCAACTGTGCTGTTGAATCATACAATTTTTTCTGTCTGTTTTTAGTTTGTTTGCAGTGGATCCTATGGCGAAGTTTTTCAAGTGAAATGGACAAGAAATGACAAGATTATTGCAGCTAAACACTTTAAGGGGTCTGAGGCAAGGGTATCAAAGGAACTTGAAAATGAGGTCAACAATCTTTTGCGTGTCAATCATGCGAATATCATAACATTATATGGTATCACCACGGATAAGTACTCAAAGCCATACCTTCTCATGGAGTATGCAGACTGCGGATCTCTACATCACTACATTCATTGTGAGAGAGATAGGTTAAAGAAAATGTCATGTTTGGCATTACACAATCTGATGTTACAGCTTGCCAAGGTCAATATTTGGTTATAATTAAGGTATGGTTTTTTTTTATTAACTTATTAATATTATAGGGTGTTGCGTATCTTCATGATCTGAAACCGAAAGTTATCCATCGTGATCTAAAGCCAAGCAATCTTTTACTCACCAACAACTATCGGACTTTGAAAATATGTGATTTTGGCACTGTTAGAGCACTGGCTTCGAAAATGACGCAAGAAAAGGGTACTACCAGTTATATGGCGCCGGAAGTAGTAGGTATAGATAAGACAGAATGCATTTAATGATACGACTTCACGATTTTAAGCATAGGCAATGAACCAAGGAAGGTATACGGAAAAGTGCGATGTGTTTAGCTTTGGCATAGTACTCTGGGAGGTTTTTTCGGAACAGAAGCCCTATTCACACTTGGCAAACCAAACAGATGTTGCTATTCAATATGCGGTCTTTCATATTGGTAAGATAAGGAGAAAAAAAATTAATCAGCGTAATATCGCTATATTCAAATAATTTATTTTTTTATCTCTGCAGATGAACGTCCTTCATTGGATGCAAAAAAATTAAAAAATCTGGACAATATGAAGTTTTTGATTAAACACTGTTGGGACAGGAAGCCGGAAAATAGGCCAACTATGGAAACGGTGTTCTTTGTTCTCTTTAAGGATCCAAAGTCCGAAGGTTCGTTGCCGGAGCCTACACCAGAAGACTATCAATTTGAAGAAAAGAAAACTTTCTGTTGCAGTTACGCTTTCTTTTGCCGTTGCAGTTGCAAACAAAGACAACATGAAGACTAATTGATAAGATAATATTCGTATTAAGATAAGATAAGATATTAAGATAAAGATAAGATAATATTCGTATTAATGCAAACGATTAAAGAAAACAAGTAAAATCAAAAAAAAGTTTGAAGACA
The DNA here is from genome assembly GCA_018152825.1 of Scaptomyza hsui. Taxonomy (NCBI): domain Eukaryota; kingdom Metazoa; phylum Arthropoda; class Insecta; order Diptera; family Drosophilidae; genus Scaptomyza; species Scaptomyza hsui. The sequence continues at coordinate 1,307,422 of JAECXO010000280.1, forward strand.
TGCTTTTAAAAGTATGTCTCCGTCGAGGTTTGAACCCACGACCTTCAGCCTTTGAAGCGGCAGTCTTCCCTCCATGCCACCAGAGCTTCTCAATTTTAACAGTCAAATTAGTAACTTAAGCAAAAGGGAAAACTGTTTTTCGTGGTTTTTACATGATATCACATATTTTATCTTGCCAAAAACTTTAAAAACATGTATTGTCATCAGAAACACATCTTTGGTGAAAATTTCAGAGCTAGTCGGGAACTTGGTGAAAATTTGATTACAAGAATCCGGTACAAACATACAAACATACAGACAAGTCAAGTTAAATAAAAGCATGTAAAAAAGTGTAATAGCATATAATTATTATACGTAAAAAAAATTGCATTTTTTAATGAAATTTAATTCATATCTTAATTTTAAAATGAACTAAGAAGGCTCCAGTTAATACAGTACAACTGGAAGATACTCTCTAACAATATTTGCAATACCTTTTTGTAAATTTAAACTGACTTTGCAGTGTATCGATAAGTAGAAAGGTTTCTGTTAAAATATCACTTTAAATATATTCAATATATCGATATATTGATATGTGAAGCAAAAACATTGTATTCTTAACCAACACTATTAATATTGTATTTTGGTATTTTAACAATACTGATATGTATGGTATTATTAGCTATATGGAAGTTGGTCATACTGGATTGAGTCTTCTTTCTTCTTCCGGTGATCTTCGAGTTGTTTGGACGTGTTATGAGCACAAGAATATAAATATTTTAATTAAGTGGACAAGAGCAGAGCTAAACAGAAAATAATAAATATAAAGCAAAACACAAAGCTTACGACGTATTTAATCATAATATAATATTTGGGAGAAGTTCGATAAAGGGATTGCAGCTCATTCGACGGATTGGATATCTGATGCACATTTTGGACTTCGCATTTATTTAACAAGACTTGGCATTTATTTCAACAGTTTCAATTTGAGTTCTTATCAATTCTTAAGCAATCGGACGTCAAATCATTATCGCGAAATTTCAGTATTCATTTACACTGCCAGAGTACCTGACGCTTAAGATTCGTGCGCCACGAAATTAGTTTTTTATTTATTTAGAAAATCGTATATTTTGTTTGCTAACATAATGAGTGATCATTTATACAAGAAATTCGAGATTCCTACGGATGAATTACTTTGGAAAACAATGAAAGTAAGAGTGTCAATTCTAATTGCATTATTATAAATATACAAGAACAGTGCATATGTCTAAAACATTTATCTAATCTAATCTTTCCCCTTTCAAACTGAATAATTTGTGAATCACACAACACATTGAATGTGCTTATGTATATATGTCTTTTAATCTAAAAACAATTACTCTGCTCTAATATTAGCAGCTAAGACTTTTCATTGTACTTATTTCAGTTTATATCTGGTGGATCCTATGGCGAAGTTTCTAAAATAACATGGGCAAAAAATGACAAGACTATTGCAGCTAAACACTTTAAGGGTTCTGAGGCAAGGGTATCAGAGGAATTTGAAAAAGAAGTCAAAAATCTCTCACGTGTCAATCATCCGAATATCATAGCATTATATGGTATCACCAAGGATAGTCAATTAAAGCCATACCTTCTCATGGAGTATGCAGACTGTGGATCTCTATATCGCTACATTCATGGTCCGAGAGATAAATTAAAGATAATGTCATATTTGGCATTACACAATCTGATGTTTCAGTTTGCCAAGGTAAAGATTTGGTTGTAATTAAGGTTCATATTTTTAAATTTACTTTTTTCTATTATAGGGTGTTGCGTATCTTCATGATCTGGAGCCAACAATTATTCATCGTGATCTAAAGACAACCAATCTTTTACTCACCAACAACTATCGAACATTGAAGATATGTGATTTTGGCACTGTTAGAGCACTGGCTTCGAAAATGACGCAAGAAACGGGTACTACCAGTTATATGGCACCGGAAGTAGTAAGTATCGATAAGACTGAATGCATTTTATAATACGCCTACATCAATTTTATTTCAAGCATAGTTAGGACCCGACGGAAAATATACGGAAAAGTGCGATGTCTATAGCTTTGGCATAGTACTCTGGGAGGTTTTTTCGGGGAAGGAGCCGTATTCTCATTTGGAAAACCCTATCGAATGTGCTATTGGATATGGGGTACGCAAATCTGGTAAGAAATCAAGCATAACATTGCAACTGTTTAATAATTTATGTTTTCGCTGCAGGAATACGTCCACAATTGGAAGATGTTATGGAAATGGAGAACCGAGACCATATTATGTGGTTGATAAAAAAGTGTTGGGACGAGGAACCGAGCAAAAGGCCAACAATGGAAGAGGTGCATTTTTTGCTCGCCAGAAATCCACCACTCAAAATTAACTTTCTGCAGAAGCCTACCGAGAAAGACTATAAATTTGCATGAGCAAAACTATTACAAATGACAACAGATAAAAATAAAATAACCTCAAGAAACTCTAAAAAAAAAATACATACAAAAGTCATACAACAAATGGAAAAACATTCTCAAATAAGTATTCAAACAAAATCAAGACACTAGTTAAACAAATTGTGGATCTAATTAACTGTGCGCCTTAAAGAAATCAGCCTCTTGAATCATTATAGAAAGTTAAATAAACCAATTGATTTATGCGTGGAGAGCCGCAAAGCAAAAGCTCAATGTCCTTCAATAGCAGAAAACAAAATTTTCAAGTTGCGCACGCCAAGCAATGAAAAGTCCCAAAATTATAGGATTGAAAATCAATTTTTTTATGTTGGCGCCAAAGAGTCCACGAAAATAAAATAAAACTCTCTGGCTGTCCAACTGGGGATGAGAGATGGGAGGTTAAGTGGGTGGTGGGTGGAGGGTGGATTTGGCAAGCGGAAGCTGCGGATGCTGTTGCTCTTGGGCCAGGGTGCCAGGGCGCCAAGTTGGCGACAAAACGCACACGCAGCCAGACTCACATTCACATTGAACTAACTCATAGACAAAAGCTGCGAACAAAATAAAAACGATTTGAGCTGGCGACGAAAGAAGTTCCAGAACATATAGCATGTTGTATGTCTGTTTGTACTACGTATGTAGGTCGCTCTCTATTCTACTTACTTATATTTGCAACTGTATGTGCTTCTATGCGTATTTGTATCTGGGCAAAACCAAGCAACAACATATCTAACGAGCCAAGTATTTAAACGGGGTGCTTCTACACACAACAAAATAATTGAAGAAATTCATGGAAATAAGTGTTCAAAGGTAGATTTAATATTAATCAATAACCATTGAGATACATTTTAAATATAAAGTTTTTTATGTATAGCAGAAGCGATTTGAGCTTTTTATAAAAAATATTTATATCATGGACAATTGGCTTCTTTTGCTGAGTGTAGAAGAGAAAATGAGGCAAAATGTCGTCCTTGTCGTCATCCTACTTCTCCACAATAAAACTAACAAAGTTATGCTATAAGTTGTGGCTGCGTAACTGCGTCTGCGACTGGGCCACAAAACAATTGTACAGACATTTTGGCATCAACTGGCCGAGCACTGGCTTTTGGCCCATTGAATGTGGGCGAGAGTCCTTGGTCAAATTCTACATGAGTACATTGCGGGTAATTGCAACAAAAATAAAATAATACGCATCGTCAGACTTTTGAATGCATTAGTACACTCAGAAAAAAAAACCATACGGAAATCAACTTTTAAAATAGTTGAGTTGAGTTTTTACCATTAAAAGTAGTAAATTTAACTTTGAACAAGTAAGGAAGCTATTTTCGGTCGTCCTGAAACCTAGATCATATCAAAAGTCTTGTATTTCTGTGGCAGCTATATGATACATTTTATCGATCTGACTGCAACTAACAGAAGATCTTGACCAAAGATTTCGATAGCTCTTAAACTAAGGGATTAGCTTGCATATCAACAGACAGACAAACGGACGGACGGACAAAGAGACGGAAGTACGGACACGGCAATGTACAGACAAGGTTATGTTTGAAAAGAATTCAAAAAAAGTTTTGCAAGAAATAAGTGTACTTAAATGATTTGCTTATAAACAAGATATATTTTTATATTCAACATAATATTAATATTTCCACTCACCGCTTGTCCATTTGAGTATAACAAAGGGAATAATTGGAAAAATATGTATTTGTCATATTATTATTATTTTAAATATACTTGAACGTTGGCTAAGAAAACAAACTTTTTTTAATTTCTTTTAAAAGTTAATTCAGCTATTCCGATAAAAATCAATTCGTTATTAATGCTAAATTATGCCCGAAAATAGTTGAATTTACTTATTTCTACTACGTTTTTTTCCGATTGTACTCACTGCGATGATCTTGAGTTTAAGCAACATTATGCAAAACTGCTACTTGTACATATTTTCAATTGATTTCAAGACATATTGAATAGAATAATGTAACGAAATAAATGGAAATAATTGGGCTTTAGACAAAAGTTTAACCTATAACAAAATATAAAAGCATTTAAGTTTGTAGTTGAATACTTGATTTTATCTATTGCAGCTAAACACTTTAAGGGGTCTGAGGCAAGGGTATCAAAGGAACTTGAAAATGAGGTCAACAATCTTTTGCGTGTCAATCATGCGAATATCATAACATTATATGGTATCACCACGGATAAGTACTCAAAGCCATACCTTCTCATGGAGTATGCAGACTGCGGATCTCTACATCACTACATTCATTGTGAGAGAGATAGGTTAAAGAAAATGTCATGTTTGGCATTACACAATCTGATGTTACAGCTTGCCAAGGTCAATATTTGGTTATAATTAAGGTATGGATTTTTTTTTATTAACTTATTAATATTGTAGGGTGTTGCGTATCTTCATGATCTGAAACCGAAAGTTATCCATCGTGATCTAAAGCCAAGCAATCTTTTACTCACCAACAACTATCGGACTTTGAAAATATGTGATTTTGGCACTGTTAGAGCAGTGGCTTCGAAAATGACGCAAGAAAAGGGTACTACCAGTTATATGGCGCCGGAAGTAGTAGGTATAGATAAGACAGAATGCATTTAATGATACGACTTCACGGTTTTAAGCATAGGCAATGAACCAAGGAAGGTATACGGAAAAGTGCGATGTGTTTAGCTTTGGCATAGTACTCTGGGAGGTTTTTTCGGAACAGAAGCCCTATTCACACTTGGCAAACCAAACAGATGTTGCTATTCAATATGCGGTCTTTCATAATGGTAAGATAAGGAGAAAAAAAATAAATCAGTGTAATATCGCTATATTCAAATAATTAATTTTTTTATCTCTGCAGATGAACGTCCTTCATTGGATGCAAAAAAATTAAAAAATCTGGACAATATGAAGTTTTTGATTAAACACTGTTGGGACAGGAAGCCGGAAAATAGGCCAACTATGGAAACGGTGTTCTTTGTTCTCTTTAAGGATCCAAAGTCCGACGGTTCGTTGCCGGAGCCTACACCAGAAGACTATCAATTTGAAGAAAAGAAAACTTTTTGTTGCAGTTACGCTTTCTTTTGCCGTTGCAGTTGCAAACAAAGACAACATAAAGACTAATTGATAAGATAATATTCGTATTAAGATAAGAAAGATATTAAGATAAAGATAAGATAATATTCGTATTAATGCAAACGATTAAAGAAAACAAGTAAAATCAAAAAAAAGTTTGAAGACATGCTTTTAAAAGTAAGTCTCTGTCGAGGTTTGAACCCACGTCCTTCAGCCTTTGAAGCGGCAGTCTTCCCTCCATGCCACCAGAGCTTCTCAATTTTAACAGTCAAATTAGTAACTTAAGCAAAAGGGAAAACTGTTTTTCGTGGTTTTTACATGATATCACATATTTTATCTTGCCAAAAACTTTAAAAACATGTATTGTCATCAGAAACACATCTTTGGTGAAAATTTCAGAGCTAGTCGGGAACTTGGTGAAAATTTGATTACAAGAATCCGGTACAAACATACAAACATACAGACAAGTCAAGTTAAATAAAAGCATGTAAAAAAGTGTAATAGCATATAATTATTATACGTAAAAAAATTGCATTTTTTAATGAAATTTAATTCATATCTTAATTTTAAAATGAACTAAGAAGGCTCCAGTTAATACAGTACAACTGGAAGATACTCTCTAACAATATTTGCAATACCTTTTTGTAAATTTAAACTGACTTTGCAGTGTATCGATAAGTAGAAAGGTTTCTGTTAAAATATCACTTTAAATATATTCAATATATCGATATATTGATATGTGAAGCAAAAAACATTGTATTCTTAACCAACACTATTAATATTGTATTTTGGTATTTTAACAATACTGATATGTATGGTATTATTAGCTATATGGAAGTTGGTCATACTGGATTGAGTCTTCTTTCTTCTTCCGGTGATCTTCGAGTTGTTTGGACGTGTTATGAGCACAAGAATATAAATATTTTAATTAAGTGGACAAGAGCAGAGCTAAACAGAAAATAATAAATATAAAGCAAAACACAAAGCTTACGACGTATTTAATCATAATATAATATTTGGGAGAAGTTCGATAAAGGGATTGCAGCTCATTCGACGGATTGGATATCTGATGCACATTTTGGACTTCGCATTTATTTAACAAGACTTGGCATTTATTTCAACAGTTTCAATTTGAGTTCTTATCAATTCTTAAGCAATCGGACGTCAAATCATTATCGCGAAATTTCAGTATTCATTTACACTGCCAGAGTACCTGACGCTTAAGATTCGTGCGCCACGAAATTAGTTTTTTATTTATTTAGAAAATCGTATATTTTGTTTGCTAACATAATGAGTGATCATTTATACAAGAAATTCGAGATTCCTACGGATGAATTACTTTGGAAAACAATGAAAGTAAGAGTGTCAATTCTAATTGCATTATTATAAATATACAAGAACAGTGCATATGTCTAAAACATTTATCTAATCTAATCTTTCCCCTTTCAAACTGAATAATTTGTGAATCACACAACACATTGAATGTGCTTATGTATATATGTCTTTTAATCTAAAAACAATTACTCTGCTCTAATATTAGCAGCTAAGACTTTTCATTGTACTTATTTCAGTTTATATCTGGTGGATCCTATGGCGAAGTTTCTAAAATAACATGGGCAAAAAATGACAAGACTATTGCAGCTAAACACTTTAAGGGTTCTGAGGCAAGGGTATCAGAGGAATTTGAAAAAGAAGTCAAAAATCTCTCACGTGTCAATCATCCGAATATCATAGCATTATATGGTATCACCAAGGATAGTCAATTAAAGCCATACCTTCTCATGGAGTATGCAGACTGTGGATCTCTACATCACTACATTCATGGTCCGAGAGATAAATTAAAGATAATGTCATATTTGGCATTACACAATCTGATGTTTCAGTTTGCCAAGGTAAAGATTTGGTTGTAATTAAGGTTCATATTTTTAAATTTACTTTTTTCTATTATAGGGTGTTGCGTATCTTCATGATCTGGAGCCAACAATTATTCATCGTGATCTAAAGACAACCAATCTTTTACTCACCAACAACTATCGAACATTGAAGATATGTGATTTTGGCACTGTTAGAGCACTGGCTTCGAAAATGACGCAAGAAACGGGTACTACCAGTTATATGGCACCGGAAGTAGTAAGTATCGATAAGACTGAATGCATTTTATAATACGCCTACATCAATTTTATTTCAAGCATAGTTAGGACCCGACGGAAAATATACGGAAAAGTGCGATGTCTATAGCTTTGGCATAGTACTCTGGGAGGTTTTTTCGGGGAAGGAGCCGTATTCTCATTTGGAAAACCCTATCGAATATGCTATTGGATATGGGGTACGCAAATCTGGTAAGAAATCAAGCATAACATTGCAACTGTTTAATAATTTATGTTTTCGCTGCAGGAATACGTCCACAATTGGAAGATGTTATGGAAATGGAGAACCGAGACCATATTATGTGGTTGATAAAAAAGTGTTGGGACGAGGAACCGAGCAAAAGGCCAACAATGGAAGAGGTGCATTTTTTGCTCGCCAGAAATCCACCACTCAAAATTAACTTTCTGCAGAAGCCTACCGAGAAAGACTATAAATTTGCATGAGCAAAACTATTACAAATGACAACAGATAAAAATAAAATAACCTCAAGAAACTCTAAAAAAAAAATACATACAAAAGTCAAACAACAAATGGAAAAACATTCTCTAATAAGTATTCAAACAAAATCAAGACACTAGTTAAACAAATTGTGGATCTAATTAACTGTGCGCCTTAAAGAAATCAGCCTCTTGAACCATTATAGAAAGTTAAATAAACCAATTGATTTATGCGTGGAGAGCCGCAAAGCAAAAGCTCAATGTCCTTCAATAGCAGAAAACAAAATTTTCAAGTTGCGCACGCCAAGCAATGAAAAGTCCCAAAATTATAGGATTGAAAATCAATTTTTTTATGTTGGCGCCAAAGAGTCCACGAAAATAAAATAAAACTCTCTGGCTGTCCAACTGGGGATGAGAGATGGGAGGTTAAGTGGGTGGTGGGTGGAGGGTGGATTTGGCAAGCGGAAGCTGCGGATGCTGTTGCTCTTGGGCCAGGGTGCCAGGGCGCCAAGTTGGCGACAAAACGCACACGCAGCCAGATTCACATTCACATTGAACTAACTCATAGACAAAAGCTGCGAACAAAATAAAAACGATTTGAGCTGGCGACGAAAGAAGTTCCAGAACATATAGCATGTTGTATGTCTGTTTGTACTACGTATGTAGGTCGCTCTCTATTCTACTTACTTATATTTGCAACTGTATGTGCTTCTATGCGTATTTGTAACTGGGCAAAACCAAGCAACAACATATCTAACGAGCCAAGTATTTAAACGGGGTGCTTCTATACACAACAAAATAATTGAAGAAATTCATGGAAATAAGTGTTCAAAGGTAGATTTAATATTAATCTATAACCATTGAGATACATTTTAAATAAAAAGTTTTTTATGTATAGCAGATGCGATTTGAGCTTTTTATAAAAAATATTTATATCATGGACAATTGGCTTCTTTTGCTGAGTGTAGATGAAAAAATGAGGCAAAATGTCGTCCTTGTCGTCATCCTACTTCTCCACAATAAAACTAACAAAGTTATGCTATAAGTTGTGGCTGCGTAGCTGCGTCTGCGACTGGGCCACAAAACAATTGTACAGACATTTTGGCATCAACTGGCCGAGCACTGGCTTTTGGCCCATTGAATGTGGGCGAGAGTCCTTGGTCAAATTCTACATGAGTACATTGCGGGTAATTGCAACAAAAATAAAATAATACGCATCGTCAGACTTTTGAATGCATTAGTACACTCAGAAAAAAAAACCATACGGAAATCAACTTTTAAAATAGTTCATTTTACTATGTGGGTTGAGTTTTTACCATTAAAAGTAGTAAATTTAACTTTGAACAAGTAAGGAAGCTATTTTCGGTCGTCCTGAAACCTAGATCATATCAAAAGTCTTGTATTTCTGTGGCAGCTATATGATACATTTTATCGATCTGACTGCAACTAACAGAAGATCTTGACCAAAGATTTCGATAGCTCTTAAACTAAGGGATTAGCTTGCATATCAACAGACAGACAAACGGACGGACGGACAAAGAGACAGACAGAGAGACGGAAGTACGGACACGGCAATGTACGGACAATGATTTGCTTATAAACAAGATATATTTTTTTTGTATTCAACATAATATTAATATTTCCACTCACCGCTTGTCCATTTGAGTATAACAAAGGGAATAATTGGAAAAATATGTATTTGTCATATTATTATTATTTTAAATATACTTGAACTTTGGCTAAGAAAACAAACTTTTTTTAATTTCTTTTAAAAGTTAATTCAGCTATTCCGATAAAAATCAATTCGTTATTAATGCTAAATTATGCCCGAAAATAGTTGAATTTACTTATTTGTACTACGTTTTTTTCCGATTGTACTCACTGCGAGGATCTTGAGTTTAAGCAACATTATGCAAAACTGCTACTTGTACATATTTTCAATTGATTTCAAGACATATTGAATAGAATAATGTAACGAAATAAATGGAAATAATTGGGCTTTAGACAAAAGTTTAACCTATAACAAAATATAAAAGCATTTAAGTTTGTAGTTGAATACTTGATTTTATCTAAGTTTTTTTTGTTCGTAATTATAAAATACAAATACAACAAATTACTTAAATACACAGCAGTTGCGTGAAATGAATAAAGTAAATGCTTACGGATATGGTGCTAAATTTAAGATTTCTACACTTGTTTTTAAAATGATCTAAAGCCGAGTGTAGATGAAGGAATGGAAATTAGCGTCGAAGCAGACAGCCCAAGGAGACGGAGAGAGCGAGGGCTGTGATCAAACCAGGGCCGATGCTAGAGAGGGCACGCGGAGCACCATTGCAGCCCTCTTCGCTGCATGTGCAAATGGTTTGCTTGTAGCCCTCGTTGTCGGCAGTGAAGCAGGCATTCTGCGATTTCTCCTCTATCCAGCCACAGCTGCGCTCGATGCGATGCTCATTATTCACCTCCAGCTTGATGATCGTCTTCCTGCAGAAGGCCTGCTGTTCACCTTTGGGTGCACAATCCCTCAGATATTGATCGTCTCGCTGGGCACGTGGAGTATTCACTAGTAGACTGACGCAATCATCGTTGTCGTGGGAGTTGCATTGATGACAGCGCAGACCCCAAACTGCATATAAATAAATGATATGGAAATGGAAAGAAAACCAATTTGTCAGCAACAAAGAATGAACAACACACACACACACACACACACACACACACACACACACACACACAGATATTGGTCGGACATTCAAAATGCAAGTTTTGCCCTTTTCACAAAATCCTGCAGACATTTTGACGGCAAATTATTTTATTAGCCAGCCATACAACTGCAGACTGAGCTGCCAGCTGACTGACGGACAGACTGACTGACTGACTGACTGACTGACTGACTGTTGGCAGTTGGGCTTTGTAATTGCATGTCAACTTGTTACTGTTTCTAATTCTGACACGAAGGCAGCACTTGAATTTAAATGCAGGTAACTTTAGATACCACAACAAAGGTTATATGCAAATCAATTCAATAAAATACACTTAGTCCGCAAACGAAGTAAATTTAGAATATACTTCTGATGCACTTTTTTTGTAACAGTATTATACGCCTGCAATGTGTGCTTATGCACTCTCACATATTTTTTTTTTCACAGTGTATAAGAAAGGAATAACTGACTTTCAAATTGACATACGTTTACATTGTATGTCTGTGCCGTTACTTAATGACCCTCAATTGAAGTAACTTCTCCCACACATTGCAATAAGTACATATATATGTATATAAGTTAAGAGATGAAAAGCGTAAAGTTATTGTTGCTGTATAGCGATAATCAGATAAGCAATTGCACAGTTTTATATCTTAATATATGCACATACTTATACATACTGCCATAAAACTTACACATGCATAGGTAGTCTCCTGTAATGTGAGACATTTGCGTTTTCATTAGCGCACAGTTGTCAAGCACTAACACTAAGCTACAAGTTCAAGTTTATTATGACCGCAAATGTTATATGCAAATAACAGATCTCATTTCTCAATTTCAAATGTCAACTTGTTACTACAATTGCAGAAACAACCAGTATAGTTTTTTTTACCAATTTAAAATCTCATTACTATACAATTGTTCGATAGCACCTGCCAACGGTCTTTTTACAAAAGCCGAATCAATTTGATTACAGATATTGTATTTTGGCTCTTTAGTTGAATTAAAGTGTAAAGCTCAAAATTAAATTGATTTGTTCATTTGACTAAACAGCTACAACCCCAATACGTTCCACAACAGCGCGTACAGATAGAGAAATTAGAACTTGCAAAGCAAAAACCAGATATATCGTGTTTTTTTTTATCATCTAAAACAATTGCCTAATTCTGTATGCATTTTAATTAAACTAACAAAAGAAGTTTGTCGCCGCCAATTAACCTAGTGCATCCGCCAATCACATGACACATGCTTTGTATACACCGAGAAAAATAACTGTAAGGAATCACAACGAAAATAATATGAATTCAAGTATGAAGAATTTTTTTTTTAAGAGCAGAAGGCAAACCACATTTAAATATCCGATCAATTCTCATTTTAAAGTCCGCATTTTTCCTCTGTGCATGTGTAATATGTATATATTTTCATCATTTACCTGATAAGAGATTCGCAATTAAAGCGATTAATACGATGTAGGCGAACGTCGTTGACATTTTCTGTGGTTTTATATTTTGTCTGTGCTCTTGAGTGTTTCTCCAATGGATTCTTCTGATCTGAACTCAGTACTCAGGCGCTATGTATATATGTCCCGTTATTTTTCTAGACAGTCGTTTTCAGTTTGATCTTGATACGGAAAAGTCAATTGGTTTATGGTTTGATAATCTTAGGTAAGAAAAATATAAACAGAAAAGATCAGGTGCAAAATAAGTTGATTGTAATAGTTCAAAGTGATCGACGTAAAAATACCCTGCATTAAAAAGTCTGTGTTAAAACGAATCTAAGATAAACAAACTATTTTTTAGGTTTGCATCTGGCAATAATGTAAAATTGATAGACACACAAATAAATAATTCATGTCTTAAACACCATATCTGAAAGTGTTAAAGGGTATATAGTAGATATGTAAATATTGCTATCTATCAGGTCTGATTAGCAGAAAGTGTTTGGCATATGAATTAGCACTACTTTATTAACTTAAGAGTGCTTTAGAAGATTACTATTTTAGTCATTATTTGTTTTCTTTTTTTTAATCTCTTTTTAAAACATTTTGTAAAAGCTCGCGTTATCTACCTTTGATGCACTTATTGAAAAGTATTTTTATTAAAAAGTGTTTGTTTTTTTGTAGTCAATACTCTTTTCACACACTCGATGTTTTAATTATAAACGTTATTCAATTTTCACAGAAAATATTTATTTGTTATATTATTAACACGAGACGATTTCGGGAAGACAACTTGACGCGCACGCCGTCAAAATGAATCTGAAAACTTGCTTTGAGTTTTTCAAAACAGATTGATTTGGAAAACTGCAAACGCGGGCTCAAGAAGCAGCTGAGCGCTCAGATTAGCGTGTGTGTGAGTGTAGAGAGAGAGTGTGTGTATGAGAAAGAGCGACATTGAGCAGCCAAGCACAGCAGCATCATCATCATAAAAAGCTGGGAGAGATTCTAAATGAAGCTGTGGAAAAACTTCCGTCACTTGATCGCTGCCGTGGGGTTGCGTGTGAAGGGAATGGGGGCTGTACTCGCACACACTGAACACAAACAAAAGTGCAGATTCCAACACAAGGAATATGTTTGGTTTTAGGTAAAGTGAATTCTTAATCATATAGCATTCTCACTTTCCAGAATACAAACTTGATTTATAGTTTAAAAATATGTGAATAAATTACAATATTTCTCTCTCAGTGTAGCTGCAATGATAAGCTTTATGAGTATTACAACTGAAAATTAAGCACTTTTTATTAATAAAAGCCGCTTTAAAGCGGTTATTATAACAAACTAAAATTATCCAATTGTTTGTAAGGACTTAAAGCCTATTAGTTCCTGTTAAAAACGTATTAAGTATTTGTTCACAAACTTCGTTTATACTACACGTGCCAAACGCATTTGTTTTCTGTTTAAAACTCATGAACACGTTTGCTAATGATGTTAATGACTGAATGTGTGTGTTATTGTTGTTGCGTATTTGATACGATTTGGGTTCCGGTGATAGGAAGACGCACAACTAAACAGTTTTGTTATCAGTGGTCTGTTTAGTTGAAACTGGTATATGGCTACCAAAACTCAACCACTTTGGTTTCATCCAGCTAAGCAGTCGAGATCTGCTTCTCGGCTTACACTCGGCCACCAGCTCAATGTGCACAGCACAACAAGAATAATGAGTGGAAAAACCTTTTTGGGGGCTGCTTATCAAGCGAAGTTCAAGGCGCATTCATATTTGTTTTCTCTTTCGCTTTTTGGGCTTATAATACACGCTCATACAGAAAAGGTGGGAATCGGTTTCTTGTTTTGTGTAACAAAATGTGCATGCATCAGCGCTTTTGAGCAAGATATCTCAGAAACAAGCGAAAACAAGCGAAAAATAAATATATACATATGTAATGTGTGCTCAAAAATTTACATATTATAGAATGAAGTCAGATTATTTAGGCATTTAAGCCAATTGTATATCCCACTTGTCAGACACAAATATATAAGATATAGGTTTTTTTTCGGTGTATGTGTATGCAAATGTGTGTCTTAAGGTATTACTGCATTGTTTGCTTAATGTAATTAAACGAGAATTTCTGCAAAGTTGAATGAAATTATTGCGCTGAATATATATTATATGTATATAAGTACGATTTATGCATGCAGCTGTTGGTTCAAGCCGGTTTTAAGCGGTTTCTTACTTAAACTTTGCTTTTAAACACATTGGCTCAGAAGGTAAGGTTAAATAACCAAGATGCAAATTCAATCCTGGGAATTAATTACTTTAATTTTTTTTATTTTACTTTTTACTTAGTTCTACTTACAAAACTGAGGTATGTTTGTGTACTCGTTTTTTGCTATTTAAAGCTTTTTTTTCTTGTAGTTCCTAGGCAGTTGGCAGAACTGAGACTTATCCAGCTGGGTCGTTGAAATTCTTTAAACAATATGTCAATCCAACATTCTCAGCAAATTGTGACTCAAGATGAGTACGAATCGCATACAAACAGCTGATCAGATCAGATTCCCTATACCCATACACAAATAAAGCTCTTAAGTATACTTAATTTGTGTGTGTGTGTTTGTATGAAGTTAGCTTTGGTGAGCGTATTTGAACACAAATACATACAGTATATACACAAAGAGAAAACATACTAGAATAAATACTATTTTGGAAGTAGGGTTTTCTTTATGTGCATAATAAAACTAATGTTTTGCTAAAACCGGTTTGCTTTGACTTGATTTAGTGGCTGCGAACACGCCTTCCCTTAACCCCCACACCACCAACCCCATCGCTAAATATTAATAGCACGAAGTAATGATTAGCATTAATAAGCTACAACATTTAATGGGGCCCCTTTTAAATGCGAGAAGAAATGGGGATTTAAGCATATGCAAAGATGACTTCATTGAGTCGCCGTTTTTAATAATACTGGGAATTTATTTGTTTCCGCATCAACCAGTATAATTGTGTCTTGGAAAAGCTTTTAGAGAATGGAGCTTAAAAGCTCGGTAGCTTAATGCTTTAAGCTGGCAAACGGCTCGTATGCTTAATGCATCAATTTGAAACAATTTATGGTACTTTAACCCTAGAGTTGCCAGATCTATTTATAGACAAGCATCGCTAAATGAAAGTGGTAATGACATCAATTGAAGACAAATCTGGATAGATGGTGGATGTGCGAGCGAGACAAATGCCCATCGAAAAGGGCAAGGCACTATGCTTGAGATTGAGTTTGAAGATTGAGAGACTGGATGAGGTCTGCAAATTTTACGCTGATTGGGGCACAAAAGCGACGCACAATCGCAAAAAAAAGCAATGTTTATCGTGATATATATAGAAAACACTAGCTTAACTCAATTGGACAGCGACTCGACGACTTGGTGTGTTGATAGGCAAAAGGAAACTTACGATTAAGCTTAATTAATATGTTGGACAGATTTGTGTGCCACCAGTGAATACTGGAACTACTTAGACATGCAGTGTAACCCGACCGCAATTTTACGTCTGATTTTATTAATATGTTTCTTATTTAGTGGCGCTCAGTCTTAAGACTACTGAAACATATCAAAAGAAATGCGTAATTTGTAAATAATTTCTACTGGTAAAAAGAAGCCAAAATATTTTTATGGCTTCTTCAAAGCTGTAAAAATCAGTTCTCTAAGCCATGCTAACGATAGATTTGGTGAATTTATATTGTCTATATTGCCTGTTATGAATAAAAATTCCATAAAGCTTTTCACCCCAATTAAACTTTTTTACGGCCCTCTCTGACAAATCCTGGCGAGAGAGCAAGGACTTTATGGGACACACAGTTATTTGCTCTCACAAAAGCTTAGAGATAAAAGCTTGTCGCTGGGCATTTACCGCTGAATTGTTTGGTTGCTGGGAATGAATGTGTGAATATACATACATAAATATGTATGTATGTATATGTGTATTTGACCGAGTGAGTGGCTCCTCATCTGCTCATTCAGCTCATTCGTGGCACATTTGTCGTGCAAGCTGCGTCTTCAGTTTCAGTTCCAGTTGTCGCTTGTTGTCGCTGTGACGTTCTTCGTACATCGTTCTGTCCGCCGTGCACCGTTTTCGCTTGCAAAAAAGAACCAACAAAAAAATTGGAAGGAAAACGGAAAGCACACACAATAGATAATAAATCCAAAAACGGTTGTTCAAGTGGGCTGCATACCGAAAAATATCCATAAAAAAAAAACTCAAAACCAAGCATAAATTTGCTTTAATATAATAATTTTAAAGAGCAGTGTAGAGTAAATTCATATTATTCAATTTAAGTAAAATGCAGTACATCTATGTGATTAGCGCGCTAATTTTGGCAATTGCCGTGCAGCAAGGTAAATCAAAGCAAATAGCAAATAGCAAATAGCAAAAAAAAAACAACCAACACACACGTAGTAGTCCCCCCCGTTCCCCACCCTTCCCAATTGCTTAAGCTAAACAAAAAACGGAAATCTGCCAGTGTGATTACGATTACATAATGCGTACGATGGAACGCCGAGGAGCAAATGCAGAGTGGAAGTCACAGCTGGGTGCGGGACATTGGGAGGGAGGGGTGGCGACAAATAAAGAGAGGGGCGTGTACAGCTCGAAGAGCGAAAAAGAGCGAGTCAATTTGACGCCGTTTTTTTTTTGAGTGCCGGTCGCAATGGCGCCTTTTTGTCCAGCAAGAAATTTCCTTGGGAGTCAACCCAGCTGGCAAACTGCCTGACAATTTTTAACTTTAAAACAGCATTCCCATTCTATACATATTCCTTAAAGAACCTTTAATTTACCTATACTCAATCAACTAAAATCGTTGTCTTATCCATTTTGAGCTTACATCTTAATTATCCTTAGCGCATTATCGCATTTTACGCTTGACATATAACATAAAAAGTGCGAAATCTAACTAAGCGGATCTCAAGTCGTTTTTTTTCTCTCTTTTTTTCTTTCCTGCCTGTTAACTGGATGAGTCGTGCGTATGTGTGCGTGTGTGCGTGTATGTATGTGTATGGGAATGTAGGACATGCGCACTTCTGCACTATTTGTATATATGCCCTCCTTTCACTCGGCTAGCAGGCTTGGATCCAATTGCAACAAAAACACGACTCCTTACCCTTACAAGAACTAAACTTACATACAAGAATGAAAACGATTATGACTTGACTGAATATTCAAAAGTCTACATTATATGTCTATCAATTTATGGGGGAAAAAAAAAACAATCAATACAATTTAAAACCGTGCACTAGACAGAATTTTACGACGTGGTTGATTCTATTCTCTATTCCACATTTATTTTAATTGACTGGAATCAATGAAAATATTTTACATTTAAAGCTTTCAACTTATGTAAAATACCTTCTAATTAATTAGTTTGGAATTGAGTTCGATGGAACTTTTAACTTTTTGAAGAAGAGTTTACTAAAACTAGAATGCCATTTATCTTCTTCTGAAACAATATTCCACAAAAAATACCGAATGTCATTGCTCTGCTTCTAAGTCTTTGGTTGATGCAGTTTGGGGTACGATGTTTCACTCATTTTACTCCATTGTTTAGCTCAGGGTACTCCAAAAGAAACAATGCCGGCAGCACTTTTGTCTGACTTATGTAACCCACTTTGGAGGCATTGTGGGTTGAAAGGTGGGCGGCTGGTGAGAAATCGAGCAACGAGTTATTGCAGTCCATTAACACAAAACCGAAAGCTGAAGCTACGACGAAGGAGATTGGTTCTAATTAGCGGGTGGCACTCTCAAGTGGCCTCACAGCCAGACACTAATGGAGGCGTCGCTAGTCTCTGAAAACGGCATTGGACTCATGGTCTGACTGCCTGTGTCTAACTGCAATGTGCCATTTTTAGCGCACTCCAATTGCATAATCCATAATGCTAGGAAATTTTTAAGCTTTTTGAGCTAATCAAAATTATGTTCTCTCTTAGAAAACCTTTATCCATAACTGAAAGCGTTGTTACTATCTTATGTTAAAGCAATCACTGTCTATAAATTTATGCACGAAATTTAGTATGTCTGTATTGGATGAAATGATATAATGCGAATCTCGTGTCGCGCACGACCTTAAATTCAATTTAGCTAAGTCAACGTCTCAATCTAAATCTTGAGCTCAATGCAGCGTCTAATATTTGTTTACACTTGCCTCTTTTCCTATTGTTGTTTAACAATTAAGGTTAAGCGTACAAATATACGTACTATGTAAATGGAAAACTTTCTTAATTGACTGCAGCTCTTTTGTGGTCAATTAAGTGCCAGATTAAACAGGAAACCCAGTCTGCGTACATTTATTAATTGTTGCTAATGCAAATTATCATTTTTATTATCTTAATGCAGGCGTTGCCATCAAGTGTTTTGTGTGCAACAGCCATAAAGATGCCAATTGTGCACTGGACATACCGCCAGATAACTTGCTTAAGGACTGCCAGGAGGAGTATTCGACGCGTGGCAAAGGACTGCCCACCTACTGTCGCAAGATCACACAGATAATTGAGTTCTCCGTCAATAGCCGTGAGTACAAAGTCCAAAAACCTTTCAGGATCTTTTAAACTCTTGTATAACTTTGCAGTGCCACCAGATAGCCGTGTGATACGCACCTGCGGTTTCCAGAATCAAACATCGACCAACTATTGCTATAGCCGTGCCGGCTTTGGGGGCCGACAGGTGGTCTGCTCCTGTGATACGGACAATTGCAATGGTGCTGCCGCTTTGAGTGGCATCTCGACCTTGGGTCTGCTGGCCACAGTTGGTCTCCTTCTGGGCGCCTTCAAATGGCTGCAGCGTTAAACAACAACAAAAAAACCAAAAACCAAAACAACAAAACCAAAATCGCCAAATGGTGCGACGCTTTAGTTGTTTTCTTCATTTTAATTTATTATAATTATTGTTTTTTGATGCAAACCAGCCACATTTGATATTTTTTTTTGTTAAGCTGTCAGCTGATTTATTCCCAAAAAGAATGCTGCAGTATCCGGTAAGCAAAAACTTTATATAGATATTCAATAATGACCACCTTTCTCATGATTTTTCTCTCTTGCAGTTATGTTTTTTCTACTGTATCTAAACGTCAAAAGCTTTATATGAACAAACCAAAAAAATATTAACAAATCTTTGATTGTATATATAAAAAAAAATATAACATAAATGTGAGTCTAGCAAACAATTGGCCAATAAAATCATACTTCGAATAATATATAAAAGTATAATAAAATCAAAGACCTACCGCAGTTAAAAAAGTATTCAATGCCCCACTATAAAAATTATGGATTAAATAAATTTAAAAATTGTTGTAACTAAGGATAAAACATAATTACAAAAAAAATTAAAAAAAGAAACTTAGTAGTACATACATAAATAATAAATGTTAACACATTTTGTCTGATTTTCTCTTTTTTAATTTCATAATAAATCAATTTACTTTAACCAAAAAAAAATATTAAGGGCAGCTAAACAAAAAATATTTAAAAATCAGCAAAAGTGCTTAACAATTGCATAAATAAATAGTAAAACGATTTCTTAGTATAATACGATATAACAAAAAGAGCATATAAATGTCATCAAACAAAATTTCCTACCCTACCCAAAAAAAAAAAAAAACTTCTAGGTTAAGTTGAACACGCTTAACGGACATCGCCCGAGGCCAAGAGATATACACGCCCCACAACACTGCACTCGAAAAAATCAAAACACACTCGTTGTAACCAACTGCCAAAAAAAAACACAAATTTAAACGTTTTAAATATCAACTTACGCACAGAGAAGCGCTCGGAATTCGAAGCAGTGCGAAAGAGCCATATGCTGTAGAAACAACAAAAAATAAAATAAAAATAACGTTGTAGAACCCAAGCCCCACAAAGTACATTATTTTTAGTTCAAATTGTAAGCCACATATTGCAAGACAACAAACTTATATAGTGACAAGTCTTAAGTTAAGTCTCCTCCTCTTCAATGCAATACAATTTTAAAATGTTTGACCGAAGAAAACAATAAATATTATTAAAAAAAAAATATAAAAAATGCAATTCTTGACTTTTAGATTATAAGCTAGCATTGGAATTACACTGAAATCATTATACAAGATACAGTGATCGCTAGAAATTTATTAACAATTTCATGCTTAGAATGGCAGATACATATAAGAATTAAAAAAACTATTTTAAACGGATCAATGTCGGTCTAGTATGGAAGCTACCACTGTACTTGATACCTTCAATTATGATAAACGCGTTTTGACATTAGACTCACCGACTCAGGACGGTGGTGGGCAGTGCATGTCTTTTAACCCAGAGTGCTTCTTTAGTCACTTTAGGCATCTGCGTGCAATACACGCTTTAAGGCAAGGTAACAGCGCTTGCTGGCCAGCTCGTGGTAACCAACTGGACCACGTTCGCAGTCGGCGCAGACGAGAAACTTGCGCCCGTCAACGGTGTGGGAGAAGCCGATGTTCTCAAATGTCATCATATCGGCGACAAGCCAAAAATGACGCAGTGTCTCTGTGTTGAACGCATCGGCTTTACTATCTTTGTTCTGTTCCATTAGCGGCACATCTATCTGAAATAAGTTGACGAGCATTACAAACAGTTGAGTTATTGTCAAGTTACATACCTCGTGCTCACAGAAGGAGCCCTCTTTTGCTTTCAGCATTAAACTATTGCAAAACTGACAGCGCACATTTGTCTTATTGTTATTGTTTACAATTTGATCTGCAAAATTCACTTCTTCTGTCATTTTGGTTTTATTTATACTATTTTTTTTTTCAAGTGCTTCTTCTTTTTGTGGTCACAGTAGCAACGATTCAAAGCATTCCCAATGCCCTAGAAAAATTTACCAAAATATGTGGGGGTACACTTAAATGACTATCGGTTTGGTGTCAAAGTTGTTAGTGTTGAGCAACAATATTACAATTTTAAAAGAGTGAAAGCCGTTAACGCATTTTTAATGTGATAATTTCTGTGACAAGTTTGGTGTTAATCAAAAGCAGATTTGTGTATCCGATTTGAAAAATAAATCATATTTAATTTTTGATATACAATTTTACACAAAAAACTGAAATAGCCCATTAATCATATCGATAGGCAGATGCTTTGTCGTCCTTAGCACGATTTTGCACACATCTCTGGGAATATGTACGTTGCGCCGTCGCTTTCGGCCGTTCACAGTTGCCGTTGCTCGTTTTAAGTTTTATTTTCGGTTCGACTTCCAGGTGAGCAATTCCTACTTTAAGCAGTGGTAAAACTATTATTTCATATAAATGTGTAAGGGTTTTCTTTTTTTTTTTTTTTTTTGGCACAATATGTGCACGCATAGGCATTGAAATTGCAGTCATTTTCTCAGCTGGCAAAAAGCTAACCTAAAAAAGTTATTTTCTCTAAATTGTTTTTTTACAGTGTCACTTTTTTTTCGTTCATTTCTGTTTGGTTTTTTTCGTTTACATCCGAGTGTTTTAAATTATGAATACCACACCCATGTACCGTATGCCAGTGCTCGCGCTTGAGGCTCGTCAGCAATTAATGTACCAGCAGAGCACTTACGTGGATCGCTCGCAAGCGGCGTATATTGTGCAGGAGTCGCATGTGTCGCAGAGCTCCTTTTCAATGTGCATGCCGTCGATGCAGGTGCGCCCCCAATTTCCAAACGGTCAATATTACGGTGGACAGATGCCAGTGCCACCACCACGTCAGCCGCGTGCATGCATGCATCACTATCCGTACACGCAGAACAGGGACAATGTTCAGTATTATGCAGCCAGCTCGGGTAAGTCAACGCATTCTCTTTTTTTTTTTTTTTTTTCAAATATGCTCTGTCATCATATATACATATATTTGCAAGTGTGTGTAACGGTACAAGCCGGCCATTTTGAAAATGGTGTTGGTGAAAACTAAAAGCTCACATGCATGAAATTCTATTCTTTACTTTAAATTAATCAAAGTGAAAAAGAATAGATATAATTTTTTACCATGTATTGCAATAATTCTACATGCAATTTAGAACCATAAAAAGCTGGTGTAGCTATTTTCCCCTCAAGTTTGCACACATATAAGATAGCACTTTCGAGCACTGTTTTTTGTTTTCAGCCGCAATGATTGGTGATGGCCAAGCATATGTGCAACAGGCCAGCATGCAGGGCGGCTATTATGGGCCGCCGCAGCAGCAGCAGCAGCAACCACAACCACAGCTGCAACTGCTACAACGTCCCCAACTAAGGGATTGTGCCACCCAGACGTATGCGATTGTCAAGCGCAGCTGTGATGCAGCTACCCAAACCGAGACTGTTGAGGAGACGAAGACTGTCAAGGACCAGGCAACGAATACCGACGAGAGGTAAATTAAGGAAGCGCATGGACAATGCAATTATTTATCGCCGAATAATATTAACTATTTGTAGCACCAATGACTCGTGCGACGGTAATTTGTTTGAGAGTGCTGGAATTCCTGCTGTTCAGCAGAACGGGCGTCGTAATTCGGAGATGATACTGCCTGAGGAGCGACTTAAGGACATGACACACATCTCTTTGATGGGCAGCGACATTGCCGAACGTGTGGCAATTTTGAATCACCAGCGTCCTTGCTTTAAGAAGGTGGATACTTTGTGCGGCCGCCTCAAACAAGATCTGGTGCGTCCGAATAGTGTGTTGCCCAACATCAATTCGCAGGGCATCGCTTGGGCCGTCAAGGATTTTATTTTCGTGTTCACACGCATTGTCCACTGTTGGATCATACTAAAGGGCTATATTTACAATACACCAGCTGCCCTGAACAAAATCAAGGACGAGCTGCCGGATGGCTTTATGACTGCCTTCGATTTGTGGCAGATTAGCACCTTGAACTTGATCTATTTTATCATCATGTCGTTTACCAATCTTGACGTATTGCTGCAGAAGCAGAAGAACAGCTTCTCCAACAACAACGAGAATATGTGGAGCAGCAATGAGAACAGCAGCGATTCCAATTCCAGTTCTCCGACCCAAAACGCCGAAGATACTTCTCCACGTGGCCCCAGCGCCCACAGCACACCCTACAAGAATTGTCAACGTAGCGAGCCGCAGGAGGAGCCATCTCCAACAACAGCAGCAGCAACAGATGATAGACCAAGGGCTAACGGCGACTTGAAGTATAAGTATACCATGGTTAAGGACTCAGAAGAGGCACAACGTTGTGTCAATGCAAATGGGACATATCTCAAAACTGGCACCTATACGCCCCTCAAGAAGGATGAGAACCCCATGGAGCAGTCATCAACG
The DNA here is from genome assembly GCA_018152825.1 of Scaptomyza hsui. Classification (NCBI taxonomy): domain Eukaryota; kingdom Metazoa; phylum Arthropoda; class Insecta; order Diptera; family Drosophilidae; genus Scaptomyza; species Scaptomyza hsui. Next base: position 1,330,925 of record JAECXO010000280.1, read on the forward strand.
CCACCATTGCAACCATCGGTGGTAGCAGCCATTGTGCCCAATGCCCCGACAACTGCCAGCACTCGCAAGATATTCGGACCCAAGCACCTAGACGCCGGTATAAATACCCAAACTCGCCCAAATAATATCATGGCCAATAAGCCTGCCGACATGGGCGTCTTGTTGTATCAGCTAAGCGGACACATTCGTCAGCTGACGACCATCGAGAAGTTCTTCAACAAGCAGTTTACCCGCAACTATGTAAGTTGAATGGATCTATTGTATTATCCTTGTTTTATGTACATATGTGTTATTGCATTTCAGTTTCGCGATTTCTACGAGCGTTGCGAGTCTGATTTTATTGATGTGCGTACCATTGTCTTGAAGTGTGAGAGTGCTACCTATGGCCACATTAATCAGGCCGTTCACGATTTAAGACGCATTGTATACGTGGTTAGCAAAGATCTAGAGGTATTACAACTGATCAATTGTAAAGACACAAAATAACATATACACAAACGAACAGTGTATATACAATTATGCTTTTTATTATCTTTTGCTGCGTTTTAGCTGGCGGACCGCGTATATATTGCAAGGTATAAGTATGAGTTTGCCATTTTGTGGACTAATGTTTTCTAATCACTGGTCTAATCATTGGGCACTAATCTCATATACTAAATGTTAAACACACGACTAATATGTTTTAATCGGCACCAATTAATTACATTCCCAACATTACTCATCTTAAAACACATTCTTATCATATTTATTTTGTAAGCCTTTGCAGATCATTTAGTTTTCTTTATTCATATTAACTAATTAACAAATTAGTTACTAATGGGTATATAACATCTGCAAGGGTATTCATATATATTGTTTCATTACTTATAAGCCTCTTTCGCTTTTAACAGGTTCATACCAACATGGATTTGCGTCTCTATACAGCTCTCTATGAACGCTCCATCATTCGCATGCTATCAAAATCGCCCTTTCATCCCCATCTGTTTCTACACATTACTGGAAAGCCCGGCGAGAAGATTTTTTCAGCTACACATAAATATTGATTCATTCAATGTTAATTTTCAATAATTAACTATTCAAACACACTAAGCACACAAACACACACAGCAAGAATTAAGTCCCTGTGAACTTGCTATTTGAAAAGTTATTCAAAGTCCAGTGTCTTACACCTCAGCAAAGAATCATTCTACATCAATGTTTCAATTAACAAGTAATGATTTTTACAATTCGATCAGAACTTTTAACACAAGGACTCACACAAAAAAAAAAAAAAAAAATTCCATATTACACACTATAAAGTTGAAATCACAGTCACTTATATTTGTAGATGAAAACAAAAGTCTTAAAGCATTGAAAACAGCTTGAGTATGCTGCGTCATACGTATTTCAAGCGAATAATGCTACTTTGAAGCTAATTGAGATACAAATTTGTGATCCAAAACAACAGTTAATCAAAACCAAAACATATCAAATTAAATATTGTATATGATCTGTTACATTTAAAATTGTGTATTATATCTGGTTTATAGATAAACATAAAAACTATGAACTAACATAATGAATGTAAAACAATAAATATATACAGATCGAAAAGCGAACACAATAATTCCAATACATCAGCTAATTGATTCTACCAAAATCTTCCACACTGATGTCCTGCGCCATCAGCATGCCATGAAATAGGGAGCCGCCATCGTTAGCCAACTCTTGTGGCTTGCCCTGCTCGCAAATCCTGCCATCGTCCAGCACAAATATGCGATCCATGGCCTGCAGACCGCGCAGACGATGTGCAATGAAGATTAAAGTGCAACTCTTGAAGGCATTTCGCAATGCCTGCTGCATGCACAGATCCGACTCATCGTCCAGCGAGGAGGTGCCCTCGTCAATGCAAACGACCTTTGCGTTCTTGAGCAGCGCCCGGGCCAAGCACAATAGCTGCCGTTGTCCGGCCGACAAATTGTTGCCAGCACGCTCGATACGCCCATCCAGACCGCCCAGCTGCTGTACCAGATGTGTTGCTGCCGCCGAGTTCTTGATGGCATGCCAGATCTCAGAGTCATAGAACCGGTGGCTGGGATCCAGATTTTCACGCACGGTGCCTGAGAAAACGAAATAAGAAGATGAGTTAAAAGATTCAAAGTACAACATAAAGTAAAAACACACCCTCAAAGAGAAAGGGCTCCTGGGTAATGACGCCAATGCGTTCGCGCAACAGACTTAGCTGCAGTGTCTTCAGATTCATCTGGTCCAGATAGATGTCGCCTTGGGATAACGGTGCTACACGCAATAGAGCAGCCAGCACCGAGCTCTTGCCGGCTCCCGTGCGCCCAACGATGCCAATGCGCTCGAAGGCTTCCGTTTCAAAACTTATGCCCCGCAATGCTGGCGACAAATGCTCCCGATAGCTGAGCTCAACGTTCTTGAAGCTGAGTACACCCTGTGTGGGCCAGCCAAAGGGTGGATCTGCACTACCCTCGGCATTCTGTTCGGGCTCCAGCTGCAGATACTGATCCACACGCTCCACTGCGACCAGTTCTTGCTCGGTCTCGGCCACGGCATGCAGCAGATCACCTAGCTGACCGGTTACGGACAAGGCGTACGAGATGCAGAGACCCACCAGGCCAGGATTGGTTGTATGTGACGCCGTTATCGCTGCCAACAAACCAGCGCCACCCACCAACAAGGAGCCGAGTAACTGAAGACGCAACGATAGCCATTGTTGGGCGGCCGATGCCGACAACTGTGCCTTGGTGCTCTCCTCCAGTTTGCCCTGAAAGTCGCGCTGAAACCGCGCACTTGCACGCATGCTGCGTATCGTCGGCAATCCCTGCAGCGTCTCCGTGAAGTGCGTATAAAGTGGCGACATTGCATTGCTCGACAAGCGTTTGATATCCCGCGAGGCATGGCGATAGCGTTGCTGCAGATTCAAGTAGATGGGCACCATGGGCACAATGACCAACACCAGCCAGGGCATGGCATACAGGCTGACACACAACGCGCCCACCAAGCCGGCCAGCTGCGCCAGCAATATATTTAGTATAAAGGGCAGCGAATCGTCCACTGTGTTTGTGTCCGAGGAGAAGCGATTCAGGATGCGACCCACTGAGGTCACATCAAAGAAATTGAACTTGGCCTGCAAGGGAACAAATTTTTGATTAATGAGCACCAGTTATGGATGAATGCTGTACTCACAAACATAACCCGCTTGAGGAGCTGCTCATGCATAAAGATGGCCGCCTTGATGCCCGCGTACGCAAAGAGAAAGGCACGTGTGAGAGTCACCACTGAATTGGTGACTGCAATTGCAGCAAAGATGCCCAAATAGAAGCCAGTCGTATGAGCATCACTCTCATTCCCAGCCAGACCAGGTCGCATCAGCTGATGCTCCAGCGTCGTATCGTTCGTATGTATATCGAGCGTCGTTTCGGTGACCCAGTGTGCCAGCCAGGCATCGCTCAGATTGCGCGACAGCTGCATGAGGAGCACAAACAACAGCACTGTGAAGGCAAGCGGTGCACTCACTGCACGCCAATAGCAGGCAAACACATTGCCCGAGAGATGACCGAATTCACGCGACTCCTCCAGCAGAAGACTATCCACGCTGCGTTTATCCTCATCATCAGTGGGTGCATTGTTGGACAGCTCGACGGAGCAACGACGCAGCAACGCTTGTGCTTCACTGGGTATCTCCTCGTTCTCGTCCTCACTCAGATCAATGCTCTCGCTCATGTAGACACTGGGCCGCAATTGGCCATCCTTTACATGCAGTATCTGATTGGCATGGAAGAAGAGTTGCGTGCTCCGTGTGACCACGATTCGTGTCTTCTGCTTCAGCAAACCGAGCAAACAGTGACGGATTATGTGCTTGGAAACGTGTGCATCCAGCGCAGAGAGCACATCATCCAGCAGATATACTAAAAACAAGGATGTTAAGAGGTAAATACTACTCATTGATGATCTCAATTGTTAACTCACCTTTTTTATCCTGGTAGACGGCACGTGCCAAAGCTACGCGTGCACGCTGTCCACCGGATAGAGTGCGTCCATTCTCGCCAACACCAATAAGATCACCGCCAAGGGTGCGTATGTCGTCGTTGAGGGCGCAGGCATGGAGCACCGTTTTGTACCACTGCTCATCAAAGTGGCTGCCCCACACAATGTTGTCGCGAATGGTGGCACGTTGCAGCCAAGGGGATTGGGGCACATAACCAAAGCCGGTGGTTAGCTCCTGGACACACACCTCGCCATCGAGACACTGCAGCCCAGCAATGATGGCTGTGAGGAAGGTGCTCTTGCCACCACCAACGGGTCCCTCAATGCAGATCAGTTGACCCGCCTTAAAGTCCACATTAATGTCGCTCAAACGGAACTGTGAGGCAGTCGTTGGTGTTGTTGTGCCTGTGCTGCTGTCACTCTCCTTGTGCTCCGTATCGTGCACAAAGTGGGCGCACTTCATCTGCAGCACACTGGGTGTGGCATCGGCTGCTGTTGCCGTGGAGCGCATTATGGGATTATAGTAGCTGGAGTAATCCAGATTGGGCACATCCATCAGCTGTTGAACGCGACGCAGTGAAACCCACGCCTCAATCAGTCCATTGAGGACCCATGGAAAAGCGTTCAGCGGCCCGATGAGCATGTAGAGCAATGCGACGCTCGTGTATGTCGTGGAGGCAATCAACGGATTGCCCAGGAGCACAGACATGCCAAACGTCAGCAGGCACATGAGCACTGGTGTCGTTGCCCAGAAATAAACACACATGGCATCCAGATACTTGCGCTTGGACAGAAACTTCAACTCCACTTGACGCAACTGGCGGATTTTGGTGATGAATATGGGCTCCCAGGCATTTGTTTTGATCTGCTTGGCGCCTTGCATTGTCTCCGTCGTGGCCGACAAGCGTGCATCCTTGGCAGTCATTAAGCCCGTGGAATAGATGCCAATGCGTTTGGCCAGCCAGCGATTAATGGGTATCAGAAGTGTGGCAAAGGCCACGCCCGCCAAGAACGCTGCGCCCAGCTGCAGGTAAAGCAGATACAATGTGGTAAACAGTTTGAAGGGTATGCTCCAAAAGAAGTGAAAGCTTATGCATGAGTTGACAATGCGATCCGCATCCGTGGACATCAAGTTTAGCATATCCGGTCGAGATTCACGCACACCGCGCGCTTCCAAAGCTTTGCGATAGATGCCACTGACGACGCCAGCACGCATCTTCATGCTGACCATGGCCATGCGCCAATCGAAGTGACAGGCACACAAGGCGGACAGCAGAGTGCTGCCAAATAAGCCGAGGGCATAATAGTAGGCACGATTGTCCTGTGGACTGTCCTTTCCACTATCCTGCTGCAGCAGTCCGCCCAGCAGCAAAGGACCCGCAAAGCTGCTTATATCTGCCACCAGACGCAACAATCCAATCAAATAGAACTCCAGTCCGAAGCACTTGTGCAGGGCACGTAATAAGCTCTGCGTTTGTGACAACGCCAGATGCAGCCGCTCACTCAATCTTGTTACGTTCAGCGCATCGGGCAGATCAAACAGATCCTCAATGCGTCGTAATTTGCCAGCAACTCCTTTGTTGATCAATGGCTGCACCCAGTGGAAGATGAAACGTGACGCCCAGTTGGCTTCGTCCTGTGCATGGCCAAGAAGCGCTTCATTCAGCTCAAAGTGAAAGTACGTGTAACGATTTGCCAGCAGTGCCTCCTGTTCACGCTCCCTGTCCACAGCCGTTGTGCTTGGACAGTATGGCATTTCCCTTTGGCACCAGTGTGGCGCCATAGCAAAGATCGCACAGCAATGTTGCAAGACTCCAGGGCCACCACTCAAAGTGGCGACTGGTGCGCAACCAAACTCCATCCAGCACAACAACAGTCAACCACAAGACATTCATCAACAAGCCTCCTCGATGGCTCAGCGTTCCATAGTGACGAGCCGTTAGCAGGTATCCTATAAGAGTGAGTATTTATTATTATCAATCTAATATAACATAAGACATATAGGATCTTGTTGCGTCATAATCGAATTATTATTTACTTGGAATTGGGAACAGAAACAAAACATTTACATGCATATACTACTACAATGAAAAAAACATATGCGTACTTTTTCATTGTTTATTTTAGATCCGAATATTTGTTAATTGTTGTAGAGATGCCATGTGTATATTTAATTAGCACGCATAATAGAAAGTCACTTACCACAATGAACTACCCACATGAGGCACTCGGCGCAGACGACGAGAACATCGACGGCGTGTATATCAATGCCCGCACGATGGAATACAAATATTTTGGATACGGGCAGTATTGCCAATATAATACTAAATACTGAACGCAACGACAACAATTGCAGTTGGAGCGCATTGCGCGAAATCTGTTGTCTGTGATCCCCGAAACTGTAGGCGGAAACTACTGCAAAGATTGTGTAGACGGGCAGCTGGAGCAAGGTCTTTTGGAAGCAGGGCAGAAGATCGTTGGTGTCGTTGGCAAATGGCTTAAGGCCCGTTGGACAGAATTCAGTCCAGTTCCATGTGAAATTCCAATCTGTGTCCGACATGATTTGCTGCCTTTAAGATTTTAGCGTAGGCACACAAATGCAAGAATGGGGCTTTTTCGTTTTTTCACGACAATTTCTTTATTAGTCATCGTTTGCGATTTCACCACAGTAGAAAGTCGCGGGGGTAGCCGCAAGTAATGATAAATACTTGTTGTGCGAAGCCTTTATTATGCCGAATGCGCGATACTGATTAGCTGCCGTCGCTCTTGTTTATAACTAAAATGTCAAAACAGCTGGCGCAAACCCATAAAACACACACACAACATCACGCTTGAATGGCAATTGTATAGATGAGCATGCGGGTATCGATCGTTCAGGACTATCGTTGAATGGCAAAGTACAAAGCACAGCCGGCTATCGATATGTCTTAAGAACATTGTAGTCATTCGCTGTGATTGCCTTTTAAATGAAGAAGCAGCATTTGTTTACAAAAATATTTAACTTGCTAAAATGACACAAACTGAGATCGCAGACAGTGAAAGCAGCTCACAAGCAGCCGAATTACCAACTCAACTCGTCGACATTTTCAAAGCACTAGCTGAAAATGAAAAAATTGTCTTTAAATCGCAACAAATCGATGATCCCGAGCTCAATTTGCTGGAAAAGCAACAAATTGTGCAGGAAGCGTTTCACAAAAATCGGGAGAACTTCTTAATACGCTTTGGCAGCCATCTCGACGAGCGACAATTAAGTGAATTACAATCTCTGGCCGTACAGGAGCCCATTAAGCCGGACGAGTGTCTGGAAGACATTCACATACTGCTTGAGGATTTCAAACGCAAGCTGCACACACGCTCGGTGTGCGTCAAGAATCGACGTTATAATGCCATGGAACAGTTGCTGCAGAAGGGCGAGTATTTCAGCGAGCACGAAATGATGCAGCGTGCACCCGAGCTGTACCAGGAGCTGGTCGGACAATACCTGACCGAGGCGGAGAAGAAGCAACGAGATAGCTACGATGTGAGAAATACAAGTTTCTCGGGTATATTAATGCACACGCTGGAGCAGAAGCAGCGAGATGAACTGCTTCAGCAAGTGGACACCAGCACTGAGCAGCAAGATGCACCACCAACCACAGATTGTGAAGTCCCAGACGCATGTCGCAAGCAATGGGGTGGCTTCGATGATGATGAGCCAGTGGCCTGCTCCACAAGCCGAAGTATAGGAGCACCCATCAGCAGAATAACCACAGCCGAGTATTACAATCCTGCTGAAAGGGAGCTGTTGCGCAATGAGTTCATGGGCTTGATGAAGGAGCGTTTTCTCAGCGGCCAGGACAAGGATTTCGATTACACAGCTGTCGATGACAATGCTCAGCTGGATGACCTGAAGCAAATCGAACGTGATGAAGAGGATGCATACTTTGAGTCCAGTGACAATGACGATGATGATGATGAAGGTGCGGCACCAGCAAAAGATGCTGCTCCAGAGCGACGCTCTTCTAGTGATGAGGACGAGCTGGACGTATATATGCGACATTTGAACAATCATCCAAGTCTGCAGCATTAGTTGTTTATTTTTAGCTTTAATCTTAGCCGTATAAAAAGCACGTGACATACACACATATTATTGCTTAAACTCAATACAGTACAGTGATTGCTTTATAATTAGTATTCCAAAATAAGTTTTTCATAACTAATCGAATATTTACGTGTGATATTAAGCACGCATTACAACCAGTGAACAATTCGTTGCGCTTATGAACTAGAAATACATGCAATTGGGAGTGGACACTACTATCTAGGCCGGCCTCGTCCGCGTGGAAAGCCGCGTCCCCGTCCACGCAACACTTTGCTATTGGGTGGCGGACTCTTTGGCCGCAGCAGTTCAATGCGGCTGGTGCAGCCGGTAGCGGGTGCCTCTGCAAAATATGTTTGATACAGTTCGGCATTGAAGTTGGAGTTGGTTAGCTCAGGGCCGACAGTCAGCCAGCCTGGCCTGATGCTCGAATCGCGACCAAAGACATGTAAGCGGCGACGTCCCAGGCAAAAGTGCTCAATGATATGAAAGATTTCGATGGGCTTCTCAAAGCTGCCGAATTCCTCTTCCTCCGATATTATTAAATCAATATCGACATTGGCGTGTATGAAATCGCCATCGCTGGAGCGGCGTACGGTGCCTTTGATGCCCATCAGGCAGTGCTCTTTTGTGCGCTGGAAAACAGCTTTCGGTATGGCCTGTTTGGAATGGCCCGGCTTATCGATATTGGTGCGTATCCAACAGATGTCCTCGCATCTTCGAAATCCCCACTTTTTCAGACAATTGCGTCCCTGATCCAAGCCTTCCGAGGAGCCGCACCACAGGAACACAAACGAACGATGGGCGGCTATCTCGCCAATATCCAAATCTGCAGGCAAATTTAACATTAGTTTTAAAGTTTGCAATAGATTTGTTGATCAACTTACTGAGTATTTCGTCCCAGTTCCAGAAGACGCGTGGTGCTCCACCTACTGTGGCCACAGCCGGTGCAGCTCGAGCATATTCCTCTAGCGGTGGTTCAATGAGAATGACATCAAACTTGGCGCCCAGCGTCTTGACATCCAGCGTTTTGAGATCGGCTTTCAGATACATGGGCGCCGATGCCGTGTCCTGGATGAGTTTATCCTTGAGCTTGATCAGTTCACGCAACTTGGGATACTCCTCAAAGCGATCGGCCAGACCGACATCGCGTATAAAGTTTTGTGGCCTCTGGCCGGTATCAACAAAATGCTGGCAGTAGTCGTTGTGGGGATTGGAAGACTGTGTACCCTTCAAGAACGTCGATGAGTCTCTGTAAATGATCTCATTTGGAGTTTTCTTTGATGAGGAAGCGCCGTTGCCATCCTCCTCGTCCCGTTGTCCTGCGGCATTGAGCTGCCGGCTGCCACCGATACCGGCATAGTTATTGCCATCATCTGCATTACCCAGCACCTTTTTAAGCTCATTGACGCTAGACAAGCCGAGCTGAAAAAAAATGCAGAACTTAGCACGAACAAAGAAAATTCAAAAGCCGCAAAAATGACGCCCACTCACCGTTTGGGCAAGCAAAAGCCTGCGTTTACGCGAACGCTCCTGTGAGTTTTTCAGTACATCGCTCATGGCAATTGCTGCGTTCAGTAACTTAAGTCTAAAGTTAAAACAAAATAAAGACAAATAATGATTGTACGTCGACCAACGCGTCTCGACAACGCGATTGAGATGGTCACCGTATCGATATGTTGTTAATGTTCTTCCCTAATGAATGACAACTATCGAAGAAGAAGAAAAAAAAGCAGTCTGGCAACGCTTTTATACAGGTGCCATTCACAATCAGCTGCATGTAGTGCCGCTACAAAAAATTTTTATTGTACATTGAACGCTGTTTTAATTAGTGAAATTTTAACCAAACAATAAAATCGCTGCAAAATGACGCTGCTGCGCAACACGCTGCTGTGCGCGCTTGTTGTGCTGGCAGGCTGCCTGATCCTCGTCGCGGCACAGGGTAAACAAAAGGTAAAGTGTACAGCTCCGTGCCCTGTTGGCCACGTCACTGTCATTCTGATGCTGACTAACAGGCCAGCATTTACCGGTTTACCAGAGCCGGCAAATCAGATGTAAACAATAATGTTCATTTTTTTTTTATTTTTAGACGGGCCTGTCGCTGTCTGAGAAAGTGGAGAACCTGGTGGAGATGAACATGAAGAAGCCACTTCTGCGCTTCAATGGAGCCAAATTCCGTGAATATGTGAAAAATTCGCCGCGAAACTATTCAATGATTGTGATGCTAACGGCGCTGGCGCCGTCACGTCAATGCCAGATCTGTCGGCATGCGCACGATGAGTTCACCATTGTGGCAAACTCGTATCGCTTCTCACCCATTTACTCCAACAAAATGTTCTTTGCCAGCGTCGATTTCGATGAGGGCTCTGATGTATTCCAAATGCTGCGCCTGAATACGGCGCCCGTTTTCATGCACTTCCCGGCCAAGGGTAAGCCCAAGGGTGCAGATACCATGGACATCCATCGTGTTGGTTTCTCTGCCGACTCGATTGCTAAATTTGTTGCCGAACGCACGGACACAACAATACGCGTTTTCCGGCCACCAAATTATTCAGGCACTGTGGCCATGATTACACTGGCCGCATTGGTGGGCAGCTTCCTGTATATTCGTCGAAACAATCTGGAGTTCTTGTACAACAAAAATTTGTGGGGTGCAATTGCGGTATTCTTCTGCTTTGCCATGATCTCCGGCCAGATGTGGAATCACATACGTGGCCCTCCGCTGGTGCATAAAACGCAAAACGGTGGCGTCGCCTACATTCACGGCTCCTCACAGGGTCAACTGGTCGTGGAGACCTACATTGTCATGTTCTTGAGTAAGATCAACAATACAAATGTACATTGGACAACTGTTAACCATATATTTTCCCTCTTTGCAGATGCTATGATTGTTCTGGGCATGATTCTGCTCATTGAGTCGGGCACACAGAAGCCGAATAATCGTAACCGCATTATGGCTATTGCTGGTTTAGCGTTGTTAACCATATTCTTCTCCTTCTTACTATCCGTATTCCGTTCCAAGGCGCAGGGTTATCCTTATAGGTAAGTTTTCGACATAAAACTACAATTACATTTGCTTGATATATATTTCTCGCTTTGCAGTTTCTTGTTCAAGTAGAATTGACTGTTGCCAAACACTTAGCCCCCATCAAGTTCAAGTGGAACGTTATTAACGTTTTATGTATACATAGTTCAAATTGACAACAAAATAAAGAGCACCAAGTACTACTGCATGGGTGTGTGTGTGTAAGTGTAAAACGAGTTGATTAATAAAAGCCACTACTAAATTAATACCAAAAATCTTAATACTAATGCAACAGTTTTTATTTTATGACATGATTTTATTGAATTTAAATAATATTAAGTGGATAGCCTACAGCAGCCAAGGAATGATAGCATATCTCTGTTTGGGATAGTCCTTGAAGTTCTCCTTGTACCATTGATGTGTGAGCAAGGCATTGATCGTCTGGTTGCTGACCACCCACAGAAAGATCAGCTTCCACGTGCTAATCGGCGTAAAGAGATCCGCCAAGCAAAAATACATCACGACTTCAAAGAACATGTGTGGCGATGATATCAGATGGAACCATCCGCCAGTGGGCATCAAATGTGCCTCTGTTTGAACGACGCCCGTCTTTGAATTTTTGCGCAGTTGAACCAACAGCATATTGCTGGAATACTGCTGCCAGCAGGCAAACAGAAAGATGAGGATGTACAAGCCTTGGAGTAGAGTAACATTGCCCAGGCTGAACTGCTCTGGCTTTGAGTCACGCACAAAGCCCGCCGTGTTGCTTAGAAGCGTGATGATGGCGCCAAAATAATGCGCAAATCCAACAGCATAATGGGATAGATTCATTTTGCTATGCTTGGAGAAGATCTGGACAAAGTTTGTCTCATAGAAGCGACGCACGCATTGCAGGGTGAGCAGAAGGGTTCCCAAAAGCGCTGTATTCGAGTCCACCTGCACTTGACGGCTACTACGTCCGCCGCACATGAAATCCAAGAAGCGCAGCACGCACTCCGGCGCTGAACTTTGACTCCAAATGGCGCTGCTGATTAAATAAAGCGCCAACATAGACCAGCCAAAAGCAAAGACATAGAAATGGCTGAACCACGCTTTGGGCACTTCCAGATGGTTGACAATTGCATCCGTTTCGCCCTTGTGAGAATGCTTGCCATAGCGAAAGGACTGACGTATACAGTTGGGCAGGTGGGCTTCCACTAGGGTCATTAAACTGCCCAGGAAAACGATCGTTATAATGAATGTGACGAAAACCACTTGAATCAGATTGATTTTGTACTGATCGATGAGCTCCTCCAAGGAGCCAATCAGTGCAAGCACCATATTTAGTTGTGTAACTTTAGTTTTGATTGATCAATTTTGTAATAGAAAGCGATTAGACGACTAACTTTCACCAAAAGAAACATGCTTATCAGCAGCAGCAGGGCCCGACATCAACAACCATGCCGGCGTGTCGTTGTGAATGCCAAATGTTCAGGGCTGCAAACTAAGCCCAACTGGAGAGAGGTGAAAAATTACGTTTACATTTGAAAAACGGATATTTATTTGCAACAAAGCTAAACATCAAAACTAAATTTGCTACAAGTAACTCTATATAATTGATATTTGGATATAGCTCGATGTGATTATGATATGCCAGACTTGTGTTATATGTTTTTGCTTAATACTGCTGTATCCGGCGAACTGTAGTTGACTTTTTTGCGTATTGCTTTTTTGAATTTCTTAAAGCGTCTTTTTTTTTTTAACAGTAGAGCACTCTCGGCGATGTTTGTCATATGTCCACACCATTTCTACCCAAAGTTCCGCCCTTATATGGTGGGGGTTTGGGACGTGCATATATACCAGAGGCGCCACCATCCAACTGATACAAACTGTTGTTTGGACTGCAAGAAAACGACTTAAGATGGAATTAAAATATAAATATCAAGCCACAAACCTTTGAGAACGCATGCTTATATTGTCCAATAGAAAATTGGGGTCCTTGAGACTCTTAAGCGTAGTCACCGGCTGCATGGGATTTGTGTCGGAGCATTGAACCATTTGGACAGTGGATGACATTGGATAATCCATATGAATAGAACTTAAAAGAGAAATGGATTAAGAAAAAGGATTTCAATGTGTAAAAATGCTTTTAAACTGAAGTTTTAACTGAAAATTCACCTGTTTTCATCATCATCCGAGTCGCTTTGCGATCTGGCGCAAGACTCTTCGCATATGTGAAAAATATTGGCAAAGAAATATTCGGAAACTGGATCGTAACTAAAAAAAATAATCGGGAAATAAAAATCGACAAACATTGAAACTAAATAAAAGAATGTTTGAAAGAGCAATCAAAAATAAACAAAACATTAAAATCACAATTAATGCCTCACCCATAAACACTTACAATTTCTGATGGTGAAAGCAGAGCACAGCCGATAGAATGCCAGCGAGTACGGCAAAGATCATTCCGGGAATGGCGAAAGCAAACGCAAACTCATCGATATAATTGCGCATGGGAACATCCTCCCGTGGAATGCCCAACCAGCGCTCCTCTTGCTCCTCGGACTGCTGCTGCGGCTGCTGCTGTTGCTCCTTATGCCGTCCACTGGCATGATTGTTGTGATAATGGATCTCTGTGGGTGATTCCATGCCGACCATTTTGAAGGCACACCAGTCGAGCTTGAAGCCCACATTTTCAAATGTCTTTTGCACAGAGGTTCGCTTGTAAGTGCACGACGGCAACTTGTACAATGGACGCACTTCCTCCTGCAGCTCCTTTAGACGTGGCGAGAACTGGGCAAAACTTCCAACGTGCACAATCACACTGCAGTAAAAAATAATAGAGGTTTTAATACCATAAAAAACTGGTTAAGTTTGGACAAAGGACTCACCCCTCGCGCTGCTGTGGACGCAGTGGCAAACGTCCACCCATATTTACAGCAGATTCCATGAACACAACACTGAGATCCTCTTTGCTGGCCGGCCAGAGATCCTTGCGGAAGATGTTGCGCAAGTTCTCCACACGTCCTGGATCCATGAGATGCACCCAGTTTAGGTTGTCGATCTTCATTTGCACCACGTTTGGTGTGATAAACTTATGAGCAACAAACATCGAGATAATTAATTGACGTGTTTCATAATTCTGTCGATTTAAGGCAACGACATCTAGGTTGAGGGACTTTCCCGCCGCCGATATGGGTGGAGTTCCATAAAGGAAGCCCGCATGATATTCATGACTGTACATATAGCGCATCCAACTGGGCAGATCTGGGTAGTTTTCCAGTGAGGGTCGATACCGAAATTGTTCGCTAATAACTTGATGTGTCCAATTGAAAAGTTGCGGTTCAATTTTATAGGTAAACAGTTCGCCAACATTGGCTTGCAGTTGTAGTTTATAACCACTGCAGTCCACTGCCAACCAGGCAACAATTAATAGCACGGTTTTCATTTTAATTAAACTTAATATTTTCCTTTAAATGGACCAATACATTTTTCCACACAACAAAACGCGTTCTGAAAAATTCCTAAAGTGTGTATCTGAGTGGGAGTGTGGGAGGAAGAAAGAGCGCAAGCGCAGAAAACAGCTGCATAGCTAGACATCAGCGCACCTGTTGAGGAAGGTCAGTGAAGTCAGATTAATTTTTAACTTTTAAAGCAATTATTTGTAGTTGAAAAAAAAACACGTGAAAGTTACAAATGAATGACAGTTTAAAATAAACGAATTAGCTGCGTAATGGTTATTTCTACGCATAGTCTGGCAGCACCTTTGCCATAAACATCGATATTTATAGCGATAGCCGATATACGCTTGTTGACTTGTAAGAATTTTATCAGCTGCAGCGACCAAACGCAAAGTTGGCACAAAATACGTGGCTGTTTAGTAGTTTCGCGCTAATTTAAAAAGTGATGTACTTCGCTAGATAGCCGCTAGTTTAAAACACAAACAAGTATGTTTGCCCTGCTGCTGCAACTTTGTTGTTACCTTGTGGCATTCATCTTAGTAGCCGTGTTGTTGGTATGTAAATAGTAAACCGATAACCACGACACTGATTGATTGATAATTCTGCCTCTTACCTTTTCATCCATATGTATATTTAAGACGGTGCTTGTTTTGTTGTATAAAACAAAACCATATCCAGATATAATACGCCACAAGGATGAGAAGTTCTATTTGGATCCCAAGACGATAAAAACAATTCAATTTCCCAGTTTGGATGACTCGCCCACCTTGGAGCTGAGCGTCATTGTGCCGGCCTACAATGAGGAGAAACGATGTGAGCTTTGTTTTTGTTTGTGGTATATTTGCTATGACTAATCATCATCACATGATTATGTAATTAACGCAGTGCCTGCTA
The DNA here is from genome assembly GCA_018152825.1 of Scaptomyza hsui. Classification (NCBI taxonomy): domain Eukaryota; kingdom Metazoa; phylum Arthropoda; class Insecta; order Diptera; family Drosophilidae; genus Scaptomyza; species Scaptomyza hsui. The sequence continues at coordinate 1,346,355 of JAECXO010000280.1, forward strand.
TGCTGGACGAGTGTCTGGGCTTCCTGAACGAGAAGGCCGCCAAGCAGCCTGACTTTACCTACGAGGTGATTGTTGTCAGCGACGGCAGCAGCGATGCAACAGTTTCTGTGGCACTCAAATACTCCAAGATCCATGGTGCGGATAAGTTTCGTGTGCTGGAGCTGGTGGAGAATCGTGGCAAGGGCGGTGCTGTGCGTCTCGGAATGCTAAGTGCACGTGGTCGCCAGCTGCTCTTCGCAGATGCCGATGGCGCCACGAAATTTGCCGACTACGATAAACTAACGGAGGCATTGTCCAGTTTGGCCCCAGAGTGGCGACACGATGGCATTGCCATCGGGTCTCGTGCTCATCTTGAGGATGAGTCTATTGCCACACGCAGTTTTTTACGGTAAGCAAATAGTGAGAACTGCTATGTTTAATTTCTCCTGCTTTTAACTATCTGTCTTCTCTGTTTTTAGTACAATTTTAATGCATGGTTTCCATACGCTTGTCTGGATATTTGCGGTGAGATCTGTGAGGGATACGCAATGTGGTTTTAAGCTCTTTACGCGAGCGACAGCGCGTAAACTATTCAACAGTCTGCACGTGCAGCGTTGGGCCTTCGATGTGGAGCTGCTCTATCTTGCCGAACGTCTACAGCTGCCCATGTCCGAGGTTGCTGTGCGCTGGACGGAGATCGATGGCTCGAAGTTGTCGCCTTTCTGGTCGTGGCTGCAGATGGGCATTGATTTGTTCATGATCTGGCTTCGGTATTTAGTGGGCGCCTGGCGGGTAGCTGCAAGTCAAAAGAAGGAAAACTAACACCATTGCGACTCGACTCTAGTGCATTTAATTATGTTATTGCTTTCGTCTCAAAAACTACAGTTCTCTAACTTAATAAATTAAGTACACAGTATTCTAAAAAATACACAATTTTTAGTGTGAAAGCAGTTTAATATACAAATTTGCCATATGCATTCAAAATTGGTTTTTTATTTGAAATTTCTGTATTAAAAATAGTTTTAGCGCTGCGATCGATAGCTAGTTGCAACCCAGCTAGTCAATTGCGGCGGTAGGCCGATAGTAATCGCGTGACACACCAATATTATCGATGATAAGATTGCACTGTGTTGCTAACTAATCGATAGCCGTTTTAAAGTTACGTCGCGTCGGCGCGGTCGCACTCAGAACAAAACTGCGCGTTTCTATTAAATTATATATATTAAAAATAACCAAAAATAAGCACTGTGTGTATATTAACCTAAGCCAAGTGCCCATTGATGTCTAGTCAAAGAATTTATGGAGATAGGTGATGCACTTGCTGTTCCAGAATTTAGCAAACGTCGCGCCGCCTGTTGCGTCTGTGTGTTGAAAAGTTCTCATACCCATGTTTGTAGTCGTGTGCGGGATTTGTTCGTGTGCGTGTCACAGCTGAGCCAAGCGAAATTGTTTATAAAATTTTTAGCGCCTCTGCCTTAGCAGAGCAGTATGCAAATGCCGTACAAGCCGGTCGCGTCGCCGATTCTTGTTCATTGTTGTCGTGAAGTGTGCGCGCCGCTTAAGCGAAAGTGATTTGGTGTTATTATTTTCGTTCTGTTGCTGCTGTTTCAATTGCTCAATTAACGGCACTTGTGGTAAGTTTGGCACAGTTATCGACCTCGTTCTCCCGCCTCTCTTTTTGTTTCTTACTGTTTTTTTTTCGTTTAAGCTCGAATTACATTGCAGTTATAAAATGTATTGTCTTTGTTCTTGTTCGCATTTGTGTTTTATCAGCACATTTTATTTGCATGCAAAATATTGAGAAACAGTGCACTAGAATTTACAGCTGCTGCTTGCTGCGCTTGCTGATAAGATCACCCCCTACACTTCGCTCGGTCCAATAAGAACTCACGCGCCAATCAGACCATGTTTTGTCACATTGCTTGCCTTCAAGATGTTGTTTTTTTTCTTTTGTGCTTCTTTCAAACTCGTTTTGAGTTCGTTTCATTAAAAATTCTTTCAAAGGTCGCGCCGCTGTCAAACACCAACGCAATCCACGCCTCCCATCGCCCCGGTAAACGGCAAACAAAACTTGCAATAATAAACAGAAAGCAGCTTAATAAAAAACCAAAACATTCGCTTAATATATAAAAGAGTAAATGAAAACTAAACGCAGTGATTTGCGTGGTGAAATTCAAAGTCGAGGTCTGGAACTGAATCTCTTCTGCTAGTTAGTGTGTGTGTGTGTGTGTGTGTTTTTGTTTGCTTGTATGTGTGAGTGTGTGTACCATGGCCATGGCCACGCCTTGCATTGCCGAAACGCGTATAATCTTGTCTGTTGCTCCATGTCCAGCCATAGCTACAGACGCAGTCGCTGTCTCGTTCTCCAGCCCCAGGCGAAAGATTTATGTATGCTCCGTTGTTGCGATCCTTTTGCGGTGTTTATTTTATTATGACCTGCAATTTCTGGAACCAACAGCGGGTGTGCACAAATATGGCAACACTTTCGATACATTTAATTACTAGTAAAGTTTCAATACAAATCGTTGACGAATTGTGCACAGGGTGTCTCAATAGTCTAGCACGACAGAAGTTGTATAGCTCTTGCTGGTTACTTATGTGGCGATGTGTGCTTGGCTCTCAACGCTCTGCTTGATTAAAGTGCCATGCATGAACGAAGGAAAGGAGTGGGAGAGAGAAAGGGCAAGAGGTGGGCGCAGGCTTAGCAGTTCTGTTTTTCTTGTTGTTGTTGTTGTTAGTGCATTTGTCGCTTTTGTTTGTTGATTTCCATGCGCAGTCGAAATGCGGCTTTCGTTATTGTTGAAGTGCGATAATTCCATTGCATGGCGAGCATGTACAAACGTGTACACGGAGAGAAAATATTAAATTGCAAATCAGAGTTGCTTGTTATTTAATGTGTTCCATTTTTGTTATATCACAGTTAAATTTACACCCTGTTTTTTCTCTCTCTGTTCGAGTGTACATATATTTATTATTGGAAGTGATGCCCAACTGGAAATCGCTGGCTTTGTTTATGCACAAACAAACAGTTGAACTGTTGGTCAAGCGATCAGCGCACAGTTTACAGCTCTTACACTGGGCTAATCCTTTAATCAGTTTCTTGCTTGCAACTGGTTTTTTTTTGTTCATACTCTGCGTGCAACGCTTCAAGGTCAGCTGCCAAGTCTGTCTGTTTCATTCGTTTTTCCGCCTAGTCGGCAGCCTAATTAATTGCCCATTTAATCGCTCGATTTGCAACTCTCTCTGTCTCTCTCTCTCTCTCTCTCTTTCTTTGTTGGCTGATTTGTGATTGATGCCTTTGTGTTTGTTGTACGCCTACAGCAATTAGCCGGCGATTTGGCCACGGTCAATGGCCATAAGATTCGCACGCCCACAACGGTTTTAACTGATTTATATATGTGCCGTTGAGGCGTTGTCTCATGTTGTAAGCCAACAATATTTGGCCATAACATTAACATCACTTTATGGCTTACTTTAACCTAACACTCTTTCTTTCTGTTCACCATTTTTTTTTTTTTTTCCAGCAATGTTGAGCAGCAAAATGCATCGAAGCTCACATGGCAGCATCAAATCTTCGTTATCGCTGCGCTCCAGCAGCAAATCCTTTCAGGCCAAAATGGACAAAATGTCCGAGCATCTTTACGATATTGTGAAAAGTGGCTCAATGGTGAAACGGGCTCAAAACAAGAAACGTTTCACACCAGTCAACTATAAACATCGTTGGTTCGAGCTGACAAAGCGAACCATCTGTTATTATGATGTGGAGAATGTGGAGGTAAGTGAATATTAGTAAATAATTCCTATTTCTTTATAATTTCCTTGCTCAGTATCAGTTTTGTTTGTCGGTTCAGTTGCGTTGATATTGAGACAAAGGCTAGGGGGTGTGGGGGTGGGGGGGTTGGGTGTTCATCTCACCGGCCATTATTCATGTTTAAGTGGGTGTCTCGGCTTGTTGTCATGGCTTCGTCATTTATTGCGTCGTTATTGCAGCCACCTAACGCAACGAACTGTAGATAAGGCTACCGGTCATGGGGGTGGGCTAAAGGGGTTAGCGGCTAGGGGGTGTCTTTGTGAATGGGAGCACAGCTGCCCGAGAGGCTTCTTCGTTTCAAAACAAACGAAGACAATTAACGGTGTTCGTTTACGAAAAAGGCCGACTCCTTTCCGACTCGCTTCCAGTCTCCCGAAGACCTTTGTGGTTGGACACAGCCAAAAAAAAAAACACACCCTGCCGCAATAGCAGCCAGCAGCGGCAGCGGCAGCAGCTGTTTTGGTTTCCAGCGCCGGCAAAATACACAGAGAGAGAGAGAGAGAGAGAGAGAGAGATACGCAACCCCCGTTATATATTTTTTTGTAGAGTTATGCTATCCCGTTTGATATTTCCAATTGGAAAATCGCACATATCCCCGTGAAACGAAGTTCACTAACCGAATCCAAGTTTCTAACGTTGCCTCGTCGCGTGCGGACGTTGTTTCTGTTTCCTTCCTGACAGCGATTCGAACATCATTCCTCGTCGGCTTTTTTCCATCGTCGTCGTTTAATTTGACTAAAAGTGTAGCTTTTTACTTAATTTACATGCACAATTTACGCATAATTTTTTCTGGCATTTTTCGCGTTTTACCTTGACGTCGGTTTTTATAAAACGCGCCCGGCTTTCGTGCGCCACCCTTGAAAAATTTTGTGTCCGTGCGTGTTTTTTCGGCAAAAGTTCAAAACAACCCTTGGCCGCACAAATACACACACACACACACACATACACCAATATATATTTTGTAATTTCCAATAACTGCTATAAAAATAGCCATCAAGTGTGCTCCCAACTCGTATATAAAGTATCCTAACAGCATCCAAATCTATCGAGTTTTACAGGATAAATTGTGAACCCCACCCAAAAAAACGCAAAACGTATAAAAACGACGAAAGTTTTTCAAGTGTAGCGAGTCTTTTTGTGTGTTTGCTGTCTAGCTACTCCTCTCTCTCTCTCTCTCGCTCCTTCTCTTGTTATCTCCCTCCATCGCTTGGTTTGGGTTGGAAACTTAAAAGGATTATCCCAACAACGCCTGTCGGCTCTATTAAGAGGTAAGCAGCCTACAACAGACCCTAACTTAAGTTTTCTAATTGATTTAGATGATGTTTTCAGTTCGAGCAACAGGAACTCTAAGCCAATTAAGTCCTTTAGGCACACAATTTTCTAGTGTGAAAATTAGTTGTTTAAGGAACACAAATTTGTAACTTTAAATCAGTCTCCAAACTCTTTAATATATTTACAGTAAATTTATCACACAGCTTTTATATTCCTTGCCATGGAATATTCTACCTTTTGAGAACTCCTATCATTCATTCATCTATTCATGCATTCATTCATTCATTCATTGACCAAGCTGGCAACCCTTCAATCTTGGTTGTTGTTATTCCTGGTTGTTGTGTGTATTTTTCCGCTTCAACTACTTGCTTTACACTGTTTGTTGGGAGTTTGAGGTTCGATGAACTTGTCTGTGTGTGTGTGTTGAGTGTGTGTGTGTGTGTGTGTGTGTGTGTGTGTGTGTGTGTGTCTGTGGCAAATGCTCAATTAATTGATTGATACGCCTTTTGTCTACGGCGGAGGATGTTCAAACTCCTGCTCCTGTCATGTTGTGTCTTGTCTCGTCCTAGCCACAACAACAACAACATGGCCTATTGGGGTCAGTTGAGCTGATTAATGCCTCAACGCATTTCACTTTGCTGCAGCTGCAACTACTTGAGTCATTTTCTTTTTACTATACATATTTTTTTTTATTTTATTTTTGTCTATAGGGTGTCATTAACCTTGTCATAAAAAATCGCTACACTTGGAATCCCACGACCAGACACTAGACTAGCTGGTATGCTAATTGAGCCTTGCTGGCTTTGTTTTGTAAACACTTTACGCTTCCCTTCCTCCCTCCCCCCTCTGCGTTTCACACCCAAAGCAGCTCCGTCTCTAATACATTTCGCGCAGATTAAGGTTGTAAATAACAATTTTCCTAAAGGGCTCCCGCAACGGACATCGAGCAAACGCATCTACAACGAACTTTCAATACCCTTTTTGCCATGTTCCAACTTAATATTCAGCTTAAGGGCATCTAAACTTGACATACCTCGATTCTAAGTTAATGGAAGTGCAACTTGCTTAAAGCCCTCCTCCCCCTCCCTGCCACCACTTAAATTTACGCCTCGTAAAACGTTGTAAAATGCCTTTGGACAAGACTCGGAACCCTGTGTGGGCTCCCATTGGGTTCGGTAGCCATTTGGAATTGGCAAAGAAATAAAGAAAAAAAAATTGTTTTTATGGCCCTTTCAAGATTTTATGACGTAGAAGTCGAAGTGTAAGTTAAAAACTCTGATCAATCTCCATAATTTTGCAGCATTTTCAATTAACCATTCAAATTTATAACCTCACTTTTTACCTTTCTTCTCTCTCTCTCTCTCTCTCTCTCTCTCTCTCCTGGGATTATTAGTCATTGAATGCATTCGAAGTCTTCTCGAATTGACACCTTTTTTTTTGTTGTTCGTTCTTTTCTGTTCCCAAAGCCGATTTCGTAGAATTACAAACTGAATGCTGCAGTTAACGGTCGAAACCAATCCAATGCTGACAAATTAGCGCGCCAGCTAAAGTTATTTCTCTTTCAAAAGAAGTTACGTTTTATTTTTTTTATACAGAGAGAAAAAAAATGCTTTCGATAAAAGAAAGTTGAAAACTTGTAACTGCAACAGAATCTACCTTATTTAGAAGCTACATTTATTAATGTAAATTATTAATTGGAGAATCTTCTGTTTAAATATTTAAACCCTGGTTAGATCCCTAAACAAATAATATATATTATTTCCATTGGTCGACAATGTTTGAATAATATAAAAAAAATCTTGCAAAAGATTTCGTTCAAGTTTTTCGTTCAATAAACTCGAACATATAAATTTGGAACGGAAAGTAACTCTTTCTAGCTACTTTAATATTTTAACCCTTAAATCGTATTAAGATACCTTACCAATTATATATATATATTTTTTTAATAGGTTGATTAATGTTTGAATAATATAAAAAGAAAAACTTGCAAAAGATTCCGTTCCAAGTTTTTCATTTAATAAACTCAAACATATAAATTTGTCAGCTAGTAGTTCCCTTACTTTTTTCTCTGTGTACATTTTATTTTTCTTGTCTTTAACCGGGTGGTCTCAATCATAGCGCCTTCTTCCCCTTCCCCTTCCCTCCCCCCCCTCCCTCCATTCGATCCGATTCGATTCGAACTGCAGTTGTGCGTGTTTTTTCTTGTGAAATTGGCGCCAAAGCGAAAATGTTTCGCTGATAAGCTTTTAACGGCATTCTGCCTCAGTGTGGCTGCCACAGACAATGACAGATGTCGCCATCGAAGAGCTGGCCAAAATGAGTGTACAGCATGTTTTTTTTGTGGTCTGCGGGCTGAGGGGATATTTAAGCAACCAATTACAGTTAAGTTGTTCAATTCTTTATAACACTTTAGGAGAAGCTGCTTTTGTTTACTTGTATCTTAGTAATTATTTCAAGTGTAGTATTAGATTCTGTTGCTTCTTTGCTGACTAACTCTGTTTACTTCTTCTTGACCAATTTACAATTGTTGGCCAGCAAAGTGGCCAAGCCCTTCATGAATCATAATCGAAAAAGGTAACAAAAGAAATACAAACCTGTTGGTCTTTACATGATCTGCCTATTAACGGTATTGCGTATGATTCATCACAGCATACCCCCCCATCCCCCTTTCATTCATTCCATTCATTCATGTCTCGAATGCTCAATGAGCCTTACTTGTCTGTCTCCCATCCACCCTCCACCCTTTACCCTTCCCCTCTGTTATAATCCTTACCTGTCTGGCGATTGAGTTATTGCAAATTTAGGAGCTACTTGTAGACTTTTTTTTAAGGTTTAAGCCCAGCTCGTAAACAAACATTTAATTGGCATTATGTTTAAACGCCTTTCTATTGAAATCGAGTAGAGATTTTCGCCTCTTTATTTTATTGGCTTTTATTATCGCTTCAGCTATTTCCGCTGACGTTAATTTTGAAGCTCATGCGCACGTTTCCAACCCGAACCGATCCCAATAATTAGAAATCAAAGCCGGTTCCCAAACAAAAAAAAAACTTGTCTACTTTCGTATTCGTTAAATGTTATCACGGCTGATGATGTTGATGATGGTCAACAGAAACCGCAGCGCGTCGTGTTGGCCAAAAAGCTGTGAGCTCGTTTTTAGCCACCTCTCCTTCCCCCTTCCCCTCTCTCTCTCTCTGTGTGTGATGATTGATCTTATCGCACAACTTGCGGCGCGTGAGTCATCATAAAATATATATGCGACATGAAAAGAAGAACAACATCTTCCTCTGTTTGATGTTTATGGCCCGGACAGGGGTTTAAGTTCATAACTCAATGCTATATACTATAAGCTGACTTTCCACTGTATGATGTGGGGTCGTTTTGGCCCACCGCAAAGGCCGTTTGTATGCTGCACCATGGGCATAAATTAGTTAATTTATAACAAATCCCAAGGGGACAAGAAAAAAACTTTGTTATATAGAAATGTGCGAAAACTTGTGTTTTTAAGTAGTTTTATTTCGACAATTTGTACAACTATTCTAAATACAGTTAAGTACAATCCGGTATTCTTTGCTTTGTGCCTATGAAAAATAACGGAGTAATCCCAACAACAACAACATCTAAAAAAAAAACTCGTAATAAAGAAATATTCGCTATAGGGAATACTGAAAGTTGAACCAAAAAGCAGTGTTCACGAAATTAATTCGTTATATAGAAAACTTCGTTATATAAAAGTTCCATTGTATTAATAAAACTTTGCAAAATAAAAGAGAAAAAGAAAAAGAGATAATGTATAAAATTTAAACAGAAAAATAAAAATACTTGCATTTTGTAATCCTTCACATTAAAAAAAATATATATATAAAAAGAAATAAAATTTAACACTTTGCTCCACTGTACAATTGACATCAATTCCGTTGTTTCTCTCCTGTTAAACTGATGTAACTGTAAAAACAACAATGTTGCCAAACAATTGTCCCCCCCACAGACCCTGATCCAGAAACAGAAACAGAACCAGATGATAAATCGTCTGCACAACTTGACTTGACTAATTTTTTTCGATGTAAATTCAAAATAAAAAGGGAAAATAATTCACCAAATTGAAATTCCAATGAAACTGTCGCTCCGGTGGCATATCGTATAAATTGCAACTATCACAGTGGGGAAGGGGGGGGTCAGGGGGAGGGGAGTTTGTTGGAGTGCAGTGAATGATTCAATCGCTTTGGCATCCGCCCCATATCCGGTTGGCATTACAGTTTTACAGTCTCGTGTCTGCAAGCCCAACTTGTTGTTGGATGTCCGAAACACACACACACACACACTAACATATTTTTTAGGGGGCGTTGCGCACTCATCGCTCAGGAATTGCGTTAAAGAAGCTGCGCTTCTTCTGCAGCATAGAGGATGGATGGATGGATTATGGCCACATTCTTGGAGGCGTTCTTTTCTGCGTGTGCTGTATGCTCTACTGGCCGGCAGAGGGAGCCGCCTTCTTCCTGTGCTAATTGCATGCAGTTTTTTTTTCTTCGGATTTTTATGAATGAATATTTCTTGCGCCGCTAGCGTTTTCCCACACGCACTAAAAAATATTCTAAAACATAAAAATAAAGTAAAAAAAAAAAAAAAAAAGAAAAAGTTGGCTCGCCCGAGCAGGGACTTGAACCCTGGACCCTTGGATTAAAAGTCCAATGCTCTACCGACTGAGCTACCCGGGCACTTGCATGCTGAGGCGCTGTGGCTGAGTAACAAGCAAACCGAAAAGAGCGCACTTTGCTCTCACTGAACGAGTGTTGACTGTGTGCGTGCGTGTGTGTGTGTGTGCGCCTGCTGTGAGAGTGCGATTGTTTTTGTTGCTATCTTGCTCTGACGCACATGTCAAATGCCAAATGCAGGCAAACAAAAATAGCCAAAGCGAATATTTGACTGTTTGTTTTCATATTTCTGGCTGCATGCATAACATGCATGCCATAATTCTAATTAGAAATGAGCAATTTGAATGTATTTGTTGTTGTTTTTGTGATTATTATTAGCTTGCTAGAATTTATAGCATGATATATTTCTAGTGAGGAAGCGACAAAAATGAGCTGTTAAATCAATCGCATGCGATAATTTTATTTTGCTGCTGTTTGCAATATTTTTGAAGCAGATCATGTATTTATAGTTTACTGCAATTAGTTAGTGTTCATATCCAGTGAACGACCTCCTCAGTGCAAGACGCGTAAAATGCATTTATCAAAAAACATAAAAATAAACACACACACAAATTTCTTCAAAAATAGACAAAGGCAACGTTCCTCCACTTCTTCTTCTTCTTCTCTTACATATTTCTCTTGTTCTTGCAATATGCACATGAGTAAAGTATTTAAACAGCTAACCAAGCGAACATATTCCTAAAGAAAACATAAAATGCCTGTGCGTAGGGTTTTTTTTTTTTTCATTTCCCATTTTATACCACACAGCTGTCAGGAAAAGTATTTTGCTCTCACTCACTCACTCTCTTTGCCGGCTGTTGTAATTATGTGAGGGTTTTATATACACACATACATACATACATACATATATTTCGGTATGTCTTTGGTCATTTCTTATGCAGGTTTGCCTTTTGACCTTTGCGCATTTATAATCGAACTCTCCCCCTTGCTCTCAGTTCTTTTCCACCATTTACCTTTCAATTATGCGCTCTTCTTCATTCTCCTCCACCTCCTTGTCTCTATTTGTGGCTCTTTTGTCATTTTTCCCGGGCCTTACACAAGTTTTTCCATATGTGTTTGTTTAATACGTTTTAAGCGCTTTTTAAGCGTTCAAGTCACGATTTTCATATTTATATGCGACAGCATACGTGTGTGTAGAGTGGGGAGTAGGTGGAGGTGGAGGTGGAGGTGGAGGTGAGTTGGTTTGTTTTAAAGCACACCTTTTTCAACTGATTGATCAGCTGTATGTGTAACTTTGTGAGTATGTGTGAGTTTGTCTCTGATGTTATCTTTTCGGCGCATCTTTGACTTCGATTTTTCTTATTATTATACCCTTGCCAGCACGACATTGTTATTTTGTCATATCATTTGTCAAATGCGTGTAAGCAACTTAAATATATGTAAATTCTATTTTAAGAAGCTTATTAAAGAAACTTTATTCTAAAGCATATTTAAGGTTAGGGCAAATGAATCTTAGTTTATTTCCTGTCATTGCAAGGGTATTTAAACTTCGTTCAAATAGTTTCGTGTTTCAATAAATTTAATTATTGGTATTGTGAATGCAGCTTTTCGTAAGTTTCTTTACGTTTTCCTTTTTATTAAGAGGCGTTGCTTATCGTTAATTTGTGATCGCCAACGCGCGCTTTTTGTTTTTCCCAGACTAGAAAATCATGATAATGATGTTGATAGATCACTTGATGATGTTGCATCCACCAAAAAAAAAAAAATTCCAGTGAAATCGCGTTCAGTGTTCATGCTTCGTCGGCCTTTTCCCAGGACGTTGTTGCCCCAGTGGGGCACAAATTATAGCGTAGGCTTTCAACATACTACGGCATACATAATGCAAATTTCTCAAAAGGAAGTCATCAAGCGGATTTCATAGAAACTTCATACATAGATGCAGCAGACAGGAAGAAGCACACACAAAAGAGAGAGAGAGAGAGGAATTAAAGTGGACATGACTCAGCACGACGCATTTATAAAATAGTTTTGAAAATGTTTTCAACGCCAAATTAATTACATTGAGAAACTGCAAAGGGTCAGCCAAGCATGTCCTTTTTTGATGTGAATACCTAGATCTAAAACACAAAACACAAAACTCTAAACTCAAATTATGCATATGAGAAAATGTTGTTTTTCTTCCTCAGTTGCATTTTCATTGGAAATATGCATCTAATTTTGTATTTAGACGCTTGTTTGTTGTCTTTGTGCATTTCAACACATGTGAGAAATTAAAAAGTAAGAGTGATTAAGCTAAAAATGTGCGACTAGATGATGCCCTTCTATCGTTTCTCGATTTTTATCGATAAAGTTTCGTTTTGCGATATCAAACTATATGCAAATACTACTTTAAATTTTTAATTGCTGATTTTCAAACTTTGTTGGTTCATTTCTATCGATTTTTTTATCGATAACACACAGTTGCTTTGTAATTACACCCAATTTATACCATTTTTAAGTATAAGGGAAACATATTTGATTGCTTTCTGACCATAACCTCCTAACTACTAAATTCATTGAGCCGTAAAATTGAAAAACCATTAGATACTAATGTGTATCTTGGCACTATTCGAAATTGTATCTGAAGCACATACTTCATTTGGACTTTTTATTACAGTTATAATTTATATGAGACAATTTTTCAATCATACTCGCCACCCCGCTGCGGGAACGGACGGAAAAAGACACCCAGGGGCGTATTATCAATCATTGGAGACGTGTCTTGTACCCAATTCTTAAGTTCTTGTTGTTGTTTCCCTTTGTCATTCGCATGGATCAATCGGTTTGGGGTTGGGGTACGGTCATCAAATTCGTTACGCAGCTCAAAGTCGATGGCAGTTGAACATGCAACACTTGGAAACATACAGAACGCATTTTGTTGTTTGTTGTGTTGTGTTGTGTTGTGTTTCCATTAATCAACATTGAAAGGTTGCACTTTGAGCTCTGTTTCTTCTTGAGCTGCACTTAAAAGTTGTTTGATTTGCCTGAATTGCCTCATTAGCTGCACATTTGTCGTGGGAGGTTTGTTCCCGTTATTTTTCAGATCCAATACTATTTGCTTTTCTCAGGAATTAAATGTGTCATTGACTTATTATTGTAACATTGTCTAACAATTAGTAAAAGAAGAACTTAAAGGTAACAATATTTTTAATACATTTTTAATGAAAGAATAAATAACCTTGTTCAATTTTAAATTAAACTATAAATTCTCTACTTTTTCACCTCTCCATTTCCTCGCTTTCTACTCCTCCTCTTCTTATTTCACATTCTAAATTTCCGCTCAATTGAAATACAATTTTCACTTAATCTTTTCGCTATTCCATTGCATTTCTGAGGAGCACGCAAAAATTTTACCTGACGCACTTGTTTTCACTTTGCTTTGACAGTTCTGTTCTTTCAATTATGCGCAGGTGTTCCTCCGAATCCCTGCACAGGTAGAAAGAGAGAGAGAGAGAGAGAGAGAAACAAAGGCTTCGTCTCGGTTCCCGTTTCGTGTTTCAATTTATTTTTGTTTTCGTCCTTTTGGCATATTGTGTTACTTTTTCTTCTTCTTCTTCATTGTGTTGCATTTCTTTTCTTTTAAGTGCCGCGGAAATTGCACTGCAAATTGAAACAACAAGAAAAATGAAAAGGTTTCTGACTCCTAGCACCATAAATTATTCAGTTGAGACTTTATTTTTAATGCTTTCCACTTTGTAAAGGGATTTTATGATGATATATATATTTTTGCTAGGTGGCAACTTCTGTCAACAGTTACTTTTAGACAAATTCTTATCATTAGTTTTCACTTCAACACGTTTTCTCCCTTTAAGCCCTGCAGCTTTGTTTTTTTGGGGTCTGAATGCCCAAAATGCATTTAACGCCAAAATTTTGATTAATGCTGCATTAATTGACTTTCACTTCTTTGGTTTTTTTTTGGGGCTCTGCCTTTCGATTTCGAACTTTTAGTTAACAACCTTAACTCCCTTTCTGTTGCTCTCTCTCTCTCTCTCTCTTTCTCTGCCTGTCTCTCTTCTTTATTTTAAATCAGAAGCAGCTGTGCTTTATATACATTTTTGTTGTTGCCTTGGAGGGGCAACCCACTCGTTGTTGCCATTTTATTAGTGCCACATGTCGTGTTTTGCCAATTTGTTGTTCCACACACACACACACACACACACACATGCTTCTAAGAGTTCATTCAACCCACACATACGCAAAGTGTTCTGTTCGCTTTTGATTCTCAACTCTCACAACTTGGTCATAAATTTTCATTTATTTTCATCTTTCATTTCCATTTCAATTGCTAGTTTGCCCGCTTTTCAAAGTTGCGCTATTCACTGAGAAATGTGCCACAAAACGTGGCAGCTCCTCCTATGATATGATAGGCAGGATGTGCATCACAAAAAGCTTTGACGATGTTGCCAGACTGAATATGGAAACTTTTTTGCATTTTTGTTTTTGCCGCCGGATGTTGCCCCGTGCTCTAATTGTGAACTCTTTTTTTCTTCCTCTTTGTGCTTTACTCTACTTTGCTTTTGTGCTTCCCTTTCAGTAATCAAGAAAAAAAAACCCTTATGCAAGCCTAAAGCTAACAAAGTATTAAGTAATATTTTTCTTAGAAAAAAAAAACTGTGTCTAATCAATTGTAACTAAAGTTATTTTAAAAAATTATTTATCTGTGACAAATCAATAACTTTTTTAACTTCCTATTTTAAACCTAACTATTCATAAACTTAATATTTTCACTTAAAGTCAACGACATCTTGTTTTCTAACTCAACTCTTGGAAGTTTCACTTGTTTCCCTAGAAGATTCACTTTCTTAAACATATGTTTTCTTGTATTATTATTATTAAAGTACTCAAAACAACTTTCAGTCATCATTATCATTATGTTCCACTTCTAATTATCAACTTCATGTTAGATAATTATTATAAATAGCGTTCTCTTCCGCTCACTTAAGCTTCTTTTTTTTCTCAAATTAGCGCCAATTGAAAGCACGCATACATTTTTCTTCTTCTTCTTTTCTTCGAGTGCGTTTCAATTTCAAATTTACAATTTACAATTTCAATTGCCTTGTCAAGTTGAATATTTTTCTGTGCTTATGCTACTTGAGAACACATTTTTATTTCAATTTCTTAGTTCTTTTTTTCTCTTCAGACTTTGCTTTAACCCAAATACTCTTTTTTTTTATGTACTTGTTTTTGTTTTGGTTTCTTTTATCAGCTCGCGAGCGACTTGAACAGGAAAAAAGCCTAAAGGAAGTTCAATTTTTTTTCCTCCGTCTGCCTTCTTCTTTATTATTTTGCTGTTTGTTGTCGTCTGCCCTCCCACTTTGACCCCAAAGTGCTGTATTTGCCTCTGCATCTGGCCTGTTTTTTGTTGTCGTTTCTTTGGGGGTTTGTTTTCTTTGCTTGTTTAAAATCACAGCTTGTTTATTTGAGGTCTTTGTGTCAACTTTGTCGCTGGCTGCCTTTAGCTTAAGCTCTTTTTTCTCCTACACTTTGTTTCCGAGAGGAAGAAGTGTTTTAGTTTGATTTTCTATGGTTTAATTTAACCTTCTTGAAGTTACAGTTTGAGAGTCACGAAGGGTCCGCTTGCTTACAGTTTTAGGGTCACGAAGTCAATTAAAAACTCACCTTAGGTTATTTTTACATTGTTTACAGTGTATTATGCCGTCCTTAACATTTAATTTAAACGTTTTTACTTGTTTTTTGTTGTTGCTTCACTTTTTTTTTTGGTTTAGATTTTTTCAGATTTTTTTTCAGGTTGTTGCGATAAGCCAAGATAGGGAAGGCAAGGGAAGGAGGCCAAGCGTCACTGAGACCGATGAGCTTATCTCTTTTCTTGTTTTCACTTGATGACGCCACGCTGCATGCGCTCTTCCCCCCTCAACCCATATTTACCGCAACTTATCAGTCTAGACCTCCCCAAAAAAAAACGAAGAGAGCAAGTATAGAAAGACAGGAACAATTTTCTTAGGGCTTCTCATACTCAAACTTCTTTTAGGCACTGTTCCTGTTCAAGTCAATTAGGGCAATTATGTTGACTTAATTGCGCTTGCAGCACAATTGAGGTAGAACCATGCTACCCTCTCCCTACCCCACCCCTCGCCTCCCGTCGCTTTAATATTTACGGCACACGTGCAAAAATTACCCTTCGTTGTTGTTGTTGTTGCAACAAGGACTCAGGCAGCCAGGACGTCACTTAAGTGCCGCCAAGTGGAATGCCACGCCAAAAAAAAAAAAAGAAAAAAAGGAAACAGGCAAAAAGAATATAAAAAGCTGACAAATTTTTTGATGGCACTTTATTAAAACCAGTTGCATATTTTGTAGGGTGTGTGCTGTGTTGAAGGGAAAGGATTATTTTTTCCTCGTTTTTTTTGTGCCTGAATCGATAAAATCTTAAATACAATGATTGACTTAAAGTGCTTCAGAAACCTGAAGAGCGTAGAATTGGAGTGGAAAGTTTGAAACCGTTTCTTAACAGGATATTTTTGGAGTTTATTATTAAGTAAAAGTGATTGAAAGTAGATCAGCTAATCCTCAATTTTTCTTCCTACTCTCTTCCTTTCAGCGTCGACGTGAACGGGGTCGCATAAATTTGAAAGGCGTTCGCCTTGTGGAGGAGGCGACGGTTAGCGGCGAAGGCGGAGATCCCTTTGCACCGGATGTAAGTAGATTTGGATTCTTGATGCCTGATTGTGATATTGATTAACATTAACATTATTAACAATTACTTGCTTTCAGGGTTATCCATTTCAAGTTGGCTACTGCGAGACGGCACAACAACAGCAACAACAACAACAACAAGAGGCAACTGTTAACGGGATTGAGGGGCAATCGGTTGGTAGAGCGGTACCTCAATACACGCTCTACGTGATAGCCAACAGCGAGAAGGAGCGCACCGATTGGATACGAGCCATACGACAAGGTAAACTAACCTCTTCGCGCCAACTTCCAGTTAGTCGCAAAGTTGCAAAGTTTTGAATGATGACCCCAAAAATAAATGTATAAAATATGGGTAGTGAATGTAGTGAAGACTACGTAATACACTGTTAAGAAGTGAGGAAGACTTAAAAAATACAACTCTGAAATATTGTCTACAAAATATAGTCTCCAAAATGTCAAACATTGAGTTTAGAGGTTTTAAGGGTGACTCCTAAACTGTAAATTCTACTTACTACCTAAATGACAATGGTTTAAGTTAGGTTATGTTCAAACTGTCATTGAGGTTAAAGGACTTTAAAGATATTTACTGAAAAATCGTCCTATTTTTTTTTGCGATTTGTATAGTAAAATTTCCTTCAATAGGAAACAGGAACGACCTCAAAAATATTTTTATTTTTATTTTTTGTATTTATTAAGTGTAGAATCTGTATCTTTACAACACATTTTTGGGTAATTTTGTTTGAAGCCGAATCCCAATACTCAGTATGAGGATACAATATACCAAGTAAACTCAATCTAACTAAACTGAAAACAGAGTATATTAAAAAAGAGGTGCAGAGATGCTGCAGCTGCCAATCGTTTGAACACGCGATAAGCCATCGGAGTTGGATTTGAAGTTGGAGTCGAGTCTCAGACAATGCTTAACCCAAATCAGCACAGTTTCCTCAACTCTGTGTGGGTCGAATTTATATGTATTTTAAATACATATATTTATGCTACTCTTTTCTTTATTTTTGTTGCAGTGTGCGAGGACAGTAATACGCCCAAGTCATATCGTTATCATCCGGGTCTCTGGTCCGGCAAGAAGTGGAGCTGCTGCAAGGGTGCATCGAGAAGCACCTTCGGATGCCGAGCTGCCACCCACTGGCGTGAGGCCAACAATAATCCAAGTGAGTTTCTACACAATCTCTTTGGGGTTGCGACACACCCAATCGATTTGAGGACCAGCTGCTACATTCTTTGTTTCATTAACTCGATGTCTATTTATAGTCGAGCATTACATACAAATGGGGAGAAGAAAGAAACATTGACACAACAGGCAACCATGTGGAATTATGTGTACTTGTTTAGTCTGTAATGTTTCAGGGGGGTTGTTCTGGAATTATACAGATTGTTAAAGCATAAAAACAGCTCTTTAAATTTTGTCCTTGAGTGGATGTGTGAGAGAATCTTCAGTAAAATCAGTTTTTACTTTACAGAACTTGTAAAGACATATTGAATATAAGTATGTTTAAAGGTCAGAATTTCTTAAGCATTCTTAGGGTACCAAAATAACGGTTCACGCATTGTTTTCTTATGTTTTGCTTTGGGGCATTGCAACATGTGGCGATAAACTGTGGGGCAGGCATTCGTCATTCCTTAGAAATTTAAAGGCTGGAGTGCTCTGATTTTAATTTCATGCTTTGCAGCTTTCACCTGTTAGAAAGAGAGGGGAAGAGAGTAAGAGAGAGAGAGAGAGCAAGCGAGTCATTCATTAGACACGGGACCTCGCCTAATGGAGATATCAGCGTCAACTGAAAAACTTCTTGCCCAAAACATTTTAAGCTACACAGAGAGAAAGTGAAGAAAGTTGGAAGGAATACCTAATTTTCAGACTAAAAAAAATATGTATTAAGAATCTTAATTTCTCTCTGTGTACACACTTCAGACTGTTGTTAGTTAGCTATTGTATACAAGGCGACTGAAAGCAGACTGCATCCGATTGCAACTCTGCAATTCGCTTCTTTCCCCCCCTGCCCCTCCCATTCCACTGTCTGTCTTGACTTTTCACACATGTTTGCCATTCGCAGCGCTTTTCTCATTTCATTCCTTGCTGTCGCCTTGCGCAATTTGACACATTGTGCAAACTCTGCTTCCCTCCCGCTCCCGCTCCCTCTCCCCCGCCTTTTTCACCACACCACACCCTGGCTACCAGTTTGTGCTGTTAATGACTATGTGTGTGTGTATCTGTAAGATGCGCAGATACTTTTTGCCAACTTGTGTGGCCGGAACAAACACAAACAAACAAAAGTCTCTCGTTTTAGCTTCGTTTGTCTAATGCAATCCGCCAGCTGTGGCAATCAGCTTTTAAGTCTGGCTATCGACTACCTGCCAATTCCAAGTACTAGTCACCAAACAATTTGGCCCTGATTTAAGTCTAGCTTTTAAAGATTGACTACTTCAGATACTTAAGTGTAAAACTTGTCATATATTCTATTTATATTCTTTAAATCTACTTAAACACCTTTTCGAACAAAGCGCATTGTCAATCATCACCCCCCGTCTCCCCCCTTTCCTTCTCTGTCTCATTAAACACAATACTCTTCTTCTTCTCGCTCCTATTTCAACTGTATTTGGACAGACAGCTGCATTGCTGATAAGAACTTTTCCCATCGGTTCAAGCAATTACTTTGTGCTCCTTTGTCAGCTTGGGCTGATTTCGATCGCAACATTTATGTCATCAGATTAAGAACTCAGCGACACGAAGCCTGCCCGCATTGTTTTTTTTTTGTCCATAATTTGAGGGGCTACCCTTAACACAAAAGGAGCAGCTGTGTCAAGGGGAAGAGAGGGAGTGTGGTGAAGTTGAGTTTGAGTTGCCGTTAAGTCTGCAATAATTTTGCCAAGTCATTTGTGAGAGATCTCTTTTGTGTGTGTGTGTTTTAATGCGAAATCAGGTCGGCAATTTATCAGCAAAACAAGGAAAGTGCGACTCTCTCGGAAGCCTGTCAGTTGCCGTTACAATAAATTAGCCTGTCAATGAATGCAATGTTGTGCGTTTTTTTTTTTTTTTTTAACCAGCTACGCCCGCGCATTTAACGCAACCGTAAAATTTCCTTTGCTCCCCGCTTAGTCAACATGTGTTGAAATTAATTATGGCTTCATTTCATCCTTTTATTTCTCTTTTTGTCTGACTTTCGCTGCGTGCTTTCTGCGCGTTGTAATTAAAAACAGAGCTAGCTGCTGTTTTTACGATGTTATTTCCCCTGCTTCACTCTTTCCTTTTTAATATTTTTACTCCTTGTGTCTCACACACTTGTCAAGATTTATGTGCGCCTTGTTTTTAAGTGCCTACGAAAATAGTTTCATGTCTGTGATTATTTTTCTCTCTCTTCCATTGTCAAACACTCTTGTTGAATAAGTCCGCACTGGAGCTCAAGTATCCCCAAAAAAAATTAAAGAGAGTGAAAAACTTGAAGGAATCGACTAGTAAATGCCTTGTAAAAATCACTTGAGGAATTTTTTTACACATTGAAATTTAAAAGACCCTATGAAATTGTTAACTATACATTTTTAATCATTTTCCTATCAAATACTTTTACTCTTGCTTACAGGGTATATAAATACAACAAAATAAACTATAGTCAATTTTCTATTAGTTTTTAGGGTTCGTTTCTTGGTTTCGGTTTCGAATTCGAGTCCAGTTTGGTTTCGCCGCTTAGCCTGACTCTCAACTTGCTTGCAGTTTTTGTTTTTTTTTTTTGTTTTCGTCTTCGTCTCTTTTTTTTTTACCGAACACCCCCGCGGAGCTGTGGAAGAGTTGTGTGCCTGAAGTTCCTTGAAGTTGGGAACTGGTTTTTTTGGTTTGTAGTTTTGTTGTTTTTTTTTTGGTTTTGGTTTTGTTTGGGGCATTCGGGGCATATTCGAAAAGCCAGTTCGATATATTTAAGAGCGTACGATGCCGAAAGAGCGAAAACTACACACGAAAAAAAAACCTGTTTTTGCCAGCAGTAGAAAAAGTAAACAAAAACAAAATTTGTGTGTGTGTGTGTCTAGTGTGTGTGTTTGTGTGTGTTTGTTGCTTCTGCGCGGGGCATGTGCAATGAACTTGCCCAGTTAGTAAGTTGCGAGGATTCGAGGTGCGCAACTGCAGCTGCGCAAGGGTTGCACGAGAGGGGGCGAAGTGGGAGAGTGGTGAAGTTGCGTCTTTTGTCGCTGCTCTGATTAATATATATCTCACGCTTGCTCTCCCTCGCTCCCTCTCTCCTTCCTTTTCTCTGCAGTGTTTCTTTCTGTTTTAATTCGCTGCTGCGCCTATTTAACGATAGGCATCTCAGTTCCTCGACCCAATCCCAAGTTCCACAGTCTTCGTCGCCCATTTGAAAGTCACAAATGATTGTAATTAGGCGCTTTTGTTGCGTTTTGTTGTTGTTGTTGTTTCGTCTCCTTCAAAAGCGTCGGGTGATTGACCATGAAAAGAGCAGCAGCAGCAGCAGAGAATCCAAAATCCCAAACCAAACCCAGACACAGTCCAAACGCGCTTTTTTTTTTGTATCAATACCCTAAAAGCATTTAAAGTTTTTAAAAGGGTAGCTTCAAGTGGGGCAAATTAAATGAATGGGTTTGAATTATTGTAATAGTTAAATAGCTTTTATAAAGTTAACACAATTTTTAATTTTATTGTAGGGTATCTGCTAGTCATTCAATCTTGACTAGTTCACTCTTACTACTTGTTTTAGTTATTTTTTTTTGTGCCTTTTCTTGCATCTTTGGCTGCTGCTTATTCTTACTCGACAGCTATCCTAAAGTTTTTGGCTTCCTTTTTACCCACACATACGCTGTGCGCTCTCTCTCTCTCTCTCTCTGTCTCTCTCCCGCTGTCCGCCGTCTGTCTTTATGTTTGCTGCCTAGCATGATTAATGATGCGTTTCTGTTGTGATTCGTTCTAAACGTGGGAAATCAGATACAGCAGCCGCTTAAAAGCTCTCACATGTGCTTTTGAAAGCCTGCTCGTCTTTGTCTTTGCTCTCTCGCTTCCTTTCGTTTCGTTTTGGTGGCTACGCAATGCTTATTTTCGTTTCTTTGCCTTTTACCAATTTATCTTGCGTCGTCCACACATTTGACAACTGTTTAAGTTTTAATAATCGTCGACGTTGATGGTTATAGTTGCTTTGAGGGTTTTTCTGGAACCAGCTTTTATGCTTCAGGCCACACACACACACACACACATACGTACACTAACATTTGTTATGTAAATTCACTACTTGATTAGAACAAAAAACCCAACTAATTGCTCAAGAGTTAATAGAAAATTTGTTGGCATTCAAACTGTCGCTTTTTCAAAGTTGTTTGTTGTTGTTGTTATTGTCAGTTCAGAATGTTTTCCCAATTACGCCATATTATTGATATTAGCCGTCGTCATCTCCATCTCCATTTCGCATCTTCAACTCACATTTGGCTGGCAGCCAAAAACATGCACAAATCGAGGCTGTTTAGTTTTCCCTTCCACAAAGAAAGTGCTCCAAGCAGTACAACTAGTAAATACCCTTTAAGAGTAACACATCAACATACTGAACAACTTTATACCTTTTCTAACCATTCTAAAAGTGTACAGGGTGCACAAACAACAAACCAAAAAGAAAAACTTGCTTCGTGTTCTTCCTGTGCAACTGGCAGCAAATTTAACAACTTTAGAACTTTATTTATCAGCAAACTGTGTATGCTTATTAACCTGCTCTTTCTCTCTTTCTTTTTCTTTGCAGGTACGTACACTAACTAAACGAAACTCTAACTGTAACTGCATATGGGTATGGGTATGGGTAAGTTTAAGTGTAAGTGTGCCCATTGATTTGACTAGTCTACAACAGCAACAGCAATAGCAACAAGCTGTTTGTATATACACACATACATACAAATGGATTTGTATGTTTAACAACAACTGCATTGCGTTCTTGTTGCCTTTGATTGCTTTTGTTTATGTACTTTTTCCTCCCATATGGCAGACATCAACTCCCAAAATGCTGTTGTGCTCCACTCTTTGGCTCGCTCTCACTCTCTGCAGCAGTCTGTCTCCTCTCAGAGCGCACGCCCTCAACTTGTTTCGCTCGGCTCGTACAAATATTCTTCGTCTTCGTTTAGTTGCTTACGAGCCGTCTTTGAGTGCGCAACAGGCTTTGGGAAAGCGCTGCGCGCGTCGTTGTTTTTAATTCACGTCTTCGCTTTGTCGTCGTTTTGCCGTTAAGCGCGTGTGCCATTCAGAAACTAAAAAAAAAAATCGACTTCGCCGTCAATTTTTGTAAATTTATTTCGTCGCTATTTTCACATTTCTTGGCGTCGCAAGTCGCGCTTTTAATGTCATTTAGGCGAGCAAAAAAACAAAAACAACGCCAAAGTCATGCAATGATAATTGTCAAATCCACCAGCCAGTCCAAGTTAATTGCATTTTGTTAATGAGCAAAACGTGGCGGCAACAAAATGTAAATCAAACGTTCAAACAACAAAAGAAAATCCTAGTGAAGTTTCCAAGTGTATAATACAATAAAACAACAGAGAAAAAAAAATGTAAATGCCTACAATTTCCAAATAAATAAATGCCAATTGTTTAAAATCATTTGACGCAAAATTAATTACAACTTAAAATGTGCGCATCTCGAAGTGCATTTCTAACAGTAAAAGTGGCTTATGTCACGCACACACACATATACACATGCGCGCGTACACCTCTGCATTTACATGCATGCATACATACATATCTTCGTTGGGGCTTGGCGACAATCTGGCAACGCTGCTACTTGCCAAGCACACACAAAGCTGTTTAACTTGTTTCTTTTTTGGCGTGCGCAGTTTTTTTTGTGACTTTCTGCTTTGGACCCGCTAATGTTGCTGCTGCTGCCGTTGTTGTTGTTGTTGTTGTTGCTTATCTAACGCGCAGCTTCTACAAAACAAAAATATATTTTTTTGTTAATTAACTTGTAAAAAAAAAAAGCAGCAGATGAAAAAAAACACCATTTGAAACTTTCGTGAGAACAAAACCCAAAAAAGGGAAATTTAAAGTTTATGGTTTTTGTCAGTGCTTTTGTGTGTGTCTGTTGCGAAAGAGAGACAAAAGACAACGAAAACATGCATACATTTTAGTCGTTTGCTTTATGTTTAATGTCTCTTGTGTCTCTGGCTGCAAATGTTAAACACAGACGTTAATTTGCAATACAAAACGTTCAAAACGAGGCACGTGTCGCTGGAATTGAAATGATAAAAGCATAAACCATTTTTCATATAATACAAGCCAAATTATTTAGTCTCGTTTTACGCCACTTCTCTACTTCGTCTCTTCTATCTCTGTCACTGCTAACCAATTAGTGTGCAGGCGCCTCTGTGCTCAAAAAAAAAAAGTACCCTACTATAAAGTCGTTGGTTGTTGCCTAAGCTATATAAGCAGGTAGCTGCAACCACTTAACATCCTAAGCCGATCCCAGACGATTCGATGTGACCTTCCTTCTCTTCTTCTTCTTCTTTGTCTGCTTCTTGTGTAATTCAATATTGTTCTTTATTGTGTTTATATACATTTCCAAAACAGGATCTTGAAGTCTTTTTTCTTCTCTTCTCTTCTACCTATTTTCAATTTGATTGCAATTGGTTTTTGTTTGTTTTTTTGGGTTTTGTTTTGGTTTTTGCTTTATCGGGAATTTATTTGTTTTTGCTTTTGAGGCCAGGCACGTCCCATTTATGGGACTTACGACTGCTTATCACGTAGACACGTCAGTTTTCAAAGTGTTGGAAGCCTACAAATAAGTATGCATAAAGTTTTCAAGTTCTTTGCTTTATTTACAATTTCCTCATAATACTTACACATTCTTGCATTAGATAGAGATAGTGTTGTTTTCTTTAATTTCATCATGTACTTTTATCGTTACGAACATCTCTTTCACAATAGTTCTTATCTATACTTAATTCTTCCAACTTTAGTTTTCAACGACTTTCAGCTGAATCATAAAACAAGAAAGAAAAACACAAAAAGATGTAAAAAGAAGTTTTCTTATCTAGCTAGGCATTAAAAGTGCCGTTTCAAATTTCAATAGAAATCAATTAAACTCGACTCATGTTCCTTTTTAACGCCTCAAAAAGCTAATGTCTCGATTCTTTGTTGTTGTCACAGCTTTTAGGCTTTCATTGGAAAAAGCCAGATCATAAAAAAACCTGCCCTTTCCCCCCAACCCACCATTAAAGGTTGGCTTGAAACTGTCGTTAAAAAGGCAGAAAAATAAAAAGAAAAATACACTCACATTCAATTTGTTAGTGGGCCGTGTTCATAATGTAACCTGACCATAAATGACTTGGAAGTTACACGAAAATATTTTTGATAGCGCTACCGAAACCAAGAAAAAAAAAACATAACTAACCTGCACAGTAATTCCCGGTAAATGCGATTGGCATCTAGAGATCATAAAAGCCATAAAATGCATACCCAACAAATCGGACAACAGCAACAACTTAACGAACATTTGGTAATTGGGATAGTTAGGATCGTTAAAATTGTGTGTGTGTGTGGCATTCAGATATATCCGAGTCATCAAAATGAAAAAGGTTCCTCCATTAGAGAAAAAAACGTTCGTTCGTTGTTTGTTAATTATGCACCTTTTGGGTGAAAAAAAGAAGAAAAAAAACAAATCGAATTTCCACTTGCAGCGGAAAATCGACTCGACGACGACGACGGGCCAAACAGGCCAAACAACTGCAAGTTTTTTTTCTTTCTTTTTGTTGTTGTTGGGCATGGCTAATTTATAATGCTTCCGTAACGATGGCCGTTCGCCAGTGTTGCCAATTTTCTAGTGTTTTTCTTTTTTTGAAGTACTTAAATATTTAGGTTGTGCTGAGTTTTGTTTAAGAACTAAATACATTTGACTTCTGACAATCTGGCAACTCTCACCTCTCTTACACTTGCTCGCTCTCTTTGTGCAGATCCTTGGGCTAACGGTTGTTTTGTTGCTACGTTCGTTGTGGTTTTTCTCTCTCTCTCTCTCTTCTACACTAATCGAAGGTTGTTGCCGAAACAACAACAAATTGGCGCAAACAAGTTCTCTCTCTCTTTATCTTTGCCCTCTCTCTCGCTTCGAATCTTGATCTCGCTTTTGCAAGATGCCTCACACCACTTGTGTACCGTTAGCAATTTATCCAAAAGTAAATTAACACGAACGTGTGTTGTAAGGGAGGGGACAGGAGAGAAGGGTGAACAACTTGACCAAAGGAAGGGGAAGATTTATTGGCCACAGAGAGCGATGAGGTCAAGGTCAGCGACGTGCCCATTTCATTTGGATGATGACGAGCGAAAGCCGGCCAAAGAGAATAACCCCTAAGAGCCCCCCCTACCCTTCGCCACGCTCCCTCTCTGTCTCTCTCTCTCTCCCTTTGGCCTGGTTTGGTTCACTTTGAAAGTCAGCCTTTAATTTTTATTATACGACGATTATTATTATAATTTTTTGTATTTTTTGTATTTTTTCGGTGGTTTGCTTTGTGCACGCTTCTTTCTTGTTGTTGTTGTTGTTATTCCACTCGAATCAGGTCAAAACGGTTGCTTTCTTTCACTGCCACGCCTTTACAGCAACAACAAGAAATTTGCGTGCTTTCTTTGCTCGTTCGCAAGGTCAAAACAAGTTCAATCTAACTACATCATGCAAGAGAGTTGGAATGCCGACAAAAGAAGCTTTAGTTGTTAAAATCTTCGCACTAACGAGATGAAAGAGTCCGTTTTTTACTTGATTTTAGTTTGTTGTTAAAACTGTTTTTTATTTATGGGTTGAGTTGTGACATACGCGATAAGCTTTTTAAAGCTTTTTCCAGTTGAATTAATTACAGAAAAAATGCTGAGGTTTTTATAGATTTTCGTCAATGAATTCTGGACACGCCTTTTTTTGGAGGCTGTGTTGTTAAAAACCAAATTAAGCAATTGGTATTTTTTTCTATTCTTTTTTTTCTTTCTTGGTTGCTTATCGTTTTCGTAGAGTTCATTAGATTTTTGTTTCTTTTTGAGCCTGTGCTTGATTGAGTTTTGATTTATTGTTTTTGTGTGTTGAACAAAACGCGAACAACAAGTCGAAATTGATGTTAATTATGCAGCAACAGCAGCTAGAAAAATCTCAAGTCTAACTGTCAGCTCATTGAACTGCGCCTACGAGGCACATAGCTACATAGATACACATAAAGATACAGATACTACTCATATATATACAAAAAAAATCTATCTTTTTGTTAGCTGTGTGTTGGCTGATCATCTTGCTCAAGGTCTCGCCTCTCGTCATCATAATCATTATCATATCATCAACAAAATCGAAGACAAAGCATTTTTTTTTTGGTCTTCTTTTTTAATTCAATTTTATAGTTCGACAAGTTTTTGGTATTACCCCAAGACCAAGTGTTTTAACTTAGAATTTTGCAGCTTTTCCCAGAAAGATTTTAATATTTTTTTTCTATCAATTAATCAAGTAATTAATTCAAGGCTAAAAAACTGTTTCACTTGAAGATTTTAAGTACTCCCCTCGTTGCCATCACTTCATTAGCCTTAGCCCTAAGCAAATCAATAAATAATTGATGAAGATGGTAGTGGAGAGGAGGGGGGGAGGGAGGGGGGTCGATTTAAATAGCTAAACTTAACCTCAACCGACTTTTTGATGCATCCAAAAGATAATTCATTGATCTTTTATCATTATTTGCAATCATTAAATGCAACTTCAGCAGCTACAAAAACCTAACCTCATTTATTGTCATTATCGTGTTTTCTGTTGCTTCTTTTGTTTATATTATTATTTATGCTGTTGTTTCTTTGTTATTGACTGTGGGCTCTTCATGACGCAATCTTTTTTTTTTTTTTTTCATATTGTCGTGATTTTGTTCTTTGCAGAATCTTTTTAATATATTTTTCTTCGATTCTTTGTTGTTTTGGCTCAGTTATTTCGACTGATTAGCAATGCAAACAAAGCACGTTTCGCTTTTAATAACATAAATCAAAGAGGAATCTAGCTAAAAATTGCAGCAGCTGATTTCGAGCTTGATTGATTTATTGGCAAATTGACGAAATTCAAATTCAGTTGCTTTGGTGTTTTTTTTTTAATTTGAATACTCTGCTTGTGTTAAGGGGTAGTCTGATATTTTTGTGGAATATGTGACGTTGTAGTAGGGAAATAAATCATGTATTTAGTTGCATAGCGTGTGATTTATTTATGGCCATAATATTTTTATTTGCCAATAAAAGTGTGCAGTAAAGTTGGCCAAAAAACACTAGAAAAAAAACAAGACAACAAAAAAATTTGCTTCCGCGATCGTTGGACGATGAGTACTTGAAACAGTGCCAAGATGTCAAAGTGTGTGTGTGTGTGTGTGTGTTTTGCTGTCAATCACAATTACAAACAAGTGAAGCAATTGCTTACCCCCCTCGCCCTCGTCAAATGATTTTAAATTGCCATAAATTTAAAAAAAAAAAAACAAACAAACTCTCAACAAAATCGTTTTCAATGTTTTTGATTTCTTTATTGTTTTCGATTTATGCTCTCTCAGATTTCGTTGATTGCTTAGCGCGCGATTAAAAACGCACACAAAACGCGCCAAGAGTTGTGTGTGTGTGTAGTTATAGTTGTGTGTGTGTGTGTGTGCGTGATGATACCCTGCGTAAGTTTAGCCGAAACGAGCGTCATTGGCAACATGAAGGAACGCGTCAAGGAAATGAAAGTGTTTGGCTGTCGCCTCAACTTTTGGAATCATATTGGCCATAGCCTAACCAGCTCCAAGGCAAAAGAAGGTAACAAATTCACTTAAATTTTCACTCCCTTCCATTAACTATTATAAAGTGAGAGTGTAAGCAACTAAATATTATTTAAGGTGTGTGCTTCAATTACAGAACTGCAGACTCAACAGCGCCTATTTTCTTATCTGTAATTGTGTTACACATCGCCCTCTCTCTCTCACTCACTCTGAAGGCGTCGCTGTTAATAATCACAAGGTTGGGCATCTCAAGACTGTATTTAGCGACAGTCTGCTCTCTCTCTCTCTGTTGCTTGCCAGCTGCACTCTTAAGCCCCTTACAAGCTTTTTACCCCTCCCCCCCTCCTCTTGTGGGCAATTATGTTAAATATAAGGCTGGATGGCAGGCAGTTATTAGATGATCGAAATGAACGCATCCTCATATGACAGACAAGAGAATGATGATGATGATGATGATGATGATGATGATGATGAATATGGAAGAAAGAAATAAAACAGAAAGAAGAAACAAGAAACACAGATGCAGACAGCAGATGCGGCAATTGCATAATTGAAATGAATTAGCAGAGTCAGCCAAGCCTCAAAGCCTCCAGAGAGAAACTGAAAGTGCCAAGCGTGCGCCAATAAGGAAATACAACCCCAAAGGGGCGTGGCATTAAACAGCACTTTATTTTATTTTTTTTTTCATATAAATTTATGTAGATTTAACTGCATGCATAGAGATGCATCAATGTCAAAGTCGGATTATAAAAGTAGGAATGTCGTAAATGAATAAATATCTCAGTTTTCTGTAATATTTCATACTAAAAGTACTTACGTAGCTTAAATTATTTATCGATAACATAAAAAATGGTAAATATCGCCTTGTGTAAATTTCCTATAAAATATCCCTTTAATTTCCCTTACTGCACTTAGTTCCCTGCTCATCTTCTTTGTTCCCATATGGCAATTAAAGGCCAGATTGAAAGCTGCCCTAAGGCGAAGTTGAAGTGTATTTTGTATCTGCGCTATTCGATTGTATCTCAATCTCAAACTGCATCTGTATCTGTTGACTGTAAGTTTTTGTTGTTGTTGCTTGGACTTTAAAGCAAAATGTAAAGTTGACAATAAAATTATTGCATTGTTGTTAACTGGTGTTTATTGTTGTTTTTGCTGTTGTTGCTATTGCTTTGACTGTGCGCCATATTTATGGCCTTTAGTTAACAATGACCACAAAAATTTGCAATTTGCATTCGCAATTTGAGCCAAACGGTCAAACAACAGCCACTTGACTAAAAGGGGCCAAAATGCTGTGGTTTCTTACTACAATTGTTGTTGTTGTTGCCAGTTGCCGGTTGGCTTTTAAGTTGGTCAAGCAATTGACCAGCGGGGCCAATCAATTATGCGTTTTCCTATACCCAGCACAAAGGGTATTTAGTTTATCGAAAGGGAATATTCACAACTAATTCCCAGTTGTGTTTACCTCTCTTGGTACTTTTGGAAAGAATTTCCCTTAAGGGAATTTTAGCCGTGACAATTAATTACCTACCGATAAACGATACACGGCGAGATCAGGGCTGTCAAATGGCTAGCGTTATGACGTCACAAACTCACAGAGTCGTGCCGCAATGCAAATTCATATCTTTGTGTGACACATTTGTGAATTGTTGACTGCGCCGTGGTGCTGTTCAAGTGCGATAAAAACGTCAAGAGCGAGCAGTTGGCAGTTGTTGGAAGGTAGCTGGAGGGAGTCAGGCACGTATTTAATGTTAAAAAGTCTTTCTTCAGGTTAACTTTAACCATTCTCTGACCAGCTGGACACGTTGCTACGTGAGCGATCTCTTTTAGCTGGAATATCCGGTTCGCATTTCCATTGGGACAACTAAATTTGCATATAATGTTGCCAACGCCATGAAACGAGTTCAACAATTTTAATATTGACAGGCGCCTGAAAAATTGGGAAAAATTTATTGCACAAATTCCCAAAAACTGAAACAACTCTGATGCGCCGCATCAACTTAAAACTATTAACCAAGGTCAAAAGAGCAACAAAAGTTGCTTATCAACTCGCGCAAAACCAAAAAAAAAAAAAAACTGAAACAAAAGCAGAAACCGAAAAACGAAAAACCTCGCCGATACTTTTACAACAATAAATTTTTATAACAACTTTTTCAGTCACTCGCCAAAGTTGCAGGCGGTTTTTTAGTTGTTGTTGTTGTTTTTAGTTGTTAAATGGTTTCATTATAAATGCATAAAAATCCACGCCATCATCATCATCGACATTCACTCGACACAAACTAAAATTTATACAAAATATTTTTTGGTTTTGTTTTCGAAGCTTGAAACCACCCGCCTTTTGTGTTTTTGTTGTCATTTTTCATATGCAAATTAAGTTTAGACATTTGTTGTTATTTTTGGTTTGGTGTTTGTTTTATGTTGCGTTAATTGACCGCATAGCCAGCGGGTGGGTCAAAAGATTGCAGCAACAAACCATTTTAATACCAATTATATTATAATATGCAAATCAGTGGAGAAAGAGTTGTGAGAGTGATAGATGTGAAAATAAAAGGGGTGAAGAAAAACATGTGAAAATCATTTTGAGATGTTTTCAAAGATAATTAAAATGAAATTAGTTAAAATGAGGAAATGTTTATGAAATGAGGAAATATTTATAGAAAAATAAAATACAATATAATATTAGCCCTTTAGTTTTGCTAACAATAAAAAATCATTTTCCCAGAAAGTGTAAACAAATAACTTAACAACTAACTGTTCTTTTTTTGCTTGTAAAATTTGCACCATTTGATTATTGTTTACGTAGATGATCTCACTTGAAATAATAAATTTTATTTAATTGCCTACAGTTTTTTTTAGTTAGTTTGCAAACGTGACTTATTTATTGTTAGCTAGATGTATAATTAGCAACTATTTATGCATATAGAAATTTATGTAGTTATTGAAAGGGAGCTTATTAGCTTAACTTAAAAAAATGAGGTGGCTATCAATTCGTTTTTTATGTTTGTTACCTAAGAACTTTTGACTGGGTGAACTGATTCTTTTTTTATTTGATAGCTGATGCTTCCCTGGTCCCATTTTTAAATTTAACGTCTTTTAAGACACTGCTCTTCTCCGCGATTCTCAAAAAGTCAAGTAAGCTTGGCTGTTTTTGGTAATAAAAACACTCATTGTTATTTAGCTCACGTATTCCAACTTTTACTCAATTCCGGACACTTTTTCAATAGAATCTCACTTCCGTCTAGCATAAATATTGAGCTAAAATTCTTTCGCACACTTGGAATGCATTTTGCATGCTTGTTCTTGTTGTTTTTGTATGAGTAATCAGCACATAAATTGTTTCTTAGCCAATTAATCAAACTCAATCAGCAGCAAGGCTAGAAACGCCCACGGTTCTTCTCGTTTTTCATAGCGCTCAACTGCAATCTGTAATAGCGCAAGTAATTTGCTAGTCTCGATTAAATACCCTGTAACTGTTTTAAAAGGGTGTTTTATACTTTTCAAATCAAATACATCACTGCTTGTTATCCCCATATCCTTTTAAATCAAACCCAAAGGGTATCTCTCCAACTACTCTCCAAACTCCTCCATTACGCTCTCTCTCTCTCTCTCTAGCATAACTGTAGCTGTTTATTCGCTCAGTTGAAGTTTTGTACGCTCTCGAATCTAATTAAAAGTCGAAAAGTTTATTACGCATGAACCAATGTTGTTGTTTGTTTGTTTTTTTTTCCGAAGCTTAGCTATGTTGTTGTTATTATTGTTGCTATTTTATATGCGCGTCGCGCATGCGTTGAAATGTTATTAACCTACATTTGCATAAAAATGCTACAGCAACAAACAACAACTGCAGCAGCGATTAAATATTGTTGTTGGTAATTTTTTGAGTGTTTGGTTTTTTTTTTTTTTTTACTGTTTCCTGTCTGATTCTTATTGTTGTTGTATTGTAATTATTTGTAGTATTTGCAAAGTATTTCTTTATCATGCAAATTGCAAATTAGTTGACAACATTTTTCACACGCTTTTTATGAGCTTCGGATGTAAACATTTAACCTTAATTTGTTATTGTAAATTGTTTTTTTTTTTTTTTCAAAGCAAAACTTTTCTTTTAGTTTCGTGTTATTGTGTAATTTTTAGCAATGATTTAATGCTTATTCTGATCTTCATCATCGTCTCCACTTTTTATTATGCAGCACTTGCGGCGGCTCGTGTGTAAAAGAGAAGAAAAAAAAACAAAACGAGGCGTTGAATTGTTTTTGTCTTCTTTATGTTTTTTTTTTTTTTTTTTTTATTAATTAAATTTTATTTATATTATTGATTATTAAGCCTTTAACCTAATGTTGTTTAGTATACTTATTATAATTATAATTTGTTTTTTATAGGATTGTATAGATAGTGGTTTCGTAATGTATTATTATATCTTAAGGCAATGTCTTTTGGCCGAAGCCCCAACCCGGACATACGGGGGTGTGGTGTTGTATTAGAAAATTGGTAAGGTGGTTTAGTGGGTTGCGCACAACCACAGGTTTTGTTTAT
Source organism: Scaptomyza hsui (assembly GCA_018152825.1). Classification (NCBI taxonomy): domain Eukaryota; kingdom Metazoa; phylum Arthropoda; class Insecta; order Diptera; family Drosophilidae; genus Scaptomyza; species Scaptomyza hsui. Next base: position 1,379,010 of record JAECXO010000280.1, read on the forward strand.
GTTGTTTGACGGTTTGAGTTTTTCGGCCACCCCAATTTGATGCGTTTGTTGGTGATATTTGTGATAAATTCTGATGGTTTGTTTTTATTTACCAATAGTGGTTTTTGGTGTTTTAAACTCTGGATATGTTCACAGGTTGGGTTTGTAGTGGGGGTATTTGCCTTGTGTGTCACATTATTAATGTGGACCGGGGTTGTGTAGTAACGTAGAAACGTTTGTTTGTTTTGATTTTGATGTGTTGGCCCTTTCGAATTCGTTGAGATAGTTTGGCGTTTGTGACGACTGTCACTTCAGGGTGGGAAGTGAAGTGGGTTTTGTGTTGTGGGTTTGTTGGCTTGGGATGTTGCTAAGATGGGAGTGGTCTGCTGTAGCCGTGATGGTTGGTGGTCACTACGAAACTGTTTAGACCTGAGTTTGGTGGTGTTTTTTGGCATAACTCTATAATGCCTGTTTTGGGAGCTTGTTTTTTTGGTCGTGGCCTCGGATGATTGACACACGTGATTGTCATGACTGGCGGCGGAATTGGATTATGATATCATGGGTGTATTTAGTGGGTATGCCTTTCCTACCTAGGAGGGCGAGACGGCCGGGGCGTCCTCTTCTTTGAAGTATTGCCTGTGCTATATATTGATAGTAAGTGTCTCTTGGAGGATTTTAGAACTGCTTGCTTATTAGGTCGTCCTGGTGCCTTTCGCTTTGGGGTCGACATGTTTGGACTTTTCCGACGGATATGTCTTATTGAGGTGACATCTGAATGGGCGCTGTGACTTCGTTTATTCTGTTGATATCCCCTCGATGCAATTAACGGTGAATCTGTCGCCAGGTGTTCCGCAATGTTTGTCTTGCTCTTGCGACACCGTTACCATTGCTGTTCTTCGGGCGTAACTTTCTGTGGCATTTTTTACTTTTGGTAAGGACCCATATTAAAATGGAATCATTGATATCCATTGGTGTTGTTATTGGTTTTTCATTCGCCATGGAATGAAGCCTCTGCGCACTATGCCATTGAGCTTTATCTCGGACTGTGCGTTCGAATATAACGTCTTCAGTGCCTCTCACTGAATTTGAATGGTTGGGTCATTGTTTCGTGGCGTATGAGGGCTCTGTGATTGTTTGGTGTCGTTTGCACCCTCGCCGCATTGTACGTTGGTGTGGGTCGCGCGTATTTGGGAGTTGTCATGTTGGCGTATCGATCCATGTCTTCCTTGAAAAGCTATTTGTGTGTTTGCAGTAGTTGCCCGTTGAGTGCTTGTTGGTCTGTTTTTGTGGGTCCGATGGTCCGTGTTCTGATGTTTAGCATGTGTGTGGGATGTTGGATAATTGAAGTCTAACAGGATGGTTTCATACGCGTTGTGTACGTTGGTGCCCGTGCCGGATGTTGGGTTATTGGATGACGCTTGCGGGTAGTTCTGTAGGTGATAACCCCCTGGATGTTTTGTTCCGTTCCGCTGATAAATGATCTTGGGTTGGGTGTCACATTGATTGAGTCCAGCTGTTTGGGCAGATTGTCCGTGAATATTTGTCTATACATGTTTGTTTTCCCGTTTACTTTATCATGGACGATTGGCTATTGATTGTTTTTGTTACCATTGCGCTCCCCCGGCTGCCGTGGTATTTGAGTGTGACTTATATGTTGGTTGATGTTTGTTTGGTGGGGATGTCTTTCTTTGTTGCTTTGCCGGGCCCGTGTTGGTATTTTATTTACATTGTGTTGTTTGGCTTCTTTTATGTTAAATATTAGATGCCAGCAATTGCAGCTGCTTCTTCTTCTTCTTCATCATCTGCTTTGTCTTGCTTCGCTTTACGTGTTAACAAAATGCAGTTGAATGCAATCGTTGTTGTTGTTGTTGTTGTTTCTGCACGCGCCTTCATCATGTCCATGATTAAGCGCAACAACAACAACAACAGCCATAACAGAGGCGCAAATTAGTAAAGCAGACGACTAATGGATCGTCATGTTGTTGTCTGTTGTTGTTGTTGTTGTTGTTGTTGTAGTTGTTGTAGTTGTTGTAGTTGCTGCTGCTGTCGCTGCTGAACTGAGCTTTGATTTTGTGTTGTCGAGTGTGCTGGTGTTTTCTTTTGTGCTGCCTACTTTTAGGCAGCGGTTAAAAAGCGCAATGAGCTGCGTTTAATTACAGCTAAAGATAGTGAAGAGAGTCGTAGTAAAGGAGCTTTCGAATGTCACACACACACAAACAAAAGTTTTACTCTTTGACTACTCTCTTACTGTTGCTTCATCAACAGTTACTGCAACCATGCAAATAAAAAGGGAGAAAAAAAAGATCGACAACTTTGTACGAAAACCTCAAACGCATTTTGTATTTGTTGTCTGCGGCTTTTTTTTTGCTTGCCGTCGTACTATTATACAAGTGCTTTTTGTATGCAACTTTTTACTTGATTTGTTTATTTCTTCTTTGGTTTTCTTGCCGAGAGTTTAATAAAAATAAGTGTGGTTGCCGCTTGGCACTTGGAACTTTAGCTTTTGGTTTGTAACATTTAACAAAATACAGTTACAATTGCCAAACACACATACATACATGCACATGCCCAGTGGGCAAAAGTCTTGATCTGTGCCTCCGTTGTGTTGTTGCCCAAGCCATCGTAGTTGTTGTCTTCTTCTTTTTTCTTCTTTTTCTTCTGCGTTGCGCTTGGCGGCTTCTGCTGCTGCTGTTGTTTGTTGTTGTTCTCTGCTCAAAGCTTTGCTCTTCGCTACCACCTGCACTGATTGTTGTTGTTGTTGTTGCTCTGCTGCTGTGCTGTTGCTACAATTAAGTTTTACTTTATGTTTATAGCCTCTGCTGGCCTGGCGTTGAAGTTGTTTGTGTTTTTTCCCCCCCCCAGCATTTTCTCAGCGTTGTTTTGCCATTCATGCGTTCGTCTCGTCGTTCACTTTACTCAACTTAACTCAACTCTACTCTACTCTACACTTGCCAGCGTCGTCGCTCACCTTCGGCTGCTGTTACTCGTACTCTTGTTGTTGTTGTTGCTGCCTGTCGGTGGCTAGCAAAAATTTCATTTGCCGTTTTGTCAGTTGGCTTTTAAACATTTACTGAAACAGTTCGCGACGCGCTAAATATATAAAATACAGAAATAAACCCAAAATATATGAGTACCAATTAAATGCATAATTCAATTATTATTTCAATAATATTATTAATGAGCGACTAGCGTGTTATTATTTTGTGTGTATTGTTGTTATTTGCCAGTTGTGTAAATTCGTGTAAAAAAAAACGAACTTTCGTCTTGTCATGGAATTTTTTTACAAAATGGCTGCCGCCGTTGCCATTGCGTGAAAGCCATCAAAGAAGAAGACAAAAGCGCAACAAGAAGACGAATAAGAGGAAGAAGAAGAAGGCAATGAAGATGTAACAGTTACAAAACTGAAAGTCAAAGCAACTGCAAGCAAAAAATTAATTAAATGTATAGAATATAGATTGCATATGCCAGGAAGCACACTTGGGGGCCTGGAGGCTGAACGTACAAAATATAACGGTAAAAGCCAGTCACAGCCGCAGCAGCAACAGATCGTCGAACGCCTAAAGGTCAGACCAAGTAGCATGGAAATGCCAGCAACAACAACAACAACAGCAATAATATTAACAGCTACAACTACGACAACAAAAATTGCTAAAAGGAAGCAGCCATGAAACCAGTTTTAACAACCGCTCCAAACCGAATGCAACAACAACAACAACAAAAATAATAATGTCGACAACAACAACAAACTGAACTGAACAATTGAACAAGTGATTTATGTGAAAGTGAATTGACACAAATACTGAACAAATTTTGCTTAAATAAATTTTTTTTTATTTGGTTTTTGTTTTGTTTGTTGAAAAAAAAAAGTGAAGACACACTCAAAATCTTGAGAGCGTCGCACGTTTTGAAGTTTTGAAGCTGCAGCCGCATTAGAAGATGATGCTATTATCGGCTCTCAAGCTGGGTAAGAAGAAGAGAAATACACTGAAAATAAACAAAGAACAAGAAAGTAAAGCATCTTCAGAAACATTAAAGATTAGTAAGAAATATGTTTCAGTGTAGCAATTCTTGTATTCTTGTATATTCCCTTATATGAATAATTGTTTAAATTAATGCTCTTTATTTCGTGGGCGTTTTGATGATTGAGTCACGATGGAATTTAATTGAATATATAGTTTCACCTGATCCATCAACAGTTAGCAACAACAACAACAACAATAACAATTAGATAGAACAAGAATACAATAGAACACGTGTTTGAAAGTCTGGCAAGTATTCGTTGTTGTTTTTTTTTTTGTGCAAGGTCTGGCAGCTGCACATAAAATTTGCATAACAATTTGCCAAGCAAACAACAACAAGAAAAAAAAAAAAACACAAAATAAGGTGCAAGAAAATGCAAAGAAAATTACACAATTGGCCATAAACACGATTGTGGTTTGCCTATGTGTGTGTGTGTGTGTGTGTGTGTGTGTTACTGCAGATAGATAATGACAAATTTGTTGTGGCTGATTTTTTGTTACTTGCCTGTAACGCCTTTGCCACGCCCCCCTCCATTCACGCGCCCCCAATCATAAGCAATTTTAATATGCATATAAAATAGTTTTGCTTCCGTTTTGCTATGGAGTGGCCAATTTATGTGTGTGTGTGTGTGTGTGTTATGTGTGTGTGCGGAAAATTATGAGTAGAAAGCTTGTATTAATTGAGTAAATAAAGCTTATTTTTTTAGCACAACAACGAAGTTGCAACTGTGATCGATAACTTTCCTTGCCTGTCAATCGATAAACTTACTATCAATTTTTTTTATATATGTACATTATCATTGTGGTAAGATACTAATCATAGTAAAACTGTGATCGATAACTTTCCTTGCCTGTCAATCGATAAACTTACTATCAGTTATTTTATTTAACTTATCATTGTTCGTATAATCGGTAACACTCTATACCTGTTTATCGATACTTACTATAGTTTATTTTCTCTTTGAATAATAATCGATAACTTATTATTTTCTTTACTCCTATACCCGGTCGTCGATAACTTTATTTATTTTACCTGTTTATCGATTTTTTATCGTGGTTTATATTTCCTACGTACTCTTTTGATAGCTTATTATCGATTGTTTTACTCAACTTTAAACTTGATCCTACAAGTTGTGATAAAATTTATATTAAAGGTATTCCTTACACATATAGGAATGTATGAAAAGTTATACCTGTGCATTGGGGAACGTCGTCTGGTGTTGCCTTCCTTGCCATTGTCAGACAATGAAAATGGCTGAAGGCGCTTTTCATTTGCATGGAAAATGGCATAACAAAAGCCGCCGCACGACTCCGCGTCGCCGGCAAGTGCGATGGGAAAAGAAAAACTTTCTATTTTTCTTTGGTTTTTTTTTTTTTTTTTTTTTGTATTTGTGTGTTGTGAGTTCGGAGTCTTTTGTTGGAGCCAAAAGCTGCAGGCTCTCTACAGTGTCGCCCCTTTGTTGTTTATACTAATATAATACAATATAATAGAGGGGGGGAGCGGGGCCATCAGTTTTTGAGGGAGTCAGGTAAAAAACGTGAGTTTTCACATGAAAAATGTTTGGCCTGAATTTTGTGTTATTGAAAAAATTGGTTTGGATCAATTGAAAAAGCTTTGCACTCTCTCTCTCTCTCTCTTCCCTCCCCCCTTTGTGTCTGTGTCCGCAGGGCATTTAAAAATATTTAATATCTATGATTAAATTGCAGCTTGGGAAATCGCAACGCTGTTGTTGTTGTTGTGCAAACGTTAAAAAACACTTTCGCTTCGATTAACCTTCACTTTTATAATTGTTATTATTATTATTATTATTTCTAATTCTCGCCTGCGCAAAAAATTGTATTCAAGAGGCGCCTACTCAAGTACTCGACCCAAAGCAGGCAGCAATATTTCAAGTGCTTACAAAACTCAAAACTTAATGCTGCTTACTCATCGCAACATGTTGCATAACTTCTACACCCACAAAAAAAATAAATAAAAAAAAACCCCAAAAAAATCTCACAAGTTTTTGCACTTAATTGGGGTTAGTTTTAGAGTTCAAACTTTTTGTGGTTTACTGAGTGATAAATGTATATTGACAGGCTGACTGAGCCGATCCAAATAGATAATGCTCCCCCCCCCCCCCCACTTCATCATCATCATCATTATATGTTTTATATAGTGTGGGCGTTGTTGGCCTTTAAGCCAACATGGCCGTAATTAACCTTGGCTAGAATCGAGTCTCGTGTATCTCGTAAGGCGATTTCGATTTTCGGCTAATTACCGTCAACGTGTATTGAACCAGCATTTTATATGCTTGATGTTTTTTATGTTACGCCGTATTTTTCCCAAATAGCCGGCAAATTAAGTGCCTTGAAAACGAAAGACTTAGGCAACGAACTTGAACCTCTTGAAACAAAAATAAAATCGATTTTGATGTTGCAAGTGTCTAAAACATATTTTTAATACTTATACTTATCATAGGAAATAATTCTAGTTTCCTGTAGTACTTTAATTGTTTATCTCCAATATTATTGTAATTATATCTATAATATTTTTAACCTTATTTATTTCCGTTTCTAATTTGTATGTTTCACGTTTTTGTGTTTTTTTTTGCAGGCAACGGCAGTTCTCCAGCCCAGAATTCGACGCGCAGCATCAGTCCAAACAACTCGACGACCAACAGTCAATTCAGTTTGCAACACAACAGCTCCGGCAGCCTTGGTGGCGGCATCGGCGGTGTCGTTGGTGGTGTCGGAGGAGGAGTTGGTGGAGTTGGTATCGGTGGTGGAGGTTTAGGCAGTCCCAACGGCGTAGGAGGAGGAGGAGGAGGAGGCGGCGGCAGTTGCACACCCACATCGCTGCAGCCACAGGTGAGTGCCACAAAGCGTTGCACCTTTGATTTAACATTAATCTTCCTTGTTTCCTTTGTGCGCTTTAGTCCTCGCTGACAACGTTCAAGCAGTCACCCACTTTACTTAACGGCAACGGCGTTTTATTGGATGCCAACATGCCCGGCGGAATACCAACGCCCGGTACGCCCAACTCCAAAGCCAAGGTAAGACTGCTAGCTTCAAGATGTTCATTATTTATTATGCTCTGTAACCAAAAAGAAGAAAGAGAATTAGTATAAAAGTCGATTTGTCCGTTTCTATAATATCGATTAATATCGATAACAGCTGTATAACAACAATTCAAAGTTGGTTACAGGGTATATACTAGTCGTTCTCATACGACTAGAGCCCCTAAACTTTTTAAATCTGAACGTTCTGCATTATTTCAGGACAATTCACACTTTGTTAAGCTGGTTGTGGCCCTATATCCATTCAAAGCCATCGAAGGCGGCGATTTATCGTTAGAGAAGGTGAGTAACTTACTTTAAAAGGTATTTAAATTGGTTGCTAATAATACTCTATTCACAATAGAATGCTGAATATGAGGTCATTGATGACTCACAGGAGCATTGGTGGAAGGTCAAGGATACAGTTGGCAATGTCGGCTACATACCCAGCAATTATGTTAAACCCAAAGCATTGCTGGGTCTAGAGCGTTATGAGTGAGTTAAAGAATAGAATGGATTGATAACTGAAGAGCATACTAAATATATATATCTTTCCTTTTCTCGCCGTGTAGATGGTATGTGGGCGACATGTCCAGACAACGAGCCGAGTCGCTGTTGAAGCAGGGCGACAAGGAGGGTTGCTTTGTGGTGCGCAAGTCATCGACCAAGGGTCTCTATACGCTATCGCTGCATACCAAAGTGTAAGTAAACCTAAACCCCTAAGGCCCAATTTCTCAATGTCCAGTTAAACTTGAAATAAGTTAACTTCAGAATAACTTTTATGCTCGAGCTATACTGATTTGGTTTTCTCAAAGCCAAAGTATATGCAAGTGTCAGCTTGGGTCAGCTGTTCGCCTTACGATGATTGTATTGATATTTATATATCGTTACTTAGCATCGGTATAAGTGTTAAACGGACCTCCATGCATCGGATAAGTTAGTGCTAACCGAACATTGAGAAACTCAAATTCGACTAAACTTAGAATAAGTTGACTAACCGGACATTGAGAAATTGGGCCTAACTGAATTAAATATATAATATGTATCGATATTAATCTATTTCCTCACCCTCACAGTCCCCAATCGCATGTGAAGCACTATCATATTAAGCAAAATGCACGCGGCGAGTATTATCTGAGTGAGAAGCATTGCTGCGAGACTATACCGGATCTGATTAACTATCATCGCCATAATTCGGGTGGACTGGCCTGCAGGCTCAAGTCATCGCCCTGCGATCGTCCTGTGCCACCAACAGCGGGCCTCTCCCACGACAAGTGGGAGATACATCCCATGGAGCTGATGCTGATGGAGGAGCTCGGCTCGGGACAGTTTGGGGTGGTGCGACGGGGCAAGTGGCGCGGTTCGATAGACACGGCCGTCAAGATGATGAAGGAGGGCACCATGTCCGAGGATGATTTCATAGAGGAGGCCAAGGTGATGACCAAACTGCAGCATCCGAATCTGGTGCAGCTCTACGGCGTCTGCTCCAAGCATCGACCCATCTACATTGTCACCGAGTACATGAAGCACGGCTCGCTCCTCAACTACTTGCGCCGGCACGAGAACACTCTAATTGGCAACATGGGCCTGCTGCTGGACATGTGCATACAGGTGAGCAAGGGCATGGCCTATCTGGAGCGCCACAATTACATCCATCGCGATCTGGCGGCACGCAATTGCCTCGTTGGCTCCGAGAATGTGGTGAAAGTGGCCGACTTTGGTCTCGCCCGCTACGTACTCGATGACCAGTACACCAGCTCTGGCGGCACCAAGTTTCCCATCAAATGGGCTCCGCCCGAGGTGCTCAACTACACACGTTTCTCCTCCAAGAGCGATGTGTGGGCCTATGGTGAGTATTTGTTGGAGCTTTCAACTTGATTTGTACCTCAAATCTAACATTTCCAATCTTTGTTTCTAGGCGTGCTCATGTGGGAGATCTTTACCTGTGGCAAAATGCCCTATGGCCGTCTAAAGAACACCGAAGTTGTGGAGCGTGTGCAACGCGGCATTATATTAGAGAAACCAAAGTCGTGTGCCAAGGAGATATACGATGTGAGTCTCAAATACTATATATATATAGCATTGGCCAAAAACCTAAGAAGAACTTTTTTCATTTCATAATTTTTCTAAGAACAAAAATTTTAATTGGTGTTGGTTGTTATACACTTGAAAAGAGTATATTAAGAAAGCGTTTCCGACCACATAAAGTATATATATTCTTGATCAGCTTGTGCATCTGTCCGTCCGTCTGTTGATATGTCAACTAAGCCCTCAGTTTTAAAGCTATCGAGCTAAAACTTTGGGCAATGTCTTCTTTTACTTGCGGCTAGATTAAATGTCGAAATCGGCCAGATCGAACAACTATATCATTATAGCTGCTATACAAATAAAAGACATTTGATATATTAATTTTTATCTAGATATAAAAAAGTAGTGTATATATTTTTCGGATGGCCGAAAATAGCTTCCTTACTTGTTTTTATCTATTTATATCAAAACTAATGATAAACAACAAGCTTAAGAATTTAGATATTTATTTTTAAAAGAAGTTTGAATCAAAAAACCATTTTTATACTCTGATACCGAAGGTATTATAGTATATTGGTTTTGTGCAATGTCCGTCATGATATCGGTCCGTATGAACGCGCGTTTCTCCTACACCCTTAAAAGGCGATACGCCAACTGGGGGACTGAGAAATCGATAACAAACCGATACACCTCGATAACTAAATCGATAAAACAAGCATATATCCCACATTTAAACAGATAGAGCTACCAAAATTGGTGGAAAGATAGCTTGTGACTTCCCACAAAGAACTGCATCAAAAGTTTGAATGCCACGCCCACACCTGCCGCCCTTAGACCCCGGCTTTTTAAAACGAGAATGCCTGTATCTTCCACATTTTTTGAGCTAGAGTCACAAAATTTGGTAAGAAGATAGATGGTGGCATTAACCAAAGATCTGATCAAAAATTTGCCACGCCCCCAACCTACGCCCGACACTCCTACCCTTATTAAAAACGGGAATGCGTGTTTCATTCAGAGTTTTAGAGTGGGATATATGCGTGTTTTATCGATTTAGACATAGAGGTGTATCGACTTGTTATCGATTTCCCAGCCCTCCAGTGGGCGTAGCGCCTATATATTGACACTTTGTCTAACGCAGGCATGGATCAAGGTCTAGCTTTAAGGGTGTCGGAGAAACGAGCGTTCATGCGAACAGGCGGACAAACACCATGACGGACATTGCACAAAACCAATGGTTTTTCGATTGAAACTTTTTGTTAATAAATATCTAGTTTCTTCAGCTTGTTGTTTATTATTAGAAATGATATAAATAGGTAAAAATAACCAACAACACCGATTAAACCATTTTTTTTCGTAAATAAAATTATGAAATGAAAAAAATTCCATTGGGGGGTGCTTAGGTTTGTGGCCAAAAATATTTTGGCAACATTTAAAGTTAAGTCTACTCATAATATGAACTAATTTCATCAAAAGTTTGGTATCAATGGAAAGTTCTTTAAAATTCCGTTTGAATAATTCAAATCTTTTCTAAACCCACTAAGGACCCATTGAAAGTTTTCAATTCTTGTAAAGGTCTATTTGTGAAACTTTTTTCCTCGGGCTTAAACAAAAAATGTTTTGATGCAAAAAGTTTCTCCAAAAAAATCTATTAGTGAATGCAAAAAGAATTTTTCAAAAATGTTTATGATTTTTTGAAAATTAATATCTTGTATGAAGAAAAGTAAAAATTGTGTAAAATAGTCCTTTTAAGCCCTTTTTAAAAAAATCATAAAAAATACATGCGAAGAGATTTTAGAAAAATTCTTTTTGCATTCACTAACAGAGTTTTTTATTGGAGAAATTTGCATCAAAACATTTTTTGTTTAAGCCCGAGAAAAAAGCTTCAAAAGTAGACTTTTACAAGAATTGAAAACTTTCAATTGATACTTAATGGGTTAAGAAGAGTTTGGTATTATTTAAACGGAATTTAAATTAAATTTCCATTGATACCAAACTTTTTATGAAGTGAGTTCAAATTATGAACAGATTTTACTCTAAGAGTTGTCAAAATATTTTTGGCCAATACTGTATACTATGGCCAATACAATACTATGCATATCTAATACTTATGTATTTCTCCCATTTTGTAGGTCATGAAAAAGTGCTGGTCGCATGGACCCGAGGAGCGTCCCTCGTTCCGTGTGCTCAAAGAGCAGCTGGCACTTGTGGCCCAAACGCTAACCGACTAGGAGCTCAATGGGGAGATCATGTCTGGGATCACGCACTGATTAGCACTGATCCACATCAACAACAACAACAACAACAACAAAAGAAGCATCATAAACTTAAACACATAAACCTAAATATTATCTATAATGAGCTAAAGTTAATGATACAGTATGCATTAAAATTTAAGTAACGGAGCAAAGCAAGTTATTAACGGATCGTACATAATATATAGTATGTATGTACACACGTATTTGAATGGATATAATGATTATTCACTTTTTGAATTATACATAATATTATTTATAACATACATATATATAGAGCTAAAGCGCTGAGCAAATGATATCATTATGTTTATATAAATCGAATTAGATTTGTGTGTGTGTATTATATGCATGATTATAATGAAAAACAACAACTATAAGTATATACGTATATATGAAGTATAGATAACTGTAGTTAATAGTCAAATTTTTGATACATTTCATTAAAAAGTATGCAAATGATAATGATGTTTACAATATGTATGCAGACGATACGATAAACTACGCATATATATATATTAAAAAATGATTGTGCTTTTTTAAGTAAGTTTATATACTAGTTAAAACAAAACAAAACACACCATTACAAACATGAATATAAGAAAACTGATTAAACGTAAAATTAAATGTTTAAGCTCCAAGTCGAATGCGAAATGCGCTGAGAAAACAAAAAACAAACAAAAAACACAAAAAGAAGAAACAAAAAGCAAAACCTTTTTATTAGATTAGAATTTTACGTGCTTAGTTTAAGTTTTGTGATTTATTGTTTAATCATTTCTATATGCGTTGCGCAAAAACAATTTTCATATGCGTCTCTCAGTTGCTTTTTTTTATAACCTAGCGATTTATATATTGATTTATCTGCCTTTTAGTATGTATATAACGCATACGGATGCGAGTATATATTGAATTTTAAAATGGATTCTTTAGTTATTTTTTTAAAAACACATCAAACAATATGCATATACACAAATTATACGAGTACATAAACATATTGATATACATACATATTTTACCTATTTTTATATAAAGAGAAAAGTTTTACTTAATTAATTTTATCGTTCGCATAAGCCACAAACAAACGCAACATAAGAAACGAAAAGAAATATACTATATACAAATAAAATGTATAATGAAAATTTAAATATTTTTGATTTACTTTTAACTTGATATAATTTGCTTATGTTTTTATTTCTTTAGCTAACAAACAACAACACTTTTGATAAAAAGAAACCCTCAAGATACAATGGGCCAGACTGTACGCACAAAGAATTCGGTTTCAGAGCCAAAGAAACAAAACCCGAACCCGTTAACAGAACCAAACCGAATGCAACTGAAACAAGACTTATAAAATAGTATACATACATACATACATATATACACCAATCTTAACACCAAAGAGAAATCAAATGCAACAACACTCAACAGAAATCAAATCAGCTATAGTGACAACATTTTATAGAAATTTTGATACAGTTTTGATAGAAGCGCCGCTTATACTAGTCTAAGACATAAGTTTATATGTCTAGCTTGTAAGAAAAACAACAACAACATACGTATGTATAACTACAGACTTATATATTACTATATGGTATATAGCATTAACATGCATTTAAACATACGTATGCTATACGTCCATAAGCCAAAACGATTCCTTGTTAAATAGCCCCTAAACACAAAACTAGATTTTGGAGATCCTAACTAAAACTGAAACTGCATCCTAACCACACCAAACACTATAAAATTCAATAATCCCATAGAAGAACATATGCAATCTATATTGAAAATTACTAGTTAATCATAATAAGCCGCTTAGTTGATTTATTGCGCCTATGCATATATAGAACTATATATATATTTAACAATTTATTAACGCTATAAAAAAATCCCAAAACAAAACACCCAATACACCAAAAATCATCAACGTGATATTGCTACTGAATAAAATATATTAATAAATGGTCCTAAATAAGTTTGCATTTAAAATTTGCCCCTGAAAAGTATGCACGCTTTTTATGTAAACGAAATATGCAAATTTTCTTAGCATACCTAACGGAATCTTTTTCAGCTCACCCATAAAAAGTTACGGGAAATACTTTGTAGGGAAATTGAAAAAAATATTATTGTAGTTGGAAGAAAAAACTTTTTGCAGCGACAAATTCAATATCTAAAATTGCAAAAAAAAAAAAAAAAGAAACCCGTATCTGGTTTAAAAGTTTTTCACGCACCACTTGGCACATGTGTGGGTGAAGGTTGTCTGTGTGCGACCGCAGCAGCACTGAGAATAAGTATGATTATATAACAAAAAATTATAAAAAAAAAAAAAAAATTGAAAAACAACAAGAGGCGGCATTGTTCAAGCACCATAAACGGCCAGATCGATGAGTAAAAAAAAAACTAAACGAATTATAGCGATTCAATGAGCCATTAAATAATCTACAATTGCGATTTTGTTGTGGGTGGAACAGTTTCTGCGCACATAACTTCCAGATCGAAAAGTTATATGTTCCTAGAGCAAAGCGCAATATTCTAGACAAGGTCAAAACAATCGAAAAACCGTTAGCCAAAATTAAAGTTTATTAACAGTTGTAGGTGCTCTGTTTCTTTGAGCGCTGTTAACGCCAACGCCAACGCATGAAAGCTTGCAAAGCGACACTTAACAGTGGCTGTCACTGTTAACTGCTGCAGCTCTGTTAGCGCAATTCAAACGAAAAGGCAAGAGACGACAACATTGGCGCTTAGTTTGTGTTCAGCAGCGCTCGAGTGCGAATCGTAAGCGAAAGCCAGATAATAAATCGTAAATAATAAATTGTCAAAAACAGTAGCAACAAATAGTTGATTCGCATATTATTTGGCAATTTCTAGCAATTTACAAGCCGTAACTCAGCTTGACAGCTGTCACTTTAACTCAATTAACGATCAGCGAACAACGAAAAAACATTGCTTTCCCCCCATATACCTCCCGTTCACCTCTATCCCCCCCCCGCTCGCCGCTACCGCCCATCGCGTCGTGTTGTCTCGTGTTGGAAAACGTGTACGCAGATGTTTTGAAAGTCCTGCCGCACGGGCTGCAAAACCAACAAGGACTGTTTGCCATTATAACGGCTAGCCGTGTGCTAACTCAAAGTTTATTATTGTGCAAATCAAAGTTATAAACAAATAACAACAACAAAATTAACTCAGCCGAAAGAACCCAGACACACAACAGCTGTGGTAAGTACACTGTCAAAAAGGCAATTTAATATAAAATTGTTAACGTTTCCGGGTTGTTTTTAAAGAAATGTTCTTGAAACAAAATTGAACTCTACTTTTCAATATAAAAAAAAAATTTTTTTTGTGTGCACTTTTTTTTTTGGTAATCAAGGAGCAGAAACAAACAATTGAGTTAAGTAAGTAGGCGTTAACCCGTCGTCTCTGTTTTAGCCTATGACTGTGAATGTCACTGTGAGTGCCACTGCAACGTTGCGTGTTGCCAGCTTATCCTGACCTAAAAGTTCATTGACTGACGTAGAGGTTTGGGGCAGGAGTTGGTCGATTGTCTGCCTGCTGGCATTGTCTGTCTTCTGCCTGTCTTTGTGTATTGGCATTTTGTGGCAACAACTTAAACTACAGCTGTTTATGCTCCGTTTCAATGTTTTGTCAATGTTGTATTGATGTCAAACAAACACACACACTTACTAATGTTGTGCCACAAGTGGCAAATGAGGAAATCATATCTTTTTTTTTGGGCAAGTTCATTGTGGCTTCTAGTGAGTTTTCAAGCCCATGACATCAGCTCTATTAAATGCAAACCGGTCGACTTTACCTCTATATCTCTCCCCCCTCTCTCTCTCTCTCTCTCTTTATCTGGCAAACTCATTTTTCAAAAGCCACAGATTATGAGCCAACAACAATTAAATTACCAAAGTAAAAGAGAAGTGAAAAAAGCTAGAGGCGTAAAAAATAAACACAACACAAATTATGAATGTTTGTAGCAAAAACAATAAATAAATAAATATTTAGAAAATGATATAACCTAAGGTAAAGAAAAACAATTAGTCAGAGTTTCGAACATTCCCTTATTAACTATTTTACTTAGATTTACTTTTGCATTGTTTGGCAATTATTCAAGTGGAGTTTTTTTTTTTTTGCCAGCTTTCACTTGGCACAAAGCATTTGCTTTAAATTTTCAAGACAACCAAACACGTTTCCTAAAATTTAATTAGATTTCGAGAACAAAACTAGTTCACACACAAACACAACACACAACACACACAATCTTACATTGTTGACGTCAGTTTGTTGTTGATTTTGTGTCTTTATCACTTTGTGGCTTTTTGTGCCCGTTTTTGGCCCAAACACTTTATTTGGTTGTTGCTATTTTGATGCTTCTATTTCTAGTTGCCGGTAATTTTGTCTTGTTCGCCTTGTTCTGGCTGTTAATTAAACTTATACACAAAGTTGATTGCTGTGATTGTAGTTGTACTAACTGGGCAAAGAGAATAGTCGACAAAATAAAGATATTGCCGATAGAGTTATACAAAACGGTGTTACGTGTGTGGGCGCCTTGTCTGGAGACCCATTTAGTTTGGCCAACATTTTGGACAACTCAATGTGATGTGGGCTAAAAGGAAACAGCCAAGACTGTTTGAGCCGGACGACGGCAGACAAGTTTGGGCCATATTTGGGCGTAAAAGTTGATCATCAACGTTGTCAGTCTTTTAAATGCAGGAAAAATGAGCTCATTTTGTTGGTTTTTGACTCTTTTTTGTCGCTGTCTCTGTTTTGGCAATTTAGAGAGCGTGAAATGCGACTATTATAATTAGCAAAAGCAACAAAAACGACAAAATAACGTTAAAGGTTATTATTTATTATAATTAAAGCTGACGGATGATGGAGGTTTTGAGTGATTAAAGTTGGGAACATTATGAATCAATCTTTTTCAATCTTTCATAGTTTATGGTGATTCAGTTTCCAACTTGACTTGATAATTAAGATGTAAAATTTAAGGAGGAGAGTGTATTAAACTTCCCCTTGCTTTAAACATTCTAAGCTTGCAATTTGCAATAAATCTTAAATACTGTACCAAATAGATTGACATTAAGTTACGATAAAAATCATAAAACCTTTTATGCTTAATACCCTTACTCTTTTAATAACCTTATTGACTGCATATACTCCCTTAGTTAGTGTATTTGAGCTTTGGGAACACGCAGTTAGTTATTTTTTCATCTTGTTAGTTGATATCATAAATTGTTGATGACGTGCGACAGGTTTTTTTTCTCTCTCTGTATGGTTATTCTATTACTTAGTTATTGTTATTGTGTTGTGTTTGTTGCCCATGAAGCATGGCTTGCGTGTGTATAAGTGTGTGTGTGTGTGTGTCCGCGAAAAAAAGTGCGAGTTCAAAGTTGGCATCATCTATCAAGATCTGAGTATTAATATTTTGCATACGAGTCATGCAACGAAAATAGCCGACTGACAGGTTTGCGGTTCGGTTCGGTTCGGTTCGGCAAATGGTGATAGTGAAGAGAAGGAGAGGGGAAAGTAGGGAAACGTAGGCGGGCGTGTGCTCAATTCGAAATCAGTTCTCAATTCGACTCAATTGGCAAGGAGAACGAACCGGTTGCTGATTTTTGACCCGTGCACCTAAATACTAAACACCGATTTACACGATATCAGTTGCACCATCTACTATATAATTTAATTCACCTAGAAACACCTTTAAATAGTCCAATCTTAACAATCTGAACAGGAATTATTGCATGTCCGATTAACTAAATAAAGTTCACCTAAGCTGTTAGGCTGCCACATGTTTGTGCCACAAATTAAGATTAATAAGTGGCTGGCAGGCAACAGCGTTTTGAGAAAGACACTCTATGAAAAAAGTGGTCATTGTGGAATAGAAGTTTTTTGCATACCCTTTATCAGATTTTTATAGGGTATAGTATCTAAGCCAGCTGTTTTTTTCCTGCTTCATGTTTCTAAAACTGTCTGGTGGCAGTCTATAGTCTATAAGTAGCTGATTCATCAGATTCCACTTGAGAACAGACGGCCTTATATGGTTTCGGGCCGCTTTGATTGATATTGAACCTCGCCGCCGACGTCGCGACTCCGGGGCAAGTTGCGTGTGGGTGCAGATTCAATGATGATGTAAGATTCGTACTTAGTGCAACACACATATGGTTGTAGCCAAAACAGAGCAGAACAGAAAAATACAACTCAAAATGAAAACAAACATGTTTCAATTGCGTGCGAGGTCGCGAGGGGCTGAAACACGCCCACTTTTTAGCCTCAATTTGAACAGCTTTGGTTTACTTAATGCTTCTTCTCCCTCTCTCTCTGTCACTTAGCTTGACTTTGTTGCAGTCAGCCACGCCCATTCAGAAATTAGCTCAGCTGTTGTACTATACTATATATATATATATATATAAATGAATTTACATAAAGCAGAGCTGTTGATTTTTTCACGGTCAAAGAAGTTGCACGCTTACAAGCTGCCACGCTGCCACATCAACATCCAAACAACCAAATTTACAACTATGTATGTATTTACATACAACTTGGACTCAGACTTGGTCTTTAACTTGAGCTAGAGTTGGTAACGTGCTTAAATGAACACGACCTGGACACGAACCTTCTAAGGGAAATGTTATACGCAAGAGGGAAATTTCATTTCCCTTCGATTTAGATTTATGTCTACTTCTGTTTGTACAAGATCGTGTTAAGATATTTTTAAATCCTTTTCATCTAAGTCACATTAGGTCATTATTAGGTGGTGTTAAGTTCTTTCGTCACGTCTCGAACTGTGTTTAGCCTTTTCAATCACTTCGTTTACAGCTCGACACGCTTCAAATTCAATTCGATGCCAAAAGTAAAGTGAAACACGCGGCCAACTCTATTTACAGGTGCTGTTTGGTTTTCTTGGCATGCAATTGTCGCTCCATAAGTCATTAAAAGTAATCGTTTTGTTGGGCTAACATGCGCCAAATGGGCAACATTAGCACTTTACCATACTTCTTTTTCGTTTATATATTTTGGAGGCGCAACCTTGTTGCCCGACTGCCCAAGACGTCAGAGGTTCAGAGGGAAAAGGCGTTCAATCGCGTCAGCTAATCGCTTCAGTCAAAGCCAATTGGGGTCGTCATCGTAAAGTATTGATTACATAGGCTGCGATGTCGCTACCTGTTACCAAGACCCAAACCCCCCGGAAACCACCTCCAAAAGCGCTATTAGCGTGTGTAGGGAGGAAAAAAAAAGAAGGTCACGGGTTGAAGAGCCTACCGCAAACTTATAGTTTTTGTCCATTGTTTGTCTTTTTTAGGCGGGCAAACAAATCACTTTGCTATAGACAAAAGTGGCCCAGAAAATTCGAAACAAGCTGAAGTTTCTGTGTATGGATTTTCATGTCATTGATTTTGATGGTAATTTAAGGATTTGGTTTATTGGGTTACGGCAATAAAAGAAAGGTGTTAAATTGATACAGAAAGTTCCTTAGCTTCACAACTCACATGTTTATAAACAAAACGTAAACTCAAATTCGTATATAGTTGAAAATTTCCTGATTGCCTAACTAATTGAACTGCAGCAAAATGGCTAAAAATGTTAGATCTGATTGAGGTTCAAGGCTAAAAGTGCAATAAATGAAATGTATTCTCCTTCTTTTTGCAGAAATTTGTTAACTACAAATCCAAATCGAAGCGAAAGGATCTGGGACCTTGTACGCCCGTACGTTTAATCCGTACCCTCAACATGGCTGGCAGTATTGAACAACGTCCGTGGACGCCGACAGTGCGAGTTGGCAGAATTGCGGCAGAAACTTCAAATCCGGGACCAGCTATCGTCCAACTACCAACACTCATTGGTAAGGTCCTATGAGAAGGTAGGAAACCTATAAACTAAAACTCATAAGCTTTATAGGCAGCAAAGTACCCGACTCAAAGAAGAAGGGTGCACCCTCGTATTCCTTTGGCCACAAGCTCACCAGCAGGGACGAAACAACAGGACCGGGTCCGGCACAGTATAATGTGTCCGGGATGCGACCCAAAGGTAAAGATTATCCACATGCCGCTACACTGCAAAGTCGACCCAAGGAGTTGTCACGCTTTGTGAATCCCGGACCCGGCGAATACGATGTGATGCCGGCGGCCAAGGCTGTCATTGATGCCACACCCAAGTACACATTTGGCAAGAAGCCAGCGTGCGCCAAGGTGCAGCTGATACCAGGTAAGTCGAGGCGGTCCTTATGGCCCACAACCGAGTTTACAGTGTTGGTTATTGGTTGTTGTCGTTGCCGTTGTTATTGTTATTGGTTGTTGTTGATGTTTTGGTTCCTGTTGGTTGTTTGAATGGTTATTGGTCATGGGTTGCATGCATGCGCATCATTATCGCTATGGATTACGGATAAACCTCATCATATATCAAGCAAAGACATCCCAATTAACGTCACGGATTCAGAGGCCGCATCATCATTGTATATAAGAATCATAACGAACTAAGAATTCCATACAAAAGAATCTCATCCAAGCAGCGCGTAAGTAAAAACGCCTGCCCTAAAACTCTCTATCTCGCTCTGTTGTGCATTGTTACTCTCTGTCTGTCTCTTTCTCACAGTAGTCACTTAACAGTAACTTCTAATTGCTTGCTCGTATAGTTGTCTCATTCTCTCTCCTTCTCTCTTACTAAGTAGTCACATAACTGTAATTGCTTGCTACTATAGTTGTCTTTCTCTCTCTTTACCTCAATCTGTCTCTTCCTTATTAGTCACGTAGCTGTGTACTCAGGAAAGTTGCGTTTTTAAGGAGCATAAGAAATTCTATTAAATGGATCACTTTCACCATCTATAGTGTAGTATACTGCATTTTTTTTAAAGCAAATACAAAATTCTGCCCCTTAAGCATGTAAATATTCGTAGATAGAAAACTATGTATATTTTTACATTCCAGCTCATATAGTTGTCTCTTTCTCTCACTCCCTCTTTGTACAATACTTTTGTTTTCTTTAGTTGATTTTCTGTCTTAGTTTTTGTACTTTGTAGCTGGTAGCTCTCGTAAATGTTCTTTCTATATGTTTTGTGTACGGTTTGTTAATTTTCTTGATTGATTATTTTGATTTTGATTATAATTTAACAATTTTTTTCCACTACTGACTGCAATCGCGAATGCTGCGTAACCAATCACAACACACTATATAGGTCCCAACCATTATCAGGTGGTACCGCTTGATGTCATTAAGCCGCGTGCGCCTCGTTATTCCTTTCGCATTAAGGTCAACGTTTACCTAGTTAACAATCCAGGTAACACAACTAACTGGCCTCAATGGCCAAAAGCGTCTTTCATGTTAACAACTTCCCCTCTACACCCAAATCACGTTCTCTTTTGCATGTGTTCCTTAACTAACACAGTACTTCTGGTATTTCTGGTGTGTTCTCTATTAAACTCCTAACACTTGTATAACTCATTCCGTATAACCCACTCTAGTATCTAGACACTTTGCATTCCTGTGTAGTCTAATGAAAAGCAGTAAAGAAACCGTTATCCGTACCGTAATTATTTGTTTTTAATTAACACTAACAGCGCCAAATAGCTATTGTCCCGAAAAGGTTACGCAATCGAGAAAGAATGCGCCACGTTACACATTCGGTAGACGAACTAAAATCCAACACGATCAGCATACACCAGGTAATATGTTGTCAAAACACCCTCCCTCCCTACCTACACCTACCCTCCAGTAATGAGGCACGTCTCTCTCTCAGTACAACCTAGCCAGTAGTTTATAGTTAGACCTTGGATTAGATTACAACCCGGCTAAAAGCATTTTCTATTCTTCAAATACTAATCTTTTCGTATCTATTCCACAGCTCCTGGCGCCTATTCTCCCGAGAAGATGAACTTTAGCAGGACACCCGAATTTAGCTTTGGCATCAAACATCATGAACTGCGACCCGATTATACTCCAGGTATATATAGCTTTGGACTTGAATAGGAACTCAAGTAACTCAAAGAAAATAATGCTTACGTTATGGCTGAAAATCTCCGGTCGAAACGTATAGAAGAGTTAAATGTTTCGTTAGAAAAGTTAAACGTCGTGTAAAGTTTTACTTAGAGCTGTGGCCAAAGCTTAACGAAACGTTTAACTCTTTTTAACGTTTTGTAAGGAGATTTTCACCCATTACGCAAGCATTTTTCTCTATGAACGACCTAAATCTTCTAGAGATTCTTAGAGAGAGTAGTCAAAGACAATACACATTTGAGCTTAAATTTTGCACCCTTACAGCACCTGGTACTTATAAGCCAGAACAAGTAATACTTGAACACACACCTGCATATAGTTTTGGTCTGAAGACAAAGCACATACAGATCAATGATTCACCAGGTAGGTTCAACACAAAGCTTAAAAAAACGTCCTCTAATCGAAGCCGATAACATATATATATATCTAGCACCTGGCACATACAGCCCTGAAAAATCTAAATTGCATACGACACCCGCTTTTAGTATTGCTGGCAAATCAAGTCATGATGTTGTGGATGCCACGCCAGGTAAGTCCTTCACAAGCCACACAAAACTCCTGCAATTATTCACAGCCTAAATCGAACCTACCTCTTCTTTTCAGCTCCCTGCGCATACGAGCCAGAGAAATGTGTATTGAACAAGACACCCGCCTTCAGTTTTGGCCAACGTGTGCAGGTCAGCAGGTCGCAAGAGACACCCGCACCCGGCACCTACGAGCCGGAGAAGTCGCGTATGGATTTTGCGCCCTCGTACACGCTATCCGGCCGACACGAAGTGAAATCTCTGAGCCTCACTCCGGCCCCAGGCTCGTATGCCCCGGAAAAGTATCGTAGCGATCACACGCCAGCGTTTAGCTTCGCTGGTAAGCATGAGCAACGGGTAGATACCTCCACTCCGGCACCAGGCGACTACTGTCCCGAAAAAGTACGGCACGATCACAATCCCGCTTTCTCATTTGCCGGACGCCATGACGCACTCAAGACCAGCGACACCCCAGCGCCAGGAGCCTATCAGACCGAAAAGGTGCGCCTAGACCACAATCCTTCCTTCTCCTTCGCCGGTCGTCACGATCTTCACAAGCCAAGTGATACTCCTGCTCCGGGAGCATACTCCCCCGAAAAGGTTCGACAAGATCACAATCCCGCCTTCTCCATGGCTGGAAAGCATATTGAAAAGCTTACAAATGGCACTCCAGCCCCTGGAGACTATTGTCCCGAGAAGACTAGATTGGATCACACACCTTCTTACTCCTTCGGTGGCAGAAATGATCCCAAAGTTGAGAGCCATACCCCAGCACCGGGTGATTACCATCCCGAAAAAGTAAGACAAGACCATAATCCCTCATTTTCATTCGCTGGCCGTCACGATCTCCATAAGCCAAGCGAGACTCCAGCTCCTGGAGCCTATTTCCCAGAGAAATGCCGGCAAGATCATAATCCCGCCTTCTCCATGGCTGGAAAGCATATTGAAAAGCTTACAAATGGCACTCCAGCCCCTGGAGACTATTGTCCCGAGAAGACTAGATTGGATCACACACCTTCTTACTCCTTCGGTGGCAGAAATGATCCCAAAGTTGAGAGCCATACCCCAGCACCGGGTGATTACCATCCCGAAAAAGTAAGACAAGACCATAATCCCTCATTTTCATTCGCTGGCCGTCACGATCTCCAAAAGCCAAGCGATACTCCAGCTCCTGGAGCCTATTTCCCAGAGAACTGCCGACAAGATCACAACCCCGCATTCTCAATGGCTGGAAAGTATGATCCAAAGGTTTCAAGTGACACTCCCGCACCCGGAGACTATTGTCCCGAGAAAACTAGATTGGATCACACACCCTCCTATTCATTCGGTGGTCGGAATGACCCCAAAGTAGACAATAACACACCTGCGCCCGGTGATTATCATCCTGAAAAAGTTAGGCAAGATCATAATCCTGCTTTCTCCTTTGCTGGCCGTCACGATCTTCACAAGCCGAGTGAAACTCCAGCTCCTGGAGCTTATTCCCCTGAGAAAGTACGACAAGATCATAATCCCGCCTTTTCAATGGCTGGTAAGCATGATATAAAGATCACAAATGGAACTCCAGCACCTGGCGATTACTCTCCTGAAAAGTCCCGCATGGATCACAATCCTGCCTTTTCATTCGGCGGTCGTCACGATCTTCACAAGCCCAGTGACACTCCAGCTCCGGGAGCATACTCTCCTGAAAAGGTTCGACAAGATCACAATCCAGCATTCTCGATGGCTGGAAAACACGATCCAAAGATTTCGAGTGATACCCCAGCGCCTGGAGATTATTGTCCCGAGAAGACTAGATTAGACCACACACCCGCTTATTCCTTTGGTGGTAGGAATGATCCCAAAGTAGACAATCAAACGCCGGCTCCTGGCGATTACCATCCTGAAAAAGTACGACAAGATCATAATCCCGCTTTCTCTTTTGCTGGTCGCCACGATCTTCACAAGCCAAGTGACACTCCAGCTCCGGGAGCATACTTCCCTGAGAAAGTTCGACAGGATCACAATCCTGCATTTTCGATGGCTGGCAAACATGATCCTAAAGCCACACAAGACACCCCAGCTCCTGGAGATTATAGCCCCGAAAAGACTCGATTAGACCATACACCCTCTTATTCATTTGGAGGTAGGAATGACCCCAAGGTAGAGAGTAGTACACCAGCTCCTGGTGATTATCACCCCGAGAAAGTTAGGCAAGATCACAATCCCTCATTTTCATTCGCTGGTCGCCATGATCTACACAAACCAAGTGAGACTCCAGCTCCTGGAGCATACTCTCCCGAGAAAGTTCGTCAGGATCATAATCCTGCATTTTCGATGGCTGGAAAGTATGATCCAAAGATCACACAAGATACCCCAGCACCTGGTGATTATTCACCCGAGAAATGTCAATTGGATCATAGCCCTGGTTACACTTTTGGTAGTAGAAACGACCCTAGAGTAGAAAGCCATACACCTGCACCAGGTGATTATAATCCCGAAAAAGTAAGGCAAGATCACAATCCTTCCTTCTCGTTTGCCGGTCGTCATGACCTTCACAAGCCAAGTGAAACTCCAGCTCCTGGCGCATACTCTCCCGAGAAAGTTCGTCAAGATCATAATCCTGCGTTTTCAATGACGAGTAGACACGATGAAAAGATCACAAATGGTACGCCAGCACCTTGTGACTACTCCCCTGAAAAGTCTCGATTGGATCATATTCCCGCCTACACTTTTGGTGGAAGGAATGAGCCGAAAGTGGAGAACCATAACCCCGCTCCTGGTGACTATCACCCAGAGAATGTTCGATTAGATCACATTCCCGCCTTCACCTTCGCCGGCCGTCATGACCTTCACAAGCCCAGTGAGACTCCCGCTCCTGGAGCCTATTCCCCTGAGAAAGTAAGGCAAGATCATAATCCTGCATTTTCGATGGCTGGCAAGCACGATGTGAGGATCACAAATGGCACACCAGCGCCTGGAGATTACTCGCCGGAGAAGAGCCGACTGGATCATGCACCCGCTTACACATTTGGTGGCAAATATGACCCCAAGGTGGACAATCATCATCCAGCGCCATGCGATTATGCGCCAGAGAAAGTGAATCTTGACCATACAGCCCCCGCCTACACAATTGCAGGTCGCTCGACCATCGAGCACATCAGCCATACCCCGGCACCCTGTGACTACCACCCGGAGAACTGTCGTCAGGACGGTACGCCTGCATTTACATTCGGCTTGAGGCTGAATCGGGAACACATCAGTGATACACCAGGTAAATTGAACATAAGGTGGAAAAGAAAATTGCACATCTTTTATATATATACGTATGACTTTTAGCACCCACTGCATATGAACCGGAAAAGCACACCCAACACACACCAGCCTACACTTTTGGTACACGTACCGAGGTCAAGGTCACCACCGATGCACCCGGTAAAGAACTCTACCTAGGCTTACTTTCACTGGCATGTTGCTTACTTTATGATTTGTTTCTTGTAATGCCTGCTCCTAGCTCCCGGACATTATCATCCAGAGCAATGTAACCTAGACAGCTCGCCAGCTTATAGTTTTGGTCTTAAGACAATACCTATGCCAATTATTCCAGGTAGGTGCTGCTTGTTTATGCTTTTAAGTAAGCTTTAAGCTGGTTTCGGATATTTGCTTGCCCTTAAATAAACCCTTTTGTATCTCCTTTCTATTTCTTTTGTTTTTTATATGTTCTATTTTCTGTATTTCCTGTGTTTGTTCCCATTATACATATATGTATATCGGTGTACTGGCCTGCATTCTACATATACATACATATATGTACCATATGTATTCATGTATATATACAACATATAAACTGTATTCATCAAACTGCACTCACTAGAACCTAAAGGCGCTTACATTGAAGATCGCATATTGCAAAGACGTGAAAGACGTTTGGCAAGTCCCGGTAAGAGCATCATCCAAACGAAAAGAAACCTTTCAAGTACTTTTTAATGCGCTTAATTGCAATTACACACTGAAATCCATTTGTTACCCTTATACAAAATTGTAATTCGAATCTGGTTAGAGCTACTAGTTAGATTTTATAGTCTTTCTGCGGTAGGAGAATGAAGTGTTTGTTGGCCGTTGTCTTAATATTTTGGATCATTACATTGATCGATACTTCAAGGTGTAAGTTTTCAAAGAAGTATAAGTAGTTGGCATATTCCAAAAACCTTACTTTCCTTTTAGACAGACCAAATCGCGCATGTCTGGTTAGGAACAAGTACAAACATGAAAGTTCCTGCTCGGGACCAAGACGTAGATTTTATGTCTTTCATCGCATTATCTTGAACTGTGTTGCGGTTTTCTCCAAGTGCCCACAAATGTACAAAAACAATGAATTTCCAACTCTCGAGAAGTGCCAATACGAGTGTGCATGGCATATGAAAATTAGGCTTCAAAACAACAACAAGAAGAAAAATAGTACTAGCAACGCCACCAACACCAACAACAACAACAACAAAACCAACACCAACACCAACAAGAACACCAACACCAACACCAACCCCAACCCCAACACCAACAACAACACCAACACCAACACCAACAACAACAACAAAACCAACAACAACAACAACACCAACACCGACAACAACACCAACAACAACAACAACAACAACACCAACAACAACACCAACAACAACAACAACACCAACAACAACAACCAACAACAACAACAACACCAACACCGACAACAACACCAACACCAACAACAACAACAACAACAACAACAACAACAACAACACAACACCAACCCCAACAACAACAACACCGACAACAACAACAACACCAACAACAACAACAACACCAACACCAACACCAACAACAACACCAACACCAACACCAACAACAACAACAAAACCAACACCAATTCATCATCAACAACCTAAGCGAAGCAGAGTTATTAATGCAATAAAGACTGTAATTAATTAAATTTTCTATCATTTCCTTCTGGGCAAGTTCAAGTGTGGTTTCAGTTGGCATAAAAAGTACTTGAAGCGTTTATTTAGCTAAAAGAGGAGTGGGGAAAATGCATATATGTACACAGAGAAAAAGTATGTTAACTCAATTCTCAATACATTTTTTCTCTGTGTTGTCGCAATCTGTTTGTATATAGAAAGCGTAGATGAAGAGAAAAGTAAACAATTGAACTAATTTTAATTGCAATCTGCACCACACACAGTACGAAACAATGGTGAAAACACCAACAACAACAACACCGCATCAACCACAACAACAACAACAACAGCAACCACTGAGACGCGCATTGTGAATGGCGTTCAAGTGGCGCCGCAACCAGTGAATGGTCAAGTGGAATCAAAGACAACAACAACCGTTAAGCACATTACAAATGGCAACACTACCGCACACACACAGCTGGCAACACCAAGCACAGCCACAGCCACAGCCACAACAACAACAACCACAACCAAGACAACAAAAATTATGAACAATGCAAATGAAAATAATCAGAGCTCAGATCACTCGAAATTGAAGCACACAACAATGCACCACGTGGAAAATGCACATGCCCAAAAGGGCAATCTAACAGTCACAGCCCAGGGTAAGGCGGATGCCAGCGCCACCAAAGCAGCGGCTAGCAGTACACGCACAGTGGTGCAAAGTGATGGTGCAGTTGTCACAAGTGGTAAATCAATGAAATCCAGCACGGTCAAGTACGCTGTGGAGGCGAGCAGCGTGCAGGAGAAGATCATCAGGTAAACCTGCTCGCTTTAAACTTTAACTTACAGTTACTCATAAAAGTTTACTCGTTTTTGTGTGTATGTGTGTTTAATGTTTTTTTTACAGCCTCATCCTCCAAGCTCTCACCTATTAACCCAGCCATTCAAACAACCAGTCAACCAATCTAATAACCTCTATTCCAAATCGTTACGAAAGAAATGTTCTTCAACTATATTTTCCTTGCTGATTCTATATCAAAATAATATACTCTGCAGCTCCTAACGTCTACAAGATACCCACTGTCTTGGGCAGCAGCAAGGAGGGACCCATACGTTCGGCACCTGCCTATACAATGGCCGGACGCATGCGTCCATCGCTGATACCCGCTCTGGTACTGCCCGGTCCAGGGTATTATGATGGCGAGTATACGGTAACCAAGTCCAAGCCACCCATTTATACCATGCGTGGCAAGTACAAGATGGTCAGCGATGACAATAAACCTGGCCCAGGCGCACATTGTCCCGAAAAGGTAAGATTTTTAGATAGTTAATTTATTTGAGACGTGACCGGACCGACCTGGCCCGCAGTATTGGGAGAAACGTTCGACGCCTGCAATATCCTTTGGCATTCTGCACTCGCAGTTCAGTGGCAAGATGGACGCACATATGTTGCCTGAGCGTTATACACGCTGTTTGCTTGAGAATCGGCCCGATAAGAACTATCCCTAAACCAATTTAGCACTTTGAAAAATATGAAATATGAAGACAACTGATAATAAATGGAAAAAACGTTCTTCGTTATTTTTGTTTCCCACTATCTCTTGCAGGTTAATCTTTCACACATGCCCTCATACAGTTTCGGCATAAAGCACTCGCCGTACTTGGGTCACTTGAAACAAAAGGATAGCGACTGCGATTACGGCTTTTCGGGCATTTGCTGAACTCTGAATGGAACTGCTCGCTCCTCGCTCTGCTCAAGACACGTTCTTACATGCTTCCCCTACTTTCCGTTGCAAACTCCAAGAAACCCCAAACTCTTTGTGTATAGACATTTAGAGCCACTAACGTTAAGATTTCATATTTTTTGAAATACTATTTATTAAGTCCAAAGTGTTGTAAAATGTTAAATATATATATATACTATACTCAACGAGATTGCTGAACGCTAAAGTGTTTTTTTTTATGAGGTCATAAATTGATCAAATAAAAAAACCAAATTCTCATGTTCAATAGTTCCTTAAGGTTGTTTTCTTGTGTTTTTTTTTTTCAACTACCTGATTGCAATACAAAATGAAAGTGTCCTCTTCAAGTCCTTTAAGAAAGAAAAGAAAAACCTTTATTCTAATGCCGAAAAATACCGGTTTTGAAAAGATGGGTATAAAAGCCGCTGCAGCTCAACTATTCTCTTCAGTTCAGTTAACAAAGCAGCACAAGAAACATGGAAAAAATCCGATACAATAATCGTAATAAGCCATTTATAAAATTTGCTCAATTGCATAAGAAAGTCATTTACAATATCGAAGATGCAGCACGCATACAAATACGGGGCCAACAGTACTTGCTTCTGTATCTGGAGGATTTTATCTTACTCAAAAATATCCAAAAATCCAAAATTAGTAAATGGGAATTAATGGATTTGAAAAGCGGTCGTTGCTTCTTTGCCTACGTAGCTGAAAAAGGCTGGTGGCAAATGTGTGTTTCGATTTGGCATGATCGCTCTAAATGGTTAAAAAATTATAAATATCTGCCAACGATAAAAGTTGAACAATTGCCACATCATGTTAACTACGCAGTCAAAGGATATACAAATGTTACTGAAACTCGCCGTACGAAGGATTTTTTCTTGCGTATGGAGAATTTCATTCTCCACTTACCTATGAAGACACCACATTGGTTTTCATTTGTAAAATATGCAAAAATTGCAAAACGCGAAGTGTTTAAGAAGCTAATTATGAGCAAGGATAAAATGTTTCGTTTCAAGACATCGCATATTTGATTCTATATTCCAAAGTTCAACATTTTTGTATTAACCCAATTTATATAACTAGTATTCAATAAATTTGATTTTTGTGCACTCCATTACCGTTATGTTTTTATTACAACACCACAAAATATACAGCTAATTTGCAAGACTCATAACACATACAAATAAAACCAGGTTAATTCTTGACTATCTCGATCTCGGCATGGAAACATGATTTGCCCTGCAAAAAAAAAAAAGGTAAGTAGTAAAGACAAAGCAATGCAGCTAACGCAGGACTCACAGTATCATGCTTGATTTCACTGTCAATCATCAGATGACCTTTGGCCATGCCCAACATGGCCTTATATTTGGTTAGATCGACCGTGTGATTGTTGGCACAGATCTTCTCCTCAGCCACGGGGCAGCTGGATGGTGCACCGAACACTTTGAGCATATCCTTGGCCTCGCTGGACACCTGATCGACGGCCGCACACAGATCCATTTTGCCCTCCTTCATCACAATGCCATCCTTTTGCACCTTAAACTTGGCCACGGCCGTGGTGAAGGCCTTGTTGCTGAAGCAACCAGTTGGCACCAGTTCACACTTTTTGTTCAGCTTCACACTGAAGCCATCGTCAAATTGTATAATGCCATCCGCACCGGCACAATTCTCAAGTTTCACAATCCTTGCCTTGTAGCCATTCTATTTTTTATACACATACATACGTAATAAATACTTTGAAAGAAGTCTTTCTTTATTTTCGGTAACTTACACAGGCGCTGGCGACGTCAAGGGCCACAACACAGCTGATGAGAACTAGCACAAAATTCGTCAACATTTTCGATGTATATTTTTGAACAGACTATGCCTACTTGTAGACCTATTTATACCCAGTTAAGTTTTTGACTGGCTGCCTAAATAATTATTTGGACATTAAGCGGTGCTTGAATAATGCGATCAGTGATCGTTCAGCTCAATTGCAAAGCTGATGGACTTCCATTTGGGGTCTGGTCATTAGCTCGGATCTATATTATATATTAACTGACATTTGTAATTGCTTTTGTAGCGGTATTTGCATGTAGATCAAAAATTTTGGATAAGCTCACTCACATATGTCTAAATAACGTTCACCTAATATTATGCTAAATCACATCATGCAACGAAAATAGGGAAGTTTTTAATTGCTGGTGTGCTTATTATTGGCATGATTTTCAAGCGTTATCTAGTTTACAAATATTTATTAATAAATCTCGGAGATTTCACTTTTTGAATGAGAACAATTTGGTACAAAACGCCTAATTTGTATCACTGTACACTGTTAAAAATAGTGCCTAGTTAAAGTATGTATAAAATCTTGTTTAATTTAAATATTCAAAAAAAAATCTGTTAATTTAACAGTAACATTAAATTTAACATATACCTAACATATGACAACTGTTTGAAATGCAAACGTTTGACCAACTGCTAGCATTACAAGGCTGCTTGCTACAACAC
This sequence comes from Scaptomyza hsui, assembly GCA_018152825.1. Lineage (NCBI taxonomy): Eukaryota > Metazoa > Arthropoda > Insecta > Diptera > Drosophilidae > Scaptomyza > Scaptomyza hsui. The sequence continues at coordinate 1,409,991 of JAECXO010000280.1, forward strand.
CGTTTTAGTACTTTATATAGCAGTCTGGCAGCGCTGCCAACGGATCTGACGCATTGTGTCGCAAACTTAACATTTGCGACAGCTTAGCATTTAACATTTAGTTCAGTTTCAAGAGTCGCGCTGTTCGGACGTCTGCCAAGCGACAAACGGTCAAAAAACGAGACGCGCGTTTTTTCAAGAGTGCAGCACAATTATTGAGATTCAATAACAAATAACGAGAAAACAACAACAAATACAAATATCGAAAAAAAAAAAACTGTTTAAACTTTGCTGACAACGCAATAAATTTACTTATGCAGCGTGGCTCAAAGCTATTATTTCAGTGTGTTTTAAGTGAAAAAAATATTGAAAACGTAAGCGCTAAATAATTGCAGAAAAAATATTCATAATAAGAATGTGCAGACAACAATCAAAAAGGTGCTAATGCAGAGCTTAAAGCGTATCTACGTGTGTAAATTCTATGAATATCAATAGAAAAGTGCAAAAAAAAAAATATAAAACCAACTGAGAGAGAGATAGAGAAAGATAGCTAAAGTGGCTACAGGTGGTGTGACAAAGAGATTCAATAGCAAATTTTCAAATATTGTATACGTGTGTGTGTGTGTGTTTGTGACGTTTTTATTGACAGCTCTCAATGTTGAATGCAACTTAACTGTTGTTTTTGGTGCTCTCAGGGATAAGTATTGTTCCATACAATATATTCCGGCTCAGCTTTGTAGCTGTGTGCGTGACGTATTTTAACCGCATTGTGTTATCAATTTAACTTTTCATTGATAAGTGTCTCTTCGAGTGTGTGTGTGTGTGTGTGCCTCAACTTGGAGACATTCCAGCGAAACGAGAGAAATACAAACACGGCAACAGTTTTTTGTTGTTGTTGTTGTATTTTGTATTTAGAGGCCAGGTAACCAAGCAAGCAACCAAGCAAGCAGCCAGGTTAGCGTGATTCATCGTCAGCCGTGACTCTAGTTGTTATTAAAAATTATTATCGTTGTTGTTGTTGTTGTTGTAATGATTGTGGTTAACTGTAGACTGCGTAAGCGCAGTTGACCAGATGACTAGATCACTAACGGAAAGAGCAAACTGACGCTTAATCATCCAAAGGCGCATCTTCAATATTACCCACAAAATATTTAAAAAAGATATAAGAATTTCTATAGATACCATTTCTATATTCCACCAAATTTAGTTACTACTGTCTGACTTTGTTTGCTCTTAACTTCAACTTGCAGCCAACGAACTCAGCGGCCAAAATAAAAAACTCAAAAGTTAAAAGAATAATGCTTCACGTTTCTTTCTTTTGTTGTTCTTGTTCTTGTTTTTTTGTATTTTTTTGGCAACGACAAGTTTTGAAAACAACTTTCTTAAACCGGTTTTGACACAGAGGGCGCTGTTATCACACACACACACACACACACACACACACACACACACTGACAATGAGTCAGTCAATTTGAGTCAAATCAAAAGATGCCACACAGATGTGATCGAGAATCAAAGATACTTCCACATACAAATTGTATCTTGTATCTGTGTCAGCTTCTACTACTTGCAGCATGCAACAGCATGCAACAATTGCTAGCCGTGCCCGATTTGTTTATTAAAAGCAGCCAGCCAGAGGCACAAAAACACTTGAGATCTCCACTTGCTCCAGTTTAAACCATTAGCTGCAGTCACTAATTGCAGCAGCTGCCTCGCCTCGATCCATCAATCACATTCAGCTTGTGGCAAATTTGTGGCACATGTGGCAAGCATTTGCCGCCCCAACAACAACTGCTAACTGTTTTGATAAACCGGAAAATCAATAAAGCCAAAGTACTTACAATGAAAAATAGCCAAATGCATTTTTCACACCTTCTCATTAAAGCATTTTACACTTCTTCTCTTTTTTATTTGCCAACTAACTAACGGTTTCTGTATCTGAACAATGTATCTAATTTATGCCAATTGGCAAATGCTTTGAACTTTAGATGGACTAAAAATGTTAGAAAGCTACAAGTCATAAATAAATAAACAACCTTTCCCTCTCTCCTCTTTACAGGGTATATGAAAATGGCACAAAATGTTCTCTTCAGCTCGTAGAATAACAATTTAAGCCAGGCCATTTTGGTGGGTGGCGCGTTTTGTTGCTGGCCAAAGGTTTAAGCCATAACTCATGTTAAAGCCGTTAGCTTCAAGTGCGGGCTTTCACCGGAGAGAAAGGGAAGCTGAGAAGCGTAAAGATATCTGCAGCTTTTCATTATGTTTATTTAGAAGTTTTCCCAAGTTTCTTTCTTTCGCAATGCATTTGCAGCTCGTAAATTTAGTGTGGAAAACTTGCTGCTTCTTGTGGCACGAATAACAGCTGGCTGGAATATAACAATAAAAACTTAATCTCATTTACCCTTAACTTCCGCTTGTTGCAGCGTTGAAATTCTTTTTTGGGGAAAAATTGCACACGAATAAAAATGTTTTCAGCATTTTCCGTGACCCAAAAAAAACACATAAATATAAAAATCTTGTTGTTGTTAAAT